>JAZKJV010010125.1:0-1414930 GCA_037367405.1 Ottelia alismoides | reverse complement strand
TATATTTTTCATCTCCATTTTAAATTCGGCAATGCATTTTATCCTCTGTTTTAGGGTATTTTCCACTTTAAAAATAGATAATAATTAGAAAAATCCTTAAAAATCACAAAAATAGTAAAATATTATTTAAAACCACAAATAAATTTAGTTCTTTTATTTTGCATATTTATATTAATATCTAAATCTATATTTGTACACATTGTATAAATACTCTTATATATCTATAGTGTATTTATAAAGAGAAAAACCATTTAAAAATATAAAAATATATAAAAAAGAAAATATAATAACATAAAATTAAAAAAAAATCAAAATACGAAAATATAAAATCAAAAATAATATTTTTATTGATTAAAAACCCACATTATTTGATAAACATTGTGTGTAGTTATATATACATATACACCTATATTATTTATTTATAAATAATATATACTGCTACATCATGTGTTCCTTGTGTTTGGCACCCTACTCAGCTTGCCATTATACACATTTTATCGTAGGTTTTATAATAAATTTTGGTCCACCCTTTCTTTATTGCCTAATATTTAATTATGGGTTGATTGTTGAACTAGATCGGGTTTCGTGAGTAGTCACTGCACTGATTGGATATCTCGCATTGTGAGATTTCTAGACCCTTGTAGAGAAACCCTCTGTTCAAATTGTGTCGTTGCCTGGGAGCAACGGATTGTAGCACATTATTTTTGCATATATATATGTGTCATCTTTATTTACATTTTTCTGTCACTTATTCTTTGATATTATTTGATTGTTCAGACCCAAATCTTCTTGTTAATCTTTTTTGTGAGGGACTGCTTGACAAGGACTATCTCCTAGGAGGTAGGTACACCCGTGGCAAGCGGAGGTCGGCTTTCTTCTTTTGAGATGACTAGGAGAGAGCAGGAGAGAAGAACATGGAAGGAGGAGAAGAGCAAACCCTTTAGCATAGTATTCTCTTTAGTGAGAGAAATTTATTTTGCAAATAATTTGTAATTATTTTGTACACTAATCTCTCCACCACACAAGGTCCAGTGCTCGGGTGTCTGATCACCTAGGGGCCTTGTACAGGATTTCTCGTGTTATAACCGTCCTTTATTTATTTTGTTTCTCGTGATTTGAGCTTTCTGCCTTTGTTTTTATTTATTTTCTGTGGAGTGAGCCCTTAGATAGTAGATTGCTTGACTTAGTAGCTAGGTCCAAAGCCCTAATAACATTGCATGCACCTATAGTAGATTGCTCTGAAAAATACTCAAAAAATTGAAAACCCAAAAATTAAAAAGGGACTGCTAAATAAACTTGACCTTAATTAAAATTCGTAATGAACCATTCATTGTTTGGGGTTCATAAAGCTCATATTATTTTCAGGTACACTCCAGACAGAGTGAGGCACGACTCGCTAAGGATAAGAGCCCAAATCCCTGATTTGTGGTGCATTGGTTATCACCTTGGTTATCGAAGTAATAACACTTCTATCGTACGTGATCGAGTAGGGCCTAGTCGAGCACGGTGTTCCCACCTTAAATAATTCGAGGCGATTCTCGGGAATCTAGTTCAGACTCTGTGAACTGATCTCAACTCCCTGTCTTCTCCAATAAACCGAGATCACTCTCATCCCAAAACCTGCCCATTTTGGATGGCAATTGATTTCACTCCATACACACAACCATCTTTAATGAAATTATGTGTTGACCTTAACACATACCGATTTGCTATTTATGGTGCCTCTATATAAACTAATCAGGATATTAATTCAATTGCATATCAAGAGCCCAATCTGGAGCCATAAGTCGTGAAAGAATCAGACTCTAGGTCAGAGAGAGGGAGAGAGGAGATGGCTCCTCGAGGAAAAGGGAAGGGACCACAACAACCATCTCAGCCATATCAGAGTCCGCAGCCAGATCAGAATGTAGTGAACACCCAAATCCTTGCTTCTATTCAAGCAATCCAATAGCAGCTCACAGATCAAGACTTAGCACAAGTCGCCTTCCAGGACATGATCAATGACTTACGGAGAAGGAGAGACAAAGAGGGAGGAGGATTTTAAGAAGATACCGAAGGTGGAGGCAGTAGAGGCCCAACAAATGAGCCTAGAGCAGAGCGGTCCAAGCCGACTCTCAAAGAAACATACAATCCTGGGGCAGGACAAGTCACTGAATGGGTCCAGATTCCTACAATCCATGCCCATTTTGAATTGAAGCCTCATTTACTGGCGCTCCTACCCACCTTTCGAGAAAACACCAATGAAGAAGCATATATTCATCTACAACAGTTCAGGTGCATCTGTGGCACCACTCATTACCCCGATATACCTCTTAGGGCAGTCAAGATGACGACATTTCCCTTCAGCCTTCAGGATAAGGCCCCTTCATTGGATCAACCACTTGGGGAAGATCATCACCACTTGGGAAGAACTGAAGTCAGCCTTCTTGAACAAATACTATCCTCTAGGGTGACTTAATCATATGCATGCCCGTATAGCAAACTTTACCCAAGCCACCCGTGAATCTATCCATAGGCTTGGGAGAGGTTCGCTGAGCTACCCCATCACGAGATTCCTTGGATCAACTTGGTCCAACATTTCTTTAAAGGACTCACAAATGAAAGTCAGAAGCTTGTGGATGCCACATGTGGCGTCTTGTATTTTAACAAAGATAAGGAAGTCGTCTGGTAAATCTTTGAAGAAATGGCTAAAGGAGAGGTCTTGCTATCGTCGTCCCGTGCCTATTAGTGCCTGTCACAAAATGTTCAAAAACCTATGCATATGGCAGCACCCACGATCCGGAAAGGGATGAGAGCTCCAATCTGAGCATTATGGGGAGCCAATTCTACAAAGTGGAGATCATTGAGAAGCGATCACATGACCTGAAAACCTTACTGTGATCGAATAAAGGGCGAAGAACCTGGACAAACTAGATTGAATCACCAAGCAACTGGAGCTGTTGGTGAGTACAATTAGCTCCTGCACCTCGTTGTCTGCATCTGCCTCCACTCCAGCTAAGACAAAGGAACATGCACTGCCACAACCTCCTCAATAGAATCAGCCCCAGCTCAGCACATCTTCTACGTGCAAAGCCTCATAGCCACCCACTCCACAACAATTGCAACATCAGCTAGTCGTTTACCAGCCGAAGCCCCAGTACATTCCAGAACAATTCTCCCCTCACCTCTTATTCTGAAGGTGAATGGCGTATGGTCAAAATGATGTGCAACCCATCCATCCAAGCGGACCTCAGTAGGGTCAGGTTGCTAACTCCCACCAGTTCCCTCAATAATAAGGAGGGAGGTTTGTCCAGAACAACCAGCAGCAACACCAGTAGTCTCCACGATTCTATAACAATTAGAGACAACACCAGTACCAACAACCATAGTACCGGCAATACCAGCAAAACCCGTAGTATGCGCTTGTGGCCTATCAGCAACACCCTCCTCAGCTGTATCAACAACATCACCCTTCTCCTCAATACCATTCCCAGTATCCTAACCAACAATCTCAGTTCCATCAGCAATACCAGCGTAGCCAGCATGCTGAGGTATCTGAGGCTGCATCTCCTATGAACCAATCCTTAGACTGCTTGGCCAGCTTATCACGGGCCCTTGCAGATCTCAGCCATATATTGGATGATTTCACTGCAACAAGACCTCCATTCCCGCAGAAGTGGAGGCAAACCCCAACAATTTTAAGAAGGAAGAGCAGGTAGTTTGTGAAGTTTCCATTTGTCTTACAGTGTCGGATACACATAATTTGATTTTTATCTAATTCTATCACTCTTAGGAGCGGTAGGACCATTGTAGCCATCAACTACTTGCAAGGGGAAGAATAAAGTAACCACAGAGGGGGGTCATCTTCTTCTGCATCAGTCGAACCAACAACCAGACCAGATGTGGAAGAAGAAATAGAAGCACCACCAAAAATCCAAAAACAATCAGCAAAATTAAAAACACCAAAATGAAAGCACCAACAGCAGCAATCGAAGCACCAACCAGCCAGTCTTGGAGGAGACTGTACCTGTGGTCGATCTGATGCCAGCCGATGGAGCCTCGCTTGAAGATTTTGGATGGCCGTTGTTCATGGATGACCCTACTCATTTTAGGTCATCACATGTATATCATGATATGGGCACATATTTTTGTGGGTAAATAAGAACATTATTTTCATTACTGCTTTTGTTTATGTAGATATTTCATTTCCTGATGTAATGAGAAATCCAAAAAAATTAAAAATTTGAAAACTGCCTTGTCTGATCCTGATGTTGTAGAAATAATTCATAATCTTATTCTTGAAATGCCTCTTCTTAAAGCCATCAAGTACATGCTGAATATCAAGAAAGGTCTGAAGGAAGCATGTTACCTCAAAGAGAAGCCACGAAAAGCTCGTGAAGGAATATAAAGCACATTCTCACTGTAGCTACAGTGAATGCAATCAACAATCTTCTAACAAGGAAGAAGGACATGGGAGCTCCTCCAGTCAGATGTAGATGTTTAACCAAGAGTTAGACCGAACTCTACATGAGAGTGGATCCTCAATCAATCTATTGCCCACGTCACTGCCCATGGAATTTGGGTTGGGACCGCTCAAATCCACAAGAATGGTTCTATAGTTCATATACACATCCATTAAATGGCCTCGGGGAATTTTGGAAGATGTCGTCGTCACCATTAAGGGGATGCAGTTTTCTGCAGACTTCATAGTTCTAGACATGGACACTTCAGTTCCTCTTCTGCATACCCCAATAATCCTTGGACGGTCGTTCCTTCAAACAGCCGAGGCAGTGGTAAACTATGGCACCGGTCATATAACATTCCCTTCAGATAGTGATAAAGTGCCAATTGAGATGATCCAAGTACTTAAACCTTCAACATCTACATCGGACGAGCGTGAGCCAACAATCCAACGAACAGAAGACTGTGACTTTTTGACCGACATCCACGATACAATCTGTTCATTGATGATACTGAGACCTAGGCGTTCCTCTCCATAGAGGCAGTCTTGGACAACACAGTCGAGTTCCCATATGTACTTGAAGATGAGATTTTTGTTGATTTGTCTGATGAATACATTCATAGCCACCTGTCCTTGGCAGAGCAAGAGGACGTCGTTGAAAGCCTCTGTGAACAAGATTCAATCATTGAAAAATTTTGTGCAGCACTGCACTCAGAGCCTACAACGCCAATGGTGGACACACTTCGAATGAAAGATCCAACACCATCGCCCGACACAGTAGTAGAAGTCACCACTAAGCTGAATCAATCCCAACTTGAGCTCAAACCACTTCCAGCAAACATGAAGTATGCCTTCCTTGCGGGTATGCCTAACATGTCCATGTAATCATCAATTCACAGCTGACTAAGGAACAAGAATCTCGTCTGCTTGAGGTTCTAGAAGAAACTGCAAGGCCATAGGCTGGGAAAATCGATCTCCATGGGATAAACCCCTTCCCTATGCTCGCATCACATATACCTAGAAGAAGACAACAAACCTTATTGCGAATTCAAGCGCAGATTGAATCTGAACCTTCGGGAGGATGTGATGAATGAAATCATGAAATGGTACGATGTGAGATTCATCTATCCCATCTCCGACTCAAAATAGGTGAGTCCCCTGCATGTTGTGCCCAAGAAGTCAGGAATCACCATGGTCAAGAATGACAAAGGAGAGGAGATCACAACTAGAGTTCTGACATCATGGTGCATTTGTATAGATTACCATCATTTGAATTTAGCAACCAAGAAAGATCATTTCCCATTTCCCCTCATTGACCAGATAGTCGAAAGATTAGTCACAAAGGAATATTTATGTTTCCTCGATGGATACTCTGGTTATAATCAAGTCTCCATTGCTCCTGAAGATGAAGAAAATACAACCTTCACCTGTCCATTTGGGATGTATGCCTTCCGCAGAATGTCGTTCGGATTGTGCAACGCTCCAGCCACATTCCAGCAATGCTTGTTGGCAGTATTTGCAGATATGATTGAAAGTTTTCTTGAGCTCTTCATGGATGATTTCTTGCTCTACAGGGATTGCTTCGATCAGTGTATATCTCACCTAAATCGAGTTATGAAAAGATGTTGTGAAGTGAACCTTGTGCTCTCATGGGAGAAAAGCCATTTTATGGTGACAAAAGGTATTGTGCTTGGCCATGTCATCTCAAAGCGTGGCACGGAGGTGGATCCTACGAAGGTGGATGTGATTTCAAAACTGAAGCCATCTACAAATTTGAAGCAGGTTAGATCATTCTTAGGGCATGTTGGTTTCTACCGACAATTTATGAAAGATTTCAGTAAAATCGCTCGACCCCTGATCGAACTTATAGGAAAGGAGGCAGATTTTATTGTTGATGACAAAGTCCTCCAGGCCTTTACATAGTTGAAAGAAATGATCACTCATGCCCCTATCCTTTAACCGTCAGATTGGTCTCTACCGTTGATGCCTCTGATTATGCTATTGGGGCAGTTTTAGGATATAGGATAGATCATATTCCATTTTCTATTCACTATGCCAACATAACTCTTGACGAAGCACAAAAAAAACTACATTATCACTGAAAAAGAGCTACTGGCAGTAGTATTACCCTGGAAAAATTCAGATCCCATTTGCTTGGACCTTATGTCATAATGTATTCAGATCACTCGACCATAAAGTATCTACAATCCAAGAAGGATGCCACACCACGGTTGATCATATGGATCCTTCTACTCTAGGAATTCGATAAGAAAACTCGTGATAAACCTGGAGTTAACAATGTGGTGGCTGATCACTAGTCAAGATTGCTAGAGACAGACACTCCTAAGCAGAGCCTTTTGCCGATTACAGAGACTTTTCTAGATGATGCCATCTTGTCAGTAATCTTGCTCCCCTGGTTCATCGATATTGTGAACTATCTTATATCCAAGAAAACTCCACTAGATTGGCATAAGCTAAAAAGAGACAATTTTTTGTCAGATATCCACTTCTACTAGTGGGAGGATCCACATCTCTTTCGTGAGGGTGCTGACTGCATCTGCAGAAGATGCATTCTGCAGGAGGAGGTCAGTAGTGTCCTAGAGCATTTCCACTCCAATGAATTAGGAGGACACCACTCTAGAAGAAGGACGAGAGAGAAAGTACTACAATGCGACCTTTGGTGGCTGGACTCTATTCAGAGAAGCAGAAAACTTTGCCAAATATTACCATGAATGTCAGAAACTAGGTGGTACCATTGGAATGAGAGAACATAATGCCTCTAAATTACATTCAGATTTCAGACGTGTTTGACGCATGAGACATTGACTTCATGGGGCCCGTTTCCTAACAACCAAAGATTTGAGTACATTATGCTCGTTGTCGATTATGTAAGCCGTTGGGTGGATGCTATCCCAACCCCGAACAGCTGACCCTCGTACTGTCTGCTAGTTTCTAAAAGACCACATCATCGCAAGGTTTGGGATCCCCAAAATATTGATATCAGATGGGGGTAGCCAATTCGTAAACAGAGAGGTGAAGAAGCTGACATAAGAATTCTACATAGAACATCGTGTCACCTCTCCATACTACCCACAATCCAATGGCCTGGCCGAATGTTCAAATAGTAGAAAAAGACAATATTACGGAAACTCGTATGCCACGACAGGAAGAATTGGTCATAGTTGTTGGACTTAGTACTATGGACCTATCGAGCCACGTACAAGTCACCGATAGGAATGTCTCCCTACTGCCTAATATATGGTAAGCCATGGAATCTGCCCATGGAAATTATTTACAAATAATTATGGGTAATCAACATTTGTAACTTGGATTCTAAGAAGGGAGGATAGAACAGAAAGTTGGATCTCAATCAGCTCCTTGAATTCTGTAAGGATGCATATGATAACAGCCTAATGTACAAAGAAAAGGTTAAAAAGTGGCATGACAAGCACATCCACTGCAAGAACTTCGAGCCAGTACAGAAAGTTTGGTTGTTCGATGCAAAGCTCAAACTTTTCCTAGACAAATTGAAGAGCATGTGGACAGGGCCATTCGTAGTGAAACATGTATGTGATAATGGAAGTATCTTCATATCCGGTCTGTCAGCTGACGCACAACCATTTGTGATCAACAGACAACTGCTGAAGCCTTATCTTGAACATGACACATTTTTCTTCAAGGTCGATTCAATTCAGGTGGTTCACGACAAAGAACTCACATCCACACTTTTATTCACGCAGACGAGGCCATCAAAAACATTTTTGAATAGTTAATCATTTTCTTCTTATCTACTTCTATTTGTTGATTCTTCCAAAAAATTGTATTCATCCCATACATCACTGCTATACTTAGGATATACATCATCCTAAGTATGGGGGTATGAATACATTTGGTGCTCATTCCTCAATCCCTTGCATGTATCCTCAACTTTTGATATTCTTTCTATACTTAGGGATATTTTACCCTAAGTATAGGGGGAGACAGGACAAGCTGTTGAGTTAGTCATTTGTTTGTTTCCCACCCGCGACCCTCCCTGCATTGGTATGCAAACTACTATACTTAGGATTATATGATCCTAAGTATAGGGGGATGGTCGACTTCTGATTCTTTATTCGTTATAGAATAGACTTTCTATACTTAGTACGAGTTATATATTCCTTTCTCTTTGATCTATGAGGACATAGCTCAAGCTAAGTATAGGGGGGGTCAATATATACTTTGTATATATTTTATCTTTAACTCGTACTTTCATATTTTCAATAAATATGGCTAAATTATATATATACGAATCCATCAAAATTGTTTAATAAAATTAATGTTTATAATTCCTCAATTTTTTGTACATACTGATTAATAAATCAAGTGAAAACGCTTGCAAAATGTTTGGAAAATAGTTTGAAAATCCAATTGGAAAATATTTTGAAAACTGTTTGAAAAATATTTTGTAAAATGTTCTCAACATTTGTAAATTATTTTGTTTATAAATTTTCTTTTCTTTACGTGAAATAAAAATATTCGAAAATTTAGTTGCAAATGTTTAGAAAATGGTTGTAAAAATATTTTGAAATTATATATATATATATATATATATATATATATATATATATCATGTTTGAAAAACCTTTGCAAAACGATTTTCAAATAAATGATTGTAAAAATGGTTTGTAAAGATTATTTTGAACTATAGTTTTCCAATATTTTTGTAAAATTATTTTCAAATAAATTTGAGGAATATATGCATCACACTAAAATTCTTCATTAACTATTCTTTATTAACTATCTTTAGATATAAAAATGTCACTTATCTCTCGTATATTCTTAAAAACCTAACTCTTGTAAATATAAGATGCATCCCCGTGTAAACATTTGTTCCTATTTTTAGCAAAATATTTTCTTTTAAAAATTACAAGAACAGTTGCAAAACAAAAAATACCAAAAACATTTTCATAATCTTTTTGAAAAATACAAAAAATGCATATCATCTTTTTAAAAGCCCATAAAAAGTGTAAAAAGTCTGAAAATTGCGTCACAAATATATTTTCTTGCATTGTACATAGCATGAGCATTTTTTCGGAATAATCTAGGCGATTGAACAAGTCCAAGTAAAGTCTGAAGATTGGAGCTTATTGTAGACCTTAATACACTTAATTTCAGAGGAACCCAGTGATGACCGGAATTGGAGATACATCAGGTCACATTGACTTAATTCTTTAGATCCCATAAGACTATGTCATAACCAATTCAATGTGCTAAATAGAACCCTTCATATCATCCGTACGACTCTTGAGACAATGACTTGACTTGAAACCTTGCACTTAACACTTAGCTCAACCTAGATGGACTGTTGAAAAATATTGGGGTCTAAGTCGGGATGATGCAAGGCCGCTTCGTCAAGGGTTGCTCAGGAACCATTCTTGGGGATTGCCAACAATGGTACTCTAACCCACTTCTTATGATAACTATGATATGTAAGGATTGAAGATGTATTGAAACAAAGCTTTGGATGAGGTATGGTCAACCGATGCAACTTGTTTAAAGATGCCAAAATAGTGGGTGGAATAGAAGATGCTATACCCACCGGGGCACAAACAATAATGCAGATGTTGTGTAAAGTCAAATAAAACTTCCAAAGAAGCCTTCAAGGAAAAATTCAACAAATATGATCTTCAGAAAAAGCCTGATTCTTGGTGAAAATCCGGTTACATTGACTGACTTCACGTGGGGATGAAGACTACACTGGTCTATTTCTGATTCTCTTCCCATTCTTCTAACTTCTTATCCCATTCGGTTGTAAAGATCGGAAGTACCTTACCTTAGAAGGAAATATCGGACTCGACGAGGACGAGTTATCAGAAGAGCAGACATCTTGATGGTTCAATGGTTTTGTCTGGGAAGAGCTGAACAATTTCACACACATGGTTCTATCATTTCAAGGTAGCAAGAGTATGCGACTGAGAGGATAGTTTTGACCTGGCTGTGAATTGGACTGGATAATACGAGTATGGAACCTAAAGGCTGTTATGTCATAAATCCTAACCTCTAAGTGGTTCCGAACACATCATTAATCCAAAGGCCTTCTCTGAGCGCTAAACTGCGACATTATTAAGACAAGTTTAAAAGTCAAAAATTATTCCAAGTTCTGTCCTTTTCTTTTCTTTATTTTCTTCTCTGCACTTATATGCATACGTGTTTGCTAGGGACTAGCAAAGGCAAGTATGGAGGGGGGTGATGAATATCCATTTCATCACCTTTATTCTTTCATTTGGGCCTTTAAACCCTAGCTAATGCATGTATATATCATTAATTTGTCAAAATAAATGCTCATTAAATTGTAAAAAAATACTGTATGGAGTACTGTACATAAATTGTATTTATCGCCAAAATAAAAGAATAAAGGAAAGAAAAGGAAAAGAGCGAAGTGTCAAGGACATGTAAGGACCCTTGCCCCCGAGACTCTATCATCATGATGACTTAGTCGACAAGGAATAAAGTTGGGGGAGATAGGGCGACTATGTGTACAGAAAATACAGAAGTGACCACTCTACAAAATATGCCAATAATTGATCGTTGGAACCAATTTTATTCTTTATTATTTATACCTCAAATAATGAAATGTTGTACATGAATGTTTTAGATAATAATATATCAAAAATACAAAATTGATTTCATACAAAATTAATATACATAATAAAAGTTATACTCTGAATAAATGTCTAAAATCCCAACTTCCCAGACACATATCTCTCAAATAAAAACTAAAAATATATAAAAATCTTTTAATATGTATATAACATTGAATAAGCAATTTAATGAAGGTGGTTTCATGTTTTTTTGGAGTTAAGGTGTGGAAGTTAGATTTTGGACCCATATTGTATAATTTACCCGATTAAAATGAAATTTATTTATCCTTTATTATTTTTATGTTTTTATATTTTTATAAATTTCTAAACGTTATTAATAATATATGTACATATTTAAACCAGAATAAAACAATAAAGAAAATATTAAAATAAAATCTGTATATAAAATACATAGGCAAAATACATATACTTATACCTATATATTTAATAGACTTATTTATTTAAGTGTAAATAATATATCAGAAAATTATAAAAAAATATATTTAAGTATATAAAAATAAGTTATAATTTTATAAAATAATAAAAATGAAATACTAAAATCAAAAATACAAAATAAAAATAAAATACCTAAAATATAGGTAAATATACCTATATATATACCCAAAAAATAAGTTATAAAGAAACACCTCTAAAAAATAAAAAAAATATGCATAAAATACTACAAAAAATTAGAAACATTTTTTATTCTATAACCTAAAAATAATAAAATCAAATTCTATTTAATATTCATTTTCCAAGGCATTTTTGCCTTTGAATTTCCTGGTTGGTCCACCTGGACCAACCATGCGCATTCTTTTGTTGACCACCCCTCAACTGTCCGGTCTCCCTTCTGACGCCTGTCAGAAGTCATGAGGTCGCCCTCTTTGCTAATTTTTCCACACCTCCTCCTTCACTCATTACCCTTGAGACCACCACCATCGTGCACCCTCTTCGTCCTAGATCCACGCCCTTCCTAGAATCTCCACCTACCCCCACTCTATCACACACAAAATCCCCTCGATACTCGCTCAAAAATCACCTAGAAATATATCCTACTCACCCTTTTTGGTTTTTTTGTCGCTCTTAATTAGTTCTTAGCCCCTCAAAACCATCAAATTGTGTTCCGCTTGGTGACGTGATGTGGAGCCGAGGTTCCGCAGCGAGGAGGGACCAAGGCAGAGCCGATCCACCACCTCCAGCGAACCTCACCATGAGGTTCTGCCTCTTTGTACCCCTAGTCGAATTGATGCCCTTTCTCTATCTTTTATAGGAAACTTCGTAGCATAAATTAATTTCGTCATTAGTTCGTCTTTTAATTCAATGGATTTAGGTAAAAAGGAAATCCTTCATTGACCTGGAGCTCGAGCTCTACGTTTGATTCACAGTGACTTCATCCAAGTTTCGACCCACTTTCATCGCATTGTCGAACCTCTTCACGTTCTCCATTGATTCCTTCTAAAACCCCCTTGAATCATGCTCGGATTTAAGGATTTTGAGCTCCTCCACCGCTACCTTACCGGAGCTCCTCATCCATTCCATTCCCCCCCACTGTTTGGTTAATTTCCTGGGTGATGGAGATAGCCCTCGCATTTGGGAAATTTTTGGTACTTCTTTGGAAGCCCTGGAAAGCATTCGGAGCCTTCACGACCACCTGGAGCGGCTCCAAGTGCTTTGGTCTTACCAGATCATCTCGAGTCCCTGCGACTGCCTTGGTCCCTACAGCTGCATACGGAGGAAGCCCAGCTACCTGCTGGGCCTGTCGGAAGAGTTATTGGATGCCAGAGCACCGAGGCAGGAAGGATCGAAATTCATCGGCGTCATGTTCTTGGGTATTCTTCCAATACCTTTGAGCACCGGTGGATCAAGAAAAATTGTCAGGTTCAATCTCCCTTGTTGGATCAAATGAATCGTTGCCTCCTTTATGACCGTACGATCAGAGACGTGGCGATTCGTCGACGGTTGGATCTAGGGATTAAGTTGTATAATTTCACCGACCCACTCTACCTTTTTGTATTCATTATTTAGTTTTGTAAATATTTTATATAGTTTAAGAACTATTGGACAAATTGCATGTAACCCCCTGAATATTTCATATATTGCCTTTTAGTCATCGTGAGAGTCACATGAAGGCGCATGTTTATCTTTTAAAATTTCCATTGAAACTCTCATGTGTTTTTGTAATTGTCTTTTCATATATAAATCTTTCAATTTAGTTTTATAGTTTGGGTAAAATTGCACCGTGACCCTGCCTTTATTTATATTTGCAATTATACCCCTACAAGGCTGAACATTTTTGTGCTTTGTTTTCTATTTATTAAAAACAGGGGATAGGCTTCAAAATTCACTACAAAATAGGAGTAGGTACCTAGATGCATGCTTGATCATGCTATAATTGTAATTTTGCAATTTATGCCCCTTTTTTATTTCCTAAAGGGATATTTACACACATAACCCTGTGTAATTTTGTAATTACATTCATTACCTTGCGTAATCGTGAATTACACCGAGGACCCTGAATAAATGCGACATCTTATACCCATAACCCTCCGTTACTTTAGTTCATTAATTCAACCAGATGGCTGAGTTAATCCAACAAATCTGCGATCTGACCGTTGGAATTAATCAAAAGCAAAAAAACCCTTTCCCCTTCCTCCTCCAGCAACTCTCTCTCGAACTTCACCACCTCCTCCATCTCTCTACGCTCGACCCCAAAAATAACAACGTCATCCCCATTATGACGATGCATCGAACACCCCCCTACAGCTGTTGTTTCCCCAGTCAAGTTGCCACCGGTAGGTTCACCAATAAGTTGCTCGTGCCCGATTTCCTCGTCTCAAGGCTCGACCTCAGGGACGTCCTTCCTGGCTACCTTGACCCGAAGCTCTCAAGCAATGACCTTTCGACGGGTGCGAGCTTTGCATCAGCCCGATCCGGACTTGACGACATGACATCTACGGACGTTGTTGTATTCACAATAGGCCAGCAAGCAGAACACTTCCAGGATTATCTCCAGAGGCTATAGACAGCGGTCGGGGCAACAGAGGGGGGATCGGGTGATATTATTCGTGATCGACAGGTGGGAACGACATGATGTGGATGTACTATCTTCATTTGACAGTGAAGGTAAAGTACACCGTATCTGACGACCGCGATTTGCTGCAAACGAAGCTCCAATCCATTGTTAAGGTGCTTCAGTGCTGTTCAAATTTCTTCCATGATCCATTTAAATTCTAGCCTGATAAATTTGTCTTATAGTATTAAGCATCATGATGATCATTATATATAAACAATGTGTTAAATCATATAAATCTCATTTTCAAATAATAACACCTATCTTACAGAACTATGTAGGACTTTTGATGTGGATATTTGAGTATGTAAAAATTCTCCTTATATTGCACACATAGACGTGCTTTGGAATGCAATACAGAAATTGTTGGCAATTGAATGCATCAACTATACAACTTGGGAGGTCGGAAATTTGCGATCACAGGGCTGCTGCAGCTGGGTTGCCTCCCGTTTACTATGACGACGGTGGAGCTGTTACCAGGGCCAAACATGTTACACAGAGTGTGTGTGGATCAGCAGAACGAGGACGACATTTCCTATAACTCCAAGCTCCAGAAGCTCATCCCTGTCATGCAACTCTCGCTGCCCAATCTCCAGATTGCTTATATGGATATCACAATCTTGTCATGGACATGATGCTCAATCCTCAAGACTACGGTGAGTTTAGTACCATAGTATGATGCATTCTACATAGATATATACACGGAACAAATTTTGAAACAGAGGTAGAAACATGGATATGATTTTCACGTCAACGTATACCATATATTTACAACACGACTAGATACTTAAATTTATGCACAGACGATACATATATCGTGCATAGAGTGTGATGATGAAGCTTATTAAAATGGCATAAGTATAGGATTTGCGAAGACAACAGAGGGGTGCTGTGGAATGGGGATGATAGAGATTAGACCCCTGTATGATGGAGCCATGCACACGTGTGTTGACCCTTTTAAGTACCTCTTCTGTGACTCCATTTATCCAACTCAAGCTGCTTATAAGATCGTGGCTGATGGCTTCATATCTCAAGTCTCTCCTCAATTCATTTGATAAATCTAGAGGTGCTACTGATCGCTTCTCAAGCTTAACCTGGGAACGCCGCTATAGGTGGAATTCCTAGTTCAGGTCGCGACTCCCCGCTCCAGCCCACAACCCCCCTCCAGGCCCACTGCCCTTCAGGCTAGACACCTCTCGCTCCAGGCCGCTACCCCCCCTCCATCCCACCGCCTGCTGCCCTCTAGGACGGCCACCTCCCGCTCCATCCCACCATCCCTCCATCCCGCCACCCCCCTCTAGGCCTGCCTCCCTCTTTAGGCCCGCCGCCCGCAGCCATCCAGGCTAGCCACCTCCACCTCAAGGTTGCCACCCCCTCCAGGCCCACCGCCCCCTCTCCCTCCGTCATATCTACCTCCCCTCCTGGCCCTCCTCCCACTCCATGCCCGCCTCCCGTTCCAAGCTAGCCACATCCCCCCTCCAGGATGCGGTGCTACCCTCTATCTGGAGATTACGCGTATCTAATAGCCCGCAGTATCTTCAGTACTTGCTCAAAGAACATGCAGTGTGATTCTATCCTGTAGAGTTTTTATTCATGGATGATCCTTATATTTATGCAAGAAATTTTATAAAGAAATAAACAAAACAATTATTAATTTTTTATGTGAAAAATTCCTGGGAGTAGATCCTCCTGGATTTACCTAAGGAAGAGAGAGATATAGGGCATGATTTGCAAATAAGCTTGAGTATTCAGAGTAATTTGACTTTTTCTAACCTAAACCGTCAACTATAATGGACATCTTAAACGGAACATAGTACAGGGTTATGTCATGTAAGAGTTAATTATTACTCGAGGTTTCTCATGTAATTCACCATTATACGGGGTTATGATTGTAATTACGAAATTACTCAGGGTTATGAGTGTAAAAATCCCTTTCCTAAAATTCAAATAATGCACGACCAACCCCTGTCTGCCTTAAAAAATAAAAAATAAAAAATCATTTTCAAAAATTCCCCCAAAAATATCTTATGTTTGTTAGTAATATTAATCTTCAGACCAAAAATCACTAAAATAGAAAAAGAAAATACGTAAAAATTAGAAAACCAACAAAACCTTTATAAAGTTTTATAAAATCCCCAAAAATTCTAAAAATAGTGATTTTTGTTGTATATTTTTCTTTATATTATTATCATTATATAAAATTAATTTGGTGAACTTTTGAGACTCTTTAGTATTTTTCATCTCCATTTTAAATTTAGCATTGCATTTTATCCCTTTTTACGGTATTTTCCACTTTAAAAATATATAAAATTTACCAAAATTCCTTTAAAAATCGCAAAAGAGTAAAAAATGATTTAACAAAATAAAAAGATTTTAGTTCTTTTATTTTGACTATTTTTATTAATATCTATATCTATATTAGTACACTTTGTATATATACTCTAATATATCTATATTGTTTTATAAGGAGAAATATATATTTAAAAATATAAAAATATAAAAAAGAAGAAAATATAAAAACAAAAAATTTTAAAAAATAAAAATATGAAAATATAAAATCAAAAATATCTTTTTAATTTATTAAAACCCACATTATTTGATAAACATTGTGCATAGTTATATATACATATACACTTATATTATTTATTTTTAAATAATATATAGTGCTACATCATGTGTTCCCTGTGTTCGACACGCTACTCTTAGGGATGGGAATGGGCTGGGCTGGGATTGGCCCTGAAGGGCCCATGCCCAAGCTCATTTAAAAAATTCAGGCCTTGGGCTGGGCCTGGGCCCGCAAATTTTTTTTCTGTTCGGCCCAAACCCTGGCCGGTCCAATTCCATTTGGCTGGGCTTGGGCAAGGTCAGCCCATCTATGTTTACAACCCTTGAGCTTGGGTCCTTCTCATAGTCTCTCCAGATACGAGCTTAAGTTTAGCTCAGATAAGGTGGACACTATTGTTGTTCAGGCCGTCGGGCTTTTGAGCGATCTCGATAAGGAGTTGAATAATTATGCAATGAGAGCTCGTAAGTGGTATGGATGACACTCTTCCGAACTTGCAAAGATTATCCCGGACAACATTCAATATGCAAAAGCAGTGAAGCTAACGGGCAACCAAACAAATACTGTTAATTTTGATTTTTTAGAGGTGATGCCCCGAAGAGGTTCAATCATCCCTAGCTACTCTGATTGTCAATATACATATTTTATTATACGGTTTGTAATAAATTTTGATAAACACTGTCTTTTTTGCCTAATATTTAATTGTGGGTTGATTGTAGAACTATATCGGGTTTCGTGAGCGGTCACCGCACCGATTGAATATCCCGCCTTGTGAGATTTCTAGACCCTCGCAGAGAAACCCTCTGTTTCACTAGGGACATCGATCAATGATTAGCCAACATAAAAAATGACTAATCAAATGAGAAAAGTGTTTAATTAGTCAATTATAACCAGTAATACTAAGTGTTTGATCAAATGATATTTTAAGTGAGGAACATGCTATTTCATCGAGGTAGAATATCTAATAGGAAATGTCACTAAATTAGCACTTGATGGGATTTCATGTAAGGCCCTAATTTATACAAATTCACTATATGTTTTAAAAATAAAGTCAAGTACGAGATCATTTGGTCTATTCTTACTATATTTCCTTATGATCAAGTAGGCATGTTTATGCATATGAGAGCTTTTACAAGTACAAATACAAATGAGAAATACATCAATACTTGAGTAGTCTTGTGTAGAAATTGATCTTTGCTTTCAAAGATTAGACTTGGTATCGTTGCCGATCTTATAAGCTTTAAATTAAGGTTCAATAATTCACATGCCTACATATAATCGTATGCCACTATTAAAGTAGAAATTTGGGAGGCAAATTATTAACATGATGGATTTGTTTTTGCTTAGGGATGTTGAGGAGGACAAAGGAAGGAGGAAAAATACATGTTGAAAAGTGCTCGTGTCTAAAAAAAGTCTATCAACATGAGTATATGGAGCACAAGACTTGATCAAAACGTCCATCATGGAAGTTGTAAAAAAATGTCCAAAAATGACTTAAGTGAGAGTTATTAAATTAGAAACTTTTGGGTGACTTATTTACAAAATAAGTCAAAATTCTTATATTGTAAATTTTATATTATTCACTATGTTTATTTATATTTTGTTTTAAATATTATAATTTTACAAGATAGAAATTTAAATTACTTAAAAATGAACTAAATACACATAGTTATGAATTTTAAAAGTCGGAATTTGATTTATTGAACCATGTACGATGTTTAAAGGCAGCATTTTCACGTTTTAACATTTTTTGTTTCTGTAGCATTTTACAAAATAATAATTAGTAGAGAACTCTAAAACTAAGTAAGCTAAATCATGTTTATAATAGATGGGCCTTGTGATGTTTATGATTTTATTTAGGGTAAATTTCATAATATTTTGTATTTGTTCCTACTACTTAGTAATGAAGTATGCATGTTTTCATTCATTCTCTCTTGTGTCTTTTTAATTAGTAACAAAAACGGGAGGATAGAACTTATCAAATAAGCTTAGACATGATTTTACCAAGTTAGGGGGAGAATTGAATTACCTAAATAAAGAATTAAAAGTAGAGCATTAAAATAAGTTTTATAATCTGCACTCACCTTACAAATCAAAAGTTTTGATGATTCTTTTAGTAAGGGAGAGAATTATTGATACAATTTGCATATCTCAATTTTGTCTACACAATTTCTTGTGCTTGTATGATTAAAACCATTTAAGTTTTTGAAAAGATTTTCTCATCATTTAAAATGAGGATATTGTTAGTATTTTAGTTCTCGTAATTTTAACGATGACACTCACACATATATACACACACAAAATGATATCATAGTCTCTCGCATATTCTTCTATGATTGCTCAACTTCTAAGGATTTTAACAAGTCCTGATTCCACTATGAAGCAAGTTGTGGTTGCTCTATCTTTTTTTTCTATGTTCAAAATATTTGTAATAAACTTTTTTGTATTTAGTTTGGTAGTTGTATTTTTTAGCAATATTCAAAACAACATGAATCTTCTTCAGAAAAATGAGTTTTGATAAACTAATCGATCATATTCTTCATACTGATTGATCACTCCTTATCAATCATGTATTTCTTGATCATGTCTTGTCGATCATTCATTCTGACCTTATTGATCATTATTTGAAATCCATTCAAACAATCATGAATTGATCAATCATAGCTTTTTATATGATCGATCATTTACAACTGATCGATCGTACTTGTTAAGATGATCGATTACATCAGAAAATCTTCATTTGATTTCATACCATGTTTGTTTCCAGCGACCACTTTTCTTGAGCTCCTATATAAAGGACCTCATACACATTGTTGGAACACACACACCAATTGAGTATTCACTCCTATTCTCATTAGAAAAGCTCGAAGCTTTTTCTGAGTGATTCGATATTCTCTCTCTCTCCCTCCCGTTCTTTGACTCGTTCGATCTTTCGAGAAGAATATTCATGGTTCTGAAAAAGACATGAAGTAAGTTTTGTTTGTTCAGTAGTGCTCATTCCGCTGGCCTTCTCTCAAGTTATTCTGATCAGTTAGAATATTTCTGGCAGCTTCTTCTCAATGCGTTGATATTTACTATTGTTTGATATTGTTTATCTGCCTGTGATATTTGTGATATAATTGCTTGTACTAATATTGGTGAATTACCTATACAATTATACAACTAATGTTTGTCTCTAGATATCACATGCTATTGCTAAGAAATTTATTCTGTGATATATGTTGAGATGATCTTTCTTAAAAGTACTATTACTATATTTCTTGTTTCTAGATTAACATCTCTCTAAAGGACTTTAGGTGACTAATTCTAAGTGTGTAGAGAAGTTCTTGGATGTGAGATGTCCAAGGAATCGAGAAGAAGGTTGAATGCCCACATTTTCTTTTACTTGTACTATAATGTTTGATATGTAGTGTTGATCTTGGTGTTTGATCCAATATTGTAAAGTGACAGCTTTGTAAATAGTTGGCATATCCTTGTAAATATCTCATGCTTTAGTCAAGTGGTTGATTTGCTCAGCTAATCGGGAAATCCTGAGTTAGGAAGACTCAAGTCATGGTTTCTACCTAGGTGGGTTTCATCGAAAACATACTGTGCAAGTGTGTTGATTGATCTGCTAGAATATTTTATATAAACTTGCTGCTTATTCTGCAAAGATTTTCAAAGGCATCTCGAACCACTATTCACCCCCAGTAATGTTAACATGATCCATAAACTCACAAGTTGGTCATCTACAACACGAGTATACATTTTGTGTAAGCCTGCATTCAATTACAAAGGAGTAATCTCTATAGAAATCTAAAAGAACTAAATATAGAGATATTTTAACCAGAAAATAGTATGTTACCCACTCTACTGGAGCTTCCGCTTACTATATCCAAAATATGAGCAAATAAGATAATATATGGGCACCCTCACGGTCACGTTCATATGAAAAGTAATAAAAAAGTGTAAGATCAAAAGCTATGTTAATACTTATGTCCATGATAGACTTCTACATGTAGAAAATTTTAGATGTATCATCAAAAACACCAAAATTAAAGGCTATTTTATTGACACTTGACAAATAAATATTATAATGCTAAAATAAGTGTAACACGTTAAGAACTGCGCCTTATCTCTCACAAGTCCGTGCTCCAACATTTACCCAAATAGATGTAGGCACATACTCCAGTACATACCCACTATACTAATATATTCTCTAACACATACTAACACACACTCTAACGTACATACACACTCTCTCACTAACACACATTACAATAATGTACTTGCTAAGACACTGATAAATACCCATTCATTCACCTTTAATCCTTTATTTTGGATTAAAACCCTTAGATAAATGCATGCACAATATACCTCACTTGTACAAATGAGCATATTGACTGATGTCCATAAATAGTACATAAATACATGTATTTAAATATAAAATAAATGAATAAAGAAATAAAAAGAAAAGAAAAAATAAAGGAGGTATTGTAAATATTGACCGGACCTAAATGCCGAGGCTAAATCAATATTTTACTTTGTCGACAAGGAATAATGTAGGGGGAGATAAGAATAAATAAATATAGACAAAATAACACAGTTACCTAAAAACCCTATGTATCCACTACACTGCATATATAGCCAAACTTTCACTGATTTATACACACTCATACACAACTCAAAGAAATAAATAATCGACATGAAATATTACACAAATATACATAGAAAAAAAATTCAAAAATAATTACATATAAAAATAATGTACAGAATGACCAGGACACATCAATGAAAAAAGTCGTAAACAAAATTTCATAGACCCCCATGTCTTGTCCATATGAACCTAAAATTGACCCAATTCACTTTATTGTACTCTAAAGTAATATCTATCTAATGAAGGTGGTTTCATTAAAATTGGAGTCAAGATACAAACGTTGGCTTTTTGGGTCCCATTGTACTATATACCAATACATTTTATTCATTTTATTCATTCCTTATATTTTTATTCTTTTTATAGTTTTAAACACTTGTGAATATTATTTTAAATATAGTATAAATATAAACATGAAATAAAGCAATTAAAAATTCATCAAAGTAAATAATACAATAAATTATATAGGTATATAATACCTAGAATATACATACCTATATTTATTTAAGTGTACAAAAAATGGAATAAAAATATGTAAATATGTATTTAGAATATAATATAAATATATAAAATATGTACATATAATAATAATATCTAAAATACAAAATAAAATTAAGGTACACAATACATATGTATAAATACTTATAATTACACTTTTAAAAGATAACCTATAATAAATAGGTCGACATAAATAAATAAAATCACCTAAAATAGTACATAAAATAATAAGTAACTTTTATTTTTTATGTTTTATTTAATAAAATCATTTCCTTTTTTATTTTCTATTTCTCTCTATTTTTGTCTTTGTTTTATTCTTTGCAACTGATGTGGATCAATGTGGAAGCGACCTTGGTTGACCTGGGTCAACTAGCCCACCCCTCTAGGGATCGGTTCGTTCTTTGCTTTTACCTCATTTTCGCCAAATTTCTTGGCTCGATGCAGATCTCTTCAACCTTTGATTCCTTCTTTTGATTTCTTCACCTACCTCTGATCTTTCACACACATCAAGGATTGGCGATAGTCAACCTTTGATTCAATCAAAAACCCTAGGCGAATTCCCTCTCATGAGAAACCTTGTATATAATTTCTCCTCCGCCCATTTTTGGAATTTAAGCACTTTAACCCAACTTTTCTCCCAAAAAATCCTCACCAGAGCATGTCCTTTGTGACAAAAAGTGGAGCCTCCTGATTTACGGCATGGAGGAAGGGCGGAGGAGGCGATTCACCATAGCCGGAGGTCTCCTCATGGTGGTTCTGTTCCCGACAATCCATGGTCTAGTGAGCATTATTTTCTTGTCTTTTTGATTTATAGGAGTAGAAGTAGTGTAATCCTACCTTTAGTTTCATTTGATTTCATCTTTTATACCATAAAATTAAAAATTAAAGTTCACGGGAGCTCTAGGATCCGACATCTATTCCATGAGTTTCTGACCATTGACCGACTATATGATCATCTCCACATCTTCACCCTTTCGTCCTCTATCATCTTGATCCATTACTCACCTCTAATCCTGCACAGATTGGGGAGATATGTGCTTGTTCTTCATCCATCATCGGAGCACATTCCCTCCTCCATTCCGGACCCCTATTTTGCTACTCTGTGGGCAGAGGAGCTTCACCCTCGATCCCTGAAGCTTCTAATCATGCTAAAGGACCCAATCTGAGGGAAGAATCATTTGGGCCTACAACTCTAGGTGCCCAACCTTCTTTGAACTCTCATATCTCCACCGACGAGGTCTGGACCTTTTTGAACCATTCACACATTGAGGAATAGTCACAGGAAGGTCTCAGCAGCTCGAGCGACTATCGGGATCAAGCACGAGGCTCGATCAAAGGTCAGCAAGGATAGGCTTCTTCCTTGTTTTTCCTGACCCTCTCCTGATCGTCGGATCAATAACAATCAGGCACCAATGAACTGTCAGATTAAAGGGAGGGATTTAATCTCCACCATCCATCTGTAAACCGTCATCAGCCATCTAGTTTGCACCACATGGATAAATGGAGTGATCGTAGCCATCCACCAGCGCACGTGTTGGGATATCTTTTATCTTAAACCCCACTGCCTTCTATATTTATTATTTAGTCAATAAACTATCATTTGCCATTGTAAAATTTCTGTAATATGTGCATTAAGGACCTCAAGTTTATTATTTATTGCACTTTAATCCCATTCCACATCACCACGTGCTTGTACGCTTGAGGGTGTGGGAATTTTGTGTGGACCTCTCTAGGTTTTGTGTTATTATTTGATCTAGAAACTTTGAATCCAAGTGTAAAATATTTTGGATATTTCGTATGCTTCATCCTATTGTTTCATATATTTGCATTTATACCCCAACTAGCATGGAGTATCTTTTATTGCATGAAAAATTGCATGTATGCCACTATTCTCTGTTAAGGTGTTATTAAATTCTTTGAAACTTCTTGAAAATTACAACTAGGTCCCTGTATAGCTGATTTAATTTTGAATTTGTATTTCAATTATTAAAAATACCATTGTGCATCTAAAAATTATAGGAAAATTATCTTAAGTGATTGGAACCATAATTTATAACAACTATTTTTCACAAGGCAATTAACATTATTTTCCTATTTATAAAAATTCAAAAACATTACATTTTCTTGTGTTTAGCTTTTAAAAATTATAAAAATAGCAAAATGTTTTGAAAATTTTACAAAAATTCCTATCTGTCTATTTTGGTATCTTTTATCTTCTCACCAAATATTTTTGCAAAACATTAATTGAAACTCCTAAAAATCACAACACATATAAAACCTTATAAAAATTATAAAATTTCTAAAAAAATCATAATTCTTTAATTTTCTAAAATTTCTTTATATTACTTAGTATTTAGGAAAATTGAAATTGGGCTTAATTTGCTTAGATAAATATTTATTAAGCCTACTTCAATTTCCTGTATTTATTACTTCTTTTATTTTATGTATTTACTTATTTAAAAATACATTAAAAATCTTAAAAATTGCCCAAAATCACCATAAAAATAGATTTTTTAAAACACAAAAACATTTCATTTCTGAATTTTTGAGTCTGCTTGTTATATTTATCCAAAAACATCTCCTTTTTATTTTATTTCTTTATGGTGTAATATATATTAATCTATATTTTATTTATATAAATCACAATTTAAAAATGGAAAAACTAAAAACATAAAAAATATAAAAGTTAAAAACCCATAAGAAATTTAAAAATAAAATACACAAAAACCCTATGTACTATATTCATTAACCTGTTCTACCTCGTGTGCTTCTTTGTGGTTTGACCCCTACTACTTGTCTATTATACACATCTTTATAGGGAGCACACTCCTTTATATTGCTTAATCATATTGTGGGTTAATTGCTGATTGACACGATTGAGTTGAGTACTGAGAGCTGAGAGAGGCGCTGATACAACGATTGACAGATCTGACTTGTATGACACTGCATGCACTCCAAGACCGTACACTAGGTACCTCGTTGGAGCGCGTTCATCAAATGACATTGTCACCGAGGAGTATCGGTTTGTAGAGCATAGAGTAGTATACTTAGCTTGTTTTTCCATCATTTATTTATTGGCTATTTCTCTCTTTATTCTATTTTCATCTAAGACTTGACCATCTTCTTGTTTGAATTTGTTGCGAGGGTCTGCATATTAAGGGAGGATTTCATTGGAGATTCTAAGCTCCCAAGACCCATAAAGACTGACGGTTCTTTGCCCACAAGTAGGAGAGAGTAGCAGAGGATAAGAAGCCGAGCAGAACTACCTTGGTAGAGATTTAGTTTAGTTTTGTGTGAGAGAGATTTATTCATTTGAATAATAATAATATATGACCCGAATATTTGAATACTTAGACTCTCACAAGTCCATTTGATCAGGTGATTGTTCACATGGGGGACTTGATCAGATTTTCCGTAATTTCATCATCTTCTATCTTTATTCCTCCATATTTTCCCCTTATTTTTTTTTATGTTATTTGTTCGTTTTGCCTTCTTTTTTTACATCTTATGGAACAAGCCCTTATATCCTAGGAGTGGTTATTTGGTTAATTAGGTCTAAAGCCTTAATATCATTCTTGTGCCTATAGCTTCTCGTTTGGATCTAGTCAAACTGAACAAAGCTCTTCATGATAATAGAAGCTCATGTCTTAAGGTGATAACTCATTGCATTGCATATAGTATAGATTTAAATTTTTTATACTGCATACCACATGGAGAGAGCTGGGAAGCACTTAAAGTCTTCTAATTAAGAATCGTATTATTGTTTTTCGAATTGCATTCCTTTTTCATCTTCTCCCTCTGATTTTGTTCACATAGGCCAAACAAAGAATTGATAAAATTGTTATACATGCACGAAAAAAATACTAAAAAGGTGAAAATCAGAAAAATTAAAAATGGAACTTCTAGGAAAAACCTTGACCTAATTAAAACTGATTAATCAAACTTCATTGTATTGTATTCAACACACTGTCATTGTATTCATGCACCTTCATGAAGAATCTCCATTTCATCAACTTTGTTCTGTCATTTTGGCCTTAAGTCCCTATCTAAATGAATGCATATAGCATTAAATTGTGCAAATAGCATTCATTTATTAATTCATATATACTATATAAATTACTACATTTAATGCTAAAATAAAAGAATATAGGAAAGAAAAGAAAAATAAATGGAATACAAAAGTTGTGGAATGACCCTAAACAACGAGACTAAGTCGAAAATTGACTTGGTTGACAAGGAATAAAGTAGGGGAAAATAAGGGCCAATACCCTAATTCTATGTCACAATAACAAACCATCTAGGGCCTATTTTATTTTCCTATTCTATACCTCAAATAATAAAACCCTATATATGAAACTTGTACATAAAAGTATAAAGAAAAATACAAAATTTATTTCGTTAAAAATAATAGACATTGTGCTCGGGACACATAGAATAAAAGGCTGCAAAGAAAACATCCAGACCCATATCATCTCCATATTGATTCAAAATTAACCAACACTAACCTTTATTGTTCATAAAATTAAATTATCTATTTAATGGAGGTGGTTTCATTTAATTTGGAGTTAAGATGCAAAAGTTGGCTTTTGGGCTCTCATTGTGCCATATAAATGTATGCAATATTCATTTTATTTATTCTTTATATTTTTCACTTTCTAATAATTTTACACATTCGTAAGTATTATAAAAAATACATTTAAATAATAAAAATAAATTAACCATTAAAAATACATCAGAATATATATGTAAAATATACATATAAGATACCTATATAATATATATACTAAACTCTTCAGGTTAACAAAATAATATCAGAGAAATATAATAAAAATATCTAAATATATATATTTAAAAAAGTTATAAATATGTAAAATACATGTATAAAATAAAATCTAAAATAGCAAATAAAAATATAATATACCAGATATAGGTATATATATACCTATGTATATACATGCAAAAACTAACACATAATAAATTAGCTTGTAAAAAATTATAAAAATCACCAAAACTACCACATAAAGTAATAATTATTTTTATGATCTAACTTTTATTTTAATTAATTCATATATTTCTTATTTCTATTTATTTATTCGTTAATATACTACTTTGTCTTCTAGCAGTCTAGTTGGACTAATAGGAGACCACCGTTCGTTGACTTGGAGTCAGCTACCCCTTCCTCCCCTCTGACTAGGTAGAACCATCGAATCCCATCTTTTCCTCCATTTTTTACACCCATTCCACACCTCAAATTGCCTCACATCCTTAACAAAAAAACTTTTTAGCATCTCCTTAATTCACACAGAAACCATAGATCCCTTATACATCCTATAGATCCGCTCGTATCCCAATTTCTTGAGCCTTCTCCCTGTTAGTGTATAAATAAAAACCAAGTTCTTCATTTTTGATTGTTCTGCCATTGATGATTCGTAACCCCAAAGAATCTCCAAGCTTGATTCTCCTTCGTGATAGGAAGCCAAATCATCGTTTGGTAGCGTGGATAAGGGCTTCGACGGCGTTGGTCCGTGTGGTTCAGAGCTTGATCTGACCACGACATCTCCAGAGCTATAGAGCTCTGTTGATGTTTAGTCTTTAGTATTTTTCATCACTTTTTGATTCACCATTTTAACTCAAACACTTATTTAAGGTTTCATATTCCAATTATAGTGTAATTTTAAGATTAGAAGTACGTTGGAGCTCTTGAGCTCCGTACATTGTCTAATCGTTGAGTCCTCGTTCCGACTCCGTTTGCACTGCCATCTATTCCCCCAACCATTTCTCCATCTCCCTATACATCTCGATCACCTCAATCCATCGTGAGTCGAGTGCATGGTCTCCCTCTTCCACCCATCATCGAGACCCTCCACTCCGCTCCACCTCTACTCAAACCCATCCCATAAGTGAGAAGAAACCATCGCCTATGTTCCCCTCTTCTTTATTGTGTAGGTATCAACGTCCAAATGCCTCGTCTGGAGGCTATTCGAGTGCATGGTCTCCCTCTTCCACCCATCATCATGTCACGGGCCTCTAGGACCCCATCGATAGGTCCTAGTTCTTCTTGAAGGAATTATCATATGTTGAGGAGCTTGGGATCCCTTTTGTGGACATTGGGAGAACTCCAGGTGGCTGGAGCAGCATAATAGAGAAGATGGAAGGAGCTCCTCAGCCATGTTCTTCCATATTCTTCCTGATGGTTTCTTAGCCATCAGATCGGAGGCGCGTACCAGGATCGAGCCACAACCATCCACTAGCGAAATGATTTCTTCTAATATAAGATCGTCCGCGCTTAAGTGATGGCAGGAGGAGCAGGCCCCGCCCTTTGATTGTGCCTTTTAGTGGGTAATTCCAGCTGTGCTCCCTACATTTTTATATTTAATAATTAATATTTAAATCATTCATCTACATTGTAAAATATTTGTATTAATTGCTTTAAAGATCCTGAACTTTCTTATAATTGCATTTTGGTCCATGCTGGGTCACCTCACGTAGCGCCCCACATGAGGTGGACATTTTACAGGGGACCACTTCAGAGTTCTTATATTTTATTTTATTATTTTAAATTTGAATATTAGTGTAATATTTTAGGGTAAATTGCATAGAGCACATTATACTTATATTCTATTGCAAATGTACCCCTGCCATGCAGGTTTATTTTATTTATGTCATTTATTTTTGATTGAATAGCTCTTGTGCTTGAAAAATTGTGAAAAAATTATAGGATATGACATAAATGATGCTCAACGTCATGATTTTTATTTATCATTTCAATGCATTTCCTATGTATTAAAAATTTGTATGAGCTATTTATACCATGTTTGGATATAAAAATATAAAAAAATAGGAAAAAATATTTAAAATTACAAAAAATATAATATATATTACTATATAATATAACTCCAAACAAAAACCACAAAAAAAGAAAAACCTTAAAATTGAAAAACCCTTCTAACCATAAAAATAGCAAAAGTTATATAAAATCCAAAAGAATAGTTCTCTTCAGTATATTTTTATCTATATTATCTACTATATATTAAAAAAAGTTTTGAGAAATTTTGCATATATTTTCTATTTTTAAAACCCCAAAACAATTTAGCCTATTTGTTAACTCCATGTTTTTGAGTATTTCATACTTTAAAAATTCCTAAAAATTAGCAAAAATGACCAAACAAATTGACAAAAATATAGAAAAAAATATAAAAAAGACAAAACCATTTTATTATATATATATATTTTAGTTTATATAGATATATTTATTAATATAAAACCTTATATTGATTATATATATATACATACTTATGCACTTATTAATATCATTATTATTATTATAAATATCTATAAATATATTTTAATACCTTAAAATAAAGAAGCCTATACTTAATTGTATTATCCATATTTTATATATTTATTATATATTAATATCATATATAATAATTATATTATACCTATTACTACATATACACTAATATAAACACTTCTTACATATTGAAAACAAAAAAATTAGAAAATTATAAAAGAAAATAAAAATTATAAAAGGAAAAAAGAAAAATATAAAATATAAAAAATCCATAAAAAATTAAATTAAACCAAAACCAACAAAAATAACACAAATAACAAGATGAGAGAAGGAAAAAATTTGGATTCACTTCCCAATCTATCATGTTTGCACCATGAACCCGTCAATCTACATACTTGCACTATATACATCTTTCGTAGAGTTAAATAAAGAAATTAACCTACCACACTTTGATTGCTTGATTAATTCGTGGGTTAATTGTTGAATCAATGTGTGTCTTGATTAGACACATCAAAGATTAAGTATCTATTTATCAGATTCGTTAGCAATCTCGATTCTCGTGCTATTCAAATGGCACTGTTGCCAGGGAGCAATGCTACATAGATTATTTTTCTGCCTCTTTGTCTTATTTATTTCCATGTTTTATTTCTCTTTTTTTATTTTTATAAAACTATTCTAACAATCTCTCTGTTTGATGTTTGTTACGAGGGACTACATGTCAAGAGTGGTCTTTCTAGGAAGATCGATGCACCCACGTGAAGCGGAGTCGACTTTTTAGCACAAGCCGGTAAGGGAGAGCAGTAGAAGAAAAACCTTGAGAATTTTTGAAGGGAGTTATACTTTTATTTTACTTTGTATTTAAGTGACACACAGAGAGATATATTTATAATTTCTAATAATTAAACACTTTGAATACTTTGACATTCGAGGTCCATTGCCCAAATGATTATTCACTGAGGGCATCATCAGATTGTTTTGTGGTTTTCCCACCTTTTCTTTTCTTTATTTCATGAGATTTGAGTCCTTTTGCCTTTCTTTTTCACTTGTTTTTGTGTGATTGAGCCATAGCTTAGGATTTCTTTGATCGGTTAATCTAGGGTCCATAGCCAATTTATCTACATGCACATATATTTGTTTGATATGTTTGGACTTAGATCAAATAAATTATTGTTTACCTTGGTCTGATACCGAGTGCCATGAGAAGGTCGATACAACGCTTGCATGATCTTATTTGTTAGACACTAACGACCTTCCAAGATTAGACTTTTGGGTTTTTGACCTAAGCATTCTTCATATTGTTCTTCACGCTAATAACAATTCATGTATTAGGATGATTTCATTGGCTTTGCATATGCATATAGCACATGTTTCAATTATGTTAGCATCCTGCATGAAGAGAGATGGGGAGGAAGTTGAGTACTTCTGACTCCGCATTCATCATTGGTTTTACGTTTGCATTGGTTTTCTGATCTCTCCCTTTACTTTTTACCACATAGGATTCTAAAGGAATTGAAACCTCGTTAGGCATCTTGCCTGAAAAATAACAAAAAAAAGTGATAATCAAAATAAAATCGGGATTGCTAGTTACATTTGACCTTAAAATCAAACGTAATTGGATTCATTACTTTGGTAAGAGCAACTCCCCCATTGTACATAGGTTGTATTTTGATTGAGTGAGGCAGGTACCCTTAAGGACCAGAGCCCCCATCCCTGGACTTGTGCCCTAAGCACTTGGGTCAGCTCTTAGGCCCCTGTTGCTTGTGGCAAGCACTTGCCTCTGACCATAGAGGTAGTGTCTCGTGTTCAAGAGGGAGAAGTTTACGGATTTGAGCATTGTCACATTAGGGGATTGCATCTATGAGCTTGTATAACTGTTTGAAATTCACCTAACTCTAAAATCTAAAAATATAAAAAACCTATCTCTTACGATCTTCACTGTGTCAAGTTGGTTAATTATACTTTGCTTGGTGTTTGATTGTGGACTTTGGATCCAAGTGCATTTGTCTTTCCTTCAAATTAGCAATGTTCGAGTCTTTTCTTCTTTTCTTTTCTTGAGTCCCTTTTCTTGTTCATCTACATTGTAATCATTGAATATACATATCTTCAGTCGGATCTTGCAGCTTCTTTTCACCCATACCACTGCCATGTCTACATCCCTGGTCTGGCTCAAGATGACTCTCTTCTTGAGCCACAATTTTTCTTCATCTGGTTTGACCTCCAACCATGTATGGTTGGAGTCCGTTCCAAACTTTTGCTTCGTATGTCTCACCCGCCCTCTTCGTCCCTCCCAGTTTGCCTTCTCCTACTCTTAGGCATGTTGTGCTGAATGATGAGGCCTGCATTGAGGATATTGTTGATATCATTGAGTTCGATATATTCAAGGCCAGAATGAGTGTGCTATCTTCAGTGGATGATAGATCTGATTTTTGTGCGGCTATTTCCGAGGTTTATGCTTTAGCGCACCAAGTTGAGGATGTAATCATTGAGATACTCAGATTATGGATGATATTGATGTTGAGTGTTTCCACTTCCCCATTCCAACCCTTGAATCAGCTCTGCACATCTAGTTTCAAGAGCCTTTTATTCCACCTTTTTTTGGTATCGTAGGAGACGGAGCTAGAACCCGCATTGTGTCACCCATCCTATCAACCAATCTATTTCCCTCCCCCTTAATTCCAGATCCCCATAGAGGGCATAGCTGATTTTGACCAATACTTTGAAGCCATTCCAGTGGATGTTGTTTGGCAAGGACCTACATTTTCACATGCCCCTCCTTGTTAGCCCCTCCCATCAACCTTACATGTTTCCGATTGATAAGTGTGATGATTTCTTTGAGAATGAGTGTTTAGATTCTAGCATGACCTCTCTTTTCATTGAATAGCTTGCATTTCGCAGCAAGGATTTTTTGCAGGTGGATGCAACACTTTTTAGGTACTCCGTTTCACCCTCTTGCTACGCAACCGATCTGTCAACTACTGAGATCGATTCATCTGATTTCTGTGACTCCTTTGAGTCTACTCTCATCGATGACCCTCGTGAGGATGAGCCATGTTTGGAGTCATTCAAAGATTTTTCTGATCTTTTGATCATATGTACATAGGATGTCTGTTTAGTTAGAGAGTCTCCTGATCTTTACTCTTCACATCTTACTGAGACTGCGATTGGCATGGAGGATTCCATGATAGATCCTTCCTTCTCCACATTTGATATTCTCGACTTTTATCACTCCATTCTTACAAGCAGATGATTTCTTTTGAACTACCGGACCTGGATTTAGTGGTCAATTCTCTTCTCCATGTAGTATATACCAAATTGATAGCATATACAGGTGTTCTTTTTTATTTCGTTGTTGTTCTCACTATGAGACGATGATAGGAATATGACATTCGTTTGATAGATGCAATCCTAAACCTTGACACACCATTGTCCTAACACTTGTGCCTGACTAGGAGTGTAAAACCTAGATCTCATTGAGAGGCACCTTGATGAATCTCCATATCATCACCTTTATTCTTTACTTTTGACCTTAAATCCCAAGATAAATGCACACATATATACATATTTCATTTATTTGTCAAAAAACATTATGTAAATTGTACAAAATACTATATAAAATATTGTATATTTATTGTATTAAGCTCCAAAATAAAAGAATGAAGGAAGAAAAGAAAAAGTAGTGAGACACCATAGGTGTTGAGTGATCTTAGACCCCGAGACCCAGTCATCACGATGATTGGTTGACAAGAAAAAAATTGGGCTAGATAGGGCAGATGAATTGTACAGTCTATACATAAATATCTTAGTTATTTTTGCTCAAATAATTATTTTTTGACATCTATTTTATTCTTTAGTATTTATAACTCAAATCAATAAACTTTGTACATGAATATTGTACACAAAAATACATAGAAAAATACAAAATTGAGTTTATAGAAAAATAATGCACAGTGTTCCTGAGACACAAAATAAAAAGTCTAAATCAAAACTTCACAGACATGTATCTTGTCCACACTGAGGTGGTTTCATCTAATTTGGAGTTCATATGCAAAAATTATGTTTTAGGGCACCTATTGTACAATATGTCTGTATATTTTAATCATTTTATTTATTCTTTGTATTTTTCAAACAATTTTTTTTTCCAAAATTGAAAATAATATTTGAAACATATGGACACAATTTAATTAGAATAAAACCATAAAAATAGAATCAAAATAAATAATACATACAACTAAATAGGTAAAATATACCTATATATACCTATAATGTATAGATACCTAATTAAGCATACGTACAAACTCATAAAAATACAAATAAAAATATATAAATGTGTCTAAAAATAAATAAAAAATTTACAAAATACCTATATAAAATAATAAATTATATATTTAAAAATAAAAAATACTAAAATACAGATATTTATACCTATATTTAAATGTAAATATCAACTAACAATATAAATCCTCGGAAAAATAAATAAAAATATGTATAAAATACTACATTAAATTAAAACATCTTTCATGATGTAATAAAATTAAATTAGTTTGTTTATTATTTATTTCTGAAATTAAAGGGGTTTTAGAAATGGATTTTTCTGATTGGTCTACGTGGAACTACCAGAGGGCTCCTTTTTGTTGACCCTCGGTTAGCTCCTCTACCTAGGCCACCTACCACCGTCTGCGATGGTGACCCACCATCTGCTAACCCATTTCCGGGGAATCACTCAATCTGACTTTATCTTTCATGCAAACTCTGCTTGAATCATCCCTAATGCTCTCTTAATCCTTAGAACCCTTGTGCATAAGCTCAATCGATAAAAAAATCTCCAATCAAATCGCCTCCTCGCCCAGCCTGTAAAACTTGCTCCTTCACCTCTCATATGAGTTTGATCCCTTTTCTTTGATCTTTAACCCCTTAAATTTTCCATAATAGCTCCGCCTTGGTGACATCAAGAGGAAGTTGTCGATTTGTAGCAAGGAGAGGTCGAGGAGGAGGAGATCCAACCCACCTTCGGAGATCCACCGCGGTTATGCTTCTTTGGCTCTACAGCCAAATTGAGGCATTTTTCCGTTGTTCTTAGGTATATGTCAGCTTCTATTTCATTTTTCACATTGTAATTTCTAGTTTAATCTTTTTTATCCTTCAATTCGGAGATGCCCAAATCCCTAGAGCTCGAGCTCTAGGGCTAATCGACCATGATTAGATTATTTATTCACCCTCTGATCATACCATTTCATCTCCCTTCACGTTCTACATATTTTCCATGTTGTGACCAACCTGAATCCGCAAGTAGTTCATCGAATCGAGGTTTACCCTCTTGCATCTCGCCGAAACCTTGCTGTTATTCCACCCCCTTCATTGTTTTTCTCAGAGGATTGGTCGAGGGAGTAGCCCACATGCTTCCTGAACGTTTTGGTGTAGATCTTGGGTTCTGCGAACCCGTTTGAAGAGGTTCAAGCACCTAGATGTAACTCTCGGTCACCTAGAATTATCTGAATCCTGAGCCTAACGTCTGAGCCCCCTCAGCTCCATCCGAGACATATGTAGATGCAGAGAGTCACCATCGAGCTGCTAGGACTTTTGGAGTGAAGAATTGACACCGAACGAGGGAGTATATGAAAATCAAAGATTACCCCAATCATGTTCTTCCGCTATTCATACACTATGTCTCCCAGCCATCCGATGAAGATTGAGCGACATGTCTAATCCTGGCCATTGGTGTTTTGGCGAAGTGTCGTGCAGCCCCGGCTGAGCGATATACCATGTGTCCTGCTCGCAGCGGTTTGATGGGAAGCGCTTTAGTGGTATAATTGCGAAGAAGCCCCTCCACTTTTTTTGTATTTCATAAATACTCCTATAATTATTTAAGTAACTTTAAAACTTTTGGGACATTTTGCATGTATGTTATTGTTACTTGTTGATTTTGCATTCTAGTCCAATGCTAAGTCACCTAACATGACACCCACGTGAGGTGAAATTTTGCGAGCATACCCCCTGATTCTAGTAATTTGTATTAAGTCCCAAAAGTTCAAGTTTAAGTTCAATTTTTGAGAAATTTTGCACTTGTATCCCTGAACTTTATTTTATTTGCAAATGTACCCCTATCAGATTTAATAGATTTTTTTGCATTTCTTTTCATTAAAATAGCTCCTGTGCTCTAAAATGTCTCAAAAAGTTTTTGATGCATGATTGGCCACTGATTAATGTACTATTTTTATTTGCCATTTTGCATGCATTTAAATTTTGTTTAAAATCATTTAGAGCTATTTTATTCCTCTTTGACTTAAATACCAAAAATTATAGAATCACCTTTAAAAATTCCAAAAAATGGTAGTTGTTATTATTGTATTTTTTACCTCCAGCCAAAAATTCTGAAAAATAGAAAAAAGTAAGTCACTAAAAATTAAAAAGTGCTAAAAACCTTATAAAAATTATAAAAAAAATCCATTAAACTGGAAAAATATTAGTTTCAATTAGTTTTTTTATATAATTTATTATATATATATAAAATTTATTTGGAGATAATTTGAACCTATTTTCTATTTTTAACTCTCAATTCAATTCATCTAATTTAATTAGTCAATGTTTTTAACTATTTTTTATTTTAAAAATACACAAAAATAGAAAAAATCCCTAAAAAATCTCAAAAACAGAAGAAGAATTAAACAGAATAAAAACATGTTATTTTCTGATGTATTAAATCTATCTATCTATATATATATTCTACCTTATATAGGCTATTTATACATATATATACATCTATTATAGCTATTATTATCATAAATACTCTAAATATATTTTAATGCCATTAAAAATTTAAAATGTCGGTTCTCTGCAATTATTTTCTATTTTTGGATACTTATTATATATATTATGTTATATTGTAGCTACATTATATATAAGATCCCTATTATCCCATTTATATATACTTATATATTATTACATCATTAAATAAGAAAGAAATTATAAAATAAGAAAAGTAAAATTTTAAAATATATTAATTTAATTATATAATAAAAAGGGATAAATGGGGCTGCCTCGTAGGGGGAGCTAAGTTAGCTCCCCCTGCCCATTTTCTCTATTTTTTTATTTTTTTTTGAAAAATTCTTCCTTGAATATTCACCTCTATATCCCTATATTATGTAATTCAAATTCGTGTGAAACAGAGACTCCTACAACTTCCATCCAGATAGTCATTTTCTAACAGTCACAAGATTTTTTTAAATCGACCCCGTTTGGATGGAGGCCGTAGGAATCTCTATTCCGCATGAAATTTTAATGACATAATAAAGTGATTTAATAATGAATTTATACGATTTTTATTTTCAAAAAAATAAAAATATGCATAAAAAATAAGGCGGGTGGAGCTAAGTTAGCTCCCCCTTCGGGGCATACACATTTTTCCCTAATAAAAAAGAAATTATTATATTTAATTAAAAAACTTCACGTATACATATTGATTGGTTTTGTACACCCTTGTATATATACTTGCATTGTTTAATTATTTAAATAATACCTGCTACACCCCATCTCCATATGTTCGACACCCTACCTGCTTGTCATTATACATACTTATTTTTTAGGGTTATAATAAATTTTGATTCGCACTTGCTTGCATTGATTGAATCTTATATTGATTGGGTTGATTATTGCTTAATCCATTGGTCTTTGAGAGTTGTCATCACAGTGACTGAGTGGTCCCGTCTTGTGTGGACCATAAGACAGTTCCTCAGATTATTTGGGTTGAACACACCTCAACACTCCATATCTCATGTATATAATTGTTTCATCTTCTGTTACTTCTATCTTTTGTTTGTCCTACACTCCAGATCTACTGTTTGATATTTATGTATATATTTAGGACATACTTTGTCCTAAGTATAGTGGGTGTAGAATGAGTTGTTCTCTCATTGTTCTGTTTCATCACTCATGTATTTCCTATACTTAGGGATCTATTACCCTAAGTACAGGAGGAGTGATGTGTTCATTTCCACATTGTATTTGTTTTCCTTTTTATTGATTTATTAGTCCCCTCGCATGTATCCTCTCTTATTGATATTCATGTCTATACTTAGGGATCTCTTACCTAATTATAGGGGGATACGTACTGAGTTATTGATATGTGCATTCCCACCCTTGACAATTCACAAATTACCCTTAATTAATTAGTGTGAATTATTGTGCATTAAAATAAATGAATTTGTCATCTCGTTGCAGGAGGGTAATAGGAATCAGTCAAGAAATAACCACTTAATTTAATTAGTCAAATTTAATTCGAGTAATTTTATGTTTTTAGCTTGGGCCAGCCCCAGGGTCGAACTCGAGGAGGAAAAGGAATGCTCCAAGTTATTGTCTATCAAAGTTCATGCGTAGTTTTCAAGGCAGATTTTTTGTTCTTTTTAATATTTTTTAGCTTTTAATGGATTTTTGTTAAATATGTAATCAATTCAAAGCAGAAACATGATGCATGAGTTTTGCAAAAAAAAAATTAATGCAGGAAAGTAATGCTATGTTATGCAATTTTATGTTGATTTTCAAAGGATGATGAAAATGATGCAAAGTGGTGAATGCGAGATGAGAATAAGAGCAAGAAAGTCAAGACCCAAGCCAATTATCCATTGATTATCGTAAATTATTTTGTTAAGCCCTTAGTTTATTTCACAAATCACGAGTTATTGAGCAAATAAGTCAATGAACAAGATAATAGTGACAAAATGAATCCTTGAATTATATAATGCATAATAGTGTCTTGAAAATATAATTTCAGTGTTCAATATAATAGAGGATCAAATAATCGTCAAAATGACACCATGAACATAAAAATCCCATTAATAATGCTCAAGTTATGACAGATCAAAATTCATGGACTTAAACATACATAAAATAAATAGAAAGCTTACATTTATTTCCTCGAAGGGGCTTATTTGTAATTGTCCAAAGCCAATGGATCTTCTTCGCAATTGACCCAGGCGGGGATGTGCTTGTAATTCCTGAAAGCTCTAGGGGCATTGGCATAATTTATCTAAAGTGTCACGTGCAAGCGTTTTGGCTCGGGTAGAGGCTCGGTGCAAACCTCTACGTGGTGGCTTTGGCTTTCTTCGAGGACACTCGAGGCACCAGGCTCAGATTTGAGGTTGCCTCTTGATCTGTAATGTGATTGAAGAACAATCTAATGGCTGGAAATTGGGTGTGCTTCAACAGCTTTAATGTGTTGAGTTCTTCATCACATGGTGTTTGTAGCTTGGTCCTAGGTCGCTTGCTGCTGCAGGTGAAGCGGGCGTTGCTGGATGTGGCTGGAGATGATGGAGTTGGCATTATCTAGGAAGAGTCCGAAGGCGGAGAGTCTTCCAGTTGTCGATGAAGATGGAGGTTGTGTGGGTAGTGGAGTCGCTCTAGCTATTGGAGTTGGTGAAGAAGCGTGAGGCGGAGGAGGATGCTTTACTCGACCTGGAGCATCGGAGGCGGTGAGGTGAAGATGCAGAGTTGTTAGTGAAGTGTGGTTGGGGCTCGATAGTGCTAGAAGGTGGCCAGAGTAAGATTAGTGGCTTTGGTTGTGCTGCAACAGTGGGCTCTCCCACCGGATCTCGTCACGAGAGGATGAAATCTGATGTTGTCACCACTATAGTCTATCCCTCAACTGTGCAAACGACGGATGCGTTATCGATGGAGGGGACAACATAGTTATATAGGAGAGGAGTGGCGGTGGAGGATGGGTTAATTGGGGAAGGCGGTCGGTCATGGAAGTTCTGATGAGGGAGAAGATGGGAAGAGTGATTGGAAGGGATTTGGGAGGGGCAACGCGCTCTAATGAGGGTTTGATTGGATTAAGGGTGATCGGAGATGGGTGACGATCACGAGATTCGTAGAGGAGGGCAGCCAAATTTGGGGGATGGCAGGGAGAATGCAGGAGGAAGGAGGAAGGTGGAGGGCACATGCTGGGCACGTGCAGTGGGGACACATGACTAGCATGTGACCAGGTTTTTTTAATATATTTTTTTTTATTATTTTTTAAATAAAACAAGTATATATAAACACCAAAAATGGGTGACACGTGGTGGCTCCAGGAGCTTCCATGTGTCACTCCTAGAAAATTCAATAATTAAAATACAAAGAAAAATCTTAAATAAATAACAAACAACCTTGGATCGGAAATTTTCTTCATGAAATTTGCTTGTCTCGATGAGATCTACAACTTTCATGAGGAACCAAAATTAGAATCAGTCATTTACATAAAGTGATATTTTTGGTGTTTCTCTAGGTACATAGAGAACCAAAATTTTGGGGTTTTATGTTTTTTTGTGATTTTTAATGAAGATAGAAATCGAGAAAAAATAAGATAAAATCAATGATAAATATTTACACATTAATATAATTTTTAAATTTTTAATAATTAAGAAAACTAAGAAATAAAATAAAGTACAATGAAGACCATTTTTGTAAAGATGGTTAATGAACACTTGAACTCAATTAATTTTTTAACTTCAAGCTCCTTTTGGATTTTGATTTTTATGCATTTTAATAAAACTTTTGTCAAAGAAAAAAATAGAAAGAAATAAAATACAAGGAGTTAAATATGTACATAAAATAATAGGTCAAAATTAGGTAAAATATACAATGTACAAAAGAGGCCCAAAACTCAACTTTCACATATGAGCTCTGATTCACTTGAACTTGGTCTTGTTTTGAATGTAATTGAAAGCACGCTAGTTAAAAAGTGAGTAGGATTAAATCAGCCACATTATGAAGAAGATATCAACGTTTTAGTCCGGAAATCCAGAAATTATGGTTTGGGTTTTTTTCTCAATTATTTCAGTTAGCGATTTTTTGTATTTTTCCTTTATTCTTGTTAGTCATATGTACACAGTGGAGGTGGTTTCATGTGATTTGTAGTTAGCACTAACTAATTAAAAATCGAGGAATTTACCTTATTTTATAGGTCAATTGGGCTGAGATTTTTGGATTCTTTTTTATGCAATTATGCATGATAAAATGCCAATATTATTTACATATGCATGAATGCTAATTATGCAAGATAATTGATAAAATGTAGATGAATTTCAGGGAATGATCTTAATTAATCACTTTTAGAGTGATAAATCATAGATTCATCAACCCTCGACCCTCCCTTCTTTGTACACAGTCTGCTATACTTAGGATTAATTGATCCTAAGTATAGGGGGGATGGTCAGCTCCTCATTCTTTCATTTATTAGTCATTGTAGTGTAGGCTTTTATATACTTAGGTCAAGTTATGTCTTGCTTTTTTCTCTCTGATCTATTAGGACATAGCTCAAGCTAAGTATTGGGAGTCGTATGTACGTTGTATGTACTTTATCCATAACTCGTACTTTCGTATTTTTAATGAATTGGATAATTAAAATCAATTAATAAAGAGTATACAATTCAAAATACAAATAGATTCTTTGTAAATAAAGTTAATAAATCAAAGTAAAAATGTTTTGCAAAATAATTTACAAATGGTTGGAAAATATATGAAAATATTTTGAAATTAGTTGGAAAGATTTGCAAAATTTTATAAACCTTTGTAAAGACTTTTTGTTTGTATAAAACTCTTTTATTTTTTTGAATAATTTTCTTGAGAAATCTATTTGCAAATGATTTGAAAAATAGTTATAAAAATGACTTGAAAAATCTATATATATTGTTTCAAAAATATTTACAAATCGATTTTCAAATTCTGTATATATTTGTAAAATTGTTTCTAAAAATTATTTGCAAAATAAATTTTCAAAATATTTGTAAAATTGTTTTCAAACTATTTTGGGAACCTTGTAGACAATTTCATAAAATAAAAATATATAACCCTTGTAGATAAATCCTTATATATATAACTTGAAAATAATCACTAACATTTAGCTTATACATATTCCATGTGTAAATTCTTAAAACCAATTCATGTAATTAATCACACACTCTCGTGTAAATATTTGCACATAATTCTTTCACTAACCTTTTTTTAAAAACACATAAAAAGTTCAAAAATAGAAAATGCTACACAAAAATATTTCCTTTTCATTGCATTAAATTTGCCTTTTTCCAATTGATAATGACGATTGAACAAGTTTAAAAAAAATCCGAAGATTGGAGCTTGGTTGGATTTTAATCCACTCAATCACAATAACCATAAAGGAACTAGATTTGAGGCGCTTCAAGTCAGCTAGACTTATTCCTTTGATACCACAACACTAGGCTCATATGTCATGTTTATTGCGTAAGTAGAATATTTCAAGAGTGTGCATGACTCTTGTCAATAATGACCTAACTTGCACTCCTGCACATTATACTTTGGTCAACTCAATTGAAGTGGTAGAGGGCTAGATTTGTCGGCACGGGAAACAAACAAATGGAAACATACGAAGTCACAATTCTAGAGCCATTATGCCACAATCAGATCCAATAGCCATGAGGTATAATGACATGATGTTGTGGGTTGCAATAATGCTTCAAAAGAGGGATAGTCTACTAACTCAAGAGGAAACAATCTATATGTAAATGCTACTGTACATATTCTATTAAAAAATGCAAAATTGAAAAATCCAAAAAAATAGACAGGAAAAAATATCAAAGATAAATCAATTCCCATCGGAGTACTTATGTATATAGTCAATAAGCAAGACTTATGCTTCAAAGTCAAAGATTATATGGTGCCTAAAACCGGATTCCTTGGCTACAATGGTCAAGCATCCTAGGATAGGTAGCTACACTGGCTACCATCCATTTTTCTCTCCACCTCCTCTTCTTGAGTTGGTTGCACTTGAACTTAGAAGGGAATACCCCGCTTCTCGAGGAAAGAGTTGCTGAATTGAGGAATTAGGGTCACCATGTCGGAGAAGATTGTCTCTTTACTTCTTCAACCGATATGAGCTACATATCACTAACATTGTACAAGATAGACTCATAATCATAAGGGACTGTGTATGAATTAGACTTGTTCTGACCTGGCTTTTATGGAGATCTGAAAAATGTTTTGTGGTCCTTAGAGGCCGTTGTGTTTCAAGTCCGCTTCCCAATTGACCAAACCAAAAATCCAAAAGTCTAACTGAGCTCTAAACTTTGATTTTATGAAGATAAGTTTAAAAGTTAAATCAAACAATTAATTTCCTTTCCTTTTCTTTATTTTCTTTTTTCTGCACTTATTAGCCTAAGTGTTTGCTAGGAACTAGCAAAGGCAAGTATGAGGGGAGGGGGGTGATGAATCTCCATTTCATCACCTTTATTCTATCGTTTTGGCCTTAAATTGCTAGCTAAAGGCATTTATATAACATTAAATTGTGCAAAAAAACATTCATTTATTGATTCATTTATACTTATATAACTAACTGCATTCAATACCAAAATAAAAAAGGAAATAAAAGAAAAAGAGATGAAATACCAAATCTATTGAATGACCATAAACCCTGAGACTAAGTCAAGAATTGACTTGGCTGACAAGGAATAAAGTAGGGGGATAAGGCCCAATATTTGCACAAAAACCCTAATTTTATGTCCTAATAATAAGCTTTCAGGGACTTATTTTATGTTTCTATTTTTATGCCCCAAATAGTAAAATCCTCTATATGAATCTTGTACATAAAAATACAAAGAAAAATACAAAATTTATTTTGTTCAAAAATAATGCACAATGTGCCCGGGACACACAAAATAAAAAGTTGTAAAGAAAACTTCCCAGATCTGTATCTTCTCCATAACTACTCAAAATTAACCAAAATAATCTTTATTGTTCATAAAATTAAATTATCTATTTAATGTAAGTGTTTTCATTTAATTTTGAGTTAAAAAGTAAAAGTTGACTTTTGGACCCTCATTGTGTAATATACATGTATGTAATAGTCAATTTATACTTTATAATTTCAGAAAATTGTAAATATTTTAAAAATATATTTAAATAATAAAAATAAAATAAAGATATTAAAGTGCATTAAAATAAATAAATTTATAGAATATATTAGTAAATATACGTATAAGAATTCTATATAATATATATACTCAATTCTTTAAGTTAGAAAATAATATCAGAAAATACAATAGAAATATCAAAAAATATATTTATATAATTTATAAATATATAAAATATCTCTATTAAATAATAAAATCTAAAATACAAAATAAAAATAAAATACATCAAATATAGGTATATATACCTATCTATATACATGCAAAAACAAACACATAATAAATTAGCTTGTATAATATATAAAAAATTACCAAAAAATACTAAATAAAATAATAAACATGTTTATATTTTAACTTTTATCTAATTTATTTATTTATTGATTTCCATTTTTTTATTATTTTATATACTATTATGTCTTCTAGCGGTCTAGTTGGACCAATGGGAGATCGTTGTTCCTTGACCTGGCATCAACTACCCCTTCTACCCCTTTGACATGGCAGAACTATTGAACCCCTCTTAACGAAAAATCTTTTTGGCATCTCCTTGAATCACATCAAAACCATAGATCCCTTGTACATCCTATAAATCCACTCATATCCCCATTTCTTGATCCACTCCTCCTATTTGTGTATAAAAAAACCAAGTTATTCCTTTTTGATTTGATCTTCTATTGATGGTTCGTAACCCCAAAGAACATCAAGGATTGATTCTCCTCATGAGAGGAAGAAAACTCGTCGTTTGATAGTGTGGATAAAGGCTTCGACGATGTTGGTCCCTGTGGTTCAGAGCTTGCTCCAACCACGCCATTTATGGAGCTGATAGAGCTCCATTGAGGTTTAGTTTAATATTTTGAGGTAAATTGCATGGAACACCTTGTACTTATAATTACAAATATACCCCTTCTTGGCAGTTTTATTTAATTTTTTTTTGATTAAATAACTCAGGTGCTTGAATATTTATGGAAAAATTATAGGATATGCCATAATTTTTACTCATCACTTCTCTTGTCTCCCAAGATATTGCATGTAGGATGGATTTGTTTAGAATTTACAAATACCAACACCGATTCCCGTATTTCGACGTCTTTAATAATACTGGGTGATCTCCAAGAACTGAGTTGGGACTTTGCATACTCCTCTTCGGATTCTCTTATCTTCACCCAATTCAAAGTTCAAGATGATTCTCCTTTTACCACCTTCCTTTTACCAATAAATCCACTGTTTAAGACAAACTCTCCTATTGAAATTCCCTCCCTTTTTTAGGATTGAGCAGGTTCTATTTCCCAATGCAGATTCTACACCCTATCAGAAGCTTGATTTACATTTGGATTTTAAGATGGCTCAACAGAGACATGATAAAGGGATGAGTTCAGATGAAATAATAGATCAAACTGAAGTCAGAACACAATTGCTAGCCTCAATTCAATCCATCTAGCAATAGTTGATAGATCAGGCTCTCTCCCAAGTAGCATTTAGGGTAATGTTTATAGAGATGAGGAGGGGAAGAGAAAGCTGAGGAGGAGAGGAAGAAGAACAATGTGGTGGGAATGAAGATGAATAGCCTGCAAAAGCTGAGGAGGAGAGGAAGAAGAACACCATGGGGGGAATTAAGATGAATAACATGCAGGAAACCATGGAGGAGGAGATGAGAGAGTGGGGCAACCCAAGCCAACTCTGATTGAGACACACAATCTTAGTGTTGTCCAGATTACTAAGTGATCAGAATACCTACGACCCATGAACATTTTGATTTGAAACAATCATCTCCATCTCTTTCCAATCTTCCATGGCAACACTAATGAGGAACCTACATTCATTTGCAGCAGTTCAACAGGATTTGCATCACGATACACTACCCCAACATTCCTTTAGAGGTAGCAAGATGTCTACCTTCCCTCTCATCCTTCAAGACAAGGTGTTCTACTGGATTAATCTCTTGGGTAAGGTGGTAACAACATGAGACGAACTCAAATCAACCTTCCTACACAAAAACTTTCCCCTAGGTCATTTGAACCAGATGTAAGCATCGATATCAAACTTCTCCAAAATGTCCCACGAATTGTTTTATGAGGCATGAGAAAGATTCAAAGATCTTATGGAAAAGTGCCCCATCACGAACTGCTGAAGACCATCTTGGCCCAAAATTTCTTCAGGGGCTTGTATCCAGAAATCCAACGACTCGTGGATGCTGAGTGTAGAGGGTCACACATTAACAAGGATGAAGATGTTGTATGGTAGATCTTCACGGAAATGGTTGAGGGCTCAATTGATCAATCTTCGTCCCAGGTATTTCAAAAAGTTTCATCGATCCCGCACAAGCCAGTCAATGTGACATCGTATCATGAAGAAAAGAAAGACATGAGTTACAACCTCAACATTACTGGGAACCCTCTCTCTAAATTTGATATCATTGAAAAGAGATTACAAGACATTGATAAATTACAAGTGATCAAACAAAGAACCAAGTCATTGGACAAGCTTGATAAAATTTGAAAGTAGCTTGAGCTTCTAGTAAGAACCATCCATGACTGCAAGTCTGGGAAGGAACCAGCTGAGATGTCTGCAGAACCCAAGGAGCAATCGCAACCACAGAATTAAGGGCCACCCCAGTCAGTTCAACATGTGTATTACGTGCAGACACCCGACTAGGGAGCATTGCCATAACATCGTATGGTTGTGTACTGTCCAAAACCCCATGCTTATGCTGAGCCATTCTATCCACAACCTCTACAGATTTTAAGAGGTGAATGTCATGTGGGGTAATGAATGAGATCCGACCCATCTTGAAGGACATCCTCATGGTCAGAATATAGATATTCGTCGATTCAACCCACAACTGGGCAGACATAATTTCCAACAACACGACATCCACCAGTCTTTACACAAAAGCCATACCTAGAGACCATAGTACCAAAAACAATAACAAGTGATATACCAACACCAATATCATCAACTGTAGTCGACTACTTCATATCAACACCAATTCTCTTCTCCTTGTCAGCAATTTTCTCCTCATCCCTATGAGCAGTATCAACAGAAGCAACATTATTAGCATCCTCAGCTTCCACCAACTGTTGAATCTTCTAAGGTTGCTTCGGTAAACCCTAACCTAGATTACTTAGTTTAGCTGATTAATAACATGAACGAGATGAGACAAAAGCTGGATGACATCATCGCAACTAAAACATTAATACTAGCACATGTTGACGTAAATCCCAACAATTTCCATCACAACGAGCAGGTAGACTGTAGTTCTACACCAACTCCCAAGTCTGGTATAAATTATTTTAATCTCAGTAGCGGTAGGACACTACAACCAACTGCTACCACGAAATGGATAATTAAAGCTTCTGTGGACGAGTCTTCATTACAATCAGTTGATCATGTACTGAACTCTAGTTACAAGGAGGAAGGAGGAGCAACACCACTCTAGAAAAAAACAAAAACTGAAGAAAATAAAAAGAATCAAGCAATAATAGCCAAGGCCAAGTCAACGCAGCCAATGAGACACCAATAGCTGATCTTGTACAAGCTGACAAGGATGAATTTCCTGGTTCAATTTTTTTGTCTATTATAGATTATTATACAAAGCTTAATCATCCCTTTGTACAAAAAAACACTTTTTTTTAACGAAAATGATGTTTTTGATGACACCCACATTCCATTTCCCGATGCATTGAAGTCAAAAGCAGTAAAATAGGAAAATAGCCTTGTCTGATCCTAGCATTTTGGACTTATTGCAAAACATTGTGCTTAAATTGCCATTAATAAAAGCCATGGACTACATGCCTACAATGAACAAAGACTAAAAGAGGCGCGTACAACTAAGCATCACAAGAGAGGACACAAGAAACCTATCGAGTGCATCCTGACCATGGCAACTGTCAATGCTATCAGCAACCTCCCAAGAAAAAAGGACATGAGAGAGCCTCTCATCAGATGTGAGATGGTCAACCAAGAGTTTGAAAGAACTTCTTGACAATAGATCACCTATCAATCTGATGCCTACATCACTGCTTAAAGAATTTGGGTTAGGACTGCTAAAATAACCAAGAATGATTCTGCAATTCGCAGACACATCAGTAAAGCAGCCAAGGGGAATTTTACAGGATGCCATCGTAATGATCCAAGGGATGCAATTCCCGATGGACTTCATAGTCCTATATATGGACACTTCGACACCCTTACTTCATGCCCGAATCATATTGGGATGACTGTTCCTTCGAACATCCAGAGAAATAGTTTACTACAACAACAAAAAGATCACCTTTCGCTCGAGCTACAACAACGTCCTAATTGAAATGATCCAAGTACCAATGCTCACAAATTCCATGTCATATGAGAGTAGGCATATTCAAAAAGAGACAAAAGACTGTGATTTTCTAGCAAAAATCAGAGACAACATTATTTCTGAATGACATTGCAACTCAGAAATTACTCTCCAAAGAGGAGTGCTTGGAAAACAAAGTCAAATTTCTCCGGTCCTTAAGGTTGAGTTCCTTGTTGATGAGCTAATCGATCTGATTGAAATTTGTCCATTACCATTAGAGAAAGACAAATTCCTTGTCAATCTTTTAGATGTCTTGTCTCTTAAGCCAGAAACAATCTTGGTGAACAACATATAGTCGACAGAGCTTGCACCAACCACGATTGTTGACGTTACCACAGAGCCGATTCAGAACCCCGCCAAAGCTAAAACCATTAACCTTATCAATGAAGTATGCCTTCCTTATAGGTGAGCAGAACATCTTCCCGGTCATCATCATTTCTCAGTTGATCGAGGACTAGGAATCATGCTTGCTCAAGGTTCTAGAAAGAAATTGTAAGGCAATTGGTTGGAATATTATAGATCTCCATGAGATAAATCCTCCATTGTTCTTACACCGCATCTATTTGGAAGATGACTGCATGCCTTCCTATGAATTTCATTATCAGCTGAACCCAAACCTCCGAGAGGTCGTGATGAAAGAAATCATGAAGTGGTGTGTTGCATGTTTTATCCATCCCCTCTTAGACTCAAAATGGGAAAATATGTTACATGTGGTCCCTAAACTATCATAATGAATGATAAAGGAGGGGGGATTCCTATCAGAATACCTACATCATGGCACGCATGTGTGGATTACAGATGCTCGAACCTAGCCACCTAGAAAGATCACTTCCCTTTGCCCTTCATTGATCAAACAGTCAAAAGATTTTCAGTAACGGAATAGTTTTGTTTCTTGTTTGGGTACTCTGAATACATTCAGGGTGCAATAGCCATTGAGGACCAAGAGAAAACTACCGTCACCTATCAACACAGGACATGTGCTTTTAGACGAATGCCATTCAGTTTGTGTAACACCCCTGCTACATTTTAGAGATGTATGTTGTATTTTCTAACATAGTGGGCAGATTCCTTGAGGTGTTCTTGGATGACTTCTTGATCTACATAGATAACTTCGATCATTTCTTGACATATCTAGATCGAGTACTTCAACGATATTGCAAAGCGAATTTGGTGCTCTCTTGGGAAAAGAGTTACTTTATGGATACTTAGGGAATTGTGTTGAGTCATGTCATCTCCAAGCGAAGCATAGAGTTCAACGCGAAGCATAGAGTTTGGCACGTTCAAGGTGGAAGTGATATTAAACCTTTAGCCACATACTACATTGAAGAAAGTTAGGTCATTTATGGGGCATGTCAATTTTTACCGAAGGTTTATCAAAGCTTTTAGCAAGATTACCTGACCGTTGAATGCGATTCTAGACAAGGCACAAATTTTATTGTAGATGACAGAGTGCTCCATGCCTTTGATCAGTTGAAAGAAATAATCACCAATGATCATGTCCTATAGCTATCGGATTTGTATCTTCCATTCAAGATTATGATGGATGCTTCTGATTATGCTATTGGGGGTTGTGTTGGGACATAGGTGGGATGGATCTCAATTTGTGATTCATTATGCTAGCAGAACTCTGGATGTAGCCTAGGGGAATGACACTATTAAAAAAAGAGCTATTAGTAGTTGTGTTTGTGCTGGAGAAATTCAAGTCACGTTTGTTTGGATCGAAAGTAATTATGTATACTGACCATTCTGCCATACAATACATACAAAGAAAGAGGGATGCAAATTCACATTTACTTTGATGGATCCTTCTACTCCAGGAGTTTGATCTTAAAATACACGATAAACTGGGAGTCAAGAATGTTGTGGCAGATAACCTTTCAAGAATTACTGAGTTCGATAATCCTGGGCAGAACACCATTCCAATTACTGAGACCTTCCCAGAAAAAGCAATATTGTCAGTCACCTCACGCCGTTAGTACGCTAATATTGTGAACTACCTTGTTTCCAAGTAAGTTCCACGAGATTGGCCAAAGCTGAAAGTGGACAAGTTCATATCTGAAGCTTATTTTTACTAATGGGAGGATCCATAATTATTTCAAGAGGGTGCATATTGTATCTGGAGAAGGTGCATTCCTAAGGAGGAGTATGCAAGTGTTCTGAATCATTATCACAAGTTAGAATCTTGAGGACATTATTTTGGAAAGCGGATGGCAGCGAAAGTGCTTCAATGCAACCTTCAGTGGCTAACACTTTTTGAAGATGCTACCGAATATGTCAAAGGTTGTACTGACTGCTAGAAGATGGGTGACACCATCAGTTCCAAAGATACCATGCCTCTCAAGTACATTCATATATAAAATGTCTTTGATGCAAGGGTGATGAATATGTGATGTGTCACTCTAAAAGTTAAAAATAGAGCTTTATTCCCAAGTAATTAGTTGCATTTAATCATTTATTTCATATTATAATCATTTATGCATTTGTAGATAATATTCGCATTTTAGCATTCTTAATTATATTAATGAATACTTTAGTGGTCTTATTGATTAATTATAAGTGCCAGACTACTACGATAACTGTGACAAATTAAGAAAGATATCTAAGGGTTCATCAATGTGGTATTAATTTCATGGGCCCATTTCCGAATAGCTAGGGTTTCGAGTACATCTTGCTTGTTGTCGATCACATCAGTAGATGGGTGGAGGTTATCCCCGCTTGAGCCACTGATAGTCACATTGATTGCCAATTTCTCAAAAATAACATCATTTCATGGTTTGGAATTCTGAAGATTCTCATATCGATGGGGGATGCCATTTCATTAATAAAGAGGTCAAGAGGCTTACCAAGGAGTACGACATTGAACATCGTGCCACATCTTTGTACCACCCACGGACTAATGGCTTAGCTGAATGTTAAAATAGAGAGATCAAAACTATTTTGCAAAAACTTGTGCATCCTGATAGAAATAACTAGACATAATTTCTTGACTTGGATCTTTGGGCTTATCGCACCGCGTACAAGTCTCCAGTAGGCATGTCTCCCTATCACATAGTGTATGGAAAACCATACCATTTGACCATAGAACTCATTCACAAATAATCATAGGTGGTTGATGAATCCACATTTCATCATTTTTATTCCTTTATTTTAACTTAAAATCCCTTATAAAACACCTGCAAATATCAATAAATCTATATTTTTATAACCCTATTTCTTATGTAAATATTGTATATTTATCACTATTTTAACCTAAAATAAATAAATAAAGAAATAAAGGGAAAATAGAGAAAACAAAAAAAAGTATATATAATAGATACATGCTGAATTTGATCCCGAGATTACGTCAAGACTTGACCTGATCGAAAAAGATTAAAGTCGGGGGAGATAAGGCCTAAATAACAAAAATATAGAAAATAAAATATACATTTGTGTACACTCATCACTTGTATATTATTGTATATAATACACATTCTCTTCATTAATTCATTTATACCCAAATTCAACTCAAACACAATTGTTTTCTTCATGAAAATTATTCATAAAATCATTTATAAATATTACAAATAATTGCTATAACAACCTATGTACATTGTGTAAATTACAACACTCTGAAAAAACCACAAAAACTCAACTTCTAAGATTAATATCTTCTCCGTAAATTTCAAAATAAATCAAACTCACTTTCATTGTACTCCAAATTGAATATTCTTCAAAATGGAAGTGGTTTCATAAAAATCGGAGATAAGATGTGAAATGTGGCTATTTAGGGTGGTATGATATATTATACCTATTCATATTATGTACATTATTTATTTATTTTTCTGCATATATTTGTAAATAATTTATTTCTAATTAATTGTAAATATTGTATTTGACTTATACAAAATACAAATAAAAATAACAAAATAAGGAATCAACAAAAATAAAATCATGTCTGTATTGTATATGTACTACTATATATATTGTAAATAAACTTATTTATTTAAACTAATAAGTTACTTTATAAAAATAAAACAAAAAAACATTTAAATCCTTGTAAAATATTGTTAATTAATAAATTATTAATTTATATGTATATATTGTAAAAATATTTAATTAAAAATCACAGTCTTGTATACATAGGTATATATACATGTATATAACACACTTTAATTATTTTTACACATGTATATATATTATTTAAGTTATTAAAAATCCCCATAAATATGTTAATTAAATTACAAATATTTTCCCTTTATATTGTTTTTATTTTAAATTCGTTTTCATTTTTATTTCGATTTATTTTTCAATTCTCTTCCTTTTTGTTGTGTAGCATGTTCTGTTTATTCTAGGCACCTTCCCATTGGTCAATCCTAGGTCTGTTGACCCGGGTCAATTCCCTAATCCATGTCATTTTCCTCGCATCTCGTGCACGAGCCTCCCTTCTCCCATTTTTCAGACTCGCATCACCCACTAACAACGCCAGATTTGTTCTCCAAATCGCTAACCCTAACGACCCTCTCCATCGCAAAATTATCAAATCCTTATATCACGCCTTGATTCACTCACTTTTCAATTTTCCAATCACATCGGACCCTCTGCCTTATATACATACTAATTGTCCCCTTCGCATTTTGATTCGATTTTCCTTGATTTTTTGCCCGAGATTGATCATAGGAGAGGCGGGGAGGTGACAACTCTTCATCCCTCTCGATTGGGAGCATGAGGAATCCTTGAAGACCGTGATCCAGTACGTTGCCTGAGTCCTCCGCTGCCTCGTTTCACCTCTCCGCCCATCGAAACAGATCGAGGTGCTTCTTTTTTGCCATTCACCGTAGGTAGTCTAGGTTTGATTCTCTTTTGATTTCGCTTTGAATTTTGCATGTTAATCTCTTCTTAGCATAAATAAGAAACTCCATAATCATGCTCCGATATGTAAGATAGGAACCCTTCTGATCACCCTTCATCCTATACAACCCTTAGACTTCGCACACCACCATATTCTCTGTCTCTTCTCACATTTGATCCCCTTCAGATCTTCACAGACCTGAAGATCCGATCTCCATCTAGCCGCTCTCGTCGGAGATCCCCATCCAATCACCTTTTATTTTCATTGATGCCTAATAAACCTCGTCGGAGTGTCGTCTCTGAGTGTTGAAATTTTGTAGGGATAAGGAGCGCACCTGGGAGTAAAGAGGGGAATCTGGAGGTCCAGTTCAGCCACCTAACCTCTAGAGATCCAGATCCACATCAGGGCATCTTCAAGCTTTATCTTCACCATCAGTCGATGCAGGATCGTTGCTGGAGAGAGTAGATATCTTAAAATGGAAAAACGAGTCGAGATTGGCCGAGATCTAGCCCTTTGAAACTCGTCAAGTTACCCTGCATACCCATTCTTCCAGATATCTTCAGATCCGCACGATCAAGAACACGAGTTCCAAACTTCATCAGGGCCATTGCTAGAAACCCAAAATCTAACCGTTGGTCTTTCTCCAGATTAGATGTGATCCATCCATGCGAGCCTCAATCGTAGTCGTTCGATCAAAGAGCCAACGTAATCCTGCCATCCACTTCGTCATGTGTATTAAGGGTAATTTTATGCTCCATCCCTTATCATGTTTTTATTTTGCAAATAAGTCCCCTACGACATGTGTCAAACTGTACATTATTGAAAAATTACATTTCTTTACTTGCTGTTTATTTAATTGCATTATAATCCTATTATGAACGAAAAAAGGACAAACATTAAACAGAAAACAATACTGATGTTTTCGGATTTTTAAAAATATAAAATGAAGCTAAAAATAATGAAAAATACATAAATAGAAAGGTAAAATTTACTAATTTCTAGAAAGCTATTTTGTGATTTTTTGGAATTTTTTATGATTTTCTATGGTTTTTATAGTTTTGAATGTTTTATTTTTTTGTGTTTTTATGAGGAATATCAATGCGAAAATGGTACTATAATTAAAATAAATAAAAATAAATATACATTTTTTTAGAATTATTGGAAAAGATGTTATATCTATTATTGATTATAAAAGGCAAATAGGGACTTTTTATGTTAATTTTAATTTCAGAAATAAGAAAAATGATGAAAATGCAAAATGAAAAGTAGAGATGCAAGATTTAATTAACAGGAAGTTAAAATGATTTTTTGAAATTTTTCAGAAATATTTTGCTATTTTTTATTCGTTTTGACATGCAAAATAATAAGCAGATGCACAGGGACTAAAATGCAAGGAAATTAGTTTTGGGACTATATAAGTAACCAATAACTAAATATGTTGCATTTTATGCAATTTTTGCACAAATTTGCATGTCAGCACACGTGAGGTGCGCTGGTTTGGACCAAAAGGTAATTTTTTTATTTCTACGACCCAAATAATGACATAAAAGCACTCTAACTCTTATTGCAATTTTAACAAAATAACATGTGTGATGCTTTGAAATCCTTAGAATTTTCAAAAAATCCAGGAAAAATAATAAAAACATTAGAAAAAATGTAAAAATTCAAGAATAAATTTATTTTATTTTCTATGCTTTTTATCATGTTTTAAAAATCCAAAAAGTTGCATTCTTTTTCCTTTCTCTTATTTCTCTCTTATTTTTATTTTCTTTTATTTCCAAAAAAACATTTGCAAAAATAAAAAGCCATAAAAAATATAAAATCAAAAGACCAAATAAAAATATAAAACTTAAAATTCATAAAAATTGAAAAGACAAAAAGCTTAACAAAAACCAAGTTTAGTTTGCTTTGAGACTCCTTATTTTATCTCATTAATTTTCATTGATTTAATAACCCTCGGGAATTTTGTTTCCTCCCTAAGTTCGATCATGTACGCTATACTTGTAAATAAATAACAAAGTTCTCTTGATACATTTTCTTCATTTTATTTTGGCTTGAGAATTAAATAAATTTTTGTTGGGGATTTTTGGAGTTGTAATGACATTACAAATAGTTCTTCCCCTTTTTTTAAAACCCGATAAATTTCCCATGTTCAACAAATGGCACCGCTACCTAGGAGGCATGACAAGCGTAGCTAGGTTCTCCTTTTGTCCTACTATTCTTAGTTGTAGACACATGTTTGTATTCTTTCTATTTTCTAATTTATTTTCTTTTATTCATGCTCCATTATTTTTATAAATAGTTGTGTTTCTAACATATTATTTTGTTTCCTGTTTCTTGAGGGCCTGATGAGCACGGGTAGAATTTCTAGGAGGGTCGACACACCCAAGCGAAGCGGAGGAGACTCGTTTCTTCACCGAGGTGCAGGAGAGCGTAGGAGGGGAAGCAGAAGTTTTGGAAGAAGCCGAATTTTTGGAGCACTTTGTACATATATATTTTGTTTTATTTATAATATTATTCCATTATTTAAAAAAACTGTAATTATTTATTTGGCACTTGCCTCTTTTTATGTTTTCTAAAAGGCCATTATATAGCTTGTTTGTGGGGGTCTGTTTCACCAAGTGTCGGTGCACTTGGGGGACCTCACTAGTTTTTGTTTTCATCGACGTTATTTTTATTTGTTTTCTCACAGTTTGTATGTTCAAGCCCTTAGAATTAGGTTTTATTATCTTTATGAGACTAGTAATCAATTAGATCCAAAGCCCTTAAAAGAATATATGTTCCTACAGACTAGCTCATAGGATTGAACTTAGTCAAATTAATTGGTTATTGCCCTCCAATAGAAGTAAATGCTATGATGATTCTCGTGCATCATTTATTTATTTATTTTTGTCTTTATTTTATGCATAAATCACTTGGCGTGTAGAGTGTTGTCGAAAGGTACACATCTCTTCCTTTGCATGCATAATTGATTTAATCGCGCATCAGCTCTTTCGATTTCCTTTCCCATTTTCACTCACATAAATAAAAAAGGAATGGGAAAATTCGTTAGATCGTCTACTTGAAAACTCAAAAAAGTGATAATTGTATAAAACTAGGAGTGCTAAAGAAAACTCGACTCTAAAAGAATTGTAAGGACAAAATCATTGTTTTGGGGAGAGTAACCCCCTCATTTTTTGTAGGTACTTACCTCCAGATAGAGTGGGTGAGGACGCAACCATAAGGATAGAGCCCAAATCCATGGACTTGTGCCCTATGCTTTTGTGCATTACTCTTTGGTACACGGTTAAGATGCACGCACTTGCCTTTGACCATAGAAAATCATTTTGGTGTGCTTATCCTCTTATCTCCCTTTGGTCCCGATACTGAACCTAGTAGCTGATGAGCTGTGTTTCCGCCAGTCTAATATTGTTGTCTTAGCAGTAGTATAGGAGGCGAAAATGGAAGGACATCAAAGACCACCCTTTCGAATAGGTGGAGAGTTTGTTTTACTTGATAAGTGTACCAAGGTCGAACTCAGTGACACAAGCCTCTTAAGTTGTTATTCAGATTCTTAATGCTCGGATCAAGTGATTAATTAATAACTAATAGGTAAACAAATAGGGAAAAATGATGCAATCAATAAATACGCATAATGCATAAACATGAGATATTTTTATTGGTTTTAATATGCAATATGATGCAAATGTAAAACTATGTAAATATACCCTACATAAATAAATTCATTGAGCAGTAAAAATGTATTCAATTTCAAGATCAATTCATGAAGCAAACTTAATTGATAAATTATCCAATGGCAGTAAAAATCATTAAACAGATGACACTACAAAATGTAAAATTTATCACTCAAATTTAAGTGCCAAAATAAGGAACAAATAATGTCAATGGATAGACAAGGAAGCGAGCTTCAAAATAAAACTGAAATCAACTTAAACGGAGATCGTATGCTCAATATATTCATAAAATAGTCTAGGTGCATAAACATAAAGAAAACATCAAAATAATTATAAAATCAATACAAACAAGTCCCTGGAAGGGTATAAAAATAATTATAAAAACTGCGAGGCCTTCCCTGCAATTTTTCCATGCGTGTAGGGGCTATATTGCAATTATTAAAACCCGGAGGGACTAGTTTGCAAATAACCCCAAGCACGTGCTTGGAGGCACTGTACGCCATATGGACAAGAAGGTGGGGCTCCAGTGCAAATTACCCAGACCCCACGTGACCTGAGCACGTGAGGGCTAGGCTTAGTTGGAGGCTCGGGCTCGGTGTCACTGGCTGGAGGCTTGGGCCATGTGGCGTCAAATGGTGCTCGTGCTTGGCTCGGACACCCCGAGCCTAGAGGCTAGATGAGGAGGCTCAGGGCGGACACATGGCTACCTATGGGCTATACGATTATGAGGATCGGATGGCATCTGTACACTGTGCTCCTCAACTCCTCCTCCTCCCACAGAGGACTTGGTGGGGCTCCAGTGAGCAACCCATTCCACCACCACGCCTCCAGCAGACGTCACAAGCTCGGGGAAGGACCTGGCGGAGTAGATGATGAAGCTCGGAAGTAGGGGAATTGCCGGAGAAGTTGAGGGTGTTGTGGCGACGTGAGCCCCTCAGAGATGGACTTTTGAAATCAGCTCCGACGAAGCTTCGACCATTGAAGGAGTGTACCTACAATTGTTAGTCCTAGTTGAAGCGTGTGTGTGTGAGATGAATTGATTGGGGTCCCATGCGAGTAAAGGAGTGGGGGACCGAAGCTCCATCACTAGCGAACTGGAGAGGAGGCGGAGCGAAGGTGGTCATGTGATGGAGAATAGGAGAAGGTGAGCTGGGAGTGGTGTGAGGATGGTGAAGGTGCGGTGAAGCTTGTGCGGAAGTGAATTGAAGGTGAAAGTGCATGTGTGCGTCTAATTAAATTGGAGAAATAAGAGGGAAGAGAAGAGGAGACTTACTTGGAGATCGTGGTAGAAGAGGGTGGCTTGGGCTAAGCACCTGAAGGGTCTCCGGTCTTCGTTGGACTCCCCAAGCCATGGGGAGCAACTCGTCGGCTTTGTTAGGGCCAGAACATGACCTACCATGGTCAAGGGTCATCACCGGAGCATGATGGACATCTTTGCATCGTCGATTCCCCCATCTGCTGTCACCGAAGGGGGAAGAGACACTAGGCCTTGGCCCACGTACATATGGACATCGGAGAAGGTGGGCAAAGGTGACGTATTTGAAGGGGGGAGGGTCGAGTTGTAGGTGGTGGAAGTTGAGGTTGGCGATCGAGATATCGAACGAGAGAGAGGGGAGCATGTAGAACCAGGTGGCCCACGAGGATGACGGGGGATAGGGATTGGACCTACCATGGTCAGAGGGGAGAGGGTGATGTTGAGGAGGTCGAGAAAATGGGAAGGGCGGAGAGTGGTTAGAAGTGGAGATCGTGGGAGAGAGGAGGGAGGCTGAAGGTAGGAGATGGTGGCTTGACCGTTGGATCTTGCGATCCAACGATTGAGATTAGGGCATGATGGAGCGACCCTGATCTAATCGATCAGGTTGTATCGAAGGACTGTGAGCGAGGTGATCATGGCCGTTGGATATAATGATCTAATGGCCACCAAGTGGGTGGAGTGGGCGTTCCCGATGAGATTTGGAGGGGAGATTGAAGAGCGGAGGATGGAAAGGGGACGTGCGGCTAAGATGGAGGCGACCAAGATGATCGAACGGCTTGGAAGGGAGGCAGGTGGTGCGAAGGGAGGCAGGCCACGTGGCTCAACCAGACTGAGCCACGTGGCCCAATGAGATTTATTCAAATGAAAAAAATAAAAGAAAAATAAAAAAGAAATAGAAGAAAGATGAATTAGAAATAAGTCAATTCATGAAAGTTGTAAATTTTGATGAGATCTATAATTTCATGTCGACCAAAAACACAAAATAAGTCAAACAAAGGTAGAAATATTTTTGGGAGCAATTTTAAAGGCATAAAAACACTGCATTTTTTCATGCTTTGCATTTTTTGTATTTTTAATTTATTTAAAACCAAAATAGATACATTATTTAATCTGGTTTTTATTGAAAATATTTTATGTAAGGGGATTAGTATATGGATTTTAGCATGATGAAACCGAGGTTCATCATCCCCCTATACCTAAACTATGCTTGTCCTTGGGCATATAGAGCATGAATGAGTTGGATTAGCCCCTAATTGTGCATGTGAATACAAGACCTGATCCGTTCAAGAACTGACTGTTTTAGAAATCCTAAATTTATAAGCTGAACCATGCTCTAATCAAGAGGTATAAAATTTTGCTAATCATCAAACTCTCTTTGCATACATATATAATAAGGATATGATATTAAGTGTTGACCACATTCACAAGAGTAGAGTCACAATGTCACCCAAGGTTCCAGTCTAAGAGACTCTCCTAAGAACCTAATTCTCAACACTAGGGAATAAATCAATTCTTGCATCCAATCCACCATCTCTTTAGTTGTCAGACTTAAAAATGTAGATGGAAGGCCAGTTGATGGAGGGCATAGGATTGTGTCATTTCTTCTCTCCCTCTCATTGGAACAAGGATCTTCTCGAGTGCCTTATTAACTAAACACATGTATTTTTTGTTGTTGATCAGTATGTCCGTCAAAAGAAGTTGGAGTCGTCTGCACTTATTTTCCTATGAGTACACCGGGGTGTGTCTCTTTTGAGTATCTAAGATACTTTCGACACCCAGACATGCATCACTATACGATGCAGAGCCCTTTTTGGGTTCTAGCCCGACTTCTTGGTCCTAATAGCTATGGTCCAAGTGGACACTTTAAAATGGTTGGGAGCGCTCGCCTTTGGTGGAAGCTCTTTGATATTTGACTTTGTAGGGTTAGAGCCTTTTATTCATTAAACATTTCTTTTTCTTTCCTTTATTTTTTGGCAAGCTCCACTGCTTTTACCAATAGTCAACACACACTGATCAACAATTTTTTTAAATATTTCATCACACCTTGGCACATAGGTAAATGTCAAGAGATAGTACAAGAACCATGTTCTCAAACTGGCTTAATATGTTGACACTTAGGTTTTATGAAGCCTTCATTGATTTTATCCCATCCTCGGCCATCATAAAATCAGGTCCAAACTTAAATCCCTCATCCCAGTTCCTCAAGTGAAATTTTAACTCAACTCATCACAACTGCAGTCGTGTAAGTAAGGTGTTGATCATATTCTTAAGGTAGAGACTAAGCATGCAATATAATCCACAAATCATTCAAATTAGGGAAATGTGAATAATTAAGTCAAAGACCCTAATGACTAATTCTGATTAACTTAAAATCTCAAGATCTTAGAAACAAAGTGTTCTTGAACTTCTCTAGTCTTATGTGAGTGTGTATGTGTTAGGGATTATACGAACTCATCATCAATTTTTTTTATTTTTTCATCATTTTTTAAAGATTTACAAACACAAGTTAGTCGCATTTGTACCCTACTTTTTATTAGAAATTTGAAAAGATTTTCCAAACTGTGTCACATACATATAGATTTTACATACATTTTTCCAATGATTTTTCAAAACAAGTAAAACCCATTTTTCAAACCATTTAAAAATATTTTCTTCAAAATAATGCAACATAGTTTAAAAATTTTTCCAAGCTTTGAAAACATTTCATCCCACTTAGTTCCAGAAAATGCATACCCTAGCCCAGAAAAGTTTAATATTTTTTTCAAAATTTTCAAAATAAGATCTACGGCTAAAGTATATGTATAGTATATACGATATACCCCCCATACTTAACTTATGTTATGTCCTCATAGCATTAAGTGATACAAAGCCATAGCTCAAGTTAATATATAGGAAGATATATTGGAACTGAGGAGGACACCACCTACACTTAAGTTAAAATAACCTAAGCACCGGAGAGAAGGAGAAATGAGTCTGGAATTCACGGGGTCTCAGGCCCCCTATACTTAGTCTGAGAATAGCCTAAGTAAAGAGATGGATAAGTTGAGCTGGAGAGACCTGAGGAGAACAAAGAAGTTAGGATGGATTTACACGTGAATGAATCTTTGGAGATGAATAGAGTACCTAGTATCTATCGGAGTGTTTGGAAAATCCACAAACAAGGCTCAATCAACTAAGCAACACCATTGATTCACCAATTCACATATGAAACCAAAATTTTTTGGTCATTTATCTTTTCATTTTTATTGGTGGTCAACACAAGTTTATTCTCATTTACCTAGAGGGTGTTTCTCTCCCAAAAGAATTTTACTCCATTTTATTTGTTTGATCTATATTAACTATCCTAATTTTAGCTTTACGGTTATCACTGATTTTAAGGGGAGCATAAATCAAGCATTCATCGTCTACTAACCATTCTCAATTTCCATTTAAGTCATATAAATACAGGTAGAGAAGTCGAGGAAAAATCGATGCATATGATAGAATCATGATTTATGCTAAAGAAAAACTCTCAGTGCCTTGAGCTATCTCTATGAAAAACAAGACTGAATTCAAATCAAATACTAAATGTATGCAAGTCTATGAAAACCCCACCTAGCATGCTTCTATGAGCGGGAAAAGAATAGATTTGTTTTTGGGCTAAGTGAAGCGATGTCTACATACTTCTCAATTTTTAGTGTGTCCTACCTATGATCAAATACATAAGATATGAAATAAATTACTCGAAGAGCCGCGTTCCTGATCCTAAGTCGACACTCAAGTAGGGCAGACCCCACACAACCACAATGCCCTTCATTTATTTACAATCGTGAGTCTTCAAATGAAGACCATTGTAAAGACGATTATTACATGAATGCATGAAAAATGCGAGAGATAATATTCCTCATTAATTTCTCCAATGGTGCTTCTACGACTCCTCGCAAAGGGAGCTCCACCTCCTTGCCTCCATGTCTACCAAGTGTCCTTGGTCGCCAAGGGTCCCTACCACAACAAGAAAGCATTAGATGGATGCTAGAGAATTATAAAAAAATGCAAGCAAGCCTAACTACATGACCTACAAGTTAAAAATCATCACTTAACCAAATAGTAAAAATCTACATAAAAAAAGATGAGCTATGTCCCCGGCAATGGTTCCATTTGACGAGTCGTGTTTCCGCCTCTCTAATATTGTCGACTTAGTAGTAGCACATGAGGTGAAAACGGAAGGACGTCAAAGACCACCCTTTCGAATAGGTGGAGAATTTATTTTATGTGGCAAGTGTATCGAGGTCAAACTCAGGGACACACGCCTCTTAAGTTGTTATCCAGACTCTTAATACTCGAATCAAGTGATTAATTAATAACTAATATGTCAACAAACAGGGAGAAATGATGCAATCAATAAATACACATGATGCATAAATAGGAGACATATTGTTTTTAATATGCAACATGATGCAAATGTAAAACTATGCAAATATGCCCTACATAAATAAAATCATTGAGCAGTAAAAATGTTGTCAATTTCAGGATCAATTCATGAAGCAAATTTAATTGATAAATTATCGAATGGCATTAAAAATCATTAAATAGATAACATTATATAACTTAAAATTTATCATCCAAATTTAAGTGTCAAAATAGGGAACAAATAATGCCAATGGATAGATAAGGAAGCAAGCTTCAAAATAAAACTGAAATCAACTTAAATGGAGATCATATGCTCAAGATATTCACAAAATAGTATAGGGGTATAAACGTAAATAAAACTTCAAAATAACTAGAAAATCATTACCAATAGGTCTCTTGAAGGGCATAACTATATTTAAGAAATATCAAAGGCCTTCCCTGTAATTTTTCCATACGCGTGTGGGCTATATTGCAATTATAAAAACCCGGAGGGGCTAGTTTGCAAACAACCCCAGGCACGCATGCATTGCACATGCTTGGAAGGACCTGTATGCAATATGGAAAAGGAGGCAGGGCACTACTACAAATTACCCAGACCCCGTATGACCTGAGCATGTGAGGGCTAGGCTCGGATGGAGTCTTAGGCTCGGTGCTTGGCTCGGTGTCGCTGGCTAGACGCTCGGGCCACGTGGCATAACATGGTGCTCTGGCTTGGCTCGGACACCACGGGCATGGAGGCTATATGAGGAGGCTCGGGGCAGACACGTGGCTTCTTGTGGGTTGTCTGATCGTGAGGATCAGACGATATCTATACACCGTGCTCCTCATCTCTACCGCCTCCTACAACGGAATTGGTGGGGCTCCGGCGAGCTCCCCATTCCTCCACCAGACCTCCAACAGATGCCAGAAGCTCGAGGAAGGACCTGGAGGAGTTGATGATGAAGCTCGGACGCAGAGGAACCGCTGGAGAAGTCGAGGGTATCGTGGCGACGTGAGCCCTCGGAGATGGAGCTTTTGAAATCAGCTCTGGCGAAGCTCTGGCCATTAATGGAGTGTACATGCAATGGTTAGTCCTAGTCGAAGCATGCATGCAAGATGAACTGAATGGGGTCCCATGTGAGTGAAGGAGTGGAGGACCAGAGCTCCATCTCTGGTGAACTTGAGAGGAGGTGGAGCGAAGGTGGTCAGGTGATGAAGAATATGATAAGTTGAGCTGGGAGTGGTGCGATGATGGTGAAGATGCCACGAAGCTTATTGGTAGTAAATTGAAGGTGAAAGTGCGTAGGTGTTTCTAATTAAATTGGAGAAACAAGAGGGAAGAGAAGAGGAGACTCACCTAGAGATCGGGGCGGAAGAGGGTAGCTTGGGCTGAGCACCTGAAGGTGCTCCGGTCTTCGTTGGACTCCATCAACCATCGGGAGAAGCTCATCCGCTTGGTTAGGGCTGAAACATGACCTACCATGGCCAAGGGTCATCACCGGAGCTCGATGGTTGTCTTTGCATCATCGGTTCCCCCATCCACTATCACCAGAGGGAGAAGAGACACTAGGCCTTGGCTCGCGTACAGGTGGATATCAGAGAAGGTGGGCAGAGGTGACGTACTTGAAGGAGGGAGGGCTGAGGTGCAGGGGGTGGAAGTTGAGGTTGGTGATCGAGATATGGAACGAGAGAGAGGGAAATGTGTAGAAACAGATGGCCTGCGAGGATGACAAAGGTTAGGGCTTGGACCTGGCAAGGACAGAAGGGCAAGGGTGGTGTTGAGGAGGTGAAGAAAATGGGAAGGGCGGAGAGAGGGTAGAAGTGGAGATCGTGGGAGAGAGGGGAGCGGCTAAAGGTAGGAGATGGTGGCTTGACAGTTGGATCTTGCTATCGAATGGTTGGGATTAGGGTGCAATGGAGCGGCCCTGATCTAATCGATCATGTCATAATGAAGGATTGTAAGCGAGGCGATCGTGGCCGTTGGATCTATTGTTCTAATGGCCATGAAGTGGGCGGGAGCGGGCGCTCCATATGAGATCTGGATGGCAAATCGAAGGGCGGAGGATGAAAAGGGGATGGACGGCTGAGATGCAGGCACCCAAGATGACCGAACAGCCTGGAAGGGAGGCGGGTGGCGCGAGGGGAGGCGAGTTGTGTGGCTCAACCAGAAGAAGCCAAGTGGTCCAATTAGATTTATTCAAATGATAAAAATAAAAAAATTAAAATGAAATAGAAGAAGAAGAATTAGAAAAAATTCAAAACATGAAAGTTGTATATCTTGATGAGATCTACAAGTTTCATGTTGACAAAAAACATAAAATAAGTCAAACAAAGGAACAGATATTTTTGGGATCATTTTTAAAGGCATAGAAACACTGCATTTTTTTTGTTTAGCAATTGTTATGTATTTTTATTTAAAACCAAACTAGATACAATATTTAATCTGGTTTTTATCGACAAACTTTTATGCAAGGGGTTTAATATATGGATTTTAGCATGATGAAATTGAGGTTCATCAGTAGCCTGTGAAGATGGTACCATTGATTGGAGAGCTTTGAGTATGCACATTGGGCGATAGCAACGACTCACCCTATGTGCTTAGTAGTAAGTAACTTCTTGTAAATTCACTAAACTTGAAATTGAAAAGATAAAAGGTCGATCTCTTACGGTCTACACTTGTGTCCAATTGGTGAATCAGGGGTTTGTATTGTGCTTGTTTTTTAGTGTAAAGATCCTTCCACGCTCTTTGTGCCTTTTCTTCCTTTTTCTTCTTGTGTTGACCTTCGTGTTCTTGCATCTTTCCTATTGACATCGAAGATGTCCGATTGAAGTATTTCATGTTTGGACTCCGCGAGCTCTTTTCACACTCCAGTTCGGTCATCTTCTATTCATGAAGACTCACTTTTCGAATATCCCTCTTCTTCCACATCACCCATCTACTCATCAATCCATTGTTTGATATTTACTCTAATCTTGAACTATCATTTAAGACTCCTCCATTTTTGAGGACTAATCTAGTGCCCTACACCTTTTTAGAATCAGACTTAGAGCACTTGATGCCACCAAACGAGAAGGGTTCATTGAAGAGTAGAGCAAGATCAACAATACGATGTCAACTTCCATACAGACCATTCCGGAATAGCTGACTGAACAAGCAGACATCCATGTTGGATAAAGAGATATGATCTTAGAGCTAAGGAATGATAGACAAGATAGGAGATAGGAGGAGTAAGGAGGTGGAAATAGGGGAGGAGGAAATCCATTGATTGAACCAGGGGCTAACCCTACACTTAAAGCTAACATCCAGCCTAAACTCCATGCTTTAGAGGGAGGACTCGGAGTGGATCTGAGGTCGATCCAAGCTCATGGGGGTAGTTTCGCCAGATACACCTACAGTTTTTTTTATATCTTTTTAGTAAGTTTACATTTCTTTCTGTAGCGTAAAATAATTTAGATATTTTGCATTTTACACCCTATACTTCATATATTTACACCTAGGTCCAATCCACATAACCTCGCGTGCCCATGTTCATTAGGAGATTGGGTATTTTGCACCCAGGCACTTGGGTTTTCAAAATTTCCATTCAGTCCACATTTTTTAAAATAAAAGTGTAATATTTTCTGGATAAATTGCATATGACTCCATGAAATTTGTACTAATTATAGAAATACCCTTCCGGCTTTTTATTATTGAAAATATCTTGGAAAATTACATTTTTGGCCCCTTACTTCTTTGTTGTGTTAGGGACTAGTTCCTAAAAATAGTTCATGTACCCTAAGAATTCGTAGAAAATTAGGATAAATACCTTATATTCTATTCTTCCATATATAATTTTTTAAATGCATTTTATGCTATATTTATATTTATTAAAAATAAAAAATAGAGCATTTTTTCCTTTTAGCTAAGAAAACTATAAAAAACATAAAAATGTTTTAAAAAATTACAAAAGATTTTGCAACTTTAGACAAAAAAATCCGTAAAAATAGAAAAAGAAAATTACTAAAAATTAAAAGTTATATAATCATTAAAATTATAAAAATTTCTAAAAAATCTCAAAAATATCCATTTATAATTCTAAATTTTGTCTACTTCATTTATTGTATATTAACAATAGTTTTGGAAAATTCTGAGACTTTTAGGTATTTTTAATTTCCAATAATTTTGCCTAATTATTCTAGTCACTTTTTTGCTAGAGTAATACAATTAAAAATACAAAAAATAATAAAAATGACAAAAAATGCCAAAAATAGAGGAAAATATAAAAAAAATCAAAAAAATATTTATTTTGTGATTTTTAAGTACTTATAGCTATATTTATAAATATAAAATTCATCTCTATATATACATATCTATATATACTAATATTATTATTAATTCTTATTAGAATTACAAATTAGAAAGTTTAAAAAGAAAACAAGAAGTATAAAACTAAAAATCTAAAAAAAACAAAAATAAAAAAAATTAAACCCCTTAAAAATAAAAAAACCCCTAAAATACCCCCACAATGCTTATTGTCTTTTTTCTGGTCAATTTTTGTTATCTGTCCCTTGTTCTTCATGTGTTTGACACCCTACTTATACTTGACCACTATACACTTTTATTTGTAGGTTTATAATAAATTTTGATTCACACTTTCTTGCATTGCTTTATCTATACATTGTGTGGGTTGATTTTTGAAATACTTTGGATCTCATGAGTGGTTTCCCCGACGATATTGTATCTTTGCTTTTTAGTGAGGACTATTTTAGACCCTGACAAGACTCAGGTTTTCAAATAGTGTCGTTGCTGGTGATCAACACGTAGGATAAAATTTTAGGTCTATTTTATTGCATTATTTTTCTTTATTTATTTTCTCCTTTATTTTATACAATTGTTTAATGTGCTAATATTTGTCTCTTCTATTTTTCTTGGGAGGGACTTCAAGACAACGTCGACCGCCTAGATGGTTGAGGCACCCGAGTTGAGGATACCTGGTCATTCTCCTTGTGGACTAAGAGGAGAGAGTAAGAGAGAGTGAGAGAGAGAAGAATTTAGCACAACATTTTTTTATTTTTGTGAAAGAGGGTGATTTAACTTTTCCTAATTAATTTGTAAGAATACAAGTACTTGGACACCCATGCCTAGTTTTGAAGTGATTGTTCACTTGGGGGCTCACTGGATTTTTTTTGTGATTTTCTCGCCTTAATTTTAATTGTTTTTCACGTTTTGAGTTTTTTGCTTTATTTTTCTTTATTTTATAAAATGAGACCTTAGTTTTGTAGGATTTCTTGCTCGGTAAGCTAAGGCCAAACACCTAATTATCTTGAATATATTTATAGTTTCTACATTTTGACTTAGATCAAGCTGAATTTTTGAATACTTGATTTGAAACCACGTGCCGTAAGAGGTCTCCATACAACACTTACACTACCTGATGTGGTGGGCACCAAGGAGCTCCAAGACTGGACTTTATCTTTCTACTCTTGTATTTAGCATTTGGTTATTCCCATTAATAACAATTACTATTTAGGGTGATTTTCTCGTGTGCATACCGGCATATATATTAGGTTTATAAATTCCTTGTTTTGCATCCTGCATGGAATGAGATAGGAAGCGTTGTAAGTCTACTATCTTTGCATGCATCATTTGATATGAGGGTAGATTTCCATCCATGTGTCCACTTGCATTGCTGCTATTGCCTTCAATTTTTGGATCACATACGAATTAAAGAAAATCCAAAAAAAATCGTTAGGCGTTTGCTATTAAAAAATACTCAAAAAATGAAAAATCCAAAATCTAAAAAGGGACTGCTAATCTCACTTTAACCTAATTAAAATCTGTAATGAATATCATTATTTGGGGTTCATAAAGCCCACATTGTATTCAGGTACATTTCAGATAGATTGAGGCATGATCCTTAAGGAATAGAGCCAAAAACTCGATCTGTGGCTGCCAAAACTACCAGGGATCGACGAACTATTGGCGCTTCTATCATATGTGACCAAGTAGGGCCATGTCGACGAATGTGTTCCCACCTTGTGTGGAGCATCTGACTTTGTCTAAAGTGTTGAGACTAGGCCACGGCCTTACGGGTATGCCTGTCTCATCGATTTGCATCCGAGTACCTCTACATTGAGGGAAGTAGTGGTTTTGCCTATCGGATTCCTCTCTCTTTTCTCTAGATGAGTAGCCACCTAGGATCGGTATCGAGGATCTCAAAAAGTGCTGATCACAAGATACAAAGAAGTTGGAAGAAGTACGTGTTTTCTTTCCTGACAATATATGCTCTCCTCTAGGGCTAACCAATAAGGACCCATGGCAACATTTTGCCTGAAACAATAACCCCAAAATTGAAAAGATAAAAATAGCTGAAATCTTACGGCTTCAAATTGGGTTGATTTGGTGTATCCATTTTGTTTGGTGTTTGTTTGTTTAGATTAGGTTCAACGATCAAAGTCTTGCACACTTGCGCATTTTTGCCATTCTTCTTTTCTCACTTCCTCATTGAACCCCACTCATTGTGAGCCTTCTACTATTTTACACTCTGTTTGTTTCTCATTCATCATAGTATCGTTCTTCCAGCTTAAACTTATCTCTCGTCTTGAACCACATCGACTCCTTGAGTCCAACAAATCTAATAATTCGGGGCGATTCCCAGGTGCATGGTTCAGACTCCATGGACCACCCTCAGGACTCCTCGCTTCTTCTTACTCACACAAACATGGAAAACTCTCTTCTTGAGTTCTACCCTTTTTGGATGGAGAGTGATTTCACTCTATACTTCTCTCCATCCTTAATATACAGTTTGACCCCTTGCAAACAGACTGATCGTGGTGTATTTCCTATTACAGATATTGACCTCGATCTTGAGCCGGCTCAATCACAGTCCGCATCAGAAATGGCTCCAATAGGGAGAGGAAAGGGACCTCAGCATCTAGACGCCAAGTAAAACACAGAGCAAGGCACCGGGACTAGTCTGAATGAAGTCAATAGTCATCTATAGGCCTCCATCTAGTCCATCCAGCAGCAGCTTACTGACCAAGCTCTAGCTCTGGTCACTTTCCAAGATTTACTGAAAGACTTGAGGAGGAGATCCGAAGAGAGTGAAACACCTTGAGGAGGCGGTGGTGATGAGGACATAGATGATCGCTTTGTAGATGGACCTCATGGAGGCAGGGATGAAGGAAGGAGAGGCCAAGCTAAGCCAACACTCAAGCAAGCATACAACCCTGAGGCCAGCTGCATCAATGAGTGGATCTATATCCCACCAGTCCACGAACATTTTGAACTGATGTCGCAGCTCCTTGCTCTCCACCCTAGATATATCCATATACATCATTTTGGCTGCATTTACAGCACAACACACTATCCAACATCCCATTGGGCATAGTCAAGGTGACCGCCTTCCCATTCAGTCTTCAGGGAAAAGCTCTTTACTAGATAAACCATCTACGGAAGGTGGTGATGACCTGGGAGGACCTGAAGTTTTCATTTCTACACAAGCACTATACTTTCAGCAATCTCAAACTCATGTGGTCTATGATCGCTAGCATCTCTCAAGTATCCCAAGAGTCCTTCCATGAGACATGGGAGAGGTTAGTGATCTGATCGAGAAGAGCCCCCACTATGACATCCCGAGGACCAGCCTGGTCCGACACTTCTTTAGGGGATTAACAGAAGATAGTCAACATCTAGTTGAGACTGCATGCAAAGCATCTTACGTCAAAAAGGATGAGGACACATTTTGGAAGATATTTTAGGAGATGGCCGAAGGCAAGCCTGTGTTATCCTTATCTTGTACCTTCTAGATCAAACTGCGACCATAGCAGGTTCTCTACAAGAATATAAACATGTCAAAGATACGATAAGTCAACCGGTGTGATAATTCTAACTTGACCATTATTGGCAACCACCTGTCGAAGGTAGACAACATTGAAAAAAGGTCGTAGGACCTATAGAAGCTCATTGGGATCGAGCATAGAATTAAGGGCTTAGATAACCCCGATATCATCACCATGTAGCTGGAGCTGCTGGTGAACACCATCAGCGCCTGCAACGTAGTGACCACCACACCTGAGCCTTCAGCTGAGAAGAAGGAGCCGACACATCCACAACCACCTCAGTTGAGTCCCAGCCAACCTCCGGTCCAACACATATACTACGTGTAGGCCTCGGAGCATCAACAACCACAACCGTAGACTCATAAGGTCGTCTACCAGCCACCAGAGTTCTAGCACTAGTACCTCAAGTCTTGTTCTCCACCTCCCCCACACATTTAAGAGGTGAGTGTCATTTAAGACAATGATCAGCAGTTGACCCATCTCTAGGGACAACAACATGGTGAGAACCTGGCCAACCAACGATTTCACCAATAACAAGGAGGGCAGAACCACCAGCCCAACCCGGCCCAGCTTCATCCTCCACAACATGGATACAACTGGATGCAAAATAATACCAGTAGTAGCCCAGATACCACCAACAGCACTACGAGCAACAAGCTGTTCAATGTCATCACCAGTACTCCTCGTAGTACCAACATACCTTTCTCTTCCTCATCCTCCTCACTATTCTCAGCATTACCAATAGTAGATTCCCTCCTACCAAAAGAATTGGCGGTGTCATCAGACCAAACCTTTCGAGGTTGCCCCAGTCAACCCAACTCTTGAATGTCTGGTCCAACTCATTAATAACATGCTGAGATGATCCAAAAGATCAATGACCTGACGACCTCCAAAACTATTATTCCAGCCCAGGTCGAAGCATATCCGAACAATTTCCATCTAAAGGAGCAAGTAGTTTGCAGTGTTCAATCCGAATCAAGTAGAAATGATATTGCTTTATCTATTGTTGTACATCTCAGGAGTGGTAGGACACTCTAGCCATATGCAATGGCGAAGGGAAAGAACAAAGATTCTAATGGTGAATATTCAACCAATCCAGCCGATGAGGCTAGCGAATTTTTGGAACAACTCCACCTACCAAAATCACAAAAAAATGAAGAAAATACAAAAATAAAAAAAGAAAGCAGCAGTCTCGGTGAAGTCGTGCCAACCTTGGAGAAGCCAGCACCAGTAGCAGTACCAAAGCTAGCTGATGAAGTCGAGCCTTTTATTTTTGGTCCACATCAAATAGATGATTGTATTCCTTTTTGCTATCTACCTGTATAGAAGGACATGGATAGAAATTTGAAGAAAATATTTTAGATGGTGTACATATATCTTTTCCTTTAGTTATTAAATCAAAAATAAGAAAAAAAATTGAAAAATTCTTTATCTGATCCTGAAATAATCCAAATTCTATAAAATTTGATTATTGAGATGCCTTTGTTGAAAGACATGGAGAACATTCCTACGATGAAAGAGGACTCAAAGAAGAATGTGCAACCAACCATACGAGCGGCATTAAGAAAAATCAGGAGAATCATATTCTTACCGTGACTACTATGAATGCCATCGGCAACCTCCCCATAAGAAGAAAGACAAGGGAGTACCTTTGAATAGATGCACAATGTTCAACCAGAAGTTCGAGCGCACATTGCTTGATAATAGGTCTTCTATCAATCTGTTGCCATCGTCACTACTCAGAAAATTTAGGTCAGGACCACTTAAACCTACCAAATTGATTATGCAATTCATTGGTAAATCAGTTAAGCGACCTAGAGGCATGTCGGAAGATGTGATTGTAATTGTCCAAGGGATGCATTTCCATGTTGATTTTGGTTTCTTGGATATGGACACTCCACGCCTCTACTTCCCACCTCGATCATATTTGGCATGTCGTTCCTTCGAACAGATGAGGCAGTAGTTGACTACGACACTAGAGAGATCACATTTCGCTCCAACACTAACAAAGTTCAGATAGAGATCATTCATGAGTCAAAGACTATAGAATATATGTACGAAATGAGAGTGCTCGAATCTTAATGTTCTGAGTACTGCAAATTTTTAGTAGAGATCAAAGATACCACTTTATTTCTAGATGATTGATAAATCGACACAGCTCAAGCTACGTGTCCAGACCTCCACTGCGTTTAGCCTCCTTGGCCAGTCATAACTCATTTGAGGCCATTACCTCGACTCTCACCTTCTCCTAAAGCTCAGGAGCTCCTCCGAACCTTCAGGTACCACACCCACTGACTTTTCCAATTTGCACCGCCACTGATTTCCTTGCTCCGACCAGGTAGTCGGAGCCTTGTTTCACCAACTTATCCGCTCCGATCAAAATGCCTAATCATTGCACAACTTCCCACACAACCTGAGCATCCTAAATCTTGCTCACTAGAGCAAGATTAGGCCCGATCTCCTTCCTCCCCGTACGCCGGAGATCACCCTACCGCCCCCTGTCGCTTCTCCTACCTCCCTATCCAATAAACCCGATCAGAGATATGCCCTCGTGTTGCCTCTCCTTTTGCAGGTGTTAGCATGCGTGGAAGACCCCATCTTGTACATCTACTACTACGACGGAACAGCTTTGGGAGGGAAGTCATCGCCAAGCCCATCTGACCGGTCCCCCTTCCATCGGAGCCGCCCAATTGACGCGGACAACCACCACGAAGGTGTCAAACCATACTGTGAATCGATCAAACCCTCGGATCACTGGGGTTTCTCGATCGAAGCTCGATAGGGAGTAGTTCATCCAGCACCTTCAGGAGCCGTTCGATGCACCTTCATGCCCAGTTTTGATCTGGTTCGTCCGTTCACATTAATACTTTAACGATCCGACATGTGCTTGGCATCATCCCAACAGCTCGACCGTGACAGCTTTCAGACTGTCGGATCAGACTTGTTGTCATAGATCTGACACACACATCGTCGACTGCCCCAGCACCGCCAGATTGCTTTGGAGAAGAAGATCAGAGCCGTCAGAGCCCTACACGTGTAGAACGTGCCTCAAGGTATATTTCCTTTTATCACCTGCTTGTTTCTATATTTAGCTTTAGTCTAGTAAATAAATGTTGTAGCTTGGAATTTTTGCAGTTATGACTTGTAGTTTCTCATATTTACATTTTAGACCTGTCGTGTATGTGTCATGTGGGTTACCACGTGTTCTTTGGGTTATTTGCATTTTATATCCTAAACCTTTATGGTGTTATGCTTTGAATGTTAAGTTTTTTGAATTTGTAATTATGCCCCTGTTAATCTGGATCACGTGTGGTACATGTTTTGGCTGGGCTATTTGCATCTTTAGCCCTGAAGTTTTATACTGTGTTATCGGTGTGGTCCATAAACTTGAAATATTTGCAACGAGGTCCCTGTTAATTGTGCCTAATTACACATTCTGTTTTGGACTTAATAAATAGCAATTAATTCAAAAAATCACATAAAAATTACCATTAACTTGTGTTGGTGTGTAAAATTTATTGTGATTTTATTGGATTAATTTCTTTGCATTTTATATTTTTAAAAAATCAAAAACCCTTAAAAAGTGTCCTATTTAAATTAGAAATTAATAAAATTCGAAAATACTTTAAAAATCCAATAAAAATTCCCGTGTGTGCCTTTTTGTATGCTTTATTTCCAATATTAATTTTGTTTAGAAATTCACTCTAAAGCCCTAAAAATTACAAAAATACCTAAAAACTTATAAAAATCGTATAAAATCATAAAATATCCAAAAATTCCATTTTCAGTTGCTATTTGTAGGTTTTAATTCATATTTTATCATAAAATTGCTATCCAAGACTTTATGGCATTTTAAATATTTTAAATTTGCAATTTAGTCCTGGTTGTGCATTGTTTGCATTTTTTATCACTTTTTCATTTTTTATAAAATTATAAAAACAACTAAACAATCCCAAAAAATTACCAAAAATATTTGAAAACCTCATAAATTCAAAAATATTTTTATCTTAATTTTCTAAGCATTTTTAGCCTTAAAGAAAAATCTAAAAAATGTTGCATTGCTTTCTCTTATTTTTGTTGATTTTGTGTTCTTATTAAAATTTAAAAATTGGCAATTTAAAAACCACTAAAAATTACTTTATTTTTAGAAATTTGATTACTTCATAGTATTTTCGTGCTCCTTGTTTTCGACCCTGGTGGCTATACCAGGTAAATAAAATAGTGAATTGCTTACACCATGATTGTTTGATTTATTTTGAGCGGTTTATTCTTCCTTATTGAGCACGTCTGATTGATTGGGACGCAACAATGCTATTCTTATGAGAGTCTGGTCGACTAGGGTTATGTATTAAGAAACATCCAAGGTCGTTGCTACCATAATTAATCAGACGTGCTCAATCAAGAAGAATAAAACACTCAAAATAAATAAAACAATCATGAAGTATAAGTGGTTCTCTATTGTATTTACCTTGTATAGCCACCAGGGTCGAACACAAGGAGCATGAAAATACTATGAAGTAGTCAAATTTCTCAAAATGAAGCAATTTTTAGTGGTTTTTAATTTTGCAAATTTTTAATTTTTAATAAGAACACAAAATCAGTAAAAACAAGAGAAAGTGACGCAACAATCTTTTTAGAATTTTCTTTAAGGCTCAAAATGCTTAGAAAATTAAGATAAAAATATTTTTGCATTTGTGAGGTTTTCAATTTTTTATAATTTTCTGGGATTCTCCTATTGTTTTTATAATTTTATAATAATAAAAAAAGTGCTTAAAAATGCAAATAGTGCAAATCCAGGACTAGATTGCAAATTTAAAATATTTAAAATGCCCTAAAGTCCTGATAATAATTTTATGATAAAATATCAATTACAACCTACAAATAGGAATTAAAGATGGAATTTTTGGATTTTTTATGATTTTGTATGATTTTTATAAGTTTTAAGGAATTTATAATTTTTAGGGTTTTTAGAGTGAATTTTTAAACAAAATTAATATTTAAAATAAAGCACACAAAAAGGCAACATGGGATTATTTAGACAAGAATATTTTTATGGGTTTTTGAATTTTTAAAAAATATAAAATGCAAAGATGTTAATCCAGTAAAATCACAATAAATATTACACACCAACAGAAGTTAATGGTAATTTTGACATGATTTTCGAATTAATTTGTTATTTATTAAGTCCAAAATACAATGTGTAAATAGGTGTAGTTAATAAGGACCTCGTTGCAAATATTTCAAGTTTATGGACCACACAGATAACACACTATATAACTTCTGGGCTCAACATGCAAATAGCCCAGCCAAAACGTACACCACACGTGATCCGGATTCATAGGGGCATAATTTCAAATTTAAAAACTTAACATTCAAAGCATAACACCATAAAGGTTCAGGATACAAAATTTAAATAACCCAAAGAACATGTGGTAACACACGTGACACAAATACGGTGGGAAACAAGCAAGGGCTAAAAGGAAATATACCCTGAGGCACGTGCTACATGCATGGGGCTCCGACAGCTCTGATCTTCTTCTGCAAAGTGATGTGATGGTGCTGGGGCGGTCGCGACGTGTGTGCCAGATCTGCGGTGGTAGGTCTAATCCGATAGTCTAAAAGCCGTCGCGGTTGGGCGGTTGGGATGATGCCATGCTCTGATCAGACCATTAAAGTATCAACATAAACAGATGAACCAGATCAAAATGGGCATGAAGGTACATCGAACGGTTCCTCAAGGTGCTGGACGAACTACTCCCTGGCGATCTTCGATCGAGAAAGCCCAGTGATCCGAGGATCTGATTGAGTCATGGTATGGTTCAACACTTTCGTGGTTGTCATCCGTGTCAGATGGGTAGCTCAGATAGAAGGGGGAATGGTCAGATGGTCCTGAAGATGACTTCCCTCACAGAGCTGCTCTGTCGGAGTAGTAGAGGTACAAGATGGGGTCTTCCACGTGCACGAACACCTTCAAAAGGAGAGGCGACTTGGGGGCATAGCTCCGGTCGGGTTTATTGCATAGGGAAATAGGAGAAGCGACAGGGGGCAGTAGGGTGATCTCCGATGTATGGGGAGGAAGGAGATCAGGCCTAATCTTGCTCTGGTGAGCAAGATTTAGGATACTCAGGTTGCAAGGGAAGATGGGAGATGATTAGGCATGTCAATCAGAGTGGATATGTTGGTGAAACGAGGCTCCGACCAGCTGGTCGGAGCAAGGAAACCGGTGGTGGCATGAAATGGAAAGGTCGAATCGAAGATTGAACTGTGGTGTGTACAAGCGTTATATGAAGGTTCCCAGGAGCTCCTGAGCTTCAGGAGAAGGCGAGCATCGAGGTGATGGGCTCAACCGGGCTATGACTGCAAAGGAGGCTAAACGTGATGGAGGTCCTGCTATGTAGCTTGAGCTGCGTCGATTCAGCACCACTTCGAGCTCCGAAAGGGTGGTATGGAACGAGCTACGGGCTGACAGAGCTCAAGAGAGATGTTATAGGTTACACAAGGGTCTGGAAAGATTGAGAGGTAGAGCGCAACCCTAGAAGGATCTGTGAGATTCTAGGGATCCTCGTGAATCTCGGGGATATGAGGAATCTTGGGTTCGGATATCGAGGCAAGAGGCGGCTGGAGTCGTGCATGGAAATTCGGTGAAGTAGATCTGGAAAGAGAAGAGAGATCCGACCCGATCAGGAAGTGACCGTTGACTGGAGTCAACGGTCTGACATGGGCCAATGGAAAAATCAAAATTTACAAAATAAAAGATAATTCAAATAAAAATAGCAAATGAATTTAAAATGAGAAACGTATAAAGTAAAAAGTGTTTATTATTTTATAAAGTATTTTTCTATGATTTTAAATTATTTTATGAAAAAATTAAATTAATGTATATACAATATATAGTCATATATACATGTATATTATACCTATATAATATGTACAAGTATTTTTATTTTATTATTTTTACATAAATACCCTTATTTTAAAATTTATTTATTTACATATAATTTTAGGAGAATTTTATTTTTATAAATTATTAAGGGTATATAATAGTAGTGGTTGTGATATGCACATGTGTCTTTTATACAAATGTTTCATGATTTTATTTTTATTTTTCTTTTATTGTTCTAATTTTTATTTTATTTTTATAGCATTGTTGATACTATATATAAGAGTATAAAAGAATAAAAAAAATTGGTTTTATCAAAAATAAATAATATGTACAAGCATATGAGATATATACAATACATAGTAGATCATATCTCTCTCTACTTATTTTATTTTGCGATCAGGTCATGTCTTGACCTTCTCTCAGGGTTTGGGTCACTCTGTATTTATCCTAAATACATCATTCTTTTGTTTCCTTTATTCTTTTATTTTTACCAGAAATGCATGCTAAATATGCAATATTAACAAGAGCATGCAACAAGCTAAATTATTATATTTACATGTATTTACAGGGTATTTTCCAATTAAGAAGAGCTAAAATAAAAGAATAAAAAGTGAGAATCATGGATTCATCACTCCCTACACTTTACCTTTGCGAGTCCCTTAGCAAACACTTATTTGAAAATGAAGTGAAACTCAAAAGGAGGTGAAAAGAAAAAGAATCAAGGTTGATTATTAAACTTATCTTCATTAAATTAGAGTATGGAGCTCAGTCAGACCTTTGGATTATTAGTTTGTCGGAACCTTATTGGGAGACTCAACAACCTCTAAGTTTCACGATTCTATGGTCAAGACTCCTCAATAAATCAGATCATAACAAGTCTACATACGCAAACCCTAATGACTATCCATCTTTCCTTGTATTATGTAAGTTATATATATATCTCCCCAACTCAGAAATGACAAAGAAACAACCTCCCTCAACAAGGTAAATCTAATTCTCTAGTCTAGCAGCTCTTTCGTTGAGTAGCGGGGTATTCCCTTCTAAGTTTAAATTCAACTAGCTCAAGAAGAGGAGAAAGAAGAGAATGGACCCTGACCAGTGTAGACAGGTATCCCTTGGAGCAAAGCCAGTGTAGCTAAGTCTCCAGCTACAAGCTTCCATGAGATGAGAAGGTGGAATACATTAGCTTTTCTTATTCACTATATACACTCCGGCAGGCATTTTTTTCAAACAGGCTTATCCTCTTTTTTGGAGTTATTCATATTTTTGCACAATTTTTTTAAATGCATATATACAACATATTTACATGGTGCATCATGTATATAAGGAGTTTTTCTTCTTGTGCCAGTAGACTATCCCTCTTTTGAAGTATTATTGCAACCCATGGACTCCTGTCTTTAGACCTCAATGCTACTAGACCAGGTTGAGATGCACATCCCTCTCTAGAGGAAGACAAGAGGTTTCGCCTAAAAGTACTACCCTCGTATGCTACCCCAAGCTAAGGAATTCTACCTCCTTACCACCTCGTCCGTGTTGAGCTACACGTAAGGTGCATATCCAAGTCAAGCCATTGTCTCTAAGAGTCATGCGTGCATTGTTAAGTGTTCTACTTAGGCTCATCAAGATGACATGTGAACATAGCCTAGTGGTCTCAAAGAATTAAGTCACTAATGGATCTGAAATGTCTCAACCCTAAATCCTATAAGTTCCTCTGAAGTTAGGTGGATTAAGGTCTTAACCAAGCTCTATTTTCCAAATTAGTTCCAGACTAGTTCAAATGTCAACTATGATTCAGAAAATTATACAAGCAAATATGTACAAAACTCTTTTTGTGCAATTTTTCAAAATATGCTGATTTTTATGAAAATTTTGAATGCAAGGAAGAGAAAGTTTTGCAAAATATTTACAAACATTTATTAACAAATTTTTGCAAACTTTTATTTTTCAAATATTTTTCAAAAATTTTTGTACTACATACATTATTTTGATACAAAAATATTAACAAAGTCTTTACAATCAAAACATTTTTACTCACATTTGTACAAAAATAGTTTTTACAAAAAGTTATTTACAATCATTTATGTACAAGAAAAAATTTTAAATTTTTGTGATTTTTAGTTTATGATTTTTAGCCATTACTTTGTTAACACACTCACACAAAGTAGGAGTTATGGATAAAGTATATATAATATATAATACACCCCTCTATACTTAGCTCTAACGATGTCCTCAGAGTGATCAAAGAGAGATGAAAGGAAGACACAACTCATGCTGAGTATTGGGGTTGAAATGAAGGCTATACTACAACGATGAATAAAACAATGTAATGAATAGAGGTCAGTGATCCCCCTATACTTAGGATCAAGTAATCCTACGTATAGAAGTCTATGCACAAGGGGATAACTGAGGGTTAGGATGTACTGGGTTTACCTCCCCTATACTTAGGGTAAAATATCCCTAAATATAGGCATCAAAACATAGGTAAAAGGAATCAAAAGAATAGTCACAAGTCTGATACCCCCTATAGTTAGGGTAAAACACACCCTAAGTATAACATAATCATAAGATGAAGATGGGATATTAGACAAGAAAGAACGAATTATATGGACAACTAGATCTATAGCTGCCGCAGAGAAGTGATAATCAGGCATGAGATGCACATGATCTGAGTCAAAGACCAAATCTCATGCAAAATGAATAGGGGAAACATCAATGATCAGAAATTCATGGTCAAGATAAGGTTTTAGGTGTTGACCATTAACTCGAAAGCTGGATTCAGATGACAACTCAGATATGTCGATGCTTCCATTGTCATGAACCTTTCTGATCACGTATGGTCCCTTCCATTTTCTTTGCAACTTTTATGGAAAAAATATCAACCTAGCATCAAATAGCCATACTTTCTGGTTCGACTCAAACTGTTTATGGCTGATCTGAGAATCATGCCATATCTTCACTCTCTCCTTGTTTCGTAAGCTACTCGAAAAGGTTGTATCTCTCAACTCTTCCATGGCTGTCAACTCTACTTTTCTCTGGTCTCCTATACTCTTGGAATCCAATAATAACTCAGTGACTGCCCATAGTGACTTGTGCTTGATCTCCCAAGGTAAATGGCATGGCTTTCCATAAACGAGACGAAAGGGAGATGTACCCAAAGGTGTCTTCAAGGAAGTCCGATAGGCCCACAAGACCGAGTCCAAAAGTTGTGATCAATCCTTTCGGCCTGGGCGTACGACCTTCTGCAGTATAGTCTTGATCTCCATGTTCGATACTTTAGCAATACTATTGGTCTGAGGGTGATAAGGAGGGGCAACTCGATTATCAACGATGAACACATTAGCAAGGACCTTTACATTGTCGTTGAGAAAATGAGTCCCTCCCCATCAGATATCAAAACTCTAGATACCCCAAACCGTGAAATGATATTTTTTCGCAAGAATCTCCAAACGGTCTTAGCATCTGCGGTTTGGGTGGGGATGGCCTCAACCCAACGACTCACGTAATCCACAATAAGCATAATGTACTAAAACCCCTGACTCATAGGGAATGGACCCATGAAATCGATGCCCCATGCGTCAAAAACCTCATAGAAGTGAATAAGTTGCATCGACATCATATCATGTGGTTCACAAGTGCCCATCCTCTGACAGGCAGTACACCTCTTCACGAATTCATCAGAATCCTTGAAGAGGGTAGGCCACCATTGGCTGGATTGAAGCACTTTTTGTGATGTATTCCTCCAGAATGATGTTCTCCTGCCTCAAGCTTGTGGCAGTATGTGAGGACGCTATGGTTCTCCTCCTGAGGAATGCATCGACGACAGATACTATCCCCTCCTTCATGATAAAGGATGGGATCCTCCCATTGATACGACTTGGCCTTCGCAAGGAAAGTCTCAAGTTGCTACCTGGGCCAACCTTGTGGAACATTCTTCGCGACAAGATAGTTCACAATGTCACCGTACCATGGGAGCAAGGTGATAGCAAGGATCGCCTCATCTGGGAAGGTCTCTGTAATAGGTGCAATCTGATCTGAATCCTCAATGTTCTCTAATCAGGATAGGTGATCCGCCACCGCATTCTTGACTCCAGGATTATCCTTAATCTCTATCAAACTCCTGGAGTAGAAGGATCCATCTGGTCAATCTGGCTTCGGCATCCTTCTTTGCCATGAGGTATCGGATGGCGGTGTGATATGTGAATATAGTCACTTGGGATCCTCGAATATACGATCTAAACTTATCCAAAGAAAAGACTACGACTAGCATCTCCTTCTCAATCATGGTATAATTCTGTTGAGCGACATCCAAAGTCCGGCTAGCATAGTGTATGGAATAAGGTAATCCATCCTTCCTCTATCCTAGCTCAGCCCCTACAGTAAAATCAGAAGCGTCTGTCATAATCTCAAATGGGAGAGACCAATCGGGTGGCTGAAGGACAAGAGTATGAACAACTAATCCAAGGACAAGAGTATGAACAACTAATCCCTTGAGAGTCTCAAACGATGCTAGATACTTATCATCTACAATGAACTTGGTGTCTTTTGTCGGCAGATCAGTAAGCGATCGGGAAATACGATTAATATCCTGAATGAATCATCGGTGGAAACCGACATGCCCTAGAAAAGACCACAACTGCCGCAAATTGGATGGTGGATTGAGTTTCTTGATGATATCCACCTTGGCCAGATTGACCTCCATGCCCTTGTTGGAGATGATATGGCCAAGCACCGTCCCTTGAGTCACCATGAAGTGACTCTTCTCCCAAGATAATACAAGATGGACCTCGATACAGCGTTGAAGTACCCGGTCTAGGCAATCAAGACAAATGTCAAACCCATTAGCATAGACCGAAAAGTAATCCATGAAGACCTTAATAAAGTCACCCACCATGTCCAAAAATATGGACAACATGCACCTTTGGAATGTAGCTGGGGCATTACATAAACCAAATGACATTCGTCTGAAAGCATATGTCCCAAACGGACAGGTGAATGTCATTTTCTCCTGGTCTTTGGCCGCTATTGCCACTTGATTGTATCCGGAGTACCTGTCAAGAAAACAGTAATGACTCTTCCCAGCTAGCCTCTCTATAATCTGATCAATGAATGGCAGTGGAAAATGATCCTTCTTGGTGGCTTGATTTAATCGTCTGTAGTCCACACAAACCCTCTAAGAAGTGGGTACCAAGGTAGCTATCTCCTCTCCAGACTCGCACACAACTGTAGTGATACCCTTCTTCTTGGGTACCACATGTAATGGACTAACCCACTTGGAGTCAGAGAAGGGGTAGATAAAATCGACGCTCCACCATTTTGATATTTGTTTCATGACCACATCTCAAAGATTCGGGTTCAGCTGTCGCTGGATCTCACACGATGGATTGGCTTCCTCTTCAAGATAAATATGGTGGAGCACAGGGCCAGACTTATCCCCTAGAAATCATCTATACTCCATCCAATCGCCTTGCGGTTGCTTTCAAGAATCTCCATCAAACGAGATTCTTTGATCTCTAGTCAAATCCGTTGAGATAATGAATGGGAACATCTCTGGCTCACCCACAAGGAATCTGTACTTCATCAACTATGGCAAGGTCTTCAGCTCTAAATAATTGGGAGATGGAAAATCTGGCTTCTAAAATGTCTAAGTAAAGGCTACTAGATCTGCATGGGAGAACTCTCGTTGCATGTGAAAATCTGGCGAAGATGACCCTGCTGGTGTATCTATCATCTGTGTTGGCTCACTCTACACCATAGCTGTAGGCTTAGAAGGAATCATGCATGGCAAATAATCATTAAATTAATACCAATCAATGCCTGAATCTGAGGGATCTGAATCAGACGAACATGAAATATATTCTTCTTTGCTATCTTGCCCACGATCATCAGTCTCAAATGTAACCGGTGCCAAGAGTGTACTCTCCGAATTCTCATCTGGTACAATCTGTAGATCTGTAGTGTCTGATGGTGTGACAAGAGCTCGTGATACGAGATCGGACCAAACTGTCTCACCATATGTAATCACAAAGTCGCACTCCCGGTGGACGTCTCACTCATCATCTGTAATCTGCTCTGTATCGCTCGACTGCTCAGAGCATGCTGAATCTCTCTCTCTCTTTGGTCTCCCCAATCGTCTTTATTTGTACACTTTTGCCATCGACGTGAAAGTATACCTTCCCACTATCATGGTCGGACACCGCCTTGGTTGTGGCCAAGAATAGACGTCCTAGTATGATGGGGGTATCTGTCACAGATTCAGGGATCTCCATGTCTAATACAACAAAGTCCATGAGAAATTTCACGACCTGAATTGTGACAACCACGTCCTTCAATAACCTCTTCAGCCTCTTGACAGATCTATCAGCAAACTGAAGGACTATCTTGCTATGTGGAAGAGGGCTAAACTCGAATCAGTGGAGTAAGGCAACCGGAAGGAGGTTAATAGAGGAGCTGCTATCTAATAGGGTATGATCGAACTGCTGATCACGAATATGGCATCCGACATATGGAGCTCCTGCATCATGTCTCTTGGCTGGAAATCGATTATGAATGGCGAAGCAGGTGGCATGAGTAAGCACATGGATCTTTGCATTGTGGTTCCTTCTCTTCCTGCAGATGGTGGTCTTCTCTCTCAAATTATTCTGGAAGAGAGGGATGTGCTCTAGTGCCTCCTGTAGAGTCAGCTGAATATGGAATTGATTGATCATCTACTGGTTGAACTCTAGCCGGTGTGTCTTTTTTGGATTTTCTATTTTATTCCATTTCACTAAGCATAGTGCTTGAAGGAAGGGGACGACTGGACCCTCTCAAGAGAGATGAGGATTGACACTAGGCTCCTTTGCAGGTAAATGTATAGAATCCATACCAAGATCATCATGCATCACATATAGACTCGAAGGAGATACAGAAACCTTTCCTTTATTCATATTTTTGTTCTTCTCAATTTTTCCAGTTTTTTTATATTTTTCTGTAACTCTCTTAGAATACATGAGAAGATAACACAACTGAAGGAAAACTGGTGGTATTAGTACCACCTACAACATCTGATCTAGCAACATCAACACTGCTCTCTACCTGATGTCTCTCAACAAGGTGGCCTTAGTACCACCATCTGCATCTAGAATCACGAAGACCTCAGTACCATTACCTGGATCAACATCCTTGGTGGCCTCAATGTCGTCGTCAGCATCATCATGAGCGGCATCAACACACCTATCATCCTCATCTGGCACTCCTAAATCTCCAAGTGTTTGTCGCTCAGACGAGGCACCGTCGACTGGCATCCTACAACTCCTAAGTGTCACAAAATCAGCGTAAAATATATAGGAAGAAATATCTCCCAAAGTATCACTAGGTGTGGTAGTCTTTGTAAACTGTACCAGCTCAGATTTCCTCTTCAGATTGTTCAGGTTCGGTTCGATTTGAGCCGGTATAGCAGCCTTGCCCTTGATAATCTCCCTCATCTCCTGCCGGAACTTGTCCATTTCTCACCGGACGGATGCCTGCTGGTCAGAAAGTAGGTAGACGAGGTCATCAAGGGCTGGGTTCTCATAGACAGGTTCATGAGAACCAGACGGGTTGCCTCACTGGAAATGAGGCTGAGACTACTGGTAGTGAGGAGGAGGATGGGAGTACTGCTGGTGAGGTTGTTGTGGCTGCCTCCACTGATGTCCCTGATATGAGGGACGAGGACACTACAGCTGCTAGACTGGCTCTGCTTGGATGTGGTGAACCTAGTGGTAAGTGGTAGAAGGTTGGGTGGAGTTGCTGCTGTTAGGATCAACTCGTGACCTGAGACAGGCTGTGGAGCCGTCCGTGCCTCCTGGAGATACATGATTTGAGTCTTCAAGTCACTCAGTGTCTATGCCAACTGGTCGATCTGTGTAAGGCCCTGGCATTGTTTCTTCTCAATAATCTTGATGCGATCTAGCTTCTCGCTGATGATCCCCATATCAGCGGCCGATGACTCAACCTGTGCTGCTACTGACGAAGTAGAAGGACCGGCATCGACCCGTGCAATTCTCTGATATGATATGGCTTGTGGGAGGGGCTTTTCCTGAGTGTAAACCCTAGTCTGCGACATCACTATGTAGTTCTCTGTCATCTCCTCATAGATGGCCCAGACTTGGTCCTCATCCTTGGCAAAATAGGACCCTCCACATGAGGCATTAACTTGCCCCTGCAGCTCTGGTGTCAACCCACAAAAGAAACTATGGACTAGGTTGGGCTTGTATATCTCATGTGGACACTGGTCGATGAGCTCTCTGAATCGTTCACAAGCTTTGTTAAACTGCTCATTTGGGATCATGGTGAAGTTGTTGATCATAGATCATGCTGCTTTGGTCCGGCCAAGTGCATAGTACTTGTTCAAGTACTCGATCTGGAGCTTCTCCCAAGTGGTGACATACCTCCCCAAATGCTTCAACCAATAGACTGTTCTGTCAACTAAGGAGAACTAGAAGGTGATCTTCTTGATCGTGTTCTCATCCATGAATCTGTCGTGGACAGTGCTGCAGATGATCTCGAACTCCTAGAGATGGAGGTGCAGCTCCTTGGTGGCTAGCCCATGGAACTTGGGCGGTAGCTTAATGGTCTGGGGGCAAAGATCGAAGTCGACCAGGATCTCAGGGCTGAATCCAATGGTGTGTGAGAGTTGCACCAGGGTTGTGCAATTGTATCATCATTCGTGCCTGTCTGGATAGCTCCTGCGGCTCCTCGGGTCATCCATCTCCTCCTCCAGCTGGTAGCATCTCTCCACAGGCTGGTCTCTGCTGCTCTCCTCTGCCGGGTCTCATCTCCACTAGCTCTCGTCGCACCTCTGTCATGAATGCTCCATGGTCTCTAATATGGCACTGCATGGTCTCCAGGGAGTCTAAGAGTGTGTTGTTCATGGCAGCCTGGTCAAGTACATATGCGGATCCCTACGACTGCTCATTGGTGTATCCCTCACTGCTGGCATCTCTTGGGTCTCTACAAAGGCAAAAGACCCCAACTCCGGTATTGTCAAACAGACATATAACTATGCTGGCCTCTACTCTTGCACCTCAGGACTGGAAGAAGGGTGGTCGAGGGGGAACAAGGTGGTAGCGAACTTAGGTTCAAAGAGCAGGTCTAGGCTCTCTGAAGTTGTCCTAGATGAATAGAAAGGAGTGCTCGAAAGCTTTGTTGTCAAAGGCAGCCTAAGGGACCTCCTACCATTTATCGTGATGTGGGAGTTTATGAAAATGAGATCTGGATGCAAACAAGATAAGAAGACAAACCCCTTTTTCACCTACTCAACCTTGGAGCTGAGGAATGTGAAAGATTGGTCGGTAATCTTATCAATTTTTATGTAGGTGACAAATCAAGATATCAAAGCGATTAAGCGAGCCGTTGGGAATCCATTGCTCGTAGGATACTGGCTCGAATCTCGCAACTAACTTTTCCCAGCCAGTATGGGTGTGGACTATTTACTGGCTACCCGATCTACCCAATCTGCTAAGGAAGTCCCGAACCGATTACCGACCACCCGATGAAATCCTCACTAGAGAACAATCGGCTACGAGACTAGTAGTCTGAATGGAGTTCGGATGTAGCTCTAGCCTAGTGTGTGGGTCACTTTCTCACTGTAGATAAATCAATCAATGAGAGGGTAACTATCCCCAAAATAAGATTTTTGAGTGAAGTGTATTTTAGGGTCAAGTTTTCATTGGCAGTGCCTATTTTATTTTGTTTTCACTTTTTAGGTATTTTCTGAAATAAAAACAACACCTAACAATTTTTTCAATTTCCTTGGTTATTTTGAGTCCAATAAAACAGGAGGAGGAAGTCGAAAAAGCCGATGCACGATCAAACACTATGATGCATGCAGAGATAGAAATACATACCTGACTCTAGCACTCTACATGCAGGGTGATCCGTGCTTAAAAGTAAAGACAAAAAAATTACCTACATGATACACGAGGAAATCGATCTTAGACGAGCAATTTCTATCAATCGTGAAGCACAAACAGTTAACTATCAAGAAGAGTGTCCGAAGTCCGATCTCTGATGCCAATCGGTGCCTACCACAATGGGTCCTGCCAGTGATGAATCCCTGATTCTCACTCTTTATTCTTTTATTTTAGCTACTTATCTTATCAAGACAACATGTAAATACCTGCAAATAAAATAACATAACATTGGCATGCATTTGTTAATAGTGCATAATTAGAATGTATTTATGTAAAAATAAAAGAGTAAAGGAAAAGAAAATGGAAGGAGGTATTTAGAATAAATACAGAGTGACCCGAACCCCAAGAGAAGGTCAAGTCTTGACCTGATCGCCAAATAAAATAAGTAGAGAGATAGGGTCTATCTTGTGTTGTACATAGTACCTATGTAGATAAATATATATTTGTGACAAAATAAAACTAAATCATTATTTTTACCTCCTTGTATATATTCCTAGAAATAAAATAAAATCAAAAGAAAAATTAGAAAAATCAAATAAAAATAAAAATAAAATCCTCCTCACTTGTACAAATACACACGTGCGTGTATATATATATATTAATATATATATATATATATATATATATATCACAGTCACCATTTATTTTATTCTTGTAAATAATTTGTAAAAATAAAATAAAAATTATTTTTTACTCCTAAAAATATATTGTAAATAAATAAATATAAAATTGGGGGTATTTATGCAAAAATAACCAAATAACAATTATTGTACATAGTTCATAGGTATAATATACATGTATATAATACTATATATTGTATATACACTAATTTATTTTTCATAAAAAATGATTAAAAATCATAGAAAAATTCTTTGAAAAATAATAAACATTTTTTATTTTATACACTTTTTATTTTTATTCAATTATTATTTTTTATTAATTTTTGTACATCCCTATTTTCTGATTGGTTCGGAGGCTTTGTTGACTCCAGTCGGGTCGTCTACCTCTAGCTGGTGCCATTTCTCCGTATTTTCACGCCCGAACCCGATCACATCTCGCATTGATTTTTTGCCTGAGCCTCCTCCTAGGATCCATGATCTTCGTGGATCCCTACGAAGGACTTCCTAGGGTTGCTCGCTCTCGCTCAGTCATTCCAGCCCCCTAGGAATCCTATAAAGTCTTTCCTCCGCCTCCAAAGCTCAGTAGCTCGTACCTCGCCCCTTCTCTTATCCCTAGGTGTCTTCAGTGGAGTGACAACAAGCGAAGGGTGACTTTAGATCAAGGTTTGGTGGCGTGTGCTAGCAGCTCAGCTACGTGGTCGGAGCCCTCCGTCGCGTCCAGCCTCCCTGGCTGCTGCAACACGATCGAGGCCACGACCCCATCTCCCAGCTCTGCCTGACCTTGCTGAGTTCATCAGCACCCTCAGGTAACGTATCTCTCTATTCCATTTGTCCATTACAGTCGAATCTTCCACTCTGCCTCCGTCACAGCTTAGTTGCTCCGACCACCTGGTCAGAGCCTCATCTCACCAACACACCCGAATCGATTGACCCCCCCGACGAACACCCCATCTCGCACCACGGCTTGATCATCCTTGTAATCGACCCTCATGTCAAGATTAAGGCCAATATCTCCTTCTTCCACCCATGATAGAGATCGACTCCCATCCACCTTCGCTTCTTTCATCTCCAACTTCAATATCCTGGATCAGAGCGTAGCCCCAAGTTCTCTCTTTTATTTGCAGGTATCCTCACACGATAAGAACTTTTGTTGGATGTCCATTTGCTAGGCGGAGCAGTTCCAGGAAGACTTCCCTCATCCAGCACACCTGATCGTTGGTTCCTCCATCGGAACCTCCCACAAGATGCGGACCACTCCCACGACTGTGCTGGACACCTCCGATCCTTCATTAAAGTGGTGGATCTCGATCCCTCCTCCGTTGAAGTTCATCCCCGACGAGTTCTTCTAGCCATCCTTTACACCGTCGATGAGGAGCACCACCTTCCAGATTTGATATCGGTTGTACGCTCATGCTTTATCCCTAATGGTAGATCAAAGCAAGGGACAGATCTGCACCGTACGTCCTCACCTTTTTAGAGCCTCCAGATCCGTACTGTAGCCGAACATCACAACGCACGTCCCTGACATTCCCTCCACCGTCAGATCCTTTCGTAGGGGACGATCAGGACCGTCAGAGTCATCACGCGTGCCTCACGTGCCTCAGGGTATTTTGCATCTTTCACCTCAGCACTTTTATGTTTTACTATCTAGTTTTGTCAATAAAGTTGTAGTTTGGTTATTTTGCATGTAGACCCTTGCTATTTTGAGTATTTGCATTCCAGTCCTGCTTGTGTGATTTCACGTGTAGTCCCACATGCGTTTTGGGTTAATTGCAAAACTTGTCCTGGACTTCATTGTTGTTATGAAATGAATGTTTCTTAATAGTATTTGCATTTATACCCCTGACTGCCTAACTCACGTTTTGTACGCGTGTGTATTTGGACTTTTTGTAAATTAGGCCCTAAACTTCCAAACTATGTTATTAATTGGAATGTTAGCTTTCTAGTAATTGCAATTAGGTCCCTGCAAGTTGTGTGTTGTGTTTTTAATAAAATAAATACCTAATTAATAAACAAAAATCACCATAAATATTACGTGTTAGCAGGAGCTAACAATAATTTTTATATATGACTCCTCAGCACGTGGACTGTAATCCCAATATGTTAACTTTTTAATTTTATTTTTAGCTAGGTCCAATTACGATTTATCGAAACAGATAAGCAATTAGGTGTGGGGCCTTATCTAATTATGTTAAAATCAACAAAAATCCTAAGTCTAAGGGCTAAATCCTCGAGAATCAAAAGAAAATAAATGCAATAAAAACAAAACACAAAAAATCCGCGGTGAGGTCCCCCGAATACATTGGTACTCAACGAAACAGACCCCAAAGTGTCCAAGAATAGTCTAGAGTCTAGTTATTACAACAATCAATTTTTTTTGCAAAAATAAACAAATCTATAAAGTAAAACTACTCTTTCCTGCTCCCCTGCTCCTCCTCAGATGCAGTCTCCTTCAAAAGATAACCGAATCATCCTCGGGCGGCTCCTCGTATAAAAAGTGAAATAGACGAGTGCCAGAAAATAGTTATATCAACTATAAACAAGAAATGTACAAAAGTGAAAAATGACTACTAAGTCGTGCTCCCCGACAACGGCATCAATCTGATGAGAGTTCGATCGACTAGGGTTAAGTATCAAGTAAAATCCAAGGTCGTTTCGACCACAATCAATCAGATTCGGTTCCTATTTTATTTACTTAGTATAGACACTCAAAATAAACAAACAATCATAAAGTGTACGCAGTTCCTATTTAATTTACCTAACAAGGAGCACGAAAATACTACGAAGTAGTCAAATTTCTCAAAATAAAGCAATTTTTAGTGGTCTTTAATTTTACAAATTTTAAAATTTAAATAAGAACACAATATCAGCAAAAATAAGAGAAAGCAACACAACAATCTTTTTGGATTTTTCTTTAAGGCTAAAAATGCTCAGACAATAAAGAAAAGAATATTTTTGGATTTGTGAGGTTTTTAAATGTTTTTGGTAATTTTTCTGTGATTTTCAAATTTATTTTCTATTTATTAAATCCAAAATCTAATGTGTAAGACGCAATTAACAGGGACCTCGTTGCAAATATTTCAAGTTTATGGACCACACAGATAACACAATATAAAACTTCAGGGCTTAAGATGCAAATAGCCCAGTCAAAACGTGCAGCACACGTAATCTAGATTCATAGGACATAATTGCAAATTTAGAAACTTAACATTCAAAGCATAACACCAAAAAGGTTCAATAGACAAAATGCAAATAACCCAAAGAACACGTTGTAACGCACGTGACACAGACACGACCGATCTAAAATGCAAATATTAGAAACTACGAGGTCAAAAATACAAAGGCTCCAAGCTACAACATTTATTTATTGGACTAAAGCTAAATATAGAAATAAACAGGGGCTAAAGTGAAAGATACCCTGAGGCACGTGCTATACATGTGGGGCTCTGATGTCTCTAATCTTCTTCTGCAAAGCGATCTGACGGTGCTGGGATGGTCGGCGACGTGCGTGTAAGATTTGCGGTGGTAGGTCTGATCCGATGGTCTGAAAGCTATCATGGTCGGGCAACTGGGATGACACTAGGCTCTGATCAGACCATTAAAGTATCAGCATGAACGGACAGACCAGATCAAAACTGGGCGTGAAGGTGCATCAAACGGCTCCTGAAGGTGCTGGACGAACTACTCCCTAGCGAGCTTCGATCGAGAAACCCCAGCCATCTGAGGGTCTGATTGAATCACAATATTGTTCATCTCCTTCGTGGTGGTCGATGGGCGGCTCCGATGGAAGGGTGAACTATCGTATGGGTCTAGCAGTGACTTCCCTCCCAAAGCTGCTCTGCCGGAACAATGGAGGTACAAGATGGGATCTTCCACGTGCGCTAACACCTACAAAAGGAGATGTGATTCGGGGGCATAGCTCCGGTCGGTTTTATTGCATAGGGAGATAGGAGAAGCAAGAGGGGGTCGGTAGGGTGATCTCTAGCGTATGGAGAGGAAGGAGATCAGACCTAATCTTGCACTGGTGAGTTAGATTTAGTATGCTCATGTTGCATGGGAAGATGCGCGATGATTAGGCGTGTCGATCGGAGCTGATAGGTGGGTAAAACGAGGCTCCGACCAGCTGGTCGGAGCAAGCAAACCAGCGGCGTCACAAAATGGAAATTCGAGTCAAAGATAGAACTATAGTGGGTGCACGTGGTACCTGAAGTTTCGGAGGAGCTCTCGAGCTTCAAGCGAAGGCAAGCATCAAGGTGATGGCCTCAACCGGGATATGACTGGCCAAGGAGGCTAAACACGGTGAAGGTCTTGCTACGAATCTTGAGCTATGTCTATTCAGTCCCACTCCGAGCTCCGAAGGTCTTTCTAGGTAGTTGTCACTCAGCTGGAGGTGGCTAGGAGTCGAAAGGGTGGCAGAGAACGAGCTGCGGGCAAGCGGAGATCAAGAGATATTTAAAGGTTGCACAAGGATCTAGAAAGATTGGGAGGTGGAGCGTAACTCTAGGATGATCCGGGAGATTCTAGGAATTCGTGTGAATCTCGGGTATACGAGGAATCTCGGGTCTGGATATCGAGGCAAGAGGCAGTCGAATTTGGGCATGGAAATTTGGTGAAATGGCTCCGGTGAGAGAAGAGTGATTTGACCCGGTCTGTAAGAGAATGTGGACTGGAGTCAACAGTCTGACGTGGGCCAATGGAAAAATCAGGAATTACAAAATAGAATATAATTCAAATAAAAGTAGCAAATGAATTTAAAATGAAAAATGTATAAATAAAAAGTGTTTATTTTTTTCTAAAGTAGTTTTCTATGATTTTTATTTATTTTTATGAAAAATAAAGTAATGTATATACAATATTTAGTTATATATACATGTATATATACATATATATTATGTACAAGTATTTTTATTTTATCATTTTTACACAAATACCCTTATTTTATATTTTATTTATTTACGACATAATTTTCGGAGCATTTTATTTTTATAAATTGTTAAGGGTATATAATAAATAGTGGTTGTGATATGTACATGTGTCTTTTATACAAAGGTTTGATGATTTTATTTTTATTTTTCTTTTATTTTTCTGATTTTATTTTATTTTTCTAACATTATTAACACTATATAAAAGAGTGTAAAAGAATAAAATAATTTTAGTTTTTATCAAAAACAAATAATATTTACAAGCATATGTGATATATACAATATATAGTAGACCCTATCTCTCTCTACTTATTTTATTTTGCGACCAGATCAAGTCTTGACCTTCTCTTGGGGTTTGGGTCACTCTGTATTTATCCTAAATACATCATTCTTTTTCTTTTCCTTTATTCTTTTATTTTTGCCAAAAATGCATGCTAAATATGCAATATTAACAAGAGCATGCAACGAGCTAAATTATTATGTTGACAAGTATTTACAGGGTATTTTGCCAAGAAGAAGAGATAAAATAAAAGAATAAAGAATGAGAATTATGGATTCATCAATGATATAAAAACCCTGGAATTCCTCTCCCCTGAGGAAGGACAAGAAAGCACAGTCCGTCTAACCGAAGTCTTTAAATATGAGGATTTCATTGATGTGCCACTAGAAGAGCTTGAACAATCCCTCTTATCTGAGCATTAAGATTTCATTATAGATCTATTTGATATCCTACATGACAAAACTAAAATGCAAGAGGTGAACAGACAACAGTCGAAAGAGCTTAAACCTGCAACTGTCACTGAATTCACCACTGAAGTCGCTCCCACCCCACCAAATCTCAAACCATTACCCTCCAATATGAAGTATGCCTTCCTTGCTAGAGAACTGAACATTTTTCCGGTCATTATTAATGCTCATCTAACCGAAGACCAAGAATCTCGTTTGGTGGACGTTCTTGAAAGCATCTACAAGGCGATAGGATGGAAGATATCAGAAATCCATGGGATTAATCCTTCTTTGTGCTCCCATCACATCTACCTCAAAGAAAACAACAAACCTTCTCATGAATTTCAGTGCCGTCTGAATCCAAGTCTCTAGGAGGTTGTAATGAAAGAAATTTAGAAATGGTGTGATGATGGATTCATGTATCTTATCTTCAACTCCAAATAGGTGAGTCCCTACAAGTAGTGCCCAAGAAATCCAGGATCACCATTGTTACTAGTGATAAAGGAGGGGAGATTCTGACTAGGGTACCGGCATCCTGGCGAGTCTGTATTGATTACAGACGTATCAACCTCTCCACTAAGAAGGATCATTTTCCATTGCCCTTCATTAACTAGATTCTAGAGAGACTGCTCGTCAGGGAATACTTCTTCTTGGATAGGTATTCTGGTTATAAGTAGGTGGAAATATTGCCAGAAGACCAATAGTATACCACGTTTACATGTCCTTTTGGGACGTTCGCTTTCCGACGGATGTTGTTTGGGCTGTGTAATGCTTCGCTACATTTCAACGATGTATGCTAGCCATATTTGCAGACATGGTGGGCAGTTTTCTTAAGGTTTTCATTGATTATTTTTTGGTCTACGAAGATTCATTCGATCAATGTCTTCATTATTTAGACTGAGTTCTGAGGAGGTATTGTAAAGTGAACCTCATGCTCTCGTGGGAGAAGAGCAACTTCATGTAGACTGAAGGGATCGTGTTGGGTCACGCTGTATCGTAACATGGCTTGGAAGTCGACCCAACAAAGGTGAAAGTATTTTCTAAACTTGAGCCACCAACAAATCTGAAATAGGTCTGATCGTTTTTGTGGCACGTCGGTTTTTACAGAAGATTTATCGAAGACTTCAGCAAGCTTGCCCGACTGCTGACTGAATTGCTTGGCAAGGGGACAGATTTTATTGTGGATGACTGTGTTGTCCAAGCCTTCCATGAGCTAAAAATCCTGATCACTCATGCTCCCATCCTGTAGCCACATGATTGGTCTCTACGTGTCGAGATCATGGCATACGCCTTCGACTATGCAATTGCTGTTGTTCTAGGACACAGACGAGGGAATGTCCCCTTTGTGATTCATTATGCTAACAGAACATTTGATGATGCCCAGAAAAATTACACAGTAATAGAGAAAAAGTTGCAAGCCGTAGTGTTTGCACTGGAAAAGTTCTTATCACACCTCCTTTTCGTTCAAGGTGATTGTTTACACAAATCACTCTGCCTTCCGATATTTATAGAGAAAGAAGGATGACAAACCTCGTCTAATCATATGGATCCTTCTCCTTCAGGAGTTCGACCTTGAAATTCGTGACAAGCCTGATAACAGAGGTTATACAAGGGTCTAAAAAATATCCTCACTAAAAAGCGAAGATAAAGTGTCATTGAGGCGACCGCTCACGAAACCTCATGTCAATCAACAATCAACCCACAGTAGATATAGTAATAAAAGAAAAAATAAATGTGGAGTTAAAATTTATTATAACTCTACAAATATTTTTATAGGTGTAAGTATGTGTAGAGTGTCGAACACATGGAGCAAACAAGATATATCGGGCAACATATGCACAAAATATGTTTTCCTCTTGTCTAAGTATTTATGTGCGATTTTATAATTTTATATATTTTTATGGATTTTAATTTTTATATTTTTTATTGTTTTAATTTTATAAATTTTTATTTCCTTTTTATATTTTATAATTTTTAATTTCCTTTTCTTTTAAATATATAATTTAAGAATATATAAAGCCATATGTAAATGAAAGCTAATACACTTATAACTGCAACTAAAAATACTAAGAAATTATAGAATTAAATATTTTTGGGTTTTAAATTATTTTCTGTTTTTTGATTTTTTAGATAATTTTACTAACTTTTATATATTTTAAAGTCAATAATATACCAAAATAGGGATTAAATTAATAGGTCAAATTGTTTGGAATTTAAAAATAGAAAATAAAGTCAAAATTTTCCAAAACTATTTTTATTAATAATATATAATAAAAAGAAAATTCAGAGAAAAAAAATAAATATTTTTGGAATTTTGGGATTTTTTTTATATTTTTTAAAGAATTATGGAGCTTTTAATTTTATAAGTTTTCTTTTTCTATTTTTATTGATTTTTATCTGAGTTAGACATTACTATAATAAAAAAATATTTTATTGGGAATTTTTAAAACATTTTTTTTATTTTTTGGTATTTTATAAATCAAATATGAACACAAAAATTCTCTTTTTATTTTTAATAAATAAAAAAATGTCTAAAATGAAAATCCAAAAATGTGGCGTTATTCTACAAGCAAGCAGAAACTTAACCGTATTTGTTGAGAATTTTTGGAGCATGGATGCTATTTTTAATAGTAAACATGCACTAAAATCAATGAACTAGTAGGGGCTTAATTGCAATTAAAAATAAAGATAAGAATAAAAAGTTTCTAGACTAAAATGAAATACAAATATCTGCGAGGGTATATATGCCAAAATACCACCTCATGTGGGACCCACTTGAGGTGATGTGGATTGGACTAAAAAGAAAATATGGTAAAAGGAAAGGTCTCACATGTAATTTTTACAAAGATTTTTTATTACAAATGAAAATTTAAGTATTAAATAATAAATTAAAAAAATGAGGGGGCTGAAAGTGCAAAACACCCCCACAAGCGTAGGATCGGACGATGGTAAGAACTCCACTTATCCACATGTCATGTCGTGGTGGCGCAATGACGCTTCGACAATCAAAGGCTGAGATTAGATCCCATAGATGGAATCAACGGCCGAGGCGAGCTTGATCGAATGACAGCTGCATCACATGGAGCAGCATGATGATCGGACGGCTGGAAGGTTGGTTGGAAGAACATGCCAAGAACTTGATTTGGTCGAGATTTTATCAGGCTTCCCTCACTCCTCCAGCAACCTAGGAGTCTCGGAGCAGGGGCAAAATGGAGATGGAGCTCCTCCGCGTCATATGGATGCGTCAGAAGGTACCCCGGAGCTCCAATGAAGTCCAACGAGCTCAGGGAAGCCAGGGGGATCCATCTACCTCTTTCTTTATCAAAATCATCCTACGAGGGGTCCTTTGGCCCACGTGGTCCTACAATAAGCTCAGGCACACAAATTAGAGGGGTCTGGGGGGGGGTCTTTTTATGGAGATGGGCGAAAATTGGACGCAATTGACGTCTCTCCGATGAGTGGTGGAGTTGGGACATGAATTTCTAGATCCACGAAGGATTGGGGTGGATGGAAGGGCTCGGGGCATGGAGAAGGCGATAGGGAACAAAGTGAAGGTGATTGTGAGTCGGCAAATGGGCAGAGTTATAGTGGGAAGGTTCACCTGAGCGAAGCTCGGTGAACTATAAATCGAGTAGGTTATGCTAAATCAAGCGCCAAAATATTAATCTAAAAGCATGGAACGAAAGCTATGCCTAAGTCCTATCTGGAAAGAAAAGAAAGGAACCTCGACCTGACAGGAGCTAAGGAGAAGGGGAACCTAACAACGATGCTCTAGGCTAATCTTCGATCCACCCAACTACAGGGTAAGGACGCTGTCACCCTCCTCGATCCTTGCGATGCATAAGGAAGGGGAGAAGATGACCAAAAGGGATTCAAAAAGTTTGAAGAAGCTCGGGCGGAGGTTTTGTACATGTGGTGAACATGCATCCAAGATCGAGGTGGATCGGTCGGGTCAGATGATCAATCCCTGAGGAGTCAATCGCATGTGATAGCTCGATGAACGAGGAGAAATTTTTTTGAAGGAATCAACCCAAAAGGATGAATGAATCCTCAGTTAAAAATCGAATAAGGTATGTCAAAAGTCACATCTGACAGGTACTACGCCAGGGAGAAGAGTTGACCGGGTCAACTCTTCACTCCCCCTGGTTGGTCCACGTGGACCAACTAGGAAAAAGGTGAGCTGAAGTTATTATAAATTCAATAATAAATAATAAATTATTTTATTAAATTAAAGTAATAAAATAAATAGTGTTTATTATTTTATGTAGTATTTTAATATGATTTTTATTTATTTTTATGGGCTTGTTTATTGCAAGATACTTTTTAGGGTTTATTTATAGGTATATTTGCCTATGTTTTGCATTTTTATTTTTTATTTTTTATTTTATTATTTATTTTCTTATTTTATATATTTATAATTTTTTTATATACATTAATATATTTTTATTATATTTTTCAGATGTATTATGTACACTTTAATAAATATATGTATATAATATATATGTGTAAGTATAGGTATTTTGTCTATGTATTTTTATATACTATTTTGTTTTTTGTTTTATTTATGGTTTTATTCTATTCTAAATGTGTACATATACAATAAAAATATTTACAAAATTATAAAATTACAAAATTATAAAAATAATAAAGAATAAATAAAATGAATATTTTATTCAGGTATATTATACAATAGGGGTCCAAAACCTAACTTTTGCATCTTAACTCTAAATCAGATGAAACCACCTTTATTAAATATAGTATTAAAATTTATATACAATTAAAGTGATTTTGATACATTTTGACTTAAATATGGAAAAGATATGGGTCTGGGTAGTTTGGGTTTTGGCTTTTTATTTGAAGAATAAAAAGTACATTGTATATTATTAGTATGTAAACTCAATTTTGTAATTTTCTATACATTATTATCTACAATTTTCTTGTACAAATTTTATTTATTTGAGGTATAAATAATATAAAATAAATTATTCCCAAAAAAATGCAATATTGAGTAATAAATAAATGGGGATTTATTGGACTTATGGCCCTTATCTCTCCCTACTTTATTCCTTGTCGACCCAACCATCAAGATGCCTAGTTCTTGGGGTTTATGGTCATAAAATACCTTTGACATTTTATTTTTCTTTTCTTTATTCTATAATTTTGGCATTAAAAACTTAATTTATATATAATAAATGGAATAAATAATGAATGTTTATTTATACAAAATAATGCAATTTACATGCATTAAATTGGGTTTTTATAGCCACAATGATATAATAAAACTGATAAAATGGAGATTCATCAAAGACTAGTGTCAAAAATATGGTGGGGATCATCTTTCAAGAATCATAGAGATAGTGACTATTTACAAATCTATCATGTGGAATACCGAGACTTTTATGGATGAAGTTATCCATTATATAACCTCACTCCTCTGGTACATCGACATCGTGAACTATCTCGTCTCCAAGAAGACACTAGCTGACTGGCTGAAGATCAAAAAAGCTAAGTTCTTGGGAAACGTTTATTTCTACCAGTGGGAAGAACCACACCTATTCTGTGAGGGAGAAGACTACATCTAGAGGAGATGCATATCTCGTGAGAAAGTAACTGGTTACCTAGACCACTGTCATAAGCTTGAATTAGGTGGGTACCATTCTGGGAAAAGAACGACAACGAAAGTGCTTCAATGTGGCCTTTGGTTGCCAACAATTTTTAAGGATGCAGCTGACTATGTGAAGAGTTATATTGATTGTCAGTGAATGGGCATAAATATCAGCTTAAGGGATTCGATGCCTTTAAAATACATTCAGATATTAGATTTCTTTGACGCCTGGGGCATCGATTTCATGGTTCCATTCCCAAACAGTCTGGGCTACGAGTACATCCCGCTGGCCATAGATTATATAAGTAGATGGGCGGAAGCTATTCCTTCCCGAATCAAAGATAGCAAAATTGTTTGCAAATTCCTCAGGGAACACATCATCTCATGATTTGTAATATAAAGATCTTGATATCAGATGAGGTAGCCATCTCATAAATAGAGAGGTCAAGAAGCTGACCAAAGAATACATCATCGAACATCGTGTTGTTGCACCATACCACCCAAAGTCAAATGGCTCAGCGGATTGTTCGAATAGGGAGATTAAGGTGATATTTCAGAAGCTTGTATGACCAAATAAGAAGAATTGGTCCCAAGTGCTGGATGTCTCCCTACCGCCTAGTGTATGGCATGCCATGTCATCTTCCCATGGAACTCATTCACAAATCTTTATCGACATTAAATCTGTGCAACTTGGACTCTGAGAAATCTAGTAAACTAAGAAAAGTTGATCTGAACTAGCTGCTTGAATTCAGAGTCTATGCGTACAACAACATCCTGATGTACAAGGAGAAAGTAAAGAAATGGCATGATAAACACATCCAAAGAAAGACTTTTGAGTCTGGATAGAAGGTTTAGTTGTTTGATGCATGGTTAAAAATCTTTCCAGAAAAGCTGAAGAGCAAGTGGATAGGATCATAGATAATCCACATTGTGCTTGACAATGGGAGCTTTCTCATATCAGATCCGTCATCTGACGTACAACCTTTTGTTGTGAACGAACACTTGTTTAAGCCGTACATAGATCCAAATACGTTCCTATCTTTGTTGATTCTATAAAAGTTATGTATCAATATGAGTTCATTAACGAAATAGGATCAGAAACTTGAGCACAAAAATCACAAAAATAATATGTTTTCTTCTTTTCTTCTTTTCCTTTTTCTTTTTCTTCCGAAAAGGTGTCCACCCCTTTCACCGTTGTTATACTTAGGACATGATTTGTCCTAAGTATGGGGGGGTGATCACCCCGAGTTGTTCAATCTTGATCCCTCACCTGTCTCCTCAACTCATGTTATTCTGTCTATACTTAGGGATATTTCACTTAATTATAGGCGGACAGGTTGAGCTGATGATTTTGTATATCCCCACCTTGGTCGTCCCATCCTTGTGTACAACCTGTTATACTTAGGATTATTTTATCCTAAGTATAGGAAGGACGATCAACTTCTTATTCGTTCATTCTCATTCATTGCATTATAGATTTGTCTATACTTAGTACGAGTTATGTCTTCCTTTTTTCTCTCCGATATATATGGACATAGCTCAAGCTAAGTATATGGGGGTCATATATACAATGTATATACCTTATCCATAACTCGTAGTTTTGTATTTTCAAATAATATGCCTAATTAAAAAAATAAAACACATACCCAATTCTATCTACACACTGATTAATAAATCAGATTAAAAATGTAAATGTTTGAAAAATGGTTGGAAAACATCTTTGAAAAATCCTTTGAAAATTGTTTGGAAAATATTTTGTAAAATATTTTTAACCTTTGTAAAAAAATGTTTGTGAAAAAATTCTTTTATTTACATAAATAAAAGACTTTGAAAATCTATCTGCAAATGGTTTCGAATGGTTGCAAAAATATTTTAAAAAATCTATACATGTTGTTTGAAAAATCTTTGCAAAATGGTTTTCAAATTTTGTAAATGTTTGCAAAAACTATTCTCCAAATTATATTTTAAAATAATGTTTTCAAAATGTTTGTGAAAATATTTCAAATATATTTTGAGAATCCTGTATATAGTTCAAGCAAATAGATCTTTACAAACCCTATAAATATGACTTGTAACTTACTTACCTAAATTCTTCACCTAAATTCTTGTAAATAACAAACGCGCTCCCATGTAAATATTTGCAAATATCTCTTTGCCAAACTCTTTTGTTTATGAAAAATATCTAAAAATTTGCCAAATTAAAAATCCATAAGAAATTACATTGTTTCAAAAATCCTTAAAAAATTTTAAAATTAGAAAATTGCACCACAAAAATATTTTCTTGCATTGTACATATCATTTGCATTTTTCAGTTTGATGTTGATAATTGAACAATTCTAAGTAAAATCTGAATATCGGAGCTTGGTTTGACCTTGATCCACTTACTCATATGAACCTTATAGGAACTGGAATTGAGGCACTTCAAGTTTGCCAAACTTAATTCTTAGAGATCACATGACTTAGTTCAATGTCATCTTGACTACCTATGTAGAATATTTTGGAACACACGCATGACTCTTATCGACATGACCTAGCTTGTATATATGCACCTTGCATTTTGCTCGCCTCAGTTGAAGTATTAGAGGGCTAGATTCACCGGCATGAGACACAAGCCAATGGAAACATCAGGAGTCAACCATTTGTGGCCATTGCACCCCAACCCAATCTAGTAGCCATGAGGTCTAATGATAGAAGTTGTGGGTTACAATAATGCTTCAAAAGAGGGATAGTCTACTGGCTCAAGAGGAAAAAGTCCATATGTAAATATTGTTGTATATAGTATTCACGAGAAAAAGTTCAAGAAAAATCAACTCCCATAGGAGAATGTATATAGTAAATAAGCAAGCTTGAGTTTCAAAGTCAAATCCATGTGTGCCTACAGCCGGATGACTTGGCGACACTGGTCAAGCATCATAAGATAGGTAGCTACACTGGCTACCATCCTTTCTCTTCTCCACCTCCTCTTCTTAAGCCGGTTGCACTTGAACTTAGAAGGGAATACCCGATTCTCAAGGAAAGAGTTGTTGGATTGGGTAATTAGGATCACCTTGTTGGAGAAGACTGACTTTTATTTCTTCAACCGAGAGGATCTACATATCACTGACACTGTACAAGGTAGACTAAGAGTCATAAGGAACTGCGTATGACATCAAAGTGTTCTAGCCTGGCTTTTGAGAAGACATGGGTAGAGTTTTTTGATTCTCAGAGGTAGATGTATTTCAAGTCCAGTTCTCAATAAAGGTTCCAACCATACTAAACATCTAAAGGTCTGATTGAGCTCCAAACTTTGATTTTATGAAGACAAGTTTGAAAGTTAAAAGCAATCCAAGTTCTTTATTTTTCTTTTCTTTATTTTCTTTTCTGCACTTATAGTCATAAGTGTCTGCTAGGGACGAGCAAAGTCAAGTATAAGGGGGTAATGAATCTCCATTTCATCACCATTATTCTTTCATCCTGGCATTTAAACCCTAGCTAAATGCATATAAATAGCATTATATTGTATAAAATAACATATATTATTTCTTGTGTAAATATTGTATAAAATATTATATTTAAAGCCAAAATTAAAGAATAAAGAAAAGAACAATAAATAAAATGCCAAAGATATTTATGACCCTAAACTTTGAGACCTAGGCATCACGATGGCTAGGTCAAAATGGAACAAAGTACGGGAGATAAGGGCCAAAAACATAATGAAAACCCTGATTTTTTATTCTTCAATAATCTATTTTTGAGATCTATTTTATTCTTTATTATTTATACCTCAAATAAAGAAACTTTATACATAAAAGTTGTAGATAAAAATACATAAAAAATACAAAATTTATTTCACACAAAAATAATGCATATTGTATTTTCTACACTTAAAATAAAAAAGCCAAATCCCAAACTTACCAGGCTCATATCTTCTCCATGTGAACTCAAAATTCATCATAATTCTTTAATTGTATATACATTTTATTAGCTATTTAATGAATGTGGTTTCATTTAATTTGGAGTTAAGATGTAAAAGTTACGTTTTGGGCCCCTTTTGTACAATATACTTGAATAAAATATTCAATTTATTCATTATATATATTTTTTTATTTTATATTTTTATAATTTTATATATAGTTTTTATAGTATATGTACATAATTAGTGTAAAATAAAACCATTAAAAATATACTAAAATAAATAAGTATATAAAATACATAGATGATTCGGCTCTACAAATACATTTGTAATAAATACCAATATTTAATTAAGTGTACAAATAAACTCGAAAAAATGCACTAAAATATATTTTAGTCTATTAAAATAAGTTATAAAATTATAAATTATGTATATAAAATAATAAAATTTAAAACACAAAATAAAAAAATTAAATGTACAATATATACGTCAATATATCTATAAATATACAAGTAAAAAGTAACTTATAACAAATTAAGTTTTAAAAATAAATAAAACAATCGTAATAAAATACTACATAAAATGATAACCATTTTTTATGTTTCAATCCAAAATTCAACAAATTGGTAATTATTATATTTCTATTTAATTCCTCTTTTTATTTCATTTGTGTCCTTTAGTGATCCATGTGGACTAATGGTTAACCCATACCAGTTGACCTCGATCAACCGTTTGACACCCTAGTCCTGTAGCCGTCAGAAAGCCTTTTACCTCTCTTCACTGATTTCTCCTCATCGACACGATGCCCTAAATGCCTCAATTTCTTCCTGGAAATTGACCCTCGATCCTTGCTCTTTCATACTAATATGTTGCCTCCATCGCTAGATCACCACCTCAGGAAAAATGCGTTCGCTAACACCGCCATATATAAACCATCACCTCCGTCTTCCTCTCCTTTTTGATCCATGTCCGCCAAGTAAACCCTTTCCCTAGCCTTAATTGAGCCTCTTAGTGATAGTAGGAGAGCACTCCACGCTTCAGGTGGCAGATTTGGTGTGAAGTTGAGGTCGATCTGAGCTTTGCTGGTCACCTCCATCGCGACCTCTAGAGCTCCTCGTCTTTGGGCCAATAGAGCTCCTTTTCTTCATTTTTTACGTTAGTTTTTGTTCCAGCATTTGATTTCTGTAATTAGTCTAAGGTTTTATTTATTGCTTTCACATAAAATTCGATCTTCGTAATTCACCGGAGCTCCGCTCCGGTGACGATTCCACTATGCTTCCATCTCATTCTGACTTGCCAACCGCCTCCATCTTCTTCCTCTCTGCTTTCTCTTAACCCCATGTGCTTCCAGATAACCTGATGCTCACTAGATCAGGAGTTGGGTGCTCTACCTTTAATGGCCACCAGTGCACCTCCGCCTATCCATTCTAACTCATCCCCACCTAACGAGACCACCAACCCCTTCATTTTTACATGCCTTTGCTTACTATGCTGGGTTTGGAGGTCCAATGCCACTTGGGAGGTGATTTTGATTAGAGCGAAGCATTCTTAGAGCCCATTTCTTCTCTGAGCAGCTAGGAACCCATCGTTGGGTCCTAGTCACATTGGACGATTCAAGGAGCTATGGACCATTGCCAGGGATGATTTGAACATTTTAGTAGCAGCAGAGACTGTCGGAGGAGTGTGAACCAACAAATCGATGTTTAGGGGTGACTCTGTTCCTCCCTGTTCTTCACGCGTAGCAGCCACCATCAGATCAAATGGGTGCTCCAGTTTTGAAGATATCTGTTCGATTAAGCAAGCTCGGCACCATTGATCTCTATTGGGGGATTTAATCTCAGACACCCAAGGTCGAAGAGGTATCAGACATCCCGAGCATACTACGTGTTAAATGAAGACCATCAACTATTGGATCGCGTTCATAGGGCCATGTACCCCTACGTTTTTTGTATTTTCTTTTTAGTATTTAAATGTAAATCTATAACGTAAAATAGTTGGGATATTTTGCTTTTTACCCCCTGTACTTCACATATTTGCACTTAAGTCTCATCCACGTCACCTCACAGGCCCGTGCACAGGAGACTAGGTATTCTGTACCCAGGCCCTTGGGTTCTCAAATTTTCATTTCAGTCCACATTTTTGGAATAAAAGTCTACTATTTTCTGGATAAATTCATCTCCCCCCCCCAACTTTGTAATAATTACAGAAATACCCCTCTAAGTATATATTATTGAAAATTACATTTTGGCCATATACTTCTCTGTTGTGTTCGAGATAAGTCCCGAAACTTTAAATATTTGCATAAATGCACCTACTAGATTTTATTTTCTTATTTTTTAGATTGTATTTTGTTAAAAATAGTTCGTATTCCCTAAAAATTCGTAAAAAATTGAAAAAATGCCTTGTATATTATTCTTTCATGTACAATTCTATTAACGTAATTTTTTGTATATTTCTATTTATTAAAAAAACAGAGATATTTTTCCTTATTTAGCTTGGAAAAATACAAAAAAATATAAAAATATTTTGAAAAAATATATTTTTATTTATTATTCTATTTTGTAACTACATACAAAAAATTTCTAAAAATAGAAAAAGAAACTACTAAAAATTAAAAAGCTACAAATTCCTTATTAAAATTTGAAAAAAAAGCTAAAAAATACCTAAAATATCTATTTCTATTTTTCGAATTTGTCTACTATATTTATTATATATTAAAATTAGTTTTAGAAAACTTTGAGGCTTTTAGCTAATATTAATATTCAAAATAATTCGATGTATTTATTGTAGTCACTGTTTTACCATATTAATTCAGTTAAAAATACAAAAAACTTTAGTAGAAGTTACAAGAAAGATAACAAAAATATAGGAAAATAATAAACACAAAAATAATTTTATTTTGTTATTTTTGAATACTTATAGCTATATTTATAAATATAAAAGCCATCTTTATATATACATATCTATGTACATTAATATTATTATAATCAATTATTATAAGCAATAAAAATCAGAAAATTTAAAATGAAAATAAAAATTACAAGATAAAAAATCTAAAAATTATAAAAAGAAAAATTTAAAAAAGATAAATAATTAGAAACCCATAAAAATTCAAAAATTCCTAAAAACCCAAAACAATTATTATCTATTTTTGGGCCATTTTTTTGTTGTTTATCGCCATTTCTCCTTGTGATCGACACCCTACTTGTAATTGACCACTATACGCATTTATTTGTAAGGTTATAATAAATTTTGATTCACACTTGCTTGGATTGCTTTACTTTTATATTTGTGAGTTGATTGTTGAAATACTTTGGATCTCGTGAGTGATCGCCTCAATGATATTGTATCTTCGCTTTTTAGTGAGGATTATTTTAGACCCTCACAAGACTCTAGTTTTCATGTAGCTGGAGCAGTTGGGAAGCGTGGCATGCCTAGGGGAGACACATGGCCCAATGAAATAAAAAAATAAAAATAAAAATAAAAATAAAAATAAAAGTAAAATACTAAATCAACTCAAAATAAAAAAAATCTTGAAAATTTTTTGTCTCAATGGATCTACAACTTTCATGAAGGACGTAAATACAAAAAATGTCATATGTACATACTATCATTTTTATAGGTATTTTAAAACCAACAAACACCAATTTTTGAGGTTTTGACAGTTTTTCATACTTTTAATTGAAATAATATTTGTACAATACTTTTAAATAAATAAATTAATTTTGATGGTTTTTTATTGATTTAAAACTATAAAAGAAAATAAAAGAAGATATACAAAGAAAAATATGACTTTTATATACAGTTACAACCCTAATTATATACACACTATGTAATGTTTATCTTAATATTTTAAGAGGTTTATTGGTTGAATTACCTTGATATTTGAGCTAAGATCAAATAATAAGGTAGATGAATAATGGATTCATCACTAATGAGGAGCTTCGATGTGGATCCTTGCTCTCTATATGAAGATGACACTAGAGGAGAGCAGCTAGCCAGTGGGCACGAAGAAGGAACTCCTCCAAAGCTATGAGGTTGGGGTTGGGTCTCGGAAGGGATGGATGATGTCAAAGCAATCTGGGAGGAGGAGGGAGTGGGGGTTGGTTGGTTTTTATAGTTATGCCCCTCTTAACCACAACATGGTTTGAATAAACAATGGCTTAGGTCAACTTAATGACGACCAAACTAACGGAAGGGCATAAGGGATAGCAGTAAAAGAAGTTGGGAGAAGAATTGATGTTCCAAAAGGGAGAGGCATAATTGATATTGTAGAAGTTAAGAAGGGCACAAATGTAAAATAAATCTTATAAGAAATATAATGTAATTAGTAGATATAGTCATTGTTAGCTTAATTTGCTATATAAAGTTCGTTGGGGAGTTTAAACTAAATATAAACTTAGAGTTTAATGTCTTCTTAAAGATTTATTCATATGATTTTATGTTGTTTTATTCAATATAAATAAATGCATGTTCTTATTATATTTTCTAAAATATAGAATTTTCATGCATGTTGGTAATTATTGAGTATTTAGAGTTGTTTATACCTTTTAATTAGGTCAACTTAGTTAAATATGATATGAAGATCATGAGCACGTTCATCACATCCCTACTCATCTCTCTTGAGATGAATTCTTCAATAGCCTGCCATCTTTGCACACTTATTAATAATGGGGTTGCTTGCAAGCCTTGCTATCCTAATAACATTTTTAAGTTTTTAATTGAGGCAAAACTTTTTTTATCTCAGGGTGTTTGTCGTTATCATTGTACCAGTATGAATGAAAGAATGGCGTGATTATTGAAGGAAATGGTAATTTATTGATGAATTATATCTATTCTACATACTTAATATTGAATAATATGGAAATTCTTTTACATTTATTCTTTGCTATAGGCATATTTTATTGTTGTAATGTGAGCTCATCTACTATTCGACTTATGAAAGATCTTATGACCTTATCTCATAAAGATATGCAACAAAATGAATTTGTAATAATGAATAATTTGAATACATAACCATTAGTGATGGATCATGTAATAATGATTTTAAAGATATTTTTCTTCCAATCATTGTTAAACTGGTAATGATTACTACAATTTTTAAATAGAAATAACAATTGACAATCACTGTTAGTTTAATTACCACTACCAATTTAGAAACATACACTACAATTTCTATGTAATAATTAGAACAATCAAAGATAATTTTACATAGAATTGTTTATTGTTATAATCTTAAACCTATTAATATAAGTGTCATTTTGATAAAATATTCGTTATAATAAACCCAATTTCTTGTTAGGGCATGCTGACAGGATGCATGGCTCATCAACAGTTGATGCAACTACAAGAGTAATAATATTAGAAATAGCAAGATGAATCGAGCCCCATCTGCTAACCAGACAAATAAGGCGACCTGACACTATCTTTTTAATCTATCTGTGCTGCTTCGCATTTGATATGGATGCCTGCATAACAGCCAAAGATACATAAGCTAAACCCATCTCAACAGTGTACCAAACGAAGAATTGGTCATCCACCAAAAATATTTTTTCCGGGAGATTTGAGAATCTTCATGTTGGAAAAATGGAGTAGCCCCAAAAGTTAAGTTCTTGACAACTACGTTCGCTCGTTGTTGGTACTATACTCACACCATAGATGAGCTTTGTTTCCCTCATTTTTTTATCCTCTCTCACAATCTCTTGATTGGCCCATCTCCAAGTTGCGTCCAACAATCCGTTGATATCCAAACAGTTAGCCCGGTTAGAGTAAATACATGAAGTTGCTTTCGTTATTTATTATTACTATCATCATTGTTATTATTTCACAGTTCACGTGAACTCCTACAAAATCATTCCTCTCTCTGACCATAACAAGGATATGCTCACCACCTTTCTGTCGTTCACATAATAGAGACATATACGATGGCAACTCATTGTTTTCCTCCCATTGGTGAGCAGTACATGTGAAATCTCCCTGTCTCTTTTGAATTTGAGAGACCTGCTTGATGCAGCATGTGGCCATGACCATGTGCATATATGGGCCCATGGATATGTGTGATGTCTCAAAACATCCGCGCACAGTGGATGAATGGATGCCCACACTATGCTCCCCTTGCCAAGGATCATTATGGGAAAATCTACAGCAAAGTAAAAAAAAGACTGCATCAGGCCAGCCCACCCCTAAACCTAAGAAACAGTCCATACGCAAGACAACATGAATGCTTAGAGGTGAACTGTCCTTAAACAGTGGACTTCCTCCAAGTGGCCCTTGAGGAATCTCCTGTCACTGACACATTCTGGGGCTTATAAGCCTTTTTTTTGTTTTTAGAATGGCAGCATGGATGCATGCTAAAGATTTTCCGCTACTGGTCCTCCCTTGTAGTAGTAAAATCAATGTGCGCCCCCTGCAACAGTTGAGTATGCATGTAGATGTTCTGCAGGGAATTTAATTTCATTGCAATGTTCATTGTGTTCATTGGAAACATGCTGGTTTTAGCAAGGATGGAATGAAAAGATTAGATCAAGAATGTTTCCAATGAAATGATAAAACTTCAGCATGTTTCCAATGAAATGACAATAAATATTGCAAAAAATAGAGACAATGAGTAGAAATTTTGATGACTAGATAACGGATGACAATTGCTCTGGATATGCTAGTAGTTGCAAATTTCAAGTGCAAAATGCTTTCATTAAGGATAATATCCGTTATTATATATTTCGGAATCAATGTTATAAGAACTTATTTCAAAATATACACCACTACGAACACATTTTGTTGTTGTTAAAGGAGTAAATACATGAACAAGAGGGGAATTGTATGGTGTCGTGACAAGAATGATCCTGATTTAATCGAGATGGAAGAAGAAGGGAGTATCGAGAGTGGTTCGCAAAGTCCGAACAGGTCTCTGTAGAATCACCCCAAATTATTAAAGATGTCTGCGTCGGAGAATTGATGTGGATATCCATGGAGTCCATTCTAAACCATCCCATATGCGACATCTTGGAAAACAAAAAGAATAAGATGAGGAACATGGAACACGGTGATTAATATGGAAATAGAAACAAAGATAGAAGGCTCAAAAGTGAGCGGGAATGAAAAGAAAGATAGAAAGTATGGATGAAGGGTGCAAAGATGTGATATTTTTTATCTCGACTTAACTAAAATCAAAACATAAGACAAGGTTTGCTTCACCAACTCAAAACAGTGAAGCCGTGAAAGTTCGTCTATTTATCTTGGAGTTTTTATTGTTGTTTCAGGCAATCTTGTCAATTTAGTCCTTAGTAGACAACCATCTAAGGGAGTGGGTACTACTAGACAAGTATCATGTACTTCCTACTTCCTTTGTAACTAGTAGCCTGTAGTTTATTAAGGTCCTTGATATCGGGTTTGGATACACTAGTCAACCAAAGAAGTAGAGGAAGGAAACTGATAAGGCAAATCAAATACTTCTCCTTGTGGGGTAGTCGGACATGGCATGATAAGACAGGGACCCACCGTCACAGTTCCCATATACTCAGTGCTTCAGACTAAGTTTGCAAGCGAACCTAGCCCTACTCCCCACGCACCGATAGAAGTGCCAATACTTTGTGAATCCATTTGATACTCAAGGCAACACCTAGGCAAGGATTTGGGCTCTGTTCATTAAAGCTGCATGCCTCACTCTGTCTGGATTATGTCGAAGAACAATGTGGGCTTTAAGCACCCAATACAATGAAATGTCCATTAAGAATTTTAATTAGGGTCGAGTTTTCTTTAGCAGTCCCTTTTTTATGATTTTTTTAATTTCACTTTTTGAGTATTTTTCAAGGTAAAGGCCTATCAGTCTGCTTGATTTTTTCTCCTAAGTAATAAAAATAAAGGGAGAGATCGGAAATGCAAAGCAAGTTAAAAATCAATGATGGAATACTAAGTTAGAGATGCTTACCTCTATTTCCAGCTCTCCTCATGTGGGATGTTAGACACAAATTAAAACTACACTAAATGAATGTAACGATGAAATCACCATAAGTGATGAATTGCTATTAGCATGAAGCACCGACTAATTTGACTAAGTCCAAGCATATTGATGAATCCATTATTCAACATCTGTATTCTTTTATTTTAGCTTAAAATCCTTAACAAAATATATATAAATAATAATAATTTATATTATTTATCATTCATCCATTGGGTGTCAATATTTTATATTTATCACTAATTTACACAAAAATAAAAGAATAAAGAAGAAAAGAAAAAGAAAAGAATAAGAAGGTTGTATATATGAAATAAATACATACCGACCCGAACCCTGAGATCAGTCCAAGCATTGGGATTGTCGACAAGGAATAAAGTAGGGAGAGAGATAGGGTCCATAACTTAAAAAAAATCAAGAAAACCAATTTACACTTGTACGTATTCTTCATTATTTATCTTGTAAATATCTTGCACTATTTTATTCATTAACTAAATAGCCTAAATAAAAATTTTTCCTTCTTGAAATTTCTCATACTAATATTTATTAATCTATAAAAATATCAAAAAAATTAATAAAAAATAATAACAATCAACATAAAAAGTCAAAAAAATCAAACTTTTCATGTTCATAACTATTTATAGAAAATTTTAAATTGAACAAACTCACTTTAGAACTTAATTTTATAACTAATACTATTTATTAAAAATACCAAAAAATCATGGAATAAAACATGTGAGTTTCGACGTTTGTACCCCTTTGTATATATGTACCATTGATGAACGTCAAATCTGCCTCTTTAATAATCGATAATTGTCGTAGTATAGGAGGCAAATTTGGTTCAGCAAAAACCACAATCTTTGAATGTTGTGGAGAATTTTTCTTGGCAAGTGTACCAAGGTCGAACACAGGGAACGACGATTCTTAGTTGTGTGGTTTTAAACTAAATTAAATAATTAATGAATGTTTGATTAATTTACATGTTGAGAAAATATACAATGCAATGAAATGCAATTAGATGCAAAAATACAGAGACAACAATTCAACACAGGATCTGAGATTAAGATTTTTGCTCCAAAATATGTTAATCAATGTCCTCAAAATCTATCACAGATCAACAGATATAGATCAAGAGAAATATTCAAATTAATCCCAGATTGCAAGCACAAGAGGTAATAGATTGTCCTACTTCTACTAAATCAATTAAGGAGAATATCTAAGCATAGAATCTTATCCTTAAAATTTATGTGATTTAATCCCTCAAATATTATAACCAATAATTCAAAGGGAATCATTCAATGTAAAGTCCTCAGTCGTGCTCCTCCAAAAGAGATCATTAATTTCTCAATGAAAATGGTAGTGCAGATATGTTAAAATTAGCCTACAAGGGTCAACAGATATCCTCAATAATAATTATCAATAAACAACATCGAATCTGTCCACAAATTATGCCAAGTGATAGAGCATGAAAAGAGCTTCAAAATGACATATTATATGCTAAAAACAGAGTTCGTATGAGAAAGATATGCTAAAATAAAATTACAGGGACTAAAGTGTAAATAAAATAAAATTTTCTTTCAAAAAGTTCCCTGGAGGGGCTTATCTGTAGTTTAGCAAAGTTGGAGGAGCCCCTATGCAATTTACCCCTAGGAGGGGTATATTTATTATTTCTGAATACATCGGGAGTGTATCTACAATTTTCCCCCAGTTCAGTGCATAGCACGTGCGCTAGGAAGCTCGGCGGCGGAACCGGAGGCTCGGGGGTCCGGGGCTGAGGCTCGGATGTTGGGGCTGAGGCTCGGGGGTCCCGAGCCTAGGTGGTGATTGGTGGAGGCTTGGGGACCCCGAGGCGGAGGCTCGGATGTCGAACCGGAAGCTCGGGCACCGAACCGAAGGCTCGAGCGCCGAACCGAAGGCTCGGACGAGCTGAGCATGTGGTATGGGGTGTGGCCACGTGGAAGGTTAGTAGCCGTTGGATCAAGGTCCACCGCCCGATCTAATGGTGGCTGGAGGCGGGGGTGCTGCCGCAGCAGAAGGAGGTGGAGGCACAAGCAGGCGAAGGAGGCGAGCTGCACCTCGACCAACACATGACGTGAGGGCGGAGTCTTGCGGCCAGCGGGGCTCGATGGGTGGAGTGACACGGCGGAGGCTGACGATGGCGGAGCGGCATGGTAGAGGCGCGGAGCAGGAGTCGATGTCGAGGGAGATGAACGAAAGGGTGGATTTGCCTGGGTTTGGAGGAGCAGAAGCTCACTCCTGATCTTCGCCAGCGGTCGTGGGTGGAGCACGACGCGGTTGTGTAGCTTCGTGAAGGGCTGCTACGTGGTGATGAACACAGCGGATCACGCCAGGAGGATTGCACCGCTGTCACCGACGAGCTTGGAGAAGGACAGATGTGTGTGAAGGCCGGCTATGGTTGGTTTTTATAGGAGGGGCGTCGTAACGTCCGACAAGGGAAGGGAATGGTAGCGACACGTATAACGGTTGGAGGAGGACGCACGGCCGTTGCAAAGGCAGAGGACAACGACCGACATTACGCGCGTTGGGGGAGGTTGGTGCGGGGAAGGAGAAGGGGCGAGGTCACATGCTGCGCATGTGCACGCGGGAAGGGAAGGCGGCACGTGCGTGGCACGCGCGAGAGGAGAGAAGGGTGCGGCAGGTGGGGGTGCCACGTGGCACGCCCTGGAGCTTCCACGTGGCGCCCCCATAAGAAATCAAAATTTAAAGAGATACAAAAATGAAAAAGAATAGGAGGAGACCTCAGATAGAAAATTTTACTTCACAAAAGTTGTTCGTCTCGATGAGATCTACAACTGTCATGAAGGACTCGGGAGCAAAAGAGGTCACCTGTCTAATGTGGTATATTTGATGGTTTTCCATGTGTATAGAAAATCAGCTTTTTCGAGTTTTGTAAATTTTTTGGTGGTTTTATAGAGGATAAAAAAATAGAAAAAAATACGACAAAAAACAAGGAAATTAATTATACACTAATCTGAATTTTTTAGATTTTTATTATATAAGAAATTATGAAAATAAAATAGAAGTAAGAAACACACAATTTTTGTACAGACTTACAACGGATACATGGACTCAGTCAGTTTCTTTGATTTCAATTTTAATATGGATTTGGATTTTTGGGTTGCCTAATAAAATTTCATCAAAGGATACAAGTGAAGAAGAAATAAAATTAAAAAGGTTAATTATGCACATAAAAACTCAGGTCAAAAATAGCAAAAAGTCTAAATGTGCAAAAGAGGCCCAAAACCCAACTTTCACATATGAGCTCCGAATTTTACGAAATTGGTCTTGTTTTGAAGGTATTTGAAAATGGAGTATTTTCAAGTGAGTAGACCAAAATTGGACACTGTATGAGGGAGATATGCTTGTTTTAGTCCGTCAGATGTGAAATCAGACTTTGGGATTATTTAACACTTGTTTGAGTTAGTATTTTTTTTTGTATTTTTTATTTATTTATGTTAGTAATATCTATACAATGGAGATGGTTTGGGGTCAATCATAGTTAGGATGAATTAACTAAAAATATGAGAAGTTAGCGGCGTTTTGGGATAATTTACACTTGGAATTTTTAATGTGATTTATGCATGATGAAATGCAAATATTATTTACACATGTATGTATGCTAATGGTGCTCTATTAATGATTAAATGCATGTGAATTATGGGAAACAAAGCCTAATTGACCAATTTTAGCATGATGAATACGATATTCATCATCCCCCTATACTTAAACCATGCTTGTCCCTGAGCATCAATGAATGAATGGCTTAGTTGAATACATCCCAGACTGTGCATGTGAATTTTCAAGGCTCAATTCATAGAGGACCCTTAATTTGAGTGATCCTAAAATTCTGGGCTCAAACATGCTTTAATCAAAAGGAATCCAACTTCTCTAATTTTCAGACTCTCTGTTTGTACATATAATATACAGATATAATTTTTAGTGTACTGCATTCATGAGAGTCAAGTCGAGACATCACCCAAAGTTCCAATCCAAGAGACTCTCCTCTAGTCCTAATCCTCAACACTATGGAATAAGTTGATTCTTTTTTTAGTCAACCGTTTTATTAGTTTGTCAGACTTGAAATGTAGATGGACGACCAGATGATGGAGGGCATAGGATTGTGTCTAATTTTCTCTCCCTCACATTGGAACAAGGTGCCTCTCGAGTGCCTTATTACTCAACACAGGTATATTTTTATTTTGTTGATCAATGTGTCCGTCAAGATAGTTCGGAGTCCTTTGCACTTGTTTTTCCAGGGAGTACATCAGGGTGTGTCTCTTTTGAGTATCTAAGATACCTTCGACACCCAAACTTGTATCGCTTACGATGCAGAGCCCTTTTTATGTTGTCATACCGACTCCTTGGTCCTAATTAGTGCTTTGTCCAAGTGGACACTTTGAAAATGTTTGGGAGCGCTCGCCATTGGTCGAAGCTCATTTGAAATTTGACTTTGGATGATAGAGCTTTTCTTTGACATTTCTTTTTCTTTTCTTTTGTTGGCTAGCTCCACTGCTTTTACCAAAAAGTTGGCGCACACTGATCAAAAATATTCATTAAGTTTCAACACACCCTGGCACTTAGGTCAATATCAAAAAGATAGCATATGAACTTGTTCACATACTGACTAGGATTTTGCTGACAGTCAGGTTTTCTGAAGCCTTCATTAACTTTATCCCATCCTCGAATATCATTAAATCGGGTCTAAACTCAAATCACTAGTGCCAGTTCCTCAAGTGATAACTCGACTCATCTCATCAATCATGCATTTGTGGAAGTGATTGTGCTGATCATATTCTTTTGAAGGTAGAGATGGAGAGTGTAATATAGCGCTCAAATCTCTCAAACTAGGGATGTGTGGACTATTAAGTTCAACAACCCTAAAGACTAAGGCATGGTAACTCAGACTCTCAAGATCACAGAAATCAAGTGTCCTCAAAATCCTCAAGCTTTGAGTGATAGTGAATGTGTCCGGAACGTCTCAACCAAGGAATGCATGAAATTCTTGATGAAATGCAAGATCATGAGTGATATTTTTATGTAAAAAGTTTTTTTTGTTTTTTTTCTTGTTTTTTTAAACAGGAATTATAAACATAATATACACTACTTGTACCCATCCCCGTTGTTAGATAAAAATCATTAATGAACAAGCTATGGATAAATTAGATAGAATATATACAAACACACCCCCTATACATAGCGAGTGCTATGTCCCCATGGCACCAAGTGAAATGTAGACATAGCTCATACTCAGTATAGATGGGTCAAAAACAAAAGAAGAGAAGCGATGTATAAACAATAGTACCGGTCCCCCTACACTTAGGCTCAGGTCAGCCTAAGTATAATTGGATAAATACAGATGGGGAACCGGGTAGATTTGCGGATGTACAAGATCAAGGAGGTTTGTGACAGACCTTCTTGCAGGAGTGTGGAGGGAGATAGTATGGAGATGTGGAGGGTGATGAAGAGGGGGCCGATGAAGAAAACCAACCATCGTCGGAGTCATCCTCAGGAGAATAGTAGTCGTATGGAGAGGATCTCCAACTATTGTCGATCAGAGGTAAGTACCCTTGTATCAGAGCTGTACTTATTGCACTTATTTGATGAATCACTTTAGGATCAGACGAGGACTCTTCAGAAATCACATGGTGTCTAAGGTCAAAGGTGACTTTCTTGGTTGGTTTGTTTCCTTGGGAAGTATTGGGAGGTAGTTTGACAGTCTCCATCTCCCTGTCTTGAGTAACCGATGTGGCATTCATGAGTTCCTCTTCAAATGAATCCTCGTAAAAGTCGACCAATTCTTGAAGGGTCATGCACTGCTTTGGTCGAGTGAGATTGTTCCTGGTGATTTTGTGGTTTATGGCTGGGGATGTTGATGTCACTTCCGGATGATCATGAATTTTGGTGACATCAGATGTTTCGAGAGTCGGTTTCTTATATGGTTCAAGTATCTCATGATCTACTGCCGACTCAAAGATTGGACCACTCAAATAATCGTGGCGATCCTTAATAATATGGTCCAATTCCTTATAAGCTCCAAAATCTTGATTTTTCCAGGGAGCATTGATAGGGTGGTGAGAATCTGAAGTTTGTCCAACAGTCAGTCTTTTATGTCAATCTCCTAGCGTTTGTATCTGTGTGTCATGTGGAGATGTCTGATAATGTGAAATATTTATCTCCTGGTCATAATTGTCGGTTTCAAGTTGGTTTTCCTCAGAGCAGGTTGTGTCGTTGGGGGTTAGTTCATTGTGGTCCGAGTTGTGAACTTGATTTCCCGAGTCTTACAATCGACGATCGCCTTAGTGGAGGCTAAGAACGGCTTTCCTAAAATGATAGGAGACTCAGACAACCTTCCGTGTTGCTTAATGTCAAGGACAATAAAGTCCACTTTTTGTCTATTACCCTGAAAGTTTACGACGAGCGAAATGCTCTCCTGTGGCCTTTTGGTGGATCGATCAGGCAATTGTACGATCACCCTAGTCTTTTTCAGTTGTCCGATTTTGAGTTTGTCAAAGACGGACTTGGGGAGGATGTTTACTGTGGAGTTGTCGTCTAACCAAACATGAGTGAATAATGTATACTCAATTTCACATGAGACCCAAGTCAACCGCTTGACTTTTCGGCTTTTGATTTTATGATTCATCACGAAAGAACTAGCCATAGATATGACATGATATTCAGTTCTTGATCGTTTCTTGCCCATCTTTTGAGGTTTAGTCGACTCTTCACAAATCTCTTAAGATCGGGCACATATTGCATGGCTTTGATCAATGGAAGCTCTAAGATCAGACTCTTGCAAAATATTTCCATTTCAGAGTTGTCCAATTTTTTTGAATTTTTGAATTTTTCATTTTTTTATTATTTTCTGTAAAATGGTTAGTAGGGGGTCAGAAGTCAATGGTGGTTGTGCCGGATTGTGATGATCCAGTGGTTTGCATGGTGGTGGCCTCACTTCTTGTGAATTCTGCATAGACGGATGAGATCGTATATTCTCTTAGTAAAAGCATCTGCTCTATGATTAATCCAAGCAATCTCATCCTTAAATATCTCATGACTAGTGATTGAATAATCATTCTCCATGTGTCATGATTCTGGCATGTAACCTCGAGTAGAGTATTGATTGTTCATCATCATTATGGCCTGGTCATGAGTTATATTTCCTTGACTTTGGTTTTCTCGTAGATTGTCGAAGGAAAATTGATTGTACTCAAGAGGATGGTCATCCTGAGTAGGGGATGGTTCAAGAGGCTGTGAGATCATAGTAACCGGAAATTGTGTTTTACTGTCAATATCGGTCAATCTATTGTTCATCCTCAATTCTGATCTCTCTCTCATGTCCATAAGATTGTCAGAATGTGAGAGAGGGCTATTCCAAGAAGAAGTGTGGTCATAGGGTGGGATGTATGGGCGGGAAGAGAATGATGGCTAATGGGAACATGATTTGAAGATCAGGTTCCCCTGAGGAGTGTGAGAAGAAGGATATAGGGACATGGTCGTGGAGATCAAGAAAGAAGACCACTGTACCGACATCTTTCTCAAGAGGGATGGAATGATCAGTGAACCATGATTTGCTTGTGATTGCAAGGTCTTTGACGCACACAAATCAAACACAAAATAAACACATAGATTCACCCACTAAACACTAGTGAAGGCATGTTAGGGTTCAGTCGCTTATCTTTTCAATTTTAATTTAATGACAAAGCAATCTTTGAAAATCAAGCGAAGCTGTTAGGTGCCGAAATATTTCACAAAGGATGTCCCGAGTTCATACAACTAGTTGCACTTACTTTCAACCAGTATAGGTGTAAGTACGGACCGTTTAAACGGTTACTCGTGTTACTTGAGGATGGAGCCTTCCGCAATGTCCTCCAAACCACCTACTTTACTAAGAGAAGTCGGACCGTAAAATGGCTACCCAAGACCCTCACTGAAAAGTAGCTAATTGTTTAAAATCAGTAGTCTGAGTGAAATTTCTCAATTTGGTCTCTGTCCTAAGTGTGCGTTCAGGTCCTGACAAACAATGAGTGGGTTCCTCTCCACCAAACACAGGTTAATGTAAATTTTATTTACAGTCACCTTGATTAGCAGTCCTAGTATGGTTATCATTGAAGTTTACGTGAGCACAAAAATTTATGCCTAACGAGCAGTCCCAATTCCTTTAATTCCTAAGTTGTAAAACTTTGAGGAAGGGTAATCGAAAAAGCCAATGCAAACATAAATCAATGATGCATGCGTAAGAAGAAGACTTACAGTTAATCCTTGCGTTCTTCATGCAGGATGCAGTACAAGAAATTTAAAAATTTACACTAAATGATATGCAAAGATGAAAAATGCCCTAAGCAGATAGTTCTATTAACGGGAAGAATTGTTTTCAAAATTTGGCTACTGTTTGAACAATCTATAGTGCGTATAGTTAGTGAGAGTATGGCCTAAGAACTACGAGCACAATCAATGATAAATAAGCAAACATATATGTGCCTAAGTCCTATGCCACTCAAGCCAGGTCCCAACCACACAGAAGGGGTTGAAATAGACCCGACATGCCATAGAAAAGTTTAGTCTGTATTACAAGGGTTCAAAGAGAGGGACCCTAAGAATAATGCAGAAATTTAAACCGAAACTAAGCTCTCTCTCACTAAGAAAAAAATAAAATAAAATAAGTCTTCTTTGCAGGTCCTTGATTTATATCCAAAATTAGCTCCGAGTAATCTGCAAAGAGAGAAAGTATGGTTAGTATCAAAAGAAGAAAAAAATGTAAAAGGAAAAAATGCAAAAGAAAAAAATAATACATAAATTATTTCCACAAAATTAATTAGAAAAATAATTTAAAACCCTAAAAATTTACCGTTCCTCGGTAATGGTGCCATTTGATGAACATCAAATACGTCTCTTTAATAATCGATAATTGTCATAGTATAGGAGGCAAATTTGATTCAGCAAAAACCATAATCTTTGAATGTTGTGGAGAATTTTTCTTGGCAAGTGTACCAAGGTCGAACATAGGGAACATTGATTCTTAGTTGCATGGTTTTAAATTAAAATAAATAATTAATGAATGTTTGATTAACTTCCGTGTTGAGAAAATATACAATGCAATGAAATGCAATTAGATGCAAAAATACAGAGACAACAATTCAACACATGATCTGAGATTAAGATTTTTGCTCCAAAATATGTTAATCAATGTCCTCGAAATTTATCACAGATCAATAGGTATAGATCAAGAGAAATATTCAAATTAATCCTAGATTGCAAGCATAGGAGGTAATAGATTGTCCCACTTCTACTAAATCAATCAATGAGAATATCTTAGCAGAGAATCTATCCTCAAAATTCATGTGATTTAATCCCTCAAATATTATAACCAATAATTCAAAGGGAATTATTCAATGTAAAGTCCTCAGCCGTGCTCCTACAAAAGACATCATTAATTTCTCAATGAAAATGTAGTGCAGATATGTTAAAATTAGCCTGCAAGAGTCAGCAGATATCCTCAATAATAATTATCAATAAACAGCCTCGAATATGTCCACAAATTATGCCTAGTGATAGAGCACGAAAAGAGCTTCAAAATGACGTATTATATGCTAAAAACGGAGTTCGTATGAGAAAGATATGCTAAAATAAAATTGCAGGGACTAATGTGTAAATAAAAAAGTTTTTCTTTCAAAAAGGTCCCTGTAGTGGCTTATTTGTAATTTAGCAATGTTGGTGGGGCCCCTCTGCAATTTAACCCTGGCGGGGTTATATTTGTAATTTCTGAAAACACCGGGGGCGTATATGCAATTTTCCCCCCAGCGCAGTGCGTAGAGGTGGAACCGGAGGCTCGGGAGTCCGGGGCTGAGGCTCGAGGGTCCTGAGCCTAGGTGGCGGTTGGTAGAGGCTTGGGAACCCCGAGGCGGAGGCTCGGACGTCAAACCGGAGGCTCGGGAACCGTACCGAAGGCTCGGACGGGCCGAGCTTGTGGTATGAGGTGTGGCTACGTGGCAGGTCAGTAGCCGTTGGATCAAGGGTAACCGCCCGATCCAACGGCGGCTGGAGGCGGGGGTACTACCGTGACGGAAGGAGGCGGAGGCGCATGCGGCCAAAGGAGGAGAGTTGAACCTCGACCGACACACGGCGTGAGGGAGGAGTCGCGCGGGCAGCGGGGCTCGATGGGCGAAGTGGCACGGTGGAGGCAGATGATTGCGGAGCGGCAAAACGGAGGCGCGGAGCGGGAGTCGATGTCGAGGGAGATGAACGAATGGGTGGATTTTCCGTGGTTTGGAGGAGTAGAAGCTTGTTCCTGATCTTCTTCGGCGGTCGTGGGAGGAGCACGACGCGGCTGTGCAGCTTCATGGAGGGCTGCTACGTGGTGAGGAACACCGCGGATCACGCCAGGAGGATTGCGCCACTGTCATCGGCGATCTTGGAGAAGGGAGAATGTCTGTGAAGGCCAGCTATGGTAGATTTTTATAGGAGGGGCGTCGTAACGTCCGACGAGGGAAGGGAATGGTGGCAGCGCACATAATAATTGGAGGAGGACGCGCGGCCGTTGCGAAGGCGGAGGAGGACAACGGCCGACGTTACACGCGCTGGGGGGTAGGTTGGTGCTAGGAAGGAGAAGGGGCATGGTCACGTGACGCACACGTGCGTGCGACAGGGGAAGGTGGCACATGCGTGGCACGTGCGAGAGGAGAGAAGGGTGCGACAGATGGGGGTGCCACATGGCACGACATGGAGCTGCCACGTGGCACACCCCAAAAAATTTCAAAATTTAAAGAGATACAAAAATGAAAAATAAATAAGAGGAGACCTCGGATCAAAAAATTTCATTCACAAAAGTTGTTCACATTGACGAGATCTACAACTTTCATGAAGGATCCGGGAGCAAAAAAGGTCACATGTGTCAAATGCTATTTTTGGTGGTTTTCCATGTGTATAGAAAACCAGCTTTTTCGAGTTTTGTAAATTTTTTGGTGGTTTTAGAGAGGATAAAAAATAGAAAAATACGACAAAAAACAAGGAAATTAATTTCACACTAATCTGAATTTTTTGGATTTTTAAAAAATAAGAAAATATGAAAATAAAATAGAAGTAAGAAACACAATTTTTGTACAGACTTAGAACGGAGACTTGGACTCAGTCAGTTTCTTTGATTTTACTTTTAATCTGGATTTGGATTTTTGGGTTTCTTAATAAAACTTTCATCAAAGGACACAAGTGAAGAAGAAATAAAATTAAAAGGGTTAATTATGCACATAAAAGCTAAGGTCAAAAATAGCAAAAAGTCAAAACGCGCAAAAGAGGCCCAAAACCCAACTTTCACATATGAGCTCCGAATTTTACGAAATTGGTCTTATTTTGAAGGTATTCGAAAATGGAGTACTTTAAAAGTGAGTAGACCAAAATCGGACACTGTATGAGGGAGATATGTGCTCATTTTAGTCTGTCAGATGTGAAATTAGACTTTGGGATTATTTGACACTTGTTTGAGTTATTAATTTTTTGTATTATTTATTTATTTATTAGTAATATATACACAATGGAGGTGTTTTGAGGTCAATCGGATTTAGGATGAATTAATTAAAAATATGAGAAGTTAGCGGCTTTTTGGGATAATTTACACTTGGAATTTTTAATGCAATTTATGCATGATGAAATACGAATATTATTCACACATGTTTGTATGCTAATGATGCTTTATTAATGATAAATGCATGTGAATTCTGGGGAACAGAGCCTAATTGACCAATTTTAACATGATGAATATGAGATTCATTAACCATACACATATAAAACCTCCGTATTTATTTTTATAAAATTCATACTAACTCCTATTAAATTAATTCTTTCTATAAATTATATATAAAAATAAGTACAAAAACACAGAGATATAACTTAAATATAATTGTGAATAAAGACAAATAAATCTTAAAACCAAAAACCCATAAAACATAACTTCCGATCCTCATAACTCGGTCATATGAACTCCGAATTGAGTGTCTCACTTTTAAAGACCGTTTTGAAAATTTATTTATCAAAATAATGTGGTTTCACTAAAATCAGAGTTAATATACAAAAAGTAGGTTTTGGGACCCTATTAGTATATTTGTATACTTTTATATATTGCATATATTTTTATTTATTTTTTTTCTTGTACATATTTGCATATATTATATTTTTAAATGTTTTTATATATTTATTTTATTTATATAAATATAAATAAAAATGATAAAACCAAAAATATTAAAATAATTAAAATAATGTATTTACTATATAGGTATGATGTACCTATGTTGTATATACTTGTATTTATATGTACAATTAATTGAATTTAAAAATAAAATAAAAATATATTTAAAATCCTTAAATTTTATTGTAAATAAATAAACTACTACATTATGTAATTAATTGTAAAAATCATTTATTAAAAATTGGATGTTTTGTATATTGTATTTTATGCCTAATTTATCGTATTTAAATAATTTATTTAATTTATGAAAAATCACCATAAATTTATTTAATAAATTATTAACATTATCTAATAAATTCCTATTTATTTCTATTTAACTTATTTATTTTTTCTTGTAGTCTGCTTCATCTTTTTCTCCGTGATACTCCAATTGGTCCAAATAAACTTGTTGACCATGGACAATTTCTCTATTCCATCTCTAAACATGAATAACTCAGAACCTGTCATCTTCTCGAAATTTTCACGACCAACTCCTACACCCTTTTTACTCGATTTCTTCGCTCGATTATAGTCCATACATCTGTCATTCACTCCTGAGATGAATGGGGAAGAAGTGAGGGTTGTTGGCGAGTCGGGGAAACGGTCGAACACGGTGGAAACAGTTCGTTGGAGCAGAGCTCCGACTAGTGAATGCGATTAAAAGTTGATCTAATGATAGAAATCAAATCTAAGGCTAGATTTACACTAGAAAATGCAATAAAAAAAAGAAAAGGGGCATATCACCGGTGGAACCAGGAGGAAGAACCTGAACGGCGGTGATGGCCGGAGGTGGTGGAGACTGCTATGAAATAACCTAACCATGCCTCCGAAGAATGGGGGAGCGTGTTGTCACCTTGCTCCACCTTGGATCTCTAAGAAGGAGGGCTAGATCTAGTCAAAGAGGGTTCAAAAAAAGAATGGGAAGAAGATGGGGTGTTTTGTACATGTGAGGTGGGTGGCTCCAAAGAACGATGGTGATCAAGAGAATCGTTGATCCAATCCTCCAAGAAATCTATGGGCGTGTATGAGGGTACTTCATGGAGAAAAAGTCATGAAGGAAGCTCAGCGATTGGGTGAAAGGATTTGCCTTGAAAAATCCGAGAAAACGGACAAAAACGAGGCTCTGACTGGAGTGGCAGTGGCTGGTTAGAGAGTTGATGAGGCGGCTGAAGGATATTGAGAATCCTCAAGCACATCACAGAAGCGTGACGATCACATCTCATGCGATCGGGGCGACTAGTCGCACTAGTTACAAGGTGCAGCGGAATTTAAAATTTTTTAAATCACATGATGAAACCACATGGTCACAAGAACAATTCTTGGATCATTTCATCAAACCACAAAGTATTAGAAATACCTCTCAAAGCGTGGTTGCGATCACGAGATCTCTAAAGCAAGAGATCCTCCTGGCTCAAGTCTGATCTACGAAGACAGCACTTGCGGGCACGATGATGAGACGCGTGACTCCCGCAATTCTTGATGAAGATCCAAGCCTCGAGTCTCTTGATTTCGTCCAACGAAAACTGTCGTCTTCCTCTAGAGCAAGCAGCCCCAAAGAAGATGGAGATCCTCGAGTAGTTGAAGGCGAAGTCGAGAACCTCTCTCTCAAAAACACAAGATGAACGTCCACCTTAGAGAGAGAGTAGAGTAGGTGTGTACACCAAAGGGCTAGGGCTGCCCTCCTTATATATTAGTTTAGGATCCAATAGATCTCAATCCATGGCATACATAGATCCAACGGCTATGATGATCCATGTGTCAATCAACGGCCATGATTGTTGTTGGTTAAAAATTAACAACATTAATTTATATCAAATCAAATATATATTGCATCAACACAATTTAATTTAAAATAAATCAATTATTAAGAGATAACAAGATAACAAAATAAGAGAGACAATAAATCATCCCTAAAAAATAGGGGGTGTCACCTATGACTAAGTCATTGGTGACGCCACCCCTTTTTTTGGGTGGTGATTGTCTCCTTTTTATTTTATCTTATTATTTCTTAATAAATTAAAATAACTTTTATTGCAATAATATCAACCAAATTAATTTTAAATTAATTTGTGAATATTTCAATCATGCCATTGAAAAGTATGTGAATCATAATCACATCCCAAACTAATTTGTAAATTACATTTCCAATTATTTACTTAATGTGAATCCAATTCATATTAATAATTAACAAATGCTATTTACAAAGTTTTTCTCTCTCTAATATATTATAAATCACATTTATAATATACACAGATATCATGGATAGCACTATCCCGGATCTGCTATTCCTTGATAATTAAATCACATTTAATTATCTTGGAAGATCATTCTCACAATATGAATCTTATTCATATTATATTTGATATTTAAATATTATTTAATCATCAAGACTTTCTTGCTTGGATACAAAATTCATCACAGAAATTATTCTTGAACTCCTTCAAGAATAATGTGCTTTCTCCGCAGATACTTGGAGATAAGGACAGGGCGATTGTATTGGTCCACATATAGTGACTTGGATGTTGAGATCTCATCTCAAATCCAGATCTAACGAACCTCCCATAGATGCTTGATTAAATCAAGTCCGTATACTTAATCTCCTTATTGCATCTGAATCTCATTCAGATCAATGTCCAAGCACTTGGACCAAGATCAAGTTACTTCTCTACTGAGAGGAGTCACTAAAATCCAGACCTGTTTCATCACTCCCTCGGATTGGAAGCGTCATGGTTATACAATCGTTTATGATCACATCACCCTCAGGTATTCCTAATACCTGCACATCCTGCATACTGGAAGACCAATGATCATCCTGAAGATGAAGATTCATTTTACACTGTCTTCTTTAGGGTTTGATCATCAAGTTTTTTAATCTTGGTCATTGGGAATTGGTATCGATCATATGCTTTCTCAAAGAATATATCATACCTTTAAATTCTTGTCATGCTTCCAAAGCACGACGACCATGCATGGAATTTGATCGGTCCCAATACCTCATGAATGATCTCATGTCTTCCGGTTCATAAGTGAACCTATATGATCCCTTTGAGAGATCGTATTACTCATATGCCCTTACATGCAAACCAGCTCGCCGGTGTATAGACCTTGGTTAGGTCATCAACCTAATGGTCTGCCAAATGTACATACTCAGACATATACTAACACATCTGTCTCTAGTCAGAGGATGCGTGCCTATGCTGTGATAGTATTCAACATAGGACTTAGGTTATCTTGATCTCACTAAGTCAACCCTTTGACCTAACTAATCTGACACCTCCGAATCACTATTCCCATGCAGAGGACCTACATGAAGAGGTAGGTCAGATATTAGCCTATGTGAGAAAGGATTGCCATCTCCTACTCAGGCTGGAGATCATCTCTCTTAATAATCATTTGACGGTGCTTGATGAGTCCTCTATCTAACTCTTTAGATATCCATCCAAACACCGGCCTCTATGATTCATTAAATGAATCAACAACTATATGATTATCAAGAGACCATGGGACATAACCCTAATTGTACAGAGGGACCTTATAGTGCATTCATTACTTAATTTCAGAAAGGGAGTGAAACAATAAATAACTTTTATTGATAAAACATATTTATTACAATAACATTTATTGTAAGAATGGTTCGCCTCGGGCTCACATGGCTAACAATCTCCCACTAGTCCTCAGAACCATTCAGGAACAGTCCTTAAACCCATACTCATTACATGCTGGTCGAAAACCTTCTCGTCAAAGGTTTGGTAAGAGGATCAACAACGTTGTCGGCAGAGGCCACCTTGGTGATGATGATATCACCACACTTTTGAATCTCCCAAATGATGTGGTATTTCCTTTCCACGTGCTTGCTCTTTTGATGCCATCTGGGTTCCTTTGCCTGGGCAATGGCTCACGTGTTATCGCAGAGTAATGGGATGGGGTATCAGAGGAAACTATGCCAAGCTCCAAGATGAACTTGCGCAACTACACCGCCTCCTTTGCAGCATCCGATGCGGCAATATATTCGGCTTCTGTTGTTGAATCCGCTGTAGTGTCCTTCTTCTTACTTCTCCATCTCACAACACCATCATTCAACAGGAATATAAACCCTGATATCGACTTTCAATCATCAATATCTGACTGGAAGTCTCAATCTTTATCTCCCAAGACTTGGAGATCACCATCTCCATAGACCAAGATGTAATCTTGCGTCCATCATAGATATTTGAATATGTTCTTTATTGCATTCCAGTGTTGCTCTCCATAGCAGGATTTGTAACGACTTACTACTCCCACTGCATGGCAGATGTCTGGCCTAGTACACATCATGACATACATTAAGCTTCCTACAACTGATGCATAAGGGCATCCAGCCATGGCCTTCTTTTCCTCAACACTTTGAGGAGCCATCCCTTTAGACAGATGGATACCATGTCTTAAGGGGAGGAATCCTTTCTTGGAACTATCCATACAGAATCGTTCAAGAATCTTCTTAATGTATCCATGTTGTGATAATCCCAACATCCTCTTTTCTTGGTTTCTGAACAACTTCAGGCCTAAAATGTAAGAGGCTTCTCCAAGATCTTTCATCTCGAAGGTATGAGATAGCCAAATCTTCACACTGGTCATCATTCCTGTATCATTCCCAATGATAAGGATATCATTCCCACTAAGCTTCTTGTACACATAAGGTTCATCAGGATTCTGCACAAAATCATAACTCTTTATGGTTTCATCAAATCTGATGTTCCAGCTACGAGAAGCTTGTTTGAGCCCATAGGCGGATTTCTTCAGCTTGCATACTTTACCATCCTCAACTATGAAGCCCTGGGGCTGCTCCATATAGATATCCTCCTCGAGGTATCCATTGAGGAAAGATGTCTTGACGTCCATCTGCCAGATGTCGTAGTCAAGAGATGCAGCTACATCTAGCAGTTTCCTGATGGTCTTAAGCATAGCCACAGGAGAGAACGTCTCATCGTAGTCGATTCCTTCTCTCTGTGTGTAGCCCTTGGCTACGAGACATGCCTTGAAAGTCTCTACATTCCCATCAGGTCCCCTTTTTCTCTTGAAGATCAATTTGCACCCAATGGGTTTTACCCCTTTTGGTCGATCCTCTAGGGTCCATACATCATTCTTATGCATGGAGTCAATCTCTGACTTCATTGCCAGCATCCATCTATCCATGTCATGATCCGCGAGTGCTTTATGAAATGAAGTAGGATCATTGTCATTCTCACCTGACACATGGAATCCATACCTTTCAGGTGGTGCAACCACTCTCGAACTCCTTCGAAGAGGTATGGGTGTTTCATCTTCATTTATCCCCTTAGTTTATGGTTCAGGAATCTCAGAATCCTCATGGGATTCAATGAGTTCCTCTACTTCATTTCTATCTTGACCTTTAAGGAAATCATCCTCCAGAAATTTCACATCTCTAGAGACAAAAACCTTTTTGGGTCTCAGGGTCATAAAGTTGATATCCAATACAATCTTTAACATACCCAATGAAGTAACATTCACAAGTGTAAGATTCTAGCTTACTTGCGTCCACATTCTTCGCATGGACCAAGCAACCCCAAACCCTCTAGTGATTAACACTAGGTTTGGTTCCATACCAGAGCTCATGAGGAGTCTTAGGCACAGATTTGCTAGGAATCTTGTTCAGGATATATATTGCAGTCTCTACTGCATATCACCAGAAACTAAGAGGTAAACATGCTTTGCTCATCATTGAGCGGAACATGTCCATGATGGTCCTGTTGCGTCTTTCAGCAACACCATTAATTTGGGGAGTTCCAGGGGGAGTGAGATTGGAGACAATTCCATTCTCTTTAAGGTATCCCTTGACTTCATCTGAGAGGTACTCGCCACCTCGGTCAGATCGAATCCATTTAATCTTCCTATCGGTTTGGTTCTCAACCAAAGCCTTAAACTCTTTGAATTTTTCAAAGGTTTCAGATTTATGACGTAGTAGGAAGATAAACACGTATCACGAATGGTCAGCAATAAACGTCGAATAATATCGATATCCATTTCGAGTCGCGGTATTGAAGGGGCCACATACATCAGTATGTATTAGGTCAAGATTACCTTCGCATCTCATAACCTTGTTACGGAAAGGCATCTTGGTCATTTTTCCTCAAATGCAATGTTCACAGGTAGGTAAAGATTGGACCTTTAGAAAATCTAAGGGTACATCCTTTATCAATACATTGATCCTATCAACAGATAAATGACCAAGCCTTTGATGCCAAATCATATTCGAATGATTTCTATTCTCCCTGGATCTTTTAGGGTTTTTATTAGTGGTAATGACATTCATGACACATTCATCAATGCACAATTCATAGAGTCCTCCAGAAGTCAGAACACCATCCGCAATAAATTTATCATATTGATTAATGACTAACTTATTACAGAAAAGGAAGGAATATCCCTGTCTAACAAGCTTAGATACATATATCAAATTCCTCCTGACTTCAGGTACATAAAGACACTCTTTATGTACTAAGACTCGACTACTAGATAACGATAGATGGCAGGTCCCAATGGCGACTGCTGCAACACGTGTATTAGATCCCATCTTGATGACAATCTCCCCTTGCTCCAGATTCCTAGTTTCCTGAAACAACTGCAACGAATTGCATACATGAACAGAAGCATTGGAATCTACAACCCAACTTCCTTCTCGTCCAACGAGAAAGCTAGTTTCAATGATGAAAGTAGATTTCATACCTGTTAGGCTTTATCATTGTCAGCAGACTTCAGGTATTCTGGGCAGTTACGCCGCCAGTGCCCCGGCTTCTTGCAGTAGTGATAGACATCGGTCTTCTTTGATGTAATTAACGTGGAAGCACTAGAAGATCAATGATGAATCTCCATTTCATCACCTTTATTCTATCATTTTGGCATTGAAAAGCCTAGCTAATGCATGAAAATAACATAAATTTGTCTATAATAGCATTCATTATTTATTGTATTTATTGTATATAAAATAAGGTTTTTAATGCCAAAATTATAGAATAAAGAGAAGAAAAGAAAAAGGAATAAAATATTGAAAATATTTTATGACCCTGACACCGAGACCAAGTCCAGAATGGAATTGGTCGACAAGGAATAAAGTAGGAGGAGATAAGGCCCAAGAATACAATAAATACCTCATTTATTTATGCATTAATCATGCCTTTTTGACACCTATTTTATTCTTCACGGTTTCTCTATCAAACAAATAAACTTTGTATATGAAAGTTGTAGATAATAATGTAAATAAAAATATAAAATTGAGTTTGTACAAAAATAATATGTAGTCTACATTAGATACCCAGAATAAAAAGCCAGAAACCAAACTTCACAGACCCATATCTTCCAAATAAAAACTCAAAATATATCAAAATCACCTCTATTTGTATATAACTTTTCATGAGCTATTTAATGGTGGTGGTTTTTTATATTTTTTAGACTTACTGTGCAAAAGATAGGTTTTGGGCCCCTATGGTACATAATACCGATTAAAATATTCATTATATCCAGTTAAGAATTTACTTAAGAAAAATGGAGTCGAACACCATGTCTCGACTGCCTATCACCCATAGACCAATGGAATGGCTGAGCTGTCAAATCAAGAAATCAAGACCATCCTCCAGAAAATTGTCCGCTCTGACCATAAAGATTGGTCTCAACACTTACCTTCTGCTCTCTGGGCCTACCACACAGCTTTCCGTACACCCTAAGGAATGAGCCCATATCAGTTAGTCTATAAAAAGCCTTGCCATCTGTTGGACATGCGAGCCCACGGCGAGCCATTATGCAATAAATGTTATTGCAAATATCATTCCCTGATCTGAAATGAAGAATAAATAATTTGCATAATAGGTCCCTTAGTACAATTAGGGTTATGTACCATGGCCAACTTAATAATCATACAGTTGTTGATTCATTGATTGAATCGTAGAGGCTGATGCTTGGATGAATATCCAAGGAGTTAGATGGAGGACTCATTAAGTATCATCAAATGATTGTTAAGTGTTGATCTCCAGCCTGAGTAGGAGATGACAATCCTTTCTCATTAGGCTGATATCTGACTGACCTCTTGATGCATGTCCTCTGCATGGGAATAGTGATTCGGAGGTGTCAGATTAGTTGAGTCAATGGGTTGACTTAACGAGATCGAGATAACCAAAGACCTATGTTCAATACTGTCACAAAATAGACATGCATCCTCTGACCAGAGACAGATGTGTTACTATATGTCTGAGTATGTATATTTGGCAGACCAATAGGTTTATGACCTAACCAAGGTCTATACACCGACGAGCTAGTGTGCATGTAAGGACATATGAGTAATACGATCTCTTAAAGGGATCATACAGGTTCACTTGTGAACCGGGAGACATGAGCTCACTCATGAGGTATTGGTACTAATCAAATTCCATGCATGGTCGTCATGCTTTGAAAGCATGACATGAATTTGAAAGTAAGATATATGCTTTGTGAAAGCATATGATCTATACCAAATCCCAAAAGACCAAGATTGAGAAACTTAGTGATCAAACCCCTGAAGATGACAGTATAAAAGTGATCCATATCTTCAAGATGATCATAAGTCTTCCAGTATGCAGGATGTACATGTATTGGGAATGCCTGAGGGTGATGTGATCATAAACAATTGTATAACCATGACGCTTCCATTCCGAGGGAGTGATGAAACAGGTCTGGACATTAGTGACTCCTCTCAGTAGAGAAGTGAGCTAATCTTAGTCCATATATTGGACATTGATCTGAATAAGATTCAGATGCAATGAGAAGATTAGGTTTACGACCTTGATTTAATCAAGCATCTATGGGAGGCCCATGAGATCTGGATTTGAGATATGATCTCAATATCCAAGTCACTATATGTGGAACAATACAATCACCCTATCCTTATCTCCAAGTATCTGCGGAGAAATTGCATTATTCATGAAAGGGTTCAAGAATAATTCCATAGTTGAAATATATCTAAGAAAAAGAGAATGATAATTAAATGTGATTTAATTATCTTGATGTTTGTGGAAATTATCTAATGTAATTAAATGTGATTTAATTATTGTGGATAATGATGAATCCTCATCCATCACTCTTTATTCTTTTATTTTAGCTAAAAACCTGTGCAAAACACCATGTAGATTTATGTAAATAGAATAAATTACTAAAATGCATGCATTGTGCAAATAGCAATAATTAGCATGTTTTGTGCAAAAATAAAAGAATAAAGAAATAAAAGAAAAAGAGGGAAATATTTAGAATAAATATTGAGTGACCTAATCCCAAGGGAGGGCTCAACTTGGGCCTGACCGCAAAAGAAACCAAGTAGAGGGAGATAGGGTCAATCATGCTTGTACATACACCCATATATATATATAAATAATTTTATTTTCCTCAAAATAAAAGAGAAAATATGTTTTTAGCACCTTGTACATATTTATAAAAATAAAATAAAAATCAGAAAAATAAAAATAAAAATAAAAAAATTCATATCCCACCATGTATTTATACCATGTACATATGTATATAAATCTATTTATTTAACAAATGTAATAAATCATAAAAAAAAATAAAAATAAATTTTTATTCCAAAATTTATGTTATAAATAAATAAAATATAAAATTGGAATAATTGTACAAAAATAAACAATTAAAAATAAAAATAAAAAAACCATTTGTAAATATACCTATATATAATAATAATATAATGTAAATACCTAATTTATTTGTCAAAAAATAAATAAAAATCACTAAAAAATTATTTGAAAATCAATAAATATTTTTTATTTTGTAGATATTTTGAAATAAAGCCATTAGCTATTTTGTTTTGATTTTTTAAAATAATTTCCAATGGAATTATTCCATTGGTCCACGGGGGATTGTTGACCCCCGGTCAACTCTCCCCCCAGGACCACCTTCCAGGCGACTCGGGTTTTTGACCCGACTTCTCCAAAATTTCCCCATTCGACCCGACCTCTATTCTCCCAAACCCAGGGCCCCGATTACAACTTCCATATCCATGATTCACACCCGGGCAGGTTTTTAGGGATCCGTGCATTGATCCGTGTTCCCCACTCCCACCTTCTCGGACCTGCACCATTATAAAGCCTCAGCTCTGTCGCACTTTTCTTTCATCTTTGGCTATCACCTTCATCTCCTAGGACCTCCATCCTTCTTCCTAGAGTGACAGCTACCGAGGGAGGGTGTCGCAGGGAGGTTTCGTTGCTGCAGCCAATGATCCGGTGGTTTCGCTGCCGTGCTCCGCCGCCGAGCGAGCTCGAGCCTCTGGCCTCGACGAGAAATCGAGGCGACAACCCCAGGAGCTCTCTTATCTCCAGCACAGTCGACTACATCTGCCAGGTAGACCCGTTAGATCCATTTACACCATCCATTTCCGATTTTTGTATCTCAGCTCTGCCCGCTCCGCCCTAGTGGCCGGAGCTCCGCCAGCCCATCCTACTCATACCGATCCCATCTCCTACTCATCATCGCCATTCTCGCACGATCTGACCCACTCGATCTTGCCTACCCGAGCCAAGATCGAGTGGGGTTCCTTCCGCCGCCTCTGCCGGAACCTTCCCCCGCTCATCCACGTCGCTTCCCTTTCCCTTTTTGCCAATAAACCCCGTCAGAGTGCTCCTCCGAGCGAGAACCTTGTTTTGCAGGTAAATAAGAGCAGGTACCCCCCTTGGTCGCACTTCCATCCCTTCTTCGAAGCTGCTCCAGGTGGCTCCTCCCTCGCCGGAGGATCCGACCGTTAGAGGCTTCATCGGAGGCCACCACCCGACGTGGAGTGTCATCGCGAGGAAGACTCCCCTTTCTGATCGTCCATCGGCCAGCTGGATCGTCTCCGGTGTGCGGGGGAAATTCGTCCGGGAGTTGTTCTTCCTCAGCCTCTTTCAACCATTGGATCGCCCCGCAGCACCAGTTCACATCTCCACCGTCCGTGCTCTGCCATGTCAGGCCGTTAGATCCCTGATCTAACGGTCACGTTCCTCCCACGTTCGCCATCGCGCCATCACCGTTGGATCGTCCAGACGGCTGCATCAGGATCGTGCATCAGCGGCCATCCACGCCTCGACATCTGGCACTCACGTGCACCCCTCACGCGCCTCGGCTGGGTAATTGCGCCCATACCCCTGCAGCTTTTAGTAGTTTTTGTTTAGTCTATTAAATAAGTTTGCATTCTTGGACTATTTGCACATATGGACCTCTAGTTTTATCTATTAGAATTTTAGTCCATGCCTGTGTGAGACACGTGCATCGACACGTGATATTTTGGGACATTTTGCATGTATGGGCTTGGGGTTTGTTTATGTTATGGAATGAAATTTAGTTTCTGAAATTTGCATTTATACCCCTGCGCGTGGTTTTAATTGAGCATGTGCTGATTGTTTGGGATTTTTGCGCTTTGAACCCTAAGGTTTTCACACGTGTTAATATCTAGCCCCCCGAACTATGTTTTCTTACATTTAGGTCCCTGTGTGCTGTAGATCTTTTATTTATTGGATAAAATAGCAAATAAACTCCAAATTGAGTGAATGGCTCCTGCCACTATGTAAAAATTTCATTAATTTTTTGGGACATTTTTATTGCTTTTTGTTTTTTTTAAAAAATCAAAAACATTTCTTTTTGTTACTGTCTAACATAGAAAATCAAAGAAAAATATAAAAACTCTTCTAAAAATTATTAAAAAAATTGGTGTTTGTTTATTTTGTTGTTTGTTAGTTTCTATCCAATTTTCACTTCATTTGGACTTATAAAACCCAAAAAAATAAAAAAAACACTTAAAACCTTACAAAAATTCTAAAAAATTCTATAAAATTCAAAAGATATAAACTCTTTTTCTGGAGTTTAGTTTTTGTAATTACTTTTCATAAAAATTACCATCAGATTTTTATAGCCAATTATATATTTTTAATTAGCCTTTCAATTCTGATTGTACATATTGTTATTGTTTTCCCCTTTCTCGATTTTTATAAAATTAACTAAAAATTGGAAAATTCTAAAAAATTCAACAAAAACACTTAAAAAGATAAAAAAACACAAAAATAATTTTTATTTGATTTTTTGACCTTTTTGGAGTGTTTTATAAATACTTGTTTGTTGCCTTTTTCATTTATTTTATATTTTCCCTTATAATAAAAATACACAAAAAATTAAAAAGATTTAAAAATCCATCAAAAAGACTTTTGTTTATTTTATTTTATTTTTAGACTACTTCGTAGGACGTCTCGGCCATCTCGTGCTCCCTGAGTCTGACCCGGGTCGCTATACCAGGCTAATAAAATAGCGAGGACCACTTCTTGTTTTATTGATTTTATCTTTGATTTTGGTGGTTCATTTTATTTTCTTGATTGAGTCGAGTCTCGAGATCCGGGTCGCAACAAACCTTGATTGACTAATACCTGATCCAGATCTGTGAGAGGGATTTTTCGGCTCATCAGATAATAATAATTTGGATAGCAATATCCAATTATTCATAATATATTATAAATGTGATTTATAGTGTATTAGAGAGAGCTAATTATAATTTATATTTATCAATTAATTATTGAGGTGTATTGGATACACATTGTGTAATTAATTGAAAATGTAATTTATATTTTGTTTAGGGTTGTTAATGTGATTCACAAAATTCCAATGGTAAGATTGCAATATTCTCAAAATTAATTATGAATTATTTTTGAAGAATAAATCACAAAAAAAGTTGTTGGAATAAATAATGGAGATTTTTATGTAGATATGCAATCTCATGAGATCTCATGAGATTGCCTCCAATTGGAAACAAGTAGGAGATGCAATCTCCATGATGATTGTCTCCCATATTTGATTGGTTTAATTTAAGATTGATTTATATTTGATTTGTCAAATATATTTGATCTAAATTAAATTATTAGTTGTTGGTTTTTACCAACAACAATCTTGACCATTGGATTAAACATAAATCAATCTCATCCACTGTTTTTATGTGTCCCATGGATTGAGATCCATGGATCCCAAAACCTTATAAATTGAGAGGCATACAATGCTCTCTAATGCTATGCTTTTGAAGCACATCTCTCTCTCATTCTACACGTCAACCCTCTCCCTCTCTTCTTGGTGGCCGTCCACCAAACCCTAGAGGATAAAGCCATCGTCACTCCGCCACCGTGCCGTCGCCTCGATGCTCTTCGATTCTCTGTCTTCTTTGGAGTGCTATGCTCGTGAAGAAGGCGTTTGATCTCGTACAATGAGATCAGGAGTTCACCATGATTGGATCAACTTGTTGGATTGCGAGGATCACACGACTCATCCCCGCGCTCGCATGCTTCTTCTCCGATGATCGGACTTGAGACAGTAGGTCTCTTTTCGTAGAGACTCGATCAATCACGCTTCAAGAGGTATTCCTTTGTACTTGTTGTGATTATAGATGAAACGATCCGAGAATCATTCTTGGATCATGTGGTTTCATCGCATGAAAATTTTTAAATTCCGCTGCCCTGAACAACTAATACGACTAGTCGTTCTTCGTCGTATTCGATACGACGCTCACGCTTCCGTGATGCGCTTGAGGATTATCCCATATCCTTCAAGTTGTATCATATCCTTAGGTCGAAGTTTTTGTATACGATCTGCAAATCTAGGATGACTTGGGTTCATAGAGGTCGCGAAAGTTTTTGTCGCATTTGATTTTCACATATCTGTTTAGTGAATAAATTCGGCAATGTTTAAAATGTTTAAACAAGAATTAATCGCTCGGATTTTGTTTTCCATTAAATAAGGAAACTATAGGATCTGAGTTTATGTAATTTGGATTCCGTTTGCTCGAGATATGGTTGTTTTAATAAACATGTATTCACTGTTGTGGGAACTGCGAATCTTAACATGATTAATGAGTTAATTACTGTTTTGATCTGCATCAAAATGCATTAAATATCACTTAGTTTCTCTCCTAAATCAAATTATAAATCTTGAAAATTTATTTTGACTAATTTGGATTTAAATTGATTGAGATATGTTAATTTTAGTAAGTAGGGGTCACTGATGAAATTACAATCTTAATCAACAACCATGTGATTGTCAATTAGTGAAATTAATTGTTAATTTCATGAAATATTTATAAAAAATAATTTGAGAAATATTGAATGATGATTATTTCCTTAATTAACTTGGCCTTAACCAATAAATTGATTAGATTTGATCTAGATCATAATTGGAAACGCAATCATCAAACTCCTTGCTTGAATAGGATTGGGAATTTATCTAGCAAATTTCCTTATAATCAAAAATGTTTTGATTATTACTATATGGTATAATTTCGGTTGAAGAACCGATGATCATCTCAAGTACAAAGTGACTGGCTCGGCATTATTTTTTCCCGAGGCGGATATGGTGTCTAGTCGGGGATCGTTGGGTAGCGGGTTGCACCGAATGCGGTCCGTCCCACTCCCGTCGGTACTGGCCATGACAATGGGTAGGGAACGGATGATGCCTGAGAGATCATGATCTATTTTTCTAATTATTAAATTTTGAATTAATACGTACTCTGAGATAATACCATATATATATTCAAGTAAAAACAATCATGTTTGTTGATTGAATCAGATTGATAATTAATTTAATATGAATGTATTAATTATGTCCAATTGAAACACTCTGTTACGAATAGAGTCATTATTTTCCTTGGAAGAATTAATTATGTGAATATGATTCATGATAATTGATTAAAATTTGAATAAGAGGTGGAGGATCACATAAATGACATCCATGGTCTCCGGTCAAGGTGAAGGGTTTCCGTCGCCAGGGATTGCATATAGGTGACGCCTGTACGAAGTGACAGCTCCTATATGCAAGCGCATCTGGATCGAGCTCTTTGCTTCTCGAAAGATTAAGGTTGTATGCGTAGTGACCCCAATATCGGATCCTCATATTATTGGGGCGATATTGGATTGCGCAGAGCAATTACTATTCTTGTTGGCGGTTGGTTCAATTAACGATGGGTCAACATCACCTTAGGGCAGGTGGGCCCGTGTGTTAAAGACTGAATTGGGAGATGCAAGTTGGACTTGCAAGGCAGAATATGTTCCCGTTTCTTTTTATCGGAGTTGATGATTCTCATGTTGTTGGGATGTAACAAAGATAAGGAAGGAGATCCCATATCTTGCTTGAGATATAATGGTAAGTATATCTCTTACATTGAAAGTGATTAAGGGAATGAACTTTTAGTGTTGACAAGGCAAGACAACTTTGATATAAAAATTCCTAAATCAATGTAATATATATATATATATATATATTTATGCAAATTTCTTATTTCAGATAAATCTTCATTAAACCCACTCAACACTATGCTCAATAATAACCAGTAAAATATCATGGATTGGATCCATGATCAAGATATTACACTTGTAGTTGGACACATAATGTATGTGGTTGCAAAGTGCAATTTTTCTCATAATAATGAGGAATGACAATTAAATAGACAATAGGAGTACAACCCTAGGGTTTGTATGTCTCTATAATCTTTATCTCACATTGAATTTACTTTGGAAGTGACATGTCAGTGATGATCATAATTGTTAAATAATCCTTATAAAATCTAAGAAGATGTTTTGGCATCCATTTGTGTTGTTAACATTTTATCATGAATGATATGGTTCTCTGCATCACGCAGAATGGTGGCTCTATAAGAGATGTTGTATTCAAATTGTTAGAGTACCTACCTGAACCAATGTTTTAAGTGTTTAGACGGATGTAGATACGATGAGTGTCATCATTCTACTATCTATACTCTAGTCATTCATGAAGCTTCAGAATATTCATATTGTATGAATTGAATGAAGCATGTACAAATGTTGAAATGCTCTTATATTGAAATCTTTTGAATTCAGCATAAGAGATCCTTCATCTAAAGCAATGGTTGTTTATAGATAAAGGGAGCGCAGTGGAAGCATGGGTTGGAGCCAAGTAAGAAGGAAAGTCAAAGAGTTGACTGTACTTCTGTGACTTCCATATGACATCCAAAGAGTTGGATGAATGCCAATACTGCAATAAGTTGATGTGTTGATAGTATAACTATCAAATCTATCTAGAATCCTTAGAGAAGGAATCGAATAGTACATCATAATAATCTGCAGATAATCATTGAAATTGGCTTACTTATTTGATAAGATAAAGTCTAATAATTGTATCTCAATCTTCTAATGATACTTTCTAGTTGCATATGTACTAGAAGATTAGAAATTTGATCTTAAAAGTTTTAATAGTCATCCACATGGATATTGATATAATTATTGCAACAATATCTATTGGATTGATAGACTTCATATTTTCAGTGGGAGCCCTTAATCTTAGATAATGTCTCTATGACTTGGATATTAGAATACACTCATAGTTTATTTCTAAATGTTAAAAATAAACATGAATTCTGGAATAAACCTATCATAAAAGTTTATGATGGAGATGTTTCAGATAGTAATCTAAAATCTAGTGAACTCCACTAAATTAGAAAATTAATGAATGATTCATTAAGATTTCTAATATTGAAATTAAACCATAGAGATCAATAGGAGGATGAAGATCATTTGACAATGATCTGGCATCATGTTTTGGACATATGTCTGTTGATGTGATCAATAGACTAGTAAGAGATGAAACTTTAGAAGGTTCAGATCTTACATACTTGTGAATATTAGATTCAAAAGTGAAAATGCCCAATACACCCTTCCTTGGAATGGTGTAAAATGTCAAGGTACTCAAGATCTCATACATATTGATGTACGTGAATCATCTATATCAGGATAAGCACTATAGATATGTGATATCTACTGATGATTATTTGTGATATGAGATTTCTTCTCTTCACTTAGAAAAAATTGGAATATTCAAAGATTTCACAATTTTGGTTTAGAACCAAAGTTTGAAGGAAGATTAAATGAATTTTTGATCTAATCTTGGTAGTCAGTACCTATTAGATAAATTCATGGAATACCTTATAGAGATATGGATGCCATTTCTATCTCAATCCTCCTAATGTACCTAAACTCAAGAGAGTTGTGGGGAGATACAATTGGATCATGTATGACATGATTTGATCAATGATGAATTTTAGCATAATTACCTATTATTTTCCAGGTATATATGTAGTAGTATCCCAAATAAGATTCCATGCAAGTAAGATGGAACTTAGCTCTTGAGAGTGCTACTAAATTAGGAAAATAAAGGATGGTATTGGATACCTACTTTATGACCTTGAGATTCTTAAAAGATCTCATCTTTAAGAATATGATTCTTATAGGATGACTCTCTTGAGAATCAAGATGAAAATGAAGTAAAGGAACTCATTTAATCTTGAGAAGATAACGAGTCTCCAAAAATTGGAAACTAAAAGGACAATTAAAGATGAAACGCTAATACCTATTCAAATAAGTTTGAAGATGGATTCCATGTGTTAGTTGAATCTGACAATGATCTGACTTCATGTGATGAAGCTTCTGAAGATCATAGCATGGAAAGATGGATGTTAGCAATAAAGTCTAGACTTCATATACAAGTGTTGTATATGGACCCTCGAGGATCCACCTATATGGGTAAGACCCATTAAGGTGTAAATGGGTCTTCAAGAGAAATAGGAAATCTGATGAGAAGGTAGAGACCTTCAAAGCACGGTTCATAGCCATGAGCTACACACCGAAGAGAAGACATCGCTTGCGATGAGACTTACTCTCCAGTAACCTTGCTTTAACCCATCAGAATATTGCTAATCATAGGTACACAACTTGACTATGACATCTTCATAATGTGAGTCAAGATTGCATTCCTCTATGAATACCTCTCTGAGGATATTCACATGAAGTAGCCCCAGGTCTTCATGGTTGAGGAAAGAAAGGTGTACAAGCTAGAGAACTCCATCTATGGACTCAAATATGCTTCTTATAGTTGGATCATTGGATTTGATGAAATCATAAATGTTATGGTTTCAGATAGAATTTCATAAACTATATGAAGCTTAGTGGGAGTGCCATTGTGTTCACCGTGCTAAATGTAGATATCCTAATCATTTGGAATGATCTAAGGATGATAATAATAAGTATTTTATAATCTGGTTGTTCCATACCTCGAGATATGATCTCAAGGATACCTCTTGGATCTTAGTTCTGAAGTTGTTCAGAAGCAAAGAAAAGAGGGAATTGGGACCGTCACATTAATCGTATACCTTGGACATTTCCATGGAAAAATTCAAGAAAGGATTCTTTCCCTTAAGATATGGTACTGACCTATCTAAAGGAATAACACCTCAAAGAGTTGAGGATGTGAATGCTAAAATTGCTTGTCCTTGTGCATCAGTTTCAAGAATCTGGGTGTATGCTTGATATGTATAAAAGTCAGATGTCTGCCATGCAGTGAGAGTAGTAAACGGTTATTGATCCTACTATGATGATTAAACACTTGATTGCAGTAATAACAATATCTTCAAAGATGATGAAACTTAGAGATAGTGATGTGAAAGTATTTTCTTCAAATGTTTAAGTCCTTATAGATAGTGATCTATAAGGATCTTCACTATAGATACCTTAGGAGATAGAGATCTCTAGGAATAAAGGTATTCTGATAAGGATTTTGGGCATACTGGTTACAATAATTATCGAGCTATAGTGTCGAGGACACTATAACAAAATTGAGTATTGGTTGCATAAGATGCAACATTCGCATTGGATGTGAGCACTGTTACTAGGGGATATGCAAGTGCCGTAAAAGGACTTGGCGTAGTCTCTTGGGAACAGAGTGACTGGTCAGCTTACCTTGCTATTTTCTAAATAGACTATGATTGTCACATGAGTGTGGGTTTAAATGATTAAGCCCATTAATGGCTCTTTGGGCTAGTGGGAGACTGTTGGACATACAAGCCCACAACGAGCCATTATGCAATAAATGTTATTGCAAATATCATTCCCTGATCTGAAATGAAGAATAAATAATTTGCATAATAGGTCCCTTAGTACAATTAGGGTTATGTACCATGGCCAACTTAATAATCATAAAGTTGTTGATTCATTGATTGAATCATAGAGGTTGATGCTTGGATGAATATCTAAAGAGTTAGATGGAGGACTCATCAAGCATCATCAAATGATTGTTAAGTGTTGATCTCCAGCCTGAGTAGGAGATGGCAATCTTTTCTCATTAGGCTGATATCTGACCGACCTCTTGATGCATGTCCTCTACATGGGAATAATGATTCGGAGATGTCAGATTAGTTGAGTCAATGGGTTGACTTAACGAGATCGAGATAACCAAAGACCTATGTTGAATACTGTCACAACATAGGCATGCATCCTCTGACCAGAGACAGATGTATTACTATATGTCTGAGTACGTACATTTGGCAGACCAATAGGTTGATGACCTAACCAAGGTCTATACACCGACAAGCTGGTGTGCATGTAAGGACAAATGAGTAATACGATCTCTTAAAGGGATCATACAGGTTCACTTGTGAACCGGGAGACATGAGCTCACTCATGAGGTATTGGGACTGATCAAATTCCATGCATGGTCGTCATGCTTTGAAAGCATGACATGAATTTGAAGGTAAGATATATGCTTTGTGAAAGCATATGATCTAATACCAAATCCCAAAAGACCAAGACTGAGAAACTTAGTGATCAAACCCTGAAGATGACAGTATAAAAGTTATCCATATCTTCAAGATGATCATAGATCTTCCAGTATGCAGAATGTACATGTATTGGGAATACTTGATGGTGATGTGATCATAAACGTTTGTATAACCATGAAGCTTCCATTCCGACGGAGTGATGAAATAGATCTAGATTTTAGTGACTCCTCTCAGTAGAGAAGTGAGCTAATCTTAGTCCATATATTGGACATTGATTAGAATGAGATTCAGATGCAATGAGAAGATTAGGTTTACGACCTTGATTTAATCAAGCATCTATGGGAGTCTCATGAGATCTGGATTTGAGATATGATCTCAATATCCAAGTCACTATACGTGGAACAATACAATTGCCCTGTCCTTATCTCCAAGTATCTGCGGAGAAATTGTATTATTCTTGAAAGGGTTCAAGAATAATTCCATAGTTGAAATATATCTAAGCATAAAGAGAATGATAATTAAATGTGATTTAATTATCTTGATGTTTGTGGAAATTATCTAATATAATTAAATGTGATTTAATTATTGTGGATAATAATAATTTGGATAGCAATATCCTATTATTCATAATATATTATAAATGTGATTTATAATGTATTATAGAGAGCTAATTATAATTTATATTTATCAATTAATTATTGATGTGTATTGAATACACATTATGTAATTAATTGAAAATGTAAATTATATTTTGTTTTCGGTTGTAAATGTGATTCACAAAATTCCAATGGTAAGATTGCAATATTCTCAAAATTAATTATGAATTATTTTTGAAGAATAAATCACAAAAAAATTGTTGGAATAAATAATGGAGATTTTCATGGAGATATGCAATCTCATGAGATCTCATGAGATTGCCTCCAATTGGAAACAAGTAGGAGATGCAATCTCCATGATGATTGTCTCCCATATTCGATTGGTTTAATTTAGGATTGATTTATATTTGATTTGTCAAATATATTTGATCTAAATAAAATTATTAGTTGTTGGTTTTTACCAACAACAATCTTGACCATTGGATTAAACATATATCAATCTCATCCATTGATTTTATGTGTCCCATAGATTGAGATCCATGGATCCCAAAACCCTATAAATAGAGAGTCATACCATGCTCTCTAATGTTATGCTTTTGAAGCACATCTCTCTCTCTCTCTCATTCTACAAGTCAACCCTCTCCCTCTCTTCTCGGTAGCCGTCCACCAAACCCTAGAGGAGAAAGTCGTCATCGCTCTACCACCGCACCGCCGCCTCGACACTCTTCGATTCTCCGTTTTCTTTCGAGTGCTACACTCGTGAAGAAGGCGCTAGATCTCGTACGATGAGATCAGGAGTTCACCATGCTTGGATCAACTCGTTGGATTGCGAGGATCACATAACTCATCCCCGCGCTCGCAAGCTTCTTCTCCGACGATCGGACTTGAGACAGGAGGTCTCTTTTCGTAGATAATCGATCAATCATGCTTCAAGAGGTATTCCTTTATACTTGTTGTGATTATAGATGAAACGATCCGAGAATCGTTTTTGGATCATGTAGTTTCATCGCATGAAAAATTTCAAATTCCGCTGCATTGAACAACTAGTACGACTAGTCGTTCTTCGTCGTATTTGATACGATGCTCATGTTTCCATGATACGCTTGAGGATTATCCCATATCCTTCACCATATACCCGTTGAGATCTGCCACAAATCACTCTAAACAATCAAGAAATGCCATTTGGATTATGATGAGGCTGGAAAAAGAAGATTATTGGATTTTGCTGAATTGGAAGAGTTACATCACATGCCAATGATAACAACTTGTTATACAAAGAGAAAATCAAGTTGTGGCATGATGCCAACATTTCGAGGAAAACATTCCAAGTAAATCAAAAAGTATGGCTATTTGATGCAAAACTGAAGTTATTTCCAGGAAAACTGTGGTCGAAATGGAAAGGACCATACACTTTAACTCAAGTCTTCAATAATGGCTCGATAGAAATTTCTGACCCAAACACTAAAGCCACTTTCAGAGTCAATGGTTAAAGACTAAAATCCGTTGTTGAAACCTCTAGTCCTATGCCGATTTGTGCAACATACCTTCTACAGGAACAATAAGCAGTACACATCGCCGAGCTGAGGCGTTAAATCATGCATTCTCGTGAGCCTTTCCTCACAGGTATCTTTTCTTCTTATTTTTCATGTTGACACATTTTTTTGCGATTTAAAATGATGATTTAATCAAGGTATTCCCACGGTAAACCGTTGTCAAAAAAATAATAATACAACTACGAGCACGATGAATGTAAGCAAAAAAGTATGCGGCAAGTAGAGGATCGAATCCATGAGGACCAAACAAGTTTGCAATTTTAATTCGACATTTAACACATAGAATGATAAGTGAAATAGATGAAATGCAACTTGGAAAGGAAATTCTTCAAAGATATGCAATCTAATCAATATTGAAAGTAACAGATATGCATGAAATACTTTGAACAAAAGATGTTTCAAGGGTTTATATGCAAATGACAAATAAATAAACAAAAGAGAGAGGAATAGAGTTTCTCATGCACGCATGGAGAGCCGCTGCACTGGAGGTTGGTGCGAGAACTGTTTTCGTGCGAAGGAGAGTGCCGCGAGGAGGAGGATGGCACCGGTAGCTGGTCGCGGGGACGTGCGCGAAGGAGATAACCGCGTGAGCTGCTTGCTGGGGTGCACGGTGGTGCACGGCTGGAGTGAACCGCGCGGAGGAGAATGGCTGGAGTTGCGTGCAAGGGTGCTGCAAGCTTGGGGATGTCGCTGTGGGTTGGAGTGAACTGCGAGAAGGAAGAGAGTGCATGCACAGCTGTGCGGGCTGGAGGGCAGTGCTGGGTGCACAGTGCTGTGAACTGGAGAGCGTTCTCGTACACACGAGGAGGATGGAGGCTGTTGTGGCTGGGCGCACTCGAGGAGGAGGATGGTGTGCTGGGGGCGCCTATGTCTTCAAGAATGTAAGGGAGAGTTGTTGTACCTGCATGAGAAAATAGACGAGAGAGAATATGGGGTGAGAGAAGAGTGCGTGAGGGAGAGAGATGCGTGAGGGAGAGGGGTGCTGTGCGTGCATGAAAGTGACGATGGGGAGAGTACGTGAGGGAGAGAATGAGAAAATGGGGAGAGGAGAGATAACGTGAGAGAGAAGAGAATGAGGAAAGGGAGCCATCATTTGCATGGGGGATGGTCTCTTTTATATTAGCCATATGCATCTCTTCAAAAAGTCACATGCATGTACAAACAAAACCAATAAATGCATTCATGCATGGGTAGTTGCATGGGTAAGAGAGAGAGAGAGGGTAAGGGACGTCTACTTTTCATTTGCATGGGGGAGGGATTTTTATAAAATCCATAAGCCACTTCAAAATGAAGAGTCATATGCAAGTAAAGACAAAACCAATTAATTTCATTCATGCATAGGAGGAGAAAGACTAATATGGCCGACTCTTTCATAAAAAATGGGAGAGAGAGAGAGAGAGAGTAATAAGGATGGTGCACATGCATGTATGGCATTTAATGAGTTGGAATTTTTCACTCTCAACCCTCCTCTTTTCTTTCTAACAAAATGTAAGAGATAATTTGTCGAGCCAAGTTAATTTGTTGGATGATGATTAAATTAGTGCTCCATGAGTGTACTCAATTTCTCTCTGATAAATTTATTAATCATGATAATTGATGAGAATATTTTATCAGATGTTTTCTTGATTTTATGATGATTTTATACACTTATGTGCATGGAATAATGTAGACATATATTATGTGAATTTAGAGTTTGTAACCTAGGAATTTATATTGTATTCCACATAATTTGGGCCTATTATCACAACATATCATGTAGTCATCACACCCCCATACTTAAATCTTGCTAGTCCCGAGCAAGAATAGGTTAAGTACTAAAGAAGGATAAGAAAAATAGCCAAGATAGATCGGATGAGGGTTTGCATCAGACATACCCACAAAGTCTCCAGTTTTCAGATCCTAACCACACAAATACACAAAATTCAATAGAGTTGACCTATAGATTAATGATTTGCTCGAATAGTCAACTTGACTTGAGTTTTGTAGTTTCAACAGCCTCTTAGTTCCAACAAAATCAGACATGGTTTCAGAAGGTCGATCAAATCAGCTCATCCCTAAGAAATAGGTATTCTCTTTGGCCTTGAATGGATATAAACAGTGTTAGTGATGTTTTAGCTTTTATGATTCAAGAGAACGAGCTAGCAACACTATCTATCGAGGTACCGAATGATTCCCTATTCATATAGCCTCAGTCCTCACCTGAATTCAGGCATATTCTCTTTTCACCCAAGTATGTTAGCATAAAAAGTAGGTCATAATTCTTGGAGAATGGGACTTTATTTTCGGGGTTTTCCGTAGACTGCTTTGGTCCGTTGTTCTCATTTTTTTCCTTTTTGCAGTGCATAACCCTGGGCCTCTTTAGGCCTCTTTTAAAAATTTAGGTAGCATCATTGGGCTGCTACCACGGCTTTTTGGTGGAGAAGGGTTATTCGGTGGTCTTCTTTCATTGCTTTTGCTTTGCATATCTTTGCATGATTGGTGATTTTTGGCATTTGTATTGTGATATGCCTTTTTGTGGTGTTTTTGTCTTGGGTTTGACATGAAAAGTAGTATCGGCTTAATATTGACTTTGGAGGAACGATACTGGCTTATTTGTTGACATACTTAGACTAGAGAGATAATGTTTCCCCTGAGTCAAGTTTCTTCACTGACTATAGACAAGGTTCAGGCTTTGGCACAACCAATAGGACAACTCCTCACCTCAACTAGATTGTAATTGTATCTCGTAAACTCAACTCAATCAAGTTAAGTGCAATGTGCAGTTGTTTAATATCCACTGAAGAGTTTAAGAGTGCTACTAGTTGCTCAGGTAATCTAGTTAGTTACAGAAGTTCATTCACCAGTAGAGTTAGTGGAACTGAGAGAATAAAGTCCATATGGACCTGAAGAAAGTTTAAAAACTCATGCCTAGTGAAATTATAATGGAATTTAATGGATTAGAGTCAACTCAGCTTCTGTCTATGATCTATGCAATGAAGATTTGTTTTCTCAAAAGATAGGATAAAACTAGGAAGGATGTATTTTTGGTGGTTTTCTTCCTTTTTGAAAATATTTTTAGGGGAATTTTTGCAAAAAAATTGAAGATTTTTTTATTTTGAAAAGTATGCAATTTTGAATATTATGCAGACACGCCCCCCATACTTATCAGAAACCATGTCCTCATGGTGAAGACATTGTGTAATAGGATGACCAGAATAAGGGGTGAGTGAAATGGGTTGTGTTGTTTTTTTTGTGGAGGGGTACCCCCATACTTATCTAATGTAGTGCAGTGAAAATAAACATGTGATCAGTAAGAAGAAAAGATACCTGTGAGGAGAGGCTAATGAGAATGCATGATTTAACGCCTCAACTTGGCAATGTTTTGTGGTTCACTTTTCCTGCAGAAGGTATGTTGTGCAGACAGGCATAGGACCAGATGGTTCAACAACAGGTTTCAGTCTTTGACCATTGACTTTAAAAGTGGATTTTGTGTGTGGGTCATAGCTTTATATTGCACCATTATCAAAGACTTTGGTTACAATGTATGGTCCTTTCCACTTTAATCTCAGTTTTCCTGGAAATAGTTTCATATCAAAAAGCCACACTTTTTGATTCTCTTGAAATGTTTTTCTCGAAATGTTCACATCATGCCATATTTTGATTTTCTCTTTATACACCAGGTTGTTGTCATAGGCTTGTGATCTCAATTCTTCCAGCTCAGATAAATCCAATAGTCTTTTCTTCCAGCCTCATCAAAATCCAAATGGCATTTCTTGATTGTCCATAGTGACTTGTGGTGCATCTCAACGGGTAGATGGCAAGGCTTTCCATAAACTAACCTATATGGGTTCATTCCTAAGGGTGTACGGAAGTTTGTGCGGTAGGCCCAAAGAGCAGAAGGTAAGTGTTGAGACCAGTCTTTACGATCAGAGTGGATAATTTTCTGGAGGATGGTCTTGATCTCCCGGTTTGACAGCTTGGCCATTCCATTGGTCTGCAGGTGATAGGCAGTTGAGACCCGTTGTTCGACTCGATTCTTATTAAGTAAGTTCTTGACTGAAGCATTCAGAAAATGTATTCCACCATCACTAATGACCATCTTAGGTAATCCGAATCGGGAGAAGAGATTGGTCAGGAATTTAACAACAGTGGCGCTATCAGCAACGCGAGTGGGAATGGCTTCAACCCAACGGGACACATAGTCAACAATGAGCAGGAAGTGTTGATAGTCTTGTGAGGTGGTGAAAGGTCCCATGAAGTCTATTCCCCAAGAATTAAAGATTTCGACTATGTACACTGGTTGGAGGGGCATCATGTTGCGTCAAGTTATTGTTCCATTGGTTTGACAGGAAGGACAAGATTAAGAAAAATGATGGGCATCCTTAAAAAGTGTAGGCCAATAGAAACTAAATTGTAAGACCTTAGCGGTTGTGCGCTTCCCTGAGTGGTATCCTCCACACCCAGAAGTGTGTTAGTGAGTTAGGACATTGTTGACTTCAGATTCAGGGATACATCATCTCCATATCAAATCGGTGCCCTCTTTGAAGAGCAAAGGGTCTTCCCAGTGATAATATCGGGCTTGGGCCTTAGTTTTGTCGTTCTTATGTTTTGGCCCGTCATCAGGAAATGTGGAGGTAACAATGTAATTGATGATGTCTGCATACCAAGGGAGTTGAGAAGCTGACATGATACTTTCGTCTGGAAAGTTATCAGAAATTGGGATTGTGTCTGTGTTTGATGGAGGGAGCCTTGAAAGATGGTCGGCTACGACATTCTTTGCTCAAGCTTTATCTCAAATTTCTAATTCAAATTCTAGGAGTAGTAATATCCACCTAATGAGTCTAGGTTTAGCATCAGTTTTTGTGAATGGATATTTCAAGGCAGAGTGATCTGTGTAGATTATGATGTGGGACCCCAAGATGTATGACCGAAATTTTTCTATTGAAAACACCATAGCCAGCAGTTCTTTCTCAATCATAGTGTAGTTCTTTTGAGCATCATCCAGAGTCTTGCTGGCATAGTGAATGACATAGGGCCTTCCATCTTTCCTTTGACCCAATACTACCCCCGCAGCATAATCACATGCATCACACATGATCTCAAATTCAAAGTTCCAATTAGGGGGTTGTAGTATGGGTGCTTCAGTGATGAGTTTCTTCAGGGTTTTGAAGGATTCAAATGCTTCTTCAGTAAAATTGAAGTCTTGATCTTTTTCCAGTAATTTTGTGAGAGGGCGGGAAATTTTTCGAAAAGTCCTTGATGAAGCGGTGGTAAAAGCCGACATGACCTAGGAAGGACCGAACACCCTTTTATGTTCACTGGTGGACTTAAATGGGTGATTATCTCAATTTTTGATGGATCCACGTCCATCCCTTTCTTTGACAAAACATGTCCTAACACAATCCCTTGTTTCACCATAAAATGTGATTTCTCCCAAGATAATATCAAGTGCACTTCAATGCATTTCCGGAGGACTCTATCCAAAAATCTCAGTGTTTCCTCGAAAGAGTATCCAAAAATAGAGAAATCATCCGTAAATACTTCCACAAAATCGCCAATCATATCAGTGAAAATTCCCATCATGCATCTTTGAAATGTTGCTGGGGCATTACATAGTCCGAAAGGCATGCGACGGAAGGCATATGTTCCAAATGGACAAGTGAAAGTGGTTTTGTCTTAATCCTTTGGTGCTATGGCCACTTGGTTATAACCGTAATATCCATCCAGAAAGCAGAAAAATTCTTTTCTGGCTAGCTTCTCAATGATTTGGTCAATGAATGACAATGGGAAATGATATTTTCGGGTAGCCTTATTGAGTTTCCTATAATCTACATAGACTCTCCAAGATGTGGCTACTCTGGTGGGTATGTCCTCTCCTTGTTCATTCTTGATAATTGTTAATCCAGCTTTCGTGGGGACAACTTGGAGAGGACTAACCCAAGGGCTATCAACAATAGGATAAATGATACCCATACTTGCCAATTTATAGATCTCATTCTTCACAACCTCTCGTAGATTGGGTTCAACCGTCTTTGCATTTCTCCAGAGGGTTTACTATCGTTTTACAGATATATGTGATGAGTGCAGAATGTGGGGCTTATTCCTTTCAGATCTGTTATCTTCCGTCCAATGGCTTGAGAATTCTTTTTCAAAATTTCCATGAGTTGGCTCTCTTTGCATATGATTTAGGTTGACATTGATAATGACGAATAGATTGTGCGCATCATCTAAGAAAGCATACTTCAGATCTTTGGGTAGTGGTTTCAATTCAACAGTGGTTGTCGATGGAGTCAGAGTTGTAGTGTTTCCTGAGTCCATTACAGAAATAGTCTCAAATGGTGGTTCCATCATGGGCATGATCATGGTTGAGGGCAATGTGAGTTCATAGTCTAATGTGTCCCAGGCATTATCAAGCTCATCAATTTCTTGTCCGGTGAGAGGGCATGGTGGAGATTCTAGTGCGAGATTCAGATTGTATGTAGTAATTTCATGAGAATTGTTTTTGTAAGTGGATCTAGAGGTGTTCAGACTAACCTCTAAGGGGTCTTTGGTGAGATGGATGGGTGCAAAGTATTTTTGAATGTTGAGAACAGCACATCTCTCTATCCAACCACAGTCTTCAGTCTCAGAGTCAACAAAATTGGATATGCTTAGCTCAATAGGGACGGTTTTACCATTGATTGAGAATTCGACCTTGCCCCCCTCATAATCAAAATGTGCTTTAGTAGTAGCTAGGAAGGGTCTTCCCAAAATGATGGGTGTTTCACTCAGAGTGTTGGGGGAATCCATATACATAACAAAAAATACCACAGGAAATTTATGTCCTTGTACTGTGGCTATAACATCTTCAAGAAGTCCTATTGGTCTCTTCACCATACGATCAGCCATTTGTAAAATCATTGAAACAGGTTTCAGTTTCCCTAAGTCAAAGTGATCTAGGATGGCAGTAGGGAGGAGATTGATTGAGACGCCATTATCTAATAGGGTGCGCTCGAAGGTCAATTCACCAATCGTGCATTTAACCAAGGGTGCCCTTGGATCTTTCTTCTTGGTGGGAAGGAATTGGGAAATGGCATTTGATGTGGCTTGGGAAAGCACATACTTTTCTTCTTGATTTTCCTTTTTCTTTTCTCTTGATTTCCTTTTTAGTGTGCATTTTTCCTTTGAGAAGCGGGAGAAGGCTGGGACTTGTTTGAGAGCCTTTAGGAGCGGGATTTAAATGAAAATGTCCGAGAACAGTTTTTCTAACTCAGGATTAATGGTGGATGATCGAGGTTTTCTTCGGTGAAGAGATCCGGGAAAGGGGATGGATATGGTTGGGGAGGAAGGAGGGAGCATGGTCGTCTCAGTTAGCTTCTCTTCATCATCATGCACTTCTTCAATTTCGGTTTGATCCTCTGAAGCCAATGGTCTGGTGAAGGCAGAAGTGGTTTTCTCGTTCCTCAGAGTGACCGCATTAGCAGATTGGTTTGGTCAGGATGGAGTTTTGAAATTCACTTGACTCCTAGATGCTTGATGTGTGTTCCCTTGATTTGCCCTAGGAGATGTGAAGAATCCTTGATTTTGGTTTTGAAAACCAGGTGGTGAGGTAAAAGATCTGGTAGGTGGTGGAGTTTGAAGTACTCCAGATGAACTGGCCTTGTTGGTATTGGGGTTGGGCAGCGGTTGAGGTGACAAGGCTGGGATATATGACCTGATTTCGGTGAATTGTCAGACATTCTTAGAGTTGGCTTTTTGTTGAGCTTCACTTGACTCCTAGATGCTTGATGTGTGTTCCCTTGATTTGCCCTAGGAGATGTGAAGAATCCTTGATTTTGGTTTTGAAAACCAGGTGGTGAGGTAAAAGATCCGGTAGGTGGTGGAGTTTGAAGTACTCCAGATGAACTGGCCTTGTTGGTATTGGGGTTGGGCAACGGTTGAGGTGACAAGGCTGGGATATATGACCTGATTTCGGTGAATTGTCAGACATTCTTAGAGTTGGCTTTTTGTTGAGCTTCAGTGGCCTGTTATTGTGCTATAGCCAGTTGCTGTATTGCTAGAGCCATGGCATCGAAGTTTACCGCAGTGGTGGAGAGTTGGGTTACGGGCTGTGCTATTGGTTGTCTGGGTTGGGTGTGATTTTCGAAATGATAGTTGTTTTGTCCATTCCACCCAGAATTTGATTGTTCTCTCCAAGTGTTGTGGTTGTTTGAATATGCTCCTCCTTGATTTCTCTGCACCCAATTCACAGTCTCAGGAGTCATGTCTTGATTATGGGTAAATGTGGTGTGGTCAGCTTCTTGGATGATGTGATTATTCATGGACAATTTTCCTATGGCTTGAGTCATGAGTTCTATTTGTTTTGAGAGGGTTTCTCATTTATCAAGATTCTCATTGCTAGATCTCTCATGGTCGATGATGCTGACTAGCCTCATGTTCCCACTGTATTGTTCAATTGAGGAACTATTCACCGAATTTTCAGCCATGTTTTCAAACAAAGTCCAAATGAAATGCTCATCACAGCTGATGTAGTTTCCATCGCAGGAGCTATCAATCACTCTCTTAAATGATGTATCTATGCCCTCGAAAAAAATATATAAACTAACTTTCATTTGGGATGGCATGATGAGGCCATTTCCTTTGAAGTTCCTTAAACTGTTCCCAGGCTTCATGAATTGGCTCTCTGTTTTTCTGAGTGAAAGATGAAATGGCTTGTCTCGGGGCATTGGTTTTTCCTATGGGGAAATATTTGATGAAGGCTTCCCTTAAGGCATCTCATGAAGTGAGAGGGGTTTCGTAATTCCGAAACCATTGGAGTACTTTGTCTTTGAGTCAGTAGGTGAAGGCTTTCATGTAGATGTATTCTTTTTTTACCCCAGGGATATTCGTTGTGTTACAAGCAGATCAGAAATCTTGGATGTGGAGGAAGGGATCTTCAAAGTCATTTCCATAATACTTTTTGAAGGAGAGGGATGCGAGCGTTATTTCGAAGTCTCCTACTTCAGGCGGGATTTGGACCCAATGAACTAAGTCTTCTGCAGTCGGGTTGTAATGTGTGCTTATGAGTGGTGGTCGGATGAGAGGTGCTATGGTCTGGCGGATCGTCGCATTTTCATCTCTCAATAACTACAGTTGATGCAGGATGAGATCCATAGGGTTTGGTCTTTCTTCTCTCATGTTAGGTGAATTCTTAGGTTTCTCAATTGAAGGAGATGGGTTGGATTTTGATTTATAAACTGGGTCGTAATCTAGAGGTTGTTGTAATGGATTTTTTAGAGACCTATGACCTAGCATACACAGCACAAACACCAGACAAGTTGTTGATTCACCAACTCACATAAAAATTACCACGGGAGCGGTTATCTTTTCAATTTTAGTTTAGTGATTCAAGAAAAGTTTTCAGAGAAATTAGAATCCTTAAAGATGAGGTGGGTATGGAAGATTGTGAGAAATCAATGTCCTAATCCGGTTGGGGGATCCAGGGTACGGTACTCAGATCGAGGACTTGCTCTTCCCACAAGAACATGTGCCCAACGCGTCGAGGAGTTACTATTTCTCTCTGCAATCCCACGTAGCACTAGGGATTTTTATCTCTATCCAAGGGTTCTATGTGCTCGTGATTTTTGTGCGATACATGTGCATCAAAACAAGTATTCGGGAATTTTGTCCGCTTTCTGCTCGGACCACTACGGTGGCCTTTCAAGCTTATCTTTTTAACGTGATAAAGCACGTTTTGGTGATCTTTTTAGGAGAGCAGAGGGAGAAGACCACAGAGATGATGCAAGGAAGAAGTATTTTTTAATTTTTTCAGTTTAAGTTTAGAGCACAAAAAATATAGAAATTTTTAAAAGCCTAAGATGCCTAAGAGAAAGAGGGACTCACAGTGCCTGCACTTCTGGTGCTAATCCATAATATTTTGTCCTGTTGATGGTGAGCTTTCCCGAGAAGAGAGGGGGGAAATTAAGATTACAAAAATTTTTCTACTTAAAACAAATTACAAGTTTGCTAAAATAAAATGCATGAAAAGACAAGTATTTTTTTCTTTTTTGAAGCCTAAGTACCTGCAAAACAAAAAAATGCACGGATTAGATAATTGAAAATAAGTAAAAATGAAGAAGAAATAAAATTACAAATGTTGCCTAGTCCCCGGCAACGGCGTCAAAATGTTTACATGTTTTTTCGCGGTTTAAAATGATGATTTAATCAAGTCGTTGTTTTTCCACGATAAACTGTTGTCAAACAAAAAATAATACAACTGCAAGCATGATGAATGTAAGCAAAAAATTTATGTGGCAAGTAGAGGATCGAATCCACAAAGACAAAAAAAGTTTGCAATTTTAATTCGATATTTAACACATAGAATGATAAGTGAAATAGATGAAGTGCAACTTGGAAAGGAAATTCTTCAAAGATATGTAGTCTAATCAATATTGAAAGTAACAGATATACATGAAATACTTAGAACAAAAGATGTTTCAAGGGTTTAGATGCAAATGACATATAAATAAACAAAAGAGAGAGGAATAGAGTTTCTCATGCATGCATGGAGAGCCGCTGCACTGGCGGTTGGCGCAAGAACTGTTGGCGCACGAAGGAGAGTGCCACGAGGAGGAGGATGGCACCGATAGCTGGTCGCGGGGATGCGCGGGAAGGAGATAACCGCGCGAGCTGCTTGCTGTGGTGCATGGTGGTGCACGACTGGAGTGAACCGCAAGGAGGAGAATGGTCGGAGTTGCGTGCAAGGATGCTGCAAGCTTGGGGATGCCGCTGTAGGTTGGAGCAAACCGCGAGAAGGAAGAGAGTGCACGCACGGCTGTGCGGGCTAGAGGGCAGTGCTGGGTGCACAATGCTGCGAACTGGAGAGCGTTCTCGTACATGCGAGGAGGATGGAGGCTGTTGTGGCTGGGCGCACTCAAGGAGGAGGATGGCGTGCTGGGGGTGCCTATGTCTTCAAGAATGTAAGGGAGAGTTGTTGTACCTGCATGAGAAAATAGACGAGAGAGAATATGGGGTGAGAGAAGAGGGCGTGAGGGAGAGAGATGCGTGAGGGAGAGGGGTGTTGTGCGTGCATGAAAGTGACGATGGGGAGAGTGCGTGAGGGAGAGAATGAGAAAATGGGGAGAGGAGAGATAACGTGAGAGAGAAGAGAATGAGGAGACGGAGCCGTCATTTGCATGGGGGATGGTCTCTTTTTATATTAGCCATATGCATCTCTTCAAAAAGTCACATGCATGTACAAACAAAACCAATAAATGCATTCATGCATGGGTAGTTGCAGGGGTAAGAGAGAGAGGGTAAGGGACGACTACTTTTCATTGGCATGGGGGAGGGATTTTTATAGAAGCCATAAGCCTCTTCAAAATGAAGAGTCACATGCAAGTAAAGACAAAACCAATTAATTTCATTCATGCATGGGAGGAGAGAGACTAATATGGCCGACTCTTTCATAAAAAATGGGAGATAGAGAGATAAGGATGGTGCACATGCATGTATGACATTTAATGAGTTGGAATTTTTCACTCTCAACCTTCCTCTTTTCTTTCCAACAAAATGTAAGAGATAATTTGTAGAGCCAATTCAATTTTGTTAGATGTTTATTAAATAATGCCCCATGAGTGTATTCAATTTCTCTCTGATAAATTTGATTAATGATGATGATTGATGAGAATATTTTATCAGATGTTTTCTTGATTTTATGATGATTTTATACACTTGTGCGCATGGAATAATGTAGACATATATTATGTGAATTTAGAGTTTGTAACCTAGGAATTGATATTGTATTCCAAATAATTTGGGCATATTATCACAACATATCATGTAGTCATCATTTCACATGTTTATTTTCACTGCATTGCATTAGATAAGTATGGGGGTACCCCTCCACACTATTAAAAAAACAAAAAAAACAAAAATACTTTTCACATCACTCACCCCTTCTTTTGGTCCTCCTATTACTCCTTGTCTTCACCATGAGGACATGGTCTTTGATAAGTATGGGGGGGTGTCTGCATAGTTTCCAAAATTACATTCTTTATTTAAAAATTGCAAAAATTCCCCTAAAAATATTTTCAAAAAGCAAGAATACCACCAAAAATACGTCCTTCCTAAATTTATCCTACTTTTTGAGAAATCAGCTCTTCATTACATAGATCATAGACTAAAGCTAAGTTGACCCTAATCCACCAAATTCAATTAGAATTTCACTAGGCGTGAGTTTTTAAGCTTTCTTCAGGTCCATATGTACTTTATTCTCTTAGTTCCACTAACTCTACTGGTGAATGAACTTCTGTATCTAACAAGATCATCTGAGCAACTAGTAGCACTCTTAAACTCTTCAGTGGATATTAAACAACTGCACATTGCACTTAGCCTGATTGAGTTGATTTTACGAGATACAATTACAATCTAGTTGAGGTGAGGAGTTGTCCTCTTGGCTGTGCTAATGCCTGAATCTTATCTATAGTCAGTGAAGGAACCTGACTCAGGAGCAACATGATCTCTCTAGTCTAAGTGTGCCAGCAAATAAGGCAGTATCGTACCTCCAAAGTCAATATTAAGTCGATACTACCTTTGATGCCAAACCCAAACAAAAACACCACAAAAAGACATATCGCAATACAAAATAATGCCAACAAAACCACCAATCATGTAAAGATGTTTGAAGCAAAATCAATGAAAGAAGACCATCAAATAACCCTTCTCCACCAACAAAGTTGTGGTAGCAGACCAATGATGCTATCTAATTTTTTAAAAGAGGCCCAAAGCGGCTCAGGGTTATGCTTTGCAAAAAGGAAAAACATGAGAGCAATGGACCAAAGCGGTCTACGGAAAACCCCAAAAATTAAGTCCCATTCTCCAATAAACTATGAGATACTTTTCTATGCTGACATACTTGGGTGAAAAGAGAATATGCCTGAATTCAAGTGAGGACTGAGGCTATATGTGTAGGGAATCGTTCGATACCTTGATAGATTGTATTGTTAATTCGTTCTCTTGACTCACAAAAGCTAAAACATCACTAACACTGTTTATATCCATTTAAAGTCAAAGAGAATACTTGTTCCTTAGAGATGAGCTGATCTGATCGACCTTCTGAAACCATGTCGGATTTTTGTTGGAACTGAGAGGCTGTTGAAATATAAAACTCAAGTCAAGTCGACAATTCGAACAAATCATTAATCCATGGGTCGACTCTACTGATGTTTGTGTATTTGTGTGCTTAGGATCTGAACACTCGAGACTTTGTGTGTATGTCTGCTGCAAACCCTCACCTGATCTATCTTGGCTATTTTTCTTTGTCCTTCATTATTACAAATCTTATTATTGCTCGGGACTAGCAAGATTTAAGCATGTGGGTGTGATAGTATACAAAATACATAAAGAATTCCATTAATATCTGATACATACACCTCAAACATCACTTAATCTAGATATTATCGATTCTGCAAATACAACAACAAAAATCACCTCTAAAAATGCATAATTAAATTAATGATCAAATTCTCTCTTCATCATCAAATCCAATTACTCATCGAAATACTTTATCCAAACAAATTGCATGATCATTAAATCCAATTTGGCTCTACACAATTTGTTAGCAAGAAATGAAGAGGAAACATTGTGCAAAATTCATATTCTTTATTCCCTCTCCCTTTCCTATACAACACATGGCTCAAGAAGCATTTAAAAACCATCACCCCATATTCCCCATTCACCTTTTTCCCATGCAAATATTAAATCATGTGTATTGGTAATGTGTGTTGTCTTTATGTGCATGTGAGAAGGGGGGCCACCTACAACATCTATAAAATGACCCCCTCCCATGCAAATAGGGGCACTTCTTCCTCCTAGCATCTCGACCCCACTACCTCTTATATCCTCTCATCCCCAACGCAGGCCAACTTCTCCTCGACATCCTCCTTGCTCTAACGTGCAGCAACACCACCGGACATGTGTTCCTCTAACACACGCACAGCCTGTGCGTTTTTCTCCTCCGTCGCGCACCCCTTATGCTCCAGCGCACACTAGCAGCTCGCATAATCGTCATTGCCGCCATTGTCATCATCTTGCATCTGGATAGAGAAGCAACTCCTTTCTCATTTCTTTTTACATCTCCCTTGCACTTTGTTGTATTAGTAACTCTTGTTTAAGTTAAACTTGATGAAACAACTATTTGGTAACATCCTTCATCTACTCTAGTTTGTTTCTCAACATATGCAATGCAGATCTTATATCTCATTATTCTCTCTTTAAACATTGGAAGTGTGATCTCATTTCCTCCATCTTAATTTGCGATTAAGCCTTTGTTTTCTTATTTAGTTGCATTCATGCCCTCCTTCATTTACTTTAAGTTCTAAAAAGTATTTTCACCATAGATCACATTCTCTCATATTTTTTCTTTCGTCGCAATAGATTAAAATTTGCATCAAGTTTGAAAGAAGAACAAAAATTACAAGTTTGCTTTGTCCCTGCGGATAAGAACCTCTACTTGCACTATACATCTTGTGTATTTTTATTATGCTTATGTTTGTAACTTTATTTATTTGATTACGGTTTTCGTGGGATAGCAACGATGTGGTAAAATCAACTTATTAAACCGCGTAAAAACGTATCAACACCCTGCGGCCCAGACATCATGACGACTTGGTTGACTAGGGAATAAAGTAGGCAAAGATATGGCAGAGCTATTGTACAAGAAACACACAATACCCTAATTCTTATTCACTACTAAATGGCCATTTGGGACCTATTTTATTTCCAATTTTTTAAAAATCAAATAATAGAACGCTCAACATCAAAGTTGTACACAAAAATACAAAGATAATACAAAATTGATTTCACATCAAAATAATGCTAGTGCATTAGAGACACCTAGAACAAAAGGCCACAAAAAACTTTCCATGCGTGTATCTCCTCCATACAAACTCCAAACTGACCAAACTCACCTTTATTGTTCATAAAATTATATTGTCTATTTCGTGAATGTGGTTTTAACAAAAATGGATTTAAGATGAAAAGTTGGCTTTTTGGGTCCATATTATACTGTATACCTATAAATTTATTCAATGTATTTGTACTTTATATTTTTAACTTTTTATATTTTTGTATACTTGTAATTATTATTTGAAACATATTTAATTAATAAATATGAAATAAAATCATAAAAATATATTAAAATAAGTAAAGTAATAAAATATAATGGTAAACAATATCCTAATGTAATACATATGCATATTTATTTAAGTAAATAAATAAAATAAGAAAAATGTAATAAAGATATGTGAATGTGTAATTAAATAAGTTATAAATATAGAAAATATGTAAATATAACAACAAAATATAAAATACAAAATAAAAATAAAATACTGTAAATACAATATATATACCTATGTATATACATGTATATATTATCATCGAAGAAATAACCTTGTAAAAATAAATAAAAATCATAATAAAATATTACATAAAATTACAAACACTTTTTATGCTTTGATCAAAAATTAATAAAATTGTTTATTTTTTGTTATCTATTTAATAAAGGATTTAACCCATTCTTTTTTCTGGTTGGTCCACGTGGACCAACCAAAACCTTTCATTCCTTGACTCACGGGCCAATTGTCCTTGCACCTACCTCCGCTCTTGTCATATCTCATGAGCTTTGACTTTCTTCTTATTTCCACTCTTCCCCATGTAATCTTATTCCTCGAGAAGCCCAGCGTTCGGCAACTTCATCTTCCCTACTCTACGCCAACCCCATAGCTCTCACCAATCCCCATCGTATTGCATGCCATCCTCTTCTCCCTTTTGCCCCTCACCACTATGTATAAATAAAACCTCCATTGCTACTTTTTTTATTTTGATCCCTCTCTTGCCTATGCAACATCAATCGGATCTCAGGATTGAGAGAGCATGGTGACAACAACTCTTTCTCCTCATTGTCGATGAGGATAAAGCAGCGGAGGTGGTGTTCCATTTCACTGGGAGCATCTCTGGCGAGCTTCTATGCTCCTTCGCATTACGTCAGGTATGAGCTGTTCGTAGTAGTTATTTTAATCGCACTTTCTATTCTTAGCATAGATTTAACTCTAATTATGTTTCATTTCCATTAGTTTAGCTTAATTTTAGGATTTAGATCTACTCAAGCATTAAGCTCCAGCTCGATTTCACAATGAATTTGACCAGTTCCGACCACCATTTCATCCCCATTTCAAACCTCGACACTTACTCCATCATCTCCCCCATATGCATCATTCTGATCGTATCAGGATTGGAGCTTCGAGTCTTCTCTTTCACACACATCCACAGTGCTAACACCTTAATCTTCTGGCTGAGCACCTTTTTCTCGAGCCAGGGAGTAATTTTTGCAGGACCTGGACTTCAACAAGTCTTCTGGAGATGAAATAAAGCCCAAGTCAGAGCTCCAGGTGACCTTGAGCTTAAGGCTCCTTCCGATGGGGCCCAGACCGATCTGAAGCCTCCTGTAGATGCGGAGTATGTCCAGGGAGTTGCTAATCTACTCAACAATGCTAGAGGAGACCAAAGCAAGGAAAGAAGGCATATCGAAGCTCGCTCATCAGCTGTTCTTAGGGTGTTTTTCCAAACAACCCTAGAATCGTAGGATCGAAAAGAGCAGCCCAGATCTAATCTGGGTCGTTCAAATCAAGGAAAACCATCGTCCAAGCTCTGTTATCGATCATTTAAGTGAAGAACACGCGGCACGCTACAAGTCCTTAGATCACGCCTCTTTTGGGTAAATTTACAAGTAATCTCATTGCTTTTGTATTTAACATTAGGTCGTGTAACTATTTATGTACGCTTAAATATTTGTGTGTATTTTGCAAGGACTCCTCGAACTTTGTTATATATGCAAACAATTCCTTACGCCTCACGTGTTACACCACGTGAGGAATTGCGAATATTGTAGTAAAGCCCCCATGGCCTTTTCTTATTTAATTAGTCCATAAAATTGTAAAATAAGTGTTATATTTTGGGAAAAAATGCACACAACTCCATGTACTGTATTTTATTTCCTTTTCTTTTATTTTATTTCATAAGCTCTAATGCCTCAAAATTATGGGATAATTTCTTTAGATGCCTTAAATTATGCTTGTTCACAGACATATGTTATTTAGCTATTTATAGTATTTTCATTTTTTTAAAAATCATTTAGGAGCTAAATATTCCATGTTTACATATAAAATACAAAAAATTAACAAATCAAGTTTAAAATTTTCAAAAAAAATTATATAGTATATATTACTATATAGTATACCTCTGGACATAAGTCACAAAAAAATATAAAAAGAAAACATTCAAAATTACAAAACCCAAAAAAACTCATAACAATCAATAAAAATTAAGTAAAAATAAAAAATAGTTTTTTATTCTATATATTTTTTGTATTTTATAGTATATATTATAATATTTTTAGGACTTTTGAACTCATTTTCTATTTTTAAAATCCAAAATAATTCAGCTTATTTATTACACTTACTATTTTGATATAATAAATACATTAAAAATATATAAAAATAAGAAAAAATTATATTAAAATCCCAATTATAGAGAAAAATATAACGACATATAAATATTTTTCTATGAATTTTTACTACATATAGTTATATTTAAAATATAAAGCCTATATATCCTATATATACCTGATATTATTTATATACTTTATATCATTATTATTAATTATAAATAATTAATATATATTTAAAACCTTAAAAAATAAAAAGGAATGTTCTAGAATATATTTCCTTATATATTTATTATATATCCTTATATATTATTTAAATATCGTTATTATTATTGTATATAGCTATATATTATATGTTAAAAGCAAAAGAAACTAAAAATACACAAAATTAAATAGAAAATAAAATTTAAAAATAATAAAAAAATATAAAACATTAAAATATATAAAAATTAAATATAATTTAAAACAATAAAAAATGAAAATTAGTAGAAAAACTACAAAAATAATTATTATTAATTTTTTTATTTATAATAATTATACCTATCCAGTTTGCTCTCAGTTGTTCGACCCCTACTACTTTGTCACTATACATCTTATGTAGGGTATACTAAATTTCACCCCACATTTCTTTTGTATTCTATCTATAATGTGTGATGATTGTTTGTCTAATTTTATTGATTATAACCTGAGAGGCGAGAGATGATCGATACAATAATTGCTCAATCTCCTCCAAGACCGGATGCTAGGCACCCCTGATCGTTCTCTTCAACAATTATCATATTTATATATTTTATATATTTACAAAATAATTGAATATATATTTATTTCTTTTTATTATAATATTTATGGTTTAGTTTACATACATAAATAAATATATGTGTATATATATTATTAGTGTATTATGTTGGCATATTTCAACATACTGTTTATTTTAGTGTATTTTTGGAGATTTTATTTTATGTTTGTATTTTTAAATATATTTCAAATAATATATACAATTATAAAATATAAGAGGAGTAAAAATATAAAGAATAAACTAAATGAATGAATTATATGGATACCTAGTATAGTGGGAACCCAGAAAACTGGCTTTTGTATATTATCTCAATTTTTAATGAAACCACATTCATTACATAGATAATTCCATTTGAAATGCAGTGGAGGTGAGTTTGATGAATCTTGAGCATGTATGTAGGAGATATTAGTATGTGAAGTTCGTTTTACACTTTTTCATTTGTATGTCCCAGTTACACTATATGTTATTTTTATAATTTTTTATGTATTCTTATTACAATTTTCATGAAGAAAAATACTTATTTATGGTGTGTAAATGAAGAATAAAATAAGTAAAAATGGGTAATTGAATAATAAAGATCAGTGTTATGAGGCATTTATATACAATATTTTTCTTTTATTCCCCCATACTTTATTCCCAGTTGACCACGTCAATATTGACTTGGTCGTGAGGTTTAGGATTGGTCAATATCTTTGATATTTCCTTTCTTTTTCTCTTCTTTCTGTTATTCTTTTATTTTGTAATTAAAAGTAATGTATTTATACAATATTTACAGGTTAATATGTGAATGTTATTTCATGAATATTAGTGGTATTTACTTGCATTTTACTAGAGATATAAAGTCAAAATGAATGAATATGGGTGATGAAATGGGGATTCCTCAACGGTGCCCTTACGATTGATGGTTCACGTGCTTTCACTTATTGATTAACGATGACAAATAAGAGATACCCCTTTGCCAATCCACGTTCCAGATTAAATCAATGTAGGATTTCACATCTGTTGAATCTCGTGATCGGATCACTCTAATCAAAACTGGGGTGCGCTCTTCATCAAATGACAACTGATCTTTAGGAAGAATAGGGAAGAAGGGAGAGGTTTGGCTCTTTCGATCTGGGTTATCTCCATTCTCTGAACACCACTTGAACCCAGGAGGTGCTCAAGAGATGTCTGATGACATTCCGTAGTTGTTGATGCTTTCAAATAGGTCCAAGCCTCATCGAAGGAGGACTAGAGCTCGGAAGGATTGGGGTAACTGGAGTTTCTATCTTAAATCAAAAGATCCTTCAGATAGGGTCCTTGCCGTCCCTATACTGCACCACAAGGTTTAGGGCTCGAAGACGAAGGTCCTTGACACAAGGGTTACTCAAAAAGAGGGGGGGGATGATAGGGGCAAAGGATCTCTGGCTATCGATGGCGGAGGAGGTTTGATTCCTCGTTCTATGCAAGAACGAGGTTGGCTAATGGATTTGGGAGATGAACACGTAGAGGAAGGTGATGAGGTGCTCAGATGGGTCGGAACATGGATGGAACGGGTGGATTTGAGGCCTTGTCCTAGTTCCCTAGTGTACACAAATTTTTGATTTTAATAGAAACGAAAAGAAATCAAGCTAAACTAAGTGTAGGACTATATTAATTAAATAAAAATAAAGTTAAAAACCTTAGAATAAAGGGCTCACTTGGTCGGAATGACCGAGAAGCAGAACCACCTAGTGCTTTGCTCCGGTGATGGTGAATCCTCCCTCTTACTCCTTGTCCACTCCTAAGATCGATGAAGGTGCACCTCCTATCACTAGGGAACTCTCTCCATGTTCAATCCTAGGGGTTACATCTTGGAAGAGAGGATTATATTTGATTGGGGGTGGGGGAGAAACTATACAGTGCATTGATTGGAGAGCTCCCTTCGATTAGGGATTCCATGCCAATAGAGGGTTGACTACGAATGAGCATGGATCTTCTTGAAGGTTGATCACTTGGCAAAGAATTATCATGAAGGAAATGAGGGTAGAGGAGGTTTGGATCTAGCTGGTGAAAATGACAAAGAAGAGGAAATATCATGCTTCAGAATAATCCAAAGGAGGAATGGGGAGTTGACTGCGGTCTCCCCAATGCGCATCCTGATTGTTCCACGTGGACGGCTAGAAGACAAAACATAAACAAAAATAGAAAAAATGAGAAATTAAAATAGAAGAACATTTTATTAGTTGAATCTCAAAACATAAAAGCTGTTTATTTTATAGACTACTTTAGGTTATTTAGTTATTTTTATCATCGACTTATTTATTAATATATATCATGTTTATGTATATATAACTATGTACTTAGTATTTATATTTACATTTTATTATTTTTGCATGATATTATATTTACATAATTTATTTTTTTATAGTATTACTTTATAAATATTTATAAATTTTATGGAATTTTTATTATTTAATTCATATGTATAATTACATATATGCATCTTATACCTATATATTTAGTGTTTATTAATTATTTTTGGTATTTTAACATGCTTTTAATTTATTTGCATTTTTCATATGTGTTAAATAACATGTACACTTAATTAAAAATATAAAGAAGTTAAAAATGTATAAATTAAAATATATTGGCTTTATATATAGATGTGCAAACACCATAGTACCCCAAATTAGACAGCTTTTGCATCTTAACTCCAAATTAAATGAAATCACTTTATTTATAGGTAATTTAATTTAAAATACAAAGGATGCAAGATTTATAAATTTTGAGTTCATATGGAGGAGATATTGATTGATGAAATTATGTTTTTGACTTTTTCAACTGAGTGTACAAAGTGACTTGTGCATGGATTTGTCATATTATTTTTAGTAAGTTATATACATTATCATATAAAAGTTTTATGTTGAAAATATTTTTATGTGAGGTATGTACAAATGTGTATAAAATAGTGTAAATGTAGGCTATAAATTATACTGAACACCAAGGGTTTCTTGGGTTCTGTGTATAATTTCCTACATTATTTTACCCTTATCATCCCCTACTTTATTCCTTATCGACCTAGTCAATGCTGGACTAGGTTTTAGGGTTTAGGGTCAGTCAGTATCTTTGATACTTCCTTTATTTTTTTCGCTTCTTTATTCTTTTATTTTAAATTTAAATAATACACCATTGTTAAGATGTAAGTTCATGCCGGCTAGTCTTATTTACATGTATTTTATTAGGAATTTAAAACTAAAATAGGAGAACAAAGGTGAATGAATGCCTATTCATCAATAAGATCCAAAATTCTAATCATATTTGAACTGGCTCCTTCAAGGTTTTATCATTAAGTTTCTTATTTGATCATTGGGAGTTGGTATCGATCACATGCTTTCCAAAAGCATATATCACACCTACAAATCACGTCCTGCTTCTAAAGCAAGATGACCATCGATGGAATTTGGTTGGTCCCGATATCTCATGAGTGAGCTCATGTCATTCGGTTCAACAGTGAACCTGTATGTTCCCTTTGAGAGATCGTACTACTCATATATCCTTATATGCACACCAACTCACATGTGTATAGACCTTGATTAGGTCATCAACCTAATGGTCTGCCTAATGTACACACTAAGACATATAGTAACATGTATGTCTCTAGTCGGAGGGTGCATGCCTATACATACAACATAGGTAGTCTTAGCTATCTTGATCTCACTAAGTCAACTCTTAGACCTAACTTATTGAGCACATTCGAATCTCTATTCCTATGAAGAGGACTTGCATCAAGTGGTCGATCAAATGTTAGCATAGTAAGGATTGTCATCTCTTCTCAGGATGGAAATCCTTTTTGACAATCATTTGACAATGTTAGTTGTATTCTCAATATAACTCTTTAGATATCAACTTAGGGTCAGCCTTTATGATCCAACCATTGGATCAACAACTGCATGATTATGAAGATGGTTAAGAGAACCAATAAGTGCATGCATTTATTAATCTCAGATAGGGAGTGAAAATTCAATAATAGTTTTTTTAGGGTAAAAGAGGGTGAAATCCTGAGCTGGGACTCACCGCAAAAAGCACTTATAATAAAAGTTAATAAAGAGATGCATTACCTTATGGACCAGAAACAATACAGGGAAAGAGCGCATGCAATTACATTTTCTGAATAGAACCTTTGATTTATAAAAATTGGATCATTTCTTCCTCCCCATATGGCCCACATAGCAGCAAAAGGCAACACAAAATCTATAATTGTTATTGATATATAAATACAATAATATTTACTGAAGAAATGGTTCGCCGAGGCTCATATGTCTAACAATATCGCCAACAAATGTTCCACATATCTTCCAAATTTCGCTCAAATACGGAGGCATTTGCTATTTTAACTAAATGTCCAAATGTCCGGTTTTTTTTAAATAGGATTTAAGTTGTAAATATTGATCGGATTTTTGACTATTAAGGTAAATTAGCAATTGCCTTCGAATTTGCGTGTAATTTGGAGGATACGTAGAACATTCATCGAACAATATAATCCATAAGATTGGATTTTGGGAATCGGAATTGTGAAAAAATATATATTCAATTACAACACCTCTGTTGCAATTCCATCGCAAAGGCATTGCAATGCTAACGTATAATCATTGACATATATCAATGGTGTATATATTGCATATACCGACAAATCGTTGAGGTTTCAAAATATAATAAAAGGATATATTTTGATGAAATATTCTGGTTATGTATTTGATGTCGGATTAGACAGAAATTGTCTAGAATAGTATCTGATGTAGGCATATTTTACTGTCGTGACTCATGCAACCCATTGCGCGGTTATTACGAATCCAGTAAATTGGTTTTCTAAAGAACAATATCTGCATGTAACTCATCTAATTAAGCCTCAAGCTTCATATGACTACGAACGCATGAGCAGTTACATTTCAAATGCGTGATTACAATCTTGCCGGACATTCACACATGCGTTAACGAGTAAAGCTTTCGACCGACAACAAGAAGCCACATCCCCTTAATTTTCTTTAGGATAGTTCCATCATAACCTATTTCTCTTGCCCCACTAACCCTACTAACATACATTAAACAAGCCAAATAAGGAAGGACCCATACGAACCTTTTCATATTGAATGAGGCTTGGCTTGTGGAATGGCAAACGTACTTCTTGTCTCTCATACAAGGATGCTTCTTTTCCATATATATTAGATCCATGTGCTAACCAGCAATATAATCCATGGTTAGCTGCCCCCACCTGCCAACTACCAAGGGTATTAAACTCTCTTATTGTGATTAGGAGAAAGGAAGATGGCACCACCAACAATGACATCCCCAAAATTATGTGCTGAACTAATGTTCCACCAGCAACAAGGCTTAAACTATTGGAAATATATCGAGAGCTGGATTATTAAATTTTGTGTAGATGTAGTTAATACTCGCCAACAACAAGGCAACAAAGTTCCCATCACTTCTTCTATGATGTGAACAATTAAGGTCAAAGCCTATCAACCAAAAGTTGAACCGCTGCTGGAGACAGCATCTTAAATTGTACCTTTTAATTTCTTTATTACAGCACAACCCAACAAGTATCGAAATAAATAAATATGAATTGTCCCCGCAGGAAAAAATGACATCTGCCGAGGTAACTGCACTATTCGTAATTTTTTCAAGGGTTTTGCATTTTAAAAGGACAAGTCTCTGAGCTTGAGTTACAATCTTAAAAAATATCTATGTGAGGTATACTCGTTTGCCTTTTAACACTGAATGCACCTTAAGATTGCAAATAGTTTGGTATTCAAAGATCTCCCTAATTGGACATGCATAGATATATATGTTCATCAGATTTGGGTGCTGCACAACTTTCCCAGAATAAATTTTGGTTTGAGAGAGAAAGATGAAGATGATCTTGATGGTCACAACATAAATAGTTCCTCCTGCATGTGCACGATATTATGAAAATTGCAGGAACTCTTGTAATGAATAATCAAATTATACAGAACATATTCCAGATTGCAGTAAAATTGACAGACAGATTAATTTAAAAGTGACGTATTCAAAACCAAATCGTCAATCAGAACTAAAGGCTACGGAAACAGTGCTGATGCCCAATCATGTGCCTATGCAAGAAACAAAAGAGGAGAGGAAATGCAATTGAAGTCGAAAGATATATGGAATGCAACAGGAGAGAGCGTACACAAGATGTACTCGCTTAAATTCAGAGACCTTTATTTTTTTTCTAAGATTTTCTCAGGCAAACGGCTCGAGGTGTGTGAGCTGTAGATTCTCATGCCCCCATGCACACAGTCTTGTTCTCGCATGGGAACACGACTCATGACATAGTGTGGGGTTCTGCTTCTTTTGTTTCCTTCGCATTTAAGATGAGGAAATGTCCGTACATGGATCACATTGCGCATCATTCTCACAGTAGAGATCGGCTGTCGGGATGTGCCCAAGAACAGATACATCACGAAGGAGCATTTCTTACATCACGAACCACCATTATTGCCTGTGGGAAAAAATGCCTAAGCCTGTGGTAGGTAAAGGCAATGGGGAGGTGATTAGTTGTAGGGCCGGTGAGGAGGGTCTGCGTGCAGGAAGAATCGATGCATGCATGGGTTCTAACTTCTATCTGCTTGATACAAGCAAGACGGTCACGGGGTGTTCAATGGAGTAAAATAACAAGTTGTGGTGTTAACCTTAGGGCTCATGACGCGATGTGTCGTGTATATGCACAATTTGAGATATCAGAAGGCGTTGGCCTTTTGTTGAGCCAATTCCTGCCTCCAAAATGCCCCTAGATACTTTCCTGGAGGTCCCCTTTTCCCACAATCTAGAGGACACCATTTCTTATCTTATTTTATTGAAAAAGACAGAGAAAATAAAGGTTTGGAGGAAATGGGTGATAAGAAAACGAAGGGAAAACATGAATGATTGTTATGACCCAACAAAATCGATAAGTTATTGTTATAACATATTTTGTTTACGGTGATTGTCGCAATAGAAGTTCGGTACCACATAAGACTGCATTGACCTTAGAATCAAATAATGTCTCCTAAATATGACCACACGTGTATCTTATTCTTGTCACCGTTATCGTTGATTTTCTTAGATGACTAGTGTACTTGCCCGCGCTTCGCGGCGGTTTTGAAGCGACAATATAAATTATAATTAATGGGAATAATGTTTTGAATAATCTTTGAGGTCATAGGAGACTCCAATGTTGAAGTTCATTGATGTCTTTTCCATTTAAACATGCTTTTCTTTTTATTGCTATGTTGTATTAAAAGAATAACATGGTTATATTATGATTGATGGTTTAGTTGTTGATGAACTAATTAGTCCTCCATGCAAAGGAATACCATTAGTATTTAATTCAACTACACGCATCTTCAGAAACACGAAATTCATAGAGTATAAAAATACTATTAAGATTTACAATATTGTATGTGAAATTTTCTAATTGTGTATGCTACTGAAAAGCGAGAATGCGAGAGCCGCTAAATAGCGGTCTGACAAGTCAGACTCACTGTCGCTGGTGCGACTGCTCAAACTTCCTCGGTCTTCAACAATTAACCCACACAATCAATCAGAGAATGAATAGCAAGGATTAAAATTTATTATACCCTACTAACGATGTACAATGGCAAGCAAGTAGGGGTCGAACACAAGAAGCAAAGGTGTAAAGCACGGATAAAAATCCAATCCCAAGTCCAACAAGCAACTTAGCCAATCTAGAATTTTTGTGGGTTTTTGATTTTTATAAGTTTTTTTATTTAATTTTTAATTTTATATTTTTGTATTTTGGTTTTTAATTTACTGATTTTTATATTTTCTTTTTATATTTTATATATTTTTTTTATTTTCTTTTTTTTAATATTGGAGAGTAAGAACAATATAATAGAAGGCAAGCTAAGGTATTTATATAAATAGATAAAAATACTCAAAAATGGGGAAATAAAGTCTTTTTGGTCTTTTTATACTTTTTTACTGTTTTTGTGATTTTTGGGTAATTTCTAGAATGTTTTTGGTATTTTTAATTAGCAAAATAGAGAAAACAGTAGTAAAAAGTAAGGCTGAAACTTAAAATGGAGACATAAAATAGAAATCAGTGGCAAAAATTCCCCAACTTAATTTTCAGTGAAAGATGATGAAACCAAGAAAATTTAGGAAAAGAAAACACTATTTTTGGATTTTCTATGGATTTTATAAATTTTTATGAATGTTTTTAGAGTTTTGCAATTTTTTGGAGTTTGGTTTTATATTTTTTTAAAGATTTTTGGCTGGGAGTTAAAACTAACTAAAAGACACAAAATATATTTTTTTGGGATTTTTCTGAAGCGTTTTTATATTTTTTAGTGATTTTCTAGTGCAAACAGTGCTGAAAATAGGTGTTTTTGAATTTTTATAAATAATAAAATGTAATATTTAAGAAAAATAAAAATATGGCGTGGAAGTACTATGCAACAGATATCTAAGTTAATTTTTATAGATTTTTTTAGGGCTTAATAGATGCATGAGTAAAATACAAGAAACAAAAAGGAAATACACACGGCCAGGGGTAGAAATGTAATTAGCAGAAAGTCCAGGGGTCTCTTTGCAATATTCTCACAAAATATTTGACTAGAACAGAAAATTGCGAGACTAACAATTAATAGTACAGACTACGGCGGTTATGCTTGCAAAAACGCCAGGGCGCACGTGACATGCACGCGCGCCTGGCAAGGCTAAAGTTGTAATATCACAAAATGCCAGGGCTCAACGTGCAAATACTACAACATTATTTAATGGCCGAAGAAAGTTTTGGTCTGAATATTTAAATACAAAAAACGCTCGGGTAAAGATGGCAAAATACCCAAGCAGCAGCGCGATCCGACGGCCAAGGGAAATTCACTAATGCCACGTGGCGCGCCCTCCTTGTGCGATGCCCCTTCGTGTTTCACGGTCGGGATTAGCTGCTTTGGATGATCGAACGGCTGTGCGCCTTCCCAATCCGACGGTTGCTGCTTCTATGGACGAACAGGTGCAAGATCGACGGCCGTCGAGCAACCTGGAAGAACGCCTGAAGAACTCGCCTGGGCGAGTTTGAATCCGATGGTTCTCTTCTCTCCAGCCGCCTTCAAGACCGCCGGCAGTCCCTCCTTGCTCCTGGAAGATGCCTTAACCCAACGGCGAAGCCAAAATGGGCTGAAAGGCCCTAATGCCCCGCCGCGAGGTCAAGGGGACGGTGCGGCCCCAGGTGGTTCGTCCTTGGCTGAGATCCGACCCCAGGAGGGGGCCTGTTACCCCTCGAGACCTGCAAAAAATAGATGAGGAAGTCGGGGGCAAGATGCCCCGACTTCGTGGAGTATTTCGTGCAAGGGGTGGGTGTTTGGACAAGTGACGATGGCGGCCGGCGAGACTCTCGGCCGGCCGTGATGATTCGAGATGCAAAGAAAAAAAGAAACGCTACTGACTAGATCTTGAACAGGGGAGTGCCACCGTGGCTCTTTATCATTCAAAGCTCAGAGAAAAGAAGAGAAAAGAGGAAGAAGATACCTCACCCGTGCGTGTTCTCCGGCGAGAACTCCGGCGAGGGGATCTACTCGATTCAACACCTCGTCGCCCCCGTTTAAACGCCCACCAAGCTCCTGCTGTCACCACGAGTCTGGTCGAGGGTCTAGGTTAAGGTTTTGGAGGTGGAAGAGTGACCAAAGGCAAATGGGAAGAAATGGGTTGTTTTTGAATGTTGGCTCTGGAGCGACTTTCGAGGAGGCGTATCTTGCGAATCTCAACTCCAATCCTCGAGGTAAACGGTAGGCGTGATAGATCACATGTCGAGGAGAAAAAGTGATGAAGACCGCATCATGAAATGGTGTAAGGATCGTCCCCCAAAAATGGGCGAAAATCAAGAAAAAACCACTCTGACCCGCTGCAGGAGGAGGCCAGGAAGTTGACCAGTGGGTCAACTTTCCAGCCACCTGGTTGGTCCACGTGGACCAACCAGGAAAATCCGCAGGAAAAAATACTTATAAATTCTGTTAAAAATAGAAAATGATTTTATTGATTTTTAATTATAAAATGAAAAATGTTTTTTATTTTATGAATTAATTTAATATGATTTTTAATTATTTTTATGATACATATTTTTACAAGTTTGCATTTATACCCCTATAGGTATCTATATCTATATATTTAAGTATTTTATTTTTATTTAGGTATTTTTAATTTATTTTATTTTAGTTTTTATTTTCTAAAATTATAAAATACTTTTATGTACACAAATATATATTTATTTTCATTTTCTGATATATTTTATACACTTAATAAAATGAAAGTGTTTACTTGTATAGGTATAGCTACATGTATTATACCTATGTATTATAATATATACAAGTATTTTTATTTGTATTTTATTTATGTTTTTATTCTGATTTTAATGTACATAATTATTATAAGTATTATTTACAACATTATAAAAATATAAAATTATATAAATAATAAACAAATAATAAATTGAATATTTTAATATGTACAAGGTACAATAGGGGTCCAAAAGTCAACTTTCAAACCGGAGCTCCGCCAAATGCGAAACCACCGCCATTAATTAGCTTATTTTCTTCTATATACAATTTAATTCACGCTGCATTTGGAGTTTCCGTTTGTGAGATACGGGTCTGGGAAGTTGGCATTCTGGATTTTTATTCAGACCATAACTTTTTATCTGTACATTATTTTTCTGTGAAATCAATTTTGTATTTTTCTTTATTAAATTATCTACAACTTTCATGTACAAAGTTTCTTTATTTGATGAATAAAAAGTGGAACCAAAAATAGGTCCCAAAATGAATAAAGAATGAATAGAATGTATAGGTATTTTATCTGTATTTTGGCCCTTATCTCCGCCTACTTTATTCCTTGTCGACCTATTCATCAAGATGCCTAGGTCTCGGGGTTTCGGGTCATAAAATATTTACAATATTTTATTCTTTTTCTTTTCTTTTCTTTATTCTATTATTTTGGCACTAAAAACCGCATTTTATACAATATTTATACACATATACATGAATGCTAAAATGCATGAATTAGCTCTATTTACACGCATTTACTAGGGTTTTTGAGGCCAAAATGATAGAATAAAGATGATGAAACGTGGATTCATCATCCCCCTATACTTGCCTTTGCTAGTCCCTAGCAAATACTTATGCAATAAGTGCAGAAAAGAAAAATAAAGAAAAGAAAAAGAAGAAAGATGGATTTTATTTGATCATCAAACTTGTCTTCACAAAATCAAAGTTTGGAGCTTAAGTCGGACCTTTGGATTTTTAGTGCGAGCGGAACCTTAGTGAGAACCGTGTTTGAAATCCAACAGCCCTTGAGAATCCCAAAACTCTGTCCAAGTCTCCTCAATTGCCAGGTCAGAAATATCTCAACTCATACGCAAACCCTTACGACTATGAATCTGACTCGTACAGTGTAAGTGATGGTGGCTCTCCTCAGCTAGAATGACAAAGAAACTGACTTCTCCAGTACGACAACCCAATGATTCCCCAATCCAGCAACTCCATCCTCGAGGAGCGGGGTATTCCCTTCTAAGTTCAAGTGGCAACCAGCTCAAGAGGAGGGGGTGAAGAGAAGAATGGACGGTAGCCAGTGTAGCTACCTATCCTTGGATGCAAGACCAGTGTAGTCAAGTCATCCTGCTGCAGGCTCACATATTTGACTTTGGAACTCAAGCTTGCTTATTGACTTTACAACATATGTACATACTTTGTAGGCTTTTTTTTTTTTTTGAAATACTATTCACAGCAGCATTTACATAAGGAGTTTTTCCTCTTGAGCCAGTAGACTATCCCTCTTTTGAAGCTTTATCGCAACCCACAGCCTCCTGTCTTTAGACTTCCTAATCACTGGACGGGTTGGGGTGCACTTCCCTCCCTAGAGGAGGACAAATGTTTCCACCTGTGTGCGTCTCATACCGGCAAATCCAATCCCCTCACCACTCCAACTGAGTTGAGCCATGTGAAAGGTGCAAGTGTCCAAGTAAGGTCATTATCAACAAGAGTCGTGCGTGTGCTCCGAAATACTCTACTTAGGCAGTCAAGAATCCATTGAACCAAGTCTCGTGATCCTCAAAGAATTAAGTCAACTAGACCTGAAGTACCTCAAACCCAGTTCCTATAAGGTTCCTGTTATTAGGTAGATTTTAAGGTCCAATCAAGCTCCAATCTTCAGATTTTACTTAGACTCGTTCAACTATCAAACTCAATCCGAAAAATGCGAATGCTATGCAAATGCAATGCAGAAAATCTTTTTGTGATGAATTTTCAAAGATTTTGAACTTTTTATGAATTTGTGAAAATATGATGATGATGCATATGCAGATGCATTTTTTTTTGTATTTTTCAAAAAAGATTTTTCAAATGTTTTTGGATTTTAATTTTGCAAATGTTTTTGGGAATTTTTGAAAATAAAAAGTTTTGGCTGAAAACTAGGTGAAAATATGTACACGGGAGTGCTTCTTATATTTACAAGAAATGGATTTTAAGAATTTACAGGGTAAGTGGTTAATTTTATACATATATATATATATAGAGTGGATTTTTGTGTGATGTGTATATTCCTCAAACTGATTTGAAAACAATTTACACACCATTTTTGAAAACTATAGTCCAAAATAATTTTTACAAACATTTTACACACATTTGAAAATCATTTTGCAAAGGCTTTCAAAACAGTATATATAGGTTTTTCAAATCATTTTTGCAACCATTTTTCAAACTATTTGCAAATCATTTTTCAAACATTTTTATTTCACACAAAGAAAAGAAGTTTTACAAAACACACATTTTCACACAGGTTGAAAACATTAAACAAAATATTTTCAAAATTGTTTTCAATAGATGTTCACAAAGATTTTCAAACCATTTTTCAAACATTTTGCAAAAAGCATTTTCACCTGATTTATTAATCAGTAAATACAAAAAGAATTTGAGGAATAACCACATCTTTTTATTAAGGATTTTTAATGAATTTTAAAGAATTTTTAGCCATATTATTAGGAAAATATGAAAATACGAGTTATGGCTAAAGTATATACGTAGTATATACGACCCCCCTATACTTAACTTGAGCTATGTCCTCAGAGATCGGAGAGAAAAGAGAAGACATAACTCGTACTAAGTATAGGAAAATCTAAAAAAATAAAGGAATGAAGTAATGAATCAATGAATGAGAAGTTGACCGTCCCCCCTATACTTAGGATCAAATAATCCTAAGTATAGCAGACTGTACACAAAGCAGGGAGGGTCAAGGGTGGGAATGAACAGATCATACTCAGATTGTCTCCCCCTATACTTAGGGTAAGATATCCCTAAGTATAGACAAGAAGAGGAGACAATGGAGAGGATCAAGAGGAATAGAAGAAACTCGGGGTGCACACCCCCCTATACTTAGGACAAAGTACGTCCTAAGTATAGAAGGTTGTCTACAAGGGGTAGCACTTTTCTGATAGATGAAGAAGATAGAAGAGGAAAAGAAGAAAAGAAGAAAAGAAGAAAAGAGATGAGGTTGGGTATGAACAACGCGGGATGCACATCCCCCCTATACTTAGGATAGAGTACATCCTAAGTGTAGCAGTGATGAAAGGGATGGCATCAATTCGGTAGAATAAGATAAAAGAAGAAGAAAAGAAGAAAAGAAGAAAAGATGGAAAGGAAAAATCATTCAAAAATGTTTTGATATGCTTTGCCTTCCTCTGTCTCCTTCGAGATATTCAGCTCATCCTCATAGATTACTTGAATCGAGTCAACGACGGCCATGAATGTGTCATGTTCGAGGTATGGCTTCAGAAGCTGTCCATTGACTACAAAAGGCTGTGCGTCAGCTGACAGATTGGATATCAATACACTTCCGTTGTCACGCACCTGCCTAACTACAAACGGCCCAGTCCATTTGCTCTTCAATTTGCCTGGAAAGATTTTTAATTTCGCATCGAACAACCATACCTTCTGACCTGGATCAAAGGACTTGTGGCGGATGTGCTTGTCATGCCATGTTTTGACCTTTTCCTTGTACATCAGGCTGTTGTCATATGCATAATCTCTGAATTCCAGTAATCTGTTCAGATCCAATTTCTGGTTCTGTCCTGCTTGCTTGGAGTCCAAATTACAGATGTTAATAGCCCATAAAGATTTATGAATAAGTTCCACGGGCAAGTGGCATGGCTTGCCATACACCAGGCGGTAGGGAGACATTCCCAAGGGTGACTTGTACGCTGTTCGGTAAGCCCAAAGAACGGAATCAAGCAGCTGAGACCAGTTCTTGCGATCCGGACGCACAAGTTTCTGTAAAATTGTCTTGATCTCCCTATTTGAACATTCAGCTAAGCCATTGGACTGCGGGTGATAGGGTGAAGCAACACGATGCTCGATGCAGAATTCTTGGGTCAGCTTCTTCACCTCTCTGTTTATGAAATGGCTGCCCCCGTCAGATATGAGGATCTTGGGAATCCCGAACCGTGCTATGATGTGATCTCGTAAGAATCGACAGACAGTCCGACTGTCGGCGGCTCGGGCGGGGATAGCCTCCACCCAACGACTGACATAATCGACAGCAAGCAGAATATACTCATAACCCAGACTGTTAGGAAACGGGCCCATAAAGTCGATCCCCCATGCGTCAAAGACATCTGAGATCTGAATGTACTTTAGAGGCATCGTATCTCTCATTCCTATGGTTCCACCCATCTTCTGACAGTCAGTGCAACCTTTGACGTATTCATCTGCATCTTTGAACAATGAAGGCCACCAGAGGCCACTTTGAAGAACTTTTGCTGCCGTCCGTTTTCCTGAATGATGTCCTCCAGAATCTTGATCATGACATAAAGCGAGGACACTTGGAACCTCCTCCTGAGGTATACACCTTCTCCAGATGCAATCGGCTCCCTCACGAAACAGATACGGGTCTTCCCACTGGTAGAAATGGATTTTAGACAAAAATCTGTCTACTTTCAACTTAGGCCAGTCCTGTGGGATTTTCTTGGCAACTAGATAATTCACAATGTCCACATACCAAGGAAGTGAGGCGACAGACAGAATCGATTCATCTGGAAAGGTCTCTGTGATAGGCTGCAAGTTTAGCTCAGGAGACTACGGTTCAGGAAGTCTTGACAGATGATCGGCCACTACATTCTTTACCCCAGGTTTATCTCTGATTTCCATGTCAAACTCCTGGAGGAGAAGGATCCACCGGATGAGGCGTGGTTTGGCATCCTTCTTCTGCTGTAAATACCGAATGGCCGAGTGATCAGTGTAGATGATAACTTTGGACCCAAGAAGGTAAGATCTGAACTTTTCCAAAGCAAAGACTACCGCTAGCAGCTCCTTTTCAGTGACAGTGTAGTTTCTCTGGGCTTCATCGAGCGTTCGACTAGCGTAGTGAATTGCAAACGGTACATTGTCTTTCCTCTGTCCCAGTACAGCTCCGATGGCATAATACGACGCATCGGTCATAATCTCGAAAGGCTGAGTCCAAATCGGTGGCTGTAGGACAGGGGCCTGCGTGATGAGCTCTTTCAACTGATTAAAGGCAAGGAGCACACGATCGTCTACAATGAACTCATTGTCCTTGCCGAGCAACTCAGTCAGCGGTCTGGCCAGTTTGCTGAAATCTTTAATAAATCGTCGGTAAAAACCGACATGGCCCAAGAATGACCGGACTTGCTTGATATTTGTAGGTGGCTCCAGCTTAGATATTACATCCACCTTGGCCGGGTCAACCTCCATGCCACGTTTAGAAACAACGTGACCCAGCACTATTCCTTCGGTCACCATGAAGTTGCTCTTCTGCCAGGAGAGCACAAGATTCACTTCGCAGCACCTCCGTAAGACTCGGTCTAGATACTCCAGACATTGATCAAATGAATCCCCATAGACCGAAAAATCGTCCATAAAGACCTCGAGAAAGCTACCCACCATATCCGCAAAAACTGCAAGCATACACCTCTGAAATGTAGCTGGGGCATTGCAAAGCCCGAACGGCATCCGTCTGAAGGCATATGTGCCAAAAGGACAGGTGAACGTGGTCTTCTCTTGGTCTTCAGGAGCAATAGCAACTTGATTATACCCAGAGTAACCGTCCAAGAAGCAGAAATATTCCTTCGCGGCCAATCTCTCCAAGATCTGGTCGATGAAGGGTAACGGAAAATGATCCTTCTTGGTGGCAAGGTTAAGTCTTCTGTAGTCTACGCACACTCGCCAAGAAGTCGGTACTCTGGTGGCGATCTCCTCTCCTTTGTCATTTTTCACAATGGTGATCCCTGATTTCTTGGGCACAACATGCAGAGGGCTCACCCATTTGCTGTCGGAGATGGGATAAATGAATCCCGCATCACACCATTTCTGGATTTCCTTCATAACCACCTCTCGCAAATTCGGGTTTAATCTTCTTTGCAGTTCTCGAGAGGGTCTGCAATCGTCTTCCAGAAAGATGCGGTGCGAACAGAGTGACGGATTGATCCCGTGGAGATCAGAGGTTCGCCAGCCTATCGCCATGCGGTTACGTTCAAGAACCTCCATCAGACGAGATTCTTGATCTTCGGTCAGATGTGCATTGATGATGACCGGGTACATGTTCGGTTCTCCTGCAAGGAAGGCATACTTCATATTGGAGGGCAAGGGTTTCAGCTCTGGCGGTGTCTGAGCTGCTTCGGTGGTGACCTCAGCTATTAATGCAGGTGGTGATTCTTTCCACTGTGCTATGTCCACCATAATCTGCTCCGTGTCTTCTCTCAGATCCTGACAGAATTCCTCGATGATTTCATCTTCTTCCGAAAATGCTTCCAAACTCGGCTCCTGGTTCTGAAGGCATAACGACCCCACGGTAGTATTTTGTAGTGCATCAGCAAGGTCCTCATCTTGATCGACACACGGGAATTCGACTGCGGTCTCCACTTCCTTCTCTGGATAGAGGATTCCGTGGATCTCATGATCATCCAGGAAGAGGTTGGTGTCTTGAATCTCGGCAAGAAAGTCGCAGTCTTCATCATTCTCAATCACCCTTGCACATGATACCGATGTTGGTTCAACGGGCGTTCCCTCAGACAGGGTCTCTACTCGGATAATTTCATTGCCAGCTCCAAAAGTGATTTCTCCTGTCCCATAATTCACTACTGCGTTTGACGTCCGCAGAAATGGCCTTCCGAGTATGATCGGGGTAAGGAGCAACGGAGCGGGGACGTCCATATCTAAGACCACAAAATCGGCTGGGAAAGATTTTCCCTGAACCGTGACGATCACGTCCTCCAACAGGCCCCTAGGCCGCTTGACTGACTTGTCTGCAAACTGCAGAATCATCTTTGTAGGTTTGAGCGGTCCCAGCTTGAACTCCGTGAGTAGTGAGGCTGGCATCAGATTAACAGATGACCCGCTGTCGAGGAGTGTTCGTTCGAACTCTTGATCAAACATCTGACAACGTACAAGAGGTGCTCCCATATCTGGCTTTTTGTCCAGGAGGTTGCAGATGGCATTGACGGTAGCCATAGTGAGGATGTGCTTTTCAGATTTACCACCTTTGCTTCGGGAGTTATGGGGGGTTGGCCTGCGCTTGGTTGTACATGCCTCTTTAAGTCCTTTCTTCACAGCTGGCATGTACTCAAGAGCTTTCATTAATGGCATATTTAACACCAAATTCTGAATGATTTCTATGATCGCAGGATCAGACAAAGCACTTTTCAAATTTTTCATTTTTTTGTGTTTTTTCATTGCTTTAGGAAAAGGAATATTTACAAACTCTTCTCCAATTTCATTCAAAATAGTGTCTGTGTTGTTGTTTACAGGTAGATGACAAAAAGGAATGGATTCATCTACAATTTGTGGACCAAAAATGACAGGCTCGGCTTCGGGAGCTGGCGTTGGACTCGCTGCAGGTGCGGTGCTCCTCCTGTCAGGAGCTGACTGTGATGCGGGTGCAGGCGTCTCCAATGCTGGCCGGTCTCCACCGAGGTTTCTGCTATCTTTTTGTGTTTTTCTGTTTTCTTCATTTTTTTGTGATTTTCTGAATGCTGGTGCTGCTCCCAAAATGCTTGCTGGCCCTGGTGTTGGCTGGGCTGACGACTCCCCATCAGATGCAATGTGCTTTCCTTTCGCCGTCGCCGATGGCTGGAGTGTCCTACCGCTCCTGAGAGTAACAGCGTTAGATAAAAAACAATTAAGTTCACCTGATTCGGGTTGGACACTGCCGGCTACCTGCTCCTTGCGTCGGAAATTGTTAGGATTGGCTTCGACCTGGGCTGGTATGACGGTTTTGGTTGCCGTCAGGTCGTCGATCTTCTGGGTCATCTCGGCCATATTCTTCATCAACTGTTCCAAACAGGCCAGGGCCGGATTGACCGGCACAATCTCAGAAGATTCCCCCAGCTGGGGTCTAGACTGCGGGTATGGCGGTTGAGATTGTGACTGGTATCCTTGTGTGAATTGTTGAGGAGGGGGGTTTGAGGAGTACTGTGACGGGTGTTGGTTGTATTGTGCAGCCGGTTGCTGGTGATATCCTTGTCCACGATACCCGGACTGCTGAGGCCCATGTTGGTAATTCTGCCTCCACGTGTTTCCATGTGAGGGAGGCTGGTACTGGTAGGGCTGCTGGAATGGTCTTCCACCCTGGTGTTGCTGCTGGAAGGGCCTGTTGCCCATGTTCTGACCCTGAGAGTGTCCCTGAGGACGGGTCAGCTGCGCTTCGTTGTTCCAGACGCCATTGATCTCCTAGATCAGCGGCGGGGGTGGAGAGAACTGCTCGGAGTACGCGGGCTGGTGCTCTGGTTGATATACAACCATCTGTGCCTGAGGCTGCGGTTGCTGCTCCGGGACCTGCACGTAGTATACGTGCTGGACTGGCTGGGGCTGCGGTGGAGTCGGCTAAGGATTTTGCTGCATTGTAGGCTCCTTCTTCTCAGCGTTCGGCTCGGCAGAGGTGGACACAGCGTTGCACATGTTTGCATTCAGTGCTCGGACGAGCTGCTCCAGCTGCTGGGAAATCTGGTCGAGCTTCTCCAGACCTTGGGTCCTCTTCTCTATAACTGCCAGTTTTTCGAGGTCCTGCGACCTCTTCTCAATGATGTCCACTTTGGACAAGTGGCTCCCGATGATACTCAGGTTGGAGCTTTCATCTTTGTCCTCAGTGTGAGAAGCCATGTTAACTGGCTTGCTGATGGCGGTTGGTGGTTTCATGTATACCCGGGATGAGGATTGGGCTGCTTCTCCCTCAGCCATTTCTTCAAAGACATTCCATACGACATCCTCGTCCTTATTAAAATGTGAACCGCCGCAAGCTGCATCCACGAGCTTTTGGCTCTCAAATGATAGCCCCCCAAAGAAGTGTTGTACGAGACTGGTCTTGGGTATTTCATGGTGGGGGCACTTCTCCTGGAGATCCTTGAATCTCTCCCACGCTTCATGGATCGTCTCGTGGGGCTGCTGGCAGAAACTGGAGATCCGGGCACGCATCTGGTTTAATCTCCCCAGAGGATAGAATTTGTGGAGGAAAGCAGATTTTAGTTCCTCCCAGGTGGTGACGACCTTCCCGAGATGATCGACCCAATAAAGGGCCTTGTCTTGAAGGCTGAAAGAGAATGCGGTCATCTTGATCACATCCAGGGGAACTCCGGGGTAGTAAGCGGTGGAGCAGATGCGGTTGAACTTCTTGAGGAAAATATATGGCTCCTCAGTGGTGTTTCCATGAAAAGTGGGAAGCAGTGACAGAAACTGTGGCTTCAGCTCGAAGTGAGCATGCATACGTGGAATCTGAATCCACTCAGTGATGCGCCCTGCTCCTGGGTTGTATGTCTGCTTGAGCGTGGGCTTGGGCTGCGGTGGATCCTCTTCTGCTGCATCAAAGTCAGGTCCCACTGAGAACTCATCATTGACTTCCTCGAAATTGGGATCATCCTCCCGTCGGCCGTCTCTTGCATCGGCCCTCCTCCTCAGATCATTCAGCATGTCCTGAAAGGCATTCTGGGCTAAATCCTGATTGGTCAACTGCTGCTGAATGGCTTGAATGGAAGCCAGCAATTGACTGTTGACCTCACCCTACGTAGTATATTGTCCTTCTGCCGCATTGTCTTCAGGCTCATGCTGGGGCTGTGGTCCTTTCCCTCTTCCTCCTGCCATCTCAGACTGTACTTGAATCTCTGACTCTTGATCGGGTTGAAGATCTGCATGACGGAGTAAACCCTGATCAGTATCTTCCTCAGCACCAACTGTTGAGATGAATCTGGGGCCAAGGTCAATCCCAGAATGTTGTGAACGGAGCATATGATATTGACTGAAATCGACCTCCATCCACAAGGGGTTATTTCGGGGATAAGAGTAGTCCCGGTGTATTGAAAGGGGAAGAGCTAGTTCGGGTTGCGAGTCCATCCCGAATAGCGGGTTAATTGGAGAAAGGCAAGTATTGAAAGAGGCGAGAATAGGGGAGTCCAAAGAGACATCCGCAAGATCCGAATTAACTCTTCGGAGATCACCCCTCTTTATTAGAGACGTCGATCGCACGGAATCGATGTGGGTGTCGGCAAGGTCCCGACTAAACCATCCGTGTAGCGACATCTTGCGAAGATCAAGAGGAATGGATGTTGGATGAAGAGCACGAGGGTAACAAGAAATAAAGAGGATTGCAAAACAGTAGAAGGCTCACAATGAGCAAGGGTCAAATAGAAGGGGAGCAAAATTGCGCAAAGGCGCGATATTTTTGATCTTGACCTAAATGTGATTGGCAATCAAACACAAGACAAGGGAGTTCACCAACTCAACGCGTGAAGCCGTGAAGGTTCGGCTGTTATCTTTGTAATTTTTATCTTGATTTCAGGAATTTATCTTTCAACGAGTCCTTAGAGCGCTACGCCTATAGGAGCGAGAGTACTGACGGAAAAGTATTCCCGTACTTGTCCTCCTCCTGTGTAACCTGTAACTTGCGCTTTTTAAGGTCCTTGTAACCCTTCCTGGATCCCTACTCAGCCAAAGAAATAGAGGGAGGAAGCCGATAGGCGAAACCGATACTTCGGATCTCACTCGCAACGGAATCACCCGTGAGCGTGCAAGATCCTACTCGGACGCAGCCGGTGAGACAGACACCCCCGTGAAGGCGTGGCCTATGCTCGGTACTTCGGACAAGGTCGGCTCTCACACAATAGTGAGTCACCACTGGCGACCAAGCCCTACTCGACTACGTACGATAGTAGCGCCAATACTTCGGAAATCCAGGCGATACACAAGGCAGCCACAAGTTGGGTTTGGGGCTCTAATCCTTACGAACGCTCAACTCACTTGGAAGGAGACCTTCCCATGCAACCTGAAAACAAGTGAGGGTGTTACTCTCCCCAATCAATGAGTCCAGTTACCAATTTTAATTTAGGTCAAAGTTTTCTTAGCAGTCCCTTTTTTAATTTTTTTGTGTTATCGCTTCTTTTGAGTAGATTCAAACAAGCGCCTAACGATTTTGTATTTTCTTTATCCTAATATGTCCAAAATCAGAGGGAGAAAAGAGTCGGGAAAAACCAATGCAAGTCGGCACCAAGATGGAAATCTCACCTTTGTGCCTATATGATGAATGCCAAGTGAGAAGACTTACAGTGAATCCCAGCTCTCTCCATGCGGGATGCAAGGCAGAAATTTATAAACCTAATCTATATGCCGGTTATGCAATGCGGAAATCGTCCTAGAACAGGCAACTGCTAGCGTGAAGAACCACAAGCTAGCTAATAATTCCCAATCCGAGTGTCCGGTCTTGGCTCACCCCTCCTCTTCCCAACACATTTGGAGTAGGAGAAAGCGCTTGTTCGGGTGTGAGCTCGCGGCGCGTGGATTTGGAAGCTACTAGCTAGCTGTTTAATTAGTCTAAGTCCAAATACGAATCTATAGGAGCATGCAAATATAATTAGGTGTTTGGACCTATTCTAATCGAATCAAGCAGACCTAGAACTAAGAGCTCAATCCACAAAAGAAAGTGAAAAATGAAAACAAAACCGGAAAATGTCAGCGATAAAAACTCGATAAAATCCGCGGTGAGCCCCCGGGTGAACAAACACCCGGAAATTAGGCCCGAAGTGTCCAAGTGTCTGAGTCCTGTATTATTACAAATTAATCAACTACTCTCTCTCACAAAAATAAAACAACTCTCTCTCTCTCTAGTCTTCCTGCTCTCTCCTGCCGGCTAGGGTAGAATAGCCGACTCCTCCTCCCAAGGCTGCTCAGGATCCCCTAGGTGATCCTCCTCGGTCGGTGGTCCCTCGCAAGAAAACAAAAGAGATGTCAGACAGTTCAAAATGAATAATACACAAAATACAAGTAAGCAAAAAATGGCTAAGTGACTAGAAAGACCCAAAGGTACTCTACAAGTCGATGCTCCCCGGCAACGGCGCCATTTGAAAAGCGAGAATGCGAGAGCCGCTAAATAGCGGTCTGACAAGTCAGACTCACTGTCGCTGGTGCGACTGCTCAAACTTCCTCGGTCTTCAACAATTAACCCACACAATCAATCAGAGAATGAATAGCAAGGATTAAAATTTATTATACCCTACTAACGATGTACAATGGCAAGCAAGTAGGGGTCGAACACAAGAAGCAAAGGTGTAAAGCACGGATAAAAATCCAATCCCAAGTCCAACAAGCAACTTAGCCAATCTAGAATTTTTGTGGGTTTTTTATTTTTATAAGTTTTTTTTATTTAATTTTTAATTTTATATTTTTGTATTTTGGTTTTTAATTTACTGATTTTTATATTTTCTTTTTATATTTTATATATATTTTTTTTATTTTCTTTTTTTTTTAATATTGGAGAGTAAGAACAATATAATAGAAGGCAAGCTAATGTATTTATATAAATAGATAAAAATACTCAAAAATGGGGAAATAAAGTCTTTTTGGTCTTTTTATACTTTTTTACTGTTTTTGTGATTTTTGGGTAATTTCTAGAATGTTTTTGGTATTTTTAATTAGCAAAATAGAGAAAACAGTAGTAAAAAGCAAGGCTGAAACTTAAAATGGAGACATAAAATAGAAATCAGTGGCAAAAATTCCCCAACTTAATTTTCAGTGAAAGATGATGAAACCAAGAAAATTTAGGAAAAGAAAACACTATTTTTGGATTTTCTATGGATTTTATAAATTTTTATGAAGGTTTTTAGAGTTTTGCAATTTTTTGGAGTTTGGTTTTATATTTTTTAAAGATTTTTGGCTGGGAGTTAAAACTAACTAAAAGACACAAAATATATTTTTTTGGGATTTTTCTGAAGCGTTTTTATATTTTTTAGTTATTTTCTAGTGCAAACAGTGCTGAAAATAGGTGTTTTTGAATTTTTATAAATAATAAAATGCAATATTTAAGAAAAATAAAAATATGGCGTGGAAGTACTATGCAACAGATATCTAAGTTAATTTTTATAGATTTTTTTAGGGCTTAATAGATGCATGAATAAAATACAAGAAACAAAAAGGAAATACACACGACCAGGGGTAGAAATGTAATTAGCAGAAAGTCCAGGGGTCTCTTTGCAATATTCTCACAAAATATTTGACTAGAACAGAAAATTGCGAGACTAACAATTAATAGTACAGACTACGGCGGTTATGCTTGCAAAAACGCCAGGGCGCACGTGACATGCACGCGCGCCTGGCAAGGCTAAAGTTGTAATATCACAAAATGCCAGGGCTCAACGTGCAAATACTACAACATTATTTAATGGCCGAAGAAAGTTTTGGTCTGAATATTTAAATACAAAAAACGCTCGGGTAAAGATGGCAAAATACCCAAGCAGCAGCGCGATCCGACGGCCAAGGGAAATTCACTAATGCCACGTGGCGCGCCCTCCTTGTGCGATGCCCCTTCGTGTTTCACGGTCGGGATTAGCTGCTTTGGATGATCGAACGGCTGTGCGCCTTCCCAATCCGACGGTTGCTGCTTCTATGGACGAACAGGTGCAAGATCGACGGCCCTCGAGCAACCTGGAAGAACGCCTGAAGAACTCGCCTGGGCGAGTTTGAATCCGATGGTTCTCTTCTCTCCAGCCGCCTTCAAGACCGCCGGCAGTCCCTCCTTGCTCCTGGAAGATGCCTTAACCCAACGGCGAAGCCAAAATGGGCTGAAAGGCCCTAATGCCCCGCCGCGAGGTCAAGGGGACGGTGCGGCCCCAGGTGGTTCGTCCTTGGCTGAGATCCGACCCCAGGAGGGTGCCTGTTACCCCTCGAGACCTGCAAAAAATAGATGAGGAAGTCGGGGGCAAGATGCCCCGACTTCGTGGAGTATTTCGTGCAAGGGGTGGGTGTTTGGACAAGTGACGATGGCGGCCGGCGAGACTCTCGGCCGGCCGTGATGATTCGAGATGCAAAGAAAAAAAGAAACGCTACTGACTAGATCTTGAACAGGGGAGTGCCACCGTGGCTCTTTATCATTCAAAGCTCAGAGAAAAGAAGAGAAAAGAGGAAGAAGATACCTCACCCGTGCGTGTTCTCCGGCGAGAACTCCGGCGAGGGGATCTACTCGATTCAACACCTCGTCGCCCCCGTTTAAACGCCCACCAAGCTCCTGCTGTCACCACGAGTCTGGTCGAGGGTCTAGGTTAAGGTTTTGGAGGTGGAAGAGTGACCAAAGGCAAATGGGAAGAAATGGGTTGTTTTTGAATGTTGGCTCTGGAGCGACTTTCGAGGAGGCGTATCTTGCGAATCTCAACTCCAATCCTCGAGGTAAACGGTAGGCGTGATAGATCACATGTCGAGGAGAAAAAGTGATGAAGACCGCATCATGAAATGGTGTAAGGATCGTCCCCCAAAAATGGGCGAAAATCAAGAAAAAACCACTCTGACCCGCTGCAGGAGGAGGCCAGGAAGTTGACCAGTGGGTCAACTTTCCAGCCACCTGGTTGGTCCACGTGGACCAACCAGGAAAATCCGCAGGAAAAAATACTTATAAATTCTGTTAAAAATAGAAGATGATTTTATTGATTTTTAATTATAAAATGAAAAATGTTTTTTATTTTATGAATTAATTTAATATGATTTTTAATTATTTTTATGATACATATTTTTACAAGTTTGCATTTATACCCATATAGGTATCTATATCTATATATTTAAGTATTTTATTTTTATTTAGGTATTTTTAATTTATTTTATTTTAGTTTTTATTTTCTAAAATTATAAAATACTTTTATATACACAAATATATTTTTATTTTCATTTTCTGATATAGTTTATACACTTAATAAGATGAAAGTGTTTACTTGTATAGGTATAGCTACATGTATTATACCTATGTATTATAATATATACAAGTATTTTTATTTGTATTTTATTTATGTTTTTATTCTGATTTTAATGTACATAATTATTATAAGTATTATTTACAACATTATAAAAATATAAAATTATATAAATAATAAACAAATAATAAATTGAATATTTTAATATGTACAAGGTACAATAGGGGTCCAAAAGTCAACTTTCAAACCGGAGCTCCGCCAAATGCGAAACCACCGCCATTAATTAGCTTATTTTCTTCTATATACAATTAAAGGTGAGTACGCTGCATTTGGAGTTTCCGTTTGTGAGATACGGGTCTGGGAAGTTGGCATTCTGGATTTTTATTCAGACCATAACTTTTTATCTGTACATTATTTTTCTGTGAAATCAATTTTGTATTTTTCTTTATTAAATTATCTACAACTTTCATGTACAAAGTTTCTTTATTTGATGAATAAAAAGTGGAACCAAAAATAGGTCCCAAAATGAATAAAGAATGAATAGAATGTATAGGTATTTTATCTGTATTTTGGCCCTTATCTCCCCCTACTTTATTCCTTGTCGACCTATTCATCAAGATGCCTAGGTCTCGGGGTTTCGGGTCATAAAATATTTACAATATTTTATTCTTTTTCTTTTCTTTTCTTTATTCTATTATTTTGGCACTAAAAACCGCATTTTATACAATATTTATACACATATACATGAATGCTAAAATGCATGAATTAGCTCTATTTACACGCATTTACTAGGGTTTTTGAGGCCAAAATGATAGAATAAAGATGATGAAACGTGGATTCATCAGCTACCCATATGTTGGGCTCTCCTCCTTGTTTGGATAATATGTTGGGCTCTCCTCCTTGTTTAAACTTCCAACGTAATCAAACTATTGTGTGTGTATCATGGTAATGAAATTTCTAAGCAAAGATGCTATATGTCTTGAACAAATATTAAGATAGACAATATGTAAGTTGTCAAAGATATTGCTCGAATGCCACATATATATTCTCTAAACATTGAGGATAATAGAACAATAACATGCATTTGTGCATATTTTATAAAATCTCTTTTACAGGAAACTATGGAATGAATAATTAAAAGTAAGAATGTGATTTTCAGATTAAACTTTTATGTAGAAGGCATAATTTCTTTATTAGATGGTGCTACCTTTAGTGACAATACTAATTCCTGACTCTCAACATCTATTCTGTAATTTCTTGCAAATAAGAAGAGCAAATCCTATAATGTATTCTAGAGCATAATATGAGTGGTAACTCAAAAATTAGAGGCATAAGGGAAAAGTCATAACAAATAAAATTAGCATGCAAAAAATTAGATTAGGTAAATAAGTAAAAATAATTTGATTATAAGAATTGCAATAATTGAGAATGTGCATAGGTTTAACGGAATATATATATGGTTAAAATATATGGAAGCTCCATATGAGTTTCCTTTGCTTCTACACAATGAAACCTCAATGAAATAAGGCCAAAGACCATATCGAGGAAGCAACGAATCACGGAGTACATCCCTTTGTTACTGTCCCGAGCAATACAAAAATTAGATAGGTTTGACAGCGATTACAACCTCTAACCGTATAAACAAATACAAAAGAGTAACGAATGATCGAACATGCCTAATCTTAAAAACATTGCAACCTTTCTGCTTCTACATGCATGATCTTTGTTGTGCCGATGGAAGTTTGCGAGTCCATACATAAAAAGCAAATTGTTGTCGATCGGAAAGGGAGAAAAGTTACAACCGAACAACATGCTTAGCTTTGCCGAACGAAGCACCAAGAACTGTCTAAAGTGTTAAAGCAAGAAAAAATGATCCAACACGTGGACCATTTAGCTAATATGTACTCATAGGACGTGTATGACAGGAGGCAAGAGACAAACGTTAAAAGCAAAAGGAGTATACACAAAAAATAGAGTTAAAACAGGAAGGGTTGTGCATCACGTAAAAGGAGGTATAGATTAAAGGGAGTTTAGAGAAAGTGCCAATTGTCATGACCCCAAGCCGTGGTTGAAGCCGAGAATTGAGAAAGAAGGAAGCACAGATAACCGCGTGGCAACATCCAACGAAGAAACCCAGCTTTAGTATGTTTATAAGATATGTTTCATTTGGTTGGATGCAAGATCAGGATTAGGCAATCATGTACCAAGAACAGAAAAAGAATTGCCGCCATTTGTGCAAAGAGATTTTCTGCATAAAAGAGTATATCAAGTGTAATGTTCAAGATAAAGGAAACGTTCAAATAATGAACGATCAACAAAAGTATCTTACCACTCAATAAAGATATACCAATCAGAGTTGAAGTATGACGAATCAAAATGAAGAATCATATGGAGCTGGAAATGATCAATCAGGTCAGAGGCTTGATCGATCTGGTTTTGGTCGATAAAAAAATGTATGATCTAACAACGAGAGTCTTGAGGATTTTCTTTGACTTGATCCTTGAAGTTGACTTGAGAAAAACTCAAGTACCTCTTATGTGACAGTACACAGATACAAATCTTTGGTATATTGTGGAGTACATTTGTGTTTAAACAATCAACAACAACAATTACAACAAAGCCTTTTCCCACAATTAAGTAGGGTCGGCTACATGGATTCTTCGCCTCCATTAAGATCTAACTTGGGGCAATCTCAGGCTTATATCCAAAAAATCAAGATCTCTTCGTATAGTCTCTTTGCAACACTTCTTGGGCCGTCGTCGCCCTCTCTTAGCCGGCTCAACATCCCAACACTCGCATCTCCTAACTGGTGCATCCGTTGATCTTCTTTGCAAATAACCAAACCATCTTAAGCGGTTTTCTCGCATCTTATCCTTGATCGGAGCTACACCAACTTTCTTTCTGATCGCATCATTCTGAATTCGATCTTTACGTGTGTCTACACATCCACCTTAGCATTTTCATTTCTGCTACAACCATTCTGTGCACATGTCTATGGTTCACATGCCAACATTCAGATCCATAGAGCATAGCAAGTCTCGCGGCAGCTTTGTAAAACTTTCTTTTAATTTTTAAAGGAATTTTCTTATCACAGAGAACAACAGAGGCTTCTCTCCACTTTAGCTAGCCTGCATTTATTCTATTAGTAACATCTCCATCAATTTCCCCATTTTGTGGCAAAATAGATTCCAAATATCTAAAAGAATCTCTCTTCCGAATGTTATTGTCACTAATATTCACCTCAATTCATTCACCATTGCTTCCATTAAAGGTGCACTCCATATATTCCGTTTTAGCCCTACCTATACCAAATCCTTTAGTCTGTAATGCATGTCTCCAGACCTCAAACTTCTCATTTACTCCATCTCTAGTCTCGTCAATCAACACAATATCATCCGCAAATAACATACACCAAGGTAACTCATCCTGAATATGACTTGTCAACTCGTCCATAATCATAAAAATAATTGGACTCAAAGCTGAAGCATGATGTAAACCAATTTTCATGTCAAAATAGTCAGTCTTTCCAGACGGGGTCCTTACACAAGATAAAACCCTATCATACATGTCCTTTATGAGGTTATTGTATAGGACAGGTACTTGTCTCTTCACCAAAACTCTCCACAATATCTCTCGTGGGACAAAATCATAAGCCTTCTCCAAATCAATAAAGATCATATGGAGGTTCTTCCATTTAACTCTATAAATCTCCATTGTTCTCCTAAGCAAATGGATAGCTTCAATAGTTCAGTGACCTGGCCTGAATCTGAATTGATTTTCTTTTGCATTGGAAACTTTCCTCATCCTTCTTTCGATCACACATTCCCAAATTTTCATAGTTTGACTCATTAGCTTGATACCTCTGTAATTTGAGAAATTTTGAATGTCTCCTTTATTCTTATAAAGAGGCACCACGATACTCCTCCTCCAATCTTCAGGTATTTTCTTGCTTCGCCAAATAACATTGAATAGACTCGTAGGCCAAGTCAAACCGTGCAAACCTAAAACTCTCCACACTTCTACAGGTATTGTCATCCGGTCATACACCTTTCCCAGATCTCATAACCTTCAAAGCCTCCTCTACTTCCTTTCTTTGTATCCGTGTATAGATTGCACGATTCGAGTAACTTTCACTTCTAGCTAGATCACCCAAAGTGATCTCTCTATTTCCTTCCCCAATTAAAAGTTTATGGAAGTACTGCTCCCATCTAGTATATATGTCCTTCTGAGTAACAAACACGTTTCCTTCCTTGTCCTTAATGCAACTCACTTGAGAAAGGTCTTTGGTCTTTCTTTCTCTTACTTCGGCCAACCTGAATATATCCTTCTGGCCCTCCTTAGAGTCGATATTTTTATAAAAAAACTACATAAGATTTTGACTTAGCTTCGCTTACAGCCTTCTTTGCTTCCTTCTTCGCTATTTTCTAGTTTGTGGCAGTTTACATTATTCTATCCTTAGACAAAGCTTTAAAGCATGCTCTTTTAATTTATAGCTTCTCTTGCACCCTTTCAATCCACCACCAAGCCTCCTTTTGACCTGGATCTACTCCCTTCGACTCGCCAAGTATCTCTTTGGCTACCTTTCAGATACAATATGCTACTGCCTCCCACATCTCCTTTGCACTTCCTCTACAATCCCAAGATAAGTCTTCTAAAACCTTCTCCTTGAAGCTCGATTGCTTCAGTGGAAGATTCCACCATCTAGTTATCTTAGGAACCCTCCATTTCCTTACCAACCCTCTTATTTGCATATTCAAGGCTAACAAGCGATGTTGGGTTGTCAAACTCTCTCCTGGGATTACTTTGCAGTCTTTACAACACAACCGATCTCTTCTCCTCGATGCAAAGTAATCTATATGTGTTCTAGTTGGCCCACTCTTATAAGTAATTAAATGCTCCTCACTCTTCTTGAAGAGAGTGTTTTCTATGAAAAGATCATATGCCGTTACAAAATCCAGAATGACTTTTCTCTCTTCTTTTCTATCCCCAAAACCATGTCCTCCATGAATACTAGCATGCCCTAAAGTATCTTTTCCCACATGTCCATTAATATCTCCACCTATGCAAATCATCTCTCTTTGTGGTATTTATTGTAAAATCTTATCCAACTCCTCCCAAAAAGCTTGTTCAGTCCTTTCATTAAACTAATTTGTGGTGCATAAACTGAGATGATATTCAGAATTTCTTCTTCAAGCACCAATTTTAGCAAAATAATTTGATCCTCGAATCTTTGCACCTGTTGAGCAGGAATCTTTGAGGATCGATAATTATTGATACATATGATACGAAGTCGTTGTTATCTCCAAATGATCCTGGATCAAACAAACAATTTTTTTCTTCTCTCTCTATAAAATAATTACAGAAAATAATGTGGAGCAAAATAAATTTTTGCTACTTACTTACATGTATAGAGGATAGGATCGAACTCATAGAGGCTACAATTCCTGAGGGTTATTGAAATAATCGACGAAAAATCAATTAAGACAAAAAGCAGGAATCTCAAAGACAAACTATCCTTGGTTTTTGTGGAAATTTTCTCTTTTGAATTTTTTAATTTTTTAATTTCTATTTTTTTATTTTCTGATTTTCAAATTTTTAGTGATATTATTTTTGCAATTTTTTTAAATTTCAAATAAGAAACAATATGCACAAGATAATAAATACACACACCAAACGCTTTTTGTATTTTTCAATTATATCAAAAATTCTCAGAAAAATCCAAAGAAAATATTTTTGGGTTTTAAAGTCTTTGAAATATTTTTGAGATTTTTCGTAAATTATTTTGATGTTTTTTTATTTTTCTAAAAATCAAACAGTGACAAAAATAATAAATAGTGCACAACTTGGAGTAATTTGCAACTTAAAAATATTTTAATTCCCAAAACGCCTGGAAACTTTTTTATGCTAAAATAGAGACAAATATCTACAAACAGAAAGTGAAATCACAATTTTTGGATTTTTGTACAATTTTTTATGATTTTTATAGATCTGCTAGTATTTTTCAATTTTTGGGTTTTTCAATAGAATTAATGCGAGAAATTTAGATCTAAATTAAAAGACAATAAAAAGAAATTAATCTAAGATTTTTGGAATTTTTAGAGTAATATTCAAATTTTGTGAATTTTTGAATTTCAGAAAGAGAAAAAGACACTGTTTTGATTTTTTAATAATAAGAAATGATGACAAAATGCAATGAAAAATTTACGCTAAAAAGATACACACATCAGGAACATAACATGATTTTTGGAGACTTATTGGCCAACAAAATTATATATTCCAAAGAAAAGATTATGCAAATTTAATACTGGAAACAAGGACTGAAATGTAAAAAGTTAAAGTTTTGGCATAAAAATATAATAAAAATAAACTGCGGGATGGAGAATGTAATTTACCCAACTAAACGTGTGCAACACACATGCTGTTCCTAGAAGGGGCTCGTTTGTAATTTCAGAAATGTTCGTGGACAGAGTTGTAATTTTCCTAATATTTTATTCCGCCCTAGGGTTCTCTTTGTGCTGCTTGAGGATTTGCTTTGACTTGATCCTTGAAGTTGACTTGAGAAAAACTCAAGTACCTCTTATGTGACAGTACACAGATACAAATCTTTGGTATATTGTGGAGTACATTTGTGTTTAAACAATCAACAACAACAATTACAACAAAGCCTTTTCCCACAATTAAGTAGGGTCGGCTACATGGATTCTTCGCCTCCATTAAGATCTAACTTGGGGCAATCTCAGGCTTATATCCAAAAAATCAAGATCTCTTCGTATAGTCTCTTTGCAACACTTCTTGGGCCGTCGTCGCCCTCTCTTAGCCGGCTCAACATCCCAACACTCGCATCTCCTAACTGGTGCATCCGTTGATCTTCTTTGCAAATAACCAAACCATCTTAAGCGGTTTTCTCGCATCTTATCCTTGATCGGAGCTACACCAACTTTCTTTCTGATCGCATCATTCTGAATTCGATCTTTACGTGTGTCTACACATCCACCTTAGCATTTTCATTTCTGCTACAACCATTCTGTGCACATGTCTATGGTTCACATGCCAACATTCAGATCCATAGAGCATAGCAAGTCTCGCGGCAGCTTTGTAAAACTTTCTTTTAATTTTTAAAGGAATTTTCTTATCACAGAGAACAACAGAGGCTTCTCTCCACTTTAGCTAGCCTGCATTTATTCTATTAGTAACATCTCCATCAATTTCCCCATTTTGTGGCAAAATAGATTCCAAATATCTAAAAGAATCTCTCTTCCGAATGTTATTGTCACTAATATTCACCTCAATTCATTCACCATTGCTTCCATTAAAGGTGCACTCCATATATTCCGTTTTAGCCCTACCTATACCAAATCCTTTAGTCTGTAATGCATGTCTCCAGACCTCAAACTTCTCATTTACTCCATCTCTAGTCTCGTCAATCAACACAATATCATCCGCAAATAACATACACCAAGGTAACTCATCCTGAATATGACTTGTCAACTCGTCCATAATCATAAAAATAATTGGACTCAAAGCTGAAGCATGATGTAAACCAATTTTCATGTCAAAATAGTCAGTCTTTCCAGACGGGGTCCTTACACAAGATAAAACCCTATCATACATGTCCTTTATGAGGTTATTGTATAGGACAGGTACTTGTCTCTTCACCAAAACTCTCCACAATATCTCTCGTGGGACAAAATCATAAGCCTTCTCCAAATCAATAAAGATCATATGGAGGTTCTTCCATTTAACTCTATAAATCTCCATTGTTCTCCTAAGCAAATGGATAGCTTCAATAGTTCAGTGACCTGGCCTGAATCTGAATTGATTTTCTTTTGCATTGGAAACTTTCCTCATCCTTCTTTCGATCACACATTCCCAAATTTTCATAGTTTGACTCATTAGCTTGATACCTCTGTAATTTGAGAAATTTTGAATGTCTCCTTTATTCTTATAAAGAGGCACCACGATACTCCTCCTCCAATCTTCAGGTATTTTCTTGCTTCGCCAAATAACATTGAATAGACTCGTAGGCCAAGTCAAACCGTGCAAACCTAAAACTCTCCACACTTCTACAGGTATTGTCATCCGGTCATACACCTTTCCCAGATCTCATAACCTTCAAAGCCTCCTCTACTTCCTTTCTTTGTATCCGTGTATAGATTGCACGATTCGAGTAACTTTCACTTCTAGCTAGATCACCCAAAGTGATCTCTCTATTTCCTTCCCCAATTAAAAGTTTATGGAAGTACTGCTCCCATCTAGTATATATGTCCTTCTGAGTAACAAACACGTTTCCTTCCTTGTCCTTAATGCAACTCACTTGAGAAAGGTCTTTGGTCTTTCTTTCTCTTACTTCGGCCAACCTGAATATATCCTTCTGGCCCTCCTTAGAGTCGATATTTTTATAAAAAAACTACATAAGATTTTGACTTAGCTTCGCTTACAGCCTTCTTTGCTTCCTTCTTCGCTATTTTCTAGTTTGTGGCAGTTTACATTATTCTATCCTTAGACAAAGCTTTAAAGCATGCTCTTTTAATTTATAGCTTCTCTTGCACCCTTTCAATCCACCACCAAGCCTCCTTTTGACCTGGATCTACTCCCTTCGACTCGCCAAGTATCTCTTTGGCTACCTTTCAGATACAATATGCTACTGCCTCCCACATCTCCTTTGCACTTCCTCTACAATCCCAAGATAAGTCTTCTAAAACCTTCTCCTTGAAGCTCGATTGCTTCAGTGGAAGATTCCACCATCTAGTTATCTTAGGAACCCTCCATTTCCTTACCAACCCTCTTATTTGCATATTCAAGGCTAACAAGCGATGTTGGGTTGTCAAACTCTCTCCTGGGATTACTTTGCAGTCTTTACAACACAACCGATCTCTTCTCCTCGATGCAAAGTAATCTATATGTGTTCTAGTTGGCCCACTCTTATAAGTAATTAAATGCTCCTCACTCTTCTTGAAGAGAGTGTTTTCTATGAAAAGATCATATGCCGTTACAAAATCCAGAATGACTTTTCTCTCTTCTTTTCTATCCCCAAAACCATGTCCTCCATGAATACTAGCATGCCCTAAAGTATCTTTTCCCACATGTCCATTAATATCTCCACCTATGCAAATCATCTCTCTTTGTGGTATTTATTGTAAAATCTTATCCAACTCCTCCCAAAAAGCTTGTTCAGTCCTTTCATTAAACTAATTTGTGGTGCATAAACTGAGATGATATTCAGAATTTCTTCTTCAAGCACCAATTTTAGCAAAATAATTTGATCCTCGAATCTTTGCACCTGTTGAGCAGGAATCTTTGAGGATCGATAATTATTGATACATATGATACGAAGTCGTTGTTATCTCCAAATGATCCTGGATCAAACAAACAATTTTTTTCTTCTCTCTCTATAAAATAATTACAGAAAATAATGTGGAGCAAAATAAATTTTTGCTACTTACTTACATGTATAGAGGATAGGATCGAACTCATAGAGGCTACAATTCCTGAGGGTTATTGAAATAATCGACGAAAAATCAATTAAGACAAAAAGCAGGAATCTCAAAGACAAACTATCCTTGGTTTTTGTGGAAATTTTCTCTTTTGAATTTTTTAATTTTTTAATTTCTATTTTTTTATTTTCTGATTTTCAAATTTTTAGTGATATTATTTTTGCAATTTTTTTAAATTTCAAATAAGAAACAATATGCACAAGATAATAAATACACACACCAAACGCTTTTTGTATTTTTCAATTATATCAAAAATTCTCAGAAAAATCCAAAGAAAATATTTTTGGGTTTTAAAGTCTTTGAAATATTTTTGAGATTTTTCGTAAATTATTTTGATGTTTTTTTATTTTTCTAAAAATCAAACAGTGACAAAAATAATAAATAGTGCACAACTTGGAGTAATTTGCAACTTAAAAATATTTTAATTCCCAAAACGCCTGGAAACTTTTTTATGCTAAAATAGAGACAAATATCTACAAACAGAAAGTGAAATCACAATTTTTGGATTTTTGTACAATTTTTTATGATTTTTATAGATCTGCTAGTATTTTTCAATTTTTGGGTTTTTCAATAGAATTAATGCGAGAAATTTAGATCTAAATTAAAAGACAATAAAAAGAAATTAATCTAAGATTTTTGGAATTTTTAGAGTAATATTCAAATTTTGTGAATTTTTGAATTTCAGAAAGAGAAAAAGACACTGTTTTGATTTTTTAATAATAAGAAATGATGACAAAATGCAATGAAAAATTTACGCTAAAAAGATACACACATCAGGAACATAACATGATTTTTGGAGACTTATTGGCCAACAAAATTATATATTCCAAAGAAAAGATTATGCAAATTTAATACTGGAAACAAGGACTGAAATGTAAAAAGTTAAAGTTTTGGCATAAAAATATAATAAAAATAAACTGCGGGATGGAGAATGTAATTTACCCAACTAAACGTGTGCAACACACATGCTGTTCCTAGAAGGGGCTCGTTTGTAATTTCAGAAATGTTCGTGGACAGAGTTGTAATTTTCCTAATATTTTATTCCGCCCTAGGGTTCTCTTTGTGCTGCTTGAGGATTTGCTTTGACTTGATCCTTGAAGTTGACTTGAGAAAAACTCAAGTACCTCTTATGTGACAGTACACAGATACAAATCTTTGGTATATTGTGGAGTACATTTGTGTTTAAACAATCAACAACAACAATTACAACAAAGCCTTTTCCCACAATTAAGTAGGGTCGGCTACATGGATTCTTCGCCTCCATTAAGATCTAACTTGGGGCAATCTCAGGCTTATATCCAAAAAATCAAGATCTCTTCGTATAGTCTCTTTGCAACACTTCTTGGGCCGTCGTCGCCCTCTCTTAGCCGGCTCAACATCCCAACACTCGCATCTCCTAACTGGTGCATCCGTTGATCTTCTTTGCAAATAACCAAACCATCTTAAGCGGTTTTCTCGCATCTTATCCTTGATCGGAGCTACACCAACTTTCTTTCTGATCGCATCATTCTGAATTCGATCTTTACGTGTGTCTACACATCCACCTTAGCATTTTCATTTCTACTACAACCATTCTGTGCACATGTCTATGGTTCACATGCCAACATTCAGATCCATAGAGCATAGCAAGTCTCGCGGCAGCTTTGTAAAACTTTCTTTTAATTTTTAAAGGAATTTTCTTATCACAGAGAACAACAGAGGCTTCTCTCCACTTTAGCTAGCCTGCATTTATTCTATTAGTAACATCTCCATCAATTTCCCCATTTTGTGGCAAAATAGATTCCAAATATCTAAAAGAATCTCTCTTCCGAATGTTATTGTCACTAATATTCACCTCAATTCATTCACCATTGCTTCCATTAAAGGTGCACTCCATATATTCCGTTTTAGCCCTACCTATACCAAATCCTTTAGTCTGTAATGCATGTCTCCAGACCTCAAACTTCTCATTTACTCCATCTCTAGTCTCGTCAATCAACACAATATCATCCGCAAATAACATACACCAAGGTAACTCATCCTGAATATGACTTGTCAACTCGTCCATAATCATAAAAATAATTGGACTCAAAGCTGAAGCATGATGTAAACCAATTTTCATGTCAAAATAGTCAGTCTTTCCAGACGGGGTCCTTACACAAGATAAAACCCTATCATACATGTCCTTTATGAGGTTATTGTATAGGACAGGTACTTGTCTCTTCACCAAAACTCTCCACAATATCTCTCGTGGGACAAAATCATAAGCCTTCTCCAAATCAATAAAGATCATATGGAGGTTCTTCCATTTAACTCTATAAATCTCCATTGTTCTCCTAAGCAAATGGATAGCTTCAATAGTTCAGTGACCTGGCCTGAATCTGAATTGATTTTCTTTTGCATTGGAAACTTTCCTCATCCTTCTTTCGATCACACATTCCCAAATTTTCATAGTTTGACTCATTAGCTTGATACCTCTGTAATTTGAGAAATTTTGAATGTCTCCTTTATTCTTATAAAGAGGCACCACGATACTCCTCCTCCAATCTTCAGGTATTTTCTTGCTTCGCCAAATAACATTGAATAGACTCGTAGGCCAAGTCAAACCGTGCAAACCTAAAACTCTCCACACTTCTACAGGTATTGTCATCCGGTCATACACCTTTCCCAGATCTCATAACCTTCAAAGCCTCCTCTACTTCCTTTCTTTGTATCCGTGTATAGATTGCACGATTCGAGTAACTTTCACTTCTAGCTAGATCACCCAAAGTGATCTCTCTATTTCCTTCCCCAATTAAAAGTTTATGGAAGTACTGCTCCCATCTAGTATATATGTCCTTCTGAGTAACAAACACGTTTCCTTCCTTGTCCTTAATGCAACTCACTTGAGAAAGGTCTTTGGTCTTTCTTTCTCTTACTTCGGCCAACCTGAATATATCCTTCTGGCCCTCCTTAGAGTCGATATTTTTATAAAAAAACTACATAAGATTTTGACTTAGCTTCGCTTACAGCCTTCTTTGCTTCCTTCTTCGCTATTTTCTAGTTTGTGGCAGTTTACATTATTCTATCCTTAGACAAAGCTTTAAAGCATGCTCTTTTAATTTATAGCTTCTCTTGCACCCTTTCAATCCACCACCAAGCCTCCTTTTGACCTGGATCTACTCCCTTCGACTCGCCAAGTATCTCTTTGGCTACCTTTCAGATACAATATGCTACTGCCTCCCACATCTCCTTTGCACTTCCTCTACAATCCCAAGATAAGTCTTCTAAAACCTTCTCCTTGAAGCTCGATTGCTTCAGTGGAAGATTCCACCATCTAGTTATCTTAGGAACCCTCCATTTCCTTACCAACCCTCTTATTTGCATATTCAAGGCTAACAAGCGATGTTGGGTTGTCAAACTCTCTCCTGGGATTACTTTGCAGTCTTTACAACACAACCGATCTCTTCTCCTCGATGCAAAGTAATCTATATGTGTTCTAGTTGGCCCACTCTTATAAGTAATTAAATGCTCCTCACTCTTCTTGAAGAGAGTGTTTTCTATGAAAAGATCATATGCCGTTACAAAATCCAGAATGACTTTTCTCTCTTCTTTTCTATCCCCAAAACCATGTCCTCCATGAATACTAGCATGCCCTAAAGTATCTTTTCCCACATGTCCATTAATATCTCCACCTATGCAAATCATCTCTCTTTGTGGTATTTATTGTAAAATCTTATCCAACTCCTCCCAAAAAGCTTGTTCAGTCCTTTCATTAAACTAATTTGTGGTGCATAAACTGAGATGATATTCAGAATTTCTTCTTCAAGCACCAATTTTAGCAAAATAATTTGATCCTCGAATCTTTGCACCTGTTGAGCAGGAATCTTTGAGGATCGATAATTATTGATACATATGATACGAAGTCGTTGTTATCTCCAAATGATCCTGGATCAAACAAACAATTTTTTTCTTCTCTCTCTATAAAATAATTACAGAAAATAATGTGGAGCAAAATAAATTTTTGCTACTTACTTACATGTATAGAGGATAGGATCGAACTCATAGAGGCTACAATTCCTGAGGGTTATTGAAATAATCGACGAAAAATCAATTAAGACAAAAAGCAGGAATCTCAAAGACAAACTATCCTTGGTTTTTGTGGAAATTTTCTCTTTTGAATTTTTTAATTTTTTAATTTCTATTTTTTTATTTTCTGATTTTCAAATTTTTAGTGATATTATTTTTGCAATTTTTTTAAATTTCAAATAAGAAACAATATGCACAAGATAATAAATACACACACCAAACGCTTTTTGTATTTTTCAATTATATCAAAAATTCTCAGAAAAATCCAAAGAAAATATTTTTGGGTTTTAAAGTCTTTGAAATATTTTTGAGATTTTTCGTAAATTATTTTGATGTTTTTTTATTTTTCTAAAAATCAAACAGTGACAAAAATAATAAATAGTGCACAACTTGGAGTAATTTGCAACTTAAAAATATTTTAATTCCCAAAACGCCTGGAAACTTTTTTATGCTAAAATAGAGACAAATATCTACAAACAGAAAGTGAAATCACAATTTTTGGATTTTTGTACAATTTTTTATGATTTTTATAGATCTGCTAGTATTTTTCAATTTTTGGGTTTTTCAATAGAATTAATGCGAGAAATTTAGATCTAAATTAAAAGACAATAAAAAGAAATTAATCTAAGATTTTTGGAATTTTTAGAGTAATATTCAAATTTTGTGAATTTTTGAATTTCAGAAAGAGAAAAAGACACTGTTTTGATTTTTTAATAATAAGAAATGATGACAAAATGCAATGAAAAATTTACGCTAAAAAGATACACACATCAGGAACATAACATGATTTTTGGAGACTTATTGGCCAACAAAATTATATATTCCAAAGAAAAGATTATGCAAATTTAATACTGGAAACAAGGACTGAAATGTAAAAAGTTAAAGTTTTGGCATAAAAATATAATAAAAATAAACTGCGGGATGGAGAATGTAATTTACCCAACTAAACGTGTGCAACACACATGCTGTTCCTAGAAGGGGCTCGTTTGTAATTTCAGAAATGTTCGTGGACAGAGTTGTAATTTTCCTAATATTTTATTCCGCCCTAGGGTTCTCTTTCGTTTCTTTCTTATCAAGCAAGTCAAGGGGCATGAGCGACCGTCCCTTCGTTCTTCACATATGGGAGGAGTGACGCCAGTCCTGGGCCGCCAAAGATGGGAGCCAAGGCTTCTGACTTAGCGGCGCACGAGGGAGAGTGACGACGAGCTCTGATGCAATCGGTAGGGCTGGCGATGGTGAATCAAGGAGCGCGTGGTGGCAGCCAAAGGGAACCGGTGCGGGCGGTTCTGGCGGATTCAGATCTGAAGGCAGTATCACAGAGCACGGTGATGGCGGAGGAAGCGTCAGCACGTGCGGTGGTGGCGCCTGTGTGGTGGCGGAGGCCGTCCCGTGTGGAAGCTTTATTTTTATTTTTCTATTGTAAATCAGAAACGATAAAAAATAAAGAAAACTTTTTTTAATTTTTTACACAAAACTGTAAATATATATTTTTTATTTGAATTTTGTTTATTTATTTTTTAATCTTTTTTTATTTATCATGCAAAACAAATATTAGAAACAAAAGCTAGATTTATTTTTTTATTTTTTATTTATAAACAATTAGGATGCAAGCATGATGACTAGATCCCAAAATCAAAACGGAATACATGAACGAGTGCACTTTCACGAAAAATGGCGGATGGAGCCATGTCTCCGACCACCGTGTGTGGTTGGAGGTGAGAGATCGTGCGAGCTAGAAAAGAACACGAATAGATCGAGAGGTAAAAAAAAATAGAGTCGGTGGCGAAGAATCAAGTTGTGATGGATTCAAAATCTAGATAAAAAAATGATGACAAAATGAAGAGGCGAAAAATAAAACTACGATTATCCTAAGATAAAGATAAGAGAAGAAAAATGTGGATCTCACCTTAGGAGCTGAAAAGACCTTGATCACCTCGACGAAGGCCGACTCGCCGTCACCGGACGGCTCGGAGGCTAGGCACCCTTCTGCGACAAGAAGACTCTCGGAGATCGGGCGCTCCTCTCACCCAAGACTATTCAAATTGGAATGATAGAGAAGGAGCTGTATAAATAGAAAAGATAGGAATTAAAATTTGATTTTTTTAATTTTTGGATGAAGATAAGAGATAATAGAGAAAAAAAATGAAATGAGATAAAGTAAGAAGATAAGTGTTAAAATTATTTACAAAAATTAACTAATTTTTTGTATTTTCTTCACTTTATTAATTTGAATAAAAAAGTTATTTTTTTTATTTTGTTGTGGACGTTATTTAAGAATAACAACTATATACATATATTACATTGTTTACATAGTTAAAGAAGGAAATTATTTTTTTATTTTAAATAATTAGTAAAAAAATTTACAAATATTTACTAAATACATATGTACAAAATACATGGGAAAATTACACAAACCACCCCAGAAAACCAACTTTTCATCCGTAACTCCAACGTTTATGAAATCACAACATTGTAAAGATAATTTAATTTAGAATACAATGGAAGTGAGTTTGGTTCAATTTGAGTTCATATGAAATAGGAATTGGTCATTCAATTATCAGTTAGTGGCTTTTTCCAAGTGTGGTTGCTTTTATTTTGTACATGATTTGACTGTGCAATCATTTTTATTAATTAGGACACATTTTTATTTACAACTTTTATTTTGAAAATTATTTTTTTTTGACGTCAATTTATGTAAAAATAAAATAGTGTAGTATACAAATATACACATCACACATTCTTTGGATTTTCTGAATAAGGACCCTATCTCGCCCTACTTTATTCTTGGTCGATCATGTCAAGTCTTGACCTTTTCTCGGGGTTCGGGTCAGCCTGTATCTAGTACATATATACAACCTTCCTTTTTTATTTTGTTTTCTTTATTTTTCCTTCCTTTCTTTCCTTATTTATTTTAGGTTGAAATGGTAATAAGTGTCCAATATTTACACGCAAATGCAAGTTAGTAAGAATATGGAGCTAGTGTTATATACATGTGTTTTATAAATGATTTTAAGCTAAAATAAATGAATAAAGATGATGAAATGCAGATTCATCATCCCGATATGCTTTACCTTTTCTTGTCCCTTAGCAAACACTTATTTGAAAGAATAAGTGAATAAAAAGAAAAAGAAAAAGAAAGGGAAAATAAAGAAATTAGAAAAATATTGAGTATTAAACTTATCTTCATAAAATTGTAGTATGGAGCTCTATCAGACCTTTGGATTATTGGTGTGGCAGAACTTTAATGGGAAATGGATTTAAAACCTAATAGCATCTAAGTTCCACAAGACTCCTATTTAGGTCTCCTCAACAGTCAGGTTAGAACAAGTCTACATACACAAACTCTTATGACTATGAATCTTTACTTGTACGGTGTAAGTGAAACATATAGCTCCCCATCTCAAAAGTAGCAAAGAAACAACCTCCCTAAACAAGGTAACTCTAGTTCCCTGGTCTAGCAACTCTTTCCTCGAGGAGCGGGGATATTCCCTTCTAAGTTCAAGTACAACCAACGCAAGAAGAGGAGATGGAGAAAAGAATAAACAGTAACTAGTGTAGTTACCTATCCTTAGATGCATGACCAGTGCAGCCAAGTCATCCAGTTGCAAGCTTACAAATATCTGACTTTGAAGTTCTAATTAATTTCTTTTTTATCCGTGTATATACACTCCAGCATGCATTTTACTTTTCAATCAGGCCTGTCTACTTTTGAAGATTCTGCATTTTTTTTATTTTTTTGAAAGTATGCACAAGGTGCAGCATGTACATAAGGATTTTTTCCTCTTGAGCCAGTAGACTATCCCTCTTTTGAAGCATTATTGCAACCCCACAACATCCTTTCTTTAGACCTCAATGCCACTAGACCGGATTGAGATGCACTTCCCTCGCTAGAGGAAGATGAGAGGTTCCGCCTAAATGTACTACCCTCATATGCTACTCCAAGCCAAAAGATTATGCCTCCTCACTACCTTCTCCATGATGTTCTACGTGTAGAGTGCTTGTCCAAGATAAGCCACGGTCTGAAAGAATCATGTGTGTGTTGTTAAATGTTCTACTTAGACTAATCAAGATGACATGTGAATATAGTCTTATGGACTCAAAGAATTAAGTCACTAGGACCTAAAAAGCCTTAACTCCAATTCTTATAAGGTTCCTCTGAAATTAAGTGGATTAAGGTCCAACTAAGCTCCATTCTTCAATTTTATTCTAGGCCTAGTTTTATTGGCAATACTATCTTGAAAAATGCACATGCAGATGCAAGAATATGCAAAATGCAAAAAGAAAGCATTTTTTGAAACAATTTTCCAATTTTGAACTTTTTATGGGTTTTTGTAAAAGAAAGGAAAAATGATGTGCATGCAAAAGAGTTTGTTTATACAACTTTTTATAGATTTTTGGTTTTGTATTTTTTTCCAAATGGAAAAAGGGTTAGTAACATATATACAACTATATACAAGAATTTTTTTTGTTTTTTGCTATTTTTTGTCTTTTTTGTTATATTTATTTTTTTAATATTTTGTTTTTTTGTTTGTTTTTTTATTTTTGTTATTGTTTTTTTTGAATGGTGATCAAAGTCTATATACACACACGTGAATTTTATGAATTTATATACATATACCAAAAATAAACATAAAAGTACAAGTTCTGTCTAAAGTATATATACAATATATACGACACCCCCCTATACTTATATCAAACTATGTCCTCATAGTGATGAGAGAGGTCGGTGATCCCCCCTATACTTAGGATCAAGTAATCTTAAGTATAGAAGACTGTACAAAAGGGGAAAATCGGTGCAGAGAATGTACAAACTCAAAAATAATAAAAAAAAAACGATATGAACAACATCACCCCCATACTTAGGGCAGAGTATCATGACGAATATGAACAACAACAGGAGTGATGAACATGACGAATATGAACAACACAAATCATTCACCCCCATACTTAGGATAAAGCACGTCCTAAGTATACATATATATACACGCACATGGAAAATGGGTGAATGATAAAACGGAAGAAGAAAGAGTGAAACGAAAGGATATACAAAAGGAGTGGATGTATAAAGGTCAAGAAGGTCAAAAGTGAACCTTCTTGCGGGACCGCTGAGGTATGGATCTGATAAGGTGTAGGTCGATATTGGGGTTATCATTAGATATGAACTTATAAGTATCGACCAAGAATGTATCCTCAGCAGTCTCAGAGTGTGCATGCAAGAATCGATTAGTGGAAGTAGTGTGGTCATGTCCTGCTTGGGAAGTCTCGCAAATATCAAAGTAAAAAGGCTCGAAATCAATTTCACAAAAAGTAGGATCAATTTCAGCCTGGCGAGCCTCTATTGGATCATCATCTTTATCAAAAGGCTAAAATTCCTTTATAAAAGCAATCAAATCAAATTTCGCCCGATCGGTCTCATCTGAATCAGGGTGAATAGGAACGGACTCATCAGCAAAAGTAGTCAAATCATGTTTGTCCTGTCTAGTCTAAGAGTCTGCCTTCCGCTCTAGGGTGTCTATCGTGTAAATCCTGCGAATGTCATCAATGCATTGCCACGTACCAGAAGGGGAAACTTCAAGGTCTATACTTTCCAATTCTTCCTCCTTCAAGATTAATTCTTGGGTCTAAGTGTCATTCATCATACAACAAGAATCTCTGATATTATCATGAAGGTCAAGGTCTGTAGGGATGGATAACACGAGCGTACTCATGGGATGCAAGTCTCTAGTCAGTAATAGGTATCGTGATCAACACATTGCTCCTTACATCAGAACGGAAGCCAATCTCTCCTGATCCATAATCAATAACGGCTCCCACAGAGGTAAGGAAAGGCCATCCCAAGATGATTGGAGAGTGTTCCACAGGGGTGGAGGTCTCCATGGGAAATAAGACAAAATCCGAGGTGAAATTTATGCCCTGAATAAGAATGACAACATTTTCTAGAATACCTTTTGGACTCTTGAAAGATCCATCAGCAAATTGAACCATCATCCTGGTTTTCTTGAGAGGCCCAAGATGAAGAGACTGTACCATAGAGAACTGTATTATATTGATTGGCGAACCGCCGTCAGGGAGAGTGTTATCACAAGAATAGTCAGGTATGGAGCAACTCACAAGAGGTGTGGTAGTGTTCCCTTTCTTAAAATTTGGATGGTAAGAGATGTCGTAGGCAGTGGTCATGGTCAAGATGTGATGCTCAGATCTGCTCCTCTGCTTTCTCTTCTTGTGTTGAGCAACAGATAAATGGGTCATGGCTTGGTGAAGTTGGGCTTTAATGATCTCGTGAATGGTGGCCATCATATCATGTTCAGTCAACATTTTTTTTTGAATTTTTGAACCTCCTCCATACAAGGGAGGAGATCGAATCAACATATACACGAGGATTGCCAAGAGCAGTCTATATAGTGGAATCCTCAGGGTCAAGATTGGGACATGTGGTGAATGAAATGTGGGAAAATGGTTTGGCATGGGTGTCGTCTCCTCACAAAATGAATCAATAATGTGTCTCACAGAATCTTTTTGGATTTTTATATTTTCTCATTTTTTTTGTATTTTGGGCAATTGCAAGCTCTCATGATTATCCACAATTGAATCCATATCCTCAAATAGTGGAGCAGCGTTCTTGCTCTCATTTATGCTAAATAGATTGATAATCCTCGAATTCATATGCTCCATTATCTGGTTCAGAGTCTCAAGTGTGGACACCAAGAAAGGTGACTCCATTATCACAGGGTCGGGTGAGTGGAATGAGGGTGGGTGAAAATCATCATCTGATTCCTGAAATAATGGGTTAGGTGGATATGCATAAAAATCAAGAGGAAAGTCCTCCTGGAAAAAGGAAGGTGGATCGACTGGCGAGTGAGATGAGTCCACGAAGATTGATTAAAATAACTTCAGTCAGCCATCTCCGAAACAAAAGATGAGGATCAGGAGAACACGATAGTTAAGTCAAGCTATGCAACAAAAAAAGGTGCAAATGCGCAGAAGGATCTAGTATGCACACAAGCAATAAAAAACAATATAAACCCCCAGTTCACCAACTCAACGCAATGTGAAGACCTTGAAGGTTCGATCAATTATCTTGTCAATTTTTAGAGTTTGGTGAGAATATAATCTATCAGAGCGTTAAAGCGAGTTGTTAGGAACCCAATGCTCCCAAGAGACTGTCCCAATCTTACAACTAGTTTTTCCCAGCTAGTATGGGTGTGGACCATTTACCAGCTACCCGATTTGCCCACTCTGCTAAGGAAATCCCAGACCGATTACCAGGTATCCGGTGAAATCCTCACTGGAGAACAACTAATCACAAGACAGTAGTCTGAAAAGAGTTCGGGTGTGGTTCTATCCTAATGTGTGGGTCTCTCTCTCGCTACAGATAAATTAAACAAGACGGGGGTTACTCTCTCCAAAACAATTATTTTTCCTTATGTTTATTTTAGGGTCGAGTTTTCTTTAGCAGTCCTGATTTTAGGCAGTTATCACTTGTTTTGAATATTTTCAATGAATCACCTACTGAGTGTCTAATTTCCTTTTTAACTTATGTGAGTGAAAACAAGGAAGGAGATTGGAAATGCCAATGCACGATTAAACAAAATGATGCATGCAGGGGGATAGAGATGTGTACCTTGTCACCAGCACTCTACATGCAAGTGATCCATGTAGAATTGAAATACAGAAAAATAAACTAACCTATATGCAAATGCAAGTGAACTTTCCTAACAATAGCTTCTATTAACGGGCAAGAACACGTTAATTTGACTAAGTCCAATTATGCTCTATTCTGTAGGTATAGAAATTCTTGTTCAGGGTGTTGGATGTAATTAATTACCTGGCTAAGCAAATTAATTAAAGAAATCAATAGGTAGCTCATGGAATCCATGTGAAACAAAGAAAAATAAGGCGACAAAAACAAAACTGGTGAGGGCCCCTAAGTGCACCGGCACTTGGCGAAACAGAACCCGTAACAAATGAATGTATGTTTACAAGGGTTCAAATGCTAGAAAAGATAAATAAATGAAAGTCTTTTTTGGTCTCCTTCAATTCTTCTTTTCCTCCTCTCACGCTATCCTGCGGCTCGGTGAAGAATCAAGCCGCCTCCGTGTCGCTTGGGTGCTTCGACTCTCCTAGGATTGCCTCCTTCGCTCTGCGGGCCCTCGTAAGAACAAGAAAAGAGAGAATGTGTAAGAAACACAATTATCAAATTTAAGCAGAAAAAAAAGAAATGAATAGTGAATATGAATAATGGAGTGAATGTGGAAAAATATACACAAATATATACAACCAAGAATAGCAGGTCAAAAGAGAAACCAAACTATCCTAGTCGTGCCTCCCCGGCAACGGCACCATTTTGTTGGAATAGGATATCTTGAGGATCAATAATTATTGATACGTATTATTTGATGTCGTTGTTATCCCCCAAAAATCTCGGATCAAACAAACAATTTTTTCCTTCTCTCACAGCAAAATAATTACAGAAAATAATGTGGAGCAAGAGAAATTTTTGCTACTTATTTATCTATATAGTAGACAAGATCAAACTGAGGGAGGCTACAATTCCCGAGGGGTATTCAAACAAGCGACGAAAAATCAATTAAGAGAAAAAGCATGAATCTCAAAGGCAAACTATCCTTGGTTTTTGTGGAATTTTTCTCTTTTTAAATTTTTTTGTTTTTTTAGTTCTATTTTTTATTTTCTAATTTTCAAAATTTTAATGATTTTAATTTTGCAAATATTTTTTTTAAATTTCAAATGAGGAACAATTTGCACAAGATAAGAAATACGCACACCAATCTTTTTTTGTATTTTCAATTATATCAAAAATACTTAGAAAATTCCAAAGAAAATATTTTTGGGTTTTAAAGTCTTTGAAATACTTTTGGTAATTATTGTAGAATTTTTAGATATTTTTTTATATTTCTAAAAATCAAACAGTGGAGAAAATGATAAACAATGCACAACCTGGAGTAATTTGCAACTTAAAAATATTTTAAGTGCCCAAAACTCCTGAAAACTATTTTTATGCTAAAATAAAGACATATATCTACAAACAAGAAGTGAAATCATGTTTTCTGGATTTTCTAGATTTTTTTATGATTTTATAAGATTGCTAGTATTTTTCAATTTTTTGGGTTCTGAAAAGAATTAATGCGTGAAATTTGGAAAGAAATTTGAAAACAATGAAAAAAATTAATCTATTTTTTTGGAATTTTTAGAGCAATATTCAAATTTTTATGAATTTTTGAATTTTTGGAAGAGAAAAAGATACTACTTTTTATTTTTTAATAATAAGAAGTGATGACAAAGTGCAATGAAAAATTTATGGTAAAAAGATACACACATAAGGAACATAACACGATTTTTGGAGATTTATTGACCAACAAAATTATATATTCCAAAGAAAAGATCATGCAAATATACGACTGGAAACATGGACTGAAATGTAAAAAGTTGAAGTTTTTGCATAAAAATATAATAAAAATAAACCGCGGGATGGAGAATGTCATTTACCCAACTAAATGTAGGCAACACACATGTTGTTCCTGGCAAGGGCTCGTTTGCAATTTATGAAATTTCCGATCACAGAGTTGTATTTTTTCTAATATTTTATTCAGCCCTAGGGGTCTCTTTGTACTGCTTTCATTTCTTTCTTCTCAAGCAAGTCAAGGGGCATGAGCGGCCACCCCTTCGTTCTTCATAGATGGGAGGAGTGTCGCTGGTCCTGCGCTGCCACAGATGGGAGCCAAGGGAGGTCGTGTGCACCGCCGCTGAGGCTTCTGGCTTAGCGACGCACGAAGGAGGGCGACGACGAGCTCTGATGCGATCAGCAAGGTTGGTGATGTTGGAGCACGGGGCGCACGGTAGCGATCAAAGGGAACCGGTATGGGCGTCTCTGGCGGATTCAAATCTGAAGGTGGGATCGCGGAGGGCGGTGATGGCAGAGGAAGCGTCGGTGAGTGCGAGCGGTGATGCCTGCGCGGTGGTGGGGTCGTCTCACGTGGAAGCTTTTTTTTATTGTAAATCAGAAATGATAAAAAAATAAAGTAAACTTTTTTTTCACAGAACTGTAAATATATATTTTTTTTGTTAAAAGTTTGTTTATTTATTTTTTTGTCTTTTTTATTTATTCTACAAAACAAATGTTAGAAATAAAAGGTCGATATATTTTCTAAATTTTTTTAATTTATTTATAAACAATTAGGATGTAAGCATGATGACTAGATCCCAAAATCGAAATGGAAGATGTGAAAGAGTGTGGTTCCACGGAAAATGGTTAATGGAACTCGATCTTCGACCACCGTGCGTGGTTGGAGGTGAGAGATCATGCGAGGTAGAAAAAAATGCGAATAGATCGAGAGGTGAACAAAGAATCGAGTCGGTGGGGAAGAATCAAGTTGTGATGGATTCAAAAATCTAGATAAAAAAATGACAACGAAATGAAGAGGCGAAAAATAAAACTAAGATTAACCTAAGATAAAAATAAGAGAAAAAATGTGGATCTCACCTTAGGAGCGAAAAGACCTTGATCACCTAGACGAAGGCCGAGTCGTTATCATCGGATGACTCAGAGGCTAGGCACCCTTCCGCGACAAGGAGACTCTCGGAGATCAGGCTCCTCTCACCAAAGATTGATCAAATTGGAATAATGGAGAAGAACCATATAAATAGTAAAGATATGAATTGAAATTTGAATTTTTAAATTTTTGGATGAAGATCGGAGATAATAGAGAAAACAATTGAAACGGGATAAAGTAAGAAGATTAGTGTTAAAATTATTTACAAAAATTAACTATTTTTTTGTATTTTCGTCACTTTAATGACTTGAAAAGTTAAATTTTTTATTTTTTTGTGGTGGTTATTTAAGAATAGCAACTATATATATAAACTATATACATATAGTACATTATTTACATAGTTAAAGAAGGAAATTAGTTTTTTTTAAATTTTTATTTTTTACTTTTATTTTAAATAATTAATAAAAATATTTACAAATATTTACAAAATACAATATGTACAAATACATGGGAAAATTGCACAAACCACCCCTGAAAACCAACTTTTCACCCGCAACTCCAAAAATTATAAAATCACAGCCATAGTAAAGATAACTTAATTTAGAATACAATGGAAGTGAGTTTGGTTCAATTTGAGTTCATACGGAGCCGAAATTGGTCATTCAATTATCGCTTATTGGCTTTTTCCAAGTGTTATTGCTTTTATTCTGTACATGATTTGATTGTGCAATCATTTTTATTAATCATGACGCATTTTTATTTACAACTTTTGTTTTAAAAATTATTTTGTTTGAGGTCAATTTATGTACAAATAAAATAGTGTAGTATACAAATATGCACAACACACAATTATTTTTGGATTTTCTGATTAAAGACCCTATTTCCCCCTACTTTATTCTTGGTCGATCATGTCAAGTCTTGACCTTCTCCTAGGGTTCGGGTCAGCCTGTATCTTGTACATATATACAGTCTTCCTTTTTTTACTTTTTTTTCTTTATTTTCCTTTCTTTCTTTATTTATTTATTTTAGGTTAAAATGGTAATGAGTATACAATATTTACACAGAAATGCAACTTAGTAAGAATATGGACTTAGTGTTATATACATGTGTTTTATAAGGGATTTTAAGCTAAAATAATTGAATAAAGATTATGAAATGCATATTCATCAGCACCTCAACCACATAATCCTTCAAATCCTTTTGAACAACCACTCCAACACCGTTTCAAGACCCTCAGATGTGGAGATTCAAAACTAAAACTTGACAACATATAATAATAGGCTAAAACATATGAGGAGATTCACTTGAGATCCTGACCTTAAGAACGTTTTTGCAAATGAATATACAAATGCAAGTAGATCCAATGTATGTGTGTGTCTGCTTTAAAACAAACTTTTGAGGAGAAACATGATTCTAACAATTTCCCTCATTTTAAAGATGAAAAAAAATTTTTAAACAAGAACTTTTGCAGAATAAGCTAATTAATAGTCAAACTTTTTTTTGTATAACTCTCCCCTTTATTAAAAGAACTCATACAACTATAAATTACAATATCAATAATTTTCTAGTCCCCCCTCCATCGTAATTACAAAGAACATAAGAAACTAGAAATTCGTTGATAGAAAGTAGTCATTACAAAAAGCATACAAAACATAACAAAATAGAAAAATATGCACTATTCTCATACAAGAAGGAAAAAAAGATAAACAAGGTATTTGGATCATATTCTAAGTTTTTTGCCCAGAAGGAGTTCGGTAAGTGCGCTTTGATGCGACAAGTGTTCACTTAACATCCAAAGCATGCTAAAAGTTTAGATCACATTCTTCTTCTTTGGATTTTTCTTCAGTCCATTCTTTGTTAGCATCTACTTGATCAGGATTGTAGCTTTCGTTTCCACGAGAAAACTGAGCATGAAGAGGAGAGGAGTGAGATTCGTAGTGCATGTACGAGTAGGAAGAGGAGGGACACAAGTAGATCTCTAATAAGAAGAGGAAGATAACTTTTTCAATACTTTGAGCTTGTCTAGACAATTAGATAGACAAAAGATAAGCTTGGCTTTCTCATTTTGAAAAGTTGCAAAGTCATTCGAGTAACGAGCTATGTTGATATTATGAATCAACATCCTCTAGATACTCTTTTGTCGTTGATTCAGGAAAAAGGAGACATTGTCAACTACACCTTGGGCTCCCAAGGTGTGATCATGATGGAGCTGCTGGTTTTGATAATGATGGCTAGGGTTTAGTCCATAACCCATCACGAAAGCGTGAAGATCACATCACATGCAATAAAGAACGACTAGTCATACTTCTTGCTCGAGCAATAGAAATTAAAAATTTTAAGTAGATGAAATCAAATGATATGAGAATATTTTTCATATTGTTTCATCAAGATCACAAATGAGTCAAAGGCTTACCTCTTGGTGCGTGTTTGTGATTGAGTATCTCTAGACGAAGATGCCTCTTGTCTCAAGTATGATCCGGCGAAGGATGCACGTGAGGATGCGTGGGTGAGACACGTGCTTCCCACAATCTTAGTTGAAGATCCGAGCATAGAACCCTGCAATTTGGTCTCACGAAATCCATGGTCTATTCTCACAAGCACGGATCACCAGCGAAGGTGGAGATCCATGAGCAACTGATCCGATAACACAAAGATGGCGTGACTGCGACGATGCTCTCTATAACAATAAAGTGGACATCTACAATATTGGGAGAGAGAGAGAGACAATATGGACATTTTTGAGAAGTAGAGAGAGAGATACTTGATGCCTATGTTTTGTGTGAGAGAAAGCGATAGGCCTAGCCTTTCTTTTATAACGTATTGGATCGTGGAGATTGATGAATCTGTGGTTCACCATATTAAAAGATGAAAATTACACGTTAATCTATTTTTTTTAATAAATAAGAAAATAGGGAAATAAAATAAAGAAGAAAATGGAGGATAATTGTATAGACTCGTAAAGGAAACTCAGACTTGGTAAGATTCTTTGATTTCTGACTTATTTTGAATTTGGATTTTTGTGCATAAAACTTTCATCAATGAATATAGATGAAAAAGAAATAAAAGAAAAAGGCTTTATTATGTACATAAAATATCCGGTCAAAAACTGCAAAAACACAAAATGCGCAAAAGAGGCCCAAAACCCAACTATAACATATGAGCTCTGATTTTTATGAAATTGGTCTTGTTTTGAAAGTCTTTAAATATGTATTACTTTAAAAGTGAGTAGATCTAAATTGGATACTTTATGTGGAAGATATGTGCGTTTTAGTTAGCCTATTCTGAAATTGGAGTTTTGTCTCACGGGCCAATTATTTGAGTTAATATTTTTTGTATTTTTCATTTAATATTGTTAGTAATATGTACAATATATGGTTTGAGGTCAATTGGAGTTAGCATGAATTAATCAAAAATGCATGAAGTTGGATGGAAATATGAAAATGATTATGAGTGCACTTATGCACGTTAAAATGCAGATATTAATTCGAAGTGCATGAATGATAAAGATGCAGATTAAATTATGAAATGCAGCTAATTACTCAGGAAAGGAGCTTTATTAATATTTATCTTTGATTTTATCATATTTTTTCTCGAATTTTCTCATTATTAAAAATTACTAAAAAATTCAAAAAACCAATAATCATGGTATTTTATGTACATAGAGTACCCCAAAAATATCACTTTGTACAGATGATCTATTTTGCTCTTGGTCGCTTTATGAATGTTGTAGATCTCATCGAGACAAGCAATTTTTATGTTGACAAATTTTTGATCCGAGGTCATTTGCTATTTCTTCTGGATTTTTCTTTTGATATTGTTTTTCAAATTTTCTAGAGCTAACACATGGCAGCTCCTGGAGCCACCACGTGTCAGTTAGTTTTGGCCTCTTTTCATTTCATTTTTATAAAAAAATTTAAAAAAATAAAAAATTTCTCTCACCTCACGTGCCACGCACGTGAGATCTCCTCTTCTTCAGTCAACGACCTTTTCCCCATTGCGTGTGACCATCTTTAACCCTTCACAACCTCTGCCTGCATCCCGTGCGTTGCTCCGAAACCACCATGGCTGACCCCTTCGCCAACCACCCTTATCTCCTCTACCTCCTCCTATAAAAGCAACCCAATCCCAAACACCAACTCCATCCACCAATATTTGCATCATAGAGAGAGCTCAGGAGGGAGGTGGTGACAACCCTCTGATCTCGGAGACGATCCTCTACCACGGCGAGATTGATCGAAGCTTCGAGACTTCGCCGGCCTCTTGAGGCAGACACCGGAGAGGTCCTTGATCCTCCAAAAATTCCAGGTGACCATTCTCTTCTTCTTCCTATTTTTTTCTTTTTCCTTCTGTTTCTTCGTCTTTCCCCTGTTTCCTAATCGTCACCCTTATTACACCATCTCCACCTTCACGATTCCATCCTCTCATCACTTGCCACCTCCACTTTCACGTTGTACCGCGGCATCTCTGCAACTCCACCAACAGGACGATAGAGAAGCTCCAACTCCGCCCTCTGCATCGACACGCTCCAGGTTCTATTCCTCCGCCAACAGTCGCTCGCCTCCCAAACTGGCCCCCTTCTTCCATGCCCGCCAGCCGACTAGAGCCACCCTCCCCTCACTGTGTGTGTGTCGCACCTTTGCCAACAACCGCTCGCCTCCCAGACTGCCTCTCCACCACCCATCGCCTTCATGCATGTCGTCTTGTGCATCAGCCACCTGCCCTAGAGAAGCGTGATCTCCTCTTTCCAACACTCCGGTTCTTGGAAATATCACCTAGTCATGGGGCTCATGTTGTGTATCAATCGATGCCCAGCTAATGCCATACCTCTACGCACCACGTAGCAGACCGCTCGCTCCATGCGCGAGCAACAACCCTACCGGAGGCCGCACCCCACCTACCTCTTCCTTGACGCTCTCACCACCACTGTGACCATCTACGATGCCTCTAGCAGAAGCCTGCAGCTTGGCCTCGTGCGTGCCCCCGTCGCCCGCCTTTCCAGGAACTACCAAGAAGAAGAAAAATGGGTGAGCAACACATCACGTGCCTGCACATGCCTTGATGGGAAATTTACAAGAAGCCCCCTGTTGATCAAGAAATTCGCAGAACCGACCAACAAACCAGAGATCAAGTGCACACGTGACTACTGAAATTTTGCAAGAACACCCTCGGAGGTCTTGATAACTGTATGGATACCCCTACCGCTCAAGAGCACGTGAGGCACACGTGAATCAAGGGGAATTTTGCAGAAAACTCCCTTAAGTATTGGTATTTGCATTTCAATCCTTATGCATGTTTATTAATGCAATTTTTATTTACTGTATCGCATTGAGAACCCTATGTTTACATATTTATTTGACATTCATCCATCATTGTTTCATTATTTCAAAAAATTGCATTTTGTTCTTCAATTAATTCTTTACAATATGGCATGCTTGTGATATTTTTATTCTATGTGGTTATATAATTAATATTATTCTTGTGAGAATTTGTATATTTTGCACAACTAATACTTAGAAAATCATTGATAATTAATCATAGCTCCAAAATTGCCAAAAATTCACGAATCGTAGAATTAATTATTTGTAACATTTGCTCAAAAAGAATTGATTTGCATGCATAGTTCACTCCAGAGAAATCATTTTGTGCTTTTCAATAATTCATTTTAAATAGGTCATAAATTCAATATTTTTAGGATCTATGATTTTTCTGAGATAGATCACCTAGTGACATATCTTAGATAAATTTATTTCTTGAAAATAAGTAGATTTAATATTTATTATAATGAATTATTGAAAATCTCATTGTCTGCATTCATAAATTCATTATTTATTCATATTGCATCCAAAAATTCCAAAAAAATTACAGTAGCTTAATTTCACTATATTTCACATTTAGGCCGAGTTTGAGGAATTTTGTAATTTATTTGATTAAAATTTACAATTTAACCACTAAAATTCACCGAATTGCATCTCATTTATTATTTGCATTTAAAAATTAAAAAAAATATACATCTTCGAAAACCTAACTTTGAGACCGATTGTCAACCTAAGGGCTCGTTTAGTAACCGGGTTACCCTAGGGTAACCCGGTTTACCCCCCTCTTTTCATGGAATGGTATTCTATCACAAATCATAGTGACATCACATCACATTCTTAATTCCAACCCTCTCCAACCCTCACAACCATCCCAAACATCTACTATTCCAATCAGGTTTCCCCAATCCACCCCAACCCAGTAACCAAACACACCCTAAGGATACAGTTGCCTCCCAGAGTTCGATCTTGGAACTTACCAAGTAAAAAATAAAATAAAAATGACCGCTCGCTTTAATTAACACATTAATTAAAATTGCAGTTTTTGATTAACCCTCAATTGCCTGCCTACAACAAAATTCAAACATCTTTTAATCATTAATTTGACTAAATTAAGAGCGTGATTTCACGGTTTTACAAAAGGTGTCGTGGCCGGGGAGGCACGACTTAGGTTGTTTTTAAAAAATCAAGTTTTTAGGTTTTCCACCCCCAGGAAGTATGATTCTCAGTTTTCTCATAATTGATTCTCCATTTTTAAAAAATATATTTTATTTTATTTTATTTTTGAATATTTTTCTATGAACCTCTCTCTAATATTCGATCTTCTATTTTTTGTGTGAGGTACCTTGTGATTCAGAGTGATCTTCTTGGAGACCGACATATCTTGTAGCGACTAGATACATGCCATTTTTAATTTTTGAAGAGGAGTGTTTTTCTTTAATTTGTAATTAATTTCTAGTTTCCAGCGGTACTCGATCGGGTGCTTGCATGTGTAAAAGAAACTGGACTCTTTGTGGTGTGTCGGACTTGTTTCACTCTCCAGTGGGGGTGAGGTCCGACTTGAGTGGTTCGTAATCCTAGGATTGCACTGTGGCTATTAGAGCTACTAGGATTGTTTGTGCTTGTAGGACTAGGACCATACTACACTTAATTATACGTACTAGATTGATTTTCATTTATCCAAATTAAAGTGTTCTATCACTAACTAATAAAAATTAATGTTCTAGGTACGATTTCCCGTGTATGAATTAGATTTATTTTCTTGGGAAATTTCAATTTTGTTTAGCATATTGCACAATGATTGCGAGGAAGCACTGTATCTCTGACTCGGCATTCATCATCGTGTTTCCCGCTGCACGGTTTTTTCGATTCTCCCTTGGTTTCCATTCACATTGGAATAAAGGAAATTGTAATCCCCGTGTAGACGTGCATTGATTCCCACTCAAATTCAAAGTGATAACCAAATAAAAACAGGGGATTGCTAACACTATTAATTAATTAAAATCGGATAAAATTGAAAATCACAGTTTTCGGGAGAGCAACCCCATCATTGTTTGATTTTACTATAAGTGAGAGAAGGACGAACACTAGGATAGAGCCAAGCCCGGATTTTCAGATTGACTTCTGATTCTACCAAAATGATTAGCCACTTCTCAGTGAGGATCTACGGTAGCCAGTAAATGGTCCGTATTTCCTTAGCAGAGTGGGAGGTTTAGAGTATACTATGTAAGGCTCTGTCCTCAAGTAACATTGATCTGTATTCATACGTTCCATACTTACTCCCATACTAGCTGAAAGTAGGTGCAACTGGTTAAAAAAGTCGAGACAATCTGTAGGGAAATACAAGCACCTAACAACTCATTAACTCTTTTAAAATTTTGTATTTATCACCAACTAAAAAAGACAAGATAATTTGGTTGAACTTTACGGCCTTCACAACGTTGAGTTGGTGAAATCGGGGTTTGCATTTGTGTGTTGAACTGTGTGACACTGCACTTGCACACACAGATCATGGTTCGCAAATCTATTTTTCCATTCCATTCGAAGATGATGGAATTTTGGTATTCATGCCCAAACTCCATGAGTCACGCTCACATGACAAATTCCCAATCTTCTTTTCCACTTTCTTTTTAGAGAAACCCTCTCTTTGAGGTAGTTTCTCCCCAGCCATCATTTTCACCCACCTACCCACCCTTGGTTAAAACATTGAGATACGAACCGTTCACAGAATCTAATATGTTATATGAAGATACAATGGAGTGAGCGGACTAGATGATGAATATTGGTGTAAACGACTTTGATAGAGGAACACTATTCTTGGTTATGTATGAAAATTCACTATTTGAACCATCATCTACTCGGGATGATTCACAGTCCGAGTATGATCACTTTTCCTTTGACCACATAGATGACACCCAAAGTCAAGGGAATATGACTCATTACCAAACCCTAACTAATTATATCTCGGTTCAAGATAAAATGCCAATGTCGAGGCATATCGTGCATAGTCACTCAAACCCAAGTCATGAGATGATAGTCGATGACATAGCTCGGATAAATAAGTGAACTGAGGTTTTGACAGGAAAATTTTGATAATGTCATCGAAATAGTAAAAGATACGATCATTAACCAGAAGGAATCAAGAAAATCACAGAGCAAACCCAAAACTCATGTGCCGGATGTCCACATGCAGACACCACATATACCTAACTAGTTCACTGTCCACCTTAATGACTCTAGTGAATATTCAAAAAATAATAATAATAATCAAAAAAATCAAAAAAATCAGACAACATCAATATGGAAGCATTTTACAAAAGACTTATCTTAGAGATACCATTAATCAAGGCCATAGACTATGTTCCCGATCTTCAGAGATTTGTGAAGAGTCGACTATCACCTAAGAATACGTGAAAGAAGAGATATCGAATGGAATATCATTTAATTACTATGGCCAGTTCAATGGTGCTGACCCAAACAAACATGGTCCGAAAAGTCAAACGATTGACCAAGGTGACTTGTAAAATTGAGAATACTGAGTTTAATAATGTTCGGATTGACGATGATTCTACTTTGAACATCCTCCCGAAGTCTATGTTTGACCGACTCGAACTCGGACCGCTTAGAAAGACTCGAGTGATCGTTCAGTGTCCCGACCAATCCACAAAAAGACAGAAAGATTTTTTTCTATCATCATTAATTTCCAAGGTATCGCACATAGAGTGGACTTCATTGTCCTGGACATTGAACACTGAGGAGATTTATCTGAGTCTCCCATTATCTTGGGAAATCAATTTCTAGCTTTCGTTAGAGCGACTATTAACTGGGAGACTCAAGACATTATATTCCCAAACCCAAACCTAATCGATCAAATTCTCGAGGACACAACAAACACTGAGACAACTGAACAAGAAACCGACAGTCTTGACATAGAAGAATCCTCATATGCCCAGGCCTCTCCACTTATCACAAGCACAAACGAAGGAGAGACATCTTATGAAACAACTGACGAGACTACAAAAGTTAAATAAAATCAATCAAGAAACATTTGATTTACCACACCCGGGCAAGTTTATGTTAGATCTCCTTGAGTACACACATGCAAAGCTAATAAAGAGCAAATACTCAAGACGTGTGCTGACCTTACAAGAATATTACAATTTATACGGAGACTCATCTGATAAGGAACCTATGGTAGAATACCTCCTGAACCGACTAAGAATATCACTTCCAATATTTCAGAAATAGTCTCTCCTGAGGATTACTCATCAGGTTTGGAGGATGCGAGCAATATGAAAGAGCTTAGTTCGGAGAATCTGGAGCCTGATCGGAACAAGAAGTCATACATCGACCCATGTTGGACTTTGATTGTCCCTCTCTATTATTCTTCTAAGGCCGACTCTCCTGGTCCCATTTAATACACCAGAACAATTCGTTATGACCAGAATGATACTTGTTCATCTGAATATTCAAAGGAAGAAAAGATTGACATGAAAACTGAGCGAACATTGAGAAAGAAACTCAAGAATAAAAATAGTTGGAGTAATGTAACCTTTAATTATTATTCTGATGACAGCTTCGATGATTGCTGGGAATCTTTTGATTCATCTTCTTCCAATCAATATTCCCTTCCACTAGATTTTTTAAAAATATCCGTTGTAAACCGCCTTTATCATCAGCCACCCTTTCCCCAATCCCCCATCGGTTCCCTTGTATATTTTCTTCCTAGACTTAGGCCAAGGCCTAAGTATAGGGGGGACCGGATGCCATCTTCATTTACTCATCATTCTTGATATGTATATTCTCTAGATCTCATCGGTTCTCGTACTCATTCCTATCTTATACTTAGGTTGACCAGAGCCTTAGTATAGGGTGAACCAATGCCCACCCTGTATATACTTATTCATTTCTCTCTTAACCTCGGCCTCTCCACATTTTGATCTTATTCTATACTTAGGCTAACCAAAGCCTAAGTATAGGGGGCAGTTTACTTCTATACTCCTCTTTATTTATTATTAATAATTTTCTCTCTTACACTTAGCATGAGTTATGTCTTCTTGTCGCTTCTTGTGCTCTGAGGACATAGCACATAGCTCGTACTTTCAAATATTTTCGTATATATAATTACGAGATAGGTAATTTTCAAAACAAAACAAAACCAAAAACAAGAAAAACACCAAAAAATAAAAAAATGAAAAAATCTCTTGCATATCATCCTTGCATTAAAAAATCATCATTTCGCACCTCATATGCATATGCATCTCATTTGCATATATATCATATGCAAAGTAAAAAGTTATTGGGTTTTGAACTGAGTTATAAGTAGAAGTAGAGAGTGGTCTTGACTTGGCCTTAATCTACCTAATTTCTAGAGGAACTTCATCGAGAAAGAGGATTTTAGAAGCTTCAAGTCTTTCGACTTAATTCTTTGAGTTCCACATGACAACGTGCAGCCTTTGACTCTTTGTGTCTAACCTGGTCTCCTAATTCTGGGTATAACTTTTGAATAGGGAATCAATATGTTCTCTTGCACTATGCACTTAGCTCAACTCAGATGGGTTGTTGGAAGATTGTGTGGGTCTCTTTTCTGGTAGCATGGACATCCAAAGACCGGAGTATGGGTTGAAATAAAGCTCCGGAAAAGGGATGGACGACTGTACACATTTTTTCTAAGACCCCAAAACATGTACGGGAAAAAAGATTCCATATCCATATGGGCACAAAAGATCCATGTAGAGTTACCAAAAATCCATATAAAAAAGAAGCCAAACTACCAAATCAATACTTGACCAAAAAGGACCAAGTTTCAAGAAAACCTGTACATCTTGGTGGAGAGTTGGCTAAATTGGCCAGTTTCACAAGGAGAGGTAACTACACTGGTCACCCTTCAGTTCTTTTCCCCTTCTTCTAAATTCTCCCCCTTTCGATTGTGAACACAGTGCGACAGACATTAGAAGGAAATACATAACTCCCCGAGGACGAGTTACAGGGAGGGGGCTTGCATGGTAGTACGACATTCTTGATGGGGAGACCTACAACCTTTCACACACATGAGACAGTAGTCCAATGTTCATGGGATATGCTTTAGGAGAGGGATTGATCTAAGATGACTTCTGAGCCAAAACTGTTACAATGATATGTCAAACTCGAGGGCTGTTGATTTTAAAACCCTAAGTCTCACAGAAGTTCTTCCACATTATTGATCCAAAGGTCGAGTCTAGCTCTATTTTCACCTTTTGTTCATGAATTTGGTATGGAACCCAAAATCATTTCACTTTTGCATTTCATTTTAGCTGCTCGGGGATGAGCAAGGTTTAAGCATAGGGGGTTGATGTATCTGTGATTAATCATACTAAAATATGAATATCGAGCTATATTCCCTAGTAATTAGCTGAATTTAATCATTTAATCTACATTTTTATCATTCATGCACATAGAATCAATATCTGCATTTTAACATGCATAATTGCATTCATAATCATCTTCATATATCCACCTAACTTCATGCATTTTTAGTTAATTCATGCTAACACCTATTGACCTCAGACAACCTCCATTGTGTACATATTACTAACATGATTAAAGGAAAAATACAAAAAAAGATATTAACACAAATAATTAGCCCGTGAGACAAAACTCCAATTTCAGAATAGGTAGACTAAAACACACATATCTTCCTACTACAATATCCAATTTAGGTCTATTCACTTTTAAAGTAATACATATTCAAATACCTTCAAAACAAGACTAACTTTATAAAAATTGGAGCTCATATGTGAAAGTTGGGTTTTGGGCCTCTTTTGCGTATTCTGTGTTTTTGCAGTTTTTGCCCTGATATTTTCTGTATATCATTAACAATTTTTATTTTTTTTCTTTTTCATATGTATTTTTTGATGAAAGTTTTATTAAAATGCATAAAAATCCAAATTCAAAATGAGACAAAAATCAAAGAATCTGACCAAGTTTGAGTGTCCTTTGCGAGTCTCTACAATTATCCTCCATTTTTTCTTTATTTTATTTCCCTATTTTATTATTTACTAAAAATAAAAAAAATAGATTAATGTGGAAATATTTATCTTTGATTTTATCATATTTTCTCGATTTTTCTCCTTATTAAAAGTTACTAAAAAATTACAAAACCCAAAAATCAAGGTATTTTATGTACATAGAGTACCCCAAAAATATCACTTTGTACAGATGATCTATTTTTCTCTTGGTCCCTTTATGAAAGTTGTTTATCTCATCGGTACAAGCAATTTTTGCGTTGAGAACTTTTCGATCCGAGGTTGTTTGCTATTTCTTTTGGAGTTGTTTGCAATTTCTTTTGGATTTTTCTTTTATTTTTCTGAATTTTCTGGAGCTGACACGTGGTAGCACCTGGAGCTGCTACATGTAAGTTAGTTTTGGACTCATTTCATTTCATTTTTATAAAAAAATTAAAATTTAAAAAATTAAAAAAATATTTTCTCCCACCTCATGTGCCACGCATGTGAGGTCTCCCCTTCTTCAGTCAACGACCTCTTCCCCATTGCGCGCAACGACCGCCAACCCTTCACAACCTCCGCCAGCATCCCACACGTTGCTACGCAACCACCGCGTCTGACCCCTTCGCCAACCACCCATATCTCCTCTACCTCCTCCTATAAAAGCAACCCAATCCCAAACACCATCTTCATCCGCCAATATCTGCATCATAGAAAGAGCTCAGGAGGGAGATGGTGACAACCCTCCAACCCCGGCGATGATCCTCTACCACGACGAGATTGATCGAAGCTTCGAGGCTTTACCGACCTCTTGAGGCAAACACCGGAGAGGTCCTTGATCCTTCAAAAATTCTAGGTGACCTTCCTCTTCTTCTTCCTTTTTTTCCTTTTCCACTGTTTCTTCGTCTTTCCCCCGTTTCCTAATCGTCACCCTCATTCCACCATCTCCACCTTCATGATTCCACCTTCTCATCACTCGCTGCGTCCACTCTCACATTGTACTGTGACACCACTGCAACTCTGCCAATAGTTGAACAGAGCAGGTCCATGTCCGCTCTCGACATCGACACGCTCCAGGTTCTGCTCCTCCGCCAACAACCACTCGCCTCCTAGACCGACGCCCTTCATTCAAGCTGGCAAGCTGACTGGAGCCACGCCTCCCCTCGCCGAGCATGTGTCGCTCCTCTGCCAATAGCCACTCACCTCCCAGATCACCTCTCCACTGCCCACCTTCTTCACGGAGGTCGTCCTGCGCATCAGCCGCCTGCCCAAGAGAAGAGTGATCTCCTCTTTCCAACGCTTCGGTTCTTGGAAACAGTACCTGGTCATGGGGCTCCGGTTGTGTGTCGATCGGTGCCCAGCCAATGCCAGACCTCTGCGTGCCATGCTCCTTCCACATGTGAGCAACGACCCCCCTACGGCCGCACCCCACATGTCTCCTCCTCGACGTTCCTCGCCACCGCTGCGACAATCTACGCTGCCCCTAGCCAAAGCGTACAGTTGGGCCTCGCACGTGCCCTCGTTGCCCACCTTTCCAGGAGCCGCCAGGAAGAAGAAAAAGGGTTGAGCAACTCATTACGTGCCCGCACATGCCTTGACGGGAAATTTATAAGAAGCTCCCCGTTGATCTAAAAATTAGCAGAACCAGCTAGCAAACCAGAGGTCACGTGCAAAGCCCGTGAACAACTAAAAATATTTCAAGAACACCCTCAGAGGTCCAGATAATTGCACTGATACCCCCGCCACTCAAGAGCACGTGAGGCACACGTGACAAGGGAAACTTTGCAGAAAACCCCTACAAGTATTGGTAACTGCATTTCAGTCCGTATGCATGTTTATTAATGCAATTTTTATTTAATGTATTGTATTGAGAACCCTGTGTTTGCATATTTATTTGAACATTCATCCATCATTATTTTATTATTTCAAAAAATTGCATTTTGTTCTTCAATTAATTCTTTACAATATTATGGCATGCTTGTGATATTTTATTTTCTTTGGTTAATTATTATTATTATTATTATTCTTGTGAGAATTAGCATATTTTGCCAACTTGTAGAAAATCATGGATAATTAACAATAGCTCCAAAAATTGTCAAAAATTCATGGATTGTAGAATTAATTGTTAGTAAAATTGTGCCCAAAAAGAATTGATTTGCATGCATAGTTTTCTCTAGAAAAATCATTTTATGGTTTTCAATAATTCATTTTCAATAGGTCATAAATTCAACATTTTTAGTATCTAATATTTTTTTGAGATAGATCACCTAGTGACATATCTTAGATAATTTTATTTCATGAAAATAAGTAGATTTATTATTTATTATAATTAATTATTTAAAATCTCATTGTCTGCATTCATAAATTCATTATTTATTGATCTTGCATCCAAAAATTCCAAAAAATTACAGTAGCTTAATTTCATTGCAATTCACATTCTGGCCAAGTTAAGGATTTTTGGAATTCATTTGATCGAAATTTACAATTTAACCCCTGAAGTTAGTCAAATTACATCTCATTTATTATTTGCATTTTAAAATTTAAAAATATACCTCTCCGAAAACCTAACATCGAGATCGACTAAAAGCCAACCTAAGGAGATAGTTGCCTCCCTGAGTTCGACCTTGGAACTTACCAAGTATAAAATAAATAAAGTTGACCGCTCGCTTTAATTGATACATTAATTAAAATTGCATTTTTTGATTAATCCTAAATTGCCCACCTGCAATGAAATTCAAACATCTTTTAATCATTAATTCGACTAAATTAAGAGCACGATTTTGTTGTTCTTCAAAGATGCACTCCTATTTCAAATCAATGGGCATGATTTTGTTGCATAAATTTGCAACAACATATAATTAAATTAAAATAAATTAAAATTTATTTTGAATTAAATCAATGAGCATGTTGAATAAATGGAAAGAGAGCATGCTTCCTTACTAACATAGAGTGGACGACCACATTGAAATAGGACTCAATGGTGGTTGTCCACCCTCTTTAATGGCAAGGCGGCTCTCTCATTCCAATTTCGTGGAATCTCATATCTCAACAAATATTCCATATACGCATCTTATTTTTTTGCATAATTATTCACCAAAATATTTCTAAATTATTTTGTGATGATTTCAATCGTACCATTGACAGTTATGAATCAAATTCAAACACCCAATATAAAATTTAAATTGCATTTACAATTTCAATATGAATTCAATTCACATCAATGTTTAATTCGTAAATCTTATTTACAATTAAATCTCTCTAACATATTATAAGTTATATTTGTAATATTTATGATTATTATGGAGAGTGATATCCACATTAATTATGTATTCGATAATTAAATCATTTTTAATGATCCTAGATGACTAATCGCATGTGTCCAAATAATATGAATATCCATATTATTCATGATAATAAATAATATTTAGCCAACAATTTCCTAATGCTCAGATACATTATCAATAATAGAATTATTCTTGAACTCTTTCAAGAATAATGTGCTTTCTCCGTAGATAGTTGGAGATAAGGACAAGCAATTGTACATTCCATGTATAGTGACTTGGATATTGAGATCATATCACAAATATTGTCCCCAGGGACCTCTCAAAGATGTTTAATTAAATCAAACTGTAAATCTAATCTTCTCATTGCATCCAAATCTCATTCAGATCAATGTCCAACTTTTAGACTAATATTAAATTACTAATATACTTACATGAGTCACTAAAATCCAAATATGTTCCATCAATCCCTCGGAATTGAAATGTCATTGTTAGACAATCATTTACAATCAGAACATCCTCAAGTATTCCTAATACAGGTACATCCTACATACTTGAAGACCTAGAATAAACCCAAAGTTTTAGATCATATTTAAAGTATCCTCTTCAAGATTTTATCAATAAAATTCTCATTCGACGTTGGGAGTTGGTATCGATCATATGCTTTTCCAAAGCATATATCAAACCTACAAATTCTGATCATTCTTAAAAAGCAAGATGACCATGCATGGAATTTGATTGGTCACAATACCTCATGAGTGAGATCATGTCTTACGATTTAGTAGCGAACATGTATGAACCCTTTGATAGATCGTATTTTCTTAAATGCCCTTGTATGCACACTAGCTCGTCAGTGCAAAGACCTTGATTAGGCCATCAACCTAATGTTCTGCTTAATATATATACTTAGACATATAGTAATACATCTGTCTACAATCAGAGGATTTGTGCCTATATTGTGATAGCATGCGACATAGGTCTTTGTTATCTCAATCTCGTTAAGTCAACTCTTTGACCTAACTTATCTGACACCTTTTAATCTCTATTCCTATATAGAGCACCTGCATCAAGAGGTCGGTATGATATCAGCCTTTAGAGGGGGATTGTCATCTCCATATCAGTATGGATGTCCTTTCTTAACAATCATTTGAGTTGCTTGATGAGTCCTCAATCTGACTCTTTAGATATAATCCAAGCACTAGCCTCTAAAAATTCAATCATTGTTATAGTTGTATGATTATTAAGATGATCATGGTATGAAATCCTAATTGTATTAAGGGACATTTTAAGTGCATTCATTCACTTAATCTCAAATAAGGAGTAAAAATAAATCAATAACTTTTATTGATATATGAAAAAAGAAACATTATCAGCAGATGTCACCTTGGTGATGATGATGTCACCACGCTTTTGAATCTCACGAATGATGTGGTATTTTCTTTCTACATGCTTGCTCTTCTGATGCTATCTGGGTTCCTTCGCTTGAGATTTAGTTCCCATGTTATCGTAGAGTAGCGGGATGTGAGTATCAAAGGAAATTACGCTAAGTTCTAGGATGAACTTATGTAACCACACTGCCTCCTTTGCAGCATACCACGCGGTAATATATTCAGCTTATGTTATCGAATCAGTTGTAGTGTCCTGCTTCTTGCTTCTCCAAATCAAAACACCTCCATTCAACAAGAACACAAACCCTGAAGTTGATTTTTGGTCATCTATATCAGATTGGAAGTCTGAATCTATGTATCCTAAGACTTGAAGATCATCATCTCCATAGACCAAGATGTAACCTTGCATCCTCTTAGATACTTAAATATGTTCTTTAGAAGATTCTAGTGTTTCTCCCCATAGTAAGATAATGGCTTACCACTCCTGCCATATGACAGATTTCTGGCCATGTGCACATAATGACATACATTAGGTTTCCTACAATTGATGCATAAGGGCATCCAACCATGCCTTTCTTATGCTCAATACTTTCAAGAGCCATCCCATTAGATAGGTGTATACCATGTCTTAAGGGAAGGAAGCCTTTCTTGGAATTCTTCATATGGAAATGTTCCAAGATCTTCTTAATGTACTAATTAATAACCATTTATCTACCTTTATTCTTCTATTTTGCATTTAAATCCTTTTCAAACCACATGTAAATACAGTTAACTTGTATAAATTAGCAGTCTTTATTCATCTGCAAATACTATAGAAATACATGTATTTAAATGCAGAATAAAAGAATAAAGAAAGAAATAGAAGGAAGACAAAATAAGTATCAAAGATACTGGACGACCCTAAAGACAAATTAAGTATCAAAGATGGTGGATGACCCTAAATCCTGAGACTAAGTCAATATTGATTTGGTTGTCAAGGAATAAAGTAGGTGATATAATGGTCTATAATGTATATAGAAATCTTAATTTTCATTCTTTACAGCTATTTTCACTTGTTTTTATACTTCACATTATATACCTCAAAAAATAAAATGTTCAACATGAAATTTGTACATAAAAATACATAGAAATTATAAAAATAATTGCACATAAAAATAATACACTATGTATTTGGGATAAACAAATGAAAAGCCATAAACAGTTTTTCACAGATCAATACCTTCTCCATATGGACTCAAAATTAATCAAACTCACTCCATTGTATTTTAAATCAAATTATCTATCTAATGAAGACGGTTCCATTAAAAATGGAGTTAAGATGCAAAAGCCAACTTTCTGAAGTGCCATTATACTATATATCAATATATTTTATTCATATATTTTATTCTTTATATTTTTCTCTCCTTATATTTTTAAATACTTGTACATAGTAATTGAGACAACTAAAAAAACCAAATAAAATCACTAAAAATGCATTGAAATAAATAAGAGAATAAAATATATAGATATATTACACCTATAAAGTAGATATATGTATTTATTTATGTAAATAAAATCACAAAAATAAATAAAAATTGGTATATATTTAATTGTATTATAAATATATAAAACATGTACACATGACAATAAAATTTAAAAATACAAAATAAAAAAGTACCTAAAACATAAGTAAATATACTTATATTCTTACTTGTAAATATTAACACCATATAAATAAGGTTGTTAAAAAGATTAAAAATCACCATAAAATAGTTTAAAAATAAGAGATATTTTTCATATTTTCATTTTTGATTATAAAATCATCTACTATTTATTATTGAAATAATAAATATTTTTATTCTTATTTTGTCCGCTAGTGGACATACATGGACTAATGGAAGCCAGAGGAGAGTTGACCCTAGGTTAGTTTTCTTTCTCCTAGGCTTGCTTCTGTTAATGCTCTGGAGCCCCTCTCTTCACCGATTTTTCTTTCATGATTCATGGCTCAAGGCATATTGCTTCCTTCATGAAAAGATCATATCAAATCACCCCTCTTTCACACAGAATCCTCATCTCGAGACGATTCATCTCGATTTTGCCAAAAAAGACCCTAGGATATAGGGGCCTCCTCGTCTCTATGAATATATCTTCCTATTCATCATTTTTTTCCCTTTGGATCCGTCATGGGTGCCCCCTAACCCCAAAGAACCCCGTGGTTTGACTGATCTTTGTGATAGTCCTTACCATTCTGCGGCATGGAGAAGGAGTCCATCAACGCTGATCTCCGAAGCTTGGAGCTTCACTCTAGCAACGGCATCTCTTGAGATCTTAAAGCTTTGTCGATGTTTAGATTAGGTATTTTATTATCACATTTCATTTTTGCATTTTAATTTCGCTTTTATTTCACAAATTAACATGCTTTTTAGCCTTCGATTCCAGTAGTTGAAGTCCACTAGAGTGCTAGGCTCTGGCCACTGTTCCGTTGTCAGCAACGACTATGCCCGACCTCCACAATCATGCTCACCTCACTACCCAACGCTTCTACATATTCCATACCCCATTCAGTCATCCTAATTAACCATAGATCATGCTTTAGGGTCTCCAACTCCACCACCATTATAGGAGACATCAACATTGCTTCCCCATCCCCATCTCCGCCCCTTAACAAGTCAAGGTAGTTTTTCCTCAACTCCTTGTTCTTCCCATCAGATTGGCATGTTAAAGAGACCCATATGGGGTTTACTTTCAACTTACACAAGACATCCAAGTGCAACATTTCATCCTCGAGCTCTAGCCAATGATCAATGGTGCCCATACTATCTTTTGCACCTTAGTCGACTCGCGAACCTCCCAGGATGACGCATAGACCATCAGAAGATCGAGTGGAGTCCAGAGTCACATAGGAGATTGGATTGAAGGAGCCCCAATGCGAGTTCTTCCTAAGCCCTTCATTGTCGTTCGATCTGGAGTTCATCCCTAACATAGCAACTGCCATCTGATTTTGGAGAGCATCCATCATTTGATCCATTCCTGATTGAGCCACGGTCGTTCATCTACGAACCACCATCTTCTAATCGTGGCCCTCAGTGCATAAATGAAGTCATTACACTGTTGGATGGTGCACAAGCGTGAGTATTTTGCATCTTAATGCCCATTTTTTGTATTTTTGTTTAGTATTTAAACTTTCATCTCTGTCGTAATAGTTTTGTATAAATTACGCTGACCTAATCTTTCCTTGATATTTGCACTATGGTCCAATCCATGCCACCTCACGTTGTCCAACACATGAGGCACTTTTGGAGAAATGGCATTATGTATCCTATAGTATCTAGACATATTTTTAAATGCATATAATACTTGTTATAATTACTAATAGGTCCTTACCAATTCGGTGATTAGTGATTTATTTTCTTGTATATTTGCCATAGTAAATATTTTTAATTGCTCCAAAAGTTGTAGAAAAATTAATATAAGTGCATGTAATATTACTTTATCACATATATTTTTTGCATGCCATTTTAATTAATTTTCTTGTTTATTAAAAATACAAAAACATGCATTTTTGTAATATCTGCTGATTAATACCCATAATAATCAGAGAAGCACCTCCACACATTCCAAAAAAATATTATTATTTATCTACCACATATCAAAAATCACAAAAAAACAAATCACATAACTTTAAAAACCTTATAAAAAATAGAAAATTAAGAAAAAATATCTTTCTATATGTGAATTTTACATAGTATATATAATATATATAAAAATAGTTTTAGGTTAAGTTTGGACTTGTTTATATTTATCAAACCTAAAACACGCTTGGGCAATTAATCTGTGCACTGTTTGCTATATTTAGTACTTTAAAAATACATAAAGTTATCAAAAATTCTATAAAAATCACAAAAAAAACAAAATATTATTTTATTTCCCATATTTTAACTATATTTATGTGTATTTAAAAATATAATACCTTTTATATGCTATATATCCATATATTTCATACATAATATTTCATATCATTATTATATATACATATATTATTTTAAAAATGAAAAATACATTTTAAATGCAAAACTAAAAAGAAAATACAACATTAAAAAATTAAAAATATAAAAAATATAAATTATTAAAAATCCATTACTATTAAATATAATTCAAACCCCACAAAATTATAAAAAGGAGAAAATGAAAAAAAAAGAAAAGAATCAAGAAAATGTTATTAGGGAATTTTACATCCATAACCATGAATAATTTGGCAATTACAATCATAACCCCGCATAATCACGAATTACACGAGAAACCCAAGATAGTCCTTCCGTCTCATACATATAACCCTCTGTTAATTTTGTAGTTAACCCAACCATATCTGTGAGTTATTCTAACCATATTCAATGCATTCACTATTAAAAAAATTTAAAAAATAACCCCTCTTGCCAGCCGTCCCCTACCTCCATGTCCAACATCTCCCCCTCCCCCCTTCCAGGCCCGCAGCCCCCCTCCTACCTCCCCCTTCCAGGCCTGTCGCCTCCCCTGCCCTCCTCCCAGGCCTGCCGCCCCTCCCCACTTCCAGGCCGGCAACCCCCTACCTCCAGACCTATTTCCATCTACCTACAGGCATGCCGCCTCCCCCTCCCCACTTCCAGGGCCGCAACGCCCCCCCTCCAGGCCCATCGCCCCCCTTCCTCATTCCAAGCTCGCCGCCTCACCTTCCCCCCTTCCAGGCTGACAACCCCTACCTCCCGGCCCGCAACCCCCTACCTCCAAGCATGCCATCTCCCCCTCCGCCCCTTATAGGCCAGCAGCCCCCCTCCCCCATTCCAGGCCACCCCCTCCCCGCCTTTCAGGCCCGTCGCCTCCCCCTTTTCCAAGCCTTCCACTACTTACTTCCAGGCCAACCACTACCGCCCCCATACCTCTTCCAGATAGCCGCCACCTCCCACACCCCCTCCAGGCCAAATTCGACCTCCTCGACCTCCCTTCGTCTCCAACGGCACCCCTCCTCTCCAAAGGAGCCCTACTCAATGGGCTTGGTGGGGTCCTCGTTAACAATCGATGGGCATGGTCGTCAAGGAAGTTTTAGATCACGTCGAGAGATGGAGGTGGGAGAAGTGGTTAGTGCGGTGAGGATGGAATCGAAGAGATGTGGGTCAACGCTTAAAGAATAGAGATATATGGCATGATTTGCAAATAAATTGAGTGTTAGGGGTAATTTTGACTTTTTCTAATGGAAACCATCAACTATAACTAGCATCTTAAACGGAACATAACACTGGGTTATGTAATGCAAGAGTTAAGCATAACTCAGGGTTTCTCGTGTAATTCGTGATTATGCGGGGTTATGATTGTAAATTCCAAATTACTCAGGGTAATGGATGTAAAAATCCCTTATTATAAATTAGAAATAATTAAATAATGATTTTTTAATCTATTCTATAGCTCCCAATCTTTAATACTCTCTACACATTTGTCACTATACAAAAACTTTTGACTCACACTTGCATTAATTAATTTAACCCTAAATTTGTGGGTTGATTGTTGATTAATTCATATTGAGTCTGTGGCATAATGATTGATATATTACTTGTCGGACTAGCAGACCGACCAAAAGAGGGTTATTAAATGGCGCTGGTGTTGATGAGAAATAAAGTATAGATTGCTTGTTTTTCTTGTTTGATTTATTCTCTTTTTATTCAATCTTTATTTCATTTTATTTATATTTATCTAGTCTGACCGTTCTCTTGTTTGGTTTTGTTGTGAGGGCTCGCAGGTCAAGGGCAGACTTCTTAGGAGTACCAGAGCACCTACGTAAAGTGGAAGTCAGCTTTTCTGACCAAGCTAACATGAAAGAACAATGAAGGGACTAGGAGCTGTGAAGATAGTTGTAGTTTGATTTCAATTTTATTTGTTTAGTTAGAGAGACACTTAGTTTTTAACAATTAAACATAGACTTTAGACACTCACTGTACACTTAGAATTCATGGATATCCATTCCATTAGGTGTTTGTTTACCTGGGGGATCTCATCGGTTTTCCACACTTTTCTTCACCTTCTTCATTTATTCCTCTATATTTTCTCTTTGTTTCTCTTTTGTTTCTCATGATCTGAGTTTTTTCCTTTCTTTTTATTATTTTATGTAATTGAGACCTTATTTCTAGGAATTTCTTGAACTAGGTCCAAATCCATAAACATCTCATGATCTTATAGTCTCTGATACATTTGGACATAGATCAAATCAACCGATTCTTCATGATAATAACAATTCATGTCTTAGGGTGATTTCATCGGTTGCATTACACAGAGGATAGTTTCAATTCTGTCTAGCATCCTACATGGAGAGAGTTGAGAAGAAATATAAGCCATTGTGACTAATCATGCATCATTGATTTCTGACTTGTATTTCTTTCTCGACCCTCTCCCTCTGATTTAAATAACTTGGAATACTAAAGGAAAATGAACATTCGAAATTTGCATGAAAAATATCAAAAAAGTGATTACCCAAATAAATTTGAGACTATTAATTCAACTTGACCTTAAAATCAAACATAGCTAGATTCATTATTTTTGTAAGAGCAGCTCCCTCATTGTGCACAAGTACTCTCTAGACCGAGTGAGGCACACATCTGATGAATCTCCATTTCATCACCTTCGTTCTTTCATTTTGGTCTTAAATACCTAGATAAATGCATGTATATAACATTAATTTGTACAAAATAACACTCTATAATTGACTAATGAATAATATATAAATAAAGATATTTAATTCCAAAATAAAAGAATAAAGGAAATAAAAGAAAAAGAAATGAAGTATCAAAGACACTGAATGAACCAAGACATCAAGATCGGGTCAATATTTACTTGGTCGACAAGGAATAAAGTAGGGGAGATAGGGCACTCAAATGTACAGAAAATACACATTAAAACCTTAATTCAATTCTTCAACAAATAGCCATTTGGGCCCTATTTTATTTTCCTTATTACTGATGAATCTCCATTTCATCACCTTTATTTTTTAATTTTGGCCTTAAATCCCTAGCTAAATGCATAAATATAGCATTAATTTGTGCAAAATAACATTCGATTTTTAATCAATAAATACTACATTTAATACTAAAATAAAAGAATAACAGAAAGAAAATAAAAAGAATGAATTGTCGAAGACACTGACTGACCCTAAATTCGAGACGAGGTCATCATGGTGAGGTGGTCAACGAGGAATAAATTAGTGGAGATAATGGACATTAATTGTACATAAATACACAAAACCCTAATTTTATAGCCCAATAATAGACCTTCTGGGACCCATTTTATTTTCTTATTTATATACCCCAAATCAAAAAAGCCACTGTATGAAACTTGTACATAAAAATACAAAGAAAAATACAAAACTTATTTCAGTAAAAAATAATGCATACTTTGCTCGGGTCACACAAAATAAAAAATCGCAAAGAAAACTTTACATACCTGTATCTTCTCCATACAGACTCAAAATTGAACAAATTCACATTTATTGTTCATAAAATAAAATTATCTATTTAATAAATATGGTTTCATTTAATTTGGAGTTAAATGCAAAAAGTTGGTTTTGGGCCCTCATTATCCAAGATACTTGTATAAAATAATCAATATATTTACTATTTATATTTTTCACTATCTTATATCTTTATATATTTGTAAATATTATTTGAAATTCATGTAAATAATAAAACTAAAATAAAAGCATCAAAAATTCATAAAAATAAATAATATACCATGATATAAGAAAACTATACATATAAAATACCTATAAATAAATATTTAAGTAATAAATAAATTTATAACATTAAAATAAAATTTATAAATATGTAATTAAATAAGTTATGAAAATATAAAATACATAATTAAAATAACAAAATATAAATTACAAAATTAAAATAAAATATAACATATATATGTAAATATACCTACAATTATACTTGTGAAAACGAACACTTAATAAATCACCAAGTAAAAATAAATAAAAATCATAATAAAATACTACGTTAAATAATTAACATTTTCATGTTTTGAGTTTTATTTAATCAATTCATTTAATATTTTATTTCTAAATATTTATTATTTTTATTTGATTTTATCCTATTCTGTGCTGATTTTGACCAATGAGGAGCTTGTCTCAGTTGACCTCGGTCAACTCCCCGCCCCTCATAGGCATGAATATGTGAGAAGTAGACTACCTTGATTTCTCCATTTTATTCCACCAAATTATTGTGATATTTTAGCCTAATTCCTTCTTGACATTTCTTCCCCAATCCACACTCTTTCACATGCACATCTTTCCCCGATCAAACGATCATTGAATTAAGTTGGATACCACAACCAAACCATGCCCTGTACATATACTTCCCTATGCCCCCTATTTAAATTTGATCCTTTCTTCCCTACTAGACCCCTTAGATACATCATAGAAGCATCGATCTTGGTGACGACAAGCCTCTACCACGTCTCCAACGCTCTTGAGTTGGTGGAGAAGGAGATCCATCGTAGTCGGAGCTCTCCCTCCACGAGGTTCTGTGCACCCTGCTCCTGCAGGTATGAGCTAATTTCTTTAACATTTTTAGGTAGACTTAAGTTTCAATAGATTGGTTTAGTTTTCATTTCTTGGATTTTTGTTGTGATTTAGCTTAAAATCCAAGATTAACATATGTCGGAGCTAGGGCTTCAACCATTGTTTCTCTGTTGTTTTGACCACCTAACACCTCCACCTTCTTCCCCTTTGTGTTCTCCACACCCCGAGCCACTCCATTCCCCCATGATCCCTTCCAGATTAGGGATTCGAGGTCCTTCTTCTACCCTTCTCCAGACCTCTCCGCCACGACCCATTTCCATCCCATTTTCACCCAATCAAGCATCGGGACCCCTTTTTTCTCTTGATCTAACCATGCAGGTCCAGAGGCTTGAAGGCCTCATTCAAGACATTTTTGCAACAAGGAGAAGCTTTCAGGTAGCCTGAGTTCTCGTGAGATGCTAGGACCCCGTACTTGGGTCGTAGACTTGATTGAGGGCACCAATAAATATGGAGGAGGCCCAGCTCCATTTTTTGCATCTTGGGAGCTTCAAAGGTGGTCAGAACCAAGAGAAATCACGGATCAAAGCAAGTCTAAGATGCAATTCTTTCCTATTCATCGAAGCCTCCTCGTAGGCATCCGAGCAAGAGCTCGCTCCATGAGTAACAGTAGACATCGGATCTAATCGAGCCTCTACCGTTGATCTCATCTGGATATATAATCTCCAGTGTTAGAAGTGAAGTGGTATGGGCTGACGATACCCTTGCCTTTTCGTATTTACTATTTAGTTTTTAAACTTTCTTCTATAGTTCTAAAAAGTTTGTAATAATTACACTTGAAACACCATGGTTTCCTCTATTTGCACTTAGGTCCAATCCACGTCAGCTCACATACCTGTGAGCGTAAGGTGGCTAGATACTTTGCACCTATACTCTTGCAAGTTATTGTATTTCATTTTATTCCCAAAACTATTAATATTAGTGTAATACTTTTTGGCAAATTCCCTTATTGGATCCTAAAGTTTTAGATATTTATATTTATACCCCTGTTAGTACAAATAATATTTCAAATTATGGAAAATTACATGTATGCCCTTGGACTTGTTTATTATCTTATTAAATGCTCGAAACTTTAAATAAATTACGTTTAGGTCCTTATACTATAGATTTAATATTGTAGTTGCATTTTAATTACTAAAAATATTATTTTGCATTAAAAATTATAGAATAATAAGCTGAAGTGCTTGGAACAATAATATATCACACATACTTTTCTTAAGGAATCTAAAATTATTTTCCTATTTATAAAAATATAAAAACATTACATTTTCTCCTATTTTGCATTTATAAAACCCATAAAATTTATAAAAATATGTTGAAAAATTCCAAAAAAATCATGTGTTAATTTAAGCATTTTGATTTTTAAACCTTTTATTTCTGCAAATTATTAACAAAACACTTAAAATTTAAAAACACCCCAAAAATCTTATAAAGTCAGTAAAAATTACGTTAAAATCCAAAAATATTTGTTCTATCTCTTACTTTTTTATATCATATATTATATATTAAAAATAGTTTTACAAAATTTTGAATTTATTATCTATTTTTAAATCCCAAAATAATTTGACTTATGATTATATTCCCTATTGTACATTATTTAATAAATTAAAAATCCCTAAAAATTAGCAAAAATTACAATAAAAATAATAAAATAGAGAGAAATTTAAAAAAGATTAAAATAATTTATTTTATATTTTTAATATATATAGATATATTTATAAATAGAAAACCCAATATAGGCTATATATACATATCACTACTTATATATTTCTTAATATTTGTATTATTATTATAAATACATTAAATTATATTTTAAAACCTTAAAAAATAAAAAGGACTATTCTTATTTGTATTTTCTAAATTAGTATATATTTAATATATATTCGACATAATATTTATTATATATATAACTATATATACTTAATATATCTTAAAGGGAAAAGAAACTAAAAATAAGAAAATATAAAAATAAAATTAAATTTATAAAATTTAAAATTAAACAAATATAAAATCCATAAAATTAAATATAATTAAAAACTCACAAAATATCCAAATAACATAACAAAGACAAGGAAATAACTAGGAATTTAATCTGATTAGTAATAATTAGGTTACATTCATTCATCTATCATGTTTGCTCCCAGAGTTCGATGCACTATACACACCATTTGTACAGTTATAATAAATTTTAACTCCACACATATATCGTTATGCTTTATCATTCATCTATGGGTTAATTGTTGTCTGATTCGAGTTTCATGAGTGGTTGCCTGAACGACGGTATTCTCACTTTATGTAGAAGACCAGACCCTCGCACGACCTTGTCAACAAATGGTGTCGTTGTTGGGGAGCAACGTCACATAGCTTATTTTTCTTTCTCATTGATGCTTTATTTCCATTATTATTTCTTCCCTTTCATTTTTATTATATATAGAATTGTTATTGCCATCTCTTTATTTTATTTTGATGTGCAGTACCATTGATTGTAGGCAGACATCCTAGGAAGACCAGTGCGCCCACGTGAAGCGAAGTCAGCTTTTCAACACAAACCGAGAGGAGAGAGCGGCAAGAGAAGACCAAGGGATCTTTTTGGAGAGCAGTTATACTTTTTTTTACTTTGTATTTCTATGAGAGAGACACTTATAATTTGTAATAATTAAAAACTCTGAACACTTCCACATCCAAGGTCTACTACTCAGGAGATTGTTCAATCGAGGGCCTCATCGGCTTTTTTCACGATTTTCCCGCCTTTCTTTTTCTTTATTTCTCGTGTTTCAGTTTTTCAATATTATTTTTTCATTATTTTGTGTGATTGAGCCCTAGCTTTGGATTGCTTGAGTCAAGCCATAACTATTCCATGTGCCTATAGATCTTTCCTTGGACTTTGATAAAATTAACTATTATATGCTTAGATCTAAAACCAAGTGTCGATAGAGGTTCGATACAATGCTTGTAGAATCGAAATGTCGAACATCGACGAACCTCCAAGACCGGACTTTTAGGTCTCCTATCTGAGCAATTAACATACTATACTTCACGTGAATAGCAATTCCTATATTAGGGTGATTTCATCGGCTTTGCATCTGCATATAGCATAGGTTACAATTCTGTTTAGCTTCCAGCATGGAGGGAGCTGGGAAGCAACATGATTACTTCTGACTCAATATTCATCATTGGTTTTACCCTTGCATTACTTTCCTAATCTCTCCCTCTAATTTTTACCAGTTAGGATTCTAAAGGATGTGAAACCTCGTTAGGCATTTGCATGAAACATAATAAAAAAATGTGATAACCAAAATAAAATTGGGACTACTATTTTATTTGACCATAAAAATCAAACATAAGTGGATTCATTATTTTGGAAGGAGCAAACCCCTCATTGCACACATGTTGTATTTTGACTGAGTAAGGCACATACTCTTAAGAACTAAAGGCCCATCCTTAGACTTATGCTCTAAGCGCTTGGGTTGACTCTCAGGCCTTGTTACTTGATACAAGCACTTGCCTCTGATCATAGACGAAGTGTATCGTGTTCAAGTAGGTCTAGTTCGCTGACTTGAGCACGATCACTCTAGGAGACTACAGTTGCGAGCTTGTATAACTGCTTGAAATTGACATAAACTTAAAAACTGAAAAGATAAACGACTGATCTCTTATGATCTCCACTGTGTCGAGTTGGCGAATTAGAGTTTGCTTGGGGTTTGATTGCGTACTTTGGATCCAAGTGCCATTATCTTTCCTTTAAGTAAAAATAATAAACGACCAATGTCGTACGATCTTTCTTCTTTTCATTTCTTGAGTCCTTTTTCTTGTTCATCTTCATTTGCATTGTGATCATAGGTTATCCTTACCTTTAGCCGAATTTTGCTGCTTCTTTCACCCAATCACCATCATTTCTGCATCCATGAGTTAAAAGCATGATGAGAACTTATAACTCAACATTCATCATTGGTTTTATGCTTGCATTGCTTTTCTTATCTCCCCCTTTGATTTTGACCACATAGGATTCAGAAGGAAGTGAAACCTCATTAGGCATTTGCATGAAAAATAACCAATAATGCGATAACCAAAATAAAATCAGGATTACTAATTTTATTTGACCTTAAAAATCAAACATAATTAGATTCATTATTTTGGGAAGAGCAATTCCCTCATTGTACATAGGTTGTATTCTGACCGAGTGAGGTACATATACTTAAGGACTAAAGCCCCCATCCTTAGACTTGTGATCTAAGGGCTTGGGTTGGTTCTTGGGCCTTGTTACTTATTGCAAGCACTCACCTCCAACCATAGATGAAGTGTTTCGAGTTCAAGTACATGTAGTTTGCCGACTTGAGCATGGTCACTCTAGGAGACTACACATTTGAGCTTGTATAATTATTTGAAATTTACTTAACTCTAAAAACTGAAAAGATAAATGACCGATCTCTTACGATCTTTACTGTGTCGAATTGGTGACTTAGAGTTTGTTTGGTATTTGATTGCGGACTTCTGATCCAAGTACATTTATCTTCTCTTCAAGTTATCAGTTTTCGAGTCTTTTCTTCTTTTCATTTCTTGAGTCATTTTTCTTATTCATCATCAACTGCATTGCGATCATGGGTTATCCTTATCGTAAGTCGGATCTTGTGGCTTCTTTTCACCCATATCACCGTTATGTCTGCATCCATGTTTTGGCTCAAGATGACTCTCGTCTTGAGCCACATTTTTTCCTCGTCAGGTTTGACCTCAACCCTCGTACGGTTGGAGTCCTATTAGGAATTTTATTTTGTATATCTCACCCACCATATTCATTCCCTCTTGTTTTACCTTCTCTAACTCTTAAGCATGATATGTTGTATGATGAGGCCCATATTGATGATACTGTTGATATTATTGAGCCAGGAAAATATGAGACTGGAATGAATGTGCTTCCTTCGGTGGATCATGATTTTGAATTTTGTGACGTTATTATTGAGGTTTCTACTTTAGCACACCGGGTTGAGCAATGATCATTGAGGATACTCAAATAATGGATGACGATATTAATGTTGAGTGTTTCCATTTCCCCATACTGACCCTTGAGTCGATTTAGAACATCTTGTTTCAGGAGCATGTTGTAGTACCTTTACTGGTACCACAAGAGACGGATCCGAAACCCACATTGTGTTGCCATCCTAGCAACCGATTTATTTTCCTCTTTCTGACTTCCCTATCCCCAGAAAGCACATAGTTGACTTTGACAAATACCCTAAACCATGCTAGTGGATTTTGTTTAGTTAGGACTTTCCTCTTCATATTCCCCATCTAGTTAGCCCCTCCCATCAACCCTACTTCCTCTTGATTGATGAATGTGACACTTTTTTCTAGGGTGAGTGTTTAGATGCCAACATGACCTCGCTTTCCATCGACCAACTTGCATTACGCTCCAAGGGTTTTTGCAGGTCGATGCAACACATTCTAGGCACTTGATTTTACCCTCTGACTGCGCAACCGTTCTGTTGATTGTAGAGATCAAGTCATCTGATTTCTTTGACTTTTTGGAGTCTGCTCTCCTTGATGACCCTCGTAAGGACGAGCCATGTTTTGAGGCATTCGATGATTTCTTTGATATGTCGACCATATGCCCATATGATGCCTAATTGCTTGGAGAGTCTTATGATCTTTACTCCTCATATATTACTGATATTGTGATTGATGTGGATGATTCCATCACTGGTCCATCCTTCTCCATGTTTGATTTTGTCGACTTTGATCACTCACTCCATTCTTACAATATGATGATTTCTTTTGAACTATCGGACCCAGTTTTCATGGTCAATTCTCTTCTCCCGATAGTATACACTACTACCAAACCTGGTTTTCATGATCAATTCTCTTCTCCTGGTAGTATACACCCACTTGATTGCATATACGAGTGTTCTTTTTTATTTTTTCATTGTTCTTACTTTGGGAAAACGATAGGGATACGATGTTCGCATGACAGATGTCGTCCTAAATCTTCATATAGTGTTGTCCTATAACTTGCGCCTGATTGGGGGTGTAAAAGCGCTCGTTGAGAGGCGCCTCAACACTCCATATCTCTTGTATATATGTCTTTCGCCTTTTGTTCCTTCTATCTTCCATCTGTCCGACACCCCAGATCTACTATCGGGTATTTGTATCTATACTTAGGACGTACCTTGTAGACCAAGTTGTTCTCTCTTAGTCCTGTTGCATCACTCCTGTTGTTGCCTATACTTAGGGATCTCTTACCTAAGTATATGGGGAGTGATGCGTTCATTCCCACATCGTAATTTTTCTCTTTTTCTTGATTTATTTGTCTACCCGCCTGTGTCCTCTCTTGTGGATATTCCTGTCTATACTTAGGGATCTCTAACCCTATGTATAGGGGGAGACATACCAAGTTGTTGATTTGTCTATTCCCACCCTTGACCCTCCCTTCTTTGCATACAATCTGTGATACCTAGGATTCATTGATCCTAGGTATGGGGGGGTGATTGACTTCCCTATCTTTCATTATTTAGTCATTGTAGTATAGGCTACTCTATATTTAGTACGAGTTATGTATTCCTTTTTTTCTCTCCAACCTATGAGGACATTGTTCAAGCTAAGTATAGGGAGGTCATATATATGTTGTAAATACTTTAGCCATAGCTCGTACTTTTGTATTTTTGAATAATATGGCTAATATACTATATGGGTAAGTGGTTTACAATAAATCAACTGTAATGAATATACCTATATAAAATCGTACAAAATTCTTTGGATATAGTGACTAATAAATTGGTTTAAAGTATTTTGGACAACAATTTGAAAAATAGTTGGAAATGTCTTGAAAATTCTTTTGAAAGTCGTTTGGAAAGCTTTTTGTGAAACATTTGCAAGCATTTGTAAAAATATTTTGAAAATATTTGTAAAAATCTTTTTCATTTGTTTATATAAAATTTAGGAAAAGTCAGTTTGCAAATGATTTAAAAAATGGTTGTAAAAATATTTTGAAAAATCTGTACATACCGTTTGAAAAATCTTTGCAAAATGATTTTAAAATTTGGTAAATGTTTGCACAAAGTGTTTGTAAAAAATATTTTCAGAATAAAGTTTTTAAAGTGTTTGATAAATCATTTTCAAATTATTTTGATAACCTTATACATAATTGAAGTAGCAAAAATTATTTACAAACCCTGTATATAATAACCTGTTAAAATAACTAACCTAACTTGTACAAACTCCTAGTGTAAATCCTACACCTAGTTCTTGCAAATATTGATGCACTCCCATATAATAATCTACACATATTTCTTTCACTAACTTTTATAAAAAATCCCTAAAAACTTTAAAAATTTCAAACCCACAAAAAATGCAAAATATTTTCAAAAATTGCATAAAAATTTACAAAACATTTTCCAAAAATAAAAAAAAACAAAATCAAGAAATTGCTTCACAATAAGATTTTCCTTTCATTGCATTGCATTTGCCTTTTTCAGATTGATAATAACAATTGAATTAGTCTAAATAAAATCCAAAGATTGGAACATGGTTGGACCTTAATCCAATTAATCATAGAAACCTTAGAGGAACAAGAATTGAGGCTTTAGGTCTGATAGACATAACTCTTTGACACCACAAGACTATGTTCAGATACCATATTGACTTCCTAAGTAGAATATTTCAAAATACACGCATGACTCTTGTCGATAGTGACCTAAATTGCATACCCACACCTTACTCTTTGCTCAACTCAGTTGAAGTGGTATAGATATGAATTTGTTGATATGAGACACAAGCAAATGGAAATATACAAAGTCACAATCACTGGTCATTGTGCCCCAACCCGACCAAGTAGCGACGAGGTATGAGGGTAGGAGGTTGTGAGTTGCAATAATGCTTCAAAAGAGGGATAGTCTACTAGATCAAGAGGAAAAAGTCAGTATGTAAATGTTGTTGTAAATAGTATTAAAAATGAAAAATCCAAAAAAATAGACGAGCAAAACTCAAAGAAAAATCAATTCCAGTTGGAGTATATATGTATATATGAAATAAGCAAGCTTGTTCTTAAAAGTAAAAGATTCATGTGAACCTATAGCTGGATAACTTTGCTACACTGCTCAAGCATCCTAGCATAGGTAGCTATACTCGCTACCGTTCATTCTCTTCTCCACCTCCTCTTTTTGAGCCAGTTGCACTTGAACTTAGAAGGGTATACCCCACTTCTCGAGGAAAGAGCTGTAGGATTGGGGAATTAGGGTCAACATGTTGGAGAAGACTGTTTCTTTACCACTTCAGCTGAGAGGAGTTACATATCACTAACACTGCACAAGATATACTCATGGTCATAAGAGTCTGCATATGACATATACTATTTCTGACTTTGCTTTTAAGGTGACTTGGGCAGAGTTTTGTGGTTTTAGAGGCTATCGAGTTTCAAGTCTGCTTCCCAATAAGGTTCTGACCAAACCTAAAATCCAGAGGTCTAACTGAACTCCAAACTTTGATTTTCTGAATATGAAATACAATCTTTCAAAGGTGGTCGTGTGTGCTCACAAGGTGGGGGCACAATCGTCGAAGTGGTCTCTCATGACCAACGATAAATTCAACGATCAATCCATAAGTAATAATCAAATAATGAAATGCAACGTGGAGTAAAAATTTATTGTAAGCCAAAAAAATAAATGTGTATAGCGGTCAAGTATGTGTAGGCTATCGAACACAAGGAACACGCATGTGTATCAATTAATTATTTCTAATTAATGTATGTATGTATATATCTGCTTTGTACTTAGTGTTTTTGTGGGTTTTTCAATTATTTAATATTTTGGATTTATATATATATATTTTAAATTTTTATTTTCTTACTTTTTACTTTCTTTCTATATCTTTTTCTGATTTTTATTTTTTTCTATTTGGTATATAATAGGTATATATAAATTACTATATGTAATTAAATATATTATAAGCTATATAAAAAATATATGTAATAAATATAAGAAAATTAGTAAATACAAATAGTAGTAGTCACTTTTTATTTTTAAAGGGTTTTTAAAATATATTTAATTATTTATAATAATTAATAATAATATTAAGTATATATAACTATATATATGTATATAAATACAAAATATGCTATTGTATTTATAAATATAGCTATATATAGTCAAAAATTACAAAATAAAATGTTGTTATGTTTTAATATTATTTGTGATTTTTTTGGTAATTTTTGTTAATTTTTATATATTTTTTAGGTGTAAATTATACCAAATCAGGGAATAAATAAATAGGCTGAAGTTTTCTGAGATAAGTATATAAAATAGGTCCAAAATTTCTCGAAACTATTTTTTAATATGCAGTAATATGTATATATAATAATATAGGAGATAAATATATTTCTTTTGTTATTTGGAATGTTTCTAATTTTTTTAGGGTTAGAGGGGGTCTCCATTTTTTTATTATTCTCTTGTATTTTTAGTGCTTTTTAGTCTATAGTAGTATACAAAGGACTAATTGTACCTATTTTTGGAATTTTTTAGGAAGGTTTTATAATTTTTTTATATTTTCGAGCTAATCAGGGAATAAAATGGCTCCTTTAAATTTTTTTAAATATATACAAAATGTGAGAAATATGCTAAAGAAAATATATGGTGAGAATGAGCATAAAAATCCGACATTTTGTCCTGTTTTTGCATAATTTTTGGAGCACAAGAACTATTTATAAAAAAATTAATGTAAAGAAATAATTACTCAAGATGACATGATCATAATAGCAATAATAATAATAGACGAGGTGTTACATGCAGAATACCCAGAAGTTTTCCTCCAACTTTAACACTTAATTAAATATTATAGGAGTCTTTAAATATTACAAAAAAGTGAGGGGGGTCTTGCAATTTATCCCACTTAATGGAAGTTGGTCAAATAGTTCTTTGGTTGTCACGTGGAGGATCTGACGGCGGCTGGAGGGCATTACTTCAACTCGATTGGACGACCCATATTTGATCTGGGTTGTGTTCTTCATCGGATGGTGGTCTAAGTCCTTGGAAGAACATCCAAGAACAAGGAGCAAGGGCTCCTTCGATCATTGATTTCTAAGGCCTTTACGTTCGTTCCTTGCTTTGGTAGTGGCTATGGGTTCCTTAGTGTGCTTCCGCTTCTATAGGTGGGATTCGTTTAGCTTGACGTGGTACCGATGAGGATCTAGGTCTTGGGTTGTTCAAGAGACCTGGAGTGTGCCTATAGGTGTTGATTTGGCTTGCCCGTGCATGTTCAAACCTCTAGACCTAAACAAAAACATATCGTGGCTCGAGCGCTTCCTTCTTGACCAGTTGGTGAAGGTAGAAGGCGAAGGGAGTGGAAGGGTCATGAGGCTCCAGTGAAAGGTAGATGGATGAGCCTCGATTCACGAGATCCAACAAGGATCTGGGTTGCTTTGATGGGAAAAATACAGAGAAATCATAGGGGTTCTTAATGAAATGGATGGCGACTGGAGATATGGTCAGAAACGGGTGGATTTGGCGTGGAGCTCGAGCTACAGGACAAATTACGGGTTTCAAATTAAACTAATCTAAATACTTAAAGATGATGATAAAGATGGGAAATGAAAAGTTGTGCTAAACCTTTCCTGGAAAAGCAAGAAATGGGCCTTGATTCGATCCTAGAACTGAAGAGGCAGGACCACCAAAGACAACCTCCAGTGATGGATGGATGGAATCCGACGGGGCTTCTCCTCGTTGCAAAACGACGGCCATGCATATCCTATCAGCTGCACCGAACAATATGGACTGAGGGGCTAAAAGCTACATAGAGTTGACCAATCACACAAAAAGGGTGGAGAAGAAGGTTTTAAAGGTTGAGGATGGGCTTGTCTCGAGGTGAGGTTGTGTGCGATGGAGGAAGGTTAGGTGGAAGGGCATCGGTCGGTGAGGGTGGAAGATGTACATGCAGCATGGAGATGGTGCGATTGAGGGAGAGGGAGGTGTGGAGTTGGCGTGGAAATTGGGAGAGGGCGGCCTCTTGTGAGATTCTGACAAGGGAGGCTGGGAAGGTTGTACAGTTGACCAAGGTCAACTAATGGAAGGATCTGGTTGGTTCACGTGGACAAACCAGATAATTCAAGGGCTAAAATGCCTTATAAAATCAATATAAATTAATAAATGAATCAATTTTTAATTAAAACATAAATATTTTTATAATTTTATGGTATTTTATGCCTATTTTATTTATTTTTTCAAGGCTATCTATTACATGTTATTATTTACATGTATATATAGGTACAAATTCTTGTATTTTACATATTTTATTTTTAATTTGTATTTTATTATTATATACATGTATTTTATATATTTTTAGTTTATTTGGATATATATTTTGATGTTCTTGCTTTATTTTTTGAGTTTATTTACATACTTAAGTAATTTTGTACGTAAATCTTATAAGTATATTATAGTATAGTTTACTTATATAGAGATGTATATTATTTTTTTTATTTTTTTGTTTTATTTTTTAATTATATACACGTGTTTTAAATACTATTTACAAATTTATAAAAATCAAATAAAGTAAAAAAAATATAAAGAATAAATATATTAAATATTATATACATGTATATTGCACAATGAGGGCCCTAAGCCTAAGTTTTGCATCTTAATTCCAAATTGAATTGAAACAATCTTCATTAAATAGCCAATTTTATTTTATGAACAATAAATGTGAGTTTGGTCAATTTTTAATCGGTAGGGAGAAGATATATGTCTTCAAAGTTTTCTTTGTGGCTTTTTATTTTGTATGTCTCAGACATTGTACGCATTATTTTTTAGTGAAATCAATTTTATATTTTTCTTTGTATTTTTATATGCAATGTTCATGTTGAGCGTTTATTGATTTGAGGTGTAAAAATAATAAAATAAAAAGGTTCTCAAAATTCAATTATTGGCCTATAAAAATTAAGGTTTTTGAGTGGTTTGTACAGTTCTCTGCCCTATCTCCTCCTACTTTATTCCTTGTCGACCAGGTCATCGTGATGATAGGTCTTAGGGTCTAGGGTCACTCAGTGTATTTGACGTTTAAATCGTTTTCTTTTCTTTCGTTTATTCTTTTATTTTGGAATTAAATACCTTATTTAGTACAATATTTATATAATATTTTAGGTGAGTTATTGAGTGTTTATTTTCAAAGATTAATGATATATACATGCATTTAGATAGGGATTTAAGGCTAAAATCAAAGAGTAGTGGTGATGAAATGGAGATTCAACACCCCTTATACTTGCCTTTGCTAGTCCCTAGCAAACACTTATACCTATATGTGTAGAAAAGAAAATAAAGAATAGAAAAATATGGAACTTGGAACAATTTTCAACCTTTAAACCTGTCTTAATAAAGTCAAAGTTTGAAGCTCGGTTAAAACCTTTGGATTATTGGTGTGTTCGGAACCGCATTGAGGTCAGAAAGTGTGACACAATAGCCCTTAGGTTCCATAATCATATTATCCAGTTCACTTTATAGTCTTGTCAGAACCATCCTCTAAGTTGCATACTCTTGCTACCGTGAAATGATAGAACCATGTGTGTGAATTTTTAAGCTTTTCCCAGATAAACTAGTAAACTATAAAAGAGTTTAATCCTCTGGTAACTCATCCTTGTGGAGACAGATATTTCATTCTAAGGTCAAGTGCTACCAGTCTTTACAATCGAAAGGGGGTGAATATAGAATAAATGGGAAAAATAGTGGGAATGGATTAGTGTAGTCTTCGTTCCCTTGTAAAGCTTGGTCAATGTAATCGAGTCTTCATCAAGAAGCAGGCATTTTTTTCTAGAAGCTCAAATTTTGGTGGAATTTTTGGTTTAGGCTTCTCTTTGAATATTTTCTTTGACTTTGCATTGCTCTGCATTCTTATTTGTGCCTTGACATAGATAAACTCTTTTGATCAGCCCATGTTTTAGGGTCTTGAAAAAGTGAAAAAGTTATGCTAGCAGACCATTCCTCATCCGAAGCATTGTCGCAATCGAGTCTCTAGTCTTTAGATGTCAATGTTATCAAAAGAAGTGGGTAAGAGTGCGGGTTTCAACAATCCCCAAGAATGATTCTTGAGCCACCCTTGATGAAGCGACCTAGCATTGACCCGACTTAGAGTCCATGATCTTTCAACCATACATCTGGGTTGAGCTGTGTAAAGTGCGAGGTTTCTAATTAATCCATTGTCTCAAGAGTCGTACTGATGATATAAAGGGTTCTAGATATACACACTGAATTGACTCATGAACGTAGTCTCATAGAACCTAAAGAATTATGTCAATGTGACATGAAGTATCCCTATTCCAGTTCTCAATGGGTTTCTCTGAATCTAAGTGTATTAATGCCTAGTCCAAGCTCCAATGTTCAGACTTTAATTTCGTCTGATCATTCCGAAAAATGCAGATGCTATGTACAATTCTAGACAATAATTTTGTGAAGCAATTTTCTGATTTAAAATTTTTATGGATTTTTGAAAATGTTTTGCAAATTTTTATGCAATTTTTGAAATTTTTTTACAAATTGTTAAAGTTAAAATTTTTTTTAAAATTTTAGGGTTTTTTTAATAGATGTTAGTAAAAGAGGTATGCGTGTATATTTACACGGGAGTGCTTATGTATTTACAAGAGTTAGGTTTTAAAATTTACACTTGATAATTATAGGAATTAAGTTAGTTATTATTTACAGTTTTTATACCAAGTTTGTAAAGATTTTTACTTGTTATGATTGTGTACAAGGTTCTCAAAATCAATTGAAAAGGTTTTACACAAACATTTTTAAAACTTTATTTCGAAATTAATTTGCAAATATTTACAAAAATTTGAAATCATTTTGCAATGAATTTTCAAACAGTATGCATAGTTTTTTCAAAGTTTTTTTGCAACCATTTTCCAAACTGTTTGCAATAGATTTTCAAAATATTTTTTTAAACAAATAAATTTTTTAAACAACACATTTTACACATGTTTGAAAATTATTTAAAAATATTTCCAAATAGTTTTAAAAATATTTTTCAAGAAATTTTCCAAGCATTTTACAAACATTTTACAAAACATTTTTAATGGGATTATTAATCGTAATTACAAAGAATTTGATGTGCGTTTAAATTTTATTAGTTAGCCATATTATTGAAAATATGAAAGTACGAGTTATGACTAAAGTATATACAACGTATAGATGACCCCATATACTTATCTTGAGCTATGTCCTGAAAGATCAGAGAGAAAAAGGAAGACATAACTCGTGCTAAGTATTGGAAACTCTGTACTACAACGACTAAATAATAAGAATGAGAAGTCGACCATACCCCCATACTCAAGATCAATTAATCCTAAGTATAATAAGCTATATTCAACATAGGGAGGGTCGAGGGTGGGACTTAATGAAATCATCATCTCAACAAGTCTCACCCCATACTTAGGGTAAAATTTAGTAAATATAGACATAATATCAAGAGTCAAGGAGACAAACGAGTTATTAAAAATGAGCACCCATATACACTCACCCTCTATAATAGGATGAATCATATCCTTAGTATAACAATGATGAATGGGATGAGTGAAATTATAGGAAGAATGAAAGAATGATTTTCGAATAGAAGAAAAGAAGAAAAAGACTAATTAATCAAAAATGTTTTTGTGAGCCTCGTCTGACATTGCTAATGCTGGGCACTAAAATCCAAACCTCTTTCATCACTCCCTCGTAATGGAAGCGTCATGATTGTATGTTTACGATCAAATCACCCTCAGGTATTCCCAATACCTGTACATCCTGCATACTGGAAGATCTATGATCATCCTGAAGATATAGATCATTTTTACACTGTCATCTTCAAAGCTTGTCACTAAGTTTCTCATTCTTGGTCATTGGGATTTGGTATAGATCACGTGCTTTCACAAAGCATATATCTTACCTTCAAATTCATGTCATGCTTCCAGATTCCCTCTCGTAAGCTTCTATATATTCACTTTATTCAAACAAATATACTTAAGCTTTTTTCATGCTTTATAACATTCTCTATGTACATTCTTTCTCATTGGAATATAGATCCATTCCGCACAATCCATATATACCTTAAAATAGCCTCACCCTAACCTTTGCAGGGCTTTTCCCATGTTCCTATTTATCTAGAGATTCTCGGAAACCAACCTGATTAGAGGTTGACACCAACTCAACAAGCAAAACTGCCTACACTTACCTTACAACATAACACCAAAGAATAAATGCTCAACATCCTCCTCAATTGCCAAGATCTTTGCTCTCCTGTCGATTCCTTCTCAGCAACTAAATGAAAATATGAACCCACAGTGAGACCTTCCTCCTCTGTCTCTGAGTTCGAGGTGCTCACTCTATAAAAGATTGTTAAAAGGCCTTGTATGTCTTCTATACCGCGAAGTTAGTGTCAGAAAGTCCCTTGCAAACCAACAATACCACCAAAAGATGCATAAATTCTGTAAAACGTTGATCCGATAACTCAGTATAGAAGATCATGAACTAGTTGCCGCCCTCCTAGCAGTCCTTTACAGAACAACTTGTGTCAGCTGCCAATGCGAAAAGGCGAGGGAAATGAACACGAATCATCCCATGCCCAATCTAATCAGTCCAAAAAACAAAATCCATAACCATCGCCTAAATCATGCCTCTTGAGAGGAATCACGAGGGAGCATTGAGCAAATTCAATTCTAGAAGTTCGAAGGCAAAAACAATAATAATCTTCGAAGAGGGCTCCAGAGAAACACTATAAATCGAGTGTAACATCCTGCACAACAATCCGACCCTCCCCCTAGATTTCAAACAACCACATGGTCGATAGAGCATTATACATCAACTCACAGCTCTGTATTCCCCATCCCATACTCCTCCTCTTTAAGCATCATGGTCTTCCACTTTAAAAAGGCATCCCTTGCGTTTACCCAGATGAGATCTAGAATAATTGTCTCACAAGCACTTCCGACATCTCCTTTACCCCATCATGCATCATGCGCGTAGATAAGAACATCAGGATAGTCGAGAAAATCACCTTCAATAGCTTCATGCGACCACCCTTTGAGAGACAAACCATACATCAGCTCACCAACATTTTCTTCGTCCTCGTAATAACACGTAACCATTTAGACTGTCGTAGCTTGCCTCCCACTAAAGGCAGCCCACAATAAAGAGTAGGAAGGGCCTTAGTCTCGTAAATCACTAGCTCCTCTTTGTCTATCCTAAAAGAAACAAAATCAGACTTGAAATGATTTATGTTCAGACTATGGATCAACACCAATAATAAAAAATTATTGAATCATCAAATGGACATGAATGTATCGTGCTCTAGGTATGGCTTCAACAATTGTTTGTTATTCATGAAAAATTGTTCATCAGTTGACAAACCATATATCATTATACTTAAATTATCACGTACATATTTCACTACAAATGACCTTGTCGACTTGATTTTTAACTTCCCTAGAAACAGTTTCAAATTTGCATCGAAAAACCAAACCTTCTGAACATGCTCGAAAGTCTCTCTACATATATGCTTGTTGTGCCACTTCTTGACTTTCTCCTTGTACAACAAGATATTGTCGTATTCGTAGTCTCTAAATTCAAGTAATCTACTCAGATCAATCTTTATGTTATTCCTGGACTTTTTGGAATCCAAATTGCAAACACTGATTGCCCATAAAGATTTGTTAATTAATTCCATGACAAAATGTAATGTCTTGCCATAAACCAGGCGGTAGGGAGACATTCCCAAGGGTGACTTGTACGTAGTGCGATAATCCCAAAGAACCGAGTCGAGAACTTGTGATCAGTTCTTCTTGTTAGGTCATACACGCTTTTGAAGAATAGTCTTGATCCCCCTGTTTGAACATTCGGCCATTCCATTAGACTGTGAGTGGTATGGAGAAGATGCACGATGTTCAATACGATATTCCCAGGTTAGCATCTTCACTTCTCTATTGATAAAATGAACACCACCATCGGATATCAGAATTTCAGGATTTCCAAACCTTGCAATGATAATTTATTTCATTAATTGATAGACTACGCGTTTATCGGTGGATTGGGTTGGGATATCCTCCACCCAATGACTGACATAATCGACAGCGAGCAGAATATATTCAAAACCTTGGTTGTTTGAAAATGGGAACATGAAATTAATGCCCCACACATCAAATATGTCTGATATATGAATGTATTTCAAAGGCATTGTATCTCTCAGTCCAATAGTTCCACCTATTTTCTAATAGTCAGTAAAGCGTTTCGCGTAGTATTCTTCTTACTTGAAAAGAATCAACAACCAGACGCCACATTGAAATACTTTCGTTGCCATTCTTTTTCCAAAGTGGTGTCCTTCGGATTTACAGTTGTGGCAATGCTCGTGGACACTGTGGAATTCTTCCTGAGGAATGCATTTTCTCCAGATTCAATTTTCCCCCTCCTGAAACAAATAAGGATCCTCCCACTAATAGAATTGGATATCAGACAAGAACTAGTCAACTTTCAACTTTGGCCGATCTTGCAGAGTTCTCTTGGAAACAAGATAATTCAAAATATCGATTAACTGGAGGAATGTTGTAGCTTACCTAATTGACTCGTCTGGGAAAGTTTCTATAATCGGTATCATGCTCTACTCATCAGTGTCTGGCTTTGGTAGTCTTGAAAGATGATCTTCCACAACATTTTTTATTCTAAGCTTATCTATGATTTCAAGGTCAAATTCCTGGAGTAGAAGGATCCATCGGATTAGTCTCGATTTGGTGTCCTTCTTACTTTGTAAGTACTTGATGGCATAATGATTGGTGTAAACAATGACTTTGATCTCAGCAAATGTGATCTGAATTTTTCCATGGCAAATACAACTCCTAGCAACTCTTTTTCAGTGTTTGGATAATTATTGTGTGCTTTATATAGTGTTCTGCTTGCATAGTGAATAGTAAATGGTAAACCTATCTTCTCTGTCCCAAGACCGCGCCTATGGCATAGTGAGAAGCATATGTCATGATCTTAAATGGTAGAGACCAATCTAACGTTTAGAGGACAAGGGTCTAGGTGATTAAATCTTTCAACTGATTAAAGGCTTGGAGAACTCTAGAATCTACGATAAAATCCATCTCTTTGCTTGGAAGCTCAGTCAACGGTTCGACAATTTTGCTGGTCTTTTATGAATCTTCTATAAAATCCCACATGCCCAAGGAATGACCGGACTTGCTTCAAAATTATAGGTAGTTCAAGCTTGGAAATGATGTCCACCTTATCAAGATAAACCTCCATGCCACGCTTAGAGATGACATGGCCTAACATGATTCCTTCAATCACCATGAAGTGACTCTTTTCCCATGAGAGCACTAGATTCACTTTGCAGCATCTCTTGAATACTCGATCTAGATATGTAAGGCACCGATCAAAACTGTCTCTATAGATCAAGATTTCATCCACGAAAACCTAAAGAAAACTACCAGCCCTATCTTCGAATAATGCCAACATGCACCTTTGGAATATCGTTGGAGTGTTTCACAATCCAAAAGGTAGTATATAGAAGGCATATGTCCCAAACAGACAGGTGAAGGTGGTATTCTCTTTGTCTTCAGTAGTAGTGTCAACTTGATTATAACCAGAGTATCCATCCAAGAAACAAAAATACTCCTTTTGCGACCAATCTTTCGACTATCTAGTGATGAAGGGAAGAGGCAAATGATCTTTCTTGGCTGCTAGATTCAAGAGCATGTAATCCACACAGACGTGCCAAGAGGTTGAAACTCCAGTTGGGGTCTCCTCTCCCTTCTCATTTTTCACGATGGTGAACCCAGATTTCTTTGGCACTACATGAAGGGGACTCACCCATTTCAAATCGGAGATGGGATATATGAATCCGACATCATACCATTTGATAATCTCAGTTATGACAATCTCCTGGAGATTTGGGTTCAATCTGTGCTGAAATTCGTGGGAAGGCTTGCTATCCTCTTAGAGGTATAGATGAAGGTAATACAATGACTGTTTAAGCCCATAGAGATCTCAAACTTTCCAGCATATTGCTGTCATGACCCCATTTTCGGGTCATCAGATCCTCCCATATCCAGGTCTGGTTACTCAACAATAATTTATTCGATGATCATAACTAACATTCAGAAATAGACTACAATTAAAAATACTAAGAACGAGGTATTTAATACTTTTTCATTCACAAAATAAAGTTTACGTAGTACATTGTCCCACTATAACTATCTAGATTTACATGAGCTGGAAAGGAAATACTACCAACTACCTTATAAAGTAAAGCTACTCTGGTTGGATGGATGGCTACTACTATTAGCTGGCTGGATTATTAAAGTCCTTACGGTGGCTCATCGACACCTGTTGAGTTTACATAAATCATAGGATGAATATTAGTGAGTGTTAAGTAATGAAGAAGAGAAAAGTAAACAATTAGTATAGTTTAGAAAAACTTATTATAACAGAAAGTTTCATTTATTCTTCTTAGTTTAAGCCCTATTCCTTCTATTACATGTCATGATTAGTTTAGGGGAAACCACACCACTCATGGACTCTGAAGCTGTGTACACTTTGGGATTGGAGATTGTGTTGATCTGGTGAGCTTATGTCACCGCACGTCACCTCAAACAATCATGCAATACTAGAATGACAATTTCATTTTCTTTTATTATCCAGTTTTAGACCCTCAATCTGATAAACAAAGAATCACATCATCCTTGAGGACCCGGTAGTGCAAAAACACAAGCTAACCTTTAATCACATGTATTAGCGGCTTTAAATACATGTTATCATGACCCAGACTATCTAACCACTCATACCTTTACATGGCATGAGAAACCATGTAGCACATAGGCTTGGTCAGCCAATACATTTGTTCTTCTAACAAATCTACAGGTTGCATGCCCGACCTGTGGTTCTACTCCTTGTCATTTTTAACGTAACACGTGATCCTTTTCAGGATCCAAATCACTACACATCACTTCCCATGATGTAATTCTTTTGTTAAGCCTTCGTTTTGCATATTCATCAACATTAAGTATCAACTCACATATATATATTTATTCAAATGTATATATACTCATATTTAAATTTATTTTATTCCCAAACCCTAACTTCGAAGCCGCTGCATCAATTTGATGCTTAGACATTATTTTAGTGGGTCTCACAAAGCAAACTTTCATGCTTTCTCAAAAATATCCAAATTAGGTTCATCGTAGCGAATAAAATAAATTCAGCAATTTCAATGATCTCGTATGAAAATACAACATCAAAAGGAAGGATTTCATTACCGAATCGAGCCCTTTCTCAAGAATGCACTACTTTATCACGACTCATTTTAAGAAGGGATGATTTACGACCCCTGAAATAAGGATTTCATTTTCATATAAAGAACACAAAGAACATGCCAAGAATGTTAAGAATGAACGAAGAACATGAAGAATGCAAAAAACACATGAATAACATGAAGAACATGCAGAACATATTTTATCTCGAAATATCAGTAGAGCTTCCCCTAATATGGGTGATATTTCTAGGAAACTTTCGACAATGTTTCCCCTTATATCGGGACATATTTCAAAAGAAAAAGGGAAAGAGTTTCCACTATAAAATCACTGAGAGGAAAACAACAATAAAACCAGAAGAATATAATCAAATTGCAAGAGATGGAGAATTGGTAGACACCATGTGTCTTAGGTCAGTGAAGGTGTGACGAATCACAAGGTTCACTAACGTGCATAGCTGTCCACACGTAAGAAGGGTGCCACAAAGATTTATTCATCAAAACAACTATAAAAGTGAAATTGAAAGAATATAATAGAACTGTAAGCGATGGAGAATTGATAAACACGACACATCTTAGGTGAGTGAAGGTGTGACGAATCATATGGTTCACTATCGTGTATAGTCTCCTGCACCTATGTAGAGTGTTACATACATTTCTCCTCGAACCACAACACAAAAGGAATTAGAAAGGAAGATGATTCGAGAACCTAGCTCAAGTTAGAGCTACTTACATCCTACACTAAGCCAACTAGGAGAAAATCATGCCGACTTCCTCCGCTTCGTCCTCTCGGTAACGCTTCGCTAGCGCTTCTTCCCTACCTCCCTCTCCTCCTACCGACCTCTTGACCCTAGTCCTCAGGGTAGTGGTGGTAGTGGAAATCATAGAGAATGAATGGGTGGGGGAGATATTTATAGGCTTAAGAAAACTACTAACCAGGGTTAGTAAACCATGGTTTAACCCTTAACTGTGGTTAGCTGCCCAAGGTTTTGGCCAAATCTTATCCAAAACTTAAGGCTTAAGTTAGAACTTTCCAGAAACTACTAGATTCGCTAATGATACTTAATTAATACTAATTGTGATTAACTTCCATTAATCATGATTTAACTTTCGCAATCATGCTTAACTTTTGCTGATCTTTGATTAGTATTCGCTAATGGTCATTAGCGGTCCTCAATCCGTTACTTTATTTAATCGTGTTCAATCAGTCGTAATGATGGTCATTAAGAGTTAATAACATCTTAAGTATCCTTACATCTCTTTCTTCTGAAAATCATAACAATTACAAATGAAGTCAGATTCAAATGAAACAAATTCTATTTGTTTCTTCTTGATAATCTGGCTCTAATGATATAGGATCCGAGAAGGGCCCAATTCAAGGCATCACAATTATAAAAACCTTTAAGGAAGTCCCATCCTCGAGACTTGAAATGCAAGCATAACAATCTTAAAGAGGATTGAAACCATAACAACTTTAAAGAGAATGAACATCCTTTTATTTATAGTGAAGATATGCACAATACATAGTGTTATCGTTCAAATAAATACAGGTATTTCTCTCTCATATCTTCCTCAGTTTCCCATATGTCTTCTTCAAACTCCTTGTTCCAACACAATACTTTAACTAGAGGTACCTCTTTATTCCTCAACTTATTAATATCCCTATCTAGTATTTGCGCAGGTACTTCTAGGTATGTCAAAGTCTGGCTCAACATACATATTATCATAGCTTATCTTATGCTTAGTATCCTTAATGTACTTTCTCAAAATTGATAGATGAAAACCATCTTGTATTGCCAAAAGATGTGGAGGGAGTGCAAGTTTATATGCAACTTTCCCAATCTGCTAAATAATCTCAAAGTGACCAATGAACCTAGGTACCAACTTTCTATGCAAGTTAAACCTCTGAACTCCCTTCATAAGTGATACTTTGAGAAATAGAAAGTCACCTACCTCAAACTTAAGATCTTTTCGCCTGGTATCACTATAGATTTTCTAGCGACTCTGAGCAGTTATTAGTCTTTTTCGAGCAAGTTCTATCGCTCCCCGCATCTTCTAGAGTCTATCTGAATCATAAAGGAGTAGTAAACCTATGTACATACAATGCTTCAAATGGTGTCATGCCAATACTTGCATGGTAACTAATGTTTTAGGTGAATTCTGCAAGTGGCAAATGATTAATCCATGATCCCTTACATTCTAAGGCACATGCTCATAGCATATCCTCTAGCATCTGAATTGTACATTCTGATTGACCATCTATTTACAGATGATATGTTGTGCTAAAGCATAACTATGTTCTTAAGGCTTTCATGAAGATCTCCCAGTACTGTGAGGTAAATCATGAATCTCGATCGTAAACTACCTCCTTTGGGATACCATGGAGATGGGTCACAAGTATAATATATAACTCAGCAAGCTGGTCTGGAGTGGAAGATAAGCTTATTGGAATAAAGTGTCCTATCTTGGTCAGACGATCTATTATAACCCATATACTATCTTTACAACCAGTCGTCTGAGGTAAACCGATAATGAAGTCCATGAAATTTCTTTTCCATTTTCATTCAGGTACAAGGAGGTTGCAACAATCCTAGTGGCTTTTGGTGTGAAGCCTTTACCTGTTGGCAAATGAAACATGAATTCACTAGCTCGACAACATCTTTCTTCATTCTCATCCACCAAAAGCATGAACGAAGATTCTTATACATCTTCGTAATTTTTAGATGAATAGATAATATAGAGCAATGCACTATACATAAGATTCTTTCCTCCATTCGGTTGTGTTTAGTACATAAACTCTATGATGGTTATATAGCATCCCATCTTGCATATGGAATCCTCTATCTCATTCTTTTCAAGTTGTTGTCTCGAGTCTTTTAGGACTGGATAATCCTCATGTTCCTCCTATATTCAATCCCAGATCTCTGGTTTGTATCAGCGAGGAATAGTTACATTATCACCACTACAATTAAATGGTTTCCATTCACTCAATGTTGATAGTAAACCCCATAAGTGGATAACACTCACCAACCCAAGTGGATAAGTTCTTCTGCTAAGGGCATCTGCTATGACGTTCCCCTTACCGGGGTGGTAGGAGATGGTGCAATCATAATCCTTCAACAGCTCTAGCTACCGTCTCTATCTCATATTGAACTCCACCTGGTCAAACAAATAATTGAAGCTTTTATGATCGGTGAAGATTTCAAAAGTGATATCATAGAGATAGTGTTTCTATATATTTAAAGCGAAGACTACGGCAACTAATTCAAGGTCATGTGTCAGGTACTTCCTCTCATGTGTCCCGAGTTATCGTGATGCATAAGCAACTAGCTTGCCATGGTGCATAAGAACTTCCCCAAGTCCTTTAGATACGTTGATGTATACTGTAAACCCTTCATTCCCAAAAGGTAGATGAAGGATAGGTGTAGATGTTAGGCATTCTTTCAGTGTCTGAAAACCAATATCACATGCATCGAACAATATGAATGAGACTTCCTTCTGAGTTTTCATGGTCATTGGCAATGCTATTTGTGAATAGTCCTTCACAAATCTCTATAATACCCACATAGACCTAGAAAAGATCATATTTTTGTGACAGTCTTCGGGCATTCCCAACTCATCACCACACTAACCTTCGCAGGATCAACTGATATACCTTCTCCGGAAATAGAATGGCCTAAGAAGGATACATCAGATAGCCAGAAGTCACATTTGCTATATTTAGCATACAATTCGTTCTTCCTTAGTGTTTCAAGTGCCTGCCAGAGATGGTGTTCATGTTGGTACTTATCCTTGGAGTAAATAAGCACGTCATCAATAAATACTACTATAAAGTTATCTAGGAACTCCCTAAATACTCTATTCATGTAATCCAAGAAGGTTGCTAGGGCATTTGTCAGTCCAAAAGGCATAACTAAAAATTCATAATTTCCATATCTAGTTTGAAAGGTTGTCTTGGGGATATTGCATCTTTAAATTTCAACTGATGGTATCCAGATCTTAAGTCAATCTTGGAATATATAGTTAAAACCTGCAACTGGTCAAAGAGATCATCTATTCTTGGAAGAGGTTACTTGTTCTTTATTTTCCTCTTGTTTAGCTATCTATAGTCAATGTGCAACCACATCGACCCATCCTTCTTCCTTACAAACAAAACATGTGCACCCCATGGTGAAGCACTAGGATGAATGAAGTCTTTGTCTAACAGTTCTTGTAATTGTACCTTAAACTCTCGCAACTCAGCTGGTGCCATCCTATATGGAGGGATAGAGATAGGTTAAGTATTAGGTGTGAGAGAGATTTCAAATTCAATCTCTCGCTCAGGTGGTAATCCAAGTAGTTCATCTGGAAATACATCAGGAAACTCGTACACTATATGAAGATCCTCTATCATTCTATCTAACCCTAATGTAGTGGATACATAAGCTAAATAGCCTTGGCACCCTCGCTCTAACAATTGTTGTGCCTTTAGAGTAGAGATGTAAAGGATATTATCATTTGATGTTTTTCCAATAAACTAGAAGTCTACCGATTTATGAATGTGAAAAGTTACTATCTTTTGGAAACAGACAAGGCATGCATGATGCCTTTCTAGCCAGTCCATCCTAGAATGAGATCAAAGTCATCCATTTAAATAAGTAGTAGGGAGACAAGTAACTGATGTTCTACTATCAATACTACATAGTTATTCAGGATTTCTCAGATTATAAATACTTGTCCTCATGGTTCCTTGATCAGATAGGACTGCTGTACTTCTACTAGTATCTTACCCAAAGTGGGTACTAACCGTCGAGTAATAAATGAATGTAAAGCACCCGAGTCAAACGATGCATGTACCAAAAGGCCATGAATAGTAACGATACCTTATACTACCCTGCTTGAAGTATAGGTTTGTTCTTCAGTGATTGCATTAAGCTAGTCATTAGAAATAGACAAGGTAGAACCCACAACATTTTGTGGTAGTTGTTGTGTAGGAGATGATCCTTGTGAGCCACGACTTCTACCTTGTCTTCCTTCGTGTGTTGTTCCATTGCTTAGGGTGGATGTTATACTATTAATTGAGGTTGGTTTAAACCTCGAACCTCTCAACTTTGGACAGTTCCGATGACAGTAATAATACACACGTGTTCTTGTCTGAGCAGAAGCCCCAACCATGGAGGTACTAGCTCCTGCTGTTGAGTCACGAGGATATAGTAGACATCTAGAGAAACCCCTTCTTCTTTATAATTCATTACCCAAGGTTTGTGGCGAGCTTATATTGGAACCAATTGGATGATAGAGATTGTTTCTGTGGTTATAATTTGCCTTCTATTTAGATGGTCCACCATTAGAGGTATAACTTCTTCTTTGGCGATTTCCATCCCTTTCCATCTCAATACGAGAGGGGATGTCCATTTCTTCATCTATAGTAGTGTCTCTTAAACCCTTAAGCTTCTCTCTAAGATCTCCTTGAATCCCACTAAAAATTCAGTAAGAAATTGCTGTGATGAAGCTTCTAGAGCTGGGGAGTAACATAGTAGCTGAGTAAAGTGTATATGATAATCGTGTACATACTTGGAGCCTTGTGTTAGCGAATCCAACTCCATCCTCTTAAATTCTTCCCAATGAGAGGAACAAAAGGGATCTCAGAATCTTTTTTCAAAGATATCCCATGGAACAAGATCTACTAATTTCTTGGAAATTGCTCTCCACCATCGTCTTGCATAGTCTGCTAGGGAGTAGTCAGAAAAGTGCACCCAAGTATCTGTTGGTGCATGTATTACTCTCAACATCTTGTTGACATCATCAAGACATAGTGGCCTCAACAAGTATCTTTAAGCCTTTGAATCGGTGAATCTTCCCCTTTCGATAATTGTCTAATAATTTTTGATGTCTGAGAAAGGCTTTCTTTATTGCTCCTTCAACTAGAGTAGGAGCAGACTCAGGGGAAGGATGATAACTCGATTCTTCCTCAGAAAAGTGTGCAGAACACTGAATTCTAACATCCAAAGGTTTGGATGTGACGGGTCTCTCAACTTGCACATTGAGCCTCTCGTCCAATGCCTGTTGTTTTTCCCCATCTCTTGGAGCCTTGTCATCATAGTCGCTAATTGCTTAGACACGTCCATGTCTGCCATGATCATGGTATGAATCAAGGCCAAAGGTTACACCCTATATGTTTTAGCTTGATGTACATAAGAGATAATGACTTGTCAATGGTACTACTGTCGCTTATTAAGATCACAGGATCTTAAGACAACCTTAGTTTTTGAATACCGCTCATAGTTGTTAATTACTGAATAAATTACTAGAGTAATTGGGCTTTGATACCAGTCTGTCACGACCCCATTCTGGATCATAAGATCCTCCCATATCCAGATTTGGTTACTCAACAATAATTTATTCATCAATCATAACTAACATTCAGAAACAGACTGCAATTAAAAATACTAAGAAGGAGGAATTTAACAATTTTCCATTCACAAAATAAAGTTTACATAGTACATTGTCCACTATAACTATTAACATGTATATCAGCTTGAAGGAAAATACACTACAAGATTACCAAATATCTTATAGAGTAAAGTTATTGTGGTTGGATGGATGGCTACTATTGGTAGCTGGTTAAATTATTAAAGTCCTTACGATGGCTCACCGACATATGTTTGGTTTCCATAAATCATATGATGAATATTATCGAGTGCTGAGTAACGAAGAAGTGAAAAGTAAACAAGTGATGTAGTGTAACAAAACTTATTATACCAAAAAGTTTCATATCCTCTTCTTCGTTTAAGTTCTATTCCTTCTATTCTGCGTCTGGGATTAGTCCAGGGGACACCCCTCCACTCATGAACTCCGAAGCTGCAGACACTTCGGGATTGGAGATCACGTTGATCTGGTGAGTATACGCCACTGCATGTCACCTCAACCAATCCTCCGATACTACCCTAACAATTCCATTTTCTTTTATAATCCAGGGCTTCAAACACTAAGTCTAACAAATAAAGAAGCACACCGTCCTGTAGGACCCGGTAGCTTAAAGCCACAGACAAACCTTTACTCACATATATTAGCGGCTTTAAATACACCTTATTGTGACCCAGTCGCTATCAAACCACCCGTGCCTCCACTTGGCATGACCACATCTTCAGTTAGTCAATCTGCCTAATAGCAGCCGAGTACCACACATTGGAAATAATTTATTTTGCACGCTCAACATATGTAAGCAATTGTGTACCACCTAGGTTTGGCCTGCTGATACGGTTCTTCTTCTGACAAATTTCCAGGTTGCATGCCCGACATGTTGTTCTACTCCCAGACATTCTTAACGTTACATACAATCCTTTTTAGGATCCAGTGATGTAATTCTTCCGTTAACCCTTCGATTTGCATGTTCATCAACATTTAGTATAGACTCAAATATATATATATATATATATTCATATGCATATATACTCATATTTATGCTTATTTTGTTGTCAAACCCTAACTTTCCAAGCTCATGCATCAATTCAATGCTTAGATATTATTTTAGTGAGACTCACAAAGTAACTTTCATATTTTCTCAAAAATATCCAAATTAGGGTTCTCTGAAGCAAAGAACATAAAATCAGTAATTTCAATGATCTCTTATGAAAATCCAACAACAAAAGGAAGGATTTCATTACCTAATAGTGCTTGTTTTCACATATCAGTGCTTTATCATGATTCGTTTAAAGAAAGGATGATTTACGGTTCCTAAAATGATCGAATTTCATTTTTGTATTAAAAACAATAAGAACGTGCCCAAAATGTGAAGAACAAAATAAGAACACGAAGAATGCGAAGAATACATGAAGAACATACAGAACACGAAGAACATATTTCCTCTCAAAATTTAACTGAGCTTCCCCTTATATAGGGTGATACTTTTAGGAAAATTTCGGAAGAGTTTCTCCTTATATCAGGACATATTTTTATAAAAATTTTGTTAGAGTTTTCCCTTATATCGATGCATATTTCAAAATAAAAACTGAAAGAGTTTCCTCTATATAATCATTGACAATAAAACAATAGTGAAACCAAAATAATATAATCAAACTGCAAGGAATGGAGAATTGGTAGACACCACGCGTCTTAGGTGAGTGAAGGTGTGACGAATCACATGTTTCACTGATATGCATAGCTGCCACAGCTAAGTAGGGTGTTGTTACATGGATTTCTCCATCAAAACAAGTATAAAAGTGAAATCTAAAGAATATAATAGAACTGTAAGTGATGGAGAATCGATAGACACCACTCATCTTATATGAGTGAAGGTGCGACGAGTCACTAGATTCACTGACGTGCATAGCCGCCCGCACCTAAGTATGTTGTCACAGGTATTTTTCCTCGAATCACAACACAAAATGAATAGGAAAGGAAGATGAATCAAGAACCTAGATCAAGTTAGAACTACTTACCTCCTACACTAAGCCAACTAGGAGAATATCGTGCCGATATACACCTCCCCGTCCTCTCAGCAATGCTTCGTTCACTCTCTTTCCCACCGCCCTCTCCTCCTCTCGACCTCTCGACCCCAGCCCTCGGGATAGTGGTGGTAATGGAAATGTTAGAGAATGAATAGGTAGGGGGCTTTTTATTGGCTTTAAAAAACTGCTACTCATGATTTGTAAACCATGGTTTAACCCTTAACCATGGTTAGCAGCCCGTGGTTTTGGCCAAATCTTATCTAAAACAAAAGGCTTAAGTTAGAACCTTCCAAAAGCAACTAGATTCACTAATAATATTTAAAAGCATTAATCGCAATTAGCTTTAACTAACCATGATTTAACTTTTGCAGTTATGCTTAATTGTTACTGACCTTTGATTAGAATTCACTTATGGTCATTAGAGATCCTCAATCCGTCATTAGTTTCTTTAATCATGTTCAATTATTCTTAATGACGAACATTAAGAGTTAATGTCATCTTAATTATTGTTACTTCTCTTTCTTTCAAAAATCCTAACAATTTGAAATGATGTCCGATTGAAATGAAACAAATTCCGTTGGTTTCCTCTTAACGTGCCGGATGTTATGATATAGGATCTGAGAGGAGCCTAGTTCAAGGCTTTACAATTTTCTTGTTGTTTTTTCTAGAATCTCGAGCAGACGAGATTATTGGTCCTTGGTCAGTTGTGAACTAATTATGATCGGGAACATGTTCTATTCACCTGCAAGGAAGGCATACTTCATGTTTGCTGGTAATGGTTTTAGTTCAGGTGGGGTCTGAATCAATTCAGTAGCAACTTCAACAACTGTGTAGTTGTGTTGGATCCATCAAATGTGAATTGTCCACCATTGTCAATGCGAATTCTTAGTCGAGTGCTTCATAAAATTTTTCAACAATTTCTTCTTGTTCACAAAAATGTTCAATAACCTCTTCTTTCTCTAGTAAGGATAGGTGGCTGACAATGAATTAATATAGAAAATCAGCAAAAATCTCATCTTTAAAGACAAAAGGGAACTTGACTATATTATCCACTGCTTCCTCCATGGGGAAAAATTCATGTATCTTTTTTCTTCCATGAACAGATTTGTATCACTGATTTCTGCTAGAAAGTCATAGTCATCTGTTCTCTATTGTGTAGGCTCACTCTCGTCTGATATCGAATATGAAGTCTACAACACATGGATTATCTCGATGGGCACCTTGTCACTGCTAGAATGAAAGGTGATCTATTTGGTGTTGTAGTCCACCACTGCTTCATATTTTCAAAGGAACGGCCGTCCATGTATAATCAGGATATGAAGTAAAATCACTGAGGTGTCCATGTCCAACGCAATGAAGTCCACAGGGAACTACATCCCTTGAATGGTGGCAATGACATCCTCTAAAATGCCCCTAGACTGCTTGATTGATGTATCTACAAACTACATAATCATTCTCGTAGACTTGAACAGTCCTCATACAAATTCTTTGAGCAGTGAATTATTCATCAGATTGATAGATGATCCTCTATCAAGAAGTATTCTGTCGATCTCCTGGTCGAATATCTGACATATTATAAGAGAAGCTCCCATGTATTTCTTTATGCTTGGGATGATGCTGATTGCAATGATAGTAACCACAATCAGTATATGTTTCACATTCCTTTCACGGGTTCAACGCGGCAATCGCATGGAAGTACATGCCTCCTTTAATCCTTTCTTATTGTTAGCCCTGTACTTAACGATCTTAAGTAGAGTTATTTCAAGAACAAGATTCTGAATGATTTCAACAACACAATGATCAGACAAGGCTATTTTCAATTTTTTGATTTTTATGGATTTTTGCATTGCATCAAGAAAATGAATTTGATAGAATCAAAAGAAAAGGCTTTGTTTTTATTTACATCTGAATTAATTTCCACATCTTGTTGTACAAATGGATGACAAAATGGAGTACGATCTTCCATCGGAGGTGGGCATCCAAAAGTTGTAGGCTAGGCTCCATCGGCGGTGTTGGTGTGGTCTTCTACATTGCTGGCACAGTGTCGCTTTGTCTGCTGCTGCCTTATTGGTATTTTTATTTTTCTTATTTTTTTGAATTTTTGGTTCTTGTGCTTCTCCTCAGTCTTATTCTTCCCCACCTGGCTTGGTAGTTGGATCAGTTGATGCATAAGATGATGATTCACCAATAGAAAATTTAATCTTCCCTTTTATGGTGACAGAAGGTTGTAAAGTCATACCTCTCTTGAGAGTGACAACATTAGATAAAAACATATCAAGCACATATGACTGTGAGATTGGATGGGACATCACAAACTACATGCCCTCTCTTCTTGAAATTATCGGGGTCTGCTTCGACCTGTACCATAATGGATGTTTTAGCTATAGTGTGGTCATCTAGCTTATGCCTTATTTCTACCAAGCTCTTCACTAGTTGTGCCATGCAGTTTACTACTGGGTTTGTAGGATCAACATCTGATGGTTCAACATGCTATCCACGTTGATACTAGGAATGGTGTGGATGTTGTTGGTAGGGATGTTGAGAGTTGTATTGAGGAGAATGATGATGCTGGTAGTGTTGAGGAGGGTATTGTCTATATGGAGCAATCACGTGAGGATGATAGTGCAGGTGTTGATGGTATACCGACTGCTGGTAAGAATTATATCTCTAATTGTTTTGGTAAGGTGGAGACTGATGGTGCTGAGGTTTGTTGTCTGGACAAATTTCCCTCCTTGATGATGAGGGAATGGTCGACTTACTAAAGATTGGCCATATTGATGTCTGCCTGGACGAGCCAACTGTGCATTGTTGTTCCATACATCATTCACCTCTTGCACGTAGTATACGTGCTGGACCATCGGTTGTGCTGGACACTACTAAGGAGGTTGAGGCAATGATGGCTCCTTTGTCTCGGTAGGAGTCGCGGCTGATGTCGTAACCGATTGGAAGGAATTAATTGTACTCACTAGTAGTTCCACTTGCTTGGTGATTTGATTTAGTTTGTCTAGATTTTGTGTCCCCTCTTTGATCACAGCTAATTTTTCTCGGTCCTGTGATCATTTCTCGATTTTATCCTCTTTGGACAGGTGATGAATCTCCACTTCATCACCTTTTTTCTTTCATTTTGACCTTTAAACCCTAGTTAAATGCATTTATATAACAATATCTTGCATGAAATAACATCTATCATTTACACTGTAAATATTATATAAAATAATGAATTAAATACTATATGTATTGAATGCCCCTAAACCCCGAGACCTAGGAATCATAATGATTGGGTTGACAAGGATTAGAGTAGGGGGGAGATAATGGCTAATAAATGTTCAGAAGCCTAATTTTTATTCTACAATAATTCAATTTAGGATCCATTTTATTCTTTATTATTTAAGTCTCAAATAAACAAACTTTGTACATGAAACTTATAGATAAAAATACATAGGAAAATACAAAATTCATTTCACTAAAAAATAATGCACATTGTGCCCTAGAAACTCAAAATAAAAGCCAAAATTAAAACTTCCCAGACATGTATCTTCTCCAGATGAGCTCAAAATTTAAAAACTCATCTTTATTGTTCCTAAAAATAAAGTTTATATATTTAATGAAGGTGGTTTCATTCAATTTGGAGTTAAGAAGTAAAAGTTAGGCTTTTGGCCCCTATTATGTAATTTACCTAAATAAAAAAATCATTTTATTTATTCTTCATATTTTTCATGTTTTTATATATTTTTATAAATTTGTAAATAATATATAAAATACATGTAATTAAATATAATAAAACAAAACAACATAAAATACATTAAAATAAATAAGTATACTAAAATATCTAGATGATTTATACATTCATATACATGTATAATAAATACCTATTTATTCAAGTGAATACATACCTTCAGAAAAATACAATACAAATATATTTATGTGTATTTAATTAAGTTTTAAAAATATAAATTATTTGTATAAATAATAAAATAATAAAATAAAAAAATAAAAAATAGAATACATAATTTATAGGTCAGAATACATATATTTGTACATATAAATAATATAACATAACAAATGAACTTGTAATAATAAATAACAATCATATTAAAATACTACATTAATTAATGATTATTTTCGTGTTTTAACCAAAATTAGATAAAACATTTATTATTTTATTTCGATTTATTATCGAATTTAATTTATGATTTGTCTTGTAGTAGGTAATCTGGCCCAATCAAGTCCAGTCTTTAGTTAACCTTCGGTAAACTGACTCACCTACAACTTAGGTCTGTCATACCTCGTGGCTGTCCCATCTTCCTCGGATTTTCCTCGTCAACTCTTGCATGTTCTCGGCTTGTTTCCTTCAACATTTTTGTATCTCTATTTTTGTTCTTTCATGCCACACCGACTCCGAAACCTATGGAGCGTTGAAGCGATCAGAGGCCCTATTCAAAGTCTGTTTTGTACATATACACCTCCAATGACTCCCTTTATTCATGATCCCTCTCAGGCCTTGAAATCCCCATATCTAAGAGTGTCGAAGATCCTTGGTGACAACATGAAGTGAGACAAGTTGATTGGCTCGGAGGAATAGGTCTGTAGCAATTGATTCAAGCTCGTCAACCACTATCAAGCAGAGCTTCGACTGGCTCCCTCTTCCCGAAGCTATACGCCCTAGTTTTCCATGTATTTCTACTCCTAAAACTTATGTTAGAGTAGCTTAGTTTTTTTATTTTAGTTAGTTTCACATTTCTTTCGTAAAATCTCAAATTCGTAGTTCTTTGGAGCTGAGCTCCAGCCACCATTTCCTCGTACTCCGACTATCTTCCGTCGCATCCATCGCCTCCTCTTCGTTCCTCTTCGCTTCTTCTTCACCCGCAAAACTTCATTCCCCTTGATCCTCCCAAAATCAAGCGATCAATGTCTCAGCTCCACTGCTCACCGAATACCCTCCGCCTAACTCCACCTTCATTCATGTCCACCCGACATGACCACCAGAAGCCCCTTACAGGTTCTGGAGGTCCATAGCCTCTTTGGCGGTGATTGTTACTCATAAGAAGGTTCCAGCTACCTGTTAGATTCCTCGACCTCCTAGACCTCATCCGAGGTCCCTGGAGCATTTTAAAGCCATCTACAGCTGCAGGTACCCCTCAAGAGCATTTTGAGCCTTCTTGCATTGTTGGAGACCTCTAGCTTTGCCCTGGAAGTTGGACCAAAGTTCGCCTCTTCATGTGTTCTTCCCTTTTCTTCCTTTAGGGCTCTCCATCATCTTATCTTGAGGGCGCTCCAGATCAAGCAGGTGTCGTCGGATCACACCATCCTCGGCCATACGATCAGCCACTAGGATCAAAGCCTAGTCGTCGTCCATGAATCAACATCCGTCGTCGAGAGGTTGTCATGCGTCTAAATGAAGAAGATCCAACTGCCTATCTCTGCCTTAGTGGGGATATTTTGCACATTGCCCCCCTCTTTTTGTTTTTTATTTTTAGTCTAGAAAAACTTATTTGTGATTATAATATTTATGTAAATTTGTAGTTGGACCCTTATACTTCTGATAATTACACATAAGTCTATTACTACATCACCTCACGTGCACATACACGTGAGGGGGCAGGTTTTTTGAAAGGATCCCCTCAAGGGTTTCATTAATATTTAGTGTGGTAATTTTTGAATTAAGTGTAAAACATTCTTGTTAAATTGCATGTATGTACTGGATATTTTTGAGTATTGCATTTATATCCCTGATAGTATTGAATGAATTAAATATTTGGAAAATTTACACATAGGTCCTTCTAGTTTATTTTTTTATTGTGGAATGCATTTTTCTTTGTTTTTAATTGCAATTAGTTCCCTACCAGTATTGTAATTTTTATTTTTGTATTTAATGCATTAAAAATATAACGTTGCACCTAATAGGAAAATTATTTTAAGTGCTTAACATGATATAAAATCACAAATATTTTTTTGAGGTCATTTAAAATATTTTCCTATTTTTAATATAAAAAATATTGCATTTATTCCTTATTTGCATATAAAAATGCATAAAATTGGAAAAATGTTATGGAAAACTCTAAAAAATTAGGATTATTTATTATTGTATTTTGAACCTATAAACCAAATTCATTAAAAGAATAAAAAAACACTAAAAATGGAAAAACCCTAAAAACATTATAAAATTTTAAAAAATCTTAAAAAAATCCAAAAGTTATATTTTATGTTTCTCTATCTTTTTTATATTATATATTATGTATTAAAATTCATTTCAGAAAATTTTGAGTTGTTTAGCTATTTTTAAATTCCAAAACAATTCAGTTATATAAAATTGGTCATTGTTTTTCCCTTTTTTTAATTAAAAATACAAAAATTTTGTAAATTCTGAAAAATACCAAAAACATAAAAAATATAAATAATATGAAAAATAATTTATTTTCCTTATTTTGAGTATTTATAACTATATTTATATATATATCTTTATATTATATATATTCTTACTATAATAATAATTATTTTTGTTATTATTAAAAATGCACTATATATTTTTAAAAACCTTAAAAAATAACCATGCTTAGGATATTTATCTATTTTTTCAATATATATATCTTATGTACATCTATTATCTATATACCCTTTATATAATTATTATATATTCAAAAGAAAAATAAAAAATATAAAAAATATAAAAAGAAATTAAAAATTATAAAAATTAAAAACAAAACAAAAAATATAAAATTAAAACTTCACAAAAAATAAATATTAAAAAACCATAAAAAATAAAAATCCCTATGAAAACACATAAAACATTTATTGTATTTTTTTTACCAATTTTTGTGATCTATTTTGGTTGATCCTTTGAACTCGACCCTACGCTTGCATACTATACATATAATTATACATGGTATAATAAATTTTAGCTAACATGTTCTTCATTGTTTGAGTCTATTGTGGGTTAATTGTTGATGCACTTTTATTGAGGATTTCTGAGAGCCGAGACATCGATCGAGACAACGATTACTAGACCTGACTTGTCGGGCTCTGCAAACCTTCCATGAACGGATGTTAGGATCCTTCCTTTATAAATGCCTCCATCAAATGGTACCGTTGCCCGAGAGCAACGCTTAGGATAGATTTTTGTGTGAATTTTGTTTCCTTATTTTCTACTTTTATTTTTATTTTATTTGAGATATTTGTTTACTTGTGCTAATCATTTCTCTGTTATTTTTCTTGCAAGATACCTCGAGGCAAAGGCGAATGCTTAGGCGGTTGATGTCTCGAGCTAAAAGGATATAGAGGCCATTCTTCGTATTACCTTCTTGGAGAGAGCAAGAGAGAGGGAGAGGAATTTGGCATAGCCCATCTACATTTTTTGTAAGAGAGAGACCACATCTTTATTTCCATTTATTATTATAATAATACAGGTGGACTCTGAACATTTAGCCCTATTTTACCAAGTTATTGTTCACTTGGGGCTCATCGAGTTATCTTACGTTTTCGTTGCCTTTATTTTCTTTGTTTTTCGTGATCTATGCACTTTCTTTATTATTTTTATTTGTTTTGTGTGATTGATCCGTAAGAATTTTTAGGGTTTTTGATCGAGTAAGATGAGGTTCACACACCTAATACATTGGATATTCTTATAGTCTACATTAGGATCTAGTCAAGCTCAATATGTTCTTCACGCTAATAGAAATTTTTGCTTAGAGAGATTTCATCACTTACGTTGCATATAGATTAGGTTTATAAATTTCCGCCTTGCATCCTACATGGAAAGAGCTGGGAAGCATTGGAAGTCTTCTAACTGAGCATTCATCATTAAGGAAATAGGGTGAGATATCCATACTAGTGTCATCATGCATCTCTTTATCTCTTTCTCCCTCTTATTTTGAGCACTTAGGTTTAAAGAAAATTCAAAAAATCATTTGGTGCTTGTCACTGAAAATACTCAAAGAATTTGGAAACCAAAAATTAAAACAAGGGGACTCCTAAATAAACTTTGACCTAATTAAAAACCATAACAGACATCATTGTTTAGGGTTCACAAAGCCTCATTATATTCAAGTACACTCCAGTTAGAGTGAGGCATGACCCTTAAGGAATAGATCCAAATACCCTAAATGTGGTTGCCTCAACTATCACTTGGGACCGACAAAGTATTGGTACTTCTATCGTACGTAGGCGAGTAGGAACATTTAGATGAAGGTGCTCTCGCATTGTCTAGAGCGTCCGACTTGACCGGAAGTATTGAGCATAGGTCACGCCCTCATGGGGGCATCTGTCTCATTGACTTGCGTCCGAGTACCTCACTTGTGAGGGATGTAGTTGTTTCGCCTATCGTCTTGCTCTCTCTATTTCATTGGCTGAGTTGCCCCTAGGACTAATACTGAGGACCTCAAAAGGTGTACATAACATGATACAAAGGAGGTTGAACAAGTACGGGGATACATTCCTAGAAGTACATACTCTCCTCTAGGGCTACTCGCTTAAGGACATGTAACAACTTCTGCCTGAATCACAACTCCAAAATTTGAAGATAAAAATAGCCGAACCTTCACTTCTTTACAAGAGTTGAGTTGGTGAATCCATTTTGTTTGGTGTTTGTTTGATTTAGATTAGGTCCAAAGATCAAGTCCCGTACTTTTGCACCATTTTTATCGTATATTCTTTTCATACATCCTCTTGACCTTTCTTATTGTGAGCCTTCTATTGTTTTACACTCCTTTTATTTCTTGTTCATCACACTATCTTTCATCAGTCATCGATCTTCCTTTTTCCTTCAAGATGTCCACTTATGGACAATTTTTCGGGACTCCACCGACACCCACATCAAGTCCTTGAGATCGACATCTCTAAGAACTCGTGGCAATTCCCAAGCACATGGTTCTGACTCTATGAACCAACCTCAGGAATCCCCACTTCTTGTACCGCCCTTAGATCAGGAAAACACTCTTCTCGAGTTCTGACCTTTTTGGATGGAGATTGATTTTCCTTACACTTTTCCATCCCTATTTAAATACAAAATTTACCGAAGAGGTCGCATGACCTAAATAAGCTTATCGAGATCGAGCAACGAATGAAGGGCCTGAACAAGCTTGACACTATCACCGAGAAGATGGAGTTGCTAGTGAACACTATAAGTGCTTGTAACGCAGTGATAGCTGCACGTGAGCCTCTAGCTGTGAAGAAAGAGCAGGCAATGTCACAGCCACCTCAGCCGAGTCCCAACTAACCTCTAGTCCAGTACATATACTACGTGCAAGCCCCTGAGCCGTATCAGCCACATCCACAGACACAGATGGTTGTCTACTATCCACATAAGTTCTATCCACAATACCTCGAGCCATGTTCCTGACCTCCACCACTCAACTAGGAGGTGAATGGCATTTGTATTAATGATTAGCATCTGACCTGTCCTCAAGGATAACCAAAGGGTCAGAATCATGCCATCCGACCATATCACCAGTAACAAGGAGGGTAGACATACCAGCCCAACCCAACCCAGCAGCAACAACCTCCGCATCATGGATACACATAGAAGCAGAACTACGAGCAATAGTCTGGATAATGTCAACAACAATATCAGCAACTAACTTCTCAGTATCATCACCAGTAATCCTCCACATACCACCAGTAGTATCCATCTCTTCCTCTTCCTCCTTAGTACTCACAGGGTTACCAGCAACAACAACCTCCCCTTATGATCAGAGCTAGAGGCCTCAACAGGAGGAATCCTTCGAGGCTGCTCTAGTTAACCTTGCATTAGACTGTTTGGCCCAAGTCATCAAGAATATGGCTGAGATGAGACAGAAGATCGATGACCTGATGACTACAAAGACTTCCATTCCGACCGAGATTGAAGTAAATCTAAATAATTCCTGTCGCAAGGAGCAGGTAGTCTGCAGTGTTTAATACAATCAAGTGGAAATGATATTGTTTTATCTAATGTTGTAAATCTGAAGAGCGGTAGGACACTCTTGCCATCTGCAACTACGAATGGAAAATGCAATGCATTTGAAGGCTAGTCTTCAGGTAATCAAGCCGATGGGGCCATAGATTTTTGTGATGATGCAACACCTACATTGATGAATCTGCATTTCATCATCTTTATTCATTTATTTTAGCTCAAAATCGCTTATAAAACACATGTAAATATCAATAAATGTCTTCTTTTAATAACCCTCATTCTTGTGTACATATTGTATATTTATCACTTTTTTAACCTAAAATAAATTAATAAATAAATAAATAAAGGAAAAATAAAGAAAATCAAAGACTGTATATATGTAATAGATACATGATGAATCTGACCTTGAGAGAAGGTCAAGACTTGACCAAATCAACCAGAAATAAAGTAGGGGGAGATATGGCCTAAATACAAGAAAATTCAGAAAATCAATATCCATGTGTGTATATTTATCACTTATACACTACTATATATATTACACATTTCATTCTCTATCTGTTTACAACCAAACTCATTTCCAATACAATTATTTTCTTCTTGAATCTTGTACATAAAAATAATCTATAAATAATAATAATAGTTGCAAGAAGAACCCTTGTACATTGAGTAAATTACAAAATTTTGAAAAAGACTCAAAGTTCAATTTGTGAGCAATATCATCTCCACCAAACTCAAATTTAATCAAACTCACTTTCATTGTACTCTAAATTAAATAATATTTAAAATGGAGGTGGGTTCATGAAAATCAGAGTTAAGATGTGAAATGTGGCTTTTTGGGGTACTATTGTATTTTATACCATTGTATATTATTTGTAGTATTTGTAAATATATATCTATTTTGTATATTTTTATTTTTATAAACTTGTATATATTGTATGTATCCTATAGAAATTAAAAATAAAAAAAATATAAAATAAAAAAATATACAGAAATAAATTACTGCATATATTGTACATGTATCACCATGTATATTATAAATACTACTATTTATTTACCCTGTTAATGTAATTAAAAAAATCATTAAAATCCTTGTAAAATATAAATTAATAACTTATAAAGTTATGTATATATTTGTATAAATAATATATTAAAAATCAAGGTGTTATAAATATAGGCATATACACCTTCAAATAACACATTTTATTTATTTTCACCTGTGTATATATTCTATTTAATTCATTAGAAATTACAAAAATAAGATAATTACATTACCAACATTTTATATTTTTTAAACCATTTGATTTGAATTAATTTTCCATTTTATTTTTAATTAATTTCAGAATTTTACTTTTTTTTATCGTTTAGCCTGGGAGACGGGCTGAGTGCTCTGATTGGTCAATCCCGGGTCTATTGACCCGGGTCAACTCCCCCGTCTCCCAGCATTTCACACTCTTTTGCATGCCAGTTGTTCTTTGCCAATTTTTCCTGCACTCCTCATTAATTAAATCATTATGCTCTCTTCTTTATTTAGTTAGCTATAATGCTCAACTTCATCGCTCAACCATTAACGCATGCGATCTCGCCTCAATTTGCTCACATTTTGTTTTCAAAATCTGGTCGGACTTCATACCTATTTAGTCACCCAAATCAACCCCCACTACGAGTGATCCTTACACTGCAAATCCTTACCCTAGTGTGGTTCCAAGAGGTTGATACAACGACAGAGTGTTGATCTTTTCATCCGGGAGAGCAAGAAGGAGTAGGAGATAGCGATCCACTACGCCGCTAGAGTTCTTTGTCGCCGTGTCCCCACTCTCTTATCCCATCAACAAATCGAGGCAATTTTCCTGCATTTCTTCACCATAGGTATCTTAGGTTAACTCTAGTTGATTTTTTCTTTTTTATTTTGTTTGATTTCCTGTTGATTATCCTAGATTTGGTTGCTTATCCACTGGTTCGATATGCAAGATCAAAGCTCCACTGTCATCGAATCTCCTATCATACCCCTCGACCAAATTCATAACGACCTTCTCCACCTCCTTCCACACCTAACCCCCTCTAGATCACGTTAGATCTGGAGTCCGACATCCTCTTCGTTAACCTTAGATGGGGGTCCCCATTCCCTTCACCATTTCCCTTGTTTTTTTCATTAGTAAAGTAGACATGAGAACCCCCTCCGAGCATTGAGTAATCTGTAGGGGTTAGGAGCGGACTGGAGCACAGAAATGACACCTAGAGGTCTACTTCTAGTTACAGAACCTTCTGACATCCAGATAACATATCAACCACCTTCAAGCATCGTGGAGCCATTTGATAGAGAGAGAGAGAAGCGTTGTAGGAGCGAGTCGTACCTTTCAGGAGAAGAAACGAATGGAGATCGACCACTATTTTGTCGATTGAAACTCAGCAGTGTCACCCTTAAATGACATTCTTTTAGATCACTCCAACAATGTTGAATCAAGAACACCTCTGCCAGATTCAATCCTGACTGCCCATTCACGCTCAATTACAATTCGTATATTTAGATCTAGATTGAATGTGCGACGTGCAAGAGTGTCTTCATCCTCAACTAGTGGATCAAAGATTCAACACATTCTAACTGTATAAAGCGCCACATGGAATAGTAGAATATGCGTGCTTCAACCCTTGTCAATTTTTAGTTTTGCAAATAAGTCCACTTGGGACACATGTCTGCTTGTAGTCATTTGGAAGTTTGCATAATTTCCCTATTATTTAATTTATGCTCATTTTAGTCTGCTTTGAACTGTAACCTCTACATTGCACATGTTTTCTTAGGTATATTGCAATAAAAGTCATCATGTTTATGTGATATCATTGGTCCCTTGGTCCCTACAAAATAAATATTCTCATTTAGGTCCAATCAAGCGCGATTCATGTGCGCTAGCATGCATTTTTCTAGGAAAATTGGATTATTCACCCCTCTATTTATTTATTTGTTATTCAATTAGTCCTTAACTAATTTTCTTTGAATTTATACCCATGTGCATCTGCATTTAATTTTGCATGTTGTTTTATTTAAAAAATAGCTAGACATCGTTAAAATTCCATAAAAATTGCCTTAATCTCATGTTAATCTCATTTATTCATGCTAATTTTTATTTTGTATTTTTATAATTTTTCTTATTTTTAATAAATCCAGAATTCAAAAAAATCTTTCTGTTTTCATTAAAAATCGATAAAAAATATAAAATCATTTTCAAAAATTTCAAAAAATTCCTTATTTATTTTTATTTGTTTTATTTTATGACTAAATCTTCGCGAACTCTTCATAAAAACCAAAAACTAGACAAAAAAACATTTAAAACTCTAAAAAATCATTTTAAATAACAAGAAATCGAAAAATATTTAAAAAATGCTTTCTGGAGAAGTGCATGTTTCCCTATTATTTATTTCATCTTCTATTTTTAAAATCCAAAATCATCTGCAGTATTTTATGTTTCTTATTTTTCATAATTCTCATTTATTTGAAAACCCTTAAAATTTCAAATAATTGTAGAAAAATCACAAAAAATATTAGAGATAGAGAAATTATTTCATTTTAATTTTCTACATATTTTTGTTACACTTTGAAAATCCAAAAAGTTGCATTTTCTTACTTTCATCATTATTATTTTATTTTATTTTATTTTATTTTATTTCTAAAAATTGAAAGCATTTGTAAAAATTTAAAAGTCATTAAATTTACAAAATCAGAAAACATTAAAAAAAGAAAATTTTAAAATTCATAAAAAAATAAATAAGACAAAAATTTTCACAAAAACAACAATGGTGTGCATAGAATTTCCTCTTTTATTTCATTGATTTTCATTTAATTAAATAACCTTTAGGATTTTTGCAGCCTCCCTGAGTTCGATCATGTATGATATACAGGTAAAGAAATAGTAAAACTATTTTGCTACATTTCTTCATTTTATTTTGGCTTGAGTGTTCTTAAATAAATTTTGTTGGGGGATTTTAAGGCTTCCTACGACATTGCCTTAATTTCAAATAATTAAACTCCTAAGATTCCATGTTCAACATACACCAAAAAGACAAAAAAATGAAGAAAATACAAAAGTAAAAAAAAGACAACAACAACCAAGTTGAAGTCGTGCAAGTTATGGAGAAGTCAGCCCCATCAGCTGAACCAACACCAGTCAAAGGAGCCAAGATTGCACAATTTTTTTGGTTCACAAGTTATAGATGATTTTGATCATTTTTTTCCATCTAACTATAAATCATGATATGGACACAAATTTACAACATTCAATTTCTATTGATGTAAATATTCCTTTTCCACATGCAATAAAAGCAGAAAAGAGTAAAAATTGAAAAATGCTTTGTCTTATCCTAAGATTGTAAGCATATTGCAAAATCTTTTTTTATGAATTTCCAATGTTGAAAGCCATGGAGTATATTCTAGCTATGAAATGAGGACTTAAAGAGGTGTGTACCATAAAGTGTCCGACCATAAGAAAGAGACAAAGAAAACTAGAGATGCACGTTCTGACCATGGCTACTATCAATGCCATCAGCAATCTCCCGAGAAAATAAAAAGATAAGGGAGCCCTACTCGTGCGACGCCAAATTTTCAACCTATAGTTCGAGCACACATTGCTTGACAATGGATCATCAATCAATTTATTACCTTCTTCCCTGCTTAAGGAATTTGGAGTTGTATCTCTCAAGTCCACGAAGATGATTCTACAGTTTGCAGACAAATGTGTCAAGCAGTCCAGGGGCATGTTGGAGGATGTAATTATCACTGTCCAGGGATGCGGTTTCCTATGGATTTCATTTTCCTAGATATGGACACCTCCGTACCTCTACTCCACACCCCAACCATTCTTGGTCGATCATTCCTTCGAACCACTGAGGCAGTGTTATACTATGGCATTAGAGAGATTACATTCCGCTCCAACAGTAATAAAGCTCGGATTGAGAAGGTCTCTAAGCCTAAACTTGGAGAAGTGTCGTCTGTGTCGAGAATGCTTGAACCAAATGGCCAATATGACGGTGATTTTCTTATTGAGATCAGAGACACATTATTATTCCTAGATTACACTAAAACACACGCATTTCTCTCAATAGAGGAAAGCCTGAATAGAATAGTTGAATTCACATATGTCTATGACAATGAGATCTTTGCTGATGGGTATTTTGAAGTGTTTGAACTGCTATCCTCATCTGAGCAGAATGAATTTATTATCGATATTTATGATATTTTGATTTCTAATTCTGAAATCAAAATGGTGGACAACCAACAGATGAAAAAGCTGACACCTGTCATTAATTATGAGGTCACCACCAAGCCGAATACTTCTCAACCAGAGCTCAAGCCTCTTTCCTCCAATATGAAGTATGCATTCCTTGCTAGAGAACCAGACATGCATCCGATCATTATCAATTATCATCCATCTGAAGAGCAAGAATCTCATATGCTTGAGGTTCTTGAACGAAATTGCAAGGCAATAGGCCAGAATATCACATATCTCTATGGGATAAATCATTCACCATGTTTGCGTCACATCTACTTAGAGGAATACAACAAACCCTCCTAGGAATTTCAGCGCAACTGAACCCCAATTTACAGAGGTAGTGATGAAAGAAATTACAAATTGGTGTAATGCAAGACAACAAATGGGTGAGTCCCCTGCACGTAGTGCATAATAAATCAAGGATCACCATTGTCACTAATGATAAAGGAGAGGAGATTATAAACTGAGTGTCTAGTTCATGGCATGTCTGTGTGGACTACATATGCCTGAATCTTGCAACTAAGAAGGATCACTTCCCATTGCCCTTCATAGACTAGGTAGTCGAAATCCTGATAGCGAAGGAGTACTTTTGCTTCTTGGATGGCTACTTCAGGTACAGTCAATTCACCCTCGCTCTAGAAGATCAAGAGAAGACTACTTTCACATATCCATTCGGAACATACACCTTCCATTGAATGCCCATTCGACTATGTAACACACCCTTACATTCTAGAGATGCATGTTGGCAGTATCTGCTAATATGGTAGGCAGTTTTCTCAAAGTTTTTATGAACAACTTTTTTATCTATGGGGACAACATCGATCAGCATTTGAGTTATCTAGACCGAGTTTTGAAAAGATATTACGAGGTGAACCTTGTGCTTTCATAGGAGAAGAGTCACTTCATGGTGACCGAGGGAATTGTACTAGGTCACATCATCTCCAATCATGGCATGGAGGTTGACCAAGCCAAGGAGGCATAATTTCAAAACATGTGCCACCAACAAATCTCAAGCAAGTCCGATCATTTTTGGGGCTTGTTGGATTTTATTGCAGATTCATTAAAGACTTCGACAAGATTGCCCGATCGTTGACTAAGCCACTGGCAAGGAGGCTGATTTTGTGGTCGATGATCGCGTCCTCCAATACTTCAATTTGCTAAAGGATTTAATCACATATGATCTGATCCTCAGAGGACTTATTGGTCTCTACCCTTTGAGATCATGACAGATGCCTCAGATTTCATATTAATGTTGTGCTAGGACAAAGATGAGATCAACTGCCCTTTGCAATTCATTACGCTAGCAGAACACTTTATGAAGCCCATAAGAATTATACAATGATAAAGAAAGACCTACTAGCCGTATTGTTTTCCCACAAAAAGTTCAGATCACACCTACTTAGATCCAATGTGATTATCTATGCATACCACTTTGCCATCATGTATCTATAGAGAAAAAAGGATTCCATGCCTCGTCTGATTCGATGAATTCTTCCACTCTAAGAATTTGAGTTGAAAATTCCTGATAAAGCAGACATCAAAAATGTGGTGGCGGATCATATTTCCAGAATAGTTAAAGTTGAGACTCCTGAGAAGAACTACATTCCTATCACAAAAACTTTTGTAGATGAGGTAAATTTATTTATCACCTCCCTTCCCTGGTATGCACACATAGACAACTACCTTGTTTCCAAGAAGACTCTGTTAGATTGATCTAAGATCAAACTTGATAAATTCTTTGATGGCAATCATTTATACCAATGGTAGGACCACATCAATTCAGAGGAGCAGACTACATCTGAAGGAGATGTATACCTCTAGAAGGAGATAATGGGTGTCCTAGAACACTATAATAAGCTTGAATTTGGAGGACACTATTCTGGAAGTAAATGATAATGAAAGTACTCTAATGTGGTCTTTAGTGGCCAACTCTATTCAAGGATGCAGCCGACTATCCAAAGAAATGTATTGGCTGTCAGAGAATGGCTGGTCACGTAAGCATGCAAGACACAATGCCTCTGAAACACATTAAGATTTCTGACAACTACAATGCCTGGGGCATTAATTTTATGGGTCCATTCCCTGATAGACAAGGATTTGAATACATCTTTTTGGCCGTCGATTATGTTATCAGATGGGTGGAAGTAGTTCCTGCTCGAAATGCTAACAGTCGCACAGTCTGTTGCTTTGAAAGACAACATCTTATCAAAGTACGAGATTTAAAGGATTCTCATATATGATAGGGAGCCACTTCATTAATAAAGAGGTCAAGAATTTGACCAAAGAATATGGAATAGAGCATCACGTTGTAGAGTCCTACCACCCTCAATCCAATGGCTTTGTTGAATGCTCCAACACGGATATCAAAACCATACCATAGAAGCTTGTACGACCAGACTGAAAGAATTGGTCACAGTTACTTGATTCAAATCTTTGGGCCTGTAGAACAACATATAAAATTCCTCACGGCATGTCTCCCCGCTGCGGTGTTTATGGCAAGCCATGCCACAAGCCAATGGAGTAAACACATAAATCACTTTGGGAATTAAATATGTGAAACTTGGATTCAGAGAAAGATGACAAAAACCACAATGTTGATCTGAACCATTAGCTTGAATTCAAAGACTATGCATATGACAATAGCCATATGTAAAAAGAGAAAGTCAGGAAATAGCATGATAAACACATTTGAAGGAAGAGTTTTGAACATGGACAGAAGATGTAGTTATTGGATGTGAAGTTTAAAATTTTCTCAGGAAAGCTAAAGAGAAAATGGACTAGGACATTTATTGTGAAAATTGTGAGTGACAATAAGAGTTTATTGATATCTAAATTATCACCTGATGTACGACCTTTTGTAGTCAATGGGCAATTACTGAAGTCGTATTTAGAGCACGTCGCATTCCTGTCTATTGCCGATTCCATTGAAGTTGAATTTCAAGATGAGCTCACCGATTTGGAAGGATCTGACACTTGAGCCAAAAATCACACAAATATGATTTTGTTTTCTTCTTTTCCTCTTTTCTTATTTTCTTTTATTCGTTTTACTTTCTATTTCTAATTCTTCCAAAAAGGTGTTCACCCCTTTCATCAATATTATACTTAGGACATCCTTTGTCCTAAGTATAGGGGGTGAGCACCTCGATTTGTTCATTGTTCGATCCCTCACCTGTCTCCTCAACTCTTGATATTTTGTTTATACTTAAGGATATTTTACCCTAAGTTTAGGGGGAGACCGGCAGAGCTGATGATTTTGTACATTCCCACCCTTGACCCTCCCTACCTTGTATACAGTCTGTTATGCTTAGGATTATTTCATCTTAACTATAAGGGGGTACGATCAACTTCTCATTCTTTGATTCTTTAGTCATCATAATATAGACATTTCTATACTTAATATGACTTATGTCTTTGTTTTTTCTCTCTGGTCTATGAGGACATCACTCAAGCTAAGTATAAGGGCCCGTATATACGATGTATAGACTTTATCCATCTCAAACTTCTGTATTTTCAATATACGGCTAATTAATAAAATACACAAAATTCTTTGTAAATACAAGTAGTAAATTGGGCTAAAAATGTTTTGCAAAATGATTTGAAAATGGTTGAAAATTATCTTGAAAAATCTTTTGAAAAGTGTTTAGAAAACTTTTGCAAATTATTTTCAACCATTTGTAAAAACTCTGTTGATTCTAAAAATTTCTTTTATTTATGTAAACACATTGCAAATGATTTAAAAAACATTTTCTAAACCTTTTTGAAAAATCTATATACACTATTTGGAAAATATTTGCAAAATGATTTTCAAAATTTTGTATATGTTTGTAAAATGTTTGTCAATTTTTTTTTCAAAATAAGATTTCAAAATGTTTGCGAAAATTTAAATGTTTTGAGAAGCTAGTGTAAATAATATCTCAAATAAATTCTTCACAAGTGGTATAAATTCTGTAAATAAGTAGTAGCACTTAACTTGTAAATTCCCCGTATAAAAAACACCCCCACCCCCGTAAATCTAGATGCACTCCTGTATAAATAACTGTACATATTTCTTTTACTAACCTTTATTCAAATATCCCTAAAAATTGCAAAATCCAAAAACCAAAAATATTTGTAAAATCTTCTCAAAAACCTGCATAAAAATTTGCAAAACTTTATCTAAGAATCCATAACAAGTTCAAAATAGAAAATAGCTTCATAAAAAGATTTTCTCTTTCATTGTACATAGCATTTATATTTTTTTGGAGTGATCAAGACAATTGAACAAATCTGAATTGAAGTCCGAAGATTGGAGCTTGGTATAGACTTAATACACTTAATTTAGAGGACCCCGTTAAGGACTAGAATTGGGTACTTCAGGTTGCCTTGACTTAATCCTTTAGGTACCATGAGATTATGTTCATGAGTCGACGATGAATCTGTATTTCATCATCTTTATTTATTTATTTTAGCTTAAAATCTCTTATAAAACACATGTATATATCAATATATCCTCTTTTTACTAACCAACATCTTTGTGTAAATATTGTAAATATATTACTACTTTAACCTAAAATAAATAATTAAAGAAATAAAGGAAAATAAAGAAAATAAAAGACTGTATATATACAAGCTTAATTAGATCACGAGAGAAGGTCAAGACTTGATGTGATCGACAAGAAACAAGGAGGGGGAGATAAGGCCTAAAATCCAGAAAATACTTGACAACTGTGTATATTACTCACTTGTATAATATTGTCTATATTACACACTATTACATTGATTTATTCATAGCTAAATCCCTTGTAAATAAAGATAATTCTTTCTTAAAATTGAGCATAAAAACCTCTTGTAAATTAATAAAAATAATTTCAAATATGCATATATTGTATAGATAACATCTCTCTCAAAATGTGACATAGCTCAACTTTCAAGATCAATATTTCCTCCATCTGAAATCCAAATTAAGAAAATTCACTTTTATTGTACTCCAAATTAAATTATCTTTAAAATAGATGTGATTTCATAAAATTCCGAGTTAATGTGTGAAATGTGACCAATTGGGGTATTATTGTATAATATACCTATGTATACTTTGTATATTATTTTTCTTGCGCATATTTATCAATATTGTACTTTTCATTACTTGTAAATATTGTATATAACTCATATAAAATACAAATAAAAATCACAAAATAAAAAAATCAACAAAAGATAACATCATGTATATATTGTATATGTATCACCTTGTATACATTGTACCTAGACCTATTTAATTAAACTAAGTAATTAACACCTAAATATCAAATTAAAATATCATTAAAATCCTTGTCAAATATTGTAAATATATAAAATATTAACTTATGTATACATTTATATACATAATTAATTTAAAAACAAAATACTATATATAGGTATACATACTTGTAAATAACACTCTATATTTATTTTAACCCTTGCAATTACATTATTTAATTAGTTAAAAATCACCAAAATTAACTTTAAATTATTTCTAACATTTTTTTACATTATGTAATTTAATAAATTCATTTTCGATTTTTTCTTGAATTATTTAATAGTTTATTGACTTTCTTATCATTTTCCCTATTTTGGACGTATTCTAAGCGTATCCTGATTGGATGACCTGGGTTTATTGATCTGGCTCAACTTCTCATCCGCGATCCTTTTCCCCGCTAACCTCTCACCAACGTTACTTCATCCAATATTCGCATGTGTACTAATCCATAACAACTACCGCTATAGTCTCATCAACGCCATCACCTCATATTCATCTAGAATGCCTTTGATCTCGCCCCTTTTCAAATTCAGATAGTGCCCGACTTCACTCTATAAATACCCTCCTCCCACATCTAGCGACTCTTGAATCCATTCTTTGGTCGTTTTCCTCCCCGAGATCGATCCCTGGAGTGAGTTGTAGGTGACAGCTACGATCCCTCACGATTAGGAGTGTGAGTGAGCGCCTGGAGTTTGTGATTCACCTATGTTACCGGTGATCGCTTCCGCACATCTCCGCCTCTTCGCCAAACTGCAAATCAAGGCAGTCTTCATCATTCTTCTTAACATTAGGTAACCTATATTGATTGTCTTTAATTTAGTCTTTATTTTTTGCGTTAATTTTACTAGGATCTATCGGATCAGACTTACATCTTCCACCTTCGATCCACACGATCGGATGTACTGGGGTCACTTTTAAAACCTTTCGACCACGCCTATACCTCCACCATACCTTTCTACATCTACTTCCACCACCTGTTCACCTCCAGATCATCCCCAAACCGGTGCTCAGTCTCCCCTTTGACAACCTACATCAGAGATCTCCATTAGCCCATCATTCCATACCTATTTGACCGAATTCATGGACGGAGTATACCTCCGAGCATCAGCAATCACTTGCAGGTTAAAGGAGCTCCAAAAACAACACACGGAGTAGATACGAATATTTGAAGAAGGTTCCTGGATCAGAATTCTTCATCACCCTCCAGATCCATGTCGTGGTGATTTCATAAAGATCTAAGGTGATCGACAGATGTTGAATACCCATAGCTACCTTCTTAGTGTGATTTGAAGCAGATCAGTTGAGAGACGATGGAGATTCAACTTGATCAACTTCGTAAGAACTTTCATTCGTACCAGTTTGTCAAAATAGCCTTAGGGCCACCAGATTTAATCCGGACTGTCGATAAACCCCCAAAAGCTGACCGTGGATTGAAGCGTCAAGATCTGATCTTCACCCTTCACTCAAGATTCGGCATCAAGTATTCGATCAGACTATCAACACATTCGAGCCGTCCAGGATGGCACATCACTTAAAGGGTACAATTGCACCCCTACCCTTGTCTTTTATTTAATTTTAAATAAGTCCCTACGAGGACACATGTCGATCTTTCTTTAATTGAACATTTGCATTTTGAACCATAGTCTTTATTTTATTTGCATTATAACCATATTTGAACTGAGCACGTGATTGCCACGTGATTACTTATGAAAATAGCAATAAAAATATCACATATTTTTGTTACTGTTTGGAACTCAGAAATAGTTTATTTGCATTTTGGTCCACTCTAGCGGAGCATAGGTGCCTGTGTGCGTGACTTTTTGGGAAAATTGCACATTAAACCCCAAAATTTTATTTCTTATTATCATTTAGTTTGCATTTATAAAATAATTGCATTTTAGTATCTGTGAGTTTGTATATTTATTTCATGTTCATAAAATCAAATAAAAAATATCAAAACATGTCTAAAAATTCCACAAAAATTCATATAATTTCTTGTTGCATCCATCTTTAATCCATAATTTTTATTTTGCATTTTATTTTTTTATTATTAATTAAAATTCATGTTTGCACATTTTATATTGTTTTAATTTCTTTCCAATTTTATATTTTTGTCATCTATAAAAACCAAAAAAATATAAAACCTATAAAAGAATAAAATTTTCATAAAAAATCATTTCAATATCCAAAAAAATCATAAAATGGATCTTTGGAAAAATCCAAATCTTGATCATGTTTGTTATTTTAAAAATAAAAAAATAATCGCAATGCCATCTGTTTCATTTAATATTTCAGTTATTTAAAAATCTAAAAAAATCGAAATTTTTTGAAATTTCATAAAAACATCAGAAAAATTTGTTAGCCTAAAATTAATTTTGCCCAATTTTCTGTTTATATTTGCTAAAGATAAAAATTCAAAAATAATGTAGCATTTATTTGTTTATTTTCTTTTAATATTCCATTGCTTAAAAAAATTATGCTTTTGCACAATTTAAAATAGAAAAAAATTAATAATAGAAAACCAAGTAAAAATAAAAAAATAAAAATCCAAAAAAAAAAAAAATAAAAAATTCTTGTTGGACATGCGAGCCCACGGTGAGCCATTACACAATAAATGTTATTGAAAATATCATCCCCTGATCTGAAATGAAGAATAACTAATTTGCATAATAGGTCCCTTACTACAAATAGGGTTATGTACCATGGCCGTCTTAATGATCATACATTTGTTGATTCAATTATTAAATCATAGAGGTTGGTGCTTGGATGAATATCTAAAGAGTTAGATTGAGGACTCATCAAGTACCGTCAAATGATTGTTAAGAGAGGATCTCCAGCTTGAGTAGGAGATGGCAATCCTTTCTCACTTGGATGATATCTGACAGACCTCTTGATGCAGGTCCGCTGCATGGGAATAGAGATTCAGAGGTGTCAGATTAGTTAGATCAAAGAGTTGACTTAACGAGATTGAGATAACCAAAGTCCTATGTCGTATGATGTCATGATATAGGCACGCATCCTCTGACCGAAGACAGATGTGTTACCATATGTATGAGTATGTACATTTGGCAGACCAATAGGTTGATGACCTAATCAAGGTCTATAAACCGGCGCGCTGGGGTGCATACAAGGGCTTATGAGTAATACTATCTCTCAAAGGGATCATACAAGTTCATTTCCTGAACAGGAAGACATGAGCTCACTCATGGGATATTGGGAAAAATCAAATTCCGTGCACGGTTGTCTCGCTTTGGAAGCTTGATTGAATTTGTAAGGATTGATATATACTTTTGGAAAGTATATGATCAACATCTAGGTATAATATATGCTTTTGGAAAGTATATGATCGATACCAACTCCCAATGATTGAATGAGAAACTTAATTATAAATCCCTGATGTAGATAGTGTAAAATTGATCTTATACTTCGGGATTATTCTCGGTCTTCCAGTATGCAGGATGTACAGGTACTAGGAATACCCGAGGGTGATGTGATCATAAACGGTTGCATAACCATGACTCTTCCATTCCCAAGGATGAATAAAACAGGTCTGGATTTTAGTGACTCCTCTTAATAGAGAAGTAATCTGATCTTAGTCTAAATATTGGACATTGATCCGAATGTGATTCATATGCAATGAGAAGATTAGATTTGCGGTCTTGAATTAATAAAGCATCTATGGGAGGCTCAGGATATGGATTTGAGATGTGATCTCAATATCCAAGTCACTATATGTGGAACAATACAATCGCCCTATCCTTATCTCCAAGTATCCGCGGAGAAAGCGCATTATCCTTAAAAGAGTTCAGGATAATTTCATTGTTGATATATGTATCCGAGCATTGAGAAAATGGATGATTAAATGTGATTTAATTGTCATGAATAATATGAATTTAATTCATATTATAAAGAGAGTTATCTTAGATAATTAAATGTGATTTGATTATCAAAGATGTGAATAATGTGAATGTGATTCATATTATTTGGGCACATGAGAATAGAGATCCAAGATGATTAAATGTGATTTAATTATCATGGATATGAATAATGTGGATAGTACTATCCATATTAAACATATATATTAAAAATGTGATTTATAATATATAAGAGAGAGCAATTTGTAATTTAAATTTATTAATTAAATGTTGATGTGAATTGGATTCACATTGGACAATTAATTGAAAATATAATTTACATTTTATTTTGGGTTGTGAATGTGATTCACAATTTTCCAATGGTAAGATTGCAATATTCACAAAATAATTATGAATTATTTTTGCTGAATAATTTACAATAAGTGTTGTTATAAATCTTGGAGATTTTCAAGGAGTAATGCAATCTCATGAGATTGCATGAGATTACACATCCATGAGATATGGTGGACCGCCACCAACTCCTATAAGAAAAGGGTGGCCGTCCCCCTATAATCTTGGATTGATGTAATCTCTACTTCTTAATCTCCATATGAGATTGATTGAATTTTCTTATTAATTTATATTCATTTATCAATATATATTTCATCTAAATTAAATTAATTGTTGTTGGTTTTTACCAACAAAATTTTAGCCATTGAAAGAAACACAAATCAATGCGAGCCATTGGATTTCTGTTACCCATTGATTGATATCCATGGATCCAAAATATTATAAATATAAGGGATCCCCAGGAGCCATTCTGGTGATGCGGAAGGAGGGCGCCACTTCCTTTTGACGGTTGTGGCCTGGATGGCTCAGGCTAATAGTGGCGGTGCGGCCTCCTATGCGCGGCGGTGACCTAGCAATGGCGGAGCCTTCGGCCAGGCCCTGGGGGCGGCTATGGCTGGAGAGTTTTTTTGTTATTTTTTTTGTTTTTATTGTTAAGTACATAATTGATATATAACAAAAAAATTATTTTTATCACTGAAAAAGATTATTTTTTTATGTTTTTTATGTATTTATTTATTTTTTAATTCTCCTACGAAACAATGGTTAGAGATAAAAATTATACTATGTTTTTATTATTATTCCATTAAAAACAAATGTGACATAAATAGGAAAAATAATTATATGTTATCTATTTATTTATTTATTTATAAACAAAATAGAGGATGTGAATGGGCGGATATGGAAGAGAGATATGTATCTCCGGTCACCGTGCGTGGCTAGAGGTGGAAGATTGCGTGAGATAGAAAAATAATTGTAGATATCGCGAGATGATATGATAATTTCTTTGTTGGGTCGGAAAATGTTTGGTGGGATTTTTTTGGATTTTATGATCGAAAAATAATAATCACGAAACAAAAATTTAATCTACGATCTACCTAATAATAAAAGTGACTGGAAATAAAATGGATCTCACCTCGGGGTTCGGAAATGCCATGAAGGCCTTGACGAGGGCCAACGTGCTGTCACCAGATGACTCGGCGGCTGGGCAACCTTATTCGACAAGATCACTCTTAGAGATCGGGCTCCTCTCCACCAAAGATTGATCAAAGAATGAAAGGAGGAGGAGCCCATTAAAAAGAGAAAGAAAATCAAACGAGCAAAGAATGTACAAAAGGGGAAGGTGTTTATGGAGAGATTTAATAAAATAATTTAATTAATTAATTAATTAATTATGAAATTCAGAAATAAGTAAATAAATAAATAAATAAATTACAAATTAATTAGCCACCTTAATAGTGGCTATTTAAGGTATGGAAAGTTTTTAAACAAAATAAATGAATTAAATAATTAAATATAAATATAAAATTCGTAATTAAATTAATTAATTAATGGTATATATTTATTTTTTTATTTTTATATAAGGAAGTTAGTTGTATACAAATATTATGTACATATAATACAATATACATATGTACAAATAAGGAAATAATTTTATATCTTTTTTTATAAAAAATATGTACATTTTTTATTTTTAATGAAAATAATATTTACAATTATGTAAATTTAAAATAAATATGAATAATTATACAAATATGTAAGTGGCGAAACTGCACAAAAAACCCTAGAAGATTGACTTTTTAACCGTAATTTCAAAAATTATGAAACCATAACCATTTGAAAGATAATTTAATTTAGAGTATATTGGAAGTGATTTTGATTCAATTTGAGCTCGTATCGAGCCGAATTTGGTGTTTCAATTATACTTTGCGGCTTTTCTGAGTGTGATTATTTGTAATATGTACATTATTTTATTTTGCAATTATTTTTATTATTTAAAACACATTTTTATTTACAAAACTAATGAATTTGAGGTCAATTTATGTACAAATAAAATAGTACAAGTTTTATACAAATATACATGAAAAATATTTACAAAATATTTTTGGATTTTTAAATTGTAGTCCCTATCTCCCCCTACTTTATTCTTGGTCGATCAGGTCAAGTCTTGACCTTCTCTTAGGGTTCGGGTCAGTCTGCATTTATTGCATAAATACATCTCTATTTTTCTTTTCTATTTCTTCTCGTACTTATTCTTTTATTTATGTACAAAAAGTGTTAAAAATGCATATATAACAAATGCATGCAAAAGGTAAATTCATGGAATTAGTCGGTATTTACAGGTGTTTGACTACAGAAATGAAGCTAAAATAAAAGAATAAAAGGTGATGAATCATGTATTCACCATTCCCCTATTCTTTACCTTTGCTAGTCCGCTAGCAAACACTTATTTAGAAAATAAGTGAAAAGAAAAAATAAAGAAAAAAAAAGGAAAGAAGTTAGAACAACATTGACTTTTCAGCTTATCTTCATAAAAATGTAGTATGGAGCTCTATCAGACCTTTGGATTATTAGTGTGTCGAAACCTTAATGGGAAATAGATTTAAGACATAACAACCTCTAAGTTCCACAAGACTCCTATTTAGGTCACCTCAACAGTCAGATCAGAATAAGTCTACATACACAAATTCTTATGACTATGAATTCTTACTTGTACGGTGTAAGTGAAATATAGCTCCTCATCTCAAAAGTTGCAAAGAAACAGCCTCTCTCAACAAGGTAACTCTAATCCCCCGGTCCAGCAACTCTTTCCTCGAGGAGCAGGGATATTCCTTCTAAGTTCATGTACAACCAGCTCAAGAAGTGGGGATGGAGAAGAGAATGGACGGTAACTAGTGTAGTTATCTATCCTTGGATGCATGACTAGTGTAGCCATGTCATCCGCTGCAAGCTTACAAATATTTGACTTTGAAGCTCTTATTCTTTTTTTCTACTTATATATACACTCTGGTAGGTATTTTACTTTTCCAGGCCTGTCCACTTTTGGAGATTTTGCATTTTTTCCCCTTTTTTTCCTTTTTTTTGAAAATATATACAAGGTGCAGCATGTACATAAGGAGTTTTCCCTCTTGAGCTAGTAGACTATCCCTCTTTTGAAGCATTATTGCAACCCTACAACATCCTATCTTTAGACCTCAACATCACCAGACTAGGTTGAGACGCACTTCCCTCCCTAGAGGAGGACGAGAGGTTCCGCCTACATGTACTACCCTCGTGTGCTACCCCCAGCCAAAAGATTGTGCCCCCTCACTACCTCATCCATGAAGTGCTACGTGTAGAGTGCTTTGTGCAAGGTAAGTCACAGTCTGAAAGAATCATGCGTGTGTTGTTAATTATTCTACTTAGACTTATCAGGATGACATGTGATCATCGTCTTATGGACTCAAAGAATTAAGTCACTAGGACCTGAAAAGTCTTAACTCCAATTCTTATAAGGTTCCTCTGAAATTAAGTAGATTAAGGTCCAACTAAGCTCCATTCTTCAAATTTATTTTAGACTTATTTTAAATGTCAAAATTATCCAAAAAAATGCCCATGCAAATGCAAGAAAATATGTACATGCAAGGAAAAGAAAGAAAAATCTTTTTATGAAACAATTTTCTAATTTTGAACTTATTATAGATTTTTGAAAAATGATGCACATGCAAAATTTTTTTGAAGAATGATGCACATGCAAAATTTTTTGTATGCATTTTTAAAAACAAATGATTAGTAATGTCTTCAAGTATATACAATTTTTTTTAATAAGGGTTCGTGGTGAGATACGCATATTTACACATGGGTGAGTTAATTATTTTAAAAGAATTAGAGGCAAGAATTTACAACTTGAGTAATAGGTATATACATACAGTTGGATTTTTTTGTGATACATATATTCCTCAAATTTATTTGAAAATAATTTTACAAATAATTTTGAAAACTATAGTCTAAAATAATTTTTCCAAACAATTTTACAAACATTTACAAGCATTTGAAAACCATTTTGCAAACATTTTCCAAACAGTATATATAGATTTTCAACAAAATTTTTCAACCATTTTCACAACATTTGCAAATAATTTTTATAAAATCATTTTATTTCACACAAAGAAATTTTTTTTACAAACCATGATATTTTTACGAAGGTTGAAAATATTTTTCAAACATTTTTCAAATAGTTTCTAAAAGATTTTTCAGATAGATTTTCAAACTATTTTCAAAATATTTTAACCTAATTTATTAATCGGTATATATAAAAAGAGTTTTGAGGAAATATCTGCATCTTTTATTAGTTACTTGATTTTTTTACAAGTATTTATACAATATTTTATCGATATTAAATATATGAAAGTACGATTTATGGGTAAAGTATATATACAATATATACGACAGCCCCCATACTTAGCTCGAACTATGTCCTCGTAGTGATCAAAGAGCTACAAAGGAAGACATAACTCCTGCTAAGTATTGGGAAGTAAAAAGAATGTTATGCTACAAGGACAAACAAAAGAATATAATCAATAGGAGTCGGTGTTCCCCCTGTACTTAGGATCAAGTAATCCTAAGTATAGAAGAATGTACACAAGTGAAAAACCGAGGAGTAGAATGTATAGAGTCTACCTCCCCTATACCTAGGGAAAATATCCCTAAGTATAGGCAGAAAAACAGAGGTAAAAAGAATCAAAAGAATAATCAAAAGTCTGTCAGCCCCCCTATACGTAGGGAAAAGTACACCCAAAGTATGGAATGAGCATGAGATGGATATGGGGTGTGAGACAGAAAGAATGTATGATATGGACAGATTGGATCTATACAACTGTGAACAATTGTTGAGGTGCCTCGCAACAAGCACTAGAGTTTATGCCCCTAGCTAGGTGCAAATGCTAGGATAACACAGTATCAAGGTTCAGGACGGCATCTGTGATGCGAATATTGTATTATCGTCGCGGTCTCGGTGTGAGAACAACGACGAGATCAAAAGAGTAAACGATGACACCCAAGTAAACAATCAGGCGGGTGTCTGCTACATGGTAAAGAGATTGGCAGATGAAATCGGGCTCCGGTAGCACAAAAGAAATCATCGGCTCAAGGTCTGAATGGAGTGAATGTATGGAGCCGAAGAAGTCGAACACGGAGAAGGAAGGATATAGTAGGGAATCCTCCACGTCAATCACACTCTCGAATAGATAAGGAAGATCAATATCAGGAGACTCACTAAAAAGGCTGATACCTGATGAATACTCATTCATCACTCTTTATTCTTTTATTTTAGCTAAAAAACCTTTGCAAAACACCATGTATATGCTTATAAATATAATAAATTGTCAAATAGCATGCATTGTGTAAACATCAATAATTAGCATGTATTTTGTGCAAAAATAAAAGAATAAAGAAATAAAGAAAAAGAGGGAAATATTTAGAATAAATATCGAGTGACCTGAGCTCAAGGGAGGGCTCAATATAGGCCTGACCGCAAATAAAATAAGTAGAGAGAGATAGGGTAACTCAGCCTTGTACAAATACTCCCTCTTGTGTAAATATTTTATTTTCTAAAAATAAAAATATATATGTGTTTCCATATTTTGTATATATTTCTAAAAATAAAATAAAAATGGAAAAAATAAAATAAAAATGAAAATAAATAAGTTCTCTCTCCTTAGTATACATATACCATGTATATAAAATAAAGAAACTATTTATTTCACCCTTGTAAATAATTAATAAAAATCAAATAAAAATTATTTTATATTCCAAATTTTATGATGTAAATAAATAAAATATAAAATTGGGACAATTTTACAAATACAAAATAAATAAAAAATAATACATAGGTACATATACCTATATATAATAATAATATATTGTAAATACATAATTTATTTTTCAAAAAAATAAATAAAAATCACAAAAAATACTTTGTAAATAAATAAACATTTTTTATTTTGTAACTATTTTGAAATAAGGCCTTTTTTCTATTTTAAAATGAATTTTTAAATCTTTTTCTAATGGAATTTTCCCATTGGTCCCCAGGGGATTGTTGACCCCTGGTCAACTTCCCCCCCTAGGACCACCTCCTCGCGGACCCGGTCATCGACCCGACTTTCTTTGATTTTTCCAGGATCGGTCCGCGAGGAGGTAGTCCTGGGGGAGAGTTGAATCTCCTTCATCCGCGATTCACGCCCGAGCATCTTCTTAGGGATCCGAGCCTCGCGATGCGTGCCCGACTTCCATCTTCCCAGACCTTCACTCCTATATAGCATGGCATCCATCCGCTTTTTCCACCACCTTCGGCCACCGTCTTCGACTCCCAGGACCTCCACCTTCTTACCTTGAGTGACAACAAACCGTAGGAGGTGTCGCAGCGAGGAAAGAGGCGCTCTAGCCCCTGTCCCGGTGGTCATCGCCACCGTGCTCTGCACATTGGCGAGCTCGAGCTTCTGGAGGTGTTGCTCCATTGAGGCGAGGATCTCAAGAGACGCAACATCTCCCCCACAGATGCTTTCGATCACCAAGTACACTAGTTAGCCAGTAGCTTAGCTTCCATCCCGATCTTTAGGTTTTGCGCCGCCGGTCTTCACCGGCCAATCCACTCCACTCCGACCATCCTCTCGATCATCCGACTATCGCATCACCTTCACTAGACCTCTCCACACCTTCTCCGCACCCTTGATCATCCTGGTTCACCCCGAAACCAGGCCTTATGTCTCCTCCGTTGTTGCCTCGCCGGAGACCCATGCTTCGACGCACCTACTTCCTCTTTTCTCCCGCTAATGGGTCGAGGCAGTTTGCCTTCGACCCTCTTGTTTTATGTGCAAGTATCGAGGCCTAAAAACATCATCTGGAGGTTCAACTGTTCATGCATAGGTTCTCCGGCCATTCTTCGCTGCCGGGGACCTTCCAGGTCCTCCCGCCTCCATCTGAGCACTCCCATCGCTGCGGATGACCTTCCTCTTCGATTCGCCCACATCCGCAGTGCCGAAGGAGGTCCTTCGCATGCACGTTGGGCCGGCAAAACTCATCGGATACTTGTTCTTCCAGGATCTTCCGGAGCCGTCGATCGAGCTCCCTTGCGCTAGATTCGATCACCGCCATTCGTCAGAGGGAGGCTCGGAGCCATACGATCCATCTGAGGATCGGATCTGAGATGTTCATCGCCGAAGGGGTGTCGTCCGTTCTCCACCGTCGGATCTCACAAGTGTACCCCCTTCAGCCATGGATTATAATAATGGGGTAATATCACTTAGGCCCCTCTTCTTGCCGTATTTATAGTGTAGTCCTATAAATATTTTAGACAGTTGTTTTTTTGGGTTATTTGCATATAGGACCATGTGCTTGTTTTATTTGAATTTTGTCCCTGTGTATGTGGTGCACGTGTTTCGCCATGTGATTTGTGGAACATTTGCATACTTGATCCTATAGTTTTGGACTGTTACTGTTTACCTTTTTATAAATAGGAATTACATAAATGCCCTTGTTTTTGTAAATCACATGCGTGCCTCGTGCCCACCTGGGCTTTTTTCATAATCGGCCTTGTAGTTTTAATACGTGTAATCGTTGGGTCCTGGAACTTAGTTTTTCTTGCACTTCGGTCCCTGTGTGCTGTGCCCTTTTCATTGGTTGAATAAAATATCAAATAAACTCCAAATCTTGTGAAATTTGGATACGTGGCCCTTGCTACTGTGTAAAAATTTCACAAAATTTTTGGGACATTTTTATTACTATTTAATATTTTAAAAAATAAAAAAACCCTTATTTTTGCTACTGTTTGAATTAGAAAATCAATTAAAAATGTAAAAACTCATTTAAAAATGCTAAAAAAATTTGTGTCTATTTGTTTTAGTGTCTTTTAGCTTCAGTCCAATTTTGGTTTAATTTGGATTTATAAAACCCATAAAAAATATAAAACCCCAAAAACTTTATAAAATTTTTAAAAATTCTATAAAATAAAAAAATTGCAATGTTGGTTACTATAGCTTAGTTTTTATTTCTATTTTTCATAAAAATTACCTTAAGATTTTTAGAGGCTAATTATATATTTTTAATTAGCCTTTCAAATCTGGCTGCACATTAGTTCCCTATTTTTTCGTTTTTTTCTATTTTTATAAAATCAACAAAAATTATAAAATTCTAAAAAAATTACCAAAACACATAAAAATAAATAAAACACAAAAATAATTTTATTTGAATTTTCTGAGTTGTTATGGAGTGTTTAATAAATTGTTGTTTGTGTGCTTTTTGCCTTCTTTTTATAATTTCTTCATAATTAAAAATACAAAAAAAATTAAAAATTTATAAAATCCACTAAAAATACCTTTTTTATTTTATTTCTATTTCTGACTACTTCGTAGGCCACTTGGCCAACCCGTGCTCCTTGAGTTCGACCCTGGTCGCTATACCAGGTTAAATAAATAGCGAGACCGCTATTTAGATTTTTGATTGTTTTATTTCTTTTGGTGGTCTGATTTTTCTTGATTGACTGAGTCTCTCTATTCGGGTCGCAACGACACCGAATATTTTTTCCTTAGCCCGATAGTGAGAGGATCCCTTCGGTCACATCAACACCCGATGCATAAAATGTAGACAAATTAATGAAATCATCGAATACCTCAAAGATTGAGTCATCCTCGTGAGGGTCGTCGAGGAGAGAAACCTCAAACTCATGATCAGAAATATTAAAATACTTCATCTTGTGATCCGACACATTGAAATTACTCCCACAAAGTGAAATCAAGTACATAGGGTCCGTGACATCCTCTCGCAGATAACCCTCGAGGAGTAATGCCAAATCATCAGGAAATTGGGGATCTATGCTGTCAAATATCAAGTCCTCCAAAATTGTATCGTCCTCATCAAATGGGAGGACACAAGGCTCAAATATGGGACTATCAAGGTCTGTCAAATCAAAAACCGGTCCCTCATAGAGCTCTCTATGCAGAGATAAATTCAAATGTATCTCTGAATATGAGAAGATCTCTTGAAGAAAAGACACTGAATCAACTGGACATGGACACTGGAATGGCTCAAAGGATGGTTGAGATGTGGGCTCCTGCTCTATTTCTTGGGATACTAAAAGATCTAGAATCCAAGAATCATCGATGTGAAAGTAGAAGACTGGCTCAAAATCTGGCTTTAAATCCAACGGGTACTTGACCAATGTACAGCTCTGGGAACTCATAGTGGTAGTCAACACATCCATCATATGAAAAGTAGTAGCATTCATATCCTCTGATTGGTGTGTGCTGGCAAAATTGACATGATGTGTCACACACTCATCTGGTGTCATCTCTTCCTCGTGTGTTGTCCCGAATAAATCATCTTGTGAATATGGAATATTTGAAAGTGTTTCCAAGATGGTCTCAAATAAATCCAGGTCGGGACTGAGGTGTGAACCATCACACGAGGTACTGACTAATGCAATCTGATCTGCGGTCCTCCCCCTCATGGTGATGTGGATAAGGTTAGTCATCGAAAATCCATGATCTGGAAATCGCCTCAAAAGATTACGTAACCTCAACCATGAATCTATCAATGGCTCCTGGGGTTAACTGAGAAATCATGAATACAAGACCGCATCATCTCTGCTCTACGATGGGGGTAAAATCTATGCAAAAACAATGATCGTAAATCTCCCCATATAGCAATTTTCCTTCCCAATCATCTGTGCCAACTCTTGGCTCTACTATGAAGTGTAAATGAGAAGGTAATCAGCATAATGTCCTCAGAAGTGATATCAGAATATGATTGTGACCCACAAATATCCTCAAACTCATCGATATGCAAATAAGCTTCCTCGTGTACTTCCCCTGAAAACTTCAGCAGTAGATCAATGAACTCTAAATCCAGAATGAAGGGACTCAATGTAGACCCTGACTGAGCTCTTAAGTGTGGATGCTCGTCTCCTAAATAATTTCCAATCATCCCAAAATCATGAGCATCTAAAACTTGCAATTGCTCCATGTGATCGCCTATGGAATGCACTCTCATCTCAGCAAGGTAATTGCCTGGGTCCCGTATCTGGTCAATCTGAACTCTATGGGCGTCACTCACAGCATGTCCCAAATAGGCAGGTGGGTAGGGTGAAGATGAGAGATTGATTGGAGTTCCAACCTCCCAAGAGAGTTGGCGGGAATAATGGGTATGAAATGTAGAAGCCCTAGAATCCGACTGAAATGGAATGTGACCCATCATGATGAGAGGAAAGAATGAAGGGAGGGAGGGCGAGATAAAAGAGAGTGAAGGAGAGAGAAGGTGATTGGGTGGGATAGAAGAGAGATAGAGGGTAACTGCTAATGATTCAAAGATGATCGTAATCGACTCACACCAAAGACATACAAACGTAATGCAAACCCCCCAATTCACCAACTCTACGCAATGTGAAGACCGTGAGATTTGGTCTTTGATCTTTTCAATTTTAGAGTTTAGTGATCAGACAAAAGTTGTACAAACACTTAGGAGGCTTAATAGGATTTGGGCACTACTCCTACGTGTGTACGCAAGCAACTAAAAGCGTAAACAATGAGGGGATTGCTCTCCCAAAACAATAGTATGAATTAATTATGTTTGATTTTAAGGGTCAAGTTCAATTAGCAGTCCCAATTTTTAATTTTTGATTTTTTTATTTTTTTGGAAATTTTCAATAAAACGTCTAATGAGATCTTTGATTTCCTTTATTCCCATATCCACAAGATAGAGGGGGAAAATGGAAAAGACAATGCACGAGAAAATATAGATGCAAATACTAGAGATAGAGGTGTGTACTTGACTCTAGCACTCTACATGCAATATGATCCGTGCAGAAAAATTAAACTAATCTAAATTAATGCAATTATAATAAAAAAGAAATAAGAGATGACCAGATGGTAGTTATAATAAATAGAGATAAAAAATGAAACCGAAAATTGACTACAAAGTCGTGCTCCCCAACATCAGCACCATTCTAGTGACGCGCCTGGCAACTCGGGTTAGGTATGTAAATAAACAATAGTCGTTGTGACCCAAATCACCAAGCATGGTCAATCGAGGGAAAAAAATATTTAAACCACTTAATGAAAGAAATATCAAACAATAAAATTTAAGTAGTTTCGCTATTCTATTTACCTGGTATAGCAACTAGGGTCGATCACAAGGAGCACGATTTAAAAACTATGTAGTCAATTTTCTAAATTAACTTTTAGTGGTTTTTTAATTTTTTTTATTTTTCAAAATAAAGCATAAATGATAAACACACACACAATACACTCTTTTTGTATTTTTCAGAATAGTCAAAAATATACAAAAAAAGTCCAAAAAAAATATTTTTGTGTTTTATATGTTCTAAGAAGTTTTTGGTATTTTTCAAATTTTTCTGATATTTTTGTGATTTTGTAATAAAAAAGTTGAAAACAAGAGAAACATTGCACAACCAAGAGTATTTTGCAACTTAAAAATATTTTAATGCCCAATACTCCTGGATATTATTTTTAAGCTAAACTACAAATAAATATCTATGATTGGAGACTAAAATTAGATTTTTTGGATTTTTCTAGACTTTTATACATTTTTTTAAGATTTTTCGCTTTTCATAATTTTTTGATTTTTATAAATGATCAAAACACAAAAATTGGATAGAAATTAAAAGACGCCAAAATACACCTACAATAAATTTTTTTGAATTTTTGGGCAACTTTTCGAATTTTTATGATTTTTCTAATTCTAGATAGGCAAAAAGTCACTGTTTTTTATTTTTTAAATATATCAAATGGCAACAAAATTGATGAAAATTTTATACAAAGATAAGAACTACAACATGAACGTACACAATTTTTTTGGAAATTTTTAGAGCACAAATAGCATTTATTTCATCAATAAAGGCATGCAATTAAAGTTTTGGAAGCACAGGGACTGAAATGTAATTTTGAAAAGTTCAGCATTGGATATAAAAATAGTAATGAAATGGCGGAGAAAAGCTTGCAATTTACCCACTAAACATGTGCCACGCACATGACCTTATGGAGCATGGGTCTTTTCGGAATTTCGGAAACTTTCAAGGGGTATCTCTATAATTTAAAAAAACCTTTGGGGGGGGGAGTCCGCATTTTTTTTATTTTTTATTAAATCCCTCTCCCTAGGGTTCTTCTCTCTTCTTCTAAAACAAGGGGCGACGACAGATCTGGAGGGCAACCAGCATCGGGTTGCGCCCACCTTATAGGGGCGGTGGCTGAGAGGGCAGCTGGAGCGGTGGGCCGTGCCGACCTCGTGCGCGGGGATGTCGGTGCGGATCTTCTTCGAGGCGGAGGACTCTCGCAGGGGGTGCGTTGTGGAGCAGACCGTGGTTGGTCGGCTCTGCAGTGCTTCGCGCACGGAGGCGCGGGGTCTAGAGCGATGGACGCGGAGGGAGCCGCCTCGCGGCGGAGGAGCGTCAGGAGGCCGCTGGGTGGCGTAGGCTGTGACATGCTAAAGTTTTTTTGTTTTTTTCTTTTATATGTAAATAGAACTAATATAAAAAAATGTTTTTTTTAGTTTTTTTAAACAAGAAATGCAAACAGACACAGAAAAAGAAATTTTTTTATGTTTTTTATTTTTTATTTTTTTAATTCTCCTATAAAACAATGGTTAGAGATAAAATATTATACTATATTTTTTTATTCTTCCTGTAAAAACGAATATGAGAAAAACATGAAAAACATTTATGTATTATTTATTTATTTATTTATAAATAAAATAGAAGATGTAAATCGGCGGATCTTGTGGCATGGAAGAGAGATCCGTATCTCCAGTCACCGTGCGTGACCGGAGGTGGAAGATTGCGTGAGATATCAAAAGAAATGTAGAGATCACGAGATGAGATGATAATTTCGATGTTGGGTCAGAAAATATTTGGTGGACATTTTTTGAATTTTAAGATCTAAAAAAAATTAATCACGAAACAAAAATTTAATCTACCTAAGAATAAAAGTGACGGGAAATAAAATGGATCTTACCTCGGGGTTCGGAAATGCCGTGATGGCCTCGACGAGGGTCGACGCGCTGCCACCGGATGACTCGGAGGCTGGATACCCTTCTTTGAGAAGATCGCTCTCGAAGATCGGGCTCCTCTCCACTAAAGATTGATCAAAGAATGAAAGAAGGAGGAGGAGCCCATTAAAAAGCGAAAGAAAATCAAACAAGGAAAGAATGTACAAAAGGGGAAGTGTTTATTGGGAGATTTAATAAAATAATTAAATTAATTAATTAATTAATTACGAAATTTAGAAATAAATAAATTAATTAATTACAAATTAATTAACCACCTTAATGGTGGCTATTTAAAGTATGGAATAATATCTTATATAAAAGGCATGTTTTTAAACAAAATAAATGGATTAAATAATTAAATATAAATACGAAATTCATAATTTAATTAATTAATTAATTAATGTTAGATGTTTAATTTTTTGTGATTTTTATATTAGGAAGTTAGTTGTATACAAATATTATGTACATATAATACAATATACATATGTACAAATAAGGAAATAATTTTAATACCTTTTTTTCTAAAAAAATACTTACTTTTTTTATTTTTAATGAAAATAATATTTGCAATTATCTAAATTAAAAATAAATATGAATAATTATACAAATATGTAAGTGGTGAAATTGCACAACACTCTAGAAAATTGACTTTTTAACCGTAACTCCAAAAATTATGAAACCATAGGCATTTGAACGATAATTTAATTTAGAGTATAATGGAAGTGATTTTGACTCAATTTGAGCTCATAAGGATCCATAATTGGTGTTTGAATTATTTCTTTGCGGTTTATTCTGAGTGTGATTATTTGCAATACGTACATTATTTTATTTTGCAATTATTTGTATTAATTACAACACATTTTTATTTATAACTTTTATTTACAAAACTAATTAATTTGAGATCAATTCATATACAAATAAAATAGTACAAGTTTTATACAAATATACAGGAAAAATATTTACAAAGTCTTTTTAGATTTTTGAATTACGGACGCTATCTCCCCCTATTTATTCCTGGTCGATCAGGTCAAGTTTTAACCTTCTCTCGGGGTTCGAGTGAGTATGCATTTATTACATAAATACATCCTTTATTTTTCTTTTCTTTTTTTCTTCTCTATTCTTTTATTTATGTACAAAAAGTGTTAAAAATGCATATTTAACAAATGCATGCAAAATGATAAATTAATGGAATTAGTGTGTATTTACAGGTGTTTGACTTCGGAAATGAAGCTAAAATAAAAGACTAAAGGCGATGAATCATGGATTCATCAAGCACTCCTTGCTCTTCATATGCTAATGAGAATTAAGGCTCTCTCTCTATCATTCTCTATACATGCCCTCTCTCTTCCTCTCTCATGGCCATCCACAATGGATGCCCTAGAAAGAGTCTCCATCGCCTCAACGTCGTCGTTATGATGCCGGTTCGATTGCTCATGAATCTTCATCTCCTTCGGTGCACCTCGCTCATGAAGAAGACATTGGATCTCGTGTGTCAAGATTAGGAGATTTGCTGCTTGGATCATCAACATGGATTGCGAGGATCACGTGTTTCATCAACACGTTCACAAGCATCTCCTCCTTCGGATCGGACTCGAGATAGGAGGTCTCTTCATTTGGAGACTCGATCGCAACCACGCTTCATGAGATAATCCTGTTACTTGTTTGTGGTTTAGACAAAAAGATCTGAGAAGTGTTCTTGGATCATGTGGTTTTGTCACATGAAAAATTTTAATTTCTGCTGCATCGAGCAACTAGTACGAGTAGTCACTCCCGATCGCATACGATGTGATCCTCACGCTTCCGTGATGTGCTTAAGGATCATACCATATCCTTCAAGTGGTATCAGAGCCAGGTTGAATGTTTTGGATACGATTCGTAAACCTAAACCGACTTGGGTTTGTTAGGGTAGCGAAAGTTTTATCACATTTCCTTTTCGCATCTCTGTTTTGTGATTATTTTCGGCCATGTTTGAATTTTTTAAATAAGGAAACCGTAGGATCTGAGTTTGTGTGATTTCGAATCTGTTTGCTCTAGTTATGATCAAATTAGTGAACATGTATCCATTGTTTCGGGGACTGCGAATCCTAACGTAATTAAGGAGTTAATTGCGGATTTTAAACATCTAGAAATGCATGCAAATCACTTAAGTTCTGTTTTAAATCAAATTATCAAACTTTGGAAACTTACTTTGCTTAATTTGGATTTAAAATTATTTAGATATGTAATTTTAGTAGGTGAGGATCACTGCTGAAAATTACTTTCCTAATCAAGAAACTCGTGATTGTCATTTAATCAATTAGTGAAACTAAATGATTTATTTTCTTGGAATATATATGGATAAATATTTGTGAAATATTTGATGATAATTGCTTCCTTAAATGACATTTCCTTAACCAATAATCGATTATATATGATCTAGGTCACAATTTGTTACACAATCCACATTCCAACAAACATGTTGCTTGAATAGGATTTGGGATTTATTTAGAAAATCTTGTTATAATGTTAATCAAAAATATTTTGATTATTATCATTTTGTATTGTATAGCTTCGGTTGAAGAACCGATTATCATCTCAAGTACACAATGATCAATTTGGCATTATCCTTTCTTGAGGTGGATATGGTGTCTAGTCGGGGAGGGCTAGGGTAGCAGGTTGTACCGTGTGCAGTCTGTCCCACTCTTGTCGATACTGGCCATGATAGTGGGTAGGGACACGATAATGCAGGAGAGATCACGGTGTATTTATCTAATTATTAAAATTGGAAATAATACGTATTTGATATAATACCATAATTCAAGTAACAATAAAGAATGTTTGTTGGATATTAATTAGATCATTAATTTAATATGACTAGATTAATTGGAATCCAATTAAAATTGAGACACTCTGTTATGAATAGATGTGTTATTTCCCTTGGAAGAATTAATAATGTGAATAATATTCATGAAAATAATTAGCATTTGAATATGATATGGAGGATCACATAAGTGACATCCATGGTCTCCCGTCAAGGCGAAGGGTTCCGTCGCTAGGGATTGTATGTAGGAGACGCATGTTTGAAGTGACAGCTCCTGTATGCAAGCACATCTAGAGCAGGCTCTTTGCTTCTTGAAAGAGTAAGGCCGTATGCATAGTGACCCCAATATCGGGTCCTCATATTATTGGGGCGATATTGGATTACGCATAGCAAGTACTATTCATGTTGACAGTTGGTTCAATTAACGACGGGTCAACACCGCCTTAGGGGTGGTGGGCCTGGGTGTTAAAGACCGAAATGGGAATGCAAGTTGGACTTGCAAGGTAGAATGTGTTCCCGCTTCTTTTTATCCGAGTTGCAGGTTCTCATATTATTCGGATGTGACAAAGATAAGGAAGGAGACAAGGGAAGATAAGGCAATATCTCTTACATTGAAAGTGGTTAAGGGAATGAACTTTCAATGTAGGTAAGGCAAGACAACTTTGATATAAAAATTCCAAAATTAAAGTAAAATATATATTTATTTATGTTTATGCCAATTTCTTATTTCAGATAATCCTTCATTAAACCCACTCAATTTTATACTCGATAATAACAAGTAAAATATCATGGATTGGATCCATGATCAAGATATTGTACTTGCAATTGGACACATAATGTATGTGGTTGCATAACTTTGATATTATTCGGACATTGCATAACTTTGATATTATTCGGATGTGACAAAGATAAGGAAGGAGACAAGGGAAGATAAGGCAATATCTCCTACATTGAAAGTGGTTAAGGGAATGAACTTTCAATGTAGGTAAGGCAAGACAACTTTGATATAAAAATTCCAAAATTAAAGTAAAATATATATTTATTTATGTTTATGCCAATTTCTTATTTCAGATAATCCTTCATTAAACCCACTCAATTTTATACTCGATAATAACAAGTAAAATATCATGGATTGGATCCATGATCAAGATATTGTACTTGCAATTGGACACATAATGTATGTGGTTGCAATGTGCAAGTCTTCCTCATAATAATGAGGAATGACAATTGAATAGAAAATAGAACTACAACCCTAAGGTTTGTATGTCTCTATAATCTTGATCTCTCATTGAATGTACTTTGGAAGTGACATGCCAATGATGATCGTAATTATCAAATAATCCTTATAAAAATCTAAGAAGAAATTCTGGCATACATATGTGCTCTCGACATTTAATCATCAATGACATGGTTCGCTACATCATGCAGAATGGTGGCTCTATAAGAGATGATGTACTCAAAATATTTGAGTATCTACCTGAACCAATGTTTTAAGAGTTTAGATGAATGTAGATACGATGAGTGTCATCATTCTGCTGTCTATACTCTTGTCATTCATGAAGCTTCACAATATTTATATTGTATGAATTGAATGAAGCATGTATAAATGTTGAAATACTCTTATATTGAAATCTTTTGAATTCAACATAAGAGATCCTTCGTCTTAAGCAATGGTTGTTTATAGATAAAGGGAGCACAATGGAAGCATGGGTTGGACCCAAGTATAAAGGAAAGTCAAAAGAGTTGATTGTACTTCTGTGACTTCCATATGATATCCAAATAGTTGGATGAATGCCAATACTACAATAAGTTGATGTAATGATAGTGTGAATATCTAGTCTATCTAGAATCCTTAGAGAAGGACACGGGTAGTGCATCAGAATAACCTACATCTACATTTAATTACTAAAATTAACTTTCTTATTTGATAAGATCAAAGTCTAATAATTGTATCTCATTCTTCTAATAATAATTGCAATTTGTTGCTTATTTTTTAACCGACTAGAAAATTTGATCTTAAGGTTTAATAGTCATCCACATGGATGTTAATGCAATTGTTGAAAGAACCTCTATTGGATAAATAGACTTCCTAATTTCAGTTGGAGAGCCCTTAGTCATAGTGAATGTCTCTATGACCTAGTTATTAGAATACACTCATTGTTTATTTCTAAATGCCGGGAATAAACATAAATTCTGGAATAGACCTATCATAAAGAGTTATGATGGATATATTTCAGATAGTATTCTACCATCTAGAGGAATCTATTAAATTAGAAAATTAATGAATGATTCATTAACATTTCTAATACTGAAATTAAACCTTAAAAGATCAACAGGAGGATGAAGATCATTTGGTAATGATCTGGCATCGAGTCTTGGACATAAGTCTATTGATAAGATCAATAGACTAGTAAGAGATGAAATTTTAGAATGTCTAAAATTTCAAATCTTACATACTTTTGAATATTGTATTCAAAGTAATAATGTCCAAAGCTCTCTTCTATGAGAATGGATTAAGATGTCAGGTTATTAAATATCTCATACATATTGATGTATGTGAATTATCTATACCACAATAAACATTATGGATATGCGATATCTATTTATGATTATTTGTGATGCGAGATTTCTTCTCTTCACTTAGAAACCTTTGATATGTTTAATGATTTCACAATTTTGATTTAGAATCAAAGCTTGAAGGAAGATTAAATAAATTTTTATCTAATCTAGGTAGTCTGTATCTATTAGATGAATTCATGGAATACCTTATAGAGATATGAATGTCATTTCTATCTCACTCATCCTAATAAACCTAAACTCAATGGAGATGTAGGGAGAAACAATTGGATTATGTGTGACATGATTTGATAAATGATGATTCTTAGCATAATTACCTCTTAGTTTGCAAGGTATATACGTAGTAGAGACTACAATATATCCTTAATAAGGTTCCAATCAAGTTAGCTTGAATTTAACACCTGAGAGTGCTACTTCATTAGGAAAATAAAGGATTGTATTGGATACCTACTTTATGACCTTGAGATTATTAAAAGATCTCATCTATGAGAATGTGATTATTACAGGATGAAACTCTTGAGAATCAAGATGAAAATGAAGTGAAGGAACTCATTTAATCTTGAGAAGATAATAAGGCTCCTAAAATTGGAAACTAAAAGGACAATTTAAGATGAAACATTAATACCTCTTCAAATATGTTTGAAGATGAATTCCATGTGTTAGTTGAATCTGACAATGATCTGACTACATGTGATGAAGATTCTGAAGATCATAGCATGGAAGAATGGATGTTAGCAATAAAGTCTAAAGTAGACTTCATATACAAATGTTGTAAATGGACCCTCGAGGATCCACCTATATGGGTGAGACCCATTAAGGTGTACATGGATCTTCAAGATAAATAGGGAAAGTGATGAGAAGCTAGAGACCTTCAAAGCACGGTTCGTAGGCATGAGATACATACTGAAGAGAAGACATCGTTTGCGATGAGACTTGCTCTTCAGTGATCATGCTTGAACTCATCAGAATATTGCTAACTATAGCTACACAACTTGACTTTGACATCTTTTAGATGAAAGTCATTATTGCATTTCTCCATGAATACCTCTCTGAGGACATTCACATGAAGCAGTCCCAGGCTTCATGGTTGAGGAAAGCAAGATGTGCAAGCTAAACAAACTCCATCTATGGACTCAAATAAGCTTCTTGTAGTTGGAACATTAAATTTGATGAAATCATAAATGTTATGATTTCAGATAGAATCTTGATGAACCATGTGAAGATTAGTGGGAATGCCATTGAGTTCATCGTGCTAAATGTAGATAATATCCTAATCATTTGGAATGATATAAGGATGATAATAATAAGTGTTTTATAATCTAGTTGTTCCATACCTTGAGATATCATCTCAAGGATACCTCTTAGATCTTAGTTCTGAAGTTGTTCAGATGCAAGGAGAAGAGGGTATTGGGACCGGCACATTAATTGTACACCTTGGACATTTCCATTTTCTGGAAAATTCCAAGAAAGGCTTCTTTCCCACTAGATATGGTACTGACCTATCTAGAGGGATATCACCTCAAAGAGTTGAGGAAGTGAATGCTAAAACTGGTTGCCCTTTGTGCATAAGTTATGAGAAGCTCAAAGGATGTTAGATGTGTACAAAAGCCAAATGTTTGCCATGCAGTGGGAGTAGTAAATTTTTACTAATCCTCCTATGGTGATAAAACACTTGATTGCGGTAATAACAAGATCTTCAAAGATGACAAGACTGTAGAGATAGTGATCTCAAAGTCTTTTCTTCAAAAAATGAGGACTTTATAGATGAAGATCTAAAAGGTCTTAACTACGAATATCGTGGGAGATAGATATCTCCAGGAATAAGGTATTCTGATAAGGATAATATAAATTGATTGCATACAGATTATAATAATTATTGAGGTGTAGTGTCAAAGACACTATTACTGGCATGGTTGAGTATTGGTTACATGAGATGCAACATTGGCATTAAGTGCGAACAGTGTCACTAGAAGATATGCAAGTACCGTAAAAGGACTTGGCATAGTCTCTCGGGAACAGAGTGACTGATCAACTTATCAAGCTATTTTCTAAATAGCCTATGATTGTCACATGAGTGTGGGTTTAAATGATTATCCCATTAATGGCTCTTTGGGTTATTGCGAGATTGTTGAACATGTGAGCCCACGGCGAGCCATTACGCAATAAATATTATTACAAATATCATTCCTCAATCTGAAATGAAGAATAACTAATTTTCATAATAGGTCCCTTAGTACAATTAGGTTTATGTACAATAGCCATCTTAATGATCATACAGGTGTTGATTTAATTATTGAATCATAGAGGCTGGTGCTTGGATGAATATCTAAAGAGTTAGATCTAATTAGGGTTATACCGTCAAATGATTATTAAGAGAGGATATCCAGCATGAGTAGAAGATGGCAATCCTTTATCACTTGGTTGTTATCTGAATGACCTCTTGATGCAGGTCCTCTGCGTGGGAGTAGAAATTCAGAGGTTTCAGATTAGTTAGGTCAAAAAGTTGACTTAATGAGATCGAGGTAATCAAAGTCCTATGTCGTATGCTGTCGTAATATAGGCACGCATCCTCTGACCGGAGACAGATGTGTTACTATATGTCTGAGTATGTACATTTGGAAGACCAATAGGTTGATGACCTAATCAAGGTCTTTACACTGGCGCACTGGTGTGCATACAAGGGCATATGAGTAATACGATCTCTTAAATGGATCACACAGGTTCATTTCCTGAATCGGAAGCCATGAGCTCACTCATGAGATATTTAGAAGAATCAAATTCCATGCGCGGTCATCTCGCTTTGGAAGCTTGACTGAATTTGTAAGGATTGATATATACTTTTGGAAAGTATATGATTAACACCTAGGTATGATATATACTTTTGGAAAGTATATGATCGATACCAACTCCCAATGTTCGAATGAGAAACTTAATGATAAATCCCTGAAGTAGATAATGTCAAATTGATCTTATACTTCGGGATTTTTCTGGATCTTCCAGTATGCAGAATGTAAAGGTATTAGGAATACCTGAGGGTAATGAGATCATAAACAGTTGTATAACCATGACGCTTCCATTCCTAGGGAGTGATCAAACAGGTCTGGATTTTAGTGACTCCTCTCAGTAGAGAAGTCATCTAATCTTAGTTCAAATAGTGGACATTAATCTGAATGTGATTCAGATGCAATGAGAAGATTAGATTTGCAATCTTAACTTAATCAAGCATCTTTGGGAGGCCCGAGATCTGGATTTGAGATGTGATCTCAATATACAAGTTACTGTACGTGGAACAATACAATCTCCCTGTCCTTATCTCCAAGTATACGCGGAGAAAGCGCATTATCCTTGAAAGAGTTTAGGATAATTTCATTATTGATATATGTATCCGAGCATTGAGAAAATGGATAATTAAATGTGATTTAATTATCATTTATAATATGAATTTGATTCATATTATAAAGAGAGTTTTCTTAGATAATTAAATGTGATTTGATTATCAATGATGTGAATAATGTGAATGTGATTCATATTATTTGGGCACATGAGAATAGAGATCCAAGATGATTAAATGTGATTTAATTATCATGGATATGAATAATGTCGATAGAACTTTCCATATTAATCATATATTATAAATGCCATTATAATATATAAGAGAGAGCAATTTGTAATTTACATTTATTAATTAAATGTTGATGTGAATTGGATTCACATTGGACAATTCACATTGGACAATTAATTGAAAATGTAATTTGCATTTTATTTTGGGTTGTGAATGTGATTCACAATTTCCAATGGCAAGATTGCAATATTCATAAATAATTATAAATTATTTTTGTTGAATAATTTACAACAAGTGTTGTTGTAAATCTTGGAGATTTTCAAGGAGTAATGCAATCTCATGAGATTGCATGAGATTACACATCCATGAGATATGGTGGACGGACACAAACTTCTATAAGTAAAGGATGGCAGTCCCCCTATAATCTTGGATTGATGTAATCTCTACTTATTAATCTATATATGGGATTGATTTAATTTGGGATTTTTACACCATAACCCTTAGTAATTTTGTAATAACATTCATAACCCTGCATAATCGCGAATTACATGAGAAACCCTGAGTAATGCTTAACTCTTACATGACATAACCATGTGTCATGTTCCGTTTGGGAATATAGTTATGTTTGACGGTTTTCGTTAAAAAATACAAAATTACCCCTGATATCCATTCTTATTTTCAAAACATGCCATGGACACCTTCCTATCCCCTGTACTTGAAATCCCCACTCCTCTTGTCGAGAAGCACCTCTGCCTCCCATGCAGGGCATGCGTCGAGCGGCACGCCGTCAAGGTTAATCCCTTCGGACCCTCCGTCGACATATGAGGAAGACCACTCCCTTGATCGAACCTCATCGCTCGTCTGCTCATCCGTTGTATGATGCTCGACCCCCCCCCTCGACAGAACAGACCCCGCATTAACCGACCCGCAGAGCCCCTCCCCCCGACCGAATCCCCTCTCCCCTCGCGTTAGCCGACTCGCATAGCACCTCCCCCCGCCCCCCGACTGAATCCCATCCCCCCTTGTGTTAACCGACCTGCCCGAATCCCCTCCCCCCGCCCCGATGCCAACCGACCTCCCCGCAACCGACAGAAGCCCCACATAATCTCCCCACCCACACCTGTACAAGGTACGCCCCACCCAAATCGTCAAGCTCTCCAGCCCCCCCTTAGGAAACCCAACAACCCCTGTCGTCGTTTAAGCACCCCGTTTAAGCACCCCCCGCTTTCTGCAGCCCCCCTCCTCATACATCCGGAAACCCCTACCCCCACCCCCATCGCCGTCGAAGGGCCTTCCCCCACCTCCGGAACACAACTTGCAAGGTGTGCGGGTTGACCTCTGTTAGGGGCCTCAACCCGTCCCGGAACCTTCGAACCACACCTCTGACAACCCCTCCCCCGATCTTAAGAAACAACCCTCCCACCCCTCTCCCCCTTTTGTTGACCCCTTCAAAACGACGTCGAACTCTGTCCTCTATAAGCTAGCCCCTTGCATGTCGAACTCTGCAGCCAAAAGAGAAAAAGATGTGATTTTTTTATTTAGACTAATCGCAACTGTTAGATCATTCATTGGTTATATTAACTCAATCATCTGGTTGAGTTAATGAAGTAAAGTAATAGAAGGTTATGGATGTAAGACGACATACTTACTCAGGGTCCTAAGTGTAGTTCACGATTATGCAGGGTTATGAATGTAATTACAAAATTACTCAGGATTATGGATACAAAAATCCCATTCAATTTTAGGATTAATTTATATTGATTTATCAATATATATTTAATCTAAATTAAATTAATTGTTGTCTGTTTCTACCAACAAAATCATAGCCATTGAATGAAACACAAATCAATGTGAGCCATTGGATTTTTGTTGCCCATGGATTGAGATCCATGGATGCCAAAATATTATAAATAGAAGGGCACCCCTTGCTCTTCATATGCTAATGAGAACATAAGGTTCTCTTTCATTTTCTATATACACACCCTCTCTCTTCCTCTCTCATGGCCATCCACCATGGATGCCCTAGAGAGAGTCTCCATTGCCTCAACGTCGTCGTTATGCTGTCAGTTCGATTGCTTGTGAATCTCCGTCTCCTTTGATGCACCTCGCTCGTGAAGAAGTCGTTGGATCTTGTGTTTCGAGATCAAGAGATTCGTCGCTTGGATCATCAACATGGATTGCGAGGATCACGTGTTTCATCAACACGCTCGCAAGCGTCTCCTCCATCGGATCGGACTTGAGACAGGAGGTCTCTTCGTTTAGAGACTTGATCGCAACCGCGCTTGAAGAGGTAATCCTATTACTTGTTTGTGGTTTAGAAGAAACGATCCAAGAATTGTTCTTGGATCATGTCGTTTAGACACATGAAAATTTTTAATTTCCACTGCATCGATCCACTAGTACGACTAGTCGCTGCCGATCGCATACGATGCAATCCTTACGCTTCCGTGATGTGCTTAAGGATTATACCATATCCTTCAATTCTAAAACACAAAAATCAAGCATAGTTTGACTTAAGGATTTCATTATTCTTTGCATTGATTTTTTTTAATTATTAGAATAACCCTTGGGATTTTTTTAGCCTCATTGAGTTCGATCCTATTAGCTATAGAGGTAAATTAAATAGTAAATTCTCTGTCTACATTTTTGTATTTATTTTTGCTTGAGAATTAATAAAAAAATTATTTGACACTTCTTAGGGTTGCAACGACACTTGTGAATAATACATCTAAATAAACGCTCCGAGTTTGGTGTGTCAATAAAATGGCACCGTTTCTAGGGAGGCAAGGTGAGGGTAGTTAGGTTTTTATTTTAACTTACCATTCTTCGATTTTATATACTTGATTTTCCTTTTCTTATTCCCTATCTATATTTTTCTACATTTATTCCATTGTTCGTATTCATCATATTTAATTCATTCATTCTTGCTCCTATTTTCATAACTGGGATTCTTACCTATTCTTTTATTTCCTTTTTCTTGCGAGGGCCCAACGAGCGATGGCAGCATTCTTAGGAGCGCCGGTGCACCCAAGCGAAGCGGAGGCGGCTTGATTCTACACCGAGCTGCAAGAGAGTGTAGGAGGAGGAGAAGAATATTTAAAGGAGACCATCATTTGGAGCATTAGACTTAGAAATATTTATTTATTCATTCGAACTCTTGTAAAAAGGACACTACATACTTTGTTTGCAGAGTCTATTTTGCGAAGTGCCAGTGCACATGGGGGACCTCTTCAGTTTTGATTTATCGCCTTATTTTTTCTTTATTTTGATGTTTTACGTCCATGAACCCTTAGTGATTGCTTTAATTAACTTGCTTGAGCTGTGTAATTAGTTAGGTCCAAAGCCCTAAACAAGAATTTCTGTACCTATAGAGTAGATCATATTTGGACTTAGTCAAATAATTGGTTCTTGCTCGCTAATAGAAGCTATTTCTAAGACAGTTCATTTGCATCATTTAGATTGGTAGAATTTTGATTCTTTGTAGATCACCATGCATGTAGAGTGCCGGCGACAAGGTACGCACCTCAACCCCCTGCATGTGTCATTGTATTTAATCACACATTGGCATTTCCGATTTCCTCCCTTATTTTCACTCACATAATTTAAAAAGGAAATTGGACACTCGGTAGGTGATTGATTGCAAAATATTCTAAACAAGTGATAATTTGATAAAATCAGTATTGCTAAAGAAAACTCGACCCTAAAAATAAACATAAGGACAAAATCAGTTATTTTGGGGAGAGTATCCCCATCATTGTTGTATTTTACTTGCAAGTGAGAAGGCGACAAACACTAGGATAGAGCCAGGCTTAGATTTACATATGGACTACTAGTTCTACAAAAATGATTAGCTACTTCTCAGTGAGGGAATGCAGGTAGCCGGTAAACAATATGTGTTTCCTAAGAAGAGTGGGTGGTTTATAGGACATTGCATAAGTATAAAACCCCAGAGGATCTAGGTACCCGTTTACGACATTTTCGCGGCATTACATTTGCATGAGATCGCACAAAGTATTGAAAATGTGGGGAAAATTCGAGTGTTTTGTCATGACATTCACATTCAGATAAATAAACCTCGTAGACATGTAGGACAAGTGCCACCAACATTTCATTTATAAATTTTCATATATTTACAACATGTACCAGAAGTCTTCTAGTACATATAGTTTTCCCAAAATTTTGTATAGAAGATAAAGGGAAGCATTTATATAATGAATCGAACAAAAGTTGAGACAAAAGTATACACATTGTCTGTTGTATACCCTATCACCTGGAATCATCAACAACTACTGGGCAACAGGCTCCTTGCCTGCCAAAACATGTTAGGAACGAAGAGGCGTCAGCGGACGCTGGTACCTCCCAAAAACTTTAAAAAACTAAGCATGCATTTAATTATTTTCAAAAGCAAGCAAGTAGAAAGGTAGGAACATCTCAAATTAACATCTACTTGCAAATGTAAAAGGATTTTCATATTTTCTTGTATGTACCTCCCCCTGTTCAACCTTTATCCCAACATTTCCTATATATAACATATTTATATTATAATAAATTGTTCATAAGTGTATGGGTATGTATATATATTCTCATATTATTATAGTCATATTATTTCAAATCAAACTTTATTATAAACACTTCCAACCAACTCAACTTTGATTGTAATTTCTCTAACTCTCAACTGTAACTGTCTCATATATAACCGTAGATGGCTTAGATGTAGACATGGATGATTTGGATGTAAAATCACCAGCTTGCTGGTGAAAGAAAAAATCAAGCGGTGAGGTGGCCTACAAATGGCTCTTCCATCTCACCCTCTAATTGGAAGTGCGGTCCAATAGAGGGATAGGTCTACTCAAAAACTACGCCACTGAGTCAGGTGAGAGAGACTCTCCGGAAAAGCACTCTAGAAAAATGGCCCGACCGGTAACGGGCAAACAAGGTCGTACAAAAAACTAAAACCAAGGATCCCCCGCTTGGGTTTCCTAAAACAAAGGGTTCAACGGATTGGTCAAAAGTCGGGATCCCAACGAGGCATTAAAACACTGCGAGCTCACGTAAAACCGTGAAAGTACTGGGATCCTAGACACGCGCACTTGGCGACCACTACCCTAACTTGGCTTCCTATCTCCTGCCCAGTTGAGGGTCACCGCGCCCTCGCACGGTCTAGCATAAGGGTTACTGTGACCAGCAAATTTAAAATTGTCACAGATTCTTATTTACCATCAAGATTTATTGATTATCTAGTCATACCTCCATATCTTATATGTGAACTCAACTATCTTATAAGGGTTATTCCAAACTGGACTGACTAGTTAACACTGAAATCTTAAGTCATACCTCCATATCTTATATCTTCTTCTAAATCTCATACCATTACTATGCATACCAAGTCACTGTTTAGGGATCTACTTCATACCTTCAATTATAAAAAAAGTGTAACATATATGTATAGTTGGTAACTTTCTGCTCTGATTAACTTTCATAGCTAGTCTCTTCCTTTTCACAACTTACTACGTGATAAAGGATAAACATGGACTGACATGTGATCTATCAGTTGAATATTTTGAAACATAGAGTTATGATGAAATCATGGTAGACTTATATCGGTATGGATTGAAATCTTGAAAAGATTCTGACAGTATGATGAACAAGTCGATCAATAGAAAACTATAGAAGAGCAATTGAGGGAATAATTATGATGAGGATAGTCCTTTATAAGTCAGCTATTTTCATCTTTATGTAGAGAACCATAAACCCTCAGTTTTTTTATTAGGCTAGCTCATACAAAATAACCCTCAAATCTTTTTATTTAAATTTTTTTAATTACTATCTTGAAATAAAACGTGTTTTAACCTTTGATCTTTATTGGACCTTAGTTATGGTCCAATGCCCACATCATTCTACTGTGTTAGATATTTATAAGGAACTTTGAGATCATCCAAAATTACCACATATTTTAAAGGAAAGAATAACTATTATATGATAATCATAATAACTATCATTCAATAAACTCTTGCCAACTTATTTTATTGTAGCAGTCTCACTATATAAACAATGTATTCTCTTTTATCAAACAAAACTTATCTTTTAAAACAATAGCAAGATCAAGTATCTTCTTTCAAGGGTCACATGCATAAAAAAATAGAATCTTATATTAGTTACATAAGTAGAGTTTAATTCCTTCATCATTCAAATTTTCAATAACAGTTTAAGTAGACAGACATAACACATCGTAACAATAACAATAAATCATCCATTTACTTAAAGTAAATTTAATCCTTTTTAACTTATAACTTGAGCATAGAAAGGAAACAGAAACTGTAACCAATTACTATAATTTAAATAGAACTCTCTTTTCTTGCCGAAATGAATTACCTCATAATGACCGAATTCTGTAAATCTAATAGAAGAAAATTTTCTTTTATCTAATTTGAATAGAATTCATTAATTAATACGGTAATTTTAATTATTCTTTTTATCTCAATAAACATTAAAGTATACAAAACATAAATGAGTGGATTGTTCAATTGGGTCTAGTGACTTAATATGTAATGTTTCATGCTCCCAAGAAATACCCCCAAAATCTCATCATGTTTTACTCATGAATTGTATTAATTAGGGATCAAGAATGGGAAGAACACATGCATGGCATCAAATGGAGAGGAGGATTTGTACCTCCTGATTTTTTTCAAGGAATTTGGGTTTCCCAAACATGCAGCTGTGGAGATATAGAATGGGATTGAGTAGCAGGAGCTGCTGCCACATGCAGATCTCCGGTCGCAGTTATTTCTTCAGATCTTCAAGAAGAGGATCTTCATATTTCTGTAAAAGAGGTAAGGAAAAGGGCTCCCGATGGAAGATTTGAAAAGGGGAATTTGGATAGATATGAAGAGAAGAATAGATTTTTGGGTTATATTTCTAAGGGAGGAGAGAGCTCATACGTTGCCAAATGTACAAGTTAGTGGAGACAATTCGGTTTAGATGTCCGTCACTTATACAGGTTACTGTAACAAAAGATTTATTTTTTTTGTTTAGACAGTCTGCTACTGACAGAATAAATTAAATATTTTTTTAATAAGAAGCTGTAATAATTAATTTAATTAAATTTATATATTTTTTAAAAAACCTTCTTTATTTAACAAACTTAAAGTTGACCATATTCGTGCCTCGAGTGTTGGATTTCGACGTGCGACAACTCGATTTGGTCGTTTCTGAACGACGATCAAAATGAGTATAATATTGATATTCTTCTGATTGGGTTTGCATCCTAGAAATTTTCGAGATACGGTTTCGATTTGGGGTTAAATTTTGCTAATTAAAAATATCAAACGACCTCCGATTGACGAACGGTCGATTATGTCGGTCTTGTTTCGTCGAATTGGATTTTTAGGTGGTCTTGGTTTATTTCGCGGCTTCCAAATTTTTGTTACGGCTTTTTCGGACACACATTATGGTATAACCAATTTTTGGTTGATTTCACCCGAATGAATTTTGATTTATGATCAATTGATCATTTTAGGTTGTTTGGTATTGACCAACAACTTTATTAAGTTAATCGGATCCTAATCGGGTTTAATTGGAACCCGGATGTTACAAATATAAAAACCTCAAAGGCAGTCTCGTCCTCGAGACTCGAGTCAATATCATTAGGTGTTGTTTTTTGATTTCTTAAGGTTATAAATACCTCAATGGGTTTTGAACCCATAAAAACCTCAAAGAGAAAACAAGCCATATATTTTAATATATATCTAATTACAAAAGCTTGTTTTGATTTTACCTCAGAAAAGTTGTGGGTATCGTGCCCACATGTCAGCTTCGGTCTCCCACGTCGCTTCTTCGATGCCGTGTTGGTGCCATAGCACCTTGACCAATGGAATTTCCTTGCTGCGAAGCTTCTTCACAGAACTATCAAGTATCTACATCGGCTTCTCCTCATATGTCAAGTCCGGCTCCACGTCTAGATTTTCGTAGCTGATGACGTGTCGAGGGTCGTGCACATACTTCCTCAGGTTGGATATGTGAAAGACATCGTAAATTGCTTATAGATGTGGAAGAAGGGCTACTCGGTAGGCCACCTTCCCACTCTGTCTAGAATCTCGAATGGACCCACAGATCACGGTGCTAGCTTGCCACAAACACCAAATCTCTGTTCCTTTCATGGGAGATACTCGCAAAAATTCCCAATCTCCAACCTATAATTTATAGCAATGTTATTAGTATGAGATTAAGTTAAATTTGTAATAAAAGAAAGAGAAGAAGATTGGATATCTGAAATTCCAAATCTCTTCTCCGATGGTCTGTATAGCTCTTTTGGAGTCTATGTGCCATAAGAAGCCTCCGTCCCACAAGATCAATAGCTCTCGCAGTCTCCTCCAAGAGATCTACAGAATATAAAGCAGTATCACCTACCTCATGCCAACTGAGAGGTGTGAGGCATCTTTACCCGTATAGGGTTTCGAATGGTGCCATGTCGATACTAGAATGATAGCTATTATTGTATGTGAATTCAACTAACGACAGATGGTCTTTCCAGGACCCTTTCTACTCCAATGTGCATGCGCGAAGTATATTCTCAAGCATCTAAATGGTACGCTCACTTTACCCATCGGTCTATGGATGATAAGCAAAACTCATTTTCAGCACTGTTTGTAGTGCTGACATGAACTGATGCCAATAATGCGATGTAAATATCGAATCCCTGTCAGACACCACCTCTCGTGCTATACCATGCAGCTTAATGATATTCTGCACATAGAGCTTGGCTAATCTGGATGGAGTGTAAGTCTTGTTGACAGGTATAAAATGGGCGGACTTGGTCAACCTATCAACAACGACCCAAATGGAATCATGGCCACCCGATGTCTTCGGCAGACCTGTGATAAAATCCATACAAATGCTCTCCCACTTCCACTCGGGAATGGGGAGAGACTGCAGTAATCCTAGCGGTCTCCTGTGTTCGATCTTGACCATCTGAAAAGTCATGCATTTGCTAAAATGTTGCGCCACATCACACTTCATTCCATCCCACCAGAAATGTCGACGCAGATTACGGTACATCTTCATGCTGCCGGGATGAATGGATAATCGTGAACTATGTGCCACATCAATAATGTCTCTGTCCAATTGCTCATTGTTGGGCACAAAGACCTGACCCGCCTTCCATAAAATAGACTATGTCAAAACAAAATCATCAATCTCATCCTTGACAGCTCGCATGTATCTATCTCGAATCCAAGGATCTGTCTTCTGGCTTTCAACTATGCGATCCCACAAACTGCTAAATCGTGGAGGCACAATGATAGAAATGGATGCGCTCAGGTCAAAGATGCAAGCATATCCCACTTGTATAACTAGTTTGTCATACCCTCTGCATGCGCTCTCTTGCTATGTGCATCAGCCACTACGTTTCCCTTACCAGGATGGTAAGAGATCGTGCAGTCATAATCCTTTAGTATCTCGAGCCATCTGTGTTGCCTCATGTTCAGCTCCTTCTGATCATAGATGTACTTTTGGCTCTTGTGGTCTGTGAAGATCTTGAAATTCACCCCATATAGATAGTGGCACCATATCTTCAAGGCGAAGACAACTGCCGCCAACTCCAAGACATGTGCGGGGTAGTTCCGCTCATGCGGTCTCAACTGTCGTGATGCGTAAGCAATGACATGACCTCTCTGCATCAATAACACTCCTAGACCTTCTCCAGATGCATCTGTATAGACTGCATAATCCTGAGTACCTGAAGGAAGAGCAAGAATAGGTGTTGTAGTCAATCTCTCCTTTAGTGTCTGGAATGCATGCTCACATTAATCATCCCAAATGAATGGAACTCCCTTCTACGTCAACCGTTTCAGAGGGCGAACCATGCGTGAAAATCCACTGACGAAGCGTCTGTAATAACATGCTAGCCCAAGGAAGCTTCGAATCTGCATGACAGTCTTGGGATGCTCCCAAGACATAACTGCCTCAATCTTCGCAGGATCAACTGCGATGCCTGCTCCAGAAATAACATGTCCTAGAAATGAGACCTGGGATAACAAGAACTCATACTTGCTCAACTTGGCATATAGCTTGTGCTCCTGTAATGTATCGAAGACAATCCGTAGATCATTCGCATGATCCATTCATTCCGTGAGTATATGAGCACATCATCAATGAACACCACCACAAATTTGTCCAAATATGGACGGAAAATTTGGTTCATCATATCCATGAAAGCTGTTGGTGCATTGGTGAGCCCAAACGGCATCACCACAAACACGTAGTGTCCATAGCGAGTCCTGAAGGCTATCTTCGGAATATCGGACTCTCAAATCCTCAGCTGATGATAGCGAGAACAAAGATCGATCTTCGAGAAAACCGAAGATCCATGGATTTTGTCGAACAAATCATCAATACATGGCAATGGATAACGGTTCTTCACCGTTCTCTTGTTCAGCTGCCGATAATCAATGCATAACCTCATGGATCTGTCCTTCTTTTTGACAAATAGAAATGGAGCACCCAAGGTGAAGTGCTCGGCCACACGAATACCATGTCAAGTAACTCATGCAACTGTACCTTCAGCTCTCTCAACTGAAATGGTGCCATGCGGTAAGGAGCCATCGAGATCGGCTATGTATCTGGTAGCAATGTGATCTCAAACTCAATCTCTCTCTCAAGAGGTAATCCCGGTAGCTCCTCAGGAAAAACATCTGGATATTCAGATACTACTCTAATGTCAAGTGCCATCAGCTCATGATCAAATACCTCTTCGACAAATGATAGATAGGAATCGCAACCCTGATCAACAAGTCGCTGAGCTCGCAACACTGAAATATACTCCATGGTGGAGTCATGTATAGTACCCTCAAAAGTGAACTTGGGAAAATCTGGAATCCTGAAGACAACTGTCTTCCTAAAGTAATCAACAAGAGCATGATGAGTGGATAACCAATACATGCCTAAAATCAAGTCGAACTCATCAAGATGTAGAAGTAGACAATTTATGATCATCTCATGACTGCCAATCAGTATGGGCAAGTGTCGGACTATTAGGGAAATGACGAACAACTGGCCACCTGGCCCCCATGATATGATATGGAGAAAAGAGAGCCTCTGCAACTCTACCTAAAGAAGCAAGTAGCCTCGAAGCAATAAAAAGAATGCATCGCACCAGTATCAAATAGAACATGGAAAGGTCATCCCAAGACTGAGACCGTACCTTTCACCACAGTAGATGTTGAACGTGCTTGCTCCTCAGTAACTGCATGTACATACCCTGCCTGGCTGGTGCAACACTAGATCCGGCCACACCTTGCGTCTGTCTCTGCTGTTGTCGTATGAAGTTGGAGTCTCCTGCCACGGAAACTCCCTGAACGATGTGCATGGCATTGCGACTATGAAGGCTATGGCTGAAGCTCACCAGAAGCGTGTGGGCACTGTGATCGGTAATGTCCCCACTTGTGACATCGGTAACATCAAACTGGTGAAGTAGATGGAGTGGTTGTGTCTACGCTTTGAGTTGGTCCTGTTGGTGGTTTGTCTGCTTGCTGCGACCCAGATGGTCGAGCAGAATCTGTACCACATCCAGCTAGTGCTCCTCCTAAAGTAGTCGATGGAGATGAGTGAACACTGCTTGAGAATGACGATCATTTAGGTTGAAATCGTCTGGTTGTTCTCTGCTGCTGAAACGGTCGATGAATCGGCCCAAAAGATCCTTGCAGTCGAAGTGCTGCTCCAGATGAGCTCCCAAAACATCTCTCTCTGATGTCTCGAACTTCTTTGTTGTAATAGTCGCCTCGGAGATAGAAGTGATGTGTAATCCGGCTAGCTTCTCCTACACCTCTTCTCTCATGCCTCTAGGAAATGCAATAGCTGCTGGTGTATGTCGAGACAACTTGTTGTATCTGAAAAAGTAGTGTCTGGTTGTCATGCATCCCTAACAAAGGTCTGCAAATAGTCGACGCTCGGAATCCTTCCACTTCGCAGAAAAGAAGTGGGACCTGAACCTCGTCTCAAAATCATCCCATGTAGGCTCTCAGCCTAACTCGGAAACTTCAGCACCCGATCATCTCTCAACGAAATCTGTAAGTGAGTACTCTTTCAGCCACATGTCTCGTGGCACGTGAATCATCCTCAACACCTTCATCATTCTCTTGAGCCAATGCTCAGCAACATCTAATGTCCCTGTGCCCTCGAACAAGGGCACATTGGCTCGTTGGTAAGATGTGAAGATGGACTGATGCCTGTGGATAGCAGAGTACTCGTATGCTTCCCCATTTGCAAAATCAACAAGGTCCTGCTCCCTGTCACCTTCTCCATCCTCTTCTCCTTGCTCTAGCATCTCCTCATGTGGATCGTCAGAATGTGGCTGCTCTACCTCAACAGACTGGTGCCGGTCTTGTTGTGTTCCATCCTGAGATCGATGATATGTGAAATCTGATAGATCCTCAAATCTCATCTCTATATTTTACATGTCCATCAACAATCTCGGATGCTGGGCCAATATCTGATCTTGCTGACCTTGCATGGCAGCCTGCTGCTGTTGGAGGTCGGGGAGAGCAGTCAGTATGCGTGCCAACTGGTCAGTCATCTCCTGTCCTGGTCGGGATGCCATGACTCTGCATGAGAATCATCTATTAGTCATAAAATTGCTATTTGCATATACTTATTAGATATGCTTTTCTTATTCTTGGAATATAATATGAAAACTAATTAAATTGGTGATATTTGGGATTATTGAATATGAATGTCATAGTTCCCTTCTCGGACTTATGACAAGTCAGAAGACTATCGCTATCCGAGAACTTAATGCGATCGGAATTGAAATACTGCGAATGTGCATATCGAGGTACCACTGCTCTGATACCAAATTGTCAAACCCTCGAGGATCCGAGTACCCGTTTATGACACTTTCGCGACATTACATTTGCATGAGATCGCACAAAGTATTGAAAATGTGGGGAAATTTTGTGTGTTTTTGTCATGACATTCACATTCAGATAAATAAACCTCATAGACAAGTAGGACAAGTACCACCAACATTTCATTTATAAATTTTCATATATTTACAGCATGTATTGGAAGTCTTCCAGTACATACAGTATTCCCAAAATTTTATATAGAAGAGAAAGGGACACATTTACATTATGAATCGAATAAAAGCTGAGACAAAAGTGTACGCACCGTCTGGTATATACCCTATCATCTGGAATCATCAAGAACTACTGGGTGTATGTAGAAAGGCAGGAACATATCAAATTAACATATACTTGCAAATGTAAAAGGGTTTTCAAATTTGCTTGTATGACCTCCCCCCTGTTCACCCTTTATCCCAACATTTCCTATATATAACATATTTATAATGTAAATAATTGTTCACAAATGTATGGGTGCGTGTATATATTCTCATATTATTATAGTTGTATTTTTTCAAATAAAACTTTATTATAAATACTTCCAACCAACTCAACTTTGATTGTAATTTTTAACATTCGGGTTCCAGTAAGGCTCCGTCCTTAAGTAATGGGAAGTTGTTTTTACAGTCTGTACTTACTCCCATACTGGTTGAAAGTAGGAGCAACTAGTCATAAGATTCGGGTCAGTCTTTAGGGAAATACATACATCTAACAGTTCATTAACTCTTTCAAAGAAAGTACTTATCACCAACTAAAATTGAAAAGATAAAAGAACTCTTACGGTCTCCACTTGTGTTGAGTTGGTAAAAGGGGGTTTTTATTGTGTTTTGATTACTAGTACATGAGATCCTTCCGTGCACTTCATGCCTTTTACTCATTCTTTTCTTGCTTGACTTTCGGATTCTCGCATCTTACCTCTTCATATCGAAGATGTCGGATTGGAGCATTTCTCGTTTGGACTTCGCAGACATATTTCACACTCCAAACCCGTTGTCTTCTACTCAAGAGGACTTACTTCCAGAGTACACCTCTTTCTCTGCTTCACCCTTCACCACATCCATCAATCTGTTGTTCACGATTGAATCTAATCTTGAACTATTATTTGGGACTCCGTCATTCCTGAGGACTAATTCATTGCAATTTATACTTGCAGAAACCGAAACATTGCACTTGATGCCACCTAAGGGAAAGGGTTCCATGAATGAATAGTTCGATATCAATACTACCATGTTGGCCTCCATTTAGTTGATTCAATCACAGTTGACAGAGCATGATAACTTTCAAGTAGCATTAGGGTATGATTCTCAAACTAAGGCAGGATAGGAGAGAGGAGGATAGAAATATTGAAGGAGGTTGGAATGGGGGAGAAGAGCCTGTAGAGCCAATTATTAAGCTCTCATTATGGGAATCCTATAATCCAGGAGCAGGACATACGAATACATGGATTCAAATTCTCACGATTCAAGGCATTTCAAGCTTAAGCCCACTTTGCTCCCCATATTCCACAGACACAACAATGAAGAACCTTACATACACCTCCAGCAATTCTATCGCATCTACAACACAATCATTACACTAACATCTTGTTAGAGGTTGTGAAGATGATGGATTTTCCCTTCAACCTGATGGACAAGGCCCTTTATTGGGTAAATCATATAGGAAAAGTTGTCACTACATGGGAAGAGTTGAGGTCTGCTTTTCTAAGCAAATATTACCCTCTTGGATGCCTCAACCAAATGATATTGCTGATAGACAACTTCTCCTAGATGTCCCATGAGCCTATTCATGTGGCGTGTGAACGATTTAAAGATTTAATGGAGAAGTGCATCCATCACGATATTCCAAAGACAAGCCCATCACAAAATTTCTTTGGGGGTCTAAGTCATGAGAATCATAAGTTGGTAGATGCCGCTTGTGGGGGTAGTCACTTTAACAAGGATGAGGATGTCCTATATCAGATTTTCGAGGAGATGGTAGAGAGCTCCATAGCTTTGTCTTCTTGACGGGCATTGCAGAAAGATCGCGTGCCTTTTTCTACTACAGTAGCACCCCACAAGGCTATCAATATGATGGCATCTCATGAAGTGGATAGGGTGCATAGTTCTAGTCTGGCCATCATTAGAAACCACATATCCAAAGTTTATATAATTAAAAAACGATCCAAGGAGATTGAGAAGCTCCAAGTGATCGAACAGAGGAGAAGAACCTGGACAAGCTGGATGAAATAACGAAGCATCTTGAGCTTCTTGTCAGTACGATCAATGCATGCTAGAGCGCGAGTGCAGCACCTGACACTTTTATTGGGGAGAAGACTTCTTCCACAACCACCCAGCAGAGTATCGAAGGACCACACACAGTTCAACACATTTATTAAGTGCAGACCCCTGATCAGGTTCCACAACACTCACAGCAGATTGTCCCATACTAACAGGAAGGTCCATACATTCCTGAACATCAGGTTCTACCTCCCCCTATAATTTAGGAGGTGAATAGTGTCTGGTTCGACCGAGAGCGTAACCAGCCTCGTCCATTAGGACAAGGCCAGTTTGGTTCCCAACAGGTTCAGAGAACCACCCACCAGTTTCAGGGTGATAGACCACACCAGTACCAGCACCAGCAGTTCCAGCCTCAATATCAGTCTCTACATCACTTTCAAAATTGGAGACATGGCCAGCAGCAGTAGTCCGCTTATTTTCCACAGTCTTACCATCAACAATAGTCTGCATATTTCCCTCCTCCTCCTCCTCCTCATTATTAGCAGTAGTATCGATACCAACAACCTCCACACTATCAGTTTCGGCGACAACTGATCATTGAGCATCCTAAGGCCCCTTTCGTGAATCCCGCACTTTATTAGCTTGTACTGCTCATGAGGAACATGAATGAACTGACTCAGAGAATCGTTGACCTGACCACCACAAAGACACTGATTACTCCACAGGTCGAGGCCAACCCCAACAATTTCAGATGTAAGGAGCAGGTACCCATGACCCATGCACACCCGAGATAGGTATGTCCCTTGATTTTACATGTTTAATTAACGACATTCATCTTAGGAGTGGAAGGAGATTGCAGTCGCATGCACACCAGTTGGGGTTGGGACATTGAGATACTGGGAGAGCTTCATCTTCCACATCATCTTCTTTACTAGAAGTCGAGAGGTCTAGTGTAGCAATACCTGAATTTGGAGTTTCACCACCTTCACCACCGCATTCACCTTTACCAGGCAGATGCAGACCACCATCAGTTGAGAGGGAGAATACACCACTCATGCATCCTTCTTCTACAAAAGCAGTAACAACCTGTCCTATTTTAGATTTTTTTTCCTTATCCTAATATGGACAACCCTATACAGATTGATTCTGGTGTCCCATTGTATAAGAGGATTCTACTTTGAATAATTGAAATGCAATTTGAATGTTTCTTCTATTCTGTGTCATTTCCTTCTGCTCTAGATATAGAAAATCACTCAGAAGTGTCAGATTGTGTCAAATATAATATCCCAATCTTCTCATGGCATTCAAATCACATTCGTATCAATGTCAAACAATTGGATCAAGATCGGATATCCAGTCTACTTAGAGAAATCACTAAAAACCAAAGCTATTCCATCATCAGTTCCTCGAAATGGAAGCATCATTGTATACAGTCGTTTATGATATCACCCTCATGTATTCCTAATACATGTACATATTTTATACTGTAAGACCATCATCAAACCTAATGTTGTGGTCTTATTTTGGATTGTTTCCTTTAGGGTTTTTTGTTAAGTTTCTCATTCCATCATTAGGAGTATGTATCAATCATATGATTTTCAAAAGCATATATCATAACTATAAATCCTGTCTTGATTTAACAGTGAGATGACCATTTATGGAATTTGGTTAGTCCCAATATCTCATGAGTGAGCTCAAGTCTTCCGATTTGGTAGTGAATCTTTATGATCCCTTTAAGAGATCATATTATTCATATGTCCTTGTATGCACACCAGCTCGCTGGTATATAGTCCTTGATTATGTCATCAACCTAATGGTCTGCCTAATGTTAATACTCAAACATTTTTCTCCGGTCAAATGATGTGTGCCTATATCTTGATAAGATACAACATTGGTCTTATCTATCTCGATCTCGCTAAGTCAACTTTTTCACTTAACACATCATACACCTTTGAATCTCTATTCCTATGTAGAGGACCTGCATCAAGAGGTTAGTCAGATATCAACCTTTGGAGTAAGGATTGCCATCTCCTTTTCAGGTTGGAGATGCTCTCTTATCATTTGACGGTGTCAGTCGAGTTCTAAATCTAACTCTTTAGATTATCAACTTAGCCCCATCCTTTATTATACAACCCTTAGATCAACATCTATATGATTATCAAGATGGTTAATGTACATAACCGTAATTGTACGAAGGGACCCAATAAGTGCATTCATTTATTATTATCTGACATGGAGTAAAAATCGTTAACTTTTATTGATGTGAATAAGAATATTACAATAGCATTTATTATAGAAATGATTTCCCAAGGGCTTACATGTCTAATAATCTCCCACTATCCATCAAAACCATTTTGATACAATCCTTAAACCCATACACATAACATGTAGGTCGAAAACCTTTTAGGATAAAGGTTTGGTAAGTGGATCAACAATGTCGACGGTGGAGGCCACTCACGCTTCTATATCTCTTGAATGATATGGTATTCATATACACGTGATTGCTCTTTTGATGCCATCTAGGTTCCCTAACCTGAGTAATGTCTCCTGTGTTATTACAGAGCAACATGACGGGATTATCTAAGGTAACTATGCCCAACTCCAAAATGAACTTGTGCAACCATACTGCCTCTTTTGCAGCATTTGATGCATTGGCTTATGTTGTCGAAACGGTCGTGGTTTCCTGGTTCGTGCTTCTTCAGCATACAACACCATAGTTCAACAAGAATATGAATCCCGAAATTGAATTTCTTTCATCAATGCCAAACCGGAAGTCTGAATATGTGTATCTTAAGACTTGAGATAGCTATCTCCAAAGACCAGGACGTAAGCTTGCGTTCATCTTAGATCTTTCAATATGTTCTTCATTGCATTCCAGTATTGTTATCCATAGCATGGGTTGGTAATGGCTTACCACTCCCACTGCATGGTAGATATCTAGACTTGTGCACATCATGGCATATAGGCTTGCAGCAACCGATGAATATGGGCATCCAGCCATGCCCTTCTTTTCCTCAACACTTTAAGGAGCCATCCCTTTATACAGGTTGATACCATGTCGTAAGGGAAGGAAACATTTCTTGGAATTTTCTATATGGGATTGTTCCAAGATTTTCTTAATGTACCCATGTTGGGAGGATCCAAAATCCTCTTTTCTCTGTTTCTGAACAATTTCAGTCCCAAGATGTAAGAGGCTTATCCAAGATCTTTCATCTTCAAGATTTGCATTAACCAGATCTTATCACTAGACATCAATCATGTGTCATTCCCAATGATAAGGATGTCATTTACATTGAGTACAGTGAGCATAACGGAGCTCCCACTGAGCTTTTTGTATATACATGGCTTATCAGGATTCTGAATGAAATCATAACTCTTTATGATTTAATTGTATTCGATGTTCAAGCTACAAGAAGCTTGTTTGATCCCATAGATGGATTGCTTCAGCTTGTATACTTTATCATCCTTAATTTTGAAGCCTTCGGGCTGCTACATATATTTATACTCCTTGAGGTACCCATTGAGGAGCACAGTCTTAACATCCATCTGCCATATGTCGTAGTCAAGATGTGTAGTTATAGCTAGTAGTGCCCTGATGGATTTAAGCATAGCCACATGAGAGAATGTCTCATCGTATTTGATGTCTTCTCTCTGTGTGTAGCCATTGGCTCTGAAGGAAGTCATCTTCCAAGAACATTACATCCCTTATGAATCTCCATTTCATCACCTTTATTTTTCATTTTGGACATAAATCTCTAGCTAAGTATATATATTTATTTATACAAAATAACATCCATTTATTGACATTAAAATTATGTATAAATATTGGTATTTAATTCAAAATAAAAGAATAAAGGAAAGAAAAGAAAAAAGAATGAAGCGTCAAAGACACTGAATGACCCTAAACCCAAGACCCAGTCATCATAATGACTTGGTCGACGAGGAATAAAGTAGGGGGAGATATGGTAGATAATGTGTACATAAAACACTCAAAACCCCTTTTTTTTTATTCAACAATAAATGCATTTTGGCACCTATTTTATTTTAATATTTATATAGCTCAAATAATAAAACCCTCAACATGTAATTTGTATATAAAAATACAAAGAAAAAAATACAAAATTTATTTCATACAAAAATAATGCACAATGCTCTGGGGGCACACATAATAAAAAGCCATAAACAAACTTTCCAGACTTATATCTCTCCATAAGAACTCAGAATTGACCAAACTCATTTTTATTGTTCATAAAATTAAGTTATCTATTTAATGAAGGAGATTTTATTTAATTTAGAGTTGAGATGCAAAAGTTGGTTTCTGGGTCCCATTGTACTATATACTAGTATATAATATTCATTATATTTATTCTTTATATTTTTAACTTTTTATATTTTTTATACTTGTAAATATTATTCAAAATACATATAAATAATACATATAAAACCAATCCATGAAAAAAAAAATTAAACTAAATTGTATCTAAATATATTGGTAAGCAATACATATGTAATACATATACATATTTATTTATGTAAATAACACAACAACAACAAAAAAGACTTTTCCCACAAGTAAGTAGGGTTGGCTACATGGATTCTTCGCCTCCATTCATATCTATCTTGGGTCATGATGAGGCTAAGAAATCGGTTTCGTGGCTTTTTATTGAAGGAAGTGGTCAGTTGTAGCAAAAGCCGTGAAACAAAATCGGTTCTTGAACCTATCAAACAATTACGGTTTTCGGTCGGAAAATTGTTCACTAATATTTTACCAGGCAAGTGTTCCTGGGTCGAACTCAAGGAGGCAGAATAAATTCCCTAGATTTTTATCCTCGTAATCTTATTTTTAATTCTTCTCTAAGTTATCGAGTCAAAACACTCTTTTTTATTGATTTTTATTTTTTTATTTTAATTGATTTTATTAGTTTCAAATTTTTATTTAATTTTCAAAAAGGGGAATTTTTCAAAAGATTTACTTATTATATAATAGGTGAATAATAGCTAGGTGATACTATATAGTTAAATGATCGGGGTTCGAGCCGCGAACTCGAGCTACAGAAGAAGACAAACCAAAACAAGACGGCTTTCGATAAAATCAAAACACGTCGAAAACACGTCAAAAATCCACGAAAAGTTTATACTAGGTAGTTGGGGTAGTTGTGTAACTACCCTCAAGAAATCGTCGAAAATTCGAGGTCACAAGAAGTAGAAACAACCCCTACAGCCCAGGGGCATAACCGCAAAGAAAAACTATTTAAAATGTTTGCAGTTAGGTCCTTAAGGACTGTTCTGAAGAAAAAGTAAACAAATGTTTACATTTATGTCCCTGCGGAGGGACCTAAATGTAAAGAAAGAAAACCTGGGGGGCGGACTGAACTTCTGGAAGCTTGCTGGATGTACTTTGTAAATTTTCCACCGTTTCGTTTTCTGCAGTTGAGATTAGAACGTTCGCGCCTCGATCGGAAGGCCACAGGTGCGCCATGTGTCGCGCACTTGTGCTTCCCCTGTTCTTGAGGTTGTTGTAGCTGATGGCGACGAGCTCTTCTTCTCCCATTTATCGCGGCCGATCTCCGACGGCTTTGGCGCTCCGACGGGGCCAGAGGGTGGCTCCTCCACCCCCGAGCTCGCCTGCGGTAGAGAGGAGGCTGGCGCTGCTCCGAGCAGCGGTGGAATGTTGACGAAGACGACGGTCTCAGATCCCTGGAGGTGAATCAGTCATGGCTGTCCATCTTGGAGTGGCTTTTGATGAAGATCGAAGGCTCCCAGATGATGAGAAGTACCTCGCGATGAAGCAGAACCTGCAATCGACAAGTTCGTATGCTCGATTCGTGTTGAATCGGCCAGCAGATGAAAGATCACAAGCTCCAAAGATGAGAGAAAATCTTAAGCTCCCAGAAAAACGACTAGTTGCGTGAAGAACGACGAGGGTTTGAGATCGAGTTGAGACGAATTTAAAACGAATCGAAAGGAAGTATCGAATATGCGTCTAAGATGGATGATCAATCTACCTAAATCGCGGATTAGCCACACTAATCGTGGCTCACAAATCGAGAAGAAAGACAACTAAAGTGGAGGAAGAGGTCTGGGGAGTCTAGGTGTATTACCTGGACAAAGAAGCTCGACGGCGGCCAAAGACCGGAGCGGAACGCGGCGTACGCGACGATGCAAGGCGGAGCTTGGCCTTGGAACGATCCTCCGACGTGCCTTCTTCCTCGCGAGATCCTCCACGACGCTGTCACCGCCTCAGGTTGACCGGAGCGAAGCTTGGAGGTTGGGGGTCGGTTAGCCTGGAGCTGAAGCTCTCGGTTGTTGGAAAGTTAAGCTCATATGGCGACCTTGGAGCCTTTATATAGGGAGTTTGGCGTGGGCTCCAAGTTGAAATCGTTGGTGGCGATGGAGAGGGTTGTTAGAGGAAGAAAATAGACGATTAGGATTGATCAGAAGCTCCTGCAGTGGCGCGAGAAAATCAGTTGAAGTCGGCCAGTCGAGCAGGTCCGACGAAACTTCTTCTTGAAGAAGAAGGTCCCAGGTGCTGACAAGTGTAAGCACCTGGTTTGTCCAGAGGCTGAAGTTGATTGTAAAATATATAATAATTAGTAAATAATGTTATTTTAATTAGGTATAAATACAAGAAAGTTAAATAAATTAATTTTCTAAATTATGGTATAAATACTTTAATAAATAATAAATATTATTTAAAATATAAATATTATATTAATAAATATGTATTTATAAATAGGTTTTAGATTTTTAAGTTAATAAATAAATAAGTAAAAATTAATTTTATTTTCTTAATTATTAGGGTATTAAATAAGGTTTATACGAAATTTTATAGATTTTTATAAATTTCTTTACATATTTTAATAAATAGGGTTAGTATCTAAGTAGGTCATTTATACCTATATTTTAGGGTTTTTGATTTTATTAAAATAATAAATAGTTCCCAAAAATTATGAAATAATTTATGGTGAAACTACAAGATCATGAAATAATTTAAAAATTATAAAATTAAGAAAATGATAAATAATGTGTGTTACATAAAATAAATAGCCCAGAAACCCCTTTGTCTTTTGATCCCAAAACCGACTTTTTGCAAACGGACTCCGAATCCGATGAAACCACCTTTATTAATTAGAGAATATTATTTTATGAACATTAAAGGTGAGTAGAGTGAAATTGGAGTTCGTTTGAGGAAGTTATGATATTCGGAAGTTGAGATTTTGACAATTTGCAGGCTGGGTGTCTTGGCATATATACAGGGTAATATTTTTAACTTATTTTTATAACTTTATGTACATTTTTAGGAATAATTAGGAGAAGAGTTTGGTGAAAAATACATTCATATGAAATAATTAAAATTCTTTGAAGTTTTGTATTTATTGTATAAATAATGAAAGGTGTATATGTGTGTGATAAATTATTTTTCTATGGTTTTCTTTCCTTATCTCCCCCTACTTATTGGTTTGTCGACCAATCCTTGCTGACTTGGTCTCGGGGGTTGGGCTATAAATATATCTTACAGCTATATTTATATTTTAAGTCATATTGTATATATACATATATTCAACCTGCCTTTTTCTTTATTTTTCTAGTTCTTTATTTATTTACATGATTTTAGTGGTTAAAAGTGAATATTTACACATGAATGGTGTTTTGTTAAAATATGAGATTTAATGGATATTTACATGTATTTGTTAAGGGTTTTAAGACAAAATGCGATAGAAAAGTTAATGAATCATGGATTCATCAACCCCCTATACTTAAACTTTGCTAGTCCCTTAGCAAACACTTATTTTGAAAAAGTAAGTGAAAAAGAAAGAAAGTTAGAATGAATTTGTTTTCCTAAACCAATTCATGAGAACAGACAAAGGACAGAGCTCGATCGGGCCTGAAACAAGCATTTTGTCGGAACCTTAACTAGGATTAGGATTTTATCCTCAACAGTCCTCAAGTTCCATAATCCTTACTCAAGATCACTTCATCGGCTAGTTCAGACTCACTTATTCATATCGCAAACTCTATCATCCTTGAAGTCAACTTGTACAGTGTGTGAATGTATTTAGCTCTTCCTACTTAGAGAACCGAAGAAACCGTCAATCCCGGTTATACACTCCTATGGCTTCCTTATCCCGCTACTCTTTCCTCGGGGAGGGAGGTATTCCCTTCTGAGTTCAGTTCTGTTATGTCCACAATCGAATATAGGGAGAAATTAGAAGAATGAGAAAAGAAGTGGAGTGCGACCAGTGTAGACGCATCTCCTTGTGAAGCCCAACCGGTGTAGCTGAGTCTCCACTAAGATGTGCAGGCATATTTTGTGGAAGCTTGGACCATTGTGGTCTTATTTGGTGGCTTCTATATTGCTTTGACTTTGTAATTTGCTTGCTCTGCATTCATCTTTTGTGCCTTGACGGATATAGCATCTTTTTAGTCCGTCCATTTTTTGAGGTCTTAGAAAAATTGTGTCAACAAATCCTTCCCTCATCCGAAGAAACTATCGCAACCCCAATCTCTCCCGTCTTTAGACGTCAATGCCGCAAAGATAAGGATAGGAACGCACTACCAAGGTGTACTGCCCTTCGGAACTCCATGCGAGTTGAGCTAAGTGCAAAGTGCGTGTGTTCAAAATTGGTTCACTGGTGTAGAGTTGTACGTATGACTCCAAATGGTCTACTTAAGCTCAGATGACTTGATTTCCCGAATATGGTCTTACGGAACCCAAAGATTTTAAGTCACCAGACCTGAAGAGTCTAAATTCCAATTCCTAATTAGGCTCCTTACAACGAGAGTTAAAGGCTGTAATGAAGCTCCATCCTTTAGACTAGACTCAGTCCTTATTTCCGGAAATCAAACTTATTCTGAAAAATACGAATGCAAATGCAACCATGTTTTTGTGAAGTGTATTTTCTGAATTTTACTCATTTTTATGGATTTTAAGGATTTTGTAATTTTTACAAATTTTAGGACTTTGTATTTTTTATGGATTTTATGATTTTTATAAACAAGATTTTATTCATGAATTTTACAAGATATATTTTATTTGAGTTAAGTGTCTAATGTATTTTACAAATTTTATCTACAAAGTATTTTACAAGGGTTGAATGGTTTTTATACATGTTTTAATAAATAGGATTTTAAATAAGTATTATACACATTTTAAGTACAAATTTTAAATATAAATTTTAATTACAAGTTTTAAATACAATTTTAAACATATTTTACTTATTTACAGGATTCTATAAATAAAAGAGTGGATTTTAAATTAACCCTTACCCACTTTTTTTTGGATTTTATAGATATAGAAAATACATAAAAGTACGAGTTATGGACGAAAGTATATATACAATATATACGCACCCCCCTATACTTAGCTTGAGCTATGTCCTCATAGTGTCAAAAGAGAAAAAGGAGGACATAACTCGTGCTAAGTAAAAGTGGGTGAAAAAGGATATCGATCACAAGTCAGTCAACCCCCCCATACTTACGATCAGGTCATCGTAAGTATCAAGGGAGAGCAAAAACGGGATGACTGAATGAAAAGGATAAATAACGAAAGTTCAAAAGGAAAAGAATACGAAATCATCAAAATCACTCTGTCCCCCCTATACTTAGGATAAGGCATCCTAAGTATAGAAAAGAGTGTAGCCAAAAATTGGGGACCAGTGATTCGTGAAAAAGAATGGCTATACGAAAGAATCAGTACAAAAAATAAAACGTAAATCAGCGGGCAATCGGTCCCCCCTATACTTAGGATCTGGTATCCTAAGCATAGAAGACGAGCAAAAACTGGGGACGATTGTGGTCTACGAAGAATGTACAAGTGTTGTGAATCTTCTGAAAAGAATGGCTCAAAAGAATTTGTACAAGAAGAAGTGAAGGAATGATCATGATTCCTGTACAAAGTAGATCACTTCAGTACGGGCCAGATGATCAGTAGTCTCTACGAAGTGCTTCAACCTCTGCCCGTTAACCACGAACGGCTCTGCACCAGGTGACACATCTGATATTGCAATACTGCCATTATCGTGCACCGTTCTGACTATGTATGGTCCTTCCCATTTGCTTTTCAATTTGCCGGGAAAAATTCTCAACCTTGCATTGAACAACCAGACTTTCTGCCAAGGGACAAAGCTCTTGTGTCGAATATGTTTGTCATGCCATTTCTTCACTTTGTCCTTAAAAATATGTGTGTTCTCGTATGCTTGATTTCGAATTTCTACCAGCTCATTCAGATCTATCTTTCTCTTGGCTCCTGCTTTCTGCATATCCATCAGTATCTCTCGAATTGCTCACTCAGATTTGTGCATGATCTCTACGGGCAAGTGGCACAACTTTCCATAAACTAGCCTGAATGGTGAAGTGCCTAAGGGAGTCTTGTATGCAGTACGATATGCCCAAAGAACTTGATCTAGAAGAAGTGACCAGTTCTTCCTATCCGGTCGTACTAGTTTCTGGAGAATTGATTTCACCTCCCTATTCGAGACTTCAGCCATGCCATTCATCTGCGGGTGGTAAGGAGAAGCTACTCTGTGATCGATGCTTTATTGTTTGACTAGCTTTTTCACCTCCTTATTAATGAAATGGCTACCCCCATCAGAGATTAGAATACGAGGGATCCCGAACCGCGAAATGATGTGTTCCCTTAGGAACTTGCAAACAGTCTTACTATCTGCGGTTCGTGCGGGTATAGCCTCCACCAATCTGCTAACATAGTCTACAGCGAGAAGAATGTACTCAAAGCCGCTGCTAGAAGGAAACGGTCCCATAAAATCTATACCCCATGCGTCAAAGATCTCACAGATAATGACGGGTCGCATCGGCATTGCATCTCTAGCACTGATTGTTCCTACAACTCTTTGACAATCTGGACAACTCTTTACGAATGTGTAGGCATCTCTGGTAAGAGTTGGCCACCATAATCTGCTCTGTAGTACCTTCTGCGTTGTCCTCTTCCCTGAATGATGTCCTCCTGACTCTAAAGAATGACACAAAGTGAGGACACTATTATATTCCTCCTGAGGAATACATCGCCTGTAAACACAATCCGGTCCTTCGCGAAAAAGAAGCGGATCCTCCCAATGGTAGTATCGTGCCTCAGAAACTAGTTTCTCAACTCTGTTCTTCGGCCAACCCTGAGGACTTTTCTGTGTTACCAGAAAATTCACTATGTCTGCATACCACGGAAGTTCTGTAACCGCAAAGATGCTCTCGTCAGGAAATCTCTCTGCGATCTCTGGTGTGTACTCAACTGAAGGATGATCTGTCTGTAAGCGGGAGAGGTGATCAGCTACCACATTCTTTACTCCAGGTTTATCCTTGATATCCAAATCGAATTCCTGAAGTAAGAGAATCCATCTAAGAAAGCGTGCCTTGGCATCCTTCTTTTCCATTAAAAATCTGATAGCTGAGTGATCGGTGTAAACTGTGATTTTTGAGCCAAGCAGATATGATCGAAACATGTCTAATGCAAACACTACTGCCAACATCTCCTTTTCTGTCACTATGTAGTTTCTCTGAGCATCATCTAAGGTTTTGCTGGCATAGTGAATAGCTACGGGAAGTCCATTCCTCCTCTGCCCTAATACAGCCCCGACCGCAAAATCTGATGCATCCGTCATGATCTCGAAGGGTAGAGACCAATCAGGCGGCTGTAGGATAGGAGCACTGATTATCTTTTCTTTCAATGAGAGGAAGGCATTAAGACATTTGTCATTTAAAACGAACTCGATGTCTTTGCCTAGCAATTCAGTTAACGGTCGGGCAATCTTGGAGAAATCTTGGATAAATCGTCGGTAAAAGCCGATGTGCCCCAGAAATGACCGTAACTGTTTGATGTTGGATGGTGGCTTGAGTTTCTTGATGACATCCACCTTAGCAGGGTCAACCTCCATGCCTCGCTGGGAGATGACGTGCCCCAACACGATCCCGTGAGTAACCATAAAATGGCTCTTTTCCCAGGACAGAACGAGATCTACCTCACAACACTTTTTTAGAACCTGGTCTAGGTGCGCTAAACAATCGTCAAAGGACTCACCATAGACCGAAAAATCATCCATAAAAACCTCTAGAAAATCACCGACCATGTCCGCAAAAATAGCAAGCATGCACCTCTGGAAAGTCGCAGGAGCGTTGCACAATCCAAAGGGCATCCGTCTAAAGGCATACGTGCCGAACGGACAAGTAAAGGTGGTTTTCTCCTGGTCTCTAGGAGCAATTGATACCTGGTTGTATCCGGAGTAACCATCAAGGAAACAGAAGTACCCCTTCCCTGCCACCGTTCCATGACCTGGTCTATAAAAGGCAAACGGAAGTGGTCCTTCTTCGTCGCGGTGTTCAACTTCCTGTAGTCAACACATACTCGCCACGACGTGGTTACTCTCTTTGGACTCTCCTCCCCACTCTCGTTTTTCACCATCTGAATTCCCGACTTCTTCGGGACAACATGTAATGGGCTAACCCATTCGGAGTTGGAGATGGGATAAATGAACCCTGCGTCGCACCATTTCGTAATCTCTTTCTTGACAACTTCTCGTAAAACCGGATTCAGCCTACGCTGAAACTCTCTGGAGGGTTTGCTGTCATGATCGAGATAGATATGATGTGAACACAAAGCAGGATTAATCCCGCGGAGATCGGATACAGTCCACCCAATGGCCTTGCGGTTTCTTTCTAGAATCTCCATCAGTCGAGATTCTTGATCATCGGTCAAAGTTGAGCTGATAATGACCGGAAACCGTTGATGTGGACCCGCAAGGAAGGCATATTTCATGTTTGGTGGCAATGTTTTAAGTTCTAGCAAGGTAGTATCTGTATCTTCTGAAACATCATCTGTAGTTGTATGGGGATCTGTATCGGTAGGTGATGTGTCCGCAATTTGATTCTCCACCATCTCAATGTGCTCTAGAGTTGGACTACAGAAGATGTTCAAGACATCATCCGACTCATCAGAATGATCAGAAGAGAATAAATCAGCTAGATAGAATTCTGATTCATTTGAGACGGAGGAATTGTGTAAAGTTTCTGATTCTGAAAGATATGCATTGATTTCGTCAGAAGTCTGATCCCTTTGGTTTTCATCATCCAGACTGAAGTATAAGGTCCCATCAGAAGAATTACCTCCTGAGGTCTCGGACCCGTCCTCTGTAAAACATTCTTGGGTCTCTACCTGATATCTTTCGAGGTCGTCAAGATGAACCTCATCCATATAATCGCAGTAGGCTAAAGAGCTCAGAAAATCTGAAGATGCATCACTGAAAGTGTTTGATTCTCTCGCCATCTCTATATGTACCTTTTCGTCCTCAGCGCGAAAAGATACCTTCCCTTTATCATAATCGAAGAGAGCCTTTGTGGTCTCTAGAAAAGGCCTCCCGAGAATGATCGGGGTAAGGTGTAAATGTGCAGGGCAATTCATATCTAGGACCGTAAAGTCCACTGGAAATTGCAGACCCTGCACGGTTACGATAACGTTCCTAAGTATACCCTTAGGTCTCTTTACGGATCTATCAGCAAACTGAATGATCGCGCGGGATTTGTAAAGGGGACCTAACTCGAGCTTCTCGAGTAAGGAAGCAGGTATCAAATTGATCGAGGAACCGTTATCTAATAGAGTGCGATTGAACTCGGCTTTTGCGATCTCGCATCTGACATAATGTGCCCCTGAGTCTTTTTTCTTCTTTGGTAGCTTATTCTGTATCGCATAGGATGTAGCCTTAGTCAAGACATGTTTTTCTGTTCGGGATCTCTTTTTCCTACGCGTGGTGCATCTGTTTTTCAATTGATTCTTGAGCGTAGGAAATTGATCTAAGGCATCATGAAGAGGGATCTTCAGAAAGATGTGATCTTTGAGTAACTTTTCGATCTGTGGAGATTCGAGATTATTTTTGGTCTTTTTCTTTCCTTTTCCAAACAAAGCATCGGGAAAAGGAATAAAGTCAGGAGTCAGAAAATCAGAAGTTTTATTTAACTCAGAATTAGCATTTACATCGAGAGTCTCAGAATTATTTACAAAACTCTCTAAAACAGGAGAAGAAGTGTTTTTATCCGGGCTCTCTATCTGATATGGCGTGATGTCATCGTCTGAGTCGCCAGTATCCATATCTGATGTGTTGGCATTGCTCCCGTCTCTTGATTCTGCGTCCTCATCCTCTTGCGGTTTCTCCTCCTCGGCTTCAGGATCATGCTTGTGCTCCTCTAGTGCCCTCTCCTCTTCTCCAACAGGTGTTTGCGGTGATCTACCGCTCTTGAGACGAATGAAGTTAGATAAAAATTCAGGAAACGAGATCTTACCTATAGTATCTACCTGCTCTGGATACCTCCTCTTGTTATTCGGGTACATCTGAGGCTGGGCTGGGAGAGTGGTCTTTGGCACGGTTAACTCGTCCAGACGACGGTTAACCTGCTCCATCTCAGTCTTGTGCGCTATCTGGAGTGTACTGAGCATATCCATGATCTGATTGAGAGCCTGGGCCTGTGAAGACATCTCCGGTTTGGTGTGGTGGCCCTGGCTTGCTCCTCTCTCCTGCCTTGGCGTGAAATGCTGAGAGGTGGAAGGCTGGGAGTAGCGCTGAGGTGTGGAGGAAGACTGTTGCGGCTGCTGAAAAGAATAATTCGGTGAAAACTGGGCAGGGTGCTGATATGAAGGCTGCGGTCTCTGATGGTAGACATTCGGATGAGACTACTACGGCGTAAAGCTCTAGCGGTGCTGGAATTGTGGACGTCCATGCTGCAGATGACCGTATGGCTGCTGCGGCTGCTGATTCGGTATACTCGGCTGCTGCATCGGAGTATACCAAATCCCGTTGATCTCAAAAGTGGATTGCGGCTCCACCTCCATCTCTGCGGTGCTGATGATCTGGCCAGAATTGGCATGAGACTGATCCTCATGCCAATCAATCTGCGGAATCTCGGGTTCGCTCTGGATGTAATGTATCTGATAGGTGGGTGGAGCGGGTGCGATCCTCTGTGTTGATTGTGCGTTCGAATAAGTCTGGTTCTGCTGGTACTGGATCTGAAGATCAGCGACCTTCTTCGATAGATCACTCAACTGCTGAGGTAGAGATGAGAGTTTCTCCAACTCTCGCAGCGGCTGTAGGTCTTGGACCTGCTTGTGAATCACGTCCACCAACGTCAATTTCTCGCTAATAAAGCCCATGTTGGTGTTGGATTCAGAGTCCGAGATATTCGCCACCTTGTGATTCTCAGTGGTGTGGTGGCTGCGGGGCTTTCTGAAATGCCCGAGTAGAGTCTACGACTCTCGAGTTCTCGGCCATCCCTTCGAAGATGGCCCAGACTGACTCAGCATCCTTGTTCAAGTAACTATCGCCACATGCGGCACTCATGAGCCCCTGTACTTTCGGCTGGAGTCCTCCGAAGTAGTTTCGTACGAGCACCTTCATCGGGATCTCATGATGCGGGCATCTCTTCGTAAGGTCCTTGAATCGATCCCATGCCTCATGGAATGATTCGTTCGGCAGTTGCGTAAAGTTGGAGATCTGGCTCCTCATCATATTCGTCCTTCCTAGAGGAAAATACTTGCGCAGGAAGGTGGAATTCAGGTCGTCCCAGGTGGAGATTTCTCTCCGCAGATGACTTAGCCAATAAAGGGCCTTATCGGCTAAGGCAAAGGGAAAAGCCTTGAGGCGTACGGCCTCCTGTGTCACTTCTGGATAACATGCCGTTCCGCAGATCATCTCAAACAACTGTAATAACGTGAACGGCTCCTCTGCAGCATTCCCATAGTACTTGGGAAGCAAGGAGATGAAGGACGGTCGGAGTTCGTATGGCCCTTGATTCGGCGGTAGCCGAATCCAGTGATGGAGCGTACGAGCGCCCGTGTCATACTCGTCCCGTAAAGTAGCGGGAACCGCAGGCGGTAACTGGTTCCCGGCCCCTGCTCTCAGCGTAGCTATTTCAGCCCGCAGTTCGGTCTGAACTCTATACTGTTCTCGAATCTGTAGATTCATCTGCTGTAATGTATCGAGAATACCTGTCGTGATATCTCCGTTCAGCTCTAGTCTTCCCTCCTGATTGTCTCCAGCTGGTGGCCTCTCGTCTGCTGCTGATCCTTTCCCGTGAGCCATCTGATTGTCTGTAAAGTGAAAACACTCGTAAGAACTCAGCGAAAAATACTCAGGAGATCTAGATGATGTATTGAGGCAAGGGTCTGCCTTAATGATCTGGCCAGGAGGCGAGGGAGTTTGGGTGAGACTCACCTCGAGATCGGATGGGACCGGCTCGGGAAGAGGGTCATCCTGAGCCTGTGAAGACATACGCTCGACGGTGGACGGTCGAAAGCTCACAGGGTCTGAGCCGAAAAGCCGTCGAGACGTCATCTTCGATGTCAAGAGGAAGTCAGGAGAGCACGTGTACGATTCAAATGAGGGAGAAATGCGAAAGCCGCGGAAAACTCACGCCCCGCAAACAAACACAAAGCAAACCCCGTTTTCACCAACTCAACCCTGATGGAGACCGTAAGAGTTCAGTCTTTTTATCTTTTCGATTTTAGGGTTGTGATTAGCAAACGTTTCGATTACGTAGGCTGAGCAAGCCAATAGGTGCCCGATAGTTTCCCCGAGACACTGGCCCGAATCCTTACACGAGACCGCTCGCACTCAGCCAGTATGGGAGTAAGTACGGACCGTTTCTGGCTACCCGTGTTACTTGAGGACGGAGCCTTGCGCAGTGTCCTCTAAACCTCCCACTCTGCTAAGTAAACCCGGACCGTTTCCGGCTACCCGAGCTTACCCACTGAGGAACAACGATCAAATGTATGGACCCAGTAGTATCCCGCAAGAAATACGGGGTTTGGGCTCTATCCATAAGTGTCGGCTCTCAAGCTCGCGCACTCTGAGAAATGTGCGGGGGTTACACTCCCCAAATCACTTGAATTGATTTACGGTTTAAGTCAGATATTTTTAGTAGTCCCGATTTTAATTTTGCAATTTTTATGGTTTTTTTCAGTCAACGTCTATCGATTTTTTTTTTCTTTTTATAAAACCCTAAAGCAAGCACCTAGGTTACGAGTCCTATGACTAGCTACGCGGCACAAATAGATAGAGTAAAAAAAACCTAAACAAATATCTAGAAAAACTGCGGAAAACCGATGAGCGATGAAAACCGCGGTAGGTGCCCTGATCCTCGGATTCACGGTATCCGGCGAATCAGGCCCCGAAAAAAATGGGGGGGGGGTTGTTTATTGTCTATTACAACTCTCTCCCTTTCTCTCTCTTTTACAAACAAAAGTATAATAACTACTCTGCTCCTCTGCAGTCGACTCGTGAAGAAGGAGGCGACCTCTGCTCTTTCAACTGGCTCGGCTTCCGAAGAAGCCGATTGATCCTGCAGGCTCTGCAAAGATGGTTATCAAAGAAAAGCCGATCTAGAAAGCCGCGAAAACCGCAAAGTCGAGAAAGCCGTAAGAAAACAAAAGAAAGACTCAGAAAACAGAACACGAAAAAGCCATACGAGAAACAACACGAAAAACGAAACAAAGAGAAGAGAAAAAAATAAAATCACGAAGAAATGAAAAATCAAAAGAATCTAACGCCTCCCCGGCAACGGCGCCATTTTGATGAGGCTAAAGATTCGGTTTCGCGGCTTTCTTTTATTGAAGAAAGTAGTTGGTTGTAGCAAAAGCCGCGAAACAAGATCGGTTCTTAAACCTATCAAACAATTAAGGTTTTCGGTCGGAAAACCGTTCACTAATATTTTACCAGGCATGTGTTCCTGGGTCGAACTCAAGGAGGCAGAATAAATTCTCTAGATTTTTATCCTCGTAATTTTATTTTTTAATTCTTCTCTAAGTGATCAAGTCAAAACACCTCTTTTTTATTGATTTTTATTTTTATTATTTTTATTTGATTTTATTATTTTCAAATTTTTATTTAATTTTCAAAAAGGGGAATTTTTCAAAAGATTTACTTATTATATAATAGGTGAATAATATCTAGGTGATACTATATAGTAAAATGATCGGGGTTCGAGCCGCGAACTCGAGCTACACAAGAAGACAAACCAAAACAAGACGGCTTTCGATAAAATCAAAACACGTCGAAAACACGTCAAAAATCCACGAAAATTTTATACTAGGTAGTTGGGTTAGTTGTGTAACTACCCTCAAGAAATCGTCGAAAATCGAGGTCACAAGAAGTAGAAACAACCCCTACAGCCCAGGGGCATAAGCGCAAAGAAAAACTATTTAAAATGTTTGCAGTTAGGTCCTCAAGGACTGTTCTGAAGAAAAAGTAAACAAATATTTACATTTAGGTCCCCGTGGAGGGACCTAAATGTAAATAAAGAAAACCTGGGGGGCGGACTGAACTTCTGGAAGCTTGCTGGATGTACTTTGTAAATTTTCCACCGTTTCGTTTTCTGCGGCTGAGATTAGAATGTTCGCGCCTCGATCGGAAGGCCATAGGTGCGCCGCATGTCGCGCACCTGTGCTTCCCCTGTTCTTGAGGTTGTTGCAGCTGATGGCGACGAGCTCTTCTTCTACAATTTATCGCGTCCGATCTCCGACGGCTTTGGCGCTCCGGCGAGGCCAGAGGGGTGGCTCCTCCACCCCTCGAGCTCACCCGCGGTAGAGAGGAGGTTGGCGCTGCTCCGAGCGGCAGTGGAATGTCGACGAAGACGACGGCCTCAGATCCCTGGAGGTGAATCAGTCATGGCGGTCCATCTTTGGAATGGCTTTTGATGAAGATCGAAGGTTCCCAGATGATGAGAATTACCTCGCAATGAAGCAGAACCTGCAATGGACATGTTCGTATGCTCGATTCGTGTTGAATCAGCCAACAGATGAAAGATCACAAGCTCCAAAGATGAAAAAGAATCTTAAGCTCCCAGCAAAACGACCAGTTGCGTGAAGAACGACGAGGGTTTGAGATCGATTTGAGACGAATTTAAAACGAATCGAAAGGAAGTATCGAATATGCGTCTAAGATGGATGATCAATCTACCTAAATCGCGGATTAGCCACGCTAATCGTGGCTCGCAAATCGAGAAGAAAAACAACTAAAGTGGAGGAAGAGGTCTGGGGAGTCTAGGTGTATTACCTGGACAAAGAAGCTCGACGGCGACCAAAGACCGGAGCGGAACGCGGCGTACGCGGCGATGCAAGGCGGATCTTGGCCTTGGAACGATCCTCCGACGTGCCTTCTTCCTCACGAGATCCTCCACGGCGCTGTCACCGCCTCAGGTTGACTGGAGCGAAGCTTGGAAGGTTGGGGGTCGTTTAGCCTGGAGCTGAAGCTCTGGGTTTGTTGGAAAGTTAAGCTCTAATGGCGACCTTGGAGCCTTTATATTGGGAGTTTGGCGTGGGCTCCAAGTCGAAATCGATGGTGGCGATGGAGAGGGTTGTTAGAGGAAGAAGATAGACGATTAGGATTGATCAGAAGCTTCTTGAGTGGCACGGGAAAATTAGTTGAAGTCGGCCAGTTGAGCAGGTCCGGCGGAACTTCTTCTTGAAGAAGAAGGTCCCAGGTGCTGACAAGTGTCAGCACCTAGTTTGTCCAGAGGCTGAAATTGATTGTAAAATATATAATAATGAGTAAATAATGTTATTTTAATTAGGTATAAATACAAGAAAGTTAAATAAATTAATTTTCTAAATTATGGTAGGTTTTAGATTTTTAAGTTAATAAATAAATAAGTAAAAATTAATTTTATATTTTCTTAATTATTAGGTTATTAAATAAGGTTTATACGAATTTTTATAGATTTTTATAAATTTCTTTACATATTTTAATAAATAGGGTTAGTATCTAAGTAGGTCATTTATACCTATATTTTAGGGTTTTTGATTTTATTAAAATAATAAATAGTTCCCAAAAATTATGAAATAATTTATGGTGAAACTACAAGATTATGAAATATTTTAAAAGTTATAAAATTAAGAAAATGATAAATAATGTGTGTTACATAAAATAAATAGCCCAGAAACCCCTTTGTCTTTTTATCCCAAAACCGACTTTTTGCAAACGGACTCTGAATTCGATGAAACCACCTTTTTATTAATTAGAGAATATTATTTTATGAACTTTAAAGGTGAGTAGAGTGAAATTGGAGTTCGTATGAGGAAGTTATGATGTTCGGAAGTTGAGAATTTGACAATTTGCAGGCTGGGTTTCTTGGCATATATATAAGGTAATATTTTTAACTTATTATTATAATTTTATATACATTTTTAGGAATTATTAGGAGAAGAGTTTGGTGAAAAATATGTTCATATGAAATAATTAAAATTCTTTGAAGTTATGTATTTATTGTATAAATAATGAAAGGTGTATATGTGTGTGTTAAATTATTTTTCTCTGGTTTTCTTTCCTTATCTCCCCCTACTTATTGGTTTGTCGACCAATCCATGCTGACTTGGTCTCGGGGGTTGGGCTATAAATATATCTTACAGCTATATTTATATTTTAAGTCATATTGTATATATATATATACATATATTCAATCTGCCTTTTTCTTTATTTTTCTGGTTCTTTATTTATTTACATGATTTTAGTGGTTAAAAGTGAATATTTACACATGAATGGTGTTTTGTTAAAAGATGAGATTTAATGGATATTTACATGTATTTGTTAAGGGTTTTAAGACAAAATGCGACGGAAAAGTTAATGAATCATGGATTCATCAGGTCAATCTCGGGCTTATATCCAAAAAACTAAGATTCCTTCATATAGTCTCTTTCCAATGCTTCTTGGGTTGTCCTCGCCCTCTCTTAGCTAGCCCAACATCCCAATACTCGCATCTCCTAACTGGTGCATTAGCTGACCTTCTTTGCAAATGACCAAACCATCTTAAGCAATTTTCTCACATCTTATCCTCGATCGGAGCTACACCAACTTTCATTCTGATTGCATCATTTCGAATCTGATCTTTACGTGTGTGTCTATACATCCACCTTAGCTTTTTCATTTCTGATACAACCATTCTCGTCACATGTCTATGATTCACAAGCCAATATTTAGATCCATATAGCATAGTAGGTCTCACGGCTGCTTTGTAAAACTTTCCTTTCATTTTTAAAGGAATTATCTTATCACAAAGGATAATAGAGGTTCCTCTCCACTTAAGCCAACCTATATTTGTTCTATTCGTAACATCTCCATCAATTTCCCCATAATGTTGCAAAATATATCCCAATTTTTCTGAAGGAATCTCTCTTCCGAATGTTATTGTCACCAATCTTCACCTCGATTCCTTCACCATTGCTTCCCTCAAAGATGCATTCCATATATTTTGTCATAGCCCTACTTATACGAAATCCTTTAGTCTCCAAAGCATGTCTCCAAACTTCAAGATTCTCATTTACTATATCTCTAGTCTCGTCAATCAACACAATATCATCAACAAACAACATACACCAAGGTAACTCATCCTGAATATGACTTGTCAACTCATCCATAATCAAAGTAAAAAGAAATGGACTCAAAGATGAACATTGATGTCAAAATAGCCAGTCTTCCCAGACGGGGTCCTTACACAAGATAAAACCCCACCATACATATCCTTTATGAGATTAATTTATAGGATAGGTACTTGTCTCTTCTCCAAAACTCTCCACAATATCTTTCGTGGGACAGAATCATAAGCATTCTCCAAATGAATAAAGATCATATGGAGGTTCTTCATTTTAGCTCTATAAATCTCCATTGTTCTCCTCAGCGAATGGATGGCTTCAATTGTTGAGCGACCTGACATGAATCCTAATGGATTTTCTTTTATGTTAGAAACTTACTTCAACATTCTTGCGATTATACGTTCGCAAATTTTCATAGTGTGACTCATCAACTTGATACCTCTGTAATTTCAACAGATTTGTATGTCTCCTTTGTTCTTATAAAGAGACCACGATACTTCTCCTCCAATCTTCAGACATTTTCTTGCTTCGCCAAATAACATTGAATAGATTCGTAAATTAAGTCAAACCGTGCTCACCTAAAACTCTCCAGACTTCTACCTGGATGTTATCCGGTCCTATACCTTTCCCAGGTCTCATAACCTTCAAATCCTCCTTTACTTCCTTTCTTTGAATTCGTCTATAGCTTACACGATTCAAGTAACTTTCACTACTAGCTAGATAACCCAAAGTGATCTCTCTATTTCCTTCCCCAATGAAAAGTTTATGGAAGTATTGCTCCCATCTAGTCTATATCCTTCTGAGTAACAAGCACGTGACCTTCCTTGTCCTTAATGCATCTCACTTGAGAAAGGACTTTGGTCTTTCTTTCTCTTGCTTTGGCCAACCCGAGTATGTCCTTATGGCCCTCCTTAGAGTCAACAAAACTTCATAAGCTTTTTAACATAGCTTCACTTACAGCCTTCTTTGCTTCCTTCTTCGCTATTTTTTAGTTTGTGATAGTTTCCTCTATTCTATCCTTAGACATAGCTTTAAAGCATGCTCTTTTAATTTTTAGATTCTCTTGCACCCTTTCACTCCACCATCAAGCCTCCTTTTGACTTGGAGTCTCTCCCTTTGACTCGCCTAGCATCTCTTTGGCTACCTTTCGGATACAAGATGCTACTGCCTCCCACATCTCGTTTGCACTTCCGCTACAATCGCAAGATAAGTCTTCTAAAACCTTCTCCCTGAAGCTCAATTTCTTCAGTGGGAGATTCCACCATCATGTTCTAGTGATCTTAGAAACACTTCTTTTATTTACCAATCATTTTATTTGCACATCAAAGACTAACAAGTGATGTTGGGTTGTCAAACTCTCTCCTGGGATTACTTTGCAGTCTTTTCAACACAACCGATCTATTCTCCTCAACGCAAAGTAGCCTATCTATTTTCTAGTTGGGACTCTCTTATAAGTAATTAAATTCTCTTCCCTCTTCTTGAAGAGACTGTTTGCTATGAAAAGATCATATGTTGTTACAAACTTTAAAATGACTTTTCCCTCTTCACTTCTATCCCCAAAACTATGTCCTCCATGAATACTAGCATACCTTGAAGCATCTTTTACCACATGTCCACTAAGATCTCCACCTATGAAGATCATCTGCCTTTGTGGGATTCCTTATAAAATCTTATCCAGATCCTCCCAAAAAGCTTCATTTGTCCTTTCATCTAAACCAATTTACGGTGCATAAACTGAGATGTTATTCAGAACTTCTTCTTCAAGCACTAATTTTAGCAAAATAATCTGATCCCTGAGTCTTTGCACCTCAACCACACAATCTTTTAAATCCTTATGAACAACCCTCCAACATCGTTTTTGTCCTTATCTTTACCTGAATACACCAGTTTAAAGCATGTCTCCTCGATCTCCCTTGCTTTCTCTCCAACCCATTTAGTCTCTTAAAGACATATTATATGAATATTCTTTCTTTCCATCGTATCCACTATCTCCGTCAATTTTCCAGTTAAAGTTCCAATATTCCAACTACCAATCTGCAACTTCCTTTGCAATCTCTTTTGGACTAACTTCTTTACTCGCATGTGTCCATTATGTGAGAACCCTTGCAAATTTTGGACTACATCCAGGCAGTGATGCAGTAGAACGTGTTTATTTACCTGCATGTGTTCCTCATGTGAGAACCCTTACATATTTTAACTACATCCAGGCTGTGATGTAGCGACCCTTGCCAATTTTTTCATTGCATTCGGGGGATGCAACGCATCGCATGTAGGGAATGCCCCAACGAAATCTATATGTTTGCTTAAATCCATGTTGAAAATAAATAAAATCAAAAAAATATAATAATAATATTTAAATGGGTAATTAAATAAGACATAAATGTATAAAATATGTAAATATAACAATAAAATACAAATACAAAATAAAAATAAAAATGCTTAAAATGCATGTATATATACTAATGTTGATACATATAAATATTAACACCAAATAATTAAGCTTGTAAAAATAAAAAAATTGCCATAAATAATTAAACATTTTTCATGTTTTGACCTAAAAATAATAAATTCATTTATTATTTTAAAACCAATTAATAATTTATTTTTGGTTCCCTATTTTTGGGTTGGCCGATGTGGACCAACCAGGTGACTTGGTTTGTACACAAGGCAAATTAACTGTACTTCCCCCAAAACCCCTTATAGTTAGAATCACGAGACTGATTTTCTCCATTTTCTTGGCCATCATTGATGAATCTGTGATTCATCACTCTAAAAGTTAAAAATAGAGCCTCGTTCCCGAGTAAATAGAGGCATATTACCCTTTATAATGCATAAATAGCATTCATACATGCATTCATAAAATATGCATTTTAACATTCACATCTTGCATTAAATAAGAAGCCAAAACCATTTGTAAAATCTCCTCTCATCAAAATAAGCTCTCCCTTATACTATGTACACCTTAGTTAATAATATAAGGAAGAAAGCCAGGAATCCCCTTTGTAAAAGCACTAATAAAGCCCTAAAGCCCTTGGACCACAAAATGCCCATAATGCCCTCATACAACCTCCAAAGTAGGTCTACTCACTTTTAGAATAATACACATTAAAAGACCTTTAAAATGAGACTAATTTCATCCAATTTGGACCTCGTATGAAAAGTTAGGTTTTTGGGCCTCCATGTATACTATGTATGTGTATATTTGTACTCTTGTATTTTTGTATCATATCTGACCTCATCTCCATCTTTGGTCAACATGAAACTTGTAGATCTCATCAAGATCTACAACTTTCATGTTTAGAGTTTTTCTAAATTCGGCCTCCTCCTCTCTCTAAACATATTTTTATTTTCAGCCAATCACAGCTGGCCATGTGGCGCCATCTGGTTGCGCCACGCGGCCCGCTCCCCTTGCCCTAGCCGCCGCGCCTCTCAGCCGTTGGATATACTCCTTGATCCAACGACCACTTGATTTCCACGTGCGCCTCAATTCTACACCGTCATATCATGTCCCCCTTCTCATCTGATCCGCTCATCAGCGCCTTCACCACAGCGCGCCACACGTCGCACGCGGTGCCCTTGGATCATGCACGCCGCCCCTCCATCGCAACCGCTCATCCCGCCTTCCATCTCAGCCCTCCGATCTAAGCCCTAATCGCATCTCAGCCGCCCATGTGTGCTTCGTCCCATTGCACCACGTGGCGCCATCACGTCCCTCTGATCAAGCCACCCCAGATGTAATCCACACCGCTCGTGCACACTTCACCACCGACGCGCCACGTGGCGCAATCGCATCCTCAGATCACCTCGCTTTGATCTAATCCTAGACGTTCCTTTACGCTTTGATCTGGGCCGTTGGATCACAAGATCCAATGCCCAGGGCCTCATCTCCTACCTCTGGCACCCCTCTCTCCCACGATCTCCGCCTTGCGGGAGGGGTTGCCCCTTTCTATTTTCGGCCACACGTCAGCCACCCTCGCCGGTCGCCAACAATCCCAGGACCTTCCCCACTCGTCCCTCATCCTCGCCAACTCCCTCACTCTCCACCACTCCCACTATAGACGCTCCATGATGCCCATGAACCTCACCTCGTCACCAGCACTGCCGCCACCTCCATCCTATAAATACACCCTCACCAGCCACCGTCACGGCTATCTGCCACCCCCAAGAGATCCCTCGAGCTCATCTTGACCAATTGGTGACAGCAATCGTACGAATCTTCGAGCGAAGACCGGTTTTCTCTGCGGCGAGATCCGCGGCGTCTCCGCCGTGTCGCAACCACCCTCCGCGTAGATGCTTGAGCTCAGGGTCTTACCGCCCCTTCGAGCGATGACCTGGACCTCGACTTCGAGCACCAAACCCCAGGTAAACTCCTCCATCTCCCTCTGATCTCTTCTTGATTTTTCTTTTGATTTTCTCCGAATTTATTCGTCGTCCACTCTCATCTTCTCGCTCCGCTTCCACTTCGCCGAGCTCCGTGACGGAGCTCTCGACTTTGCGCTGCACTTCACACCCTCCGATGAACCACTTCACCTTCCATCAGCTCCAGCTCCGCCACCTGGGCGGAGCACCATCGCCGGACCATCTACGTTCCCCCTTAGGCCTCGCCGTCCTTCCTTCACATCTCCACTAGCACGCACGAGCTTCGGCTACACTCCTAACACCTGCAGGTACCATATCGTTCATTGGTCGGAAGTCCACCGGAGCACCTATCGAGCTTCATCGCTAGAGAGCTCCTACGCACCTCCATTACTCCTAGGACCACCGCAAGCATCGCCGCACCACCGCGCGTCTCCCAAGCTATCTCCGAGCTTCCGGAGAGCGTCACCGACACTAGGAGGACTGGGCGGAGTAGATGCCTCGTCGCCGGAGCCCCGCCATCTCCTCCGCAGGTGGCGGAGGACCATTGAGGGAGAAGCCCCAGCTACTGTTCGATCATCTCGATCGAACGGTCGACTTCACGCCACGTCATCCGTCATTTGGAGCAGCCGACAGCCGTGGGATCAGCCGTGATCCCACGGACAGGTGCGAGCCACGTCGCCCACAATCGGTGCAGTACGCCACCGTTGGATCTCTCTTTGATCCAACGGCCTGCAGCCAGCCACGTCGCCTCCCTTCCTCGTATTCCTGGCATCGTTGTATCTATCCAGATCTAACGGCCTCTGATCACGCCACGCGTCAGCCTCGACAGCCCTTGGATTGATCTTGATCCAAAGACCCGCAGCCCGCCACGTCGACGAGTCCGAGCCTCATCCTTGACCCTAGGCTCGGACCACCCGAAGCATAACCGAGCCTCCCTCAAGACCTCCAGGAGCCCCCGAGCCAAGACCCGAGCCTCCGACGCTGCCCGAGCCTAGGCCCCCACGTGAGGAGCACATGCAGCCTGGGTAATTTGCAAAGAGGCCCTAGGAACTTCCCAAATTTGCAAATAGGTCCCTGTGAAGCGCCCCCACGTGAGGAGCACGTGCCCAGTGGAGAAATTGCATGCCACCCCCCAGCATTATAGGTAATTGCATTTAAGTCCATGTCATCATGTTTCTTTTTATGTAATTTTTTTTTCTGTATTCCAAATATACCCATGTCTTTGCACGCATCCCTAGGTGTCATTTTGCATCATTTTGAAATTCTAAAAATTGCATGTTGTTGAGTAACTTGTCCTCTATCTGTTGTGACACTTGTCACATTTTTGTAATTGCAGTAGATTTTTGAATTAATTAATTGGTTGATTTTTGTGATATTTTGCCCAGTTGGACCATTTAATTGATAATTAATTTTCTGTGACTCCAAAAATTCTCAAAAAATCATAGTAGCTCTAGGATAGTTAACTCAACCTTGCATAAATAATTCATGTCATTTGCATGCATATCGAGGCCTAAATAAATTCTTTAGTGATTTCCTTAGTTTAATTTTAATAGGTTCATTTCACAATAAAATTAAGGTTTGACAATTTTCCTAGATTCCTTATCATCAAATCTATCTAGGATAATTTTTATTCATAAAAAAATGTGATTTGTTATTTATTAAAATTAAATTAGTGAAAATCACCCTACCTGCATTTTTAATTCACAGTAAATTCATTTAGTGTCGAAAAATTCCAAAAACATTAGGGTAGCTTAATTTCATCATAGTTCATCTGGCCAATTTTTATAATTTTTGGACTTCATTTGGTACCTTAACTGAATTAACTTTAAGTTGGCTTGATTTTTGCATTTGTCTTTCATAGAAATAAAAAAAAGACCAAAAAAAATAATTCCCTGAAAATCAAACATTGGACTTTGCTACTAACTCATCTAAGGAGACATATGCCTCCCTGAGTTCGACCTTGGACTTCACCAAGTAAAAAAAATCTGCCGCTTGAAATTAACTCGAATCTAATTAAAAGTGGTTTTTGATATTCCCTCTCGTATCCGACTGCAACGAACACTTAAAATTAATTTGGACATTAGTCTGATCAAGTTAACTAAGGGTGTGGGGGCCGCTATCAAAATGGCGCCGTTGCCGGGGAGGCACGGCTTAGGTTAATTTTTAGTGAAATCCTGATTGTTTGATTTTCTATCCCCGGGTAGTATGACCCCCGGTTTTCTTGTAATTTTTTTCTCTCTTTTATTTCTTTTCATTATTTTTCTGTGTCACTCTCTGACCTCAATCTTTTTCGGTTCGAGGAACGCGAGGAGTCGAAGACGCTTCGAGGATCGAGCATTTAAATTTATTGAGTGAATAGAGAGGCTTTGTAATTTTCGTTTATTTCTTTCTTTTTCGCATTATTTCAAGCGGTTCCCGTTTGGGTTCTTGCGCGTGTAAATATAGTGAAACTGTGTCCCCGTGTGCTGTGTGGGTGAATGTAAATTATCTTGCACTAGCGGCTCCCCGAGCCAATCTAGGAATTGCTTGCGCTCGTAATTATTAGGACCACACAAATCACTTAAAAGATGCACTTAGACCGCAGGACTTAGCCAAATCAACCTGTTCTTCACGCTAATAGAACTGCTTGTCTAGGAGCGGCTTTCTTCGCTTGTATTTGCATTTAGCATTAAAATTTTTCAAATCTGTTTTGCATCCTGCATAAAAAAAGCAAAGGGATCATGGTAAGTTTTCTGAACTCAGCATATCATCATTTTTTTAACTTGCATCTGCTTTCTCGATTTCCCCCTCTATTTTTATCATTTAAATTAAACGGAAATTGGGACTGTTCGAAATGCGTGTTGTGTGTTGGATTAATTCAGTGAGAACCTAACTTAAAACCGGGACTGCTAAACACTATTGACAAAAAAATCAATAAAATATGGAAAATTGTTTGCGGGATATTAATCCCCGACCTTGTATTTAGGCTGAGTGAGGGTACTTGAATGTGTGTGAACAGCTTAAGGCAGAGCCCAAATCCCTGCCTTCCATATCCCGTTCTGACCAATCCTAGCAAATATCACAAGTCGAATAATTTCAGATTCACTGACTAGTACCACGTAGCCTCCACCAATCTCTGGTAGATAGGGGCGAAATTGTGGTACTTTGCGATAAGTTGCCAGTAACCCCCCCGGTGTGAAGTTCCGGCCTTGTCAGCCTCCGCCTACTTGTAGGTAGATAGGGGTGTGGTCATTGAATCCATCGACTTGGGATAAGAGCGAAGAAAGGAAGGACCGGTGGTATCTTAGGCGACAGGTTAAGCAGGGAAGACGCATCCGGCTCTGAGCCGACTTCCCTATAGGTCGCGTAATCCTTGCTATCTTTCTTGAAAATCACACTTAAAATTTACAAGACTAATTGGACTCGGTTTCGAGTCCTTCACTGTGTTGAGTGTGAACCCAGGGTTTTGAATTGATTTGGTTGCTTCAGGTAGGAGTAAAATCCTATCTTCTTCTCGCCATATCAATATGAGTGACTGGGGAGATCTTGACTCTTTATTCACCGACCTCTCTATGAGTCCCCCACGTAACTCATCTTCATCGGCCCAAGCGCACCTTGGACCACCTAGGACTCATGACCCTCTTGAATCTTGGTTCCCTCATACTCAGGGTGGTTACTCTCAAACCAACCCTTTCATCTCCTCTGAGCTTACCGAGGAAGACCATCGCCTCGGTAAGAACCCCTTCCTTGATTTGTCCTCTGACACCAATCTTAATTCATCCCCAGGAATAGAGGACAAGATGCCGCCTAAGCAGCCACCACCGGATGAGGACCAACTACATTAAATTCTCAATCGCCTTGCTGAAGCCGAGCAAAGAAATGCAGATCTCACGGCTCGGATGGGACAGATCATAGTAGTAGGAGGAATCGACCGACCAATGGTCGATGCCTACAACCCGACGGAGAACGAGATACAGAATTGGTTGGCACCAGCGGTTCACGCCGAAGCATTTGAGCTGAAGCCCCACTTCCTTAGTCTGCTTCCGAAGTTCAACGGAAATACCAATGAAGAACTGTATACTTTCCTCCGTGACTTCGAGATGGTTTGCAACAATCTTAGCCATCCCAATGTTGGCCAAGATTACATTAGACTGAAGTCCACCCCATTTGCCTTAGGAGATAAGGCAGCTCATTGGCTGAAGAACCTAGGGGTGATATGTACTACCTAGATGCAGTTCAAGGACCTATTCTTGAAAAAGTTCTACCCTCTAAGTAGGACTAAGCAGATGAGAACGAAGATCGCCATCTTCTCCCAAGGACCCAGTGAACCTTTCCATGATGCATGGGATAGGTTCAATGACTTAGTGCAGAAATGCCCCTGCCACGACATTTCTAAGGCGATCCTAGTCCAGACCTTGTTCTGTGGTCTCACCCCGAAGATGCAGGGGTTAGTCAGTGCCGCCTGTGGAGGAAGCTATCTGAACAAGAACAAGCACGCCGTATGGAAGATCCTGGAGCAGATTGCAGAAACTGGCAGGTCGAAGGCCACCATGGTCTACCAGTTGTCTCCTTCAATCCTATTCAACGAGACAACCTGAAGGACTGTAGCAGATCTGACCGAGGATCTCATCCCCAGCATGGGGATGATTACCGACAAGCTAACCATGGTCGAGCAGATCCACAAGAGGGTCACTGACCTTGAGTCTCTCTTGCGTCTACCGAAGCAAGTGGAGGAACTCACTGAGAAGGTAGCTAAGATGAAGCTACCTTCCCCTTCTGCACCACCTGCACTTGTGCATCGAGTCCATCTTGTGCAGGAGTAGGCATCGGGGCCTCACAGTGGCTGGATGGAGGATCAGACTTACACCTAACAGGACCAACATGCACCCCCACAAGTGGAGATTGGATACGAGGAGCCTCCGCAGGTGTTCGAGATCAACGGGCTGTGGTACAACCGTGACCCCATCAGTAGACAGATGGGGATGGGGAATGGTCAGCCTCACCGACCTTCCCTAGCTTACCAAGGAACCAGCTCCGTCCCCGCACCGCGCTTTCAGTTCAGGCCAAAACAAGGGAACCAGCCTCAGCAGCACCAGCAACAGCATCGCACATATCAGAAGGGCCCAGCACCATCCCACCACCAGTAGCAGTACCGGCATGGCCAGCAGGGCTAGTATAGAACCTCGTCCGCGAATCAGCCAACCCAGCCCACCAAATTGGAGTCCCTCACCTTGGCGATCCAGACCCTGTTTGATAGGGTCCAATAGATGCAGAACGATTATCTGGATATGAGAATCGATATTAATCGTGTCTCTCATACCCAAGACCAAAAGATGGTGCCAAAGAACCCAATTCCCGCACAGGTTCAGGCCAACCCGAACATCATAATCCATGGCCAGAACCGACCTCGTAATCAGGTATATTATTCAGATAATTATTTATCTGAACATGAGATCCTTTCGTACGATAATGTAAATCATATGTCCCACAGGAGCGGAAGGACCGTGACCATACATGATCAGGCACGGGCAACAAAGGAAGGAGACACCAAGTCTCTACCTGAGGAGAACATGGAGGAAGAAGAGGAGCAGCACTGCCACCACCATCACCGGCAGAAGAAGAGGACGTCTAAGTCCTCGAAGCAGCAGTCTCGCATTAGCATGGAGTCCGACGAAACCGATGAAGAGCCTGCACCTCCATCTGAGGAGGATCGTCAAGAAGTCGCGGAAGAAGCATCACCGGTTTCGCCTCAGCATTTTCTTTTCAGTCAGAGTCAGAGTCAGAGTCTGTCAAAGAATCCGAGTCATGTAAAGAACTCAGTTCCTGATCTTAATGAGAATCTTTCAGTTTCCGAATATGAGTTGGAGTCAATAATCCCTTTCCATCGAGCTCTCAAGGGTGGAAAGAAGAAATCTAAAAAAATCCAAAAAGATGACCCTAAGATGGCAGAGTTCTGCAACAAACACATCAAGGTCACAATCCCCTTTGACAAATACGTGGAGATGACCCCTGCATTCCAAAAATACCTTAAGGTGCGATGCACACCTACTAGGGTTAGCAGGAAGACCAAAAGCCGTGTTGAGAAACACGTTTTATCAGTAGCCACGACGTGTGCAATAAAGAACTCGTTTCCAAGAAAACGAAGAGACATGGGTGCCCACTATGTAGTGAGTCATGTTGATGACATCGCGTTTGCACGCACTCTCCTGGATAATGGTTCCTCAATCAATCTGATGCCTACAACCCTCTATGAGCGACTTAATCTCGGACCTCTTAGGAAATCTAGAGCCCTTCTACAGTTTGCTGATAAATCAGCCAAGAGGTCCCAAGGAGAATTGAGGAACATTGTGATCAAAGTCGAGGGGCATGAATACATGGTGGACTTCACTATCCTAGATATGGAGATCTCTCGTAAGTGGAGAGACTCCTAGATCATCTTAGGCAGGCCCTTCCTCAGAACAGCAGGGACCTTGTTTGAATATAAGACCGGGAAGATCCAGTTCCAAACTCCAGACGGAGATGAGGAACTTGAAATGAAGCAGACAAGATGGCAGAGACTGGATTCTGAATCCAGCACCGAGTACTCTTCTAGCGAAGCAGACTGCGATCATGTAGACGTAGTTGGGCCATGGAGACAGAACCCAACCAGTACCGATGAGCCCATCCCCTTCGGAGATGATCCAGTGCATGAGTCATTTTGCGAGGTCCTCAGAGACGAGTACAGCTCAGAACCTGCATCGCCCTACATCTTTGATGACATAGAGGCCCAACTGGGCCTGTCAGTCCTTACATCTTTAGGACAATCGGAAGATGAGGATGACGAGTCGGACGAGGCTTTTGCCGATTGCATGGAAACCTTTGACGATCCGACTCCAGAGCCGAAAAACTTGGTGGCAGTTATCACAGAGAAAGATCCAGCCACATCCAACACCGAGCCAGATCAGATTGAGCCAGACTTCTTAGACGATCACACTATTCCTGAGCTTAAACCTTTATCCACAACTTTAAAATATGCCTTCCTTGCGGGTCAGGACAAGAAATATCCGGTCATCATCAGTTCGCGATTGACCGAAGAGCAGGAATCTCGCTTGCTAGAGATCCTAGAGAAAAACCGCAAGGCGATAGGCTGGAGCATTTCCGATCTCCACGGGATAAATCCCGCTCTGTGTTCGCACCATATCTACTTGGAGAATGAATCCAAACCCTCTCGTGAATTCCAACGTCGTTTGAATCCAAATTTACGAGAGGTCATGAAGAAGGAGATAGAGAAATTATGCAACACGGGTTTCATTTACCCAATCTCCGACTCTAAGTGGGTGGCCCCAATCCATGCTGTCCTGAAAAAGTTGGGAATTCAGATGACCACCAATGAGGACGGAGAGGAGATCGTGACGTGAGTGCCCACGTCGTGGCGCATATGTATGGATTACAGATGCCTGAATGCCGCGACGAAGAAGGATCATTTCCCCTGCCGTTCATTGATCAAATCTTAGAAAGATTAGCAGGGAAAGAATTCTTATGCTTCTTAGATGGGTTCTCGGGCTACAATCAAGTATCCATAGCTCCGGAGGACCAGGAAAAGACCACATTCACATGCCTCTTTGGTACCTATGCTTTCAGGCGCATGCCTTTTTGGTTATGCAATGCTCCAGGTACTTTCCAAAAGTGCATGATTAATGTATTCGCCGAAATGGTCGGCGAATTCCTGGAAGTCTTCATGGACGACTTCTCGGTCCGTGGTTCATGTCTTAGGAATCTGTACCGAGTCCTCAAAAGATGTTGTGAGGTTAATCTGGTGCTCTCCTGGGAGAAAAGTCACTTCATGGTGACGGAGGGCATTGTGTTGGGGCACGTCATCTCCAAGAGAGGAATGGAGGTTGACCCTGCCAAGGTGGATGTGATCAAACGACTCCAGCCACCAACCAACGTCAAACAGTTGTGGTCGTTCCTCGGGCATGTTGGATTTTATACGAGATTCATTAAGGATTTTTCTAAGATTGCGCGACCGCTAACTGAGCTTTTAGGCAAAGACATGGAGTTTATTGTTGATCACAAATTTCTTGAGGCCTTTAAGCTATTGCAAGGAATGATAATGGACGCACCTATCCTACAAGCCCCAGATTGGTCTCTACCTTTTGAGATCATGACGGATGCCTCAGACTTTACTGTTGGGGCTGTGTTAGGACAGAGAAGGGATGGCGTCCCGTTCGCAATTCACTACGCAAGCAAAGTGCTTGACACCGCTCAGCATAACTATACAGTTACGGAAAAGGAAATGCTCGCGGTAGTGTTTGCCTTGGACAAGTTCAGATCTCATTTAATTGGATCCATGGTAATCGTGTTCACTGACCACACGGCTCTACGATATTTGATGGAGAAGAAGGACGCGAAGGCACGTCTTCTTCGGTGGATTTTACTTATCTAGGAATTTTATTTGGACATTCGTGATAAACCTGGAAAGAAGAACATAGTATCCGATCATCTCTCTCATCTCGAAGATCTTAATACTTCCGAGGATTCACCTATTCGAGACTCCTTCCCTGACGAGTCGATTTTTGTTGTCAACTCACTCCCATGGTACGCTAATATCGTGAATTATCTTGTCTCCAAGAAAGTTCCCGAAGATTGGCTCAAGAGCCAAATTGACCGACTGAAGTCGGACGCTAGACATTACCATTGGGAGGATCCGATCCTTTTCTTCGAAGGACCGGATTGTGTCTGGAGACGGTGTATTCCTCAGGAGGAATACCAGAGTGTCCTTTCTTTATGCCACAGCTTGGAGGCAGGAGGACACCACTCCGGGAAGAGGACCGCATGGAAGGTACTTCAGTGTGGCTTTTACTGGTCGACTCTGTTTCGCGATGCCACCGCCTTCGCAAAGTCGTGCCCAGTATGTCAGAGAATGGGATGAACCATCGGTTCCAAGGATGAGATGCCTATGCATCCTGTCATCATTTGTGATGTCTTTGACGTCTGGGGCATCGATTTCATGGGCCCATTCCCTGTTAGCCACATGTTCGAATATATCCTTCTTGCGGTAGATTATCTATCCAGATGGGTGGAGGCTATCCCGACCCGAGCCGCAGACAGCAGGATTGTCTGTAAATTCATCAGAGAACACATAATCTCTAGGTTTGGGATCCCCAAAATGATGATATCAGACGGGGGTAGCCACTTTGTGAATCGGGAGGTGAAGAAGCTCCTAAAGGACTACGGCATCGAGCACCATGTCGTTAGCCCTTACCACCCACAAACCAATGGTATGGCTGAGGTGTCAAATAGGGAGGTGAAAACTATATTGCAAAAGCTTGTCCGCCTAGACAGGAAGGACTGGTCTCAGATCCTGGATCAAGTCCTCTGGGCGTATCGGACAGCTTACAAGACACCGTTAGGAACCTACCCATTCTGAATGGTATTTGGAAAGTCGTGCCATTTGCCCGCAGAGTTAGTGCACAAATCAGAATCGGCAATCAAGAAGGTCAACTGGAACACGCACCTTGGGCAGAAGTAGAGAGACATGGATCTGAATGAGCTTGTGGAAGTCAGAAACCGCGCATATGACAACAGTTCGGTGTACAAGGACAAGGTGAAGCATTGGCATGATAGATATATCAGACGAAAGACCATTGTTCCTAGATAGAAGGTATGGTTGTTCAATGCTAGGCTGAAGATCTTCCAAGGCAAGTTGAATTCCAAGTGGACATGCCCATTTGTCGTCTGTACGGTGCATGATAGTGGATGTGTCGAGATCTCCATTCTCGCAGATGACGTACCGACATTCCTAGTAAATGGACAACTGTTGAAGCACTTCGTCGAATCCAATGAGCAGTTAGTCCATGTTGAGGAGATTGTATTCATGTACGAGACAGATTCAACAGATACACCTCGAACCGCGTATGAGACCTTGCAGCAGTGAGCTCCAGCCATCGGGAGCATCTTGAAAGATTCAGACTGACTCATTTGTATATATCATCGTTCTTGTACATCCTATCCTTTCTCCCCAGCGACTCGAGTCACCCATCCCCACCTCATCAAATCACTATCTTGGACTATACATAGGATGACCAGATCCTAAGTATAGGGGGGACGAGCCACCTGAGTCGGTTTTCTGTACATTCTCCAGATCACATTGGTCCTCATACTCACTTCCGTCCTGTACTTAAGATGACCTGAGCCTAAGTATAGGGGGGACCGATGCCCACATTGTATATTCTTCCACTTCTCTTCTTGACCTCGTCCGCCCCACTTTTTGACTTTCTTCTACACTTAGGCTGCCAGAGCCTAAGTATAGGGGGGCCGGTCGATTTCTCTACATTTTCATTTCTTTTTAGCTCTCCTACGCTTAGCATGAGCTATGTATTTTTCCTCGCTCTTCGTGCTCTGAGGACATAGCACATGCTATGTATAGGGGGGCGTGTATATATTACATATATACTTTACCCATAGCTCGTACTTTCGCGTACTTGTTGTATATATTTTCCAATAATTACGGGTGGGTTAAAAATTGAAAAAAAATGTATATACTTGTATAGTACTTACAAACCTCTTGTAAATTCTTGTAAAACCGGAGGTATACCAATAAAAAAATGAAAATAAAAATAGGCTTCTTATTTACTCTTGCATATCATCTCTGCATCTAAAAAGAAAAGAAAAAGAGTCTTGCATTTTCATTCATCTTCATAGCATGACATCTGCATCTCATCTGCATATCTTGCATATGCAAGGTGGAAAGCTAGTGGGTTCTGAACCAAGTTATGAGTAGATATTGAGGATGGACTTGATTTGATCTTAATCCATCTAATTTCAGAGGAACCTTATAGGATCTGGAGTTAAGATTTCTCAGGTCAAGTGACTTAATTCTTTGAGTCCGCAAGTCTATGTTCACATGTCATCTTGATTAGTCTAAGTAGAATATCTCGTGCATACGCATGATTCTTTTAGATAATGACCTAACTTTGACAAGCACTATGCACGTAGCTCTTCATTGATGATGTGGTGAGGGTGTAGAATCCTTTAGCTTGGAGTAGCACATGGGTGGAAACATCCGTCCTCCTCTAGGGAGGGTAGTGCATCTCAACCTAGTCTGGTGGTGTTGACATCTAAGGACGGGATGCTGTGGGTTGCAATAATGCTTCAAAAGAGGGATAGTCTACTGACTCAAGAGGAAAAACTCATGATGTACATGCTGCACCTTGTATGAGTTTGGAAAAAAATGCAAAAACTTCAAAAAAAAATATCAGATAGGTCCAAGTTAGAATAAAATACTTGTCGGAGTCTGTGTATTAGCAGGGAAATGCAGCTGGATGACTTGGCTACACTGGTCAGGCATCCCGGGATAGGTAGCTACACTGGCTACCGTCCATTCTTTTCTCTATCCCCTCCTCTTGAGTTGGTCGCACTTGAACTTAGAAGGGAATACCCCGCTCCTCGAGGAAAGAGTTACTGGACCGGGTTATTGAGTTACCTTGTTAGAGGTGGCTGGTTCCGAGTCATTTCTGATGTGGAGAGCTATATCTCACTTACACAGTACAAGTAAGAATCGTAGTCATCAGAAATTTGGGTTTGAGGATTTATTCTGACCTGACTGTTGAGGCGTCTTGAATAGAAGACTTGTGGAATTTGAAGTCTGTTAGGTCTTAAGTTCAGATCCCAATATGGTTCCGCCACACAATTAATCCAAAGGTCGAGTCAAGCTCCATTTTTAACTTTTGTTCATGACCTTGGTATGGAACCCAAAATGATTTCACTCTTGCATTTCATTTAGTTGCTCGGGGACGAGCAAGGTTTATGTATAGGGGGTTGATGAATCTTTGATTCATCACTCTAAAAGTTAAAAATAGAGCCATGTTCCCGAGTAAATAGAGGCATATTTCCCTTTATAATGCATAAATAGCATTCATACATGCATTCATAAAATATGCATTTTAGCATTCACATCTTACATTATATAAGAAGCCAAAACCATTTGTAAGTTATCCTCTCATCAAAATAAGCTATCCCTTATACTATGTACACCTTTGTTAATAATATAAGGAAGAATGCCAGGAATCCCCTTTGTAAAAGCACCAATAAAGCCCTAAAGCCCTTGGACCACAAAATGCCCATAATTCCCTCATACAACTCCAAAGTAGGTGTACTCACTTTTAGAATAATACACATTAAAAGACCTTTAAAATGAGACTAATTTCATCTAATTTGGAGCTCGTATAAAAAGTTAGGTTTTTGGGCCTCCATGTATACTATATATTTGTATATTTGTACTCTTTTATTTTTATATCATATTTGACCTCATCTCCGTCTTTGTCAACATGAAACTTGTAGATCTCATCAAGATCTACAACTTTCATGTTTTGAGTTTTTCCAAATTCGGCCTCCTCCTCTCTCTACACATTTTTCTTTTCAGCCAATCACAGCTGGCCACGTGGCGCCACCTGGTTGGGCCACGCGGCCCGCTCCCCTTGCCCTAGCCGCCGCGCCTCTCAGCCGTTGGATATACTCCTTGATCCAATGGCCACTTGATTTCCACATGCGCCTCAATTCTACATCGTCAGATCATGTCCCCCTTCTCATCTGATCCGCTCATCAGCACCTTCACTACAACGCGCCACGCGTCGCACGCGGCACCCTTGGATCATGCACGCCGCCCCTCCATCGCAACCTCTCATCCCACCTTCCATCTCAGCCCTCCGATCTAAGCCCTAATCGCATCTCAGCCGCCCGCGCACGCTTCACCCCATTGCGCCACGTGGGACAATCACGTCCCTCTGATCAAGCCACCCCAGATGTAATCCACACCGCTCGCGCACGCTTCGCCACCGACGCGCCACGCGGCGTAATCGCATCCTCAGATCACCTCGCCTTGATCTAATCCTAGACGTTCCTTCGCGCTTTGATCTGGGTCGTTGGATCACAAGATCCAACGGCCAGGGCCTCGTCTCCTACCTCTGGCACCCCTCTCTCCCACGATCTCCGCCTTGCGGGAGGGGTTGCCCCTTTCTATTTTTGGCCGCACGTCAGCCACCCTCGCCGGTCGCCAACAATCCCACGACCTTCTCCACTCGTCCCTCATCCTTGCCAACTCCCTCACTCCCCACCACTCCCACCATAGACGCTCCATGACGCCCATGAACCTCGCCTCGTCACCAGCACTGCCTCCACCTCCATCCAATAAATACACCCTCACCAGCCATCGTCACGGCTATCCGCCACCCCCGAGAGATCCCTCGAGCTCAGCTTGACCGATTAGTGACAGAAATCATACGAATCTTCGAGCGAAGACCGGTTTTCTCTCTGGCGAGATCTGCGGCGTCTCCGCCATGTCGCAGCCACCCTCCGCGTAGCTACTTGAGCTCAGGGTCTTACCGCCCCTTCGAGCGACGACCTGGACCTCGACTTCGAGCACCAAACCCCAGGTAAACTCCTCCATCATCTGGAGTAGCCAACAGCTGTGGGATCAGTCGTGATCCCACGGATAGGAGCAAGCCACGTCGCCCACAACCGGAGCAGCACGCCACCGTTGGATCTCTCTTTGATCCAACGGCCCGCAGCCAGCCACGTCGCCCCCTTCCTCGGATTCCTAGCACCGTTGGATCTATCAAGATTTGACGGCCTCTGATCACGCCATGCGTTAGCCTCGATAGCCCTTGGATTGATCTTGATCCAAAGGCCCGTAGCCCGCCACGTTGACGAGTCCGAGCCTCAACCCCGACCCTAGGCTCGGACCACCCGAAGCATAGACGAGCCTCCCTCCAGACCTCCAGGAGCCCCCGAGCCAAGACCTGAGCCTCCGACGCTGCCCGAGCCTAGGCCCCCACGTGAGGAGCACATGCAGCCTGGGTAATTTGCACAGAGGCCCTGGAAACTTCCCAAATTTGCAAATAGGTCCCTGTGAAGCGCCCCCACGTGAGGAGCACGTGCCCATTGGAGAAATTGCATTCTACCCCCCAGCATTATAGGTAATTGCATTTAAGTCCCTGTCATCATGTTTCTTTTTATGTAATTTTATTTTCTGTATTGCAAATATACCCTTGTCTTTGCACGCATCCCTAGGTGTCATTTGGCATCATTTTGAAATTCTAAAAATTGCATGTTGTTGAGTAACTTGTCCTCTATCTGTTGTGACACTTGTCACATTTTTGTAATTGCAGTAGATTTTTGAACTATCTAATTGGTTGATATTTGTTATATTTTGCCCAGTTGGACCTTTTAATTGATAATTAATTTTCTGTGACTCCAACAATTCTCAAAAAATCACAGTAGCTCTAGGATAGTTAATTCAACCTTGCATAAAAAATTTCATGTCATTTGCACGCATATCGAGGCCTAAATAAATTCTTTAGTGATTTCCTTAGTTTAATTTTAATAGGTTCGTATCACAGTAAAATTCAGGTTTGACAATTTTCTAGATTCCTTATCACCAAATCTATCTAGGATAATTGTTGTTCCTGAAAAAAATGTGATTTGTTATTTATTAAAATTAAATTAGTGAAAATCACCCTGCCTGCATTTTTAATTAATAGTAAATTCATTTAGTGTCGAAAAATTCCAAAACAATTTAGGGTAGCTTAATTTCATCATAGTTCATCATCTGGCCAATTTTTATAATTTTTGGACTTCATTTGATACCTTAACTGAATTAACTTTAAGTTGGCTTGATTTTTGCATGTGTCTTGCATAGAAATAAAAAAAAGACCAAAAAAAATAATTCCCTGAAAATCGAACATTGGACTTTGCTACTAATTCATATAAGGAGACAGATGCCTCCCTGAGTTCGACCTTGGACTTCACCAAGTAAAAAAATCTGCCGCTTGAAGTTAACTCGAATCTAACTAAAAGTGGTTTTTGATATTCCCTCTCATATCCGACTACAACGAACACTTAAAAATAATTTGGACATTAATCTGACCAAATTAACTAGGTTAACGGGAGCGGTTATCAATCATCCATGCTCCTATCTTCCTTGAGCTACTCACATCCATGCTCCTCTATCACTCCTAACCCACGCTCGACCTCTAGACCTCACCAACCACCCTTCTCCTTTATGACATCCTCTTCACCCTTTTGCCCCTCAGCTTGCTTATAAATAAATCTCGCCAACCTCCTTGCCCATTTTGATCCCTCTTTACCCTTCATAACCCCAATAGGACTCCATGTTGAGATCTACTGACTGGAGACGCACCGGGAAGCCTTGTCGGTGTGGATAAGAGGCAATTGGTGGTGATCCAAGTCATTTGAGCCTAGCTCCAACGAGACTTCTCTGCGAACTGGAATAGCCAGGTACGAGTTACTTTAGGTAGTTTTCCTTGTCGAATTTACTTCCTACATCATAGTGTAGATTTTAGTCCTGCAGTCAGTAGTTAGATTATCTTAATTTGATAGATATGTGTTGGTTGGAGCTTCTGCTCCATCTCAAATTCTCTGCACCCATGCCTTTGTTTCGACCCATTTCTACCTCCCACTCGATCCTCCTCATCTTATCTACAAAACCCTCATCTTTTACCCTCGATTATGCAAGAATCGAGGTCCGACAAGCTCCCATCCACTACCTCTGTTTGATCTCATCTGCCTTGTCATCCTCCACATGCTCATAAATTCAAAATAGGCCGAGGATCTTTCCATCGAGCCCACTGATGATTACATTATATACAGTTATAACATGCTTAAATTATGTGGAGTACAACCTTAATATTTGATTTATAAACTCCAAATTCACATAATCTACATTTAATTTATTCCATGCACTCAACAGAGAAAACCACTTTAATACATCTAGATGACGGCTAATCAAAGTATAAATCAAAATTTCATGCTTATATATCTGGATAAAATATTTCAACGATCTCTATTTATATAAATATATCTATGAACTACATCCAGCATTGAGATTGATAATTATCTATGTTCATCATCAAAATATAACTTAAATCTAGACTTCATTAAAATTATATTGATATAAGAGAGATTGAGAGAAAAACATTTAAAAACCAACACATTGATTTGGCATTACAATTTCCATTGACATTTTATCTTGGAAAGAAAATGGGAGATTGATTCTTGCAAATTCACCAAAAGCATTTCCCATGTGCAATGAAGACCCTTCTTAACTTCTCTCTCCTTCCCATGCATGGAACCCCCCACCTCGTAACCTTTCCCATGCATATATTCCCCATGCATGTAATCAATTCATTTATCTTTATTTGCATGCTCTCTTTTATTTGCAGGAAGAAGAGCCATATATGACAACTATAAAAGCACACCAACATGAATGGAAGAAGGGCTCACGCACTCCACCCCAACGTCTCTCCTTCAACCTTGCGAACTCTCACTCTTTCTCCTCGATACTCTCTCCTCATGCATGCGTAAAGAAGCGCTAAAACCATCCCCTCATCTTCGCATGGACGAACACCATTCCAGTCATGGTCTTATCTTTCCTACGCAACTTACGCTGCACTCCTCCAAAGCCTGCAGCTCCTCTTTGTGCCATAGCGCACAACCAGCAGCTCCACACTACACTCTTTCGTGGCCCGTAGCTCCTCCACGACGGCCTGCAGCCTCCGACGCACTCCAGCAACTCCTCCTCTTCCACCTTGCATGGACAGCGACCTGCACCTCTCCTCTTTCGTGCTCCAGCCCGCGACCACCTCCTTGCATACCTCCCGTGCTTTGGAGCGTGACAACAACCAACGTGATAGTCGCCATCGCCGCCATCATTGTCACTTTGCATCCGGACAAAGAAGCACTCCCTTTCTCATTTTTATTTCATCTCATGCAATTTTTTCATTGATGTTTAATTTAAAACTAAATTTGGAAGCATCTTGTTCTGTAAACTCTTCTCAGAATTTCCTTTGAATACATGCAGTGCGAGTTTATATTGTTTCCATCTTGATTTATTACGAGTGTTACGTTATCACTTATGTACTCATTTGCGATTCATCCCCTACTTCTTCCCTTAAATCGCATTCATAATCACAAGTACTTAGTTTGAGTTAGCAAAATATTTTCACCGTAGATCATATTTTCCATCATTTGTCTTTTGTCGCAAAAGATCTAAATTCGAATCAAGTTTTAAAGAAGAACAAAAAGAGTGAGTTTGCTTAGTCCCTGCGGATACGAACCTCTACTTGCATTATACATCTCTTATATTTTCATCATGCTTGTAGTTGTAATATTATTTGTTTGATTGCGATTTTTCGTGGAACAACAACGACTTGATAAAATCAACTTCTCAAACCAGGTAAAATCGCATCAATATTTTGGCACCGTTGCCGTGGACTAGGCAACATTTGCAATTTTTTCCTTTATTTTTAACTTGTTTTCCATATTCTAATCCATGCATTTTTTTATTTCAGGTACTTGAACATTGAAAAAGGAAAAAAATGAAAAATCCATGCAATTTTTTAGCGAACTTGTAGTTTGATCTAAGTAAAAAAAATGTAATATTAATTTCTCCCCACTTCTCGGAAAAGCTCGCCATCAGCAAGACAAAACATTACGGAATTAGCTCCAGAAGTGCAGGCACTGTGAGCTTCTTTTTTCACTTAGACATTCTAAGATTTACATTTCTTGCATTTTTTTTGTGCATCGAATTAAACTGAAAAAAAAGAGTTCTTGATTGCATCATCTCTGTGGTGTTCTCCCTCCAATAACCCAATTCAAAGTCCACCAAATCGTGCTTGATCACATTAAAAAGATTAGCTTGAAAAATCACCGCAGTGATCCGAGCGAAAGCGGACAAAAATTTGAATGCTTGTTTGATGCACATGTTGAATGACATAAAACTCACAAGCACATAGAACCCTATGATAGAGACAAAAAATCCCTGGTGCTACATCGGATTGCAGAGAGAAATCGTAAATCCTCGACACGTTGGGCACAGGTTTTTGTGGGATGAATAGATCATTGATTTGAGTACTGCACCCTGGATCCCCCAACCGGATTAGGACATCGATTTCTCACAATCTTCCACACCCACCTCTTTATTAAGGACTCTTAATTCTCTGATAATATTTGTTGAATCACTAAATTAAAATCGAAAAGATAACCGCTTTCGCGGCCATTTTTGTGTGAGTTGTTGAATCAACAAGTTGTCTGGTGTTTGTGTTGTGTATGCTAGGACGTAGATCTTTGAAAAATCAATTGCAATAACCATTAGATCATGACCCGATCTATAAAAGAAAACCCCACCCATATTGTTCAAGTGAGAAGTCTGAGAATTCATTTGATTTAGTAGACATGGGAGAAGAGAACCGACCTAATCCCATGGACCTCATTCTGCAACAATTACAACTACCGAGAGAAGAAAATACCACAATCTGCCACACCATAGCACCTCTCATCCGACCCCCACCCATTATTACATATTATAACCCTACAACAGAAGATTTAGTCCATTGGGTCTAGATTCCACCTGAGGTAGGAGATTTTGAAATAAAGCCAGCATCTCTCTCCTTGATACCAAAGTACTATGGAAATGAGAGTGAAGACCCTTTCTTACATATACAAGACTTTCGATCTGCCTGTGACACAATGAGCATCCCCGGGGAAGCAAAGGAAAACATTTATATGAAAACCTTCACTCACTCTCTGAAGGAATGAGCACTCCAATGGCTCCGAAACTATGGAACCCCACTCATCTCCTGGGATGCCTTAAGAGAGGCATTCATCAAGAAATACTTCCCAATAGGAAAGACAAATGCCATGAGACAAGCCATATCATCATTCACCCATAAGAACAAAGAACCCATTCATGAAGTCTGGGAGTGTTTTAAGGAATTGCAAAGAAAATGCCCTCGTCATGTAATCCCCAAGCGGAAGTTAGTTCAAATATTTTATGAAGGCATAGAAACATCATTCAAGAGAGTTATCGACGACTCATGTGACGAGAATTATATTAGCCGCGACGAACACTTCGTGTGGAGTTTATTTGAAAACATGACTGATAATTCGATGAATAGCTCCTCCATTGAACAATATAGTGGGCATGTGAGACTGATTAAATTAGTTGATCAAGAGAGTTCTACTAGTGACTCATCCAACCAAAATCATGAAAAATGAGGAATCCTCTCCAAACAAATGGATCTCATGACCCAGGCAGTTGGTAACTTGGCTCTGAATAAAGTTCTGAATAATATCTGTGGGGTTACTTCTAACCCCAACATTCAAAACTTTAGTCATGTACCATTAACCTCTGATCAAGAAATGATTCCTAAGACAGTAAATTGGATACAAAGAAATCGAGGTGGATCATTCTCAAACACCCAGAATTCGAGATGGAGAGAACAATCAAATACTGGGTGGAATGGACAACACAATTGCCATTTTCAAAATTACAACCAGCCTAAACAACAGACGGGACCTCCCATGACTCAACCGCCCTTGGTTGTGAATTTTGATGCTCTTACCTAGGCTATTCAGTAGTTTATTGCAGCACAACAATAAGCCAACAAAGCTCGACAACAGGAAAATGCTGAAAATGCTCGACAATTTGTCGAGATCAGGTCTTACATCCCAGCATTGTCACCTCAACCCTTACATAATCCTAACACCAATAGAGCTAACTCATCTAGATCTTTCCAAACCCATCCACCACCTGTCGGGTCCTTCACCTCACCTCCTAGGTTTCAACATCAAAATCAAGGATTTTCTGCACCTCATAAGACCAACAATTCAACCTAGGGAAACACACAACAACCACATAGGAATCAAGAGAGTTTCAAAACACCAACCTATTCCAACCAATCCACCAATGTTGTAACTCTTCGAAACAGGAAGACCGCATCTACTCACACCGCATCACAGACTGTAGAGAATGGAAGCGAAGAGGAAGAGGACATCGATAATGAGGATGAATCAATTGAGATCCCTACCCCTCCTACTTCCTCCCCTGACCATAACCATTCCCTTTCTTGAAGCTCTTCGCAGGAAAAACACAAGAACATCTACTATTGATCCGGAGTTGGAAAGATTATTTTCGGACATTATCATTGAGATTCCACTCCTAAAAGCCCTCGAACAAGTCCCAGCCTTCTCTCTCTTTTTGAAAGAAAAATACACACCAAAGCAGAGATCAATGGAAAAGAACAAGAAAGACTAGGAAAAAATTGAAAAATATGTGCTCCCACAAGCAACATCCAATGCCATTTCCCACTTCCTGCCCACTATGAAGAAAGATCCGAGAGAACCTCTAGTTAAATGCACAATTGATGAATTGACTTTCGAGCGCACTCTGCTAGATAATGGAGCCTCAATTAATCTCCTCCCTACGGTTATTCTAGAGCAGTTTGACTTAGGGAAATTGAAACCTGTCTCGATGATTCTGCAAATGGCTGATTGTTCTGTGAAGAGACCGAGAGGACTACTAGAGGATGTAATAGTCACTGTTTAAGTACATCAATTTCCAGTTGACTTTGTGGAAATGGATATGGATCCAACCAACACATTGAGTGAGACACCCATCATACTCGGACGACCATTCTTAGCCAACTCTAAGGCACACATTGACTTTGAGTAAGGGTAAGTCCAATTTAATATCAATGGTAAGATTATCCCAGTTGATCTTGTCATTCCCACCTCCATTGACTCTGAGACTGAATACTATGGTTGGATAGAAAATTGCATTGTACTCGATATACAAAATGACTTTGCCCATATCCATCTCTCCAAAGACCCTTTGGAGGTTAGTCTGAACACCTCCCGATCCACTTATAAGGAAATGTCTCATCAAATTGCCACTTATAATCTGAACTCTACACTCGAAGCTCCACCATGCCCTCTCTTGGGACAAGAAATTGATGAGCTTGATAATGCTTGGGACACACTAAACTCTGAACTTGCATTGACCTCAGCCATGATCATGCCCATGATGGAGACACCTTTTGAGACCATTACTTTGATAGATTCATCAGAAGAAACTACACCTCTAACTCCATCAACATCCATTATCGAATTGAAATCCCTACCCCAAGATCTTAAGTATGCTTTCCTTGATGATGCACACACTCTACCAGTCATCATCAATGCCAACCTAGATCACACTCAGGAAAGCCAACTCATGGAGGTTTTGAAAAGAAATTCCTAAGCTATTGGATGGAAGATTATTTATTTAAACAGAATAAGCCCAACATTCTATACACACCACATATATCTGGAAAATGATAGTAAACCCTCTCGAGAAATGCAAAGATGGTTAAATCCCAACCTACGAGATGTTGTGAAGAATGAAATCTACAAGTGGTCAAGTGTGTGTATCAGTTATCCGATAGCTGATAGTCCTTGGATCAGTCCTCTCCAGGTCATCCCCAAGAAAGCGGGATTAACAATTATGAAAAATGAAAAAGGAGAGGACATCCCTACTCGAGTAGCAACATCTTGGAGAGTCTGTGCTGATTACAGAAAACTAAATAAGGCTATACGAAAAGATTACTTTCCACTACCATTCATTGACCAAATCATCGAGAGACTAGATGGAAAAGAATTCTTTTGTTTTTTGGATGGATATACCAGATATAATCAAGTGGCTATAGCACCGGAGGATCGAGAGAAAACCACTTTCACCTATCCTTTTGTAACCCCTATGTATTTCAGTACATGCCATTCGGATTATGTAATGCTCCAACAAATTTTTAAAGGTGAATGATGGGAATCTTTGCCGATATGATTAGTGAATTTATGGAAGTATTTATTGATTATTTTTCGATTTTAGGAGATTCCTTTGAGGAAACACTTGGATTTTTGGATAGAGTCCTACAGAAATGCATTGAAGTAAACTTGATATTATCTTGCAAAAAATCATATCTCATGGTGAGACAAGAGATTGTGCTAGGGCACATTGTATTAAAGAAAGGTATGGAATTAGATTCTTCAAAAATTGAGACAATCACCCACCTAGGAGCGCCCGTTAATATAAAAGGAGTTTGTTCCTTTTTAGTTCACGTCAGTTTTTATCGACGGTTTATCAAGGATTTCTCAAAAATTGCTTGTCTGCTCACCAAGCTACTTGAGAAAGACTAAGATTTTATGTTCACTGAGGAAGCATTCATATCCTTCACTCTTCTGCAAAAAATCATCACTGAAGCACCTATATTACAACCCCTGATTGGACTCTTGAATTTGAAATCATGTGTGATGCTTCTGATTATGTTGTTGGGGCAGTTTTGGGACAAAGGAAGGATGGTAAACCATATGCTACCCACTATGCTAGCAAGACACTTGACGACGCACAAAAGTATTACACTGTAACTGAGAAAGATTTGCTAGCTGTGGTGTTCTCACTAGACAAATTTCGATCTTACATCTTGGGATCCCATATCATAATTTACACCGACCACTCTGCTCTAAAGTACCTATTCACAAAGAAAGATGCCAATCCTAGAATCATTAGGTGGGTTTTATTGTTCCAAGAATTTGACTTGGAAATTCGAGATAAGGCCAGAGCAAAGAACGTCGTTGCCGACCACTTATCAAGACTCCACTCACCTCTTCCACCTGATGGCTCGATCGAAAATATGATCCCCATCTCTGACACTTTTCCAAATGAAAATATAATGGTTATCTCTCAACTTCCTTGGTATGGGGACATCGTCAATTACCTCATTACTTGACGATTGGCCAAGACATAAGAAGGATAAAACCAAATCCCAAGCTCGATACTTTCACTGGATGACCCTTTACTCTTCAAAGAGGGCACTGATTTAATTTGAAGATGTTGTATCCCTGAATCTAAAGTCTCTAGTGTCCTATCTCACTGCCACACTTATGGGTGTGGAGGACACCATTAAGGGAAGCGTAAAGCTGCTAAGGTCTTACATTGTGGTTTCTACTAGCCTACACTCTTTAAGGATGCCCATATATTTTCTCAATCTTGTCATGCTTGTTAGAGCAATGGAACAATGACCCGACGTAACATGATGCCCCTCCAACCTGTACATATAGTCGAAATCTTTGATACTTGGGGAATAGACTTCATGGAACCTTTCACCACATCACAGGGCTATAAATACATCCTGCTCGTCGTTGACTGTGTGTCCTGTTGGGTTGAAGCTATTCCCGCTCGCGCTACTGATGTGCCACTATTGTAAATTCCTGGCCAACCTTTTTTCTTGATTTGGATTACCAAAGGTGGTCATTAGTGATGGTGGCACCCACTTTCTGAATGCTTCAGTAAAAAAAATTACTTAAGAAGAATGGAGTCGAACACCGTGTCTCAACCACCTATCACCTACAAACAAATGGAATGGCTGAGCTATCAAACTGAGAAATCAAGACAATACTTCAGAAAATTATCTACTCTGATCGTAAAGACTGGTCTCAACACTTACCTTATGCTCTTCGGGCCTACCGTACAACCTTCTGCACACCCTTAGGAATGAGCCCATACCGATTGGTCTATGGAAAGCCATGCCATTTATTCATTTAGATTCAACATAAATCACTTTGGGCGATCAAGAAATGCCATTTAGATTATGATGAGGTTGGAAAAAGAAGATTATTGGATTTATCTGAATTAGAGAAACTAAGATCACAAGCCTATGACAACAATTTCTTGTACAAAGGAAAAATCAAAATATGGCATGATGCGAAATTTTCAAGGAAAACATTTCAGGAAAATCAAAAAGTATGACTTTTCGATGCAAAATTGAAATTATTCCCAAGAAAGCTGAGATCGAAATGGAAAGGACCATGCATCGTAACCAAAGTTTTTGATAATGGTTCTATAGAAATCTATGACCCACACACCAAAGCCACTTTCAGAGTCAGTGGTCAAATATTAAAACCCATTGTTCAACCCTCTGGTTCCATACATGTTTGTGCAACATACCTTCTACACGAACAATAAGCAGTACACATCGTCGGATTGAGGCGTTAAATCATGCATTCTCGTGAGCCTCTCCTCACATGTATCTTTTCTTCCTATTTCTCGCATGTTTGTCTACTGCATTGCATTAGATAAGTATGGGGGCGGGGGTACACCTCTTTACTAAAAAAACAAAAAAAAACCCAACAAAACACAAAAAAACATTTTCACATCACTCGCCCAAATTTGTTGGTCCTCTAAGTCATGCGGACATGGCTTCTGATAACCATGGGGGGTGTTTGCATATTATTCAAAAATTTCATATGTTTTACAAAATTAAACAAAAGGAAGAGAAAGAGAGAAACCACCAAAATATGGCCTTCCCTATTTTTATCCTACTTTTGAGAAATCAGCTCTTCATTGCATAGATCATAGTCTGAAGCTGAGTTGACCCTAATCCACTTAATCCATCAGAATTTCACTAGGCGTGAGTTTTTAAGCTTTCTTCAGGTCCATATGGACTTTACTCTCTCAGTTCCACTAACTCCACTAGTGAATGAACTTCTGTATCTAACTAGATCACCCGAGCAACTAGTAGTACTCTTAAACTCTTCATTGGATATTAAGCAACTGCACATTCCACTTAGCTTGATTGAGTTTATTTTACGAGATACAATTATAATCTAGTTGAGGTGAGGAGTTGTCCTCTTGGTTGTGCCAATGCCTGAACCTTGTTTATAGTCAGTGAAGGAACCTGACTCAAGAGAAACATGATCTCTGTAGTCTAAGTGTGTCAGCAAGCCGATACTACCTTTGATGCCAAACCCAAAGCAAAAACACCATAAAAAAGCATATCACAATGCAAAAGAATGCCAAAAAACCACCAACCATGCAAAGATGTGTGATGCAAAAGCAATGAAAGAAGACCACCAAATAACCGTTCTCCACCAACAAGCCATGGTAGCAGCCCAATGATGCTACCTAATTTCTTAAAAAGATGCCCGAGGCCGAGGGTTATGCTCTGTAAAAGGAAAAGAATGAGAGCAATGGACCAAAGCGGTCTATGGAAAACTTTGAAAATTTAGTCCCATTCTCCAATGAATTATGATCTATTTTTTATGTTGACTAGGTAAAAAGAGAATATGCATGAATTCAGGTGAGAGCTGAGGCTATATGTGTAGGGAATCATTTGGTACCATGATAGATTGTGTTGTTAGCTCGTTCTCTTGACTCACAAAAGCTAAGACATCACTAATACTTTTTATATCCATTCAAGGTCAAAGATAATACTTGTTTCTTAGGGATGAGCTGACTTGGTCGACCTTGTGAAACCATGTCCGATTTTGTTGGAACTGAGAGGTTGTTGAAACTACAAAACTCAAGTCAAGTCGACAATTCGAACAAGTCATTAATCCATGGGTCAACTCTATTGAAGTTTGTGTATTTGTGTGGTTAGGATCTGAAAACTCGAGACTTTGTGGGTATGTATGCTGCAAACCCTCACCCGATCTATCTTGACTATTTCCCTTGTCCTTCATTATTATTTATCTTATTCTTGCTCAATACTAGCAAGATTTAAGAATGGGGGGTGTGATGATAACATTATATATAGTTATAACATGCTTAAATTATGTGGAGTACGGCCTTAATATTTGATTTATAAACTCCAAATTCACATAATCTACATCTAATTTATTCCATGCACCCAACAGAGAAAACCACCTTAATACATCTAGAGGACGGCTAATCAAAGTATAAATTGAAAATTCATGCTTATATTTATGGATAAAATATTTCAATGATCTATATTTATATAAATATATCTATGAACTACATCCAGCACTAAGATTGATAATTATCTGTGTTCATCGACAAAATATAACTTAAATCTAGACTTCATTAAAAATATATTGATATAAGAGAGATGGAGAGAAAAACATTTAAAAACCAACACATTGATTTGGCATACAATTTCCATTGACATTTTATCTTGGAAAGAAAATGGGAGATTGATTCTTGCAAATTCACCAAAAGCATTTCCCATGTGCAATGAAGACCCTTCTTAACTTCTCTCTCCTTCCCATGCATGGAGCCCCCCACGTTGGTATCCTTTCCCATGCATATATTCCCCATGCATGTAATCAATTCTTTTGTCTTTATTTGCATGCTGTCTTTTATTTCCAGGAAGAAGAGCCATATATGACAACTACAAAAGCACATCAGCGTGAATGGAAGAAGGGGCTCACACACTCCACCCCAACGAGTCTCCTCCAACCTTGCATATTCTCTCTCTCTCTTTGATACTCTCCCCTCATGCATGTCTGGAGAAGCGCTATAGCCATCCCCTCATCTTCGCGTGAACGAACACCTCTCCAGTCGTGGTTTTCTCTTCCCCACGCAAGTCACGCTGCACTCCTCCGCAGCCCACAACTCCTCTTTGTGCCTTAGCGCACAGCCAGCAGCTCCACGCTGCACTCTTTCGCGGCTCGTAGCTCCTCCACGATGGCATGCAGCCTCCGATGCACTCCAGCAGCTCCTCCTCTTCCACCTTGCGTGGCCAGCGACCTGCACCTCTCCCCTTTCATGCTCTAGCCTGCTACACCTCCTCACGTACCTCCCTTGCTTTGGAGCATGCCAGTAGCCCATGTGATAGTCGTCATCACCACCATCATTGTCACTTCGCATCTGTACAGAGAAGCCCTCCCTTTCTCATTTTTATTTCATCTCATGCAATTTTTACATTGATTTTTAATCTAAACTAAATTTAGAAGCATCTTGTTCTACAAACTCTTCTCAAAGTTCCCTTTGAATGCATGCATTGTGAGTTTATATTTTTTCCATCTTGATTTATTACGAGTGTTACGTTATCACTTCTGTACTCATCTGCGATTCATCCCCTACTTCTTCCCCTAAAATCACATTCATAATCAAAAGTACTTAGTTTGAGTTGGCAGAAATATTTTCACCGTTGATCATATTTTTCCATCATTTGTCTTTTGTCGCAGAAGATATAAATTCGAATGAAGTTCTAAAGAAGAATAAAAAGAGCGAGTTTGTTTAGTCCCTGCAAATACAAACCTCTACTTGCATTATACATCTCTTATATTTTCATCATGCTTGTAGTTGTAATATTATTTGTTTGATTGCGGTTTTTCGTGGAACAACAACGACTTGATAAAATCAACTTCTTAAACCATGTAAAATCGCATCAACACCCACCTATCTTTTTGCACATGAAAGGAGCCTTGAGGAGCCCTCAATAGTCGACCTAAAGCATAACTTAGAGTTCTAGGTATCCTCGAGCTCTGGGCCCCTTTCGACGAGGCCCGAACCTATTTGAAGCCATTTGTAGAAGAGGATGTACTCCAGGAAGACAAGGAGCCCTCCAATGTTGATGGAGAAGGCCATAGCAAGGAGGAATGCTCGACAAAAGTTTCTGCAACCCTGATCTTGAAATATTCTTCATGACACCCCGAGAGCCATTGGATCTTCGTCCTCGACCTGGTTTTATCGCAGCCCTTGAATCGAAGGCGAAACAACATCCTTCTTGGTTGCACGATCAGACACATGGCGCAATGAGGTGTGCCTGATCTCGTGCCCTGGGGTAATTTAATAAGTAACCCTCACATCTTCTGTATTTTTATTTTACAAGGATCCCCTAGTACTTCTTTAATATTGGAATCAGGTCCTTTTCCAGATCACCTCACGTGGCCATCCACATGAGGCGCCTGGTGTTTTTGCACATTCGCCCTCCTAGCTTTATGTATTTATTTTAGTATTTTGAATTGTATAACCAGAGTTGACTTTTGGTATATTTTTCATGCAAGTACATGTAATATAATTTAATTGCAAAAGGACCCCTATTAACATTGTCTTTTATTTTATGTATTTTTCATTTCTATTAAATAATTCATTGTACCTTAAAATTTATGGGAAAATTATAGTAGGTTCTTGATATGTTTCCCATTCATGTCTTATTTTTATTTTGCATTTACTTATACTTTGTCATTTATTAAAAATAATTTAGGAAATAAATATTGCATGTTTAGTTCAAAAAATACAAAAATTATAAAACTAACTTCAAAATTCCAAAAAAGTACATAGTATATATTAGTATATATTATAACTCTAGACAAAAAATCACAAAAAATATAGAAAGAAAATATACAAAATAAGAAAACCTTAAAAATTCTATAAATTAAGTAAAAATTCCTAAAAATTCTGAAAAAGTATTTTTATGTTTATTATTTTTATTTATATTATAAACAATATTAAAGAATTATTTTAGGAATTTTTAGACTATTTATCTATTTTAAAACCCAAAACAATTCGGTCTATGTATCTTACTCCTTATTTTGAAATATTTAATGCCTTAGAAATACATAGAAATTAGAAAAAATATATATGAAAAATCACAAGAGTAGAGAAAAATATTAAAATTACAAGATTTTTTCCTAAATTTTGACTATATTTATCTATATTTAAAATCATAATACCCTACATATACTATATATACCTTATATTACTTTTATATTATGAAATATTAGTATTACATAAATATATATAAAAAACATTTAAATATAAAAAGGACTATTCATGTATATATTTACATATTTTATTTATTATATATCATATCTTATTATTTCTATGTATAGATATATACACACATATATTTTATCTAAAAAACAAAAAAGAAATAAAAATTTGCAAAATTAAAAAGAAAATATAAAAAAATAATATAAGTAAATAAAAAAATCATAATAATTGAATATAATTAAAATGCCCCTTAAAATTATTAGAAAAAATGGAAATGGTACAAAAATAATCGTTATTTATTTTATTTAATTGAAAACAATTAACGTATCCACCTTACTCTCAGTGGTTCGACCCATGCTACTTGTCATTGTACAACTTTTATTGGGTATAATAAATTCACCTTGCCCATTTATTCATTATCTTTTCATATTGTGGGTTGATTGTTGTCTTAGTTTGATTGAGCACATTCGGAGTACTGCAAAAGCAGCTGATATAGATATTGTCGGATTTGACTTGTCGAACATTGCATGCCCTCCAAGATCGGGCATTAGGAACACATGCTCGATTGATTGAAAAAAAGGCGTTGTTGTTGGGGAGTAATGCTTAGTATAATGTTTAGTGTACATATTGCATGATGATTTATCTGTGTTTTATGCCTTTTATAAATAATTGTCTCTCTATCTCTGACCAATTTCTTTGTTGACTTCTTTGTGGGGGACCATAAAGTGACGGTGACTTTCATAGGAGAGTTGGTGCACCCAAGCTACGTCGAAATCAACTCTTTCTTTGTGAGCTGATTGGAGAAAGTAATGAGGAGACAAAGAGAGAGAAGAGAAACTTAGTGTAGAATTTTTATTTTATTTTATGAGAGAGACAAATTAATTTGTAATGATACATGTACAAGGATTTTGGACATGCATACTCTTACTGGACTATTTTACCAAGTGGTTGTTCACTTCAGGGAATGCTCCATTTTAATTACGTTTTCTTTGCATTCTGACTTTTGTTCTCCCTATTTTTCCACTTGTTTTATTTTATTTTCCACGTTTTGTGCTTTCGGGCTTTATTTTTATTTGTTTTATGTGAATAAGCCCTTAGATTTTAGGACTTACTTGCTCGAGTAATTTAGGTCCATAGCCCTAATATCTGCATGCACTTATAGTCTCTATGCTTGTACCTTGATCAAATTGAAATTTGTACTTCACTATAATAGCAATTTCTGCTTATGGTGATTTCATCATCTTGCATTTCATATAGTGTAATTTAAATTTTTGTCTTGCATCTCGCATGGAGAGAGTTGGGAAGCACTGTAAGTCTTCTAACTAAGCATGAATCATTTGATACAAGAGCGAGATTTCCATCCTATTATCAACTTGTACGGCTTTTCTATCATGTCTACTAGTTTTGTATCACCTAGGAACTAAAGAAAATCCAAAGAAGTCGTTAGGCGAATTATTCCTGAAAAATAAAAAAAAGTTAAAATTTAAAAAGTTTAAAACAAGGGAAATGTTTAATAAACTTCGACCGAAAATAAAATTTGTAACAGACATTCATTGTATTAGGTTCATAAAGCCCAACTTGTTTTCTAGTGCCATCCATACATAGTGAGGCACAGCCCTAGGAAAATAAAGCTGAAATCCTAGCATGGGTGCTACCTTATTGTTAACTGGATTCAAGATGTATTAACGCTTCTATCGTACGTGGGAAAGTAGGGCTTAATCTGCTTGAAGACTTAATCTAAAGTATTGAGCTTAGGACATCCCCTCACAGGAGTGTATGTCTCATCATTCCAAGTCTGAGTATCCTACTAGGGGGAAGTATTGGTTTTTTCTGTTGGTTTCTTCCTCTATTCTTTGGCTGAGTAGTGGATCCAGACCCGATAATAAGGAGACTCCTAAAAAATACAGGCTATATTACAAAGGAAGTGGGAAGTAGTCACTCTCCTATAGGGTTAGCCTCTAAGGACTTGCTTAAGATTGCTTGAAAACAAAATAAAATTGAAAAGATAAAAATAGTCGAACTCTCGCGACTTCATTTTATGCTGGGTTGGTGAATCCACTTGAATTGTGTTTGTTTGAATTAGATTTAGGTCCAAGATCCAATCCCATGTACATGCACTTTTTTTTCATTTCAGCTGCTTTCATTTCTTTTTTCCCTTCTCATTTAAACCTTATACTATATTCCACTTCACTTCATCTGTGTTTATCACCGTATTCCATTCCTCATCTTCTCAGCTTCTTTCGAGATGTGGACACATGGATTGTTTAGTCGAGACCCTGCCGAAACCTACATCAATTTCATTAACTCATCATCTTCAATAATTCGAGGCAATTCCCAATAACTCGATTTGGATCTTGCGAACCGATATACATAATCCTCATATTTTTCCATTTCCTCTATAATTCGGTATCACTCTTATCCCGACATTCACAACTTGTGGATGGAGATCGATTTATCTTCATAACAAATGCTCCGTTCACATCTATCTAGGATTGACATTACTTTCAAATTCATCACTTCATATAGTGCACAGGATTTCCAATATGAATGTGATGATTTTGAATGTGCAAATCGAGAACCAAATATGGAAACCATGCAGATGAATTCCTCTAAGTCTGATTCAGATATGGCATCTCAAGGGAAGGGAAGGGACCGCAACATCATAATCAGGGTCCCCAGACAGATCAGAATGCTGTCAATGCACAGTTGCTTGCTTTTATACGGTCTATCCAGTAGTAGTTGACAGATCAGGCTCTTGCCCATGTCACCTTCCAGGATATGCTAAATGACATGAGGAGAGACAGAGAGAAAAGAGGAGGAGGAGGAAATGATGATGAACAAGGATATGGACCCCGTGGACAGCCAGCAGATAAGGCGAGGAGAGATGCTCCTAAGCCTACTCTTAAAGAGACATACAATCCTGGCTCTCTCTAGATGACTGAGTGGATATAGATCCCTGTATTCCATGGACATTTCGAGCTTAAGCTCCAATTCTGGGCTCTTCTTCCCTCCTTCCAAGGGAACACCAATGAAGAGTTGTGTATCCAACCCCAACACTTACTACCCTAGCATTCCACTTGGTGTAGGCAAAACTACTGCATTCCCCTTCAGCCTTCAAGTCAAGGCTTTATACTTGATAAATCACTTGGGGATGTTTGTGATGAACTGGGAGGAACTTAAGTCTGTGTCCGTCCACAAATTCGACCCTCTTGGTCATCTTAATCAGATGTGAGCACATACTAGCAACTTCTCCAAGGGACCACACGAGTCCATCCTTGAACCTTGGGAGAGGTTTAAAGATTTGCAAGAGAAGTGCCCCCACCATGAAATTCCTCGAACCAGCTTGGTCCAACACTTTTTTGGGTGCCTCACACAAGAGATCGAGAGTCTTGTTGATGCCGCATGTGGCGGATCTCACTTCAACAGAGATGAGGATGTAGTCTGGCAGATATTTGAGGAAATGGTCGAAGGAGAGGCCGCTTTATCCTCGTCATGTGCATATCTACATCAACCGTAGATCCACCACATGACAGTGAACATTGAAGCATCCCATGAGCATGATAGGGATGAGAGCTCCAATCATAGCATTATCGGTAGCCACATATCCAAAGTTGATATTATCAAGAAGCGATCGTAGGATCTTGAGAAATTAGATGTGATCGAACAAAGAACCCAGCAACTGGACAAGGTAGATTAGATTCCCAAGTAGCTAGAGCTACTGATCAGCACCATCAATGATGTCTCTGCGAGTTCGGCAGCTACAAATTCTACTAAGCGGAAGGAGCCGTCATCACCACATCAGCCTCAACCGAGTTCAGCGTAGCCTTAGGTCCAATACATATACTATGTGCACGCTCATAACCAGGTACCACATCAACCATCACATAAGATTTTTGTCTACTAGCTAGAGCCCCAACCCTCATCATTTGCGGATCCATTTTCCCCATCATCACCTCAAATCTAAGAAGTTAGCGGCATCCTTAATAACAACACACAACTTGCCCATCCATGCGGACAACAACACGGCCAGTCCTCTGCACTTAAGCTGTATCATCGACCGTCTAATGGGAGGTTTGTCCAGCAACACCATCCTTTGTAGAACCTGCATATACCATATCAGAATACTTGGAGATAAAATCATCCATACCAACAGTCGTTGTACAGCTTGAACCAGCGACATCACAATTACATGGCTACTCAAAACAATCAATACCTCCCTCCTCCTCAAATTCATCAACAGTACCCTCCTCCTCAGTACAATAATCAGTATTCTCATTCACATGCCCTACATTACCACTCCCATCATGGTTAGCATGATGAACCCAAAACTGCCATAGTAAACCCAGCTCTTGACTATCTATCATAGCTAGTGAAAAGCCTAGCAAAGATAAGCCTGAAGCTTGATGACCTCGTTGCAACCAAAACTCCCATTCCAACGCAGGTCGAAGCAAACCCCAATAACTTCTATTGTAAAGAGCACGCAGTTTTTGGTGTCGCATCCAATCCAATAGAGTTGGGTATTTCAGAATTTGTTTTGTCTATTGTTGTGACTATTAACAGTGGTAGGATGTTGCAACCATCTACCACACAAAAGGGGAAGAATAAAGCAGCATCTGGTGAGTCGTCGTCTTCTGCATCAGCCGGACCAACAATAGAGTCAGGTAAGGAATAAGATGATGGAGGAGCAACACCATACCATCACCACCATGAACAAAAATTACAAAAAAATCGGCAAAAAAATCCCCAAAAGACAATAAGAGCCAAAGCAAAGCCGCACCAGCACAGGAGGAGCTAGTACCAATAGCAACTCCAAGGCAAAACAATGAAGCCAAATATCACGTAGATTCATTTTGCCTATTTTGAATGATCGCTTTTCTTCTATCCAGTCAGTTGTAAATGATGATGTAAGTAAGAACAATGCACTTCTTTCTAGAACAATGCACTTCTTTCTGTTAATATTCCTTTTATTGAAGCAATGAAAAATTCCAAAAAAATCAGAAAATAAAAAATGCATTTCAGACCCTGATGTTGTGGAAATTATTGAAAATCTTGTTTTAAATATGCCAATGATGAAGGTCGCAGACTACACGCTAAAAGAAAAGAAAGGCTTGAAGAGGCAAGTACCTCTAAGTGTCCGAGCCGCAAGAACAAACTTCGCCGAGGAGAAAAACACATCATAACCATGACCACTATATTGCTATCAATGATCTCCCATAGAAAATAAAGACAAGGGAGCACCATTAATCAGATGTTAGATATTTGATTAGACTTTTGAGCGAACTCTACTTGGTAGTGGCTCTTTTATAAACCTCATGTCCCTCTTACTACTTCGAGAATTTGGGTTGGGGCTGCTTAAGACCAATTATATGATTCTTCAGTTCACTAATAAATCCATCAACCAGCCTAGGGTTTTGTTAGAGGACATTATCATGACGATACATGAAATATGCTCAGAATATATCTTTTGCTTGATCTGATAGAGGGGGCTGCATGATTTAATAACCACAATCAAAATTAGAGCAGCCTCTTAATCCAACGATGGCTGCTACGAAGGAATAACTGAGGGATCTTGCTCCTTCAATCATTCGAATATTCTATCTTTGACCATCTCCCTTAATGTGGATAGGCCCAATACGTTCATGAGGGGCATGCCTAACTGCTAAGATCTTCAGAGGGCTATGGGCCTCGCTAAAAGAGGCATTGAGCTTTAAGCTTCACATGGGTCCTGAAAGTTGCAAGTCATGAGGTAATCGAACACCAAATGGGTCCTTTATCGCATGGGACATGCACAGTTTTGATCGCAACTCAAGGGCAAAAGCTCTCGACCATTTATTGAGTGAAATAATGAGTGAATGAAGGGGCATGGTGGCTCTTTGGTGATGGTGGCAGAAGGAGAGTCGATGAACCTCAATTTATGTAGAATCGAGGGGGATCAATGATCTGGAAGGTAGAGAATTCATGGGAGATATAAATGGAGTTGTTGCATGGTCGGTATAGTGTCAGTAACATGGTGGATAGAGGCTGGAGCCTAGTGCTCCGATGGACTAATTTTTTTTATTTTCACTAAATGGGATGAATTAGACTAAATGAAAGACAAGATTACACTACGTAAATAAAATCCTAACTAAATGAGCTATGATAATAGATGCTCACCAATCTGGAATGGCTAGGAGCAGATGTTCGTTGGATGGTCTCCAACGATGGCTTCAATCGCCTCCACCTCCCTTCTCCTCACCTTAGATTGTCGAGGTTCACCTCCTGTCATGAGGGAGCAACTCCAGCGTCGATCCTAAGTGGTTACTGGTGAATAGGGAGTGATTTCTTTTAAAACTTAAAAGGAAGGTCTAAGGTTCATTTTATATCAGAACAAGGAGGATCCACGAAACTATGATCATTGATCAACATAATGCTGTCAGACATTTTAGAGGATAAGGCGTGATGGATCTTGTGCAGATGAAGAGATTTTGTGAAGAAGTCGACTGGGATGGAGGTGTGTATTGAGTGCCAAAAAATGGAAAAGTCAACCAAGTCACGAGTCTAATAGGAACAACCCTAGGAAGGGCACAATTGACCTAGGTTCAATGAATGTTGGGATGTGATTGGTCCAACTCAACCACTATAAGATAAAAAAATGAAACATAAATAGAAATAAAATATGTAGGTATTTTACTAATAATAACTTAAAACATAAAAAAGGTTTATTATTTTTAAACTAATTTTATTATGTTTTTTATTTATGTCAACAATTTAATTTATTAGGGGATAATTTTCACATGTATATCTATTAATAAATATACATAATTTATATATTTAATTTTTTTTATTTTTTAATACTTGTTATTGTATTTACATACTTTATATAATTATAATATTATTAAATACATATTACCGTTTTTTAATCCTATTTTTATGATTTTACTTAGATGTATAAATAACCACATGTTTGTACCTTATAAGTATAGTGTACATATATATTATATTGATTATTTACTTTAGTATCTTTTTGCATGTTTTGATTTGTATTTATGTTGTTAATATGTTTTTTACAATTACTTAAAAATATAAGAAGAGTAAAAATGTATATAATAAAATATATTAATATTATATAGAGATACACAATAAAATAGTACCCCCAAAGGCCGACTTTTGTATCTTAACTCCAATTTTAATGAAACCTTCTCTTGATAGATAATTTATTTTAAATATAATGGATGTGAGTTGGTGTATTTTGAGTTCATATAGAGAAGATGCTGATATGTGATGTTCGGTTTGCAGCTTCGTCATCTGTGTGTACATGTTGCGTTGTGTCTTATTTTTATTGGAAATTATTTATATAATTTTCTACATAGTATTATGTACAAGTTTCATGTTGAAAACTTTTATTATTTGAGGTGTTTAATGTGAAGAATAAAATAGTGAAAAAATGGCTATTTTTAGGATTTCATGTACCATATTTGGGCCTTATCTCCCCTACTATATTTCTTGTTGACCTAATCAATGTTGACTTGGTCTCGGGGTTTAGAATCATTCAGTGTGTTTTATATTTCTTTTATATTTCTTTTATTTTATTTATTATGTAATTTTGTATTTAAATACATTTGTTTATAAACTAATTATAAATGAACTGTGAATGTTAATTTGTACAACGTATTGATGATTACAAGTATTTTGATAGGGATTTAAAGACAAAATAGAAGAATAAAGGTAGACGAATGGCTATTCATCACCTCTCAAAATGAATTACGATATTGTTATAGTTGAGATATGGATATCTCATTAAACATGAATTGATGGTTGATAAACTATGTGCTAAATTTGGGTAAAACATGATGAGTGGCTAGCGGCTAAGGTTTATTTGATTGGTACACCATGTTTGTACCTAGTAATTAAGGAAAATCTAAAAAATATATATTTTAAAAAAGTAGATTTCTTATGTTGGTGGAGGTGGATGGGGGTACGATGTATGTCGTGTCCATTGTTGGGGAAGCAGTTATGGTTATGATCTCTGGATATATTGCTAATGAAGGTGGAGGAGTTGTAGACGAGGGAGAGAGAAGTGTTGGGTGATGTAAAGAAGAATCTTAATGTTGTGTTTTCTAATTCCTTGTCTTCAAAAATCTTAAAAAAGTATAAACTCTACCAAGTTTTTAGTGAAGTGAAGTGGAGGTACAGAGAGAGGAAAGAGCAGAGGAGGCAATTTAAGGGGAGTAGGAGCATGGTTTAATCTACTTATGTTTATTATGGATGGATATATAAAGGGTTTCAAATATGTTCTTAGTGGAGGAAATGTATGGGTTGAGGCTAGTGGAGGGGGTAATGTTGTAGAGGGAAGGGTACATGGTGTGGTCGTGGATGTGGTGTTGGTTATGTCTATGGTGCTGGAGGCAATTTTAAGAATGATATGGTGGAGGTGGTGGATTCGGAGGATTACATAATGGAGTGGTAGTGTAATGTCTTGAATAGAGTGATACATATGTGATTTATCTACATTATGAGGTTAAACCTCACACTATGAAAATGCGAAATAAATGAACCAAATTCATAAAATACGATGTTAATTATCTGAGTACTAGTGCAATCATATAACAAAAAAATAATCGCAATTACAAAATAACATTTAACAGAAATATTTTCACATTGTTTCGCGAGATCAAAATAGTATAGAAGAATACCTTTAATGTACGGGTGTCAAAAATAAGAGACCTTACTACTTAAGTCTGATCCACAGACTTTTGCACACAATGGAACGATGATGACTCGTGGTACTTTTTGCAAAGATAAGATTTCTTCTCGACCAAGTTGGCAATGCCAAAAGATATCTAGAATGATCTCTGTCTCCTAATTTAAGTATCATGAAATCAAGTACCTATACTAGGGCATGAAGCGCAAAGAAGAAGACATATCCTCTAAGAGAATCTTTCTCTTCTATTTTATCCTCTTGAGTATTGTACTAGAGAGCACTTGACTTGAATTCGAATTCAATTCATTATTATAAAAAGAAAACCTTAACTCTTCTTGTATAAGTCCATCGACGGACAAGGAGTCCTACTCCATTCATAGACGTCCATAATGGGGAGAGAGAGAGTCTTCTCATTATACTTCATCTCTTCTTAAATTGAAGTTCAATTCAATTAGAAAATAGGACTCTTTTCTTATTTTGAATTTGATTTAAAATGGATGAGGTAAAAGAAAGAGAAAACATTTTTCTCTCTCTAATTATTTCTCATGGATGGCTATAAATGTAGAACAAATTGGACTTGTCTTATTTATTTATTCCATCTAATAGTTTAAGTCCTTTATGTAATCGGTCTTGTATAATTTTGGATTTTTCTCACTAGATAATTATCATTAATTATTTATAGGATAATTATAGAAATCATCCTACCATTTACTGAATCCATTTCATTATTTCATAATAAAATGTATATATAATTCACATTTATTTAATGGAGAGTGTGAATCCAGTTCATATCAATATTAATTAATCATGTAAACCATATGAATCATAGTAATATTAGATATGATTAATCCATATCTATATTAATCAATTGCTAATAATGTGAATCATATTCACATATTCTCATATTAATTGATCAAAGATAATAACAATTATTATCTTGAACATTCAATATCTTAACATACGACTCATAACCAGTTAGGACTCATGTGCAACATTCACTGAAACTCAAAACTAATGTCAAGGAGACTATATCGACCATGTATAGTGATGCAATAATTATATTTATATCTAATAACAGGGTTAAAACCACTTTAAGAAATTCTTGTAGGTGAGTCTGAACCATTTCATATCAATTTCGAACTCTTGGATATAGAAATTAATTCATAGAATTGAACTGTAATCTGATTATTCTATTTCATTTAGCATCAAAAAGAAATCAATCAAATCTAGTTTATTTCATCACTTCCTCGACATGAAAGTGTAATGGTATATATTCTATTAAGATCGCATAAGCCCAGAGTATTCCCAAACTCGAGCATCCTATATACTACTAGATTTTGATTAAATCCGAAGTTCAAACCCATTTTTGATTATTTACTTCAATGATTTATTAGAATATTTCTTAACCGATCATTAGGCTACAATATCATTTAAATGCTTTCCAAAAGCATATATTAATACTCTTAAATTCCTATCTTGTTTCGTATGCGACCTTGCATGGATTCCTTGTGACCCCAATGTCTCATGAATGAGTTCCGTCTCGGTTTAAAATGTATAAACATGTATGATTCCTTTGAGAGAAGAAAAATCTCATTTTTTCTTATATGCACACCAGCTTGCCAGTATACAGACCTTACAAGGCCATCAACCTAATGGTATACGAAATGTGTATACGTGGACATATAATGTATATCTATCTCTGTTCAAACGATGTGTTCCTGATCATGTTAGTATATAATACATGTTATTAGTATCTCAATTTTTTTAGATCAACACTTTGACTTTTGGTGAGCATTCAATTTTTAATCAACATTTTAATTTTGGTAGACATTTTAACTTTTAGTCAACAACTTGATTTGACTTATCTAAAAACTATGAATCTCTATTCCTATGTAGAGGACCTACATTAAGAGGTCAATCGGATATCAACCTTTGGAGAAAGATTATCATCTCTTTCTCAGACTTGACATCCTCTTTTGGTCATCACTTGACGATGTCAGTTGTATCCTTAACTCTTTAGATCTACAACCATGCATCAGCCTCAATGATCAAACTCTTTAGATAAAAAAACTATGTGATACCAAGATTACCATGTTACATAAACCTAAGGGATTTTATCATTTGTGCCCCTTTGAGATATTGCAATATCAATTGTGCCCCTCCATTTTCGATAATATTAGTCATGCCCCTGACTTCTTCTACAATTGTAACTTGTGTCCCCTAGGTTAGTTTTTGTCCATCCCCAAATGCAAACAAAAATTTTGCTTTGGGGATGCTATGGGAATTAGATAAAAAATCAAGGGTTGAAAGGTCTTCCTCCCACTCCAGCCCCACCTCCTCCTCCGCCTCCTCCTCCACCCCATTCTCCACCTCCCCTTCTAGATCGCCCTTCCCCAATGATCTCCCTCCACTTACAACCCATCCTCCTCCTCCAACCACCTCATCCTTCTCCTATGATTGCCACTCCCATACCAGGACCTACCCTTCTCCTCCTATCGCCCCATCCTCATCCTCTGATTTCCCCACCCCTTCCAAGACCTCCTCCTTCAACCATCCACCCCCTTCCAGCCTTGCCTCATCCCCATCCAACCCCTCCTCCTCCCCCTCTACTCCATCCTCCTCCTCCCCCTCTACTCCATCCTTTTCCTCCCCCAACATCCCTTCCACATCGAACCCATCCTCCTCCCATCTAGTCACTCCTTGTCCCCCTCCACCCCATACTTCTCCACCCTCGAATCCCCTCCACCTTTGGCCCCTCCTTCACCTATCCTCCTCCTCTGACCTCCCTCCCCTTTAAACTCATCCTTCCCCTTTGCCTCACCCTCCCCGTACCCTTCCTGCCCCTTTTCCAGTTAGTATTTGTGTCCTTTGTGATAACAAAGATGACACATACACACACAAAAGTATATTATAGTCTTTGATAAATCTCCATTTCATCAACATTATTCTTTCATTTTGCCCTTTAATACGTAGGTAAATGCATGTATATAGAATTAATTTGTATAAAATAACACTCAACAATTGACATTTAAACATTGTATAAATATTTGCATTTAATTTCAAAATAAAAGAATAAAGTAAATAAAAGAAAAACAATGAAGTGTCAAAGACATTGGGTGATCCTAGACCTCAAAACCCAGTCATCACTATGACTTGATTGACAAGGAATAAAGTAGTGGGAGATTGGGCAGCTAATTATACAAATGACACCACACAGAAACCCTTGTTTTATAGCTCAGTAGAAGGCTTTTAGGGCTATTTTATTCTTTATTATTTATTCCTCAATTAATTAAAATTTTAACATGACCATTATACATAAAAATACTATGAAAAATGTAAAATTAATTTCACTCAAAAATAGTTCGTAGTGCACTCGGAACACAAAACAAAAATCCACAAAGAAAACTTACTAGATCTATATCTCCTCCATTCATACTCAAAATTGACCAAACTCACCTTTATTGTTCATAAAATTAAATTATCTACTTAATTAAGGTTGTTTCATTCAATTTGGAGTTGAGATGGAAAAGTTGGCTTTTGGATCTTTATTGTATTGTGAATATATAATAATCAATATAATTTATTCTTTATATTTTTAGCTTCTTTATATTTTTATATATTTGTAAATATTACAAGAAATACATTTCAAAAATAAAATTAGAAGGAAACCATTATAAAATCATAGAAATAAATAAAGTTATAGAATATAAGTGAATTATACCTATAAAATATATGTACATAATTATTTAAGTAAATAAATAAATTAAGAAAAGATGAGAAAAATATGTAAATATATAATTAAAGATATCTGAAAGAATTTGAGGGACATAGAATCTTTTGAACTCATGGTCTTTCCTATCTTCTAAAAATCAGTGTAGGCTTTGACGTATGTGTTTGCATCCTTCAATAGTGTGGGCCACAAGAGGCCACAATACAATATCTTTGATATCATCCAACGTCTAGAATGGTATCCACCAGATTCGAGCTTATGGAAGTGCTCAAGGACAATTGTGTACTCCTTCCGAGGGATACATCATTGCCAAATGCAATCCACTCCTTCCCTGAATAAGTGTGGATCTTCCCATTGGTAAAATTGGATATCGATCAAGAACTTGTCCTTCTTGATTCTCATCCAATATCGGGGAACTACCCTAGACATGAGGTAGTTCACAATATAAACATACCAAGGGAGAGATGCCATGCTGAGAATGGATTTATTAGGGAAGGTCTATGTGATCGGTGCATTGCTCAATCTAGTGACTACATATTCAATTCTGAATAGGTGATCCGTTACCACATTTTGAACTCCAAGCTTGTCTCTGATTTCCAAGTCGAACTCTTGGAGGAGAAGGATCCATATGAGTAGGAGTGATTTGGCATCTTTCTTCTTTTGCAAGTATCTGATAGTAGAGTGGTCAGTAAAAATAATGAATTTATATCTTAGAAAATAGGATATGAAATTCTCCAAGGCAAAAACCACTACAAGCAATTCTTTTTATTGTAACTATATAGTTCCTCTGTGCTCCGCATAATGTCATGCTAGCATAGTTAATGGCGTAGGACAACTTATCTCTTCTTTGACGTAAGATAGACCCAACTTCAAAATCTGATGCATCTTTCTTGATTTTGAATAGAAGAGACCAACCGGGTGGCTGTAGGATTGGAGCCTGAGTGACTATGTTTTTCAACTACTGAAAAGATTGGAGAATGTTCTCTTCAACAATGAACTCGATCTCCTTGCAGAAAAGTTTAGTAAGAGGTTGGGAAAGCTTGTCGATGTCCTTAGTGAATCTTTTGTAAAATCCAACATGCTCAAGGAATGACCTCGCATTCTTGACATTTTGAGGTGGCTCAAGTTTAACAATGATGTCCACCTTCGTCAGGTCAACTTCCATGGCACACATGGAAATGACATGGACCAACACAATCCCTTCAGTGACCATGAAGTGGCTCTTTTCCCATGATAAGACCAAATTCACATTCCGATATTTTTGAAGTACTTTGTCTAGGTTCATAATACCTGAATCGAAGATGTCACCGTAGATTGAGAAATCATCCAAGAAAATGTTGAGAAAACTACCAACCATATTGGCAAAAACGGCAAGCATGCACCTTTAGAAAGTGGTAGGAGCATTACATAATCCAAAGGGCATTCTTCAAAAGGCATATGTGTTGAATGGACAAGTAAAGGTGATTTTCTCTTGGTCTTCAGGGGCAATTGGCAACTTGTTGTACCTGGAGTACCCATCTAAGAAGCAGAAGAATTCTTTCCCAGCTACTTTCTTAAGCACTTGATTAGTGAAGGGCAGTTGGAAATGGTCATTCTTTGTTGTTGCATTAAGGCGATGATAATCAACACACACATGCAACAATGTTGGTAATCGAGTAGAAATCTCCTCTTCTTTGTCATTTGTAACCTGGGTGACCGTTCATTTCTTCGGCATTATGTGCACGAGATTAACTCATTTTGAGTCAAAGATGGGATAAATAAATCCTTCTTCGCATGACAAAATTCATGATTTTTTCATTACTATGTCCCGTAAGTTAGCGATTAACCTCCTCTGAGATTCTCATGATTATTTGCAGTAATCTTCAATGTAGATGTGGTGTGAACACAAGGCTGGATTTATCCCTTGAGATCTGAAACTTTCCAAACAAGTGCATTGCATTTTTTCCCTAGAGACATAGGAAGTTGAGATTCCTGATCCAGGGTCAGCCTACTACTAATGATAATTGAATACATGTTTTATCCACCTACAAGGAAAGCGTACTTTAAACCTATTGGGTGTTATTTCTGTTCTGATAATTGTTGAGTCTGCTCTGTGGACACTTCAGAACTGTGTTGGTTTGTGAATGGTTTGATGAAATAAATTAGGTGTTGTCCACATTTGTCATTCTTAGCTCTGATAAAAATATAACGAACATATCTGCAATGAAATCTTCTTGTTCTATTTGGTATGAATTCTCTTCAAACAAGCTAATCAATTATCTAGATTCTGCCTCCCAATTGATAGTGGAGCAAGGATCGATTGTGCTATTCATGTCTTCCTCTAAAGTTGAGGATTTCCTTTGTCAGAATGCCATTCAGAGAAAATTATTGATTACTAATATCAATGATATTATAGTCTTTATTTGTTGATAGCTTCCCTTCGTCAGATACGACTTTTGGCTCGATGATCATATCCATAGTGACTTTATTAGAGCAAGAGAAGAATATAAACTTTCCAAACCAGTGGTTGATGACCCTTCGTTAGTTTGAATGAACGACTGTCCAAGAATAATGGTATTCTGATGTAACGATGTAGGAGAGCTCATATCTAGGACAAAGAATTCCACTGAAATCGTAGATTATCTAAGGGGTATGAGTGCATCTAGCCATCTAATCTTGTCGTACACCCCGCTTATGTGCTGCCTAGGTAATGTGCACCTCGAACCCCTCACATTTTTGTAATTTAATATCATTCTTGTAAATAAATAAAATGAGTAAAATATTCAGCTTAAATTACAGTTGGACCCTTGAACTGTTATATATTTGCCATTATGTCCTATATAGGTTAGATCATGTCGTCCCCTACACAAGAAAACAATAGTATATTTACATATCTAATTTATATTTTGTGCATCAATTAGAAAATGTAGTTATAGTTTATTATATTTGCATTTTGGTCCCTGTGAACTATAGTATCATATTTTTTTGGTATTTTTTGCATATTGATTATTTTTGTCACTTTGAAAATCATACGAAAATTAGTGAAAGTGCCTAACACCATGCTTATACACTCTTAATTTTTATTTTTCATTATAACCTATTTTCTTATTTATTAAAAAACCAAAAATAAGCATTTTCTTCCTATGTAGATATAAAAACCTATAAAAATTATAAAAACTCCGCTAAAAATTTCAAACAAAATATATATTAGCCATATTATAGATTATATATTATATATGCAAAAATCACTAAAAAATATAAAATCTAAAAATTAAAAATCACAAAACCCTAAAAATCTTATAAAAAGGTAACAAATATTATCTAAATATTTAGAAATATATCTTTATATTTCTTATTTTTCAATATACTATAAAATATATATTAAAAAAGTTAGGCTTATTTTTCACTTAATTATATTAATTAATCCTAAAAATATCTTCAAGAAATTATTTTTCACTTCTTTATCTTTTTAATAACTATAAAAAATCTATAAAATTAGAAAAAATCAATAAAAATTACGAAAAATAAAGAAAAATATAAAAGTCACAAAAAAATTAGTTCATGTATTTTGAGTATATTTTGTTATATATAAAAATATAAATATCAATATTATCTATTATATACATATACACTATATGATCTATATTGTTATATCTGATTATATATATCTTACTTTAAAAATTAAAAAGGAATTAAAATTTTGTAAAATTAAAAAATTTAAAATTTAAAATATAAAAAAATAAATTCATTGAAAATCCATAAATTCTAAATATAATTAAAATTCACCTAAAAATAAACAAAAAACAAGAAAAATACAAAAAATGTTATTATTTATTGTAAATAATTATTAATAATCATTATGTACATATTGATTGCTCTTTGTGGTTCACCACCTCTACCTGCTTGCACTATATACACATTTAATAGCGTTATAATAAATTTTAACTCTTACATCGCAGTGTTCCAACTATCATACTTTGAGTTAATTGCTGATTGATTAGGGATTTGATCACTTCAGTGATCATCAATTTCGCTTGTTAAGCTGATAGATTGAATCCTCATACATCAAATGGCGTCGCTACTGGGGAGCAATGTTGTGTAGTTTTTACATGACTATTTATTTTGTTTCATTTTGTTGTATTTGCTCGTTATTTCTTTTTATTTGGTAATTGTTGATATGTTCTAATTAATTTCTTTGTTTGAATTTATTGCAAAGGCCCATGGAGCGAAGGCAGATTCTTAGGAGTCTAGAGTACCCAAGCGAGGTGGAAGCTGGCTTATTCAGACCGAGCCAGCAAGAGAGACCAGCAACAGAGAAAGACAATGAGCCAATTAGAATTAGATTAGCAATATCAAATTTTTATTCTTTTTTGTGAGAGAGAGATTTATATTAATTTGTAATAATCGATAGTCTCTTGGATACCCAGACATTTCACTGGTCTATTTTACCAAGTATATGTTCATTTGGAGACATGTATGGATTTACGATTTTCTATTGCATTTTATACTTTTATCCTCCTTATTTTCACCTTTTCTTTATTTATGTCTCATGTTTTGTGTTTTCAACTTTTTTTCTAATTTACATCTTGTGTGAACGAGCCCATAGATTATGAGTTACTTGATCAAGTAAATTAAGTCAAATCCAAAGCCTAATTATACTTATACCAATAGTTCTTTGATACATGATGTTCAGTAATTTGCTAGTGGGTTTTAATTCTTATTTAATGAAGAATGAATGTGATCAATGTGTCGCTATGTACCCAAAAGGAATCATGAATCAATCAAACAATTTTATTTTTATCCAATCAAATAAATAAAAGAAGGATATGCTTTTTATTAACCATCTATAGCTCCTAGGGTTAAACTCAAGAAGGCACTAATAAAAACAAGGGTTACTAATTTTCATGATAAAAATCAATGAAGGTTATTTTTCTTCGTTTTCCATATTGGTCTTTTTATTATTTTTTGTGGTTGTAATTTTTTATGGAATTTTAAAATTTATATTTTTTATGTTTTGTGATTTTGAAATTTTTTAATGATTTTTTAGTTTTTAATTTTTTTAATACAAAGCAATAATAAATAGGAAAAAGAAAGTACAGAAGAACATGTTCTTTTTTATATTTTCAAATATAGTAAAAATGTCTAGAAAATTCAAATTATTTTTCTTGTTTTTGGTATTTTTTACATTTTTTTGTTAATTTTCGAATAATTTTAGATTTTTTAAGAATTTTAAATCAATTAAAAACAGGAAAATAACAAATAGAATAAGCAAAAATTTTTGTATTTTTTAAAATAGTAAATAAAGTAAAAATGAAGAACATATGCACAAACTAGAAAGTTATTTTTCAAGCATCAAATCAAGCTATATTATGTTTTTTAAGGATTTTACATAAAACTTTTTTTAGTGTTTTCTGTATTTTGCGATATTTTTGTTTTTAAGAACAATTTCAGCATAAAATTTATATAGAAAATAAAACTAAGTAAAAGACATCTATAGTAATTTTTTAGAATTTCTAAATAAATTTTTGAATTTTTATGATTTTTATAAAGTCAACCAATAAAAAAACAAGTTGTTTTTATATTTTTTAAATAAGAAATCAAAGAAAAATTTAAAACAAATTTACTAAAGGTAAAACAACTAAGCAGGAGATTCAGATATTTTTTTGAATTTCATAGAGAAATGCAATTATTTAATTTATGCAAAATGAGCAAGAAATTAAAACCTTGAATTAAAGTTTCTAAGTGTATTCATTTAAAGTTTATACACCAAACAATAACTATTATAGAAATATAAGATCACATGTATGTTGCAATTAATAAAAATTTTAGAACAATTATAAATAAAGAAATAACGTGGGATTATTTATGCAAAGTTCACAAGAGTGTACGTGAAGTGTCACATTGAAGCAACTTGATCACGATCTATTAGAAATATCAGAATGTTTGAGGCTTATTTTTAATTTACTAAAATATCAGTATTCTTATGTGTCAAGCATGTGAGATTGAAGAAAGGTAGGGCAATAGGCTCAAATCTAGCACTGACATGTGGCAGCTCTCAAAACATTTGATCAGAGCTCGATCAACGGTTCAGAATGGATCTGGAAAGAGGAGTCTTCTTCCCTCTATCCCGCTGCTACAATCTACAGTTACAATCGAGAGCTGGTCTTCGAAGATCTCAGATAGCTGAATCTTCACTCCTAGATGCTCGGGAGGTTGGATCTCAGATAAAAATGTTGCTCGTGGCTCTGGTGGTCTTCCTCAAAACGAAGGCGGTAGAGGACTGGAGTGTTATGAAAGCGGTGTTGTTCTCCGATCATGATAGCGAAGCTTCGAGGCGATGTTGTCTAGTGAATCATGATCGGAACTCGTGCAAGATGATAAGATGGTTTCTTTAATCTGATCTAATATGTAGCTCCATGTGTGATGGAGATTCTTCATAGGTGCTTGCGAATGCTCCTTTATTTTAGATCCAGATCGACATCAATGGTTCAATGATTCTTATCTCTTCTGGTGCATGTGTTGATGATGATTCATGTAGACAGATGATCCAGATGTTGTCCTTCTTGTTACCTACGATGATCAATTTCAACTCGAGCACAAGGCTCGGTCCAGAAACAAACTGAAGTTCATGAATTGGAAGCTTCTATAACAGGCAGTAAAAAGGAGCATATGCTCTAACCACCGTGTGTGGTCGGAGATGGTCAGATCGTGAAGGAAATATGGAGAAACAGGGAATCGAAGATGGGATGATGATCGGAGTGGAATCGGGTTCAAATTGGAGAAGGTGAAATGGAGGTGGTGGCTCTCCAATCGTGATGATCAGAGGGTGAATCTGGATGAAACTATAGATCTGAACAAAATCAAACAAACAGAGAAAGCCAACACAACAAAATCTAGATTACCTGATAAAGCAGAGTGCATGGGCTTGAGGATTAGAGATGCTCGATGTCATTGCCTCGACTTCCCGGCAATGCGAGGAGGCTCGGCTCACCGAATCAACGGAGCATGGTGAGATCACTAGATAAGAGGCAAATTGTCCTAATCCTTACTATAATAAGAGATCATTATCATTCATGAGCTCCCAACGCTCACCAAAGATAAGCAAATGGCCAAATATAGAAAGAAAAATGGATCTCCATCCTTTATATACAATGAAGAACCATGAAATTCGAATGAAATTTCAATGAGTGAAACGAGGTGGGATGAGGCGAAAAATGGTTGGGCATGAATCACTGATGTATGGCCTATAATCGAGCGAAGAAAGAGGTGAAAAGGATGAAGGAGTTGGTCGGGAAAATTCCAAGAAGATGACAGGTTGTGAGTTATTTGGGTCTTGAGAAGCAGTAGAGAAGTTAATCATGGTCAATAGATCTATTGGACCAATAGGAGCAGCTCGGAGAAAAAGACAAAACCGACTACAAGATAAAAATATATAAGTTAAATAGAAATAACTAGGAACTAAATAGAAAAAAGTTTTAAATTAAAAATATATTAAATAAATATTGTTAATAATTTAATAAATAATTTTATGGTGATTTCTAATAAATTAATTAAATAAGGTAAAATAAATAAGAACCTTTATTAATTTGTATAAAAAAACTATATATATAATCAATTCAGTTTTTAATATTTTTTTAAAAATAATTACATAATTTATTAAGTTGTTTAATTACATAATAATCTAAGAATTTTAAATATATTTTTATTTTATTTTTAAAAGTAAATTTAATTGTATATATAAATACAAGTATAAACAATATAGGTACATTATACATATATAATAAATTAATTATTTTATTATTTTTAATATTTTTGGTTTTATTATTTTATTTTTATTTTACATAAATAAATAAACATATACAAAACAATTAAAAATACCATATGTGCAAATATATATAAGAAAATAAATAAATAAAAATATATATGTTATATAAAGGTATATAAGTATGCCAATAGTGTCCCAAAACCTACATTCTACATATTAACTCTGATTTTAGTGAAACCACTTTATTTGATATATAATTTTACAAAACTAAATTTAAAAGTGAGTACACCAAATTCCGAGTTCATATGACCAAGTTATGAGGTTCGAAAGTTAGGCTTTACGACTTTCTGGTTTTGAGATTTATTGGTATTTATTCACAATTATTTTTAAGTTGTATCTTTGTATTTTTGTACTGATTTTTATATACAATTTAGTAAAAAAAATAATTAATAGGAGTTACTATGAATTTTATATAATATAATATAGAATGTTTATATGCATATAGTACATATTTACAAAGGGGTCCAAACAACAAAACTCACACGATTTACTCCACAATTATTTGGTATTTTTAATAAATAGTATTGGTTACAAAATGATGTTTAAAGTGAGCCTGGTCAATTTGGAATTTTCTATAAATAGTTATGAACCTGAAAAGTTGGAATTTTAAACTTTTTATGTTCATTGTAATTATTTATTTATTAATTAAATATTTTTTCTAGTATTTTTATAAATTAGTAAATATAATTACGGAAACCTTTCAAGAAAGAAAAAAATATATTTGAGGTGGTTTTATTTATAGATAAAAAAGTACAAGATATTTACAAGATAAATAATAAAGAATATGTACTGGTGAGAATTGGTTTTCTTGATTTTATAAGCTATGGACCCTATTTCCCTCTACTTTATTCCTTGTCGACCATCCTAATGTGTGACTTGGTCACGGAATTCGAGTTAGTATGTATTATTTGATATATACATATTTCTCTTTCTTTTCTTTTTCTTTTCATTTTTATTCTTCTATTTTGGTGTAAATTAGTGATAAATATACACTATTAACAAACAATGGATGAATGATAAATAATGTAAATTATTGTTATTTATAGGTGTTTGCCAAGGAGTTTAAGCTAAAATAAAAGAATAAAGTTGTTGACTCATGGCTTCATCATTCCTCTATACTTTACTTTGCTAGTCTCTTAGCAAACACTTATGCTACAAAGAAGTGAAAAAAAATAAGAAAAGAATAAGGAAAAAACTTTAAGAAGTTTTGAAAAATGCATTAATTTCATTTTGAAAAATGCAAATGCAAGATAATATTTTTTGGAAAGAAAAGAAAATAATAAACATTTTAATAGGTTTTTAGAGAATTTTGTATTTTTTTATGAATTTTACGTTTTTCAATTTTAGTGACATTTTAATAGAGGTATTGGGTTAGATCTATTTACAATAATTTACATGGATTTTGTACATATTTTACAAAGAATTTTGTACAAAAATAAATACAATATTTATATAAGTTTTATACAAGATTTTACGAAAAAAGAATTTTTATTTGCAAATTTTATGTGCAAATTTTACAAAGGATTTTATCTACAAAAGAATTTTATATACGAATTTTATTAATGGATTTTATATACAAATGTTAAATACAACATTTATACAAAGATTTTATTTACAACAAAATTTAATTTACATAAGCTACAAATAATTATAGATTTTATACACACGTGGATTTTACAAGTTTAGAAATAATTTATATACCCACTATTTATATCCTAAATGACAATACGTTTTACAAAAATTTTACAAACCATTTTACAAAAGTTTACAAAACATTTTGCTAATAATTTAGAAAACCTTTTTCCAAACTATTTTACAAAACTTTTCAAATCATTTTACAAAGGATCTTCAAAACTAATTTTACGAACTTTTTAAAAATCAATTTACAAATAACTTTACAAACTTTTTTTGCAAATAATTTTATTTATAAACATTTTACAAACATTTTTACACAATAAATAATTTCAATACAAACTATTTTACAATCTTTTACAAATAATACAATTTTATAACAATTTTTACGCATATAATTTACAAAGGCTTCTACGAAGAATTTTTACAAATAATTTTACAAAGCATTTTACAATAATATTTACAAACAGTTTTACATAATGTTTTACAAAATATTTAACAAAATCTTTTACGAAAGACTTACAAACACTTTTTACTAACACTTTACAAATCAATTTTTAAAACATTTTTATTCCAGTTTTATTAGCCATATTATTAAACAAAAGTACAAGTTATTGCTAAAGCATATATACAATATATATGACACCCCCTATACTTGGCTCGAACTATGTCCTCATATAGTCACCATGAAGCGACAAACGAAGACAAAACTCGTGCTAAGTAAAGAAAAGTGAAAATAATCATATGCTACAATAACTCAAAAAATAAAAAATAAAATTAATAGAAGTTGGTGATCCCCCTATACTTAGGATCAAATAGTCCTAAGTATAGATGATTGTACAAACAAGGAAGACCGAGGAAAAGAATGTACATGATATCAACAACTCGATCTATCCCTCCTATACTTAGGGTAAAAGATCCCTGTGTATACAAAAGAATATTAACAATCGACGAAAGAATATCAACAATTGGGAGATAAGCGAGAGAGCTGAAGAAACTAATACGAAAATAAACAAGATAAAAGGAATGACATCACTCCCCCTATACTATGGGTAATATATACTTAAGTACAGGCAAAAACAAGAGTAACAAAACATATCGAAAATGAAAAACTCAGTGTCTACACCCCCTATACTTAGGATAAAGTATATCCTAAGTATAGTGACAACAATCCTAAACGAGGCATGGGGTGTAAAACAAAAAATGGAAGAAACAAGGAAAAAATCAAGACAAAGCACATATATACAATGTAGACATTGTTGAGGTTCCTCTTAACAAGCATTAGAGTTTACACCCCTAAATGGGCGCAAATGCTAGGACAAAACAATATTGAGGTTCAAAATGGCATCTGTAATGCAAATGCCACAATGTCGTTGTTGTCTCAGTGTGAGAATAAACAATCAGGTGGGTGTCTTCTACCGGATAAATAGATGAGAAAATAAAATCCGGAACTGGTAGCACAAATGAAATCATCGACTTGAGATTAGAATGGAGTGAAAGGGTAGAGCCAGAAAATAGAATATGGAGAAAGAAGGATCACGCAAGGAATCCTCCACGTCAATCATAGTCTCAAAAAGGCATGGAAAGTCAAGATTAGGAGGCTCACTAGAAACCTATATTTGATGTCCATAATTGGGTGAAATCAGAGAAAACATAAAATATCTCAAAGATCGGCTCATGCTCGTAACGGTCGTCGAGGAGAGAAGAAACAGACTCAGACTCAGCATAAATAGAAGACTTGATCTCATCATCTGACAGATTGGATGCACTCTTAGTAAATGAAATTGAGTACACATAGCACGTCGCATCCTCCCGCAGATAACCCCTCTGGTAGTAATGCAAACTCATCGGTGAAGAAAGAGGAATTAGAATCTAACTGGGAATTTGCACCACTATCAAGCTCCCACTCCTCGAACCAAAGTGCCTCATTAGCTGAAGACTACCTCTGAATAATTTGGAAATATGAAATGGTACTGGTCAACAATGTTGAAGCAATCAATGTGTCTGAAATTGATCCTCGAGTTGTGACAATGATGGCTATCATATGATCCGTGAGAAATGTATCAATCATCTCAAATAGGAGGACAAACAGCTCAAACAAGACTATCAATATCTATCATATCCAAATGGTGTATGTCATCTAGATCTAAATATTGTAATGGATCAGAATGTCCATTTGAATCTAAGAAGAACTTCTGAGGAATGAACTCCGGTTGGTCCTAACATGGAAACTGGAAAAGCTGAAAGAACGACTGAAACAACATGGGCTCCTCCTCTATCTCTTAGAATACCGATAGAGCTGGTATCCAAGAATCTTGAAATCTGATGTACAGAACTAACTCAAACTCCAGCTGGAAGACCAACAGAAACTCAATCAGAGTCTGAAGATGGAAACTCACAGTGATTGTCTCGACATCTATCATTTGTGTTGTTGTAGTATCCACGTCCACTAGCTGGTGTGTGATCTTTGGATCCTCATAAAATGTCTCACGCATGACTGGTGCTACATCTCCCCCGTGTGTTGTCCTGACTAAATCATCTCGCGAAGACTGGGAGATTAACGAGATATCAAAAAGCACTCCAAAAATTGTCTAATTTTAATCAACATCAAGACTGTGGTGTGAATCACCATTAGAGGCATCGACCAGTCTCTGATGCTCGGTGCTTATACCCCTATAGAAGATATGTACAAGGTCAGACTTCAAGTATACGCGATCCATAAATCTCCTCAAGAGGTTAACAAACCTCAACCATGAATCATGCAATGGCTCCTAGGGATCTAGGGTAAAATCTCTGATAATAGATCACATCAAATCTACTCTACGATGGAGGTAAAGTCTCTGCAAAAACAATGCCCATAGGTCACCCCATGTATCAAACTTCCTCCCCATCTGTCTATGCCAACTCAAAGCTCTAGTCTGAAGTGAGAAACGGAAGGTCATCAGCTTCAATTCCTCAGAAGTGATATCTGAATATGTGCGGGAATCACAAAATTCCTCAAACTCATAGATACGAAAATAAGGCTCCTAGTGTGCATCCCTGAAAAATTCGACAGTATCTGAACAAACTCTAAATTCAGAAAATAGGGACTCAAAGTAGAAACTGATCATGCTCCTGAACCTGGGTGATTGTCATTATATACTAATGACTGCATCATCATTCCAACATAAAAGTCGTCTGGATCTCGCATATTCTCAATGTCATCTCCTAAGGAATGCACCGTCTTCCCAGCATAAAAGTCACCAGGGTCTCGAATATGCTTAGTGTAATCTCCATGGTCCTCAACTCCTAGCTCATCATGCCAAGAAAAAATCGGAAGTGGAACAGGAGGGAACAAAGAGTGCACTGACGGAAGAGATAAAGAATGCGAAGAGGGAAAAAGTGACGAGAAAGAGAGGTTTGTCGTAGTTCCAACCTCAAGATATGGTTGACGACTATGATGGAGATGAAAAAACAAAGTCTCAAGATCCGGCTGAAGCAAACATCGATCCATCATCACGACTCATCAAAAGGTATGATAAGGGAAGAAGACAAATAAGGGTGTGGAGGGATAAAATAAAATAAAACAGAGGGTGACTGCTAATGAGCTAGTGAAGGTGAACGTAACCAACTCAACAACAATCACATACAAAAACAAAGCAAAACCCCAATTTACCTACACATCTCAATGAAGAACGTAAAGGATCAATGATTAATTGATTTTAGAGTTAAGTGATCAAACAAATGTGTTAGCGAATTCACATGTGGTCTCCTAGGGTAGTTCATGTCCAAATCGGTGGATCACACCAACTTAAACAAGACTACTTCTGCTAAAGTCAAAGGCAAGTGCTTGCAACAATAACAAGACCCAAAAGTCAGTCCAAGCGCTTTTGGCACAAGTTCAGGGCTTTGGGCTCCAATCCTTGAGTGTATGTGCCTAACTCGATCTGGAGAGTACATGTATGCAATGAGGGGGTTGCTCTCCCCAAATCAAGGAATGAATTAGTTACATTTGATTTTATGGGTCAAGTTCAATTTGTAGTCCCAATTTTTAATTTTTGATTTTTCTTTTTTTTGGATATTTTTCAATAAGTGAAACTTCTCATTTTCTTTTATTATTAAGTCCATAAGAGGGAGGAAGATAGAAAAGCTAATGCGTGATGAAATCTATGAATGCATGCATGAGATAGAGTCACGTACCTTGCTCCAAAAGTCTATATGCAATATGATCTACACATAAAAATTAAACTAATCTAAATGAAATGCACGAACCATCCTAAATAGAAACATCTATTATCGTGAAGCACTTATTTATTTGACTAAGTCCGACGAGGTCTAGAGGAACATATATTCTTTTAGGGTTGTGGACCTAATGCTACCTGGCTCAATCAAATAGAATTGTAAATCTAGGGAGATCAAGTACAAAAAACCACGTGAAACATATAAAAATAAAGCGAAGAAAACAAAACATGGTAAGGTCCCCCAAGTGCATTAGTACTTGGTGAAACAGACCCCGAAATCACAAAGCATCCAAATTCTCTAAATAAACAGAAAAAGAGGCAAATGCCAAGGACAATTATTACAGATTATTTCTAAAATAGAATGAAAATAAAATTGCTGAAAGAAAACAAAAAAGGAAAATGGTCTTCTGCTGCTCTTACTTCTCCTCACTGCTCTCTCTTGTCGGTCGGTGTAGAATGCCCGAGCTTCATCTCGCTCGGGTGCGTCGGCTCTCTTAATTTGGCCTCCCTAACTCCACGGGCCCTCGCAATGAAGGTGAAATAAGAAATGCATCAGAAGCCGTTATGAAAAATATAAGAGAAATGAAATAAAGCAGAAAATGAAATAAAAGAGATAAATAAAAAGAAAATAGAATATATACAAAACTAAGAGTAGAAGGCAAAGAAAGAGAACCTAGCTACCCTCATCGTGCCTCCTCGACAATGACGGCATTTTTATGATTAAGATTTCCTTAACGTGTTAAATTTTATTTAATGAAGAATGAATATGATCAATGTGTCACTGTGTACCCAGAAGGAATCCTGAATCAATCAAACAATTTTATTTATATCAAATAAAAGAAATAAAAGAAGGATATGCCTTTTATTAACCTGGTATTGCTTCCACAGTCAAACTCAAGGAGGCCCTAATAAAAAAAAGGTTATTAATTTTCAATAAAAAAATCCAATGAAGGCTCCTTTTCTTATTTTTCTCTTTTTGGTCTTTTTACGGGTTTCTGTGATTTTTGTATTTTTTAAGGAATTTTAGTTTTATATTTTTATTTTTCTGATTTTGAATTTTTTTTATGATTTTAAATTTGCAAATTTTATATTTTAAATATTTCCAAACATAGCAATAATAAAAAGGAAAATTAAAATAAAGAATATAAAGCTCTTTTGTATTTTTCAAATATGGTAAAAATGTCCAGAAAATTCAAATAAAAATATTTTTATGTTTTTGGTATTTTTGTATTAATTTTATGATTTTTCAAATAAATAATTTTTAGGATATTTAAGTAAATAAAAAACAAGAGATTAACAAAACTAGAAATAAGCAAATGTTTTTGGATTTTTAAAAATTGAAACTAAAAGTAAAAATGAAAAAAATATGCACAAACATGAAAGTAATTTTCCAAGCTTAAAAGATGATATATTATGTATTTTTTATGATTTTATATTATTTTGTTAGCATTTTCTGTATTTTTGCTATTTTTTGTTTTTTATAAAGAATTTCGACACACAATTTACATAGAAAATAAAACTAAGTAAAACATTTCGATAGTAATTTTTTGGAATTTTAAGTCATTTTTCGAATTTTTATAGATTTTTATAAAGTCAAATATTATCAATAAGTTGTTTTTTGTATTTTTATTTATAAGAAATAAAAGATAATTTAAAAATAACATTTACTAAAGGTTAAATAACTAAGAATGAGATCCATGTAATTTTTGTGAATTTTTAGAGCATTGCAATTATTTGTTTCATGTGAAATCGACATGAAATTAAATTCTAGGATTAAAGGATCTAAGTATAATTATTTAAAGTTTATACACCAAACAATAAGTGTAATAGAACTATAGAATGAAAAGTGCAAATGTTCCACGAAAAAAACGTGTAAGATTGCATGCACAATACTAACAGGGACATGGTTGCAAATTATTATTAAAAAGTTTAGAACAATTATTAACAAATACAGAATGCGGTATTATTTATGCAAAATTCACAAGAGTACACATGTAGTGTCACGTGGAAGCAACCTCATCATGACCTATTAGAAATATCAGAATGTTTGAGGGCTTATTCACAATTACCCAAAATATCATTATTTTCATGTGCCGAGCACATGAGGTCGAAGAACGATGGGGTTGCGGGCTTGGATCTAGCACTTACGCATAGTGGCTCACAAACGATTCGATCAGAGCTCGATCATTGGTTCTGAATGGGTCTAGAAAGAGGCCAGTTCTTCTCCCTTTTCCTGCTGCTCCAGGCTGCGGTGACAATCAAGAGTAGATCTTCGATGATCTCAGAGGATTAAATCCTCTCTACCAATGCTCGGGAACGATGGTTGGATTTCATACAAAGATACTGCTTGTGGCTATGGTGTTCTTCCTTAAAATGACGGCGGTGAAGGACTGTGGTGTTCTGAAAGCAGAGCTGTTATCATATCACAATAGCGAAGCTTCGAGGCGATGTCGTCTAGTGAATCGTGATCGGAATTCATGCGAGATGCTACGATAGTGGCTTTGATCAGATCTAATCTGCAACTTTAGGTGCGATGGAGGTTCTTCACAGGTGCTCGTGAAGGCTCTAGTGTTTTAGATCCAGATCGACATCAATGGTTCAATGATCCTCGGCTCTTGTGGTGTATGTGTTGATTATGCTTCATGTAGATAGATGATTCAGATGATGTCTTTCCTGTTACCTACGATAATCAAATTCAACTTGAGCACAAGGCTTGGTCCAGAAATAAATAGAAGTTCATGAATTGGAAGCTCCTATAAGAGGCGGTAGAAAAGGATCATATGCTTCAACCACCATGCGTGGGCGTAAATGGTCAGATTGCGAAGGAAAAATGGAGAAGCAGGAAATAAAAGAAGGGATGATGATCAGAATGGAATTGGGTTCAAATTGAAAAGGGTGAAATGGACTTCTGATCCTGATGTCTGGAGGGTGAATCTGGATGAAACTACAGATTCACAATGAAATCTAGATTAAATGATGGATCAGAGTGCATGGGATTGAGGATCAGGTATCCCCGGGGTCATTGTCTCAACTCACTGACAATGCAAGGAGGCTCAGCTTGTCGGATCGACGGAGTGCGACGATGTTCACTGGATCAAAAGAAAATCGTCCTAGTCCTCACTACAACAAGAGATCACTATCACTCACGAGCTCTCGGAGCTCACCGAAGAGGAGGAAATGCCAAAGATAGCTCTGGCCTTTATATATTATGAAGAACCATGAAATTCAAATGAAATTTCAACGCACGAAACATGATGGGATGAAGCAAAACTTGGTCAGGCGTGAATCAAAGATGTATGGACTATAATCGAGTGAAGAAATCAAGTAAAAAGGGTGTAGGAGTTGTCGTGAAAATTTCAAGAAGATGGCAGGGTCTGAGTTATTTAGGTTTAGAGATGGAAAAGAGAAATTGACCGTGGTCAACAAGTTTATTTGGACCAATTGGAATATCACAGAGAAAAAGATGAGACAGACTACTAAAAATAAATAAATAAGTTAAATGGAAATAAATAGGAATTTATTAGATAATGTTAATAATTTAGTAAATAAATTTATGGTGATTTTTCATAAATTAAACAAATTATTTAAATAAGATAAATTAGGCATAAAATACAATATACAAAACATCCAATTTTTAATAAATGATTTTTACAAATAATTACATAATCTAATAGTTTATTTATTTACAATAAAATTTAAGGATTTCAAATATAATTTTATATTATTTTTAAAATTCAATTAATTATACATATAAATACAAGTATATACAATATAGGTACATTATACCTATATAATATATACATTATTTTATTTTTTTTAAATATTTTTGGTTTTATCATTTTTATTTATATTTTATATAAATAAAATAAATATATAAACACATTTAAAAATATATTATATGCAAATATGTACATGAAAATAAATAAATAAAAATATATGCAATATATAAAAGTATACAAGTATACCAATAGGGTCCCAAAACCTACTTTTTATATATTAACTTTGATTTTATTGAAACCACATTGATGAATCTACGTTTCATCATCTTTATTCTACCATTTTGGCCTTAAAAATTCTAGTAAATGTGTGTAAATAGGCTTAATTCATACATTTTAGCATTCATGCATATTTGTGGAAATAGTGTACAAAATACTGTTTTTAAAGCTAAAATTATAGAATAAAGAAAAGAAAAGAAAAGAAAAAGAATAAAATATTGTAAAATTTTATGACCCGAAAGCCCGAGACCTAGGCATCTCGATGACTAGGTCGACAAGGAATAAAGTAGAGGGAGATAAGGGCCAAAATACCAATAAAATCCCTTTTATTTAATTCATTCTTTATTCATTTTGGGACCTATTTTTAGTTCTACTTTTTATACTTCAAATGAAGAAACATTGTACATGAAAGTTGTAGATATTTAAATATAGAAAAATACAAAATAGATTTCACCCAAAAATAATTTATAGATAAAAAGTTATGATATGAATTAAATTCCAGAATCCCGAATTCCCATACCTGTACCTCTCAAATAAAAACTCAAAATCCATCAAACTCACTTTTAATTGTACATAATTTTTAATAAGGTATTTAATGAAGGTGGTTACATATTTTTTGGAGTTATGGTGTGAATGTTGAGTTTTGGACCCCTATTGTATAACTATATCGATTAAAATATTCCTTTTATTTATTAATCATTATTTTTTATAATTTTATATTTTTATAATTTTGTAAATACTATTTATAATGTATGTGTATATTAAAAATGGAATAAAAACATCAAAAAATACAAAAATAAAATACTTGTATAAATTACATAGGTAAAATACCTATATTTATACCTATAGAATAGATATATCTATTTATTTAAGTGTATATAATACTTATAAAAATAAAACAAAAATATCTTTAAGTGTACAAAATTAAGTTATAAGCATATAAAATAATAAACAAAATTAATAAAATTAAAATATAAAATAAAAATAAAATATTAAAATACACAGATGAATATACCTATATATAGCCCTTAAAAGGCAACTTGTAATTTCACCTCGAAAAAACAAATAAAATTCATAATAAAATAATTTAGAAAAAATATTTTTTTTAATTTTCTATCCTAAAATTAATAAAATCAATTAATATTTGTTATTGATTTTTGAAATATTTTCTAGGAGGTTTTTCCTGGTTGGTCTACGTGGACCAATCAGGATGCAGTGCCAGTTGACCTCGGTCAACTGCACTGCCAGCCCCCTGTGCCCTGTCAGATTGTGTTTTTGTCCCCATTTCTCGGAATTTTGGGGCTTACATCTTTCACAATTTCACCTTGGCCCCTTCTTGACTTTTGCTCTACATACATCCACCATACACGCCCAGGGTATATCTTGAGGATTGGATCATGGATTCGCCCTATTTGCTTCGATCCTTGCAGTCTGTTCATCGTGTTGTCTGACCCCCCTCTCCTCTGTTGTGTGTCAGAACATTGGTTTCTCCGATTTTCTCGAATTTGTAGAGTCCGTCTCTTTCACCCAATCACTGGGCTTCCTTCACGACTTTTTCTCCTCAAAGTACCCTCATACACGCCAAAGCATTAGATCGAGGATTGATTTGTCGATTAGTTGGATACACACCGATCTTCTTGTCGTTGTTAGCCATGTGAGCCCGTGGCGAACCATTCTTACAATAAATGTTATTGTAATCAATATGTTTTATCAATAAAAGTTCTTGATTGTTTCACTCCCTTTCTGAAATTAAGTGAATGAATGCACTATAAGGTCCCTTTGTACAATTAGGGTTATGTACCATGGCCGTCTTGATAATCATATAGTTGTTTATTCATTTAATGAATCATAGAGGCTGGTGTTTGGATGGATATCTAAAGAGTTAGATACATGACTCATCAAGCACAGTCAAATGATTATTAAGAGAGATGATCTCCAGCCTGAGTAGGAGATGGCAATCCTTTCTCACATAGGCTGATATCTGACCGACCTCTTGATGCAGGTCCTCTGCATGGGAATAGTGATTCAGAGGTGTCAGATTAGTTAGGTCAAAGGGTTTACTTAGCAAGATCGAGATAACCTAAGTCCTATGTTGAATACTGTCACAGCATCGGCACGCATCCTCTGACCAGAGACATATGTGTTACTATATGTCTGAGTGTTTACATTAGGCAGACCATTAGGTTGATGACCTAACCAAGGTCTATACACCAGCGAGCTGGTGTGCATGTAAGGGCATATGAGTAATACGATCTCTCAAAGGGATCATACACATTTACTTATGAACCGGAAGACATGAGCTCACTCATGAGGTATTGGGACCGATCAAATTCCATGCATGGTCGTCGTGCTTCGGAAGCATGACAAGAATTTGAAGGTATGATATATGCTTTGAGAAAGCATATGATCGATACCAATTCCCAATGACTAAGATTGAGAAACTTGATGATCAAACCCTAAATAAGCCAGTGTAAAATAGATCTTCATCTTCAGGTTGATCATTCGTCTTCCAGTATGCAGAATGCGCAGGTATTGGGAATACCTGAAGGTGATGTGATCATAAACGATTGTATAACCATGATGCTTCCAGTCCGAGGGAGTGATGAAATAGGTCTGGATTTTAGTGACTCCTCTCAGTAGAGAAGTAAATTGATCTTGGTCCAAGTGTTGGACATTGATCTGAATGAGATTCAGATGCAATGAGGAGATTAAGTATATAGACTTAATTTAATCAAGCATCTATGGGAGGTCTGTTAGATCTGGATTTGAGATGAGATCTCAACATCCAAGTCACTATACGTGGAACAATACAATTGCCTTGTCCTTGTCTCCAAGTATCTGCGGAGAAAGCACATTATTCTTGAAGGAGTTCAGGAATAATTTCTGTGATGAATTTTGTATCCAAGCAAGAATGTCTTGATGATTAAATAAGATATAATGATCAAGTATAATATGAATAAGAATTATATTGTGAGAATGATCTTCCAAGATAATTAAATGTGATTTAATTATCAAGGAATAACAGATCCTAGATAGTGTTATCCATGATATCTGTGTATATTATAAATGTGATCTATAATATATTAGAGAGAGAAAAACTTTGTAAATAGCATTTGTTAATTACTAATGTGAATTGGATTCACATTAAGTAATTAATTGGAAATGTAATTTACAAATTAGTTTGGGATGTGAATATGATTCACATACTTTTCAATGGCATGATTGAAATATTCACAAATTAATTTGGAATTAATTTGGTGGATATTATTGCAATAAAAGTTATTGTAATTTATTAAGAAATAATAAGATAAAATAAAAAGGAGACAATCACAACCCAAAAAAAGGGGTGGCGTCACCAATGACTTAGTCATAGGTGACGCCCCCTATTTTTTAGGGATGATTTGTTGTCTCTCTTTTTTTGTTATCTTGTTATCTCTTAATAATTGATTTATTTTAAATTAAATTGTGTTGATAATAATGCAACATATATTTGATTTGATATAAATGAATGTTGTTGGTTTTTAACCAACAACAATCATGGTTGTTGATTGACACATGGATCATCATACCCGTTGGATCTATGTATGCCATGGATTGAGATCCATTGGATCCCAAACTAATATATAAGGAGGGCAAACCTAGCCCTTTGGTGTACACGCCTACTCTACTCTCTCTCTATCTCACATTCTCACCGTCCCTCTCTCTCTCTAAGGTAGCCGTCCATGTTGTGTTTTTTGAGAGAGAGGTTCTCGCCTTCGCCTTTGACTACTTGAGGATCTACATCTTCTTTGGGGATGCTTGCTCTAGAGGAAGACGATAAATTTCATTGGACGAAATCAGGGGACTCTAGGCTTGGATCTTCATCAAGAATTGCGGGAGCCACACGTCTCATCATCGTGCCTGCAAGTGTTGTCTTCGTAGATCGGACTTGAGCCAGGAGGATCTCTTGCTTTAGAGATCTCATGATCACAACCACGCTTCGAGAGGTATTTCTAATACTTTGTTGTTTGATGAAACGATCCAAGAATTGTTCTTGTGATCATGTGGTTTCATCATGTGATTTAAAATTTTTTAAATTCCGATGCACCTTGTGACTAGTGCGACTAGTCGCCCCGATCGTATGAGATGCGATCATCACACTTCCGTGATGTGCCTGAGGATTCTCAATATCCTTCAAGTGGTATCAGAGCCAGGTTATGAAAGGTTTTTGATATGATCTGTTGACCTAGGATGACATGGGTTTGAAAGGATAGCGAATGTTTTATCGCATTTCAATTTTCGCATCTCTGTCTAATTGATTTTTTTGGCACTGTTTAAATTGTTTAAACACTAAATATATCAATTGGATTTTATTCCCCATTAAATAAGGAAACCATAGGATCTGAGTTTATGAAATTTGGATTTGCTCAAGATATGGCCTTTTGAATAAGCATGTATTCACTGTTGCATGAACAACAAATTTAAACGTGATTAATTTGTTAATTATGGTTTTGATGCACCTAGAAATGCGTGAAATATCACTTAGGTTCTGTTGTAAATCAAGTTGTCAATCTTAGGAAACTGATTTTGCTATTTTTGGATTTAAATTGGCAAAAATAAGTTAATTTTAGTGATTAGGGGTCACTGCTGGAAATTGACAAACTTGATCATGAACCTTCTGATAGTCATTCAAACATGTTGAAGAAAATTTATTGTTAATTTTCTGAAATTGGTTATTGATAAATATTTGTGAAATATGTAAAGATGATAATCAATTCCTTGAATGACATCCCACTAATCATAATGATAAGATAGTTGATCTTGATCATTGGTTGATATGAAATCATCAACAAACATTGTTTTCATGCAAAACCCTAGGACATCCTACAGTAGTTGTAGGACAACTTTTACATGCAAAACTCTCTTGCATGAATAGGATTGGGGATTAGTTTAGCGAATCTCCTTATAATATAATCAAAAATATTTTGATGTATATTATACGGTATTGTTTCAGTTGAAAGACAGATGAGCATCTCAAAGTACATGATGATCTATTTGGAATTATTCTTTCCTGAGGTGGATATGGTGTCTAGTCGGAGAGCACTGGGGTTGGGGGTTGCAACGTATGTTGTCCGTCCCACTCTCGTTGGTACTGGCCATGACAACGGGTATGGACTTGATAGTGCCGGAGAAATCAAAGTGTATTTTTCTAATTATTAAAATTCGAAATAATATGTACTTTGAGATTATACCTACTATTCAAGTAAAATTCAAAGTTTGTTGATTGAAAATTGGATTAATAATTAATGTAATGTGATTAAATTAATTATATCCTATTAAAACACTCTATAATGAATAGATGTGTATTTCCCTTGGAAGAATTAATTATGTGAATATGATTCACGATAATTGATTATTTCCATTTGAATAAGAGCTGGAGGATCACATAAGTGACATCCATGGTCTCCCATCAAGGCAAAGAACTTCGTCGCCAAAAGTTGTATATAGGAGACGCTTTTCCGAAGTGATAGATTCTATATACAATTATTTCGATCGGGTTCCTTGCTTCTCGAAAGAGTAAGGCCGTATACATAGTGACCCCAATATTAGGTCCTCATATTATTGGGGCGATATTGGATTGCGTATAGCGAGTATTAAGCATGTTGACGGTTGGTTCAATTAGCAACGGGTCAACATCATCTTAGGGGTGGTGGGCCCGGGTGTTAAAGACCGAATTGGGAAATGCAAGTTAGACTTGCAAGGTGGAATGTGTTCCCGCTTATCTTTATTCGAGTCACATGTTCTCATATTATTGGGATGTGATAAAGATAGAGAGGAGATCCCAGATCTTGCTTGAGATATAGCGGTAAGTATATCTCTTACTTTGAAAGACGATTAGGGAATAATCTTTCAAAGTTGACATAGCAAGACAAATTTGATTTAAAATGCCTTAATCAAATATTTTAAAATGAAAATATGATTATCTATATATTCTACTATTGTGCATTCTTAATTTCAGAAAATGAAGTCCATGAACCCTCTGAGCAAACTCCTGGAGGTCAACCAGTTGATCAGACCAAATTATTCGGATTGGATCCGAAATTTCGATCTTGTCCTATCCACGGAGCGCATCTCATATGTGCTTACTAAGGACAAGATTGCAAACCCTCAGACTCCGGAAGATAAAACCTTTAACGAAAAATATGATGAAGATCATAACTTGGCAAGATGTTATATCCTTGGCTCATTACCCAGTGTGCTTCAAAAGCAGCATGTGGAAATGAACCACTGCCAAGAAATCATGTTGAATCTGAAGGAAATGTTCGGTGACGTTAACCACACAAAGCGCTACAATGTGATGAAAGTGCATATTCACTGCAAGATACAGGAAGGGACCTCTGTTAGAGAACACATGCTCAAAGTGTTTGGGTACCTCTCTGAACAGAAAACCCTGGGAGCTGACATGGATGATGATATGCAAGCTGATTTCATTCACCTATCACTCCCTAAGTATTTCAACAACATTGTCGTGTCTTATCACATGAGCAAAGCTGAATTCACTAACGTTGGGATGTTAGCTGCATTGAAGTTTGCAGAAGACGTCATGAAGAAAGACAGCCCCTCTGCTAGTGCAATGGTTGCACAAGTAAGAGGAAAGCGCGAGCGGAAGCAAAGTTCTCGGAAGGGACCGACCCAAAAGAGAAAGAAGAAGAATCAAGGAGTTGGTTCATTGATAACTGAGAAATCGTTGAGGTCGTGTCTCTCCACAAGGCGAAAATTAAATATCCTAAAATGGGATTAATTAAATATCAAAAACTAATTTGGGTTTTAAAATTAGTAAATAAATCCCAAAATTACCCAAACTAATTTTAATACATAAATAATAATATATAGATAATTATAACATAGAAAAAATATATTTTTGGAATTTTTGTTGAATTAATATTTTTTGTTGAAATTTGGAGTTTTCTATTTTTTTAATTTTCTTTTACTTTTTTATGGGTTTTTGGTTTCTGGACTCAATAAATAGCAAAATATAGCATATATAATTTTTTTTATAATTTTTAAAAACATTTTCTATTTTTTGGTATTTTATAAATTAGACAGGGATTACTTATGCTCCATTTGAATTTTAAAAATTAGATAAAATGCAAAAAATGCATGTTATAAATATGGGCGTGAAAATACACTACATGAAGCATTTACCCATATTTTTTCGTATTTTTAGGAGCTGCATAGCTATTTTAAAAAAAAGATAAAATACATAAAACAAAAAAGCCTAGCAAGGGCATTTTTGCAAATAAAATAAATGACAGGGGCTACATTACAAATATACCAACAGAATAATCATTTATTTAACATTTCAGAGCTATTTAATAATACACAAAAACTGCCAGGGCATGCTTACAAAATTACCACCCTCACGTGGGACTACACGTGAGGCTGGGAGCGACCATTTTGTAAATACAATAAATGTGAGGTCCTATTAGTAAAAATCCCATTTGTTTTACAACGCTATATTTAATTTACAGTATTAAAAATTAAATACACAATGTGTGGGTCTAGATTTGCAATTTTACCCCTATAGGCGTGCGAATGGACGGCTGGGTGATTTCACTTATCCACGCGTCGACCTCCCGTGGCGCGATGACGGTTCGTTGCTGAATGACGGTGATTAGATCGGCCAAGCTGATCTAACGGTCGAGGCACATCGTCATCCAATGGCGAGGATCAAAATTGGGAATCTCCTTTGATCGAACGGTTCTGAGGATGCTCGGAAGAACAGGGAAGAACCCTACTTCTCCCGAGCTTTGATCTGGCATGGCGTGCACGTCTGACCCTCCCACAAGCCTCTGATGGTCCAAGAAGGTCCCTGGGGCCATTCTCTGTCGACTGATGTGCTCAAGAGGGTCAGGGGCTCATCCGAGCGGTCCAGCGAGGTCGGTGAAGTTCGGGGTGCCCAGGTACCTGCGAAATCCTGAAATCGACCCCAACGAGGGTCCTTTGGCCTTCCAAACCTGCAAGAAGAGACCGCAAAAGCACAAGGATGGTCTGAAGGCCTTATTTGGTGGAATGGGGTGGAGATTGGCGTCGAGCGGAGACCTTCGGCGAAGGGCGGAGAATGAGGTCTGATCTCCTGATCCAGCAAGGACCTGGGTGAATGGAGGAGTGCTGGGTGTAGGGAAATGGATGGGTAGGAAGATGGAGGTGAAAGCGAGGTCGAAAAATGATCGAAGAACAGGGAGTGGCTTCGCCAAGGCAGAGCTCCGGCGAACTACGGGTGGTCTCTGTTACGCTATCCTACTAACCTAATCACTAGATTTACAACACAAATGGAATGCAGGGGATGAAATCTACTTAAAAAAATCAAAATACACAGCTCTAACCTGGAAGCTGACTCCATGGAGCAGGACCTCCGACGAGCGGCGGCCTTGGGCGCATCTCCCCTTCCGCAAGCCTCAATCCATCGCAGGGGATCTCCAGCTGTCACCTGGAAGCTCTCTAGGCCGAAATGGAGTGGCTTGGGGATGATGAAATGGCCAAAAATATGCAGAGGAAGAGGATGGTTTAATTATTTATAAACATGGTTGTGTGCCCTTATTACCCGGCCAATATCGAAGAATCAGTTGTATGTACAATGGAATAAACAAATGGGCGTGTATCTACAAGGATTAGGGAACAACTTTTGTGAAGGAATCAATGTCAGAAGATGTATGTGGCGAGCGTGACCTAAGGGAGAAGATGGGCCGACAAGACATGTGGAGTCATTTCAGCAGCCTGGAGGGACAGTTGACCCGGCGGTCAAAATTTGAAGGGTTGCGATTGGTCCATGTCAGCGCCAAGTTGACCTATTAATTAAATGTGATAAATTAATTTATTAATTTTTACTTATAAAATAAAAAAAATTATTAATTATGTAGTATTTATTTATGATTTTTATTTATTTTTTTGATGTATTTTGTTATGAGTTTATTTTAATAGTGTATTTATAGGTATATTTACATGTATTTTGTACAGTTTATTTTTATTTTGTGTATTTTATTTTATTATTTTTTAATATTATTTTATACATTCATAACTTCTTTTTGTGAGCGTAAATATATTTTTATTTGATTTTTATGAGTTTATTTGCATATTTAAATATATAGGTATATATAATATGTTGGTATACTTATAGGTATTTTACCTATATTCTATATATATATTATTTATTTAATGTATTTTATTGAGTTTTTATTTTGGATTTATAATTTTTAATCGAATATAGGTAATATTTACAATTTAATAAAAATGAATAAAAGAATGAAATCCCCTTTTTATTTATATACAAGTAATATGTAGGTATTTTGCCTATGTGATTACATAGACTTATTTTATTTGTGGTTTTCTTTTTGGTTTTCTTTTAATTTCATTATGTACATGCATTATATACATTATTCACAAAATTTTAAAAATATGAATTTATAAAAATAATGAATAATGAATATAATGAATATTTTAATCGGTATTATGTACCATAGGGGCCCAGAACCTATCTTTTGCACAGTAACTCTAAAAAATATAAACCCACCACCATTAAATAGCTCATGAAAAGTATATACAATTATATGTGATTTTGATTGATTTTGAGTTTTTACTCGGAAGATATGGGTATGTGATGTTTGGTTTCTAGCTTTTTATTATGGGTATAAAATGTATACTATATATTATTTTTGTACAAACTCAATTTTATATTTGTATTTACATTATTATCTACAACTTTCATATACAAAGTTTATTTGTTTGATAGATAAATCATGAAGAATAAAATAGGTGTCAAAAAGGCATGATTAATGCATAAATAAATGAGGTATTTATTGTATTCTTGGCCCTTATCTCCCCCTACTTTATTCCTTGTCGACCAATTCTTTTCTGGACTTGGTCTCGGGGTCAGGGTCATAAAATATTTTCAATATTTTATTCATTTTTCTTTTCTTCTCTTTATTCTATAATTTTGGCATTAAAAACCTTATTTTATATACAATAAATACAATAAATAATGAATGCTATTATAGATAAATTGATGTTATTTTCATGCATTAGCTAGGGTTTTCAAGACCAAAATGATAGAATAAAGGTGATGAAATGGAGATTCATCACCCCCTATACTTGCCTTTGCTAGTCCCTAGCAAATACTTATGCAATAAGTACAAAAGAATAAAGAAATAAGAAGAAAAGAAAAATCAAGAATAAAAAATTTAAAGAATAAATTGAATTGATCATGATTATTAAACTTATCTGTATAAAATCAAAGTTTGGAGCTCAGGTTAGACCTTGTTATGAAAATGTGTGTGGAACCTGGTCGGGAACCAAATTTAAAACACAACAGCCTTCAAGAGTCACCGAACTAGGTTCAAATCACCTCAATAGTCAGGTCAGAACTAGCCTACATCATACGCAAACTCTTATGACTATGAAGCTTACTTGTACAGTGTAAGTGATAGTGGCTCACCCCAACTGAAATGACAAAGGAACTGACTTCTCCAGAATGACAACCCAATGATTCCCCAATCCAGCACTCTGTCATCGAGGAGCGGGGTATTCCCTTCTAAGTTCAAGTGGCATCCAACTCAAGAGGAGGAGGTGAAGAAGAGAATGGATGGTAGCCAGTGTGGCTACCTATCCTGGAATGCAAGACCAGTGTAATCAAGTCATCCAGCTACAGGCTCACATGGTATAATTTTGATGCTCAAGCTTGCTTATTTTCTATACAACATATATACATACTCTGGCAGGCACTTTTATTTTTATTTTCAAGCCTGTCCACTTTTTTGGAGTCTTTTTTTTTCAACATACTATTTACAGCAGCATTTACATAAGGACTTCTTCCTCTTGAGCCAGAGGACTATCTCTCTTTTGAAGCTTTATTGCAACCCACACTCTCATGTCATTCGACTTCATTGAAACCGGACCAGGTTGGGGTGCACTTCCCTCCCTATACAAGGATGAATGCTTCCACCTGTGTGCGTCTCAGACTGGCAAATCCACCCTCCTCACCACTTCAACTAAGTTGAGCCAAGTGAAAGGTGCAAGTGTCCAAGTTAGGTCACGGCCGACAAGAGTCATGCGTGTGTCTCGAAAAGATCTATTTAGACAGTTGAGGTGACTTGAACCCAGCCCTGATTTTTCAAAGAATTAAGTCTGTATATACCTGAAGTACCTTAAACCTAGTTCCCATAAGGTTCCAGTGCAATTAGGTGTGGTAAGGTCCAACCAAGCTCCAATCTTCGAATTTATTGGCCTAGTTCAACCATCTAGCTCAATCAAAAATATGAATGCTACGCACATGCTAATACACAATGAATGATGCAATTTTTCACAAAGAATAAAAATCAAAGAATCTTTTTACACAAAGAATTTTTCAAATAAAAACAATCTTGGCACACAAACAGTATGTACAACTATTTACACGGGCGTGCCACTTTATTTTACAAGGTTTAAGAATTTTAAAGATTTAAAAGGTTTTAACAAAGTGAGTTATTTACGGTATATTTATACAATTGATAGAGAATTTATATACACATTTCATTCCTATTTCCATGATACATTCATTCCTCAAATTTATTTGACAACAAATTTTGAAAACTATAGTACACAATAATTTTTGCAAGCATTTACAAACATTTGAAAGCTTTTTGCAAAGATTTGTCAAAAGAATATATATATATATATATATATATATATATTTCAAAATATTTTTACAAACATTTTCAAAATCATTTGCAAATCGATTTCCAAACTTTTATTTCACACAAAGAAAGAATTTTTGCAATCAAAATATTTTTACAAAGGTTGAAAATATTTCACAAAAAAAATGCCAAACAGTTCACACCATTTTTCAAATCATTTTGCAAAAATATTTTAACCTGATTTATTAATCAGTATATACAAAAACAATTTGAGGAATGATTGTTGTTTATTAATGGATTATGTGTTTATATATATAGTTTATTTAGCCATATTTATTATGAAAGTATGAGTTATGGCTGAAGTATATACATAGTATATACGACCCCCCTATACTTAGCATGAGCTATGTCCTCATATGTCAAGAAGAGAAAGAGAAGACATAGCTCATACTGAGTATAGAAAAGCCTATACTACAACGACTGACGAAAGAACAAAAGAATGAAGATATAAATGAATAAGAAGGAGACCTTCCCACCTATACTTAGGATCAAATAATCTTAAGTATAGCAGACTGTACACAACGCAGGGAGGGTCACGGGCGGGAATAAACAGACGAAAGAATGAACGAATCAGGGTTGCAACCCCCCTATACTTAGGACAAAGTACGTCCTAAGTACAGAAAACGTACACAAAGGGGAGACACCTTTTATTTAGATAAAGAAATATGAAAAAGAAAAGAAGAAAAGATAGATATATGAAAAGATCGTGGAGAATATACGCATCACTCCCCCTATACCTAGGGTGAGATATCCCTAAGTATAGGCAACAACAGGAGTGACGAAACTGAACGAGGAAAGAACAACGCGGTGTGTACCCCCTATACTTAAGACAAAGTACATCCTAAGTATAGTCACAGAGATATGGTGCTAGATTTGAGGCACACAAAACATACGGGAGAAAGAATGCACAAAACACACATATATACAAGCGGTGAAGAAACTGGTGAGGTACAGGAAGGTATCTGACAAGTGAATACCGTACTTGCATCATCGTCCCCCTGTGAGCACAGTGACACAAGTAAACAGTGTAAGACACCCAGATATGCAATCAGGTGGGTGTCGGCTACTGGAGCAAAATAGATCAAAAGGATAGATATCGAGTCCGGTAGCATGAAGCAGTCAATCAGCTCATAGGGTCAGCATGAGGGAACAGAGCCGATACAGTTAGACTGGAAGGAAGAAGGAACAATACAGATTCCTCCGGTCAATCAGAGTCTCAACAAGATATGGAAAGGTAAGGAACAAGAGACATCGTGGCATTTGGTGTTCATGAGGTCGGAAGATCATATGAGACACACCGAATACCGCAAGTCATGGCTCAACCCTGTGAGGGTCGTCAAGGTGAGCAGGCTCAAAGGATCCTGGAATCATAGAATAATTAGAAGCCTTGGTCCAGTGATCCACAGATCGGATGCACACCGAAAGAGTTGACCAAGTACACACAACATGAAAATCTGCTCCGTGCTCCAATAGAATGGAGAAACAATCAGAAGGAGACTGAGTAGACAGCTCAGAAGACTCGACTTTGTGCTCTAATAGATAGGAGACGCTAGAAATGAAACGAGTACCTAGAAAATGGTGTACCCTCTAGCAGATAACCCTCGGGGAACAGTACATGCTAATCGTCGAATAATCAGACAAAAACTCACCCTTGCAAGGGTCGTCAAGGTGAGTGGACGCAAAGGTGTCAGTGATCCATCTGACGAATCATCAGGTACGGTCTCGGTAGGCGACAAATCGTCTACCCAGCAGAAGAGACCGGAGAATCAAGAGAATGTGGCAGCGTCCCTCAGATAACCCTCGGGGAATGCGCTACCAGCTAGGCAAGGAAATAACAGATATAAGGAGCCCAGCCTTGCGAGGACCGTCAAGGCGAGGAGACTCAAAGGAGTCAAAGATCTGACTAAACACATGCGTCCCATGATCCGCAGATCGGATAGGCAACTCAGGATGAGACCAAAATCATATATATCAAACGACTCGGTTCTGTGCTCCGCAGATCAGAGACACAGTCAGCAGGGGAAAACCGAGCGTAAAGAGAGTGTCGCATTCTCCCGCAGATAGTCCTCGGGGAGTAATGCAAACTAAGCAGTGAATATTCAGACTGAGTCTCTGCCTTGGGAGGGTCGTCGAGGAGAGAGAAGGGCTCGAAGGAGCCTGGCCAAGTCAGTCATGTTCCCAATAGATCAGGCGCACAATCAGAAAAGGAGATCAACTACTCATATTAGACGAATCGGCTTCGTGCTCCAACGAGGTGGAAGCACGGGCGGTGAGTGAAGCTGATCGTAAAGAAAGTGTCACATCCTTCGGCAGATACCCCTCGAGAAGTGATGTGAGCTACACAGTGAATAATCAGAGTACCTCCCGTCCTTGTGAGGGTCGTCAAGGAGAGAAAGAGGCTCAAAGGAGCCGGATCCATCAGACGGATCCACAGAAAATGTGGCCTCGGTAGACGGTAGACCGTCTACCAGCAGAAGAGACCAAGAGAGCTATAATGTGTCATAGCCTCTCGCAGATAACTCTCGGAGAGCTATGAACTAGGTAGTGAGCAATTGGAATATCAAGGCTCGTACTTGTGAGGACTGTCAAGGAGAGCAATCAGACAGTTGGCCTCATGTGCCGACAGATCGGGCACCTCAGCAGAGAAGGAGGACAACCAATCATTTCACATGACTCGGCTTTGGGTCCCATCAAAATGGCGACCAAAGTAGTGAATGAAACTGCAGTCCTAGAAATTCACATCCTCCCGCAGATAGTCCTCGGGGAGGAATGCGAGCGAGATCAATGTAGGTCGTAGAATGCTGGCATAGAATCTCAGGTCCTCAAGGTAGTGTGAATCCATCAATCAATTAAGAGGGCATAAGATCGAGTAGAGGGACAAAAGATTAATAAGTCCAATGCAATCCCTCAGAGTCAATCCAATCAGCTTAGATGGCACAACACGTAGTCAGAAATCGACTAGGTGCCAAAGGTAGATGATAGAATCAGGAGATGGAGGATGGTTCAATCAAGAAGATGAGAGATCATGCAGGATCCACACACCTTTATCAGGAAGTCCAAATTAGAATAACCAGTCAATCCTCAAAATCAAGATGGGTGGAACCTCAAGATAGATAGATCAATCAATGCTCATGAAATCATCATCAAATCTTCACATTAAATCACATGCTCAATCCGGTGTGCAATATCTAAATCCTCAATAAAGAATCACACCTAATCATTGTGCATCATAAAAGAAATCCTCAATAAGCTCTGAGACACAAGTCTCAACTCAGATCCACCAAAAGTGGTATATCAATCTCAGCATCCTCAACATCATTTGCCCGACTTACACAAATAATCAAGGTAGGTCAAAATCCTTGATGCGGACGATCTCTGAAAATGCAGCAATCCCGGGTAAAAGAAGAGATGATACGGGGGACACGAGGAGGGTGGGTACGAAGGGAAACACAAAGGAATGGAGAAGCTGATTGAGCTTACGCGCCAATATCACGACTCAATGCAAATGAAGAGGTATATGTATAAGAGAGATAGAGAGACTCGAAGATGAAAAATGCATGACTCATACGGACGGGACTGATGGCTCAAAGTGAAAATGCTGATGGAATCCAAGTCACCATCAATACACAAAGACAACCCCCAATTCACCAACTCAACATAGTGAAAACCGAGATGTGGTCTTTTTATCTTGTCGCTTTTAGAGTTAGGTGATCATAGAAAGTTGTACACATTGAAATTAGGCTTTGGGATTAGGGCACTAATCCTTAGCGTGTACGTAGAAATAAATTACTCAGACAATGAGGGGGTTGCACTCCCTAAGACAAGGGATCCATTACATTTTATTTTTAAGTTCAAGTGGAGTTAGCAGTCCCAATTTTATTTTTGTTATCACCTTTTTTGGATATTTTCAATGCACGTGCCTATCGAGGTTCCAGTTTCCATTAAGCATCCTAGGTCGGCAAAAATAGAGGGAGAAGGTCGGAAAAGCCATGCAAGTTGAAAATCGATGATGCATGATAAGTAAGAAGACTTACAGTGCCTCCATCTCTCTCCATGCAGGATGCAAGACAGAATTGAAACCTATTCTACAAGAGATGCAATCCGAGGAAATCGCCCTAGATACAGGATGCTATTAGCGTGAAGAGCATTATTTTAAAATTGACTAAGTCCCAAATCGTATCTATAGATACATGCATATATATTAGGGTTTGGGCCTTAGTCTACGTCAAACAATCCTAAGCTAGGGCTCATTCACACAAAATAATAAAAATAAAATAAAAGCAAAAGCATCAAAATCATCGAGGCCCCAAGGGAATAATCCCTCGGGCAATGTACCTCGGGAAGTCACGGCGGGGGAGTCCTTTATTATTACATGTCAAGTGTCTCTCTCTGACATAAATATACATATTAAATAATGCAGAAATTAAACTATCTTCCAAAATTCTCCTTCATCTACCTTCGGTGCTCTCTCCTGCTGGCTGGTGTAGAGAAGCCAACTCCGCCTCGCTTGGGTGCATTGGTCCTCCTAGGAGGTCCTCCTTTGCTTGGCGATCCCTCGCATCAAAGACAAATAGAGGAGATGGGTCAGAACAGTCTCAATATTCTCAATAATAGTCAAATAAATAAATAAATACTAGACATGAGCAAATAATTAAATAAACGAATGAATATCCACACAAAATCCATTGCCTCCCCAGCAACGACGCCATTTGATAACTAAGAAATCGTCGAGGTCGTGTCTCTCCACAAGGCGGATCGACAGTCGTTGAGGTGACCTCAGACGAAATCCCAATTGATAAACAGTTGACCCACAATAAAATATTTGTAATTAATATCAAAAATGTGGAGTTAAAATTTATTATAACTCTACAGGCAAGTGTGTATAGGCGTAAGCACGAGTAGAGGTCGAACACTGGAAGGTGAATTGTTGTGTGGTGAAATTGAATGCGCATTTATTCAATTCTTGGAACATGTCCAATTCTTATTATTTTTGTGGGTTTTTACTTTTATCCTTTTTTTATATTTTTTTTATTTTTATGATTTTTATTTTGTTTTTTTATTATATATATTTTCTTATATTTTCTTTTTATATTTTTGATTATATAAAATAGATATATATAGATATATATAAAGGGCTATTCATAAAAGAGGAGAGAGAGATATACAATATATAGGTATGTACATATATATAAGTACTCAAAATATAAGAAATATAAGGTTTTTAGGCTTTTCATATTTTCTATTTTTTGTAATTTTTCTGGAATTTTACTAATTTTTATATGTTTTTAATTCCAAAAATATCCCTAAAATGGTATTAATTAAATATCTAAAACTAATTTGGATTTTAAAATTAGTAAATAAATCCTAAAATTACCCAAACTAATTTTAATACATAAATAATAATATATAGATAATTATAAAATAGGAAAAACATATTTTTGGATTTTTTTGTTGAATTTTTATATTTTTTGTTGAACTTTAGAGTTTTCGAATTTTTTTAATTTTCTTTTACTTTTTTTTATGGGTTTTTGGTTATTGGACTCAATAAATAACAAGATAAAGTATATAAAATTTTTTTGTAATTTTTCAAAAACATTTTCTATTTTTTTGGTATTTTTTAAATTAGATAGGGATTACTTAGGCTCCATTTGAATTTTACAAATTAGATAAAATGCAAAAAAAATGCATGTTAAAAATGTTGGCGTGAAAGTACACTGCATGAAGTATTTACCTATATTTTTTCGTATTTTTAGGAGCTACATAGCTATTTTTAATAAATAGATAAAATACATAAAACAAAACAGCGAGGTAGGGCGTTTTTGCAATTAAAATAAATTTTAGGGGCTACGTTGCAAAATATGCCAACATAATAATTATTTATTTAACATTTCAGAGCTATTTAATAATACACAAAAACTGCCAGGGCATGCTTACAAAATTCCCACGCTCACGTGGGACAACACGTGAGGCTGGGAGGGCACATTTTGTAAATACTTGAAATGTGAGGTCCTATTAGCAAAAATCCCATTTATTTTAGAATGCTATATTTTATTTATAGTACTAAAAACTAAATACAAAATGTGTGGGTCTAGATTTGGAATTTTACCCCTATAGGAGCACGAATGGATGGCTGGGTGATTTCACTTATCCACGCGTCGGCCTCCCATGGCATGATGACGGTTCGCTGCTGAATGGCGCAGATTAGATCAGCCAAGCTGATCTGACGGTCGAGGCGCGGCGTCATCTAATGGCGAGGATCAAAACTGGGAATCTCTTTCGATCGAAGAGTTCTGAGCATGCTCGGAAGAACAAGGAAGAACCCTACTTCTCCCGAGCTTCGATCTGGCATGGCGTGCACGTCCGACCCTCCCACAAGCCTCTGATAGTCCAAGAAGGTCCCAGGGGCCATTCTCTGTCGACTGAAGTGCTCAAGAGAGCCAGGGGCTTACCCGAGCGGTCCAGCGAGGTCGGTGAAGTTCGCGGTGCCCAGGAACCTACGAATTCCTGAAATCGACCCCAACGAGGGTCCATTGGCCTTCCAAACCTGCAGGAAGAGACCGCGAAATCACAAGGATGGTCTAAATGCCTTATTTGGTGGAATGGGGTGGAGATTGGCATCGAGCGGAGTCCTACGGCGAAGGGCGGAGAATGAGATCTGATCTCCAGATCCAGCGAGGACCTGGGTCAATGGAGGAGTGCTGGGTGTAGGGAAATGGAAGGGTAGGAATATGGAGGTGAAGGCGAGGTCAGAAAATGGTTGAAGAACAGGGAGTGGGTTCGCCGGAGTAGAGCTCCGGCGAACTACGGGTGGTCTCTGTTACGCTATCCTACTAACCTAATCACTAGATTAATAACACAAATGGAATGCAGGGGATGAAAGCTACTTAAAATAATCAAAATACGCAGCTCTAACCTGGAAGCTGACTCCAGGGAGAAGGACCTCCGGCGAGGGGCGACCGTGGGCGCATATCCCCTTCCGCAACCCTCAATCCATCGCAGGGGATCTCCAGCTGTCACCTGGAAGCTCTCTAGGCTGAAATAGAGTGGCTTGGGGATGAAGAAATGGCCAAAAACATGCGGAGGAAGAGGATGGTTTATTTATAAACATGGTTGTGCGCCCTTATTACCCGGCCAATATCGAAGAATCGGAAGTATGTACAATGGAATAAACAAATGGGCATGTATCTACAGGATTAGGGAACAACTTTTGTGAAGGAAGCAATGTCAGAAGATGCATGTGGCGAGCGAGAATTAAGGGAGAAGATGGGCCGACAAGACAGGTGGAGTCAATTCAACCGCCTGGAGGGACAGTTGACCAGGCGGTCAACATTTGAAGGGTTGCGATTGGTCCATATCAGCGCCAAGTTGACCTATTAGTTAAACATGATAAGTGATTTTATTAATTTTTACTTATAAAATAAAAAATGTTTATTAATTAATGTAGTATTTATTTATGATTTTTATTTATTTTTTTGATGTATTTTATTATGAGTTTATTTTAATAGTGTATATATAGGTATATTTACATGTATTTTGTACAATTTATTTTTATTTTGTGTATTTTATTATATTATTTTATATATTCATAACTTATTTTTGTGAGCATAAATATATTTTTATTTGATTTTTATGAGTTTATTTGCATATTTAAATAAATAGGTATATATAATATGTAGGTATACTTATAGGTATTTTACATGTATTTTATATACTTTTTTTATTTAGTGTATTTTATTGAGTTTTTATTTTGGATTTATATTTTTAATGGAATATAGTTAATATTTACACTTTAATAAAAATGAATAAAAGAATGAAATCCCCTTTTTATTTATATACAAGTAATATATAGTTATTTTGCCTATGTGATTACAAAGACTTACTTTATTTGAGGTTTTCTTTTTGGTTTTCTTTTAATTTCATTATGTACATGTATTATGTACATTATTCACAAAATTCTAAAAATATGAGTTTATAAAAATAATTATTCAGAAAATGGGTTCCTCCATCACTAATGACCACTTTAGGTAATCCAAATTGAGAAAAAAGGTTGGTCAGGAATTTGATAACTATGGCGCTATCAGCAACGCGAGTGGTAATAGCTTCAACCCAACGGGACACATAGTCAACAGCGAGCAGGATGTGTTGATAGCTTTGTGAGATGGTAAAAGGTCCCATGAAGTCTATCCCACAAGTATCAAAGATATCAACTATATGTACATGTTGGAGGGGCATCATGTTGCATCGGGTCATTGTTCCATTGGTCTGATAGGCAAGATAAGATTGAGCAAAGTGATGGTCATCCTTAAAGAGTGTAGGCCAATAGAAACCTCATTGTAAGACCTTAGCGGCTGTGCGCTTCCCTGAGTGGTGTCCTCCACACCCAGAAGTGTGGAAGTGAGATAGGACGTCATTGACTTTAGATTCAGGGATACATCATCTCCATATCAAATGAGTACCCTCTTTGAAGAGAAAAGGGTCTTCCCAGTGGTAGTATCATGCTTGGGCTTTAGTTTTGTTTTTCTTATGTTTTGGCCAGTCATCAGGAAATGTGGAAGTGATGATGTAATTGACGATGTCTGCATACCAAGGTGTTGAGAGGCAGACATGATACTTTCGTCTAGAAAGTAATCAAAAATCGGGATTTTTTCTGTGATTGATGGAGGGAGTCTCGAAAGGCAGTCAGCTACCACATTCTTTGCTCCGGCTTTATCTCGAATTTCTAAATCAAATTCTTGGAGCAGTAATACCTACCTAATGAGTCTAGGCTTAGCATCTGTCTTTGTGAAGAGATATTTCAAAACAGAGTGGTCTATGTAGATTATGATGTGGGACCCTAAGATGTAAGATCGAAATTTCTCTAATGAAAATACCACAGCCAATAATTCTTTCTCAATCATAGTGTAGTTCTTTTGAGCATCATCCATGGTTTTGGATGGCATATGGTTTTCCATCTTTCCTTTGACCCAAATACTGCCCCAACAACATAATCAGATGCATTACACATGATTTCAAATTTACAGTTCCAATCAGGGGGTTGTAGTATGGGAGCTTCAATGATGATTTTCTTTAGTGTTTTGAATGACTCAGATGCTTCCTCGGTAAATTTGAAGGCTTGGTCCTTTTCCAGTAATTCGGTGAGAGGGCAAGAAATTTTTGAGAAATCCTTGATAAATCGACGGTAAAAACCGACATGACCTAGGAAGTATCAAACTCCTTTTATATTCACTGTTGACTTATGTGGGTGATGGTCTCTATTTTTGCTGGATCCACTTCCATCCCCTTATTTGACACAATATGACCCAGCACAATCCCTTGTTTCACCATGAAGTGTGATTTTTTCCAGGATAATATCTGGTTTACTTCAATGCATTTTTGTAGGACTCTATTAAAATCCGAGTGTTTCCTCGAAAGAGTCCCCAAAAATTGAGAAATCATCCATAAATACATCCATGAAATCGCCGATCATATTGGTGACAATTCCCATCAGGCATCTTTGAAAGGTTGCTGGGGCATTACATAATCCGAAAAGCATGTGGCAAAAGGCGTAAGTACCAAAGGGACAAGTGATAGTGGTTTTGTCTTGATCTTCTGGTGCTATGGCCACTTGGTTATAACCAGAATATCAATCCAAAAAACAGAAGAATTCTTTTTTGGATAGCTTCTCAATGATTTGGTCAATGAATGGTAATGGGAAGTGATCTTTTTGGGTAGCCTTCTTGAGTTTCCTATAATCTACGCAGACTCTCCAAGATGTGGCTACTCTGGTGGGTATGTCTTCTCCTTTTTCATTTTTGACAATTGTTAATCCACCTTTCTTGGGGACAACTTGGAGAGGACTGACCCAAGGGCTATCAACAATAGGATAAATGATACCCACACTTGCCCATTTATAGATCTCATTCTTCACAACCTGTCGTAGATTGGGATTCAACCGTCTTTGCATTTCTCGAGATGGTTTACTATCATCTTCTAGATATATGTGATGTGTACAGAATATTGGTCTTATTCCTTTTAGATTCGTTATCTTCCATCCAATGGCCTGGGAATTCTTTTTCAAAACTTCTATGAGTTGGCTCTCTTGCATATTATTTAGGTTGGCATTGATAATGACTGGTAGAGTGTGCGCATCATCTAGGAAAGCATACTTCAGATCTTTGGGTAGTGGTTTCAATTCAACAATGGTTGTCGGTGGAGTCAGAGTTGTAGTGTTTCCTTAAAATATTACAGAAATGGTCTCAAATGGTGGTTCTATCATGGGCATGATCATGGTTGAGGTCAATGTGAGTTCAGAGTTTAATGTGTCCCAGGAATTATCAAGCTCATCAATTTCTTGTCCAGTGAGAGGGCATGGTGGAGCTTCCAGTGCGAGATTCAGATTGTATGTGGTAATTTCATGAGAATTGTTCTTGTAAGTGGATCTAGAGGTGTTCAAACTAACCTCTAAGGGATCTTTGGCGAGATGGATGGGAGCAATGTCATTTTGTATATTGAGAACATCACATCTCTCTATCCAACCACTATCTTCAGTCTCAGAGTCAACAAAATTAGGTATGATAAGATCAATAGGGATGATTTTGCCATTGTTTGAAAATTCGACTTTACCCCCTTCATAATCAAAATGTGCTTTAGCAGTAGTTAGGAAGGGTCTTCCCAAAATGATGGGTATTTCACTCAGTGTGTTGGGGGAATCCATATCCATAACAACAAAGTCCACAGAAAATTTATGTCCTTCTACTGTGACTATAACATCTTCAGGAAGTCCTATTAGTCTCTTCATCGTACGATCTACCATTTGTAAAATCATTGAAACAGGTTTCAGTTTCCCTAAGTCAAAGTGCTCTAAGATAGCAGTAGGGAGGAGATTGATTGAAGCACCATTATCTAATAGGGTGCGCTCAAAGGTCAATTCACCAATCGTGCATTTAACCTAGGGAACCCTAGATCTTTCTTCTTGGTTGGCAGGAATTGGGAAATGACATTTGATGTGGCTCGGGGAAGCACATACTTTTCTTCTTGGTTTTCCTTATTCTTTTCTCTTGATTTCCTTTTTGGTGTGCATTTTTCCTTTAAGAAGCGGGAGAAGGCTGGGACTTGTTCGAGGGATTTTAGGAGCATGATTTCAATGACAATGTCTGAGAACAGTTTTTCTAGCTGTGGATCGATGGTGGATGATCGAGTCTTTCTTCGGAGGAGAGCTCCGGGAAAGGGGATGGTTATAGTTGGGGAGGAAGGGGTAACATGGTTGTCTCAATTAGCTTCTCTTCATCATCAATCTCTTCCTCAATTTCTATTTGATCCTCTAAAGCCAGTGGTCTGGTGAAGGCAGAAGTGATTTTCTCGTTTCTCAGAGTGACAACATTAGCGGATTGTTTGGATGGGGTGGAGTTTTGAAATTCGCTTGATTTCTTGGTGCTTGTTGTGTGTTCCCTTGATTTGTCCTAGAAGATGTGAAAAATCCTTGATTTTGGTTTTGAAAACCAGGTGGTGAGGTGAAAGATCCGGCAGGTGGTGGAGTTTGAAGTACTCCAGATGAACTAGCCTTGTTGGTGTTGGGATTGGGCAGAGGTTGAGGCGACAAGGCTGGGATGTATGATCTGATCTCGGTAAATTGCCAGGCATTCTCGGAGTTAGCTTATTGTTGAGCTTCAGTGGCTTGTTGTTGTGCTATGGCGAGTTGTTGTATAGCTTGAGCCTAGGCATCAAAATTCACAGCAGTAGTGTGTGGTTGAGTCACTGTTGGTGCTATCGGTTGTATGGGCTGGGTGTGATTTTGGAAATGATAGTTGTGTTTTCCATTCCACCCATTATTTGATTGTTCTCTCCATCCTGCATTTTGGGTGTTTGAATATGCCCTCCTTGATTTCTTTGTACCCAATTCACAGTCTCAGGGGTCATGTCTTGATTATAAGTGAATGGGGTGTGGTCAATTTCTTGAACTATGGGATTGTTCATAGCCAATTTACCTACGGCTTGGGTCATAAGGTCCATTTGCTTGGAGAGGGTTTTCCATTTATCATGATTTTCTTTGGATAGGTCACTCGTAGATCTCTCATGATCGATTATGCTGACTGGTCTCATGTTCCCACTGTATTGTTCAATGGAGGAACTATTCAGCGAATTATCAACCATATTGTCAAATAAAGTCCAAATAAAATGTTCATCACGGCTGATATAGTTTCCATCGCAGGAGCCATCAATCACTCTCTTAAATGATGTATCTATGCCCTCATAAAATATATGAACTAGATTCCATTTGGGGATTGCATGATGAGGGTATTTTCTTTGAAGTTCTTTAAAATGCTCCCATGCTTCGTGTATGGGTTCTTTGTTCCTCTGGGTGAATGATGATATGGCTTGTCTCAGGGCATTTGTTTTTCCTATTGTGAAGTATTTCTTGATGAAGGCTTCCCTTAAGATATCCCATGAAGTGAGAGGAGTCCCGTAATTCCTAAGCCATCAGAGTGCTCTTTCTTTTAGTGAGTAAGTGAAGGCCTTCATGTAGATGTATTCCTTATCTACCCCAGGGATGCTCATTGTGTCACAGGCCGTCACAGGCCGAGCGGAAGTCTTGGATGTGAAGATAGGGGTCTTCATTTTCATTTCCATAGTATTTCAGAATCAGGGAGAGGGATGCTGGCTTAATCTCAAAGTCTCCTACCTCAGGTGGAATCTGAACCCAATGGATTACATCTTCTGCGGTAGGGTTACAGTGTGTGCTGATGGGTGGTCCCTTATTCAGAGGAGCTATGACTCAGTGAATGGTTGAATTTTCCTCCCTCGGAAGTTGCATTTGTTGGAGCATGAGATCCATAGGGTTTGGTCTATTTTCTTCTTGCATGTCTCCTAGTTCAGGTGAATTCTCAGGTTTCTCAGTTAAAGGAGATGGGTTGGATTTTTATTTATAAACCGGATCGTAATCTAAAGACTATTGTAATGGATTTTTCAGAGACCTACGACCTAGCATACACAACACAAAATACAAGACAAGTTGTTGATTTACCAACTCACAAAAAAATTACCACAGGAGCGGTTATCTTTTCAATTTTAGTTTAGTGATTCAACCAATGTTATCAGAGAATTTAAGAGTCCTTAATGAAGATGTGGGTGTGGAATATTGTGAGAAAATGATGTCCTAATCTGGCTGAGGGATCCAAGTACGGTACTCAGATCGAGGATCTGTTCTTCCCACAAGAACCAGTGCCCAACGCGTCAAGGAGTTACGATTTCTCTCTGCAATCCCACGTAGCACCAAGGATTTTTGCCTCTATCCAAGAAATCTATGTGCTTGTGATTTTTGTGTCATTCATGTGCATCAAAAAAACATTCAGAATTTTGCCCGCTTTCACTCGGACCACTGCGGTGGCCTTTCAACTTATCTTCTTAAATGATCAGTACACGATTTGGTGGTCTTTGAATTAGATTATTAGAGGGAGAAGACCACAGAGATGATGCAATCAAGAACTCTTTTTTAAATTTTTTCAATTTAATTCGATGCACAAACAAATGCATGAAATGCAAAAACCTAAGATGCCTAAGAGAAAGAGAAGCTCACAGTACCTGCACTTCTGGCGCTAATCCGTAATATTTTGTCCTGCTGATGGCGAGCTTTTCCGAGAAGGGGGGAGAAATTAAGATTACAAAATTTTTCTACTTAAAACAAACTACAAGTTTGTTAAAAAATGCATGGATCTTCATTTTTTTCTTTTCGGAGTTCAAGTACCTGAAATAAAAAAAATTGTACGGATTAGAATATCGAAAATAAGTTAGGAGTGAAGAAAAAAATTGCAAATGTTGCCTAGTCCCCGACAACGGTGCCAAAATGTTGATACATTTTTACGCGATTTAATAAGTTGATTTTACCACGTAGTTGCTATCCCACGAAAACCGTAATCAAATAAATAAAGTTACAACCACAAGCATAATAAAAATACACAAGATGTATAGTGAAAGTAGAGGCTCGTATCGCATGGCCTAAGCAAACTTGTAATTTTTGTTCTTCTTTCAAACTTGATGCAAATTTTAATCTATTGCGACAAAAGAAAAAATATGAGAGAATGTGATCTACAGTGAAAATACTTTTTGAACTTAAAGTAAATGAAGGAGGGCATGAATGCAACTAAATAAGAAAACATAGGCTCAATCGCAAATTAAGATGTAGGAAATGAGATGACACTTGCAATGTTTAAAGAGTGAATAATGAGATATAAGATCTGGATTGCATATGTTGAGAAATAAACTAGAGTAAATAAAGGATGTTACCAAATAGTTATTTCATCAAGTTTATCTTAAACGAGAGTAACTAATACAAAAAAGTGCAAGGGAGATGTAAAAAGAAATGAGAAAGGAGGTGCTTCTCTATCCGGATGCGAGATGATGACAATGGCGGCAATGACGATTATGCGAGCTGCTAGTGTGCTCTGGAGCGTAAGGAGTGCGCGACGGAGGATAAAAACGCACAGGTTGTGCGTGGGCTGTAGGAGTACACATCTGGCAGTGTTGCTGCACGGTAGAGCAAGGAGGATGTCGAGGAGAAGTTGGCATGCGTTGGGGACGAGAGGATATAAGAGGTAGCGGGGTCGGGATGCTAGGAGGATGAAGTGCCACTACTTGCATGGGAGGGGGTCATTTTATAGATGTTGTAGGTGGCCCACCTTCTCACCTGCACATAAAGACAACATACATTACCAATGCATATGATTTAATATTTGCATGGGAAAAAGGTGCATGGGGAGCATGGGGTGATGAGTTTTAAATGCTTATTGAGCATGTGTTGTATGGGAAAGGGAGAGGGAATAAAGAATGTGAATTTTGCACAAGGTTTCCTCTTCATTTCTTGCTAACAAGTTGTGCAGAGCCAAATTGGATTTAATGATCATGCAATTTGTTTGGATAAAGTATTTCAATGAGTAATTGGATTTGATTATGAAGAGAGAATTTGGTCATTAATTTTATTATGCATTTTTAGAGGTGATTTTCTTGTTTTATTTGCAGATCGATAATATCTGGATTAAGTGATGTTTGAGGTGTATGTATCAGATATTAATGGAATTCCTTATGTATTTTATATACTATTATACTAGTATAATATGTACTCATTACAGGGTCTAGGGTTATTCAATGTCTTTAACACTTCATTTATTCTTTTATTTTAGAGTTAAATACTAATATTTATACAATATTTGTTAGTCAATTATTGAGTGTTATTTTATACAAATTAATGATATTTACATCCATTTATCTTGGGATATAAGGCCAAAGTGAAAAAATAAAGGTGTTTAAATGGAGATTAATCAACCCCATATACTTACCTTTCCTACTCCCTAACAATCACTTATGACAATGAGTGCAAAAAAAGATAACAAAGAAAAGAAAAAGAAAGAAATTGGAATAATTTTTGACTTTTAAATCTTGTGTTCATAAAGTCAAAGTTTAGAGATCTGTTATAACCTTTTGATTTTAGGTTTGTTTGGAACCACATTCAGGTTAGGAATTGTGATTTAACAGCTCTTATGTTCCTTGTTCCTCTATTCAGTTCAATTCTCAGCCTCGTCAGAACCATCCTTTCAATCGCATACTCTCACAACCTTGAAATGATAAATACCATGTGTGTGGATTGTGTTATCTGTTCCCAAACAAATAGTTGAACTATCAAGTGGTCTCCTTCTCTGGCATCTTGTCCTCAGGGAGATGGATATTCCTTCTAAGTTCAGGTATGTACTAGTTCACAACCGAACGGAGGAGAAGCTAGAAGAATGGGAAAAGAAGTGGAAACAGACTAGTGACTTGCGTTTCCTTGTGAAGCTCGGCTAGTGTAACTGAGTCTTCACCAATAAGTATGCTTTTTCTATAAGCCAATATTTTTGAAATTTTTGGTATAGGCTTCTTTTTTGATATTTTCTTTTTTTTTGCATTTCTCTTTCTTGTTTTGCCATGATGGATATAGAATCTTTTGTTCCGCCTATGTTTTGGGATCTTGGACAGAGTTGTGCTAGTAGTCCATTCCTCATCCGAAGTTTTACTTTTATCAAGTCTTCAGTCATTAGATGTCCATTCTACCAGAGGAAGTGGGTTGAAGTACTGGTTTCTGCGGTCCCCAAGAATGGTTCCTGAGCCACCCATGATGAAGCAACCTATTATCATCCCGACTTAGACTCCAAGATCGTTCAATAATCCATCTAGGTCGACCTAAGTGTTAAGTACGAGGTCTCTAGTCAAGCTACTATCTCAAAGGTCATACAGATGACATGAAGGGTTATAGTTAGACACATTGAATCGACTTATGGACGCATTCTCATGGAATCTAAAGAATTAAGTCAAGATGACCTGAAGCATCTCAATTCTAGTCCTTAATGAGTTCCTTTAAATAATTGGATTAATGTCAGTCCAAGCTCCAATCTTCATACTTTATTTGGACTTGTTCAGTTGTCAACATCATTCCGAAAAATGCAAATGATATACAATGCAAGAAAATCTTTTTGTGAAATTATTTTCTGGTTTTGATCTTTTCAAGGATTTTTGAAAAAGTTTTGCAAATGTTTACGCAATTTTTGAAAACATTTTGCTAATTTTTGTAGGTTGTTGAAAGTTCTGAAATTTTAGGGTTTTTAAATATAGATTATTGAAAGAAGCATATATAAGTATTTACATGAGAGTGTGTACTTATTCTCAAGAATTGGGTGTTTATTTACACCAGAAATTTACAGAAGTTAGTAGTTATTCATTATTTAAAGGTTTATATACATGTTAGTTATAAAGAATTTTAGTTGTTATCATTATGTACAAGGTTCTCAAAATAGTTTGAAAACATTTTAGTAAATATTTTGCAAACTTTATTTCGTAAATAATTTGAAAAACACTTTACAAACATTTACAAACTTTGAAAATCATTTTGCAAAGATTTCTCAATGATATAATAGATTTTTCATTTTGCAGACATTTTCCAAATCATTTGCAAAATGAATTTTCAAAGATTTTATTCAAACAAATGAAATAAAGTTTTGGAAATATTTACAAAGTATTTTTACAAAGGTTTTCAAAAAGTTTAAAAAATATTGTAAAATCCTTGAACATTGGCACCTTCTCCCCGTGCTCATTGTTTCCCTTGTACCCCTTCTTCTATACTTAGGCCAGAGCCTAAGTATAGGGGGGCCCGATGCCCACTATATATACCCTTTTAATCCCTTCTTCTCTTGTCCGCCCCATTCTCGCTCCTCTTCTATATTTAGACTGTCCATAACCTAAGTATAGGAGGTGAGCTGATTCTATTTTCTTTTCTTTTTCACTCTCTTACGCTTAGACTGAGCTACTGCTTCTTTGCGCTTCTCGTGCTCTGAGGACATAACACTTGCTAAGTATAAGGAGTGTGTATATACTTTGTACATATTTTACCCATAGCTTGTACTTTCATGTAAGTATATGTTTTATTTATGGGGTGGGTAACAATCTTAAAAAAACTGTAAAAATATTGAAAAAATTAAAATATTTTCACTAGTAGAAGGTCTGATTACTAAGCTTAAAAATGAGTAGCTACTTTTCAGGGAGGGAACTATGGTCTACCTTAGCAGAGTGGGTGGTTAAAAGACAACGCATCTGGCACAGTCTCGAAGTAACATGTGTAGCCATCTAACGATCTATAAAAACATCCATACCGGATGAAAGTGGATGCAACTATTCATATGATCTTAGGCCAATCATTGTTTCTCTAAAGATTAAAAAAACAAAAAAATACAAATGACAAATGACAAAAAATGTTTGCATTTCACACATTCGCACTTCATCCAGCATTTCATGCATCTGCATTGGTGAAAAGCCCTTGGGTTCTGAATAGAGTTATGAGCAGAAATTGAGAGTGGTCTTGACTTGGCCTTTATCCTCCTAATTTTCATAGAAACTTCACTAAGAAATAGGATTTTAGAAGTTTCAGACATTGACTTGGTCTTGACTTGGTCTTTGACTTAATTCTTCAAGTTCTGCATGACAATGTGCAGACATTGACTCTTAGTGTCTAACCGGACCGCCTCATTCTGGGCATGAATTATGAATAGGGAATTAATTTTTACTCTCTCACTATGCACTTAGCTCAACTCAGATGGGACGTTGGAAGATTGTGTGAGTGTCTTTTCTGGTAGGTAGACATCTAAAGATTGGAGTAAGGGTTGAAATAAGTCTTCGGATGAGGGATGGACTACTGGCATAATTTTTCTAAGACCACAAAACATGTGCGGAAAGAAAGATCATATATCTGAAGAGGCATAAAAGATCCATGCAGAGAAACCAAAAAATCCTTACCGAAAGAAGCCAACTACCAAATAAATATTTGATCAAAAAGGTCCAAGCTTCAGACAACGTGCATATCTTGGTGGAGACTTGGCTAAATTGGTCGGCTTCACAAGGAGATGTGGCTACACTGGCCACACTCCAGTTCTCTTCTTATTATTCTTTTTTCTCCCCCTTTAATTGTGTACACAACACTTACCTGAACTTAGAAGGAAATACCTAACTCCCCGAAGATGAGTTATTAGAGGAGAGGTTTGCATGGTAGTTCGACATTCTTGATGGGAAGAACTAACACCCTTCACACACATGAGACAGTTGTTCAATGTTCATGAGGTATGCTTTGGGAGGAGGATTGATCTAAGATAACTTATGAGACGAAACTTTTATAATGATGTGTAGAACTCGGAGGCTGTTGATGCTAAAATCCTAATTCTCACAAAAGCTCCACCAAACTGCTAATCCAAAGGTTGTGTCTATCTCCAATTTCACCTTTTTCTCATGATCTTGGTATGGAATCCAATCTCATTTCACGTCTTGTAATTTTTAGTTGCTCAGGTATGAGTAATGTTTAAGTATAGAGGGTTTATGAATTTGTGATTCATCACTCTAATTAGCTGAAAATAAAGATTCGTCCTGAGAATTTAGGATCATTTACATGTTAACTCCATAAAATAAAATTTCATGCATTCATAATTAATTTCCATAAATTAGCATTCATGTCTACATTCACAATCATCTTCACATTTCACTAAACTTCACCTACTTTTAATTAATTCATGCTAACTCTAATTGATATAAAACCAACTCAATTGTGTACATATAACTATCCTTAATACATGAAAAATCTTAAAAAAAATATTAACCTGTACATATGTGAAATAATAAAAAAACCCTGATTTCATAAAAGACAGACGGAATGCCAATATGTATCTCATACCATGTCCAAATAACTCTACACACTTTTGAATTAATCTACTTTCAAATATCTACAAATCAAGACCAATTTCAAAAGAATCAAAGTCTTTTTGTGAAAATTGGGTTTTGGGACCTAACTGTGCATTGTACATTTTTACAGATTTCAATTCATCATTTCATGTGCATATTTCACTCATTTTAATTTTTATCTTTTTCATTTCTTTAATTCACTCACTATTTAAGTAAAATACATAAAAATCAAAATCTAAGAATGTTTGAAAAGCAATGAAAAAGACTAATTCCGACTTGAGCATATTGATTTAATCCACTTGTACATAATTAACCTCCTTAATCTTTCTGACCTATTTAAAACCGATAAAAATTCCAAAAAAATAACATTTGCGTCAATTGCAGTATTTCATAGCATGTTTGATCTTTACATGCATTTATTTATCCACATAAAATCAAATACAATTTCAAAGATAAAAATTGATATTTTATATACATAAAATATCACAAAAGAAATAATTTCTTGCACAAAACATTCCATTTGCACTTGAGTACTTCATGTACATTGTACGTTTCATTTAGATGCACATTTTTTATTTTATGCCTTTTTATGTTTGAGTTTGTCTGTTATTTTTAACCTATTTATTCATATATTTGTGTACTGGTCAACTTTCCTAGTCAACGTGCTACGTGGCGTGTGTCCACTTGGCCTCGGTCACCTTCTCCCTTCCTCTCTCTCTTTTCACGATGTGCACATGACCACCCTACCCCTTTCTCTCTCCACTTTCCTGACATGTGCACCTGGCCCCCTCCTCACGTGCCCCGCAAGTGAGGGTCTTCTCCCTCTCTGCTCTGCTCGGCTGGAGCTGCGGTGCTCCTCCTTCCATTGTCGCACCCTCGCGTCTCGGAATCGAGCCCTTCCACTTGACTGAGATCTCTGGCCACTCCACTAATGACCGTACTTTATCCCCTTCCCATTTTTCACTCAACAGCCAACTAATCAGCTTTATCCTCATCTCCCTACAGACACCCAACAACCAATCGCTCACCTCTCTCAACCTTATCCTCTTCAGGCGTCTTGCTCTCTCTCGTAATCCACCAACGACCAAACTACCTAACTTTATCCCTACACCGATCGCGATGATGGCATCGATCTCTCAACCCAACGCCATAACCACCATCTCCATTATTCCAACCATGAACTGACTCCTCCCACATCCTATTTATCCCCTTTGCCTCCTCCCTCTTTGGGGATCTGCCAAATCTGCCGAAATCTTCATATCATCGGAGAGAAGAGATCGAGGATGGGGTGGTGACAACATCCCCCTTACCGACGACGAACTCTACCTCGGTGCGATCCATAGGGCCTTCGCCCCTCTACTACTTCTCCTCCTTGTGAGGATAAGTAGAGCCTCCTATGGTCAGCCTCCATGGTCAAGGCAATCAACCGGAGTGAGGCATCCCTCACCTGAACTCATGTGATTCCCACAACTTCTGCTTCTTCTCTTCCCCTTCGTTCTTCTCTTTTCCTCGTACACCTAACCTCTCCAATCCCATCTCTGATCGATGACACACAACCATTATCATCTTCTCATCTTCTATTCTATTTCTTCGCAACCCTTAATCGACATGATCCGCTCCACCGTCGACCACATGAGCCACATCTGCTCACTATTGTCCATGAAGACTAGGCCTATATTTCCTCGCCTTGACTGACTTAGCCCGCAAGCTACGTTGTTGCTGCAGCAGCTTCTCAGCCCACAACCTCTCTCCTTGATCTAGCCACCATCGCCTTGACGTCTCCGGCCATGTTTTGGCCAAGAGAAATGAGAGGGATTGCCAGAGCACCACCTCCATTGTAGCAGCAAGCAACAAAGAACTCACCTTGTCGAACATGCTGGATAAAGAACACGGAGGATCGCAATTGTCCATCTCTGCCCAAATTCGAACTGTTGATAAAGTTTTATCAGACGACGTAGATTAGGCCGCGTCCTTCATCCGAGCTAGGCATCCAAGCCTAATGCCTCAAATGTGATCGAAGCTCCCAGAAGCAACCATATGGTGGGGACACCAAACTGCTAACCCCAAGCCTACCCCCCACGTGCCACACACATGGAGGGAGATTTACAGACAAGCCCCTGCTTTCTTCAATAATTACAAAAGGCCCTGTCACGTGCGTTGCTTGTGCGACTCAGGATAAATTACAGATTCAACCCTATTGCTTTCTAGGAAATATGCATGTGCTCTCATTAATGAAAATTGCAAGGGAACCAAGTCAGATCAATAGAATTACCATGTGGTACTTATTAATGGTATATCTATAAGGCTTTTAATCATTTTTATTATGTTTAAGTTCCTAAACTCCAATAATCCATATCTTGAGTATGTATGATCGGATTTTTGGGCACTTGGTGTAATTTTGAAGCTCATTTGATCCTCTCTCGCATTGAATACTTAGATTCTATTTTTGAGACATTATTTGGCATTAATTAATTGAGGTTCTATTTTGTTCATTGGGAGCACCTTAATTTATTTTCATTAATTCTTTTTCTCAACAGCTTGTGCCTTGATTTTGGGACATTTATTGGAGAAATTAATCTGATATAAATTAGCATATTAATTCTAAGAAAAATATAGGGGGAAGTTCACTTGAATTGCTTGGCTACTGCTTGGTTGGGTCTGTCCATTTTGCATTATATTATTGCAACATTTAAAAAATCACAAAAATAGTGCATTTATTTACTTGTCATCACATAACATAGCATTATTTTCTTGCATAAAAATTATTTTGCCAAACACATGCATCATAATTCACTTTCTTTAATTACTTACACCTTTCATTTAAACACTCATAGAAAGCTAAAGAAGATAAAAAACATCAAAAATACTATTCATCTCTCTGAAAATATAATTTCATAGATTCTTTAAAGATCAATCTTAAACCCTCATATTACCTCCATGAGTTCGACCTTGTGACTTACCCAAGTAAAATAAATAAATTCGATTGCATTGAGATTTGATATTCCATATCATTTCTCGGTGTGATTATTTTTTTATGAATTGCTGGATTTCTCGTCTACAACAAATTCGACACCATTCATTAATTTCCTAAAACTGACCACGGGATTTCCATGTTCGTCAGTACCGGACTCGTATGCATTTATGGTTCTGACCAGCAGTTCCAGCTACTTGGTAATTTGATCCAGGTTATCTAGGTGATGGGTTCTCTGTTCAATCACAGACAATTTCTCCAGGTCCTGTATATGCTTCTCAATAATATCAACCTTGGACAGGTGGCTCCCAATGATGTTGAGGTTGGAACTCTCATCACTGTCTGATTCATAGGATGTCACCATATTGATGGGCTTGTGGTGGATCTATGGTTATTGCTGGTATGCACAGGTTAAGGATAATGTGATATCTCCTTCGACCATTTCTTGAAATATATGATAGACAATATCCTCATCCTTGTTGAAATGAGATCTGCCATATATGGCATCAACAAGCATCTGACTTTCTTGTGTGAGGCCTTTGAAGAAATGTTGGATGAGGTTGGTCCGAGGAATATCAGGGTGAGAGCATTTCTCATATAATTCTTTGAACCTCTCATAGGCTTCATGAATGGACTTGTGCAATCCGTGGGAGAAGTTGTTGATCTTGGCTCGCATCTGACTCAGAAGTTGTTGGTCCGAGGAATAAAACTTGTGGTGGAATGTAGATTTCATTCCTCCCAGGTCATCACTACCTTCCTAAAATGATTAATCCAATAGAGAACCTTGTACTGAAGGATAAATGGGAAGGTTGTCATTTTGACTACACCTAACTTGATGTTAGGGTAGTGAGTGGTGCAAAAGATGCGAGAAAATTTCTGGAGATGGATATAGGGCTCTTCATTGGTGTTCCCATGGAAAGAGGGAAGAAGAGCCAACAATTAGGGCTTCAACTAAAAGTGTCCTTTGACTAAAGGAATCTATATCCACTCGGTCATCTGACCAGATCCAAGATTGTGCATCTCTTTAGGCGTAGGCTTGTGAGCCTCTCTTCTTGGTTCATTTGCCCCACCATGGAGTCCATCTCACTACTCATCTTCATTCTCTGTTACTCCTCGGCTCTCTTTGTCTATCCTCATGTCATTGAGCATATTTTGGAAGGCGAACTGGGCAAGAGCATGATCTGTCAGCTATTGGTGGATGGACTATATGGAAGGGAGCAACAGGGCATTCACTACAGCTATGGACCTTGATTTTGCTATTGTAGTCCCTTCCCTTTTCCGTGAGGAGACATCTCTAAATTAGACTCGAAGGAACTTATCTGAACGGGGTTGAGGTTCGGCTCTTGATCTGTACATTCAAATGCATCCTGATGTGATTGACACTCTTTGACACCTGATGGAAAGATGGATATGGAATTAGGGTCAACTCTAGATAGATGTGAATGGAGTACTTGATAAAAAGATAAATCAATATCCATCCATAAATGAAGAATGTCGAGACAAGAGTAATCCTGGTTATTAGAGAATAAGATAAGGAGTTTGGAAATCGGCTCACAAGGTTTGAACTGGGTTCTCGGGAATTGCATCGGATTATCAAAAATGTTGAGTTCATGGAATCGATGTAGGTATCGACGGGGTACCGACTAAACCATCCACGAGTTGACATCTTCAGAGAGAAGTGGAGTACATGAGGAATGGAATACAATAATACACAATGAGATGAATGATGAGGAGAATAGGAGAAGGCTCAAAGTGATCAACATAAATGAAATGAAAAACATGTGAAATAGAAAAATGATGCAAATGAATGGGATTGATCTTAGACCTAATTCCAATTCAAATAAACATCAATGCAAAGGATTCACCAAATCAAACCAATGAGGCCATAAGAGTTTGGCTAGGTTTATCTTTTCAATTTTAATTATTTTTCAAGCAATCTTATATCATGTCCTTAGAGGCTAGCCCTATAGGAGAGTGAGTACTGGTAGAAAGAATCTCGTACTTCCCACTTCCTCTGTAGCATGTAGCTAGTACTTTTTAAGAGAATCCTTGCTATTGGGTATAGATCCACTACTCAGCCAAAGAATAGAGGAGGAAGACAATAGGCGAAATCAATACTTCCCCCTGGCGGGGTACTCAGATGTGGAACGGTGAGATAGACACCCTTATAAGGGGATGGCCTAAGCTTAATACTTGAGACTAAGTCTGCAAGAAGACGAAGCCCTACTTGTTCGTCCATGTATGATAGAAGTGCAAATACTTCTTGAATCTGGTCAACAACAAGGCAGTACTAAGGCTGGGATTTTAGCTCTATTTTCCTAGGGTCATGCATCACTCTGTTAGGAGTGTACCTGGAAATAATGTGGGCTTTATGAACCCAATACAATGAATGTACATTACAAAATTTATTTTTGGTCAAAGTTTTATTAACAATTCACTTAGTTTATTTTTTTAGAATTTTCACTTTTTTGAGTATTTTTCAAAATAATTTGTCTAACATTTTTTTTCTTTGAAAATATAAGCGATACAAAACTAGGAGAGAAGATGGAAAAACCAAGCATGTGACACTATAATGGAGAACTCACCACTATGTCTAATAATGCATGCTTAGATATAATATTACAGTGCTTCCCAGCTCTCTCCATGCAGGAAGCAAAACATAAATTAAAATTACACTACATTAAATACAAGCCAATGAAATCGTCCTAAGCAGGAATTGTTATTAGCGTGAAGAACAATTTTAATTTGATTTAAATCTATGTATCATAGACAATAAATGCATGTAAATATTAGGGATTTGGACTTAGATTACTCGATCAAAGTCCTAAAAATTTAAGGGCTTATTCACATAAACAAATAAAAATAAAGGCGTAAAACACTAATCGTGGAAAACAAATAAAAAAAGTGGAAAATAGGGAGGAAAAAAGGGTAAAAGGCGATATGAAAGTGAAAACACTGAGCGGGCCCCCAAGTGAACAAATACTTGGTAAAAATAGGCCCACAAGAGTGTGAGTGTCCAAATGTCCTTGTACATGTATTACTACAATTTAAATTAAGTCTCTTTTTCATAAAATGAAAATAAAATCTACATTAATGCTATGTTGTTCTTCTCCTCTCTCTCTCTCTCTAGAAGCTGGTTTTGATGCTCTCTCCAATTAGCTCATGAAGAAGGAGTAGATCTCCATGTGACTTGGGTTCAAAGGCCTTTCTAAGAAAGCTGCTCTCGTTCCATGTCCCTCCCACAAAGTCAAACAAGAGAGTGGTCAAAGTAGATAAATAATAATTTAAAGAAATAAAAATAGGAAATAAAGTAGTTACTATGTACAACTAGGTATACACTATCCTACTTTTCTCCACGGCAACAACACCATTTTGTTGAGGAGATCAATCAGGAGTGCTTAACATCTGATCTGAAGGAACCTACGGTGTCTGACAAGTCAGATCCTGTAATTGTTATACCGACGCTCTGTCAGGTCTCGGCATGTAATTAATAAATTAGACAAACAATCAAGTAGTAAGGTTCGAACCACTAAGAGCAATAAAGAAATGTGCGGTGAAATTTATTATACCCTACATAAGATGTACAATGACAAAGTAGTAAGGGTCGAACCACTGAGAGTAAACTCGATAGGTATAATTATTATTAATTAATAAAACTAATAAAAAATATTTTTGTACTTTTCACTATTTTTGAATTTTTTGTGAGTTTTTAATTATATTTAATTATATGTATTTTTAATGCTTCAAATTTTAATTATTTTTAAAATTTTTAGTTTTTATTTTTTTTATTTTTGCAAATTTTTAGTTTCTTATTCTTTTTAAAATATAATATATATCTATAAATAGAAATAAAAAAACATGGTTATAATATATATTATTTAAGGATATATATTAAATATATAAAAGAAATATAAGAAAATTTATATAGGAAGAATCATTTTTAATGTTTTAAATATATATTAGGTCTTTTTAATTGGGGACAAGGAGCCTGCACCCTGGGTGTAGGTAACTCCCTGCACCCGACCTATTTTTCCATTATTTGTTTACTTTTTTTGAATGAAAACTCGGGGGATTTAATTAATATGTTGAGTACAATTAGTGTTTCAAGTTTTATACAAAACAAACATTCCTAACATGTTCATCTAGAAGAGGTCATTTTCAGCAATTCTGAGAACGTTAAAATTTGGTAATCTTGATGGAGATGATAGGAGTCTTGAATAAGTTGAATTTTGAATGACAGTATGGTGATATATAGTTATCTAATTCTCTTAAGATTTTAGTTCAAAAAAATCAAAAAATAATGAAAAAATAGACTAGGTGTAGGGAGTTACCTGCACTCGCCGATGTAGGCTCCTTTTTCCCTTTATAATAAGTAATAATATACAGTAATAATTAATAAAAATATATAGTATATAGTAATATAGGGTATATATAGGATATACAGGGTTTTATATTTTTTAGAGATAACTATGTATAGTTAAAATTAAAAAATATAATATTTCTTGTGTTTTTATATTTTCTCTATCTTTGAGATTTTTATATAATTTTTGCTTACTTTTATATATTTTAAATTTATTTAATATTTCAAAATAATGAGTATAATAAATAAGCCACAATGTCTTGGGTTTTAAAAATAGAAAATGAATTCAAAATGACTCAAAATTATTTTTAATATATATTATAGAATATAAATAAAAATATAGAAGAGAAAATGATTTTTGGATTTATTTATTTATAACTAATTTTTATTATTTTTTTAGGATTTTGTAATTTTGAGTGTTTTATTTTTATGTTTTTTGATTTTTGGTCTGGAGGCATAATATATAGTAATATATACAACATAATGTTTTGGAATTTATAAAGTTGATTTTGTAATTTTTTGTTATTTATATGTAAACAATGAATAATTTTCTCCTAAGTATTTTTTAACAAATGGAAAAATACTATAAATGTCTAAATAAAAAATGGTCATGAACAAGCATATTTTAAGGCATATAAAGAAATTGCCCCAAAAATTTTGAAGCACTAGAGCTAATTAATGAAATAAAAGAACAAGAAATAAATGCTATGCTGATAGGGGTATAGTTGTAATTAAATATAGTTCAAGGAGTTGCATGCAATTTTTCTGAAAATATAATACTTATTTTATAATTTTATGGACTAAAATAAATAAGAAAAAGCTATGGGTGCTTGAATACAATATTCACAACACCTCATGTGGCGCATCTCGTGAGGCACGAGGACCTGTTTACAAATATAACGAAATTCCATACGTCCTTGCAAAATATTCACAACTATTTAAAAATACATACATATTTAAAAGACATAATGTTAAATGCAAAAGCGATATGGGTTACTTATAAATTTACCCAAAAGAGGTAGGATCCAAGGGCTTGCAGCGTGCCTCATGTTCTTCACTAAAACGATCGACAACAGAGCTTGGACAATGGTTCGCCTTGATTTGAATAGCCCAGATTAGATCTAGGACACTCTTCTTGATCTAACGACTCTAGGGGTGTCTTGAAGAATACCTGCAAGAGAAACTAATGAGTGAGCGTCGATCTACCCTCTTTCATTTCTCTGATCTCCTCTACCACCACTGAGAATCTCAGCAACTCCATGGGCATACCCTACATCTACATGTAGCTTCAGATAAGTATGTGCCCCAACAGAACGGGGCATGGAGCTCAAGGTCACATGGATTTCTAACTTCGGCTTTATTTCATCTCAAAGAGGCTTGTTGAAGTTTAGATCCAACACAAAATTTCTCCCAGACTCGAGGCGAAGGTGTTCGACCATAAGATGAAGCTGGTAGCACTGTGTATGAGCGAGATGAGGAGGCTCCGGTGGTGCATGAAGGAGAAGCCTTGAAGTTCTGATCTAGGCACGATCAGAGTTATGCAGATGAGGGAAGTGATGGAGAAAGCGTCGAGGTTTGAAATGGGGATGAAATGGCAATCAGAACTAGTCAAATTCATAGTGGAATCGAGCTGGAGCTTAAGGCTCCAGCAAATCTAAATCATAATATTAAGCTAAACTAATGGAAATCAAACATAAGTACAGTTAAATCTATGGCAAGAATCAAAAGTGTGATTAAAATAACTACTCCTAACAGCTCATACCTTATGGAATTTCAATGGGAAGAGAAGCTCGTCGGAGATGCTCCATTGAACTGGACCATCACCTCCGTCACTTTATTCTCGCTGATGAGGAGGAGAAAGAGTTGTTGTTGCCAAGATCTCTCGATCATGAGATCCTAGTGGCGTTACAAAGCCAAGATGGAGATCAAAATAAAAAAGGCGTGATGGAGGCTTTATTTATACACAGTGGTGAGGGGCAAGACGGCGAAGAGGATGGCATGCAAAGTGATGTGGTTGGTGGGAGCTACGGGGTCAGTGTGGAGTAGGGAAGAGGGAGCTGTAGAATTGTGTGTTGCTTGAGGAAGAAGATGGCATGGGGTGAAGGCTATGGAGAAAACCTTAAGCGCATCACAGAAGTGTGAAGATCACATCATATGTGATCAGGAGCGACTAGTCGCACTAATTGCTCGAGGCAGCGGACTTAAAAAAATCAAGCGGATGAAAGCACATGATCAAAGAACACTTCTTGAATTGTTTCATCACAAATAGAAACAAGTATTATGTTTACCTCTTAAAGCGTACTTGTGATCATGTCTTTAAATGAAGAGACCTCCTGTCTCAAGTATAATCCAAAGTAGATCGCATTTGCAGGCGTGATGATGAATCACATGCTTCCCACAGTCCATGTTTATGATCCAAGCAATGAATCTCTTGATTTCATTTCAAGAAATCTGACGTCTTCTTCATGAGCGAGGTGCACAGAAGAAAAGGAGATCCACGAGCAGTTCATCCGGCAGCACAATGGCATCTCAATGACTGTGAGATTCTCTAGGTCAATACTATGGAGGGCTATATTATTGAGAGAGAAAAAGAGGGTGGACAACCATGGGAAAAAGAGAGAGAGAGAGAGAGACAGAGACAGAGACAGAGAGCTTGTATTTCATGTTCAAAATAAAAGTCTAGGGCAACCCTTATATTTATTATATTTTGGATGTCCATAGATTCCAATCTACATGTACACTGATCCATTGAGATTGATTTGTGCTTTCACTCAGTGGTCATGACCTTGTTGTGTTTTAATTACCAGCAACAATTTTGTTGACTTTAATTTAAATTAAATATAATGAAATTAATCAACTTATTTTAATTCAGCTTCATGAGTGTCCACATGGTCTGGCGTGGTATCATCGTCTGATTCGCCAAGTCCATATCAACTGTCTCGGCATCGCTCCCTTCTCTCTGATCGTCAAGCTGGACATCATGCTGATCCTTATCATCATTGTGGTCCTCCTCCTCAGCATCAAGATGTCTATCATGGATCGGTTCTTGCTCCCCATCTTGTGCCCTCTCCTCCCGATAAGGTGCTCAGGTTGATCTACCGCTCCTGAGACGGATGAACTTAGATAAGAATTCAGTAGATAAGAATTCAGAAAAAGATATTGTACATGTCGTGTTGTCTACCTAATTTGGGTGCCTCCTCTTGTTGTTCCGGTTCAACTGAGGTTGGGCTGGGAGAGTTGTCTTGGGTGCGGTTAACTCATCCAAACGATGGTTAACCCGCTTCACGTCGGTCTTGTGTGTGGTCTGGAGCGTGCTCAACATATCCCTAATTTGATTCAGTGCCAAGACATGTGAAAATATCTCAGTCTCAGTGTGGTAACTATGGCTCTCTATTCTCTGCTGTTGTGGAGCGTACGACTGAGGAGATCTCTGTGGAGTATATGAAGATTGTTGCTGCTACAGGTATGATGCAACTGTAAATGCGTAACAGGATACTGAAACGAATATGTTCTCTGATAGGTGTGTTGCTAAGACTATTGTGGTGTGTAATTCTGGCGGTGCTGAAAATGTGGGTGCCCATGCTGCGGATGATTGTAATGCTGCGGTTGCTGCCGGTGTACGCTATGAGGAGTATAATGTGATGAAGGCTGAATTGGAGCGTACCATATCCCATTGATCTCAAGAGTGTCTTGAGACTCAACATCAGCATCTCCATGGCTGGTGATATGGCTCGGATCAGCATTGGATGGATTGTCATGCCCATCAATCCTCGGAGTCTCAATATGTTGAACCGGCTCGCTCTAAACAAAGTGGATCTGTTGGGTGGGAGGAGCAGGTAAGGATCTCCGAAAAGGTTGAGAATTCTAAGAAGCAGGACGGGACTGCTGGTATTGAAGCTGTAACTCCATTACCTTCTTCGTCGGATCGCTCAGCTGCTGAGGGAGTGATGAGAGTTTCTCCAACTCTTGCAGCGGCTGCGAATACTAAACTTGCTTCTGAATCACATCGGCGAACGTCAATTTCTCGCTAATGAATCCATGTTAGTATTTGATTCAGAATCTGAAATATCAGCTACCTTTTGATGCTCTCGATGGTGTGGTGGCTTTGGCGATTTCTGGAATGCCCAAGAAGAGTCAACAACACTAGAGTTCTCTACCATACCCTCAAAGATGGACCAGATAGACTCGACATCCCGATTCAGATAATTGTCGTCACATGCAGTTCTTACAAGGCCCTGGACATCTGGTTGGAGTCCTCTGAAGTAATTTTGTACTAGCACCTTCAAACGTATGTCATGATGAGGGAATCTCTCAGTAAGATCCTTGAATCGATCACACGCCTCGTGGAGTGATTCGTTCGGCAACTGCTTAATGTTGGAGATCTTGCTCCTAATCATATTTGTCCATCCCAGAGGAAAATATTTACAAAAGAACGTGGACTTCAGATTGTCCCACGTAATCTCCCTCCCCAAATGACTTAGCCAGTAGAGCGCCTTATCTAATAAGGCAAAGGGAAAGGCTTTGAGTCAAACAACCTCCTACATAACACCTGGATAGCTAGTTGTACAACAAATCATTTCGAACTGATGTAGAAAGGTAAACGGCTCCTCTGTGTCATTCTTTTAAAACTTGGGAAGCAAAGATATGAAGGACGGTCATAACTCGTATGGCCCTTGATTCCGTGGTAACCGAATCCAATGATGTAGCATCTTGGCTCCCGGGTCATACTCAACTTGTAGTGTTGCGGGAACCATGACAAGGGGTGGTGGATTCTCAGCTCCTGCTCTCAGTGCAACGATCTCGGCTCGCAGCTCATTTTGGTCTCTAAACTGATCTTTGATCTGTAGATTCATATGCTGTAGTGTATCTAGAATCCCTAGTGTAATGTTTGTGGCTGGATCTGTTCTTCCATCTGTATGCTGATCCCCAGGCGTTCAGTCCTTATCTGGTCGGTCCTCGATTGGTCCCTTCCCTCAAGCTATATTCTTCTTCTGGGATGGAAAAAGTCTCATAAGAGCTCAGTGAAAAATTTACAGGATAAATAAATGATAATTTGAGGCAGGGGTTTGCCTCAAAAAAAGGGCTAGGAGGCGAGGGAGTCTGGGTCTGACTCACTTCATGATTAGATGGGATCGACTCGAGAAGAGGGTCATCCTGAGTCTATGAAGAAGTATGACGAACGGTGGATCGTCGAGAGCTCACGGAGTCTGAGCGTAAAAGTTGTCAAGTCATCATCTTCGATGGCACAAGATTTTCGAAGAGAGCACACTATCAAGTCAAGAGAACGCGGGTGAAGATATATAAGACGTGGTAACACACACCTCTCAAACAAACACAATGCAACCTTAGATTCACCAATACAACCCGGTGATTACAGTAAGAGTTCGGTCGTTTATCTAGTTGGTTTTAGGATTATTTGACAGATTGGTCTTATCACAGATTATCGTGAACTGATAGGTGCCCGAAGTTTTCCCTGAAACATTGTCCCGAGTCCTTACAGGAAATCACTTATTCTCGGCCAGTATGGGAGTAAGTACATATCATTTCCAGCTACCTGTGTTACTTAAGGACCATGTTATTGCGACGTCCTCTAAACCTCCTACTCTTCTAAGGAAACCCGGATTGTTTTCGGCTACCCGAGAGTCCCCACTGAGGAACAATGATTAAATGTATGGGTTAAGTAGTATATCGAAAGAAACTCGGACTATGGTTCTAACCTTAAGTGTCGTCCCTCATTCACAAACCTCGAAATTGTACCTGCAATCCATGTGTTGGGGGTTTCTCTCTCAAAACAAGTGATCCTTTATGTTGATTTTATGTCAAATATGTTGGTAGTCCCGATTTTATTGTTGCGGTAATTTCTTTTTTTTTCTTCATAACACGTCTGATGATTTTTTTCTTTTTTTATTTTCCGAGATAAACATGCACCTATGTCGCGAGTCCTAAAACAAACTACGAAGGCGCCTGCAGAGAAAAGAAAATGAAAAATAAAAAACTAGAACCTAGCCTCAGAAAAGTTGTGGAAAACTATCGATGCGAGAAAACCACGGTTGGTGCCTTGTTCCCCCGAGTGCACAACACTCGGTGAAACAGACCTCAAGAAAAATAGGGAGGAAGGTACAAGTTGGGATGCCCTTACGGGGCCTCTTCTACAAAAACAGAAAAACGAGCAAGTGCCCTTATTTTTTAACAAAAAATTACAAAAAATAATACGAGTAAAATAATATTTACTAAATCTTCTCCTCTACAACCGACTCGTGAGAGAAGGAGTCAATCTCTACACTTTCAACTGACTCATCTTTTGAAGAAGGCGGCTAATTCTGTAGGCCCTGCAAAATTTGTTAGAAAAACAAACACATAAAAAGCCATAAAATCTAAAGCAAACAAAAACCGTATAAAAAATCAAAGAGACTCGATAAAAACACAGAAAACCTTTAAAAATCGTAAAACAAATAATACAAAAACCGAAGAAACTCAGAAAAATCGTAAAAATGAAGAAGATCAAAGAATCCTAAAATGATGTTGAAAACCTAAGGCAATAGTGCCATTTTGATAAACCGAAATCCAACCTGCGGTTACTAGATTTGTCAGTGTAAAAAAACCATGAGGACAAATAAGACTAATCAAACAAAATCTGGATAAAATAGGATACATATATAAAAAGAATGAAGGAAAGGATTTTTTCTTTCCTATTTTATTCTTAAACTAATTTTTATCTAGGTAACTCCCCTGGGACGAACTCGGGGAGGCAGAATACTTGTATTGCGGCTTTTGAGGAAAGAAAGGATTTTGAGATTTTATTTTCTTCTTGATAAATACAACAAAAAGACTTCAAATAAGCACAACTTTACAGAATAAAAGTGAGAAGAATGCACGACAAAAATCCGTGAAAAATATCAATAAACTTCACTAGGGTAGTTGTGTAACTACCCTAGAAAAATCAGGGAAAAAATCAAAATAAGGTCCAAAAATACCCGACAATTCAGGGGTATAAGTGCAAGAACTACAATTGTGTGTTACAGAAAGGTCCCCAGCATGGACTAAAATGAATAGAAAACTAAACATTTTGCATTTATATCCTTGTGCGGGGACCTAGATGCAAATCTGGAATGCTTTTGGAGAGGGCTTAATGTTATGGAACTGAAGTGGATTTAGTTTGCAATTTTCCACCCCTTTGATCTCGACGGCCATGATTAGAACACGAAATGCAATCTGGATTGTCCACAGAGGACACATATCATCAGCCTGTAGCGTATGGAGTTCTAGGTTGTTCTTCCCCTTTGCGCAGATGTAGCGGTGGTGCTCCTTTCTTCAATTTCTCTCCGGCAAACAGCTGAAGACTTCGACCTCCTGTAGGGTTAGAGGGGTGACTCCTTCACTCCTCGAGCTCGCCTGCGGTTGAGTTGACTTCGAGGTGAAGGTAGATGGCGGCTAGACCTCGATGAAGATGGTGGTTGGGCTGCAACAATCGACTGGAAAGATGAAGTCTTTTCTTGAAGATTCTTCGAAGGAGAAGCTCTAGATGATTGATTTATTCACTCCTAATGTGATGAGTGCTTGCAAATGAATAGTTGTTGCTCGACTCGCGATTGAATCGACTAAGGAGATTAAGAAGTTGTAGATTCAAAAAATATGTTTCCAGAAAGTATGAAAACAGTGAAAATCCGCAAGGGATGGAGAGTGATTTTGGTGGAAATTGAGGGAATATAAAAGGTTTGGAATGGTGTGCGTCTAAGAAGAAGCTTACATGTTCCTAATTACGTACCTAACCAGACTAATAATGGCACAAAAATCAAGAATTTAAAAGGGAAAGAATGGAGGAATACATGGGAATTGTAGGGTGTATGGATCTCTGCTGGTCATCGCTCGACGGTCAGTTGCCGGATCTCTACACGCATGAAACGGCATTGCATGGACAAGCTTGGACCTCGAAACCCTCCATTGGACGTCCTTCTTCCATGAGGGGCGGATCTGGGCACTGTCACCATCGGAGGCAGCCAAAATGAGGTGAGGAAGGAGGAGAATCGGCCTATTAGTTCTAGAGTTAGGAGGAGTTAGTTTGAAATGATGAGGTTTGATGATTTTTATAAGCGAATCGATGTAGGATTATTAGAGATCAATGTATGGCGTGAAGGATGCTTGTTAGGAGAATGCAACGAAGGGTTTAGGAGGTAGGAGAGATGCGGGTAAATTAGTTGAAATCGGGTTTTTAGAGCAAACGAACATGATGGGTTCTTTGAAGAAGAAGACCAGGCGCTGACACGTGTCAGCACCTAGTTGGTTGATTTGTATCAATACCTTAGTAAATAGATAATAAATAGTAAGTAGCATTAATTTAAATAGGTATAAACAAAAAATGTAAATAATTAATTTATCTAAATTACGGTATAGTTAGTTATTATAAATAATAAATAATTTATGAAAAATATACATTATTTAATAAATAAATATAAATAATACTTAATAAATAGGTATTGTATTTTTAATTTAATAAATTAATAAATAATACCATTTTTATTTTATTAGTTATTAGAATAATAATAGAGTATATGTTATTTTTTTGTATATTTTAATAAATTAATTATGTAAATTAAAATACACAGGTATAAGTTATTTAGTTCAAATTTACCTATAAATTAGGGGTTTTGATTTATTTAAAATAATAAATAAGCTCCAGAAATTATGATATAAATTAGGGTTAAAATACAAGATCAAAAAAATAATTAAAATTTATAAAATCATTAAAACAATAAATAATGTGTTCAAGATAAAATAAATAGCCTAAAAACCCAGTTGTGGTTAGGTCCCAAAACCGACTTTTTGCAAACGGACTTCGATTTTAGTGAAATCACCTCTTTTAATTAGAGAATATTATTTTTTGAACTTTAAAGAGAATATAGTGAAATCGGAGTTCGTATGAGAAAGTTATGATGTTCGGAAGTTGAGATTTTGACAATTTACAAGTTGGATTTCTTGGCATATATACAATATATTATTTTTAACTTATTTTATATTTTTCTATACATTTTTAGAAATAATTAGGAAAAAAGTTTGGTGAAAAATATATTCATATTAATTAAACAAAATCATTGAAGTTTTGATAATTATTGGATAAATGATGATGAGTGTCTAAAATGTGAAATTAATTATTTTTTTATTGTTTTCTTCCTTATCTCCCCCTACTTATTTATTTGTAGACCAATCCATGCTGACTTGGTCTCGGGGATTAGGTAATAAATACATCTTTCATCTATATTTATTTTTATAAGTCACATTGTACATATATACATATCTATAATTTGCCTTCTTTTTGTTTTCTTTATTTTTGTTCTTTTATTTATTTACATGATTTTAATGCATAACATTGCATTTTTAATCACGAAGAGAGTTTTCTTAAAATATGGAAATTAATTAATATTTACATGTATTTGTTAAGTGTTTTAAGACAAAATGCAGACAAAAAGTTAATGAATCATGGATTCATCAATAATCAGCAATAAAATTTTTCTTGAACTCTTTCAAGAATAATGTGCTTTCTTCATGGATAGTTGGAGATAAGGATTGGGCGACTGTATGTTCCATGTCTATTAACTTGGATATTGAGACCATGTCACAAATACAGATCAAGAGGATCTCCCAAAGATGTTTAATTAAATCAAAACCGTAAATCTAATCTTCTTATTGCATCAGAATCATATTTAGATCAATGTCCAACATTTGGACTAAGATCACTAAAATCTAAACCTATTTCATCACTCCCTCGGAATGGAAGTGTCACAATTATACAATCATTTACAATCACATCACCCTCGAGTATTACTAATACCCGTACATCTAGCATACTGGATGACCTTGAATAAACCATAAGATTTAGATCAATTTTACACTATCTTCTTCAGGGCACTATCATCAAGTTTCTTATTTGATCATTAGGAGTTGGTATTGAACATATATTTTCCAAAAGTAGACATCATACCTAGGTATTGATCATATGCTTTCCATAAGCATATATCAAACCTACAAATTTAGTCAAGCTTCCAGAGCGAGACGAGCGTGCACGGAATTTGGTCCCGATATCTCATAAGTGAGCTCATGTCTTCCGGTTCAATAAAAGAACATGTATGATCCCTTTGAGAGATTGTATTACTCATATGCTCTTGTATGCGCATCAGCTCGCTGGTGTATAGACCTTGATTAGATCATCAACCTATCAGTTTGCCAAATGTACATACTCAAACATATAGAAACACAACTGTCGCCAGTCAGAGGATGCATGCTTATATCATGACAATATACGACATATGTATTGGTCATCTCGATCTCCTTAAGTCAACTATTTGACCTTACTTATCAAACACCTCTGAATCTATATTCTTATGCAGAGGACATGCATCAAGAGGTCGGTTAGATGCCAGCCTTTAGAGAAAGGAATGCCATCACCTTCTCAAGCAGGATATCCTCTCTTAACAATCATTTGACGGTGGTTGATGAGTCCTCAATCTAACTCCTTAGATATCATCCAAGCACCAGCCTCTATGATTCAACATTTGAATTAATAGATGTATGATCACTAAGGTGGCCATGGTACATAGTCCTAATTGTACTAAGTCACCTATTATGAAAATTAATTATTCTTCATTTCATATCAAGGAATGAATTGTAATAACATTATTGCATAATGGCTCATCATGGGCTCGCATGTCCAACAATCTCCTGCTAGCCCAAAGGGCAATTAATGGGCTAATCTTTAAACCCACCTTCATGTGCTAATCATAAGCTATTTAGAATATAGCTAGGTAAGCTAACTAGTCACTCCGTTCTCGAGAGACTATGCCAAGTCCTTTTATGGTACTTGCATATCCCCAAGTATTAGTGCCCGCATCTAATGAGAATGTTGCATCGTATGCCACCATCACTCAATTTGTTAGTTATAGTGTCCTTGACATGACAACTCAATAATTATTATAACTAGTATGCAATTTCTATCATCCTTATCAGAATGTCCTTATTCTCGGAGATCTCTATATCATATGACTAAGGCCCAGTCTTATGCCTTATAAGGCATCTGTAGTTAAGACTTTTTAGATCATTATCTATAAAGTCTTATGTTCTTGAATATTAGACTTTGAGATCACTTTCTCAAAAGTCTTGTCCTCTTTGAAGGTGGTTTTATTACTGCAATCAAGTGTTTATATCCATAGTCAGATTAGTAACAGTTTACTTATCCCACTATATGGGAGATATATGACTTGTACATATCTAGCATACACCAAGCTTCTCATAACTAATGAACAAGGGCAAGAAGTTTTAGCTTTCACTTCCTCAACTCTTTTAGGTGCTATCCCCTCAGATAGGTCATTACCATATCTTAAAGGAAGGAAGCCATCCTTGGGGCTTTCCCAAAAAGTGAAACATGCCCAAGGTGTACCACTAATGAGACGGTCCCAATGCCCTCTTCTCTCTATTTTTGAACAACTTCAGAACTAAGATCTAAGAAGTATTCTTGAGATCTATTATCTCAAGGTATGGAACAATCATATTATAAAACTTTTATTCTCATCCTTATATCCTTCCAAATGTTTAGGATATTATCTACATTTAGCGTGATGAACACAATGACACTCCCACTAAGCTTCACATGGTTCATCAAGGTTCTATTTGAAATCATAACATTTATAATTTCATCAAATTTAGTGTTCCAACTACAAGAAGCTTATTTGAGTCCAAAGATAGAGTTCCTTTAGCTTGCACATGTTGCCTTCCTCAACTATGAAGCCCTGGGGCTACATCATATGAATATACTCAAAGAGGTATTCATAGAGTAATGCAATCTTGACTTCCATCTTCTAGATGTCTTAGTCAAGTTGTGTCTCTATAGTTAGCAATATTCTGATGGGCTTAAGCATGGTTATTGAAGAGAAAGTCTCATCACAAGCACTTCTCTTCGTGTGTATCTTGTGGATACGAGTCGTGCCCTGAGGGTCTATACGTTCTCATCAGTTCCCTCTTTTTTAAGATCCATTTACACATATCGGGTCTTACCCGTATAGGTGGATCCTCGAGGGTCCATATACAATTCTTGTATATGAATTATACTTTAGACAATATTGCAAACATACATCTCTCCTTATCATGATACTTAGAAGCTTCGTCATATGAAGTCAGATCATTGTGAGACTTAACTGAAACATGGAAACCATCCTCAAACTCATTTGAAGAGTTATGAGGATTTCATCTTTAATTTTCCTTTTTGTTTCTGATTTCAGGAGTCCCATTATCTTCTCAAAATTCAATGAGTTCCTTTAGTTAATTACATCTTGATTCTAAAAAAAAGTCATCCTCCTAGAATCATATTCTTAGAGATGGAATCTTTTAAGAATGTCAAGCTCATAAAGTAGGTATCCGATACCATCCTTTATATTTCTAATGAAGTAGCACTTCTTTAGTGCTAGATTCCACGTAGCTTGCATCCATGATATAGTCATGGATAAAGAAATCCTAAATCCTCAAGTGTCCTACTCTAGGCTAGGTTCCCAACCATAGCTTATGAGGGTTTTTCAGATTTAGATTTGCATGGAATCTTATTAAGGATATATATTGTAGTCTCTACTACATATATACCTGGAAACTAAGAGGTAATTATGCTAATATTCATAGTTGATAAAATCATGTCACACATGATCCAATTGCATCACCCTACATCTCTATTGAGTTTAGATGTATTAGGACGTGTGAGATAGGAACTACAAACCTTTCTCCATAAGGTATTCCTTGAATTTGTCTAATAGGTACTTGCTACCTATATTAGATCAAATTCATTTCATCTTCCCTCAAACTTTGGTTCTAAACCAAAATTTTGAAATCTTTGAATACTTCAAAGGTTTCTAAGGTGAAGGGAAGACATCTCATATCACAACCAATCATCAATTGATAATACATATCATTAATGTTTATTATGACATAGATGATCCACACACATCAATATGTATGGGATCTTTAATACCTTGGCATCTAACACCATTCCAAGAGAAGGGTGAATTGGACATTTTTAATTTGGATATAATATTTACAAGTTTGTAAGATTAGAAGTTTCAGATAGTCTAAAGTTTCAACTCATACTAGTCTATTGATCTCATCAACAGACATATGTCTAAGGCTTGATGCCAGATCATTGTCAAATGATTTTCATCCTCGTATTGATCTTTTAAGGTTTAAATTTTCAGTATTTAGAAATGTTAATGAACCATTTATTAATTCTCTATATCAGTAGAGTCCTCTAGATGTTAGATTAGTATCTGAAATATATCCATCATAACTCTTTATGATAGGTCTATTCCAGAATGCATGCTTATTTCAAACATTTAGAAATAAACAAAGAATGTATTCTAATATCTAGGTTATAGAGACATTCTCTAAGACTAAGGGCATTCCCACTGAACATATGTAGCATATCTATCCATTGGAGATTGTTGCAACAGTTGCATCAACATCCATGTGGATGACTATTAAACCTTAAGATCAAATTTTCTAGTCTTCTAAGACATATCTTCATCCATCTTCATTCTTAAAGACTTTGGTTAAGGTAGGTACTCAAACATCTTGAGTACATCTTCTCTTATCGAGCCACCATTCGGCATAATTAGTGAACCATGTCATTCATGATTAAATGTTGAAAGCACATATGTATGCCAAAACATGTTCTTAGATTTTATAGGTAATTTCGATAATTATGATCATCATCGAAATGATACTTCCAAAGCACATTAGATGAGATCAATACTATATTGACATGCAAACCATGAGTTGTTGTCTTATTGTCTATTTAATTAACTTTCCTCATTATTATGGGGAAACTCGCATATTGCATCCACATGCATTATGTGTTCACGTGCAAATACAATATCTTAATCATGGATCCAATCCATGTCTTTTACTCATTATTGTTGAGTATAGGTTTGAGTGGGTTTAAAGTGGGTTATCTAAAATAAGAAATATTTTCATAAATACATATTTTACTTTGATTAAGGATTTTTATATCAAAGTTGTCTTACCTAGTTAATTCTGAAAGTTCTTTCCCTTATTCACTTTCAAAAAAAGAGACATACTTACCATTATATATCAAGCAAGATCTGGGATCTCCATTCTTACCTTTTGTTGGACATGCGAGCCCATGACGGGTCATTATGCAATAAATGTTATTGCAATTATCATTCCCCGATCTGAAATGGATAATAACTAATTTCTATAATAGGTCCCTTAGTACAATTATGGTTATGTACCATGGCCATTTTAATGATTATACAACTATTGATTCAATTATTGAATCATAGAGGCTGGTGCTTGGATAAATATCTAAAGAGTTAGATTGAGGACTCATCAAGTACCGTCAAATGATTATTAAGAGATGACTTCTAGCCTGACAAGGAGACGACAATCCTTTCTCTAAAGGTTGATATCAAGCCGACCTCTTGATGCAGGTCCTCTGCATAGGAATAGAGATTCGAAGGTGTTAGATAAGTTAGGTCGAAGAGTTGACTTAATGAGATCGAGATAATCAAAGACGTATGTCGTATGTTGTTACGATATAGGCATGCATCCTCTGACCGAAGACAATTGTATTACTATATATCTGAGTATGTGTATTTGGTAGACTAATAGGTCATGACCTAACCAAGGCCTATACACCGACGTGCTGCTATGCGTGCAAGGGCATATGAGTAATACGATCTCTCAAAGGAATCATACAAGTTCATTGGTGAACTGGAAGACATGAGCTCACTGATGAGATATTGGGAAGAATCAAATTCTTTACACGGTCGTCTCGCTTTGGAAGCATGACCGAATTTGTAAGGTTTGATATATGTTTTTGGAAAGTATATGATCAACACCCTTGTATGATATACGCTTTAGGAAAGTATATGATCGATACCGACACCCAATGATCGAATGAGAAACTTAATGATAAAACCCTAAAGTAGATAGTGTAAAATTGATCTCATACTTCAGGTTTATTCTGGGTCTTCAAGTATGCAGGATGTACATGTATTAGGAATACTTGAGGGTGATGTGATCATAAACGATTGTATAACCATGATGCTTCCATTCCGAGGGAGTGATGAAACATATCTGGATGTTAGTGACTCCTCTCATAGAAAAGTAATCTAATCTTAGTCCAAATGTTGGACATTTACCTGAATGTGATTCAGATGTAATGGGAAGAAGATTAGATTTGCGGTCTTGATTTGGTGAAGCATCTATGGGAGGTCAGCAAGATCTGGATTTGAGATGCGATCTAAATATCCAAGTCACTATACACGGAACAAAACAATTGCCCCGTCCTTATCACCAAGTATCTGCGGATAAAGTGCATTATCCTTAAAAGAGTTCATGATAATTTCATTGTTGATATATGTATCCCAGCATTGAGAAAATTGATAATTAAATGTGATTTAATTATCATGAATAATATGAATTTTGATTCATATTATAAGGAGAGTTATCTAAGATAATTAATTGTGATTTAATTATCAAAGATGTGAATAATGTGAATGTGATTCATATTTTTTGGGCACAAGAGAATAGAGATCCAAGATGATGAAATGTTATATAATTATCATGGATATGAATATTACGGATAGCACTATCCATATTATTTATATATTATAAATTTGATTTATAATATATTAGAGAGAGCCTATTGTGATTTATATTTGTTGATTAATTATTGATGTGATTTGGATTCACATTGAATAATTAATTGAAAATATAATTTACATTTTATTTTGGGTTGTGAATATGATTCACAAATTTCCAATGTCATGATTGCAAGTAAGGATATCGTAAGAATCCTCAAGCGCATCACGGAAGCATGTGGATCGCATCAAATGTGATTGGGAGCGACTAGTCGCACTAGTTGCTCGATGCAGCGGAAATTAAATATTTCTCTGTGACGAAACCACATGATCCAAGAACACTTCTCGGATTGTTTCGTCTAAACCACAAACAAGTAATAGGATTACCTCTTAAGAGTGGTTGCGATCGAGTCTCTAAACAAAGAGACCTCCTGTCTCAAGTCCGATCCGACGGAGGAGACGCTTGCGAGCGCGTGGATGAGACGCATGCTTCTCGCAATCCATGATGATGACCCAAGCCACGGATCTCCCGATCTCGACAAACGAGATATGACATCTTGTTCACGAGAAAGGCACACTGAAGTAGACGGAGATCCACAAGCAAATGATCGGGAATCATAACGATGATGCTGCGGTGATGGAGGATCTCTCTAGAGCATCCATGGTGGACGGACACATGAGAGAAAGAGAGAGTGGGCGTCTAGAGATAAAAGAGAGAGAGAGAGAGAGAGCATTCATTAATCATGTGTCCAGAAGTGCAAGGGATGCCTCTTCTTATATAGGGTTTTGGGAACCCATGGATCCCAATCCATGGACAACACATAATCAATGGATGAGATTGATTTGTGTTTCTTTCTATGGCTAAGATGTTGTTGTAAAAACACAACAATTAATGATTTAATTTAATGTTGTTATAATATTCTCTCTTTAATATATTATAAATCACATTTATAATATATGTGATTAATATGGATAGTGCTATCCATATTATTCATATCCATGATAATTAAATCACATTTAATCATCTTGGATCTCTTTTCTCATGTGCCCAAATAATATGAATCACATTCACATTATTCATATCTTTGATAATTAAATCACATTTCATTATCTCAGATAACTCTCCTTATAAAATGAATCAAATTCATATTATCCGTGATAATTAAATCTCATTTAATTATCAATTTTCTCGATGCTTGGATACATATATCAATAATGAAATTATCCATGAACTCTTTCAAATATAATTCGCTTTCTCCATGGATACTTGGAGATAAAGACAAAGCGATTGTATTGTTCCACGTATAGTGACTTGGATGTTGAGATCACATCTCAAATCGAGATCTCGGGCCTCCCATAGAAGCTTGAGTAAATCAAGACCGCAAATCTAATCTTCTCATTGCATCTGAATCACATTCATATCAATGTCCAACATTTGGACCAAGATCAGATTACTTCTCTACTTAGAGGAGTCACTAAAATCCAGACCTGTTTCATTACTCCCTAGGAATGGAAGCATCATGGTTATACAATCATTTATGATCACATCACCCTCAGGTATTCCCAACACCTGTACATCCTGTATACAGGAAGACTCAGAATATACCCGAAGTATTAGATCAACTTTATACTATCTACTTCAGGGTTTTATCAATAAGTTTCTCATTTGATCATTGGGAGTTGGTATCGATAACATACTTTCCAAAAGCATATTTCATACCTAGGTCTTGATCATATACTTTCCAAAAGTATATATCAAACCTACAAATTCAGTCAAGCTTCTAAAGCGAGAAGACCGTGCATGGAATTTGATTCTTCCCAATATCTCATGAGTGAGCTCATGTCTTCTGGTTCAGTAATGAACCTGTATGATCCTTTCGAGAGATCGTATTGCTCATATGCCCTTGCATGCACACCAGCACGCTGGTGTATAGACCTTGATTAGGTCATCAACCTATTGGTCTGCCAAATGTACATACTCAGACATATAGTAACACATTTGTCTCCGGTCAGAGGATGTGTGCCTGTATCGTGACAGCATGCGATTTAGGACTTTGGTTATCTCGATCTCGTTAAGTCAACTCTTTGACCTAACTAATATGACACCTCTGAATCTCTATTCACATGTAGAGGACCTGCATCAAGAGGTCGGTCTGATATCAACCTATGTGAGAAAGGATTGTCATCTCCTACTCAGGCTGGAGATCTTCTCTTAATAATCATTTGATGGTACTTGATGAGTCCTCAATCTAACTCTTTAAATATTCATCCAAGCACCAGGCTCTATGATTCAATAATTGAATCAATAGTTGTATGACCATCAAGATGGACATGGTACATAACCGTAATTGTACTAAGGGACCTATTATGCAAATTAGTTATTCTTCATTTCAATCCGGGGAATGATATGTGCAATAACATTTATTGAATATTGGCTCGCCGTGGGCTCTCATGTCCAACAATCTCCCACTAGCCCAAAGAGCCATTAATGGGCTAATCATTTAAGCCCACACTCATGTGACAATCATAGGCTATTTAGAAAATAGCTACGTAAGCTGATCAGCCACTCTATTCCCAAAAGACTATGCCAAGTCCTTTTACGACACTTGCATATCTCCTAGTAATAGTGCTCGCATCCAATGCGAATGTTGCATCTTATGCAACCAACACTCAATCTTGATAGTTATAGTATCCTTGACACTACAGCTTATTAATTATTATAACCAGTATTTCCATAATCCTTATCAGAATACCCTTATTCCTGGAGATCTCTATCTCCAAAGGTATCCAAACTTAAGACCTTTTAGATCACTATCAATAAAGTCTTAATTTCTTGAAGATAAGACTTGGAAATCACTATCTCTAAAGTCTTGTCATCTTTGAAGATATTGTTATTACTGCAATAAGTGTTCAATCTCCATAGTAGGATTAGTAACAGGTTACTACTCCCACTGCATGGCAGATATCTGTCTTTTGTACACATCTAGCATACTTTCAGCTTCTCGTAACTGATGCACGAAAGGGCTACCAGTTTTAGCATTCACTTCCTCAACTCTTTGAGGTGCTATCCCTTTAGATGGGTCAGTACCATATCTTATGGGAAGGAAGCCTTCCTTGGGATTTTCCAAGAATGGAACTTGTCCAAGGTGTACTAGAAATGTGACGGTCCCAATAGCTTCTTCTCTTTCTTCTGAACACCTTCAGAATTAACATCCAAGAGGCATCTTTTGAGATCATATCTCAAGGTGTGGAATAGCCATATTATAAAACACTTATTATCATCCTTATATCATTCCAAATGATTGGGATATTATCTACATTTAGCATGATGAAGACAATGGCACTCCTACTAAGCTTCACATGGTTCATCAAGATTCTATCTGAAATCATAACATTTATAATTTCGTCAAATCTTATCTTCCAACTGCAAGAAGCTTATTTGAGTCCATAGATGGATTTCTTTAGCTTGCACATCTTTCTTTCCTCAACCATGAAGCCCTGGGGCTACTTCATGTGAATATCCTTAAAGAGGTATTCATAGAGGAATGCAATATTGACTTTCATCTCGCAGATGTCAAAGTCAAGTTGTGTAGATATAGTCAACAATATTCTGATGGGTTTAAGCATGGTCACTGAAGAGAAAGTCTCATTGCAAGCAATATCTTCTCTTCTGGCATGTAGCTCATGGTTACGAAACGTGCTTTGAAGGTCTCTACCTTCTCATCAGATTCTCTTGAAGATCCATTTACACATTAATGGGTCTAACCCTTATTGGTGGATCCCCGAGGGTCCATATACAACACTTGTATATGAAGTCCACCTTAGACTTTTATTGCCAACATCCATCTTTTCATGTCATGATCCTCAGGAGCTTCATCACATGAAGTCCGATCATTGTCAGACTTAACTGACACATGGAATACATCCTCAAACTCATTTGAAGAGGTATTAATGTTTCATCTTTAATTATCCTTTTAGTTTCCTATTTCAGGAGCCTCATTATCATCTCAAGATTCAATGAGTTCCTTTACTTCATTTTCATCTTGATTCTCAAGAGTCTCAACCTCTAAGAATCACATTCTCAGATATGAGATCTTTTAAGAATCTCAAAGTCATAAAATAGGTATCCAATACCATCCTTTATTTTCCTAATGAAGTAGCACTCTCTAGTGCTCGATTCCAGCTTACTTGCATGCAAACTTATTAAGGATATATAATGCGGTCTCAACTACATACATACCTGGAAACTAAGAGATAACTATGCTAAGGTTAATCATTTATCAAATCATGTCACACATGATCTAATTGTATCTTCATACAACTCTACTAAGTTTAGGTGTGTTAGGAGGATTGAGATAGAAATGATATTCATATCTCCATAAGGTATTATTTGAATTTATCTAACAGGTACAAGCTACCTAGGTTAGATCAATCTCATTTCATCATTCTTGAAAATTTCGTTTTAAACCAAAATTATGAAAATCTTTGAACATTTCAATGTTTTCTTAGGTGAAGAGAAGAAATCTCATATCATACATAATCATCAATAGATGTCACATATCCATAATGTTTACTATGATATAGATGATTCACATACATCAATATGTATGAGATCCTGAATACCTTGACATCTTACACCTTTCCCAAAAGAAGGGTGTATTGGATATTTTACTTTAAATACAATATTCATAAGTATGTAAGATTTGAAATTTTAGACATTCTAAAGTTTCATCTCTTACTTGTCTATTGATCAAATCAACATGCATATGTCCAAAACTTGATGACAAATCATTGTCAAATGATTTTATCCTCCTATTGATCTTATAAGGTTTAACTTTCAGTATTAGAAATCTTAATGAACCATTCATTCAATTTCTAATTTAGTAGAGTCCACTAGATGTCAGATTACTATCTTATATATATCTATCATAACTCTTTATGATAGGTTTATTCCTGAATTCATGCTTATTTCCAACATTTAGAAGCAAACAATGAGTGTAATCTAATATCTAGGTCTTAGAGACATTCACTAAGACTAAGGGCTCTCCCACTGAAATTAAGAAGTCTATCAATCCAACAGAGATTATTGCAACAATTACATCAATAATGTAGATGACTATAAAACCTTAAGATCGGATTTCTAATCTTCTAATATATATATATATATATAGAGGGGCGATCCTATGAGATGAGATTTTGTGAGATGGTGAGATGAGACATTCTGGACCACAAGTTGCTGTATTCTCTCTCCTGCCTTTCTCTCTCCTGGTTGGAACTAGTGGTCCAGAATGCCCCATCTCACCATCTCACCAAAATCCCATCTCATAGGATCGCCCCTCTATATATATATATATATATATATGCAACCAATTGCAAGTGTCATTAGAAGATTGGGACACAATTATCAGACTTTATCTTATGAAATAAGTAAGTCAAAGTTAATGATTATATGTAGATTATTTTGATGCTCTATCAGAGTCCTTCACTAAGGATTTTAGAAAGACTTGATAGTCATACTATCAACACATCAACTTATTGCAGTATTGGCATTCATCCAACTCTTTGGATGTCATATGGAAGTCACAGAAGTACAATCAACTGCTTAACTTTCATGCTCACACGGGTCCGACCCACGCTTCCACTGTGCTCTCTTTATCTACAAACAACCATGGTTCAAGACAAAGAATTTCTTATGTTGAATTCAAAATAATTCAATGTAAGAGCATTTCAGCATTTATACATGCTTCATTAAATTCATGCAATATGAATACTATGAAGCTTCACGAATGACTAGAGTATAGACAGTAGAATGATGACACTCATCATGCCTACATCCATCTAAACTCTTAAAACATTGGTTCAGGTAGGTACTCAAAAATTTTGAATACATCATCTCCTATAGAGCTATCATTCTCCATGATGCAATTAACCATGTCATTCATGATAAATGTCAAGAGCACGTATGTATGCCATAATGTCTTCTTAGATTTTTATAAGGATTAACTGACAATTACAATCAACATCGATATGTCACTTCCAAAGTACATTTGATGATATCAAGACTATAGAGACATACAAACCCTAGGGTTGTAAATCTATTGTCTATTTAGTTGTCATTCCTCATTAATATGAGGAAACTTGCACATTGCAACCGCATACATTATGTGTCAAACTGCAAGTACAATATCTGGATCATTAGACCAATCCATGATATTTTACTGGTTATTAATGAGTATAACATTGAGTAGGTTTAATAAGGATTATCTGAAATAAGAAATTTGCATAAGGGTATATATATTATATACATATTTTACTTTGATTTAGGAATTTTTATATCAAAGTTGGCATGCCTTGTCAACAGTGAAAGTCCATTCCCTTAATAACTTTCAATGTAAGAGATATACTTACCATTATAACTCAAGCAAGATCTGGGATCTCCTTCCTTATCTTTGTTACATCCCAATAATATAAGAACTTGTGACTCTGATAAAAAGAAACGGGAACACATTCCACCTTGCAAGTCCAACTTGCATCTCCCAATTCGGTCTTTAACACCTGAGCCCACCATCCCTAAGGTGATGTTGACCCGTCATTAATTGAACCAACCGTCAAACAGTCTTAATACTCGCTATACGCAATCCAATATTGCCCCAATAACATGAGGACTCGATATTGGGGTACTCTTTCGAGAAGCGAAGAGCCGATCCAAATGGATTGTATGCGGGAGCTGTCACTTCGGACATGCGTCTCCTACATACAATATCTGATGATGGAACCCTTCGCCTTGACGGGAGACCATGGATGTCACCTATGTGATCCTCCATATCACATTCAAATTCTAATTAATCATTATGAATCATATTCATTATTATTAATTCTTCCAAGGGAAATAACATCTCTATTCATAATAGAGTGTTTTAGTTTTAATTGGATTCCAAATAATCTTATCATAATAAATTAATGGTCCAATTAATATCCAACAATCATTCTTAATTGTTACTTGCATTACGGTATTTTCTCAAATACGTATTATTCGAATTTTAATAATTAGAGAATACATTGTGATCTCTTAAGCATCATCCGTACCATACTCGCTATCATGGCCAGTACCGACGGGAGTGGGACAAACCACACATGGTTCAACCTGCTACCCCAACGCACCCCGACTAGACACCATATCCGCCTCGAGAAAAAATAATGCCGAGACAATCATTTTGTATTTGAAATGATCATCGTTATTTCAACCGAAGTTATACCATATAGTAATAACCAAAACCATTTTGATTATAAGAAAATTTGCTAGACAAATTCCCAAATCCTATTCAAGTAACAAGTTTGTTGAAAGTGTATCAAGCAACCAATTGGTGATCTAGATCTAATCTAATCATTCATTAGTTGAGGCAATGACATTTAAGAGAATAATTATTGTTCTAATATTTCTCAAATATTATCCACAATTACTCCAGGAAATTAACTATTAATTTTGCAATTTTCTTAAACGACAATCACAAGATTTTGGATAATGATGCAATTTCCAGCAGTGACCCTCACTAACTAAAAATAGCATATCTCATTCATTTTAAATCCAAATTAAGCAAAATCAATTTCCAAAGATTGATAACTTGATTTAAAAACGAAATCATTTGATAAACACGCATGTTCAGGCGTTTTAAAATCGTAATTAACATCTTAATTACGTCTCTAATCGCCATCCCCGAAACAGTGAACATATGGTCAATAAAACGATCATATCTTGAGCAAACGAAATCCAAGTTATGCAAACTCAAATTCTACTGTTTCCTTAATTATAGTAAAACATTATCCATTTTAAAATTTCATATTTAAACATTTTAAACAGCACCGAAATTTTATCAAAAGACTGGGCTGCGAAACTTGAAATGCTAAAATCTTCACGAACCCAAACGAGCCCGATTCTTCGTAGGTTCATGGATCTAATCCAAAACCTTCGACAACCTGGCTCTGATACCACTTGAAGGATATGGTAATAATCCTCAAGCGTAATACAGAAGCGTGTGGATCGCATCAAATGCGATTGGTAGCGACTAGTCGCACTAGTTGCTTGATGCAGCAGAAATTAAATATTTCTATATGACGAAACCACATGATCTAAGAACACTTCTTGGATCATTACATCTAAATCACAAACAAGTAATAGGATTACCTCTTGAAGCATGGTTGGGATCGAGTCTCTAAACGAAGATACCTCCTATCTCAAGTCCGATCCGACAGAGGAGACACTTGCGAGCGCGTGGATGAGACACGTGCTTCTCGCAATCCATGTTGATGATCCAAGCCACGGATCTCCTGATCTCGACAAACGAGATACGACGTCTTCTTCACGAGCAAGGCATGCCGAAGTAGACGGAGATCCATGAGCAAACGATCGGGCAGCATAACGATGACGCTGCGGTGATGAAGAATCTCTCTAGGGCATCCATGGTGGACGACCACATGAGAGAAAGAGAGAGTGGGCGTGTAGAGAGAAAAGAGAGAGAGAGAGAGCATTCATTAATCATGTGTCTAGAAGAGAAATGGATGCCTCTTCTTACATAGGGTTTTGGGAACCAATGGATCCCAATCCATGGACAACACATAATCAATGGATGAGATTGATTTGTGTTTCTTTCAATGGCTAAGATGTTGTTGTAAAAACACAACAACTAATGATTTAATTTAAATTAATTTTCATTGATAAATCAATAAATTTAATTTGAAATTAAATCATCTTTCATAAGAGAAAAAATAATGAAGAGAATAAACCAATCTCCCCATGAGAGGAGATGGCTACTCTTCTCCTCATGGAGAGTTGTAGCCGTCCACTCCTTTTTGGTGGACTTGGTCTATCTCTTCAAATTATCATGAGATCTCATTATCTCGTGATATATATCATCATCTCTTGTTGATAATATTTTCACAAAAAATAATTCCAAATTATCTTATTGAGAATATCAATCATGCGATTGAAATTATGTTAATATTATTCACAACCCAAAATTAAATGTAAATTATATTTTAATTAATCATCAAATGTGAATCCAATTCACATCAATAATTAATTAACAAATATAAATTATAATATGCTCTCTTTAATATATTATAAATCACATTTATAATATATATGATTACTATGGATAGTGTTATCCACATTATTCATATCCATGATAATTAAATATCATTTAATCATCTTGGATCTCTTTTCTCATGTGCCCAAATAACATGAATCACATTCACATTATTCATATCTTTTATAATTAATCACATTTAATTATCTCAGATAACTCTCCTTATAATATGAATAAATTCGTATTATCCATGATAATTAAATCTCATTTAATTATCAATTTTCTCGATGCTTGGATATATATATCAACAATGAAATTATCCATTAACTCTTTCAAGGATAATGCGCTTTCTCCGCGGATACTTGGAGATAAGGACAGAGAGATTGTATTGTTCCACATATAGTGACTTGGATGTTGAGATCACATCTCAAATCTAGATCTCGGGCCTCCCATAGATGCTTGATTAAATCAAGATCGCAAATCTAATCTTCTCATTGCCTCTGAATCACATTCATATCAATGTCCAACATTTGGACCAAGATCAGATTACTTCTCTACTGAGAGGAGTCACTAAAATTTAGACCCGTTTCATCACTCCCTAGGAATGGAAGCATCATGGTTATACAATCGTTTATGATCACATCACCCTCAGGTATTCCAAACACCTGTACATCCTGTATACTGGAAACCTCAGAATAAACCCGAAGTATTAGATCAACTTTATACTGTCTACTTCAGGGTTTTATCAGTATGTTTCTCATTTGATCATTAGGAGTTGGTATCGATCATATACTTTCCAAAAGCATATATCATGCCTAGGTCTTGATCATCTACTTTCCAAAAGTATATATCAAACCTACAAATTCAGTCAAGCTTCCAAAGCGAGACGACCGTGCACAGATTTTGATTCTTCCCAATATCTCATGAGTGAGCTCATGTCTTCCTGTTCAGTAATGAACCTGTATGATCCCTTCGAGAGATCGTATTACTCATACGCCCTTGCATGCACACCAGCGTGTCGGTGTATAGACCTTGTTTAGGTCATCAATCTATTGGTCTGCCAAATGTACATACTCAGACATATAGTAACACATCTGTCTTCGGTCAGAGGATGTGTGCCTGTATCGTGACAGCATGCGATATAGGACTTTGGTTATCTCGATCTCATTAAATCAACTCATTGACCGAACTAATCTAACACCTCTGAATCTCTATTCCCATGCAGAGGACCTGCATTAAGAGGTCGGTCAGATATCAGCCTATGTGAGAAAGGATTGCCATCTCCTACTCAGGATGGAGATCATCTCTTAATAATCATTTGACGGTACTTGATGAGTCCTCAATCTAACTCTTTAGATATTCATCCAAGCACCAACCTCTATGATTCAATAATTGAATCAAAAGTTGTATGATCATCAAGATGGCAGTGGTACATAACCCTAATTGTACAAAGGGACCTATTATGAAATTTATTTATACTTCATTTCAGTTCGGGTTATGATATGTGCAATAACATTTAATGCATAATGGCTCGTCGTGGGCTCGCATGTACAACACAATGTTCTCAAGATAATTGAGAATTATTATTGTGAGTAAATGTTGGAATGAGATAATATAATCCCATTGGAAAAGATTGCCATCCACCAAAGGTGGTGGACGACCACCAAGTCCCAATGGGATTTGGTAGTTGTCCCCCCCTAGATTGGTAGATAATTATCGCATTCCAATTTTCTCCAAGATAATTGAATTGATTTGAAATTAGTTTATATTCATTATTCAATATATATTTAATTTAATCAAATTAATTGTTGTTGTGTTTTTACAACAAAATCATGTCCATTGAAAGAAACACAAATCAATCTCATCCATTGGATTTGTGTTGTCCATGGATTGAGATCTGTGGATCCCAAATTACTATATAAGAAGAGGCACCCCTTGCTCTTATGATATATCAAAATAATTTCTCTTTCCCTCTCTCTATATGCCAAGTTTCTCTCCCTCTCTATCATTGTGGTCATCCACCATGGAGACCTAGAGTGAGTCGCCATCACCGCAGTAACGTCATTTTGCTGCCAGATTGTTTGCTCGTTGATCTCCATCTCCTTTGGTGCACCTCGTTTATGAAGAAGATTTCGGATCTTGTGTGACGAGATTAGGAAATTCGCTGCTTGGATCATCAACATGGATTACATTGAACACGCATCTCATCAATGCGCTCGCAAGTATCTCCCCCGTTGGATCGGACTTAAGACAAGAGGTATCTTTGTTTAGAGACTCGATCACAACCATGCTTCAAGAGATAAACCTAATACTTATTTATGGTTTAGATAAAATGATCTGAGAAGTGTTCTTGGATCATGTGGTTTCATCGATTGAAAATATTTTAAATTCCGCTACCTCGAGCGACTAGTGCGACTAGTCGCTCTCAATCGCATACGATGCGCTCCTCATGCTTCTATAATTATCTTAAGGATCTTCCCATATACTTCAAGTGGTATCAGAGCCATGTTGGAGTTTTTGGATACGATCCATAAACTTTCGAAGACTTGGGCTCATTAAGGCTTGTGAACATTTTATCGCATTTCATTCACACAACCCTATTTTGTGAGTTTTTTCGGCTCTGTTTAAAATGTTTAAACACAAAATTATCACTTGCATTATGTTCAGCATTAATTAAGGAAATCGTGGGATTTGAGTTTGTGTGATTTGAAATTCGATTGCTCAAGATATGATCATTTTAATGAACATATATCCACTGTTTGAAGGATGGCGATACTTGACGTAATTAAATAGTTAATTATGATTTTAAAACAGCTAGAAATGCATGATTATAACTTGAGTTCTTTTATAAATCAAATTATCAAACTTTTTAAACTTATTTTTCTTGATTTGGATTTAAATTGGTTGATATATGCTAATTTTAGTAAGTAGGGGTCACTTCTAGAAATTACATACTTGATCATGAACCTTATGATTGTCATTCAATTAAATTGATGGAATATAATGATTAATTTACTGAAATAATTACTGATTAATATTTTTGAAATATTTAAAGATGATGATTATTTCTTTGAATGGCATTGACCATAAACAAACTTGATTAGATATGATCTAGATCACAATTGATTACATGAACCTTTCAACAAACATTGATGCTTGAATAGGATTGGGGATTTGTGTAGTAAATCTCCTTATAATGTTTCTTAAAATGTTTGATTATTATTATATGATATAACTTCGGTTGAAAGGCTGATTATCATCTCAAGTATAAAGTGATCAATTGGCATTATCATGACCTGAGGCGGATATGGTGTCTAGTCGGAGAGCGTTGGGGTAGCAGGTTACTCTGTGAGCGGTCTGTCCCACCCCTATCGGAACTGGCCATGACATCGAGTAAGGAAGGGAAAATGTTTGAAGCGATCATGATGTATTTTTCTAATTATTAAAATTCGAATAATACATATTTTTTGAGAGTATACCATCCTTTAAGTAACAATTAAAAATCTTTTGTTGATTTATTGATTGTATTGATAATTGATTAAATATGATTAAATTAATTCAATCCAATTAAAAATTAAATTCTCTAATATGATATAGTTGTATTTCACTTGGAAGAATTAATTATGTGATTATAATTCATAATAATTAATTAGAATTTGAACATGATATGAACGATCACATAAGTGACATCCATGATCTCCCATGAAGGTGAAGGGTTCCATCGCCAGTGATTGTATGTAGGAGATGCATGTTAGAAGTTATAGCTCCTGCATACAAGCGTATATGGATCGAGCTCTTTTACTTCTTTAAAGAGTAAGGTTGTATTCATAGTGACCCCAATATCGGGTCCTCATATTATTGGGGTGATATTGGATTGTGCATAGCGAATTCTAATCTTGTTGACAGTTGGTTCAATTAACAATGGGTCAACATCACCATAGGGTGGTGGGCCCAGGTGCTTAAGATCGAATTGGGAATGTAAGTTGGACTTGCAAGGCGGAAAGTGTTCCCGCTCCTTTTTTCTCGAGTTACAGGTTCTCATATTATTGGGATGTGACAAAAATAATAAAGGAGATCTCAGATCTTGCTTGAGATATAATGGTAAGTATATCTCTTACATTGAAAGTGATTAAGGGAATGAACTTTCAGTGTTGACAAGGGAAGACAATTTTGACATAAAAATTCCAAAAAAGGGTAATATGTATTTATATATATTTATGCAAAGTTCTTACTTTAGGTTATCCTTATTAAACCCACTCAATACTATATTCAATAATAACCAGTAAAATATCATGAATTGTATTCATGATCAAGATATTATACTTGCAGTTGGACACATAATGTATGTGGTTGCAATATGCAAGTTTTCCTCATAAGAATGAGAAATGGCAACTAAATAGACAATAAGACCAGCCCTAGGGTTTGTATGTCTCTATAGTTTTGATTTCTCATCAATTGTACTTTGGAATTGACTTGTCGATGATGATCGTAATTGTCAAATAATCTTTATAAAATCTAAGAAGATGTTCTGGCATACATATGTGCTTTCGACATTTAATCATGAATGACATGATTGATTGCATCATGCAGAATGGTTGCTCTATAAGAGAGATGTACTCAAATGTTTTAGTACCTACCCGAACCTTAGTCTTCAAGAGTTAAGATGTATGTAGATATGACGAGTGTCATCATTATATTGTTTATACTTAAATCATTCATGAAGCATCATAATATTCATCTTCTATGAATTAAATGAAGCATGTATAAATATTGAAATACTCTTATATTGAAATCTTTTGAATTCAATATAAGAGTTCCTTTGTCTTAAGCAATTGTTGTTTATAGATGAAGGGAGCGCAGTGGAAGCATGGGTCGGACCCAAGAAAGAAGGAAAGTCAAAGAGTTGACTGTACTTCTGTAACTTCCATGTGACATCCAAAGAGTTGCATTAATGCCAATATTGCAGCAACCAGATGTGTTGATAGTATGACTATCTAGACAATCTAGGCTCCATAGAGATGGACTCGGATAGTGTATCGATTAATCTACAAATAATCATTGAAATTGACTTTATTATTGTATAAAATTAAAAATCTAATCATTGTATCTCATTCTTCTAATAACACTTGCAATTGGTTGAATATGTTTTAGAAGAGTATTAAATTTGATCTTAAGGTTTAATAGTCATCCACATGGATATTGGTGCAATTGTTGCAACAATCTCTATTGGGTAGATAGACTTCATATTTTCAGTGGGAGAGCCCTTAGTCTTAGAGAATGTCTCTACGACCTAGATAAAAGAAAACACTCATAGTTTTTTTCTAAATGTTGGAAATAAACATGAATTTTTGAATAGACCTATCATAAAGAGTTATGATGGATATATTTCAGAAAGTAATCTAACATCTAGAGGACTCTACTAAATTAGAATATTAATGAATGTTCATTAACATTTCTAATACTGAAACTTAAACCTTTAAATATCAATAAGGGGATGAAAATCATTGGACAATGATATGGCATCAGACATTGGACATATGTCTGTTGATGATATCAATGGACTAGTGACGGGTCGCTAAATATGTAATATAAATTATACTCGTTGTAATACGGGTACTTCGTGAATCGTGTAGAATCGAATCAAATGTCTCAGTGAAGAGGACTCGGCTTTAATTTATATCTTGGGCAAGCTCGGTGTCGAATATAGAGAGGTAAAGGAACAACTATGGGTTAAATCGGAGAAATTAGCTCCAGGTTTCCAATGCGATTGTCTTGTATTTCTTATGCAAAACGAATGCAAATGCAAAATGTAGGTGAATTAAGTTAATAATAAAACACAAAACTTTGCCAAATTAGTTTTAATGTGAATTTAATTCAATTTAGAAAAATTATGTCTTTGCTAGAAACCTAATTCAATTATTAATGCAAAACACATTATTTTGGAATTTTAGGGTTAAAATGCAAAAATGAAAAATGCTCACTTTTTATGGGATTTCACGTAATTTTTCACTCAAACGGAATGTAAAATTATGAAAATTTTACTGGAATTTAAACATGATGAAATTAGGCTATAGTAATATTTTTGAAATTTTACGAAAATATATGATTTTTTTTGGATTTTGATGAAAATAGAGTGACTTCAAGTATTTAATTCCTAATACATCCACATTGTCAATTCATTCAGAAATCAAATTATCTCAATAGGTATTTTAATGATCAATCCATTAGAGTAGGAATTTCGTAAAAATAGTGTTTATAGATTTAACTAAAAATCGTTAGGAAAATCACTCTATAATTTATTTAAGGCATAAGACAACTCCAATTTTGATGAAATTTGGATACTAGTTAAAGCACATTTCAAGACATCTATTTTGATTTTTTGGAATTTTTGGAGCAACCATGAGTGGAATATGAATTTAAGTGCTCAAAGTGGGTAAAATACACAATTCTTCAATAAAACAATTTTAATTAATTACACAGAGCTGACAACAATGCAAATAAATATCCAAACAAAAGAGAATTACTTGCTCAACAACATAACGTTTTTCATTAAAATAAATGATGCCTAAACGATATCCAAATTAATACATGAACATAAGGTTATCCATGCAAAACAGAAATTAAACATGAACAAGCCGAAATATGCATAGGGACTTGTTTGTAATTATAGAAACTGAATTGGAAATATGCATTTTTCAAATAAAAAAAGGAACGGGACCATCTTCTTCCTCTATGCAGTTAGGGATGAAGGATGACTGGTAGCGGAGGAGGATGAAGGATTGGGGGGGCCGTGCGTGGGCACTGGGAGGAAGAGCAAGCCGGCCAAGGAGGGGCGGCCGTGGAGGGCGGCGCTTGGTGCTGGAAGCAGAGACGCGACCTTGAGGATGGCCGCGAGCTGGCAGGTGGCGGACCTCTCACGTGCGGAGGCTAGAGATATGCGGGCTGTGGTGGACGACGGGCGACCACGCCAGGAGCAGGGGATGACTGGGGCAGCTGCAAGCTGCGAAGGAGGAATGGATCCATGGGTGATGCCAGATGGTGCTGCGGAGGGGGGGAGATGTTGTGTGTGTGCGGTAGTGGAGGAGCGCGGTTGCGCAAGCTGGCAGCAGGGGTCGCAGGTGGCGAGGGCTGCGATGGCCGGCGGTGGGGGGGGGGGTAGCCTGTTGTGTATGTGTGTGTTTTTTTGTATTTTGCTGTTGTGATTTTATTTTTTTGTTTTTAGATACTTTTTTTGTTTTCTTATACAGGAATAAGAAATGATTAGAATGAAAATTGTGGTGATGGTGAAATAGATGGAGGTGATGATGGGGTGGTTTGGATGTGGTGTAAAAAAATAAGAGAACAAAATGTTAGATAAAATAAAATAACGAAGAAAATGTGAGGGAAAACTTACCTGAGGTTCGTCAGATTTACGGACATCTATGTTGAAATCCTGTCATGGCCTCGATCCGATTGGCGAAATAAAAATCGGAGACGCTATGCGAGCTCGATGGGAAACTCGTGACACGGGGACAATGGTCACTGCGGATCTCACCTATTCCAAGCTCGTGACACGGGGACATGTCGTCACTTGAGAAAGATGATAAGCCACTGTCACGGACACCACATTCCAAGCTCTCTCCTTTTTCTATAAGAATGGCGGATGGCAAAAAATGAGGAAGTGGAGATGAATATAAAGAATAAGAATGAGAAGTTGGAAAAAATGAAGGTGGAGGAGATGGAGTGGAATGGGAGGTTATTGGAAGATGGTGGAGCTGAATGGAAATTCGTGGTAGAATGAGAGTTTATAGTAGAGAAAATAAAAAAAATTAAAAGTTGTCTACTAAAAAAGAGAATAAAATAAAAAGAAAAGAGAATGTAGAATTTACAAAATAAGACAAATAATATGTACATGTTTTTTTTACTTTTCTAATTTTATTATTTTTTTGTATTTTTAATAAAAAATATGATAACATAAAATAAAATAAAATAAAATACTAGAAATAAAATAAAACATAAAAATATTTTTTAGGTCTTTTAGTAGTTAAGAAAAGTAAAATTAAAAATGTGAAAACAAAAAAATATGTACAATATATACAATGTATACCTAGGTCCCAAAACCCAAATTTTGCAAACGAGCTCCGATTTTAATGAAACTACTTTCATTGGAAAGATAATTTTCTAACTTAAACTTTAAAAGTGAGTTTGGTGAATTTGGAGTTCATTTGGAGCGAGAATTTGGGCGGAAGTTGAACTTTACGACTTTTTCTCTTTGGGATCTAGGAGTGTTTATTTGTGGTGAAATTTATTTTGTATTTTTATATTTATATATATTTTTTAAACAAGTTACAGAAAGAATTAGCCGAAAAGGAGTTGGAATCAAATTATTAAAAATACATGAAGTTTTGGGCTATTTACAAGTGAAGAACTCCTTTATTTTGCAGCTCTTTATTGTAAATTTATTTTGTATAATATAATATACAATAATTAGTGTATTTTATTTACAAGAGTCATTTTGTTAAATTATTGTTTTATGGACATTTATTTGAGATTTTACTCAGAATATTTGATAAGATCAATATATTGAGATGATGAATCATGGATTCATCAACTAGTATGATATTGAACTTTAGTTTGTCTAAAAGTTCAAAACTTACATACTTATGAATGTTGTATTCAAAAGTAAAGATGTCCAATGTACCCTTCTCTGGGAATGGTGTAAGATGTCAGGGTTTTCAAGATCTCATACATATTGATGTATTCGGATCATCTGTATCATGATATGTTGGACATGCGAGCCCACGGCGAGCCATTATGCAATAAATGTTATTGCGAATATCATTCCCTGATCTGAAATGAAGAATGAATAATTTGCATAATAGGTCCCTTAATACAATTAGGGTTATGTACAATTAGGGTTATGTACCATGGCCATCTTAATGATCATACAGCTGTTGATTCAATTATTGAATCATAGAGGTTGGTGCTTAGATGAATATCTAATGAGTTAGATTGAGGACTCGTCAAGTACCGTCAAATGATTATTACGAGATGATCTCTAGCCAGAGTAGGAGATGGCAATCCTGTCAGTTAGGCTGATATCTGACCGACCTCTTGATGCAGGTCCTCTGCATAGGAATAGAGATTCAGAGGTGTCAGATTAGTTAGGTCAAAGAGTTGACTTAACGAGATCGAGATAACCAAAGTCCTATATCGTATGATGTCACGATACAGGCACACATCCTCTGACCGGAGACAGATGTGTTACTATATGTTTGAGTATGTACATTTGGCATACCAATAGGTTGATGACCTAATCAAGGTCTATACACCGGCGTGCTGGTGTGCATATAAGGGCATATGAGTAATACGATCTCTCAAAGGGATCATACAGGTTCGGTTACTGAACCGGAAGACATGAGCTCACTCATGAGATATTGGGAAGAATCAAATTCCATGCGCATGGTCATCTCACTTTGGAAGCTTGACTGAATTTGTAGGTTTCATATATACTTTTGGAAAGTATATGATCAAGACCTAGGTATGACATATGCTTTTGGAAAGTATATGATCGATACCAACTTCCAATGATCGAATGAGAAACTTACTGATAAAACCCTGAAGTAGACAGTGTAAAGTTGATCTAATACTTCGGGTGTATTTTGAGTCTTCCAGTATGCATGATGTACATGTGTTGGGAATACCTGAGGGTGATGTGATCATAAACGATTGTATAACCATGACGCTTCCATTCCTAGGGAGTGATGAAACGGGTCTGGATTTTAGTGACTCCTCTCAGTAGAGAAGTAATCTGATCTTAGTCCAAATGTTGGACATTGATCTGAATGTGATTCAGATACAATGAGAAGATTAGATTTGCGGTCTTGATTTAATCAAGCATCTATGGGAGGCCCGCGATCTGGATTTGAGATATGATCTCAATATCCATGTCACTATATGTGGAACAATACAATCGTCCTGTCCTTATCTCCAAGTATTCGCGGAGAAAGCGCATTATCCTTGAAAGAGTTCATGGATAATTCTCCTGTTGATATATATATCCGAGCATTGAGAAAATGGATAATTAAATGTGATTTAATTATCACGAATAATATGAATTTGATTCATATTATAAGGAGAGTTATCTTAGATAATTAAATGTGATTTGATTATCAAAGATGTAAATAATGTGAATGTGATTCATATTATTTGAGTACATGAGAATAAGTTATCCAATATAATTAAATGTGATTTAATTGTTCTGGATAAGAATAATGTGGATAGAAATATCCAATTATTCATATATATATATATATATTATAAATGTGATTTATAATGTATTAGAGAGAGCTAATTATAATTTATATGTGTTGATTAATTATTATGTGTATTGGATACACATTGTGTAATTAATTGACAATGTAAATTATATTTTGTTTTGGGTTAAAAAGCCAACAAAAGTTGTTGGAAATAAATAAAGGAGATTTTCAAGGAGATATGCAATCTCATGGATTTCCATGAGATTGTTCTCCCCATGGAAATAAGTGGGCAGCACCCTATTCCAATTAGGAAAGGGTGACCGTCTACATTGAAAGAGCATGGAGATGAAATCTCCATGCACATTCTCTCCTTATTTATTGGTTTTATTTAGGACTAATTTATATTTGATTTTGTCAAATATATTTTAATCCTAAATTTGTTGGTTTTACCAACAACAATCTTGACCATTGGATTGGCATAAATCAATCTCAGCCATTGATTTTATATGTCACATGGATTGAAATCCATGGATCCCAAAACCCTATAAATAGAGAGGCATACTCATGCTCTCTCTTTACACACACATAATGCTTGAGTAGCATATCACTCTCTCTTTCTCTCTACACGCCATCTCTCTCCCTCTCATGGCCGTCCACCATGGATGCCCTAGAGAGGTTCTCCATCGCCGCGGCATCGTTGTTATGCTGCCCATTCGTCTGCTCGTGGATCTCCGTCTACTTCGGCGTGCCACGCTCGTGAAGAAGACGTCGGATCTCGTGTGTCGAGATCAGGAGATCCGTCGCTTGGATCATCAACATGGATTGCGAGAAGCATGCGGTTCATCCCAACGCTCGCAAGCGTCTCCTCCGTCGGATCGGACTTGAGACAGGAGGTCTCTTCGTTTAGAGACTCGATCGCAACTACGCTTCAAGAGGTAATTCTATTACTTGTTTGTGGTTTAGACGAAACGATCCGAGAAGTGTTCTTGGATCATGTGGTTTCGTCATATGAAAATTTTTTAAATTCCGCTGCATTGAGAAACTAGTGCGACTAGTCACTCCTCATCGTATTCGATACGACGCTCACGCTTCCGTGATGCGCTTGAGGATCAAACCATATCCTTCAAGTGGTATCAGAGCCAGGTTGACGGTTTCGAATATGATTCGCAAACCGAGGACGACTTGGGTTCGTTAAGGTCGCTAAAGTTTTTATCGCATTTGATTTCGCAGATCTGTTTAGTGTAATTTTTCGGCCCTGTTTAAATTTTTTAAATACTAAAATAGCATGGATTTTGTTCCCCATTAAATAAGGAAACCATAGGATCTGAGTTTGCGTAAATCGGATTTCCATTGCTCTAGATATGGTTGTTTTAATGAACATGTATTCACTATTACGGGAACTGCGAATCTTAACGTAATTAAGGAGTTAATTACTGTTTAGAGACGCCTAGAAATTTGTGCAAAATACATAGGTTCTGTTGTAAATCAAGTTAGCAAATTATGGAAACTTACTTTGCTTAATTTGGATTTAAATTTATTGAGATATGTTAATTTTAGTAAGTAGGGGTCACTGCTGAAATTACTTTCCTAATCAAGAACCATGTGATTGTCAATTAGTGAAATTAATTGTTAATTTCATGAAATAATTATGGAAAATATTTGAGAAATATTGGAATATGATTATTTCCTTAATTGACTTGACATCAACAATTAATTGATTAGATTTTATCTAGATCATAATTGGAAACACAATCATCAAACTCCTTTCTTGAATAGGATTGGGAATTTATCTAGCAAATTTCCTTATAATCAAAATTGTCTTGATTACTATATGGTATAATTTTCGGTTGAAAAACCGATGATCATCTCAAGTACAAATTAATCAATTTGGCATTATCCTTTCCCGATGCGGATATGGTGTCTAGTCGGGGATCGCTGGGGTAGCGGGTTGCAACGTATGCGGTCCGTCCCACTCCCGCCGGTACTGGCCATGACAGCGGGTAGGGCCGGGATAATGTCCGAGGGATTAAGTTGTATTTTTTTTAAATTATTAAAATACGAATTAATACGTATTTTGAGAATAATACCATATATATTCAAGCATAACAATCAAGTTTGATTGATTGAATTGGATTGATAATTAATTTAATACGATTGAATTGATTATGTCCAATTATACTCTAATATGATTAGAGTTGATAATTCCCTTGGAAGAATTAATTATGTGAATATGATTCATGATAATTAATTAGAATTTGAATATAATATGGAGGATCACATAAGTGACATCCATGGTCTCCCGTCAAGGCGAAGGGTTCCGTCGCCAGGGATTGTATATAGGAGACGCCTGTCCGAAGTGACAGCTCCTATATACAAGCACATCTGGATCGGGCTCTTTGCTTCTCGAAAGAGTAAGGTCGTATGCGTAGTGACCCCAATATCGGATCCTCATATTATTGGGGCGATATTGGATTGCGCATAGCGAGTTCTATTCCTGTTGATGGTTGGTTCAATTAATGACGGGTCAACATCACCTTAGGGGTGGTGGGCCCGGGTATTATAGACCGAATTGGGAGATGTAAGTTGGACTTGCAAGGCGGAATGTGTTCCCGCTTCTTTTTATCTGAATTGTAGTTTCTCATATTATTGGGATGTAATAAAGATAACGAAGGAGATCCCAGATCTTGTTGAGATATGATGGTAAGTATATCTCTTACGTTGAAAGTGATTAAGGGAATGAACTTTCAGTGTTGACAAGGAAAGACAACTTTGATATAAAAATTCCTAAATCAAAGTAAATTAAATATTTATATATATTTATGCAAAAATTTCTTATTTCAGATAATCCTTCATTAAACCCACTCAATATTATACTCAATAATAATCAGTAAAATATCATGGATTGGACCTACGATCCAGATATTGTACTTGCAATTGGACACATAATGTATGTGGTTGCAATGTGCAAGTTTCCTCATAATAATGAGAAGTGATAATTAAATAGACAATAGGACTAAAACCCTAGGGTTTGTATGTCTCTATAAGCCTTGATCTCATCGAATGTACTTTGGAAGTGACATGTCGATGATGATCGTAATTATCAAATAATCCTTATAAAATCACTAAAGATTTTTTGGCATGCATATGTGCTCTTGACATTTAATCATGAATGACATGGTTCTCTGCATCATGAAGAATGATAGCTCTATAAGAGATGATGTATTCAAATTGTTTGAGTACCTACCTGAACCTATGTTTTTTTAAAAGTTTGAATGGATGTAGATGATGAGTGTCATCATTCTACTATCTATACTCTAGTCATTCATGAAGCTTCATAATATTCATATTGTATGAATTAGGTGAAGTATGTATAAATGTCGAAATGCTCTTACATTAAATTCTTTTGAATTTAACATAAGAGATCCTTAATTTTAAGCAATGGTTGTTTATAGATAAAGGGAGCGTAGTGGAAGCATGGGTTGGATCCAAAGCAAGAAGTATAATCAAAGAGTTGACTGTACTTCTGTGACTTCCATATGACATCCAAAGAGTTGGATGAATGCCAATACTGCAATATGTTTATGTGTTGATAGTATGACTATCAAATCTATCTAGAATCCTCAGAAAAGGAATCAGATAATACATTAGAATAACCTACATATAATCATTGAAATTGACTTACTTATTTGATAAGGTAAACTCTAATAATTGTATCTCAATCTTCTAAAGACACTTGCATATGTTTGCATATGTATTAGAATATTAAAAATCTGATCTTAAGGTTTATTGGTCATCCATGTTGAAAGTGATGCAAATGTTGCAACAATTTCCATTGGATCAATGAACTTCATATTTTCAGTGGGAGCCCTTAGTCTTAGAGAATGTCTCTATGACCTAGATATTAAGATACACTCATTGTTTATTTCTAATTGTTGGATATAAACATGAATTCTGTAATAAATCTATCATAAAGAGTTATGATGGAGATATTTCAGATAGTAATCTAAAATCTAGTGGACTCTATTAATTAGAAAATTAATGAATGGTTCATTAAGATTTCTAATACTGAAAATTAAACCTTTAAAGATCAATAGGAGGATAAAGATCATTTAACAATGATCTGGCATCAAGTTTTGGACACATGTCTGTTGATGAGATCAATGGACTAGTAAGACATGGAACTTTAGATTGTCTAAAGATTGAAATCTCACATACTTGTGAATATTGTATTCAAAGTAAAAATTTCCAATACACCCTTCTTTGGGAAAGGTGTAAGATTAAGGTATTCAAGATCTCATACATATTAATGTATGTGAATCATCTATATCAGAATAAACATTATGGATATGTGATATCTATTAGTGATTATTTGATATGAGATTTCTTCTCTTCACTTAGAAAACTTTGAAATGTTCAAAGATTTCACAATTTTGGTTTAGAACCAAAGTTTGAAGGAAGATGAAATGAATTTGATCTAACCAAGGTAGCCTGTACCTATTAGATGAATTCAAGAAATACCTTATGGAGATATGAATGCCATTCCTATCTCAATCCTCCTAATAAACCTTAACTCAATGGAGTTGTAGGAAGATACAATTGATCATGTGTGACATGATTTAATCAACGATTAATCCTAGCATAATTATCTCTTAGTTTCCAAGATATATATGTAGTAGAGACTACATTATATAATTAATAAGGTTCCATGCATGTAAGCTGGAATCTATCACTAGAGAGTGCTACTTCATTAGGAAAATAAAGGATGGTATTGTATACCTACTTCATGACCATGAGATTCTTAAAAGATCTCATCTCTGAGAATGTGATTCTTAAAGGATGACTCTCTTAAGAATAAAGATAAAATGAAGTAAAGAAACTCATTTAATCTTGAGAAGATAATGAGGCTCCTGAAATTGGAAACTAAAAGGACAATTAAAGATGAAACACTAATACCTCTTCAAATGAGTTTGAGGATGGATTCCATGTATCAGAGAAATCTGACAATGATCGGATTTCATGTGATGAGATTCCTGAGGATCATAACATGGAAAGATGGATGTTAGCAATAAAGTCTAAAGTAGACTTCATATACAAGTGTTGTATATGGACCCTCGAGGATCCACATATATGGGTAAGACCCATTAAAGTTTAAATGGATCTTCAAGAGAAAGAAGGAACCTAATGAGAAGGTAGAGACCTTCAAAGCATGGTTCGTAGCTATGAGCTACACACCAAAGAGAAGACATCGCTTGTGATGAGACTTGCTCTCCAGTGACCTTGCTTTAACCCATCAGAATATTGCTAAATGTAGCTACACAACTTGGCTATGACATCTTCATGATGTGAGTCAAGATTGCATTCCTCTATGAATACCTCTTTGAGGATATTCATATGAAGTAGCCCCAGGGCTTCATGGTTGAGGAAAGCAAGATGTGCTAGCTGAAGAACTCCATCTTTGGACTCCAATAAGTTTCTTGTAGTTGGAACATAAGATTTGATGAAATTATAAATGTTATGATTTCAGATAAAATCTTGATGACCCATGTGAAGCTTAGTGGGAGTGCCATTGTTTTCATCGTGCTAAAGGTAGATATTATTCTAATCATTTAGAATGATATAAGAAAAATAATAAGTGTTTTATAATTTGGTTGATTCCATACCTTGAGATACGATCTCAAGGATACTTTTAGATCTTAGTTCTGAAGTCGTTCAAAAGAAAAGAGAAGAGGATATTGGAACCGTCACATTATTAGTACACCTTGGACATATTCCATTTTCTGGAAAATTCCAAGAAAAGCTTCTTTCCCTTAAGATATGGTACTGACCGATCTGAAGGGATAGCACCTCAAAGAGTTGAGGAAGTGAATGCTAGAACTACTTGCACTTGTGCATCAGTTACGAGAAGCTGAGTGTATGATGTGTACGAATACCAGATGTCTGCCATGCAGTGGGAGTAGTAAACTGTTACTAATCCTACTATGGAGATAAAACACTTGATTGCAATAATAACAAAATCTTCATAGATGATAAGATTTTTGAGATAGTGATCTCAAAGTCTTATCTTCAAATACTTAAGACTTTATAGATAGTGATCTAAAAGGTCTTAACTTTGGATACCTTTAGAGATAGTGATCTCCAGGAATAAAGGTATTCTGATAAGGATTATGGAAATACTGGTTATAACAATTATTAAGCTATAGTGTCAAGGACCCTATAATAGCTTTAACAAGAATGAGTATTGGTTGCATGAGATGCAACATTCGCATTAGATGCGAGCACTGTTACTAGGGATATGCAAGTGTCGTAAAAGGACTTGGCGTAGTCTCGCAGGAACAAAGTGACTGATCAACTTACCTAGCTATTTTCTTAATAGCCTATGATTGTCACGTGAGTGCGGGTTTAAATGATTAGCCCATTAATGGCTCTTTGGGATAGTGGGAGATTGTTGGACATGCGAGCCCACGGCGAGCCATTATGCAATAAATGTTATTGCAAATATCATTCCCTGATCTGAAATGAAGAATGAATAATTTGCATAATAGGTCCCTTAGTACAATTAGGGTTATGTACCATGGCCATCTTAATGATCATACAGCTGTTGATTCAATTATTGAATCATAGACGCTGGGGCTTAGATGAATATCTAATGAGTTAGATTGAGGTCTCGTCAAATACCGTCAAATGATTATTAAGAGATGATCTCCAGCCAGAGTAGGAGATGGCAATCCTTTCTCAGTTAGGCTGATATCTGACCGACCTCTTGATGCAGGTCCTCTGCATAGGAATAGAGATTCAGAGGTGTCAGATAAGTTAGGTCAAAGAGTTGACTTAACGAGATCAAGATAAACAAAGTCCTATATCGTATGATGTCACGATACATGCACACATCCTCTGACCGGAGACAGATGTGTTACTATATGTTTGAGTATGTACATTTGGCAGACCAATAGGTTGATGACCTAATCAAGGTCTATACACCGGCGCACTGGTGTGCATATAAGGGCATATGAGTAATACGATCTCTCAAAGGGATCATACAGGTTCAGTTACTGAACCGGAAGACATGAGCTCACTCATGAGATATTGGGAAGAATCAAATTCCATGCGCATGGTCATCTCGCTTTGGAAGCTTGACTGAATTTGTAGGTTTGATATATACTTTTGGAAAGTATATGATCAAGACCTAGGTATGACATATGCTTTTGGAAAGTATATGATCGATACCAACTTCCAATGATCGAATTAGAAACTTACTGATAAAACCCTGAAGTAGACAGTGTAAAGTTGATCTAATACTTCGGGTGTATTCTGAGTCTTCCAGTATGCAGGATGTACATGTGTTGGGAATACCTGAGGGTGATGTGATCATAAACGATTGTATAACCATGACGCTTCCATTCCTAGGGAGTGATGAAACGGGTCTGGATTTTAGTGACTCCTCTCAGTAGAGAAGTAATCTGATCTTAGTCCAAATGTTGGACATTGATCTGAATGTGATTCAGATACAATGAGAAGATTAGATTTGCGGTCATGATTTAATCAAGCATCTATGGGAGGCCCACGATCTGGATTTGAGATATGATCTCAATATCCATGTCACTATACGTGGAACAATACAATCGCCCTGTCCTTATCTCCAAGTATTCACGGAGAAAGCGCATTATCCTTGAAAGAGTTCATGGATAATTCTATTGTTGATATATGTATCCGAGCATTGAGAAAATGGATAATTAAATGTGATTTAATTATCATGAATAATATGAATTTGATTCATATTATAAGGAGAGTTATCTTAGATAATTAAATGTGATTTGATTATCAAAGATGTAAATAATGTGAATGTGATTCATATTATTTGAGTACATGAGAATTAGTTAACCAATATAATTAAATGTGATTTAATTGTTATGGATAAGAATAATATGGATAGAAATATCCAATTATTCATATATATATTATAAATGTGATTTATAATGTATTAGAGAGAGGTAATTATAATTTATATGTGTTGATTAATTATTATGTGTATTGGATACACATTGTGTAATTAAATGACAATGTAAATTATATGTTGTTTTGGGTTGTGAATTTGATTCACAATTTTTCCATGGCAAGATTGCAATATTCTCAAATATATTTGTGAATTATTTTTGAAGAATAAAAAGCCAACAAAAGTTGTTGGAAATAAATAAAGGAGATTTTCAAGGAGATATGCAATCTCATGGATTTCCATGAGATTGTTCTCCCCATGGAAATAAGTGGGCGGCACCCTATTCCAATTAGGAAAGGGAGGCTGTCCACATGGAAAGAGCATGGAGATGAAATCTCCATGCACATTCTCTCCTTATTTATTGATTTCATTTAGGACTAATTTATATTTGATTTTGTCAAATATATTTTAAACCTAAATTTGTTGGTTTTACCAACAACAATCTTGACCATTGGATTGGCATAAATCAATCTCATCCATTGATTTTTTATGTCACATGGATTTAAATCCATGGATCCCAAAACCCTATAAATAGAGAGGCATACTCATGCTCTCTCTTTACACATACATAATGCTTGAGAAGCATATCTCTCTCTCTTTGTCTCTACACGCCATCTCTCTCCCTCTCATGGCCGTCCACCATGGATGCCCTAGAGAGGTTCTCCATCACCACGACATCGTCGTTATGCTGGCCGTTCGTCTGCTCGTGGATCTCCGTCTACTTCGGTGTGTCACGCTCATGAAGAAGACGTCGGATCTCGTGTGTCGAGATCAGGAGATCCGCCGCTTGGATCATCAACATGGATTGCGAGAAGCACGCGGTTCATCCCCGCGCTCGCAAGCGTCTCCTCCGTCGGATCGGACTTGAGACAGGAGGTCTCTTCGTTTAGAGACTCGATCGCAACCACGCTTCAAGAGGTAATCCTATTACTTGTTTGTGGTTTATACGAAACGATCCGAGAAGTGTTCTTGGATCATGTGGTTTCGTCATATGAAAATTTTTTTAAATTCCGCTGCATTGAGCAACTAGTGCGACTAGTCGCTCCTCGTCGTATTCGATACGACGCTCACTCTTCCGTGATGTGCTTGAGGATCTAACCATATCCTTCATAATAAACATGTATGATATGTGATATCATTAGATGGTTATTTGCAATAGATTTCTTCCATTTACCCTAGAAACCTCTGAAATATTAAAAGATCTCATAATTTTGGTTTAGAACTAAAGTTTGAAGGAAGATGAAATTAATTTGATTTAACCTAGGTAGCAAGCACCTATTAGATGAATTCAAGAAATACCTTATGGAGATATGAATATCATTTGTATCTCACTCCTCCTGATACACCTAAACTCGATAGAGTTGTAGGGAGATATAATTGAATCATGTGTGACATGATTTGATCAATGATGAATCTTAGCATATTTACCTCTTAGTTTCCTGGTATATATTATACTAATGACTATAATATATATCCATAATAAGATTCCATGCATATCTAAACCTGAAAAACCTCATAAGCCAAGGTTTGGAATCTAGCCTTGTGTTGCACACTTGAGGATTTAGGGTTGCTTGTTCCATGACCAAGTCATGGATGCAACTAGACTGGAATCTGGCATCATAGAGTGCTAATTCATTAGGAAATTAGAGGATGGTATTGGATACCTACTTTATGACCTTGAGATTCTTTAAAGATCTCATCTCTAAGGATATGATTCTTAGAGGATGGCTCTCTTGAGAATCAAGATGAAAATGAAGTGAAGGAACTCATTTAATTTTGAGAAGATAATGAGGCTCCTGAAACTGGAAACTAAAAGGACAATTAAAGATGAAACACTAATACCTCTTCAAATGAGTTTGAGGATGGATTCCATGTGTCAGAGAAATCTGACAATGATCGAGCTTCATATGATAATGCTTTTGAAGATCATTCCATGGAAAGATTGATTTTAGCAATAAAAGTACATTTCATATACAAATGTCTTATATGGACTCTCGAGGATCCACCTAAATGGGCAAAACCCGTTAAGGTGTAAATGGATCTTCAAGAGAAAGAGGGAACCTGATGAGAAGGTAGGGACCTTCAAAGCATGGCTCGTAGCATTGAGGTACACACTGAAGAGAAGACATTGCTGGCAATGAGATTTGTTCTTCGGTGACCTTGCTTAAACCCTTCGGAATATAGCTAACTATGAGCTACACAACTTGACTTTGACATCTTCAAGATGGAAGTCAATATTGCATTCCTATATGAATACTTCTCCGAGGTTATTCATATGAAATAGCCCCAAGGCTTCATAGTTGAGGAAAGCATGGTATGCAAGCAGAAAAATCCATCTGTGGACTCAAATAATCTCCTTATAGTTGGAACATCAGATTTGATGAAATTATAAATGTTATGATTTCAGATAGAATCTTGATGAACCATGTGAAGGTTAATGGGAGTGCCATTGTGTTCATCATGCTAAATGTAGATGATATCCTTATCATTTAAAATGATATAAGAATAATAATAAGTGTTTTATAGTCTAGTTATTCCATACCTTGAGATATAATCTCAAGGATACCTCTTAGATCTTAGTTCTGAAGTTGATCATAAGAAAAGAGAGTAGCGTATTGGGACCGTCACATTAGTGGTACACCTTGGACATATTCCATTCTTGAAAAACTCCAAGGAAGGCTTCCTTCCCTTAAGATATGGTACCGATCTATCTGAAGTTATAGCACCTCAAAGAGTTGAGGAAGTGAATGCTAGAATTGCTTGCCCTTGTGCATCAATTACGAGAAGCTGAGTGTATGCTAAATGTGTACAAAAGCCATATGCCTGCCATGAAGTTGGAGTAGTAAACTGTCACTAATCCTATTATGGAGATAAAACACTTGATTTCAGTAATAACAATATCTTCAAAGATGACAAGACTTTAGATATAGTGATCTCTAAATATTATCTTCAAGAAATTAAGACTTTATAGATAGAGATCTAAAAGGTCTTAATTCTGAATAACTTAGGATATAGAGATCTCACGGAATAAGGGTATTATGATATGGATAATGCAAATACTAGTTATAATAAATATTAAGTTGTAGTGTAAAGGACACTATAACTGACAATAATGAGTATTGGTTGCATAAGATGCAACATTCACATTGGATGCGAGCACTGTTACTGGGAGATATGCAAGTGTCGTAAAAGGACTTGGCTAAGTCTCTCGGGAAAAGAGTGACTGATCATTCCGATATTATTGATATATTATTCTCCAATAATAATTCCACATATGTAATAACTTTTATTGCATAATTATTCACCAAAATAATTTTAAATTATTTTATGAAAATTTCAATCATGCTATTGAAAGAATGTGAGCCATATTCACATATCCAAAACAAAATGTAATTGTAATTACAATTAATTGTCCAATGTTAATCCAATTCACATTGACTATTAATTTGTAAATACAAATTACAATTATTTCTCTCTCTTTCTCTAATATATTGTAAATCATATTTATAGTATCCTTGACCAATGATAGTGTTATCTACATTATTCATATCCATGACAATTAAATCACATTTAATAATCTCAGACATCCATCATCATATGTCCAAATAATATGAATCACATTCACATTATTCATAATAATGAAATCATATTTAATTATCCATTTTGCTCAATGCTTAGATACATAACCAACAATGAAATTATTCTTGAACTCTTTCAAGACTAATGCGCTTTCTCCGTGGATACTTGGAGAAAAGGACATGAAGAATGTACATGCCATGTATAGTAACTTGGATATTGTGATCATATCTTAAATCCAGATTAAGAGTACATCCCAAAGATGTTTGATTAAAACAAAGCCATAAATCTAATCTTCTCATTGCATCTGAATCATATTCATCACTCCCTCGGAATGGAAGTGTCATTATTATGAAATTGTTTACAATCACATCACCCTCAAGTATTCCTAATCTGCATACTAGAGGATGTAGAATAAACCTGAAGATTTAGATCAATTTTACAATATCTTCTCCAGGGTTTTATCATTAAGTTTCTCATTTGATCATTAGGAGTTAGTGTTGATCATATACTTTCCAAAAGCATATATCATACCTAGGTATTGATCATATGCTTTCCAAAAGCATATATCAAACCTACAAATTCAATAATGTTTCCAAAGCGAAATGACCGTGCATGGAATTTGATCCTGATATCTCATGAGTGAGCTCATGTCTTCCAGTTCAGTAAATGAACTTGTATGGTCCCTTGGAGAGACTGTATTACTAATATTCCCTTGTATGAACACCAGCTCATCGGTGTATAGACCTTGCCTAGATCATCAACCTATAGGTCTGCCAAATATACATACTCAGACATATAGCAACACATCTGTCTCCGGTCAGAGGATGCATGCCTATATCATGACAGTATACAACATAGTTCTTGGTTATCCCGATCTTGTTGTGTCAACTCTTTGACCTAACTTATCTAACACCTCTGAATCTCTATTTCTATGCAGAGGACCTGCATCAAGAGGTCGGTTAGATATCAGCCTTTAGAGAAAAGATTGACATCTCCTTCTTAGGATGACGATCCTCTCTTAACAATCATTTGACGGTGCTTGATGAGTCCCCAATCTAACTCTTTAGATATCATCCAAGATCTAGCCTCTATGATTCAACATTCGAATGAACATTTGTATGATCATGAAGATGGCCATGGTACATAACCCTAATTTTACCAAGGGACCTATTATGAAAAATAATTATTCTTCAACTCAGATCAAGGAATGAATTGTAATAACATTTATTGCATAATAGCTTGCTGTGGGCTCGCATGTCCAATAATCTCCCACTATCCCAAAGAGCCATTAATGGGATAATCTTTAAACCCATTCTCATGTGCTAATCATAGGCTATGTAGACAAATAGCAAGGTAAGTTGACTAGTCACTCTATTCTCGAGAGACTATGCCAAGTCATGGTACTTGCATATTCCCTAGTAACAGTGCTCGCATCTAAATGTGAATGTTGCATCTTATGCAACCAATACTCAATTTTGTCAGTTATAGTGTCCGTAAGACTACAACTCAATAACTATTATAACTGTATGTAATTTCTTTTATCCTTATAAGAATGTCCTTATTCTCGGAGATCTCTATCTCATAAGAGTAAAACCCAGTCTTATGTCTTATAAGCCATCTATAGTTAATACCTTTTAGATCACTATCTACAAAGTCTTAAGTTCTTGAAGATTATACTTTGAGATCACTATCTCAAAAGTCTTATCCTCTTTAAAGGTCATTTTATTACTGCAATCAAGTGTTTTATTTCCATAGTCAGATTAGTAACAGTTTACTACTTCCACTATATAGCAGATATCTGAATTTTGTACACATCTAGCATACACCAAGCTTCTCATAATTGATGCCTAAGGGCAAGCAGTTTTAGCATTCACTTCACTTCCACATATTCTGCTTCTGATCGTATCCTCTGTTTTGAATTCCTCAACTCTTTGAGGTGTTATCCCTTCAGATAGGTCAGTACCATATCTTAAAGGAAGGAAGCTTTCCTTGGGGTTTTCCCAAAAAATAGAACATGTCCAAGGTGTACCACTAATGTGACGGTTCCAATGTCCTCTACTCTTTATTTCTGAACAACTTTAGAACTAAGATCTAAGAGGTATTCTTGAGATCTATTATATCAATTTATGGAACAATCATATTATACAACACTTATTCTCATCCTTATATCATTCCCAAAGATTAGGATAATATCTACATTTAGCATGATGAACACAATGACACCCCCACTAAGCTTCACATTGTTCATCAAGATTCTATTTGAAATCATAACATTTTTAATTCAGCAAATGTAGTGGTCCAACTATAAGAAGCTTATTTGAGTCCATAGATGGTGCTTTTTTAGCTTGCACTTATTGCTTTCATCAACTATGAAGCCCAGGGGCTACTTCATATGAATATCCCCAAAGAGGTATTCATAGAGGAATACAATCTTGACTTCCATCTTGTAGATGCCATAATTAAGTGGTGTAGCTATAGTTTGAAATATTTTGATGGGCTTAAGCAAGGTTACTGAAGGGCATGTCTCATCGCAAGCGATGTCTTCTTTTCATGTTTATCTTGTGGATACGAGCTGTGCTCTGAGGGTCTATACCTTCTCACCAATTTCCTCTTTCTCTTGAAGATCCATTCACACCTATCGGGTCCTACCCTTATAGGTGGATCCTTGAGGGTCCATATACAACACTTGTATATGAAGTCTACTTTAGACATTATTGCTAACATCCATCTCTCCATGCAATGATCCTTAGAAGCTTCATCATATGAAGTCAGATCATTGTCAGACTTAACTGACGCATGGAATCCATCCTCAAACTCATTTGAAGAGGTATGAGTGTTTCATCTTTAGTTGTCCTTTTAGTTTCTGATTTCAGGAGATGCATTGTCTTCTCAAGATTCAATGATTTCCTTCACTTAATTACATCTTAATTCTCAAAAAAGTCATCCTCTTAGAATCATATTCATAAAGATGAAATCTTTTAAGTATCTCGAGTTCATAAAGTAGGTATCTGATACCATCCTTTATTTTCCTAATGAAGTAGCACTTCTTTGGTGCTAGATTCTAGCTTGCCTGCATCCATAATATAGTCATGGACCTAGCAACCCTAAATCCCCAAGTTTCGAATAATAGGCTAGGTTCCAAACCATAGCTTATGAGGTTTTTTCGGATTTAGATTTGCAGAGAATCTTATTAAGGATATATATTGTAGTCTCTGTTATATATGTATCTGGAAATTAAGAGGTAATTATGTAAATATTCATCATTGATCAAATAATGTCACGTATGATCCAATTACATCTCCCTACATCTCTATTGAGTTTAGGTGTATTAGGATGAGTGAGATAGGAATCACATTCCTTTCTCCAAAAGGTATTCCTTAAATTTATATAATAGGTACTTGATACCTATATTAGATCAAATTCATTTCATCTTTCTTCAAATTTCGGTTCTAAACCAAAATTATGAAATCTTTAAACACTTCAAAGGTTCCTAAGGTGAAGGGAAGAAATCTCATATCACAATCAATTACTAATTGATATCACATATCATTAATGTTATTATGAGATAGATGATCCACGCACATCAATATGTATGAGATCTTTAATGCCTTGGCAATTAACACCATTCCCAGAAAAGGGTGCATTTGATTTTTTTACTTTGAATTCAATATTCATGACTATGTAAGATTTGAAATTTCAGATAGTCTAAAGTTTCATCTTATACTAGTTTATTGACCTCATCAACAAACCTATGTCTAAGGCTTGATGCTAGATCATTGTCAAATGACTTTCATCCTAGTATTTATCTTTTAAGTTTTAAATTTTCAGTATTTAGAAATGTTAATGAGCCATTTATTAATTTTCTAATTCAATAGAGTCCTCTAGATGTTAGATTACTATCTGAAATATATCCATCATAAGTCTTTATGATAAGTCTATTCCATAATGCAATTTCATTTCCAACATTTAGAAATAAACAATGAATGTATTCTAATATCTAGGTCATAGAGACATTCTCTAATACTATGGGCTCTCTCACTGAAAATATATAATCTATCTATCTAATGGAGATTGTTGTACCAATTGCATCAACATCCATGTGGATGACTATAAAATCTTAAGATCAAATTTTCTAATCTTCTAAAACATATGCAACAAATTGCAAGTGCTATTAGAGGAGTGAGATACAATTATTATACTTTGATCTTATATAATAAGTAAGTCGATTTAATGATGATATATAAATATATAATATTCTGATGCACTATCTGAGTCCTTCTATAAGGATGTTAGATAGTCTAGATAGTCTTACTATCAGTACATCAGCTTGTTACGGTATTGGCAGTCATCGAACTCTTTGGATGACATATCTATGGAAGTCACAGAAGTATAGTCAACTCTTTGACTTTCTTTCTTACATGGGTCGGACCATTCTTCCACTGCACTCCCTCAATCTATAAACAACATTTGTTTAATTTAAAGGATCTCTTAAATTGATCATGTCCTCAAGGGACTTCAATATAAGAGTATTTTGACATTTATGCACGCATCATCATATTCACACAATATGAATATGATGAATCTTTATGAAAGACATAAGTTGAGTCAGTAGAATGATAACTCTCATCATATCTACATCCATCTTAATTCTTAAAGACTTTCGTTCAGGTAGGTACTCAAACATCTTGAGTACAACTCTTATCGAGTTATAATTCTGCATAATGTAGTGAACCACATCATTCATGATTAAATGTTGAGAGCTTATATGTATGAAAAAACATCTTCTCATAATTTATAGGGATTTTCAATAATTACGATCGTCGTTGACATGATATTTCCAATGCACATTAGATGAGAAATCAAGACAACAGAGACAAACAAACTATGGGTTGTTTTCCTATTGTCTATTTAATTATCATTCGTCATAATTGTGAGGAAACTTGTAGATTGCAACCACATACATTATGTATCCAACTGCAAGTACAATATCTTAATCATGGATCCAATCAATGATATTTTATTGGTTATTATTGAATAAAGTTTTGAGTGGGTTTAATGTAGATTATCTTAAATAAGAAATATTTGCATAAATACATATTTTACTTTGATTAAGGACTTTTATATAAAATTTTCTTGCGTTGTCAACTCTGAAAGTTCATTCCCTTATTCACTTTCAAAGTAAGAGACATACTTACCATTATATCACAAGCAAGATCTGGGATCTCCTTTCTTACATTTGTTACATCCTAATAATATGAAAAACTGTATCTCAAATAAAAGTGGGGACTCATTCCACCTTGCAAGTCCAATTTATATTTCCCAATTTGGTCTTTAACACCAGGACAAACCAACCTTAAAGTGATGTTAACCCGTTGTTAATTGAACCAAGTGTCAACATGATTAGAACTTGCTATGCGCAATCCAATATCGCCCCTATAATATGAGGAACCGATACTAGGGTCATTACGCAAAGGACCTTACTCTTTCGAGAAACAAAGAGCCCGATACATGTACGTTTATATGCATAAGCTGTCATTTCCGACATGCGTCTCCAACATATATTCCATGATGACGAACCCCCTCGCCTTGATGGGAGACCATTGATGTCATTTATATGATCCCATATCCCATTCAAATTTCAATTGATCAATAATGAATCATATTCTTATAATTAATTCTTCCAAGAGAAATCTAATCTATATATAAAATTAGATTGTGGTAATTATTGGATAATTAATTTAATCATATTAAATTAATTATCCAATCAATATCCAATAAAGAATCTTGATTGTTACTTGGATGATAGTATAATCTAAAAATATGTATTATTCAGTTTTTAATAATTAGAAAAATAAATCATGATCATTTCAAGCATTATTCTTTCCTTACTTGTCGACATGGCCAGTATGCACATGATGTGGGACAGATCGCTCATGGAGCAACATGCTACCCCAACGATCCTCGACTAGACACCATATCCGCCTCAAGTCAGGATAATGTGATCTGATCATTTTGTATTTGAGTTGATATTCTGCCTTTACGTAAAAGCTATACCATATAATATTTATCAAAATAATTTTGATAAATATTATAAGGAGATTTTGTAAACAAATCCCCAATCCTATTCAAGTAACAATGTTTGTTGGAAACTTTGTTATGACCAAATTGATCGAGATCCAATATCTTATCGAGTTGGTTATGGTCATTCAAAAATGATTATCTTTACTAAATATTTCACAAAAAAAATTTACAACTAATTATTTCAGGAGATCAATCATTAATTTCTATGAATTAATGGAATAACAATCACATGATTCTTGTTCAAATTTGTTAAGTTTCCAGCAGTGACACATGTTTACTAAAACTAACAAATCTTGAGAAAACAAACTCCAAATTACACAAACTAAATTTCTTTGATTTTCCAATTTGATTTGCTATAGAATTCAGTTATAGACATGTATTTCAATCGATTTTAAAACCATGGTTACCTCTTCATTGTCCAAAATCATTATTCTCGTAATAGTGGGTGCATGTCCACTAAAATGATCATAACTTAAGTAAACAGATTCAAATCATGCAAACTCAACGCCTACGGTTTGCCAATAAGATGGAGAACGTAATCCAAGTGATAAACTCACATTTATGATACTTTAAAAGAGTGAAAAAATCACACAAAATAGAGTTGCGGGAACAAAATGCGGTGACATTTCGCATAACCAAAACAACCCATGTGATCCTAGGTTTAGGGATCATATCTGAAACCTACGACCTGTGGCTCTGATACCACTTAAAGGTTATGGAGAAAACCTTAAATACATCAAGGAAGCGTGAAGATCACATCATATAGGAACGATTAGTCACAATAGTTGCTCGAGGCAACAGAATTTTAAAAAAATCAAGTGGATGAAACCACATGATCCAAGAATACTTATTGAATCATTTAATTCGGACCACAAACATATATTAGGTTTACCTCTTGAAGCGTGCTTGTAATCGTCTCGAAACAAAGAGACCTCCTCTGTCATGTCCGATCTGACGTAGATCGCACTTACAGGCGCGATGATGAATCACATTCTTCTCACAATCCAAGTTGACGATCCGAGCAACGAATCTCCTAACTTCTTCTCACAAAATTCGACATCTTCTCCACGAGCGAGGTGCATTGAAAAAGACAGAGATCCACGAACAGTCCATCTGGCAGCACAACGGTGTCATGACAATTGCGAGATCCTCTAGTCAATAATATGGATGACCATATTATTGTGAGAGAAAGAGGGTGGACGACCATGAGAAAATGCGAGAGAGCTTATATTTCATGTTGCTCAAAATAAAAGGCTTTGGCTACCCTTCTATTTATAATATTTTGGATGTCCTTGGATCCCAATCCATTTGCACACAAATCCAATGGTTGAGATTGATTTGTGCTTTCAATCAATGGTAATGATCTTGTTGTATTTTAATTATCAACAACAAAGTTGTTGGCTTTAATTTAAATTAAATATGTTGAAATCAATCAATATATTTTAATTCAAATCATATTAACAAAAGATGGAATTAAATTGAAGAGAGAGAGAGAGAGAGAGATCCCTCATTCCATATAAGGGGTGGATAGGCATCAAGTTGATGGAGCTCAACTTGATCTTCCCCACTTCAAGTATGGTAAGAGGGTCTCATTCCAATATTGTTGAGATATTATTTTCCAACAATAATTACACATATGCAATAACTTTTATTGCATAATCAATCACCAAAAAGTTCTAAATTATTTTGTGACAATTTCAATCATGCCATTGAAAGAATGTGAATCTTATTCACATATCCAGAACAAAATGTAACTACAATTACAATTAATTGTCAAATGTCAATCCAAATCACAATGACTATTAATTTGTAAATACAAATTACAATTAGCTCTCTCTTTATCTCTAATATATTATAAATCACATTTATAGTATCCATGATTAATGTAGATATTGTTATATATATTATTCATATACATGATACTTATATCATATTTAATTATCCCAGATGTCCATTCTTATATGTACAAATAATATGAATCACATTCACATTATTCGTAATAATGATATCATATTTAATTTATCATTTTGTTCAATGCTCAGATACATAATCAACAATGAATCTATTCTTGAACACTTTCAAGAATGATGCGCTTTCTCTGTGGATACTTGGTGATAAGGATAGGAGAATTGTTTGTTCCATGTATAATGACTTTGATATTGAGATCATATCTCAATCTAGATCATCCAGATAATGAGGACCTCCCAAAGATGATTGGTTAAATCAAAGGCGAAAATCGAATCTTCTCATTGCATCTGAATCGTATTCAGATCAATGTCCAACATTTGGACTAAGATCAGATTACTTCTCTATTGAGAGGAGTCGCTAAAATCCAAACATGCTTCATCGCTCCCTCAGAATGGAAGTGTCATGGTTGTACAATCATTTACGATTACATCAACCTCGAGTATTCCTAACACCCATACATCATGCATACTAGAAGACATAGAATAAACCTGAAGACTTGTATCAAATTTTCACTTTCTTATTCAAGGTTTTGTCATTAAGTTTCTCATTTGATCATTGAAAGTTGGTATTGATCATATACTTTCCAAAATCATATATCGTACCTAGGTATTGATCATATGCTTTCAAAAAACATATATTAAACCTACAAATTTAGTCAAGCTTCCAAATAGAGACAACCGTGCACAGAATTTGATCCCAATATCTAATGAGTGTTCTCATGTCTTCCAGTTCAGTAAATGAACATGTATGATCCCTTTGAGAGATCGTATTACTCATATGCCCTTTTATACACACCAGCTCGCCGTTGTATAGACCTTGATTATATCATCAACCTATCGGTCTGCGAAATGTACATACTTAAATATATATCAACACATCTGTCTCCGGTCAGAGGATGCGTGACTACGTTGTGATAGCATACAACATAGGTCTCAGTTATCTAAATCTCGTTTCGTCAACTCTTTGACCTAACTTATCTAACACCTCTAAACCTCTATTAGTATGCAGAGGACCTGCATCAAGAGATCGATTAGATATCAGACTTTAGAGAAAAGATTGACATCTCCTTCTCATGCTAAAGATCCTCTCATAACTCTTTAGATATCATACAAGCACCAACCTCTATGATTCAACATTCGAATTAAATCTGTATAATCATTAACATGGTCATGGTACATAACCCTAATTGTACTAAGGGACCTATTATACAAATTAAGTATTCTTCATTTCAGATTAGGGAATGAATTGCAATAACATTTATTTCATAATGGCTCATTGTGGGTTCACATGATCAACAGGGGGAGATTGGAAATAAGGTGAAAGTTAGGGGTCACGAGCTATGATATGGGTGGATGTGGGTTTAAGAACAAGTAACAGGTAAATGAACGAAGATTTCTGATTGGTCTACGTGGACGAACCAGAAAAAAGAATGGGCTAATTTTTTAATTAAATAGATAACAAATAATAACATATTTTTATTTTTAATACAAACATAAAAATGTTTGTTGGTTTATGTAGTACTTTATTATGATTTTTGTTTATTTTTACAAAGTTATGTATTAGATTTTAATATTTACATGCATATACATATGTATCTATACCTATATTTATTGTAATGTTATTTTTATTTTAGATTTTATTATTATATTTACATATTTTTTATATTTATATCTTTTTTAATTACATATCTGCATATCTTTATTGCATTTTCTTATTTCATTTATTTTCTTTACATAAATATGTACATGTATTACATAGGTATAGTTTACTTATATTTTTTATTTTTTATTTATTTTAATATATTTTTAATGATTTTATTTTATGTTTATTAATTAAATATGTTTCAAATGATATTTACAAGTATATAAAATTATAAGGAAGCTAAAAATATAAAGAATAAATACATTGAATAAAATATAGAAGTATATAGTACAATTGGGACCCAAAAGCCAACTTTTTCATCTTAGCTCCATTTTTAATGAAACCACATTCAATAAATAGATAATCTAATTTTATGAACAATAAAGGTGAGTTTGGTCAATTTTGAGTTTGTATGGAGGAGATACAGGTCCAGGAAGTTTTCTTTGCTTTTGTTATTTTGTGTCCCAGGTGCATTGTGCATTATTTTGATGTGAAATCAATTTTGTATTTTTTTCTATTTTTATGTACAACTTTCATGTTGAGGGTTTTATTATTTGATGTATAAAAATTATAAATAAAATAGGGCCCAAATAGGCATTTATTATTGAATAAAAATTAGGGTTTTGTGTCTTTTTTGTATAGTTGTTATGCCCTATCTCCCCAAATGTATTCCTTGTCAACCAAGTCATCATGATGACTGGGTCTAGGCTTATTCATTGTCTTTGACATTTCATTTATTTTTCTTTTCTTTCCTTTATTCTTTTATTTTGGAATTAAATACCAACATTTATGCAATATTTTTCAGTCAATTATTGATGTTATTTTGTACAAATTAATGATATTTGCATGCATTTAGCTTGGGATTTAAGGCCAAAGTGAAAAAAATAAAGGCGATGAAATGGATATTCATCAACAATAAAATTAAAATTTCAAAATAAAAATAACATAAATAAAACATGGGTAAACATACAAATATATATACGTGTAAATATTAACATCATACAAACAAGGTTGTAAAAATAAAAAAACATCATATAATAGGTTTAAAAATAATAAATAATTTTTATGATTTAACTTTATTTATTAGAATACATAGATATTTTATTTCTATTTATTCTTTATTTTCCCCATGTTTTTCCTTCTAGCAGGTTGACATTGTACTATGTGGACCAATCAGAGTCGCTTAACTGTGGACCACTTGATCAACAGGTCCTCTCCTTCCCATGCCCCTAGTCATGTGAGAGCCCTACTTTACCACCATTTTTCTTTCTCTATACATCATTTTGCCTAGGTCTCTGAACAAAAAGTATCAATTAAATATCCCTAATTCATGCTAAAGCCTAAGATATGATCGATCTTCATCGAGTTGTGCAAGATCCTCTATGCAAGTGTGTCGTTCGCATCGGCTATAAAACCTCCCATCTAAGCTTCGATTTGAGGTTAGTCCCTCTTGAGCATTTATAACCCCTTCAAATCAATACCTAGAGCATGCCCTTTGTTACAGGAAGGGATACCAATTGATCCAAGGCAAGGACAAAGGTCTTGTTGAGGTCATTCAGACCCACCACTGGAGCTCCACCGTGCGGTCTTGTCTCCTTGGTTTCCTATCTAGATGTGGCCCTATCATTACCTTATTTTGTTTTCCTTTCAATTCTTAGTGCAGTTGTGCACTTTATTTCCTTTGATCTCATCCAAAACTCAAAAATCCCCAAAATAAATTAGCGGCTGGAGCACTAGGCTCCGTCCCTCTGTTTACTTACCAAACTTCTATGTTTTCTCACTTAGACCACCTCACCATCTTCCCTATTGCATTCTCCATCCACTGACACTCCGAGATCATCTTGATCGCTCATGATACTCCACCCTTCATTCTCATATATGGAACCTCTATTCACATTCATTCCCTCACTATTCTACTCACCAAACACTCAAGAGCCTTTGCCCTCAAACCATTATCACAATCATGTAGGTCAGAGCTTCTTGAAACCCTTCTTGAGGTGGAATTTAGTGTGTTCAATGTCTTACAAGTGCTTGAGCCTTTTTCAACCTCCAATTCCTCAGCGATGGGGTCTGGACCTATTCAGCACATCCAATCGATGAATGGAGGCCCCAGGAACATTTGTAGCCCGACTGCAACTCATGGAGAGGCCGGATCAAGAATATATGCTCGATTGAAGTAGTTTTGGGACATGTTCTTGAGTTATTTTTCCACTAGCCTTCATTACCATACTATCGAGCATCTCTGCCAGATTTCACCATCACCGTTGGATGAAGACACGCCACTATCATCAATTTTTCTGAGGATCTAATCACAATCGTCCATCGCCGAAGCGGTAAGGCATGATCTCAATCGTCGATCAGTTTAAGTGAATCAATCGCCACCATTGGATCGTGTGATGAAGGGGTATTTTGCATACCAAATTCCCCATCTTTTGTATATACAGTTTAGTACTTAAACTTTTATCCGTAGTATACAAATTAATGTAATGTTTGCATCAAGACCACTGACTTTATTTTAATGCACATAGGTCCATTTCACCATCACTTCATTCCTCACCATCTTCTCCATCGAATGCCACATTTGAACAACCTGATCCTATAAGGATCTGGTCCGATCTGAGCTCCTCTACAATCCATCCCTAGAGCTCCATCGCTCTTTCCCTCCATTTGCTCAACGGGTTCAAACATGCTCGCGAGCATAGCTCCCGAGCTCCTGAGTACTTTTGTGCATGAATCAGGCCTTGAAGAGGCACCTGGAGGAGAAAGTCCATAGTACAACCCATGGTTGCCGAGAACCAAGAGAGCTTGGATGCATTTGGCACACCTGTAGGTCCGACGAGTTCATAGGAAGACGTAGAGGTCATCGGAGAAGAAAACGGTTGCTGGACCAGCATAAATTCGAGGATTGAAGCAACCCCCTTCGGTTGTTCTTGAGTGCTCTTTGTGACACCTCTAAAGCCACACAATCAGGAACAAGGCCCAGATCACCTAATCTCAATGAAACGATTCGAACCAGGACCACCCAATCACTTATGTGTCGTGACATGGAGCAAGAAGCATCGTCGATGAGCGCCTCTTAAGAGGTATTTTGCATGCACCTCATGTCGCCTTTGTGTTTCTTTATAATAGGCTTGTTAATATTCTATTTAGCATAAAATTTTGTAAAATATTTGCAAGGGGACCTTTACATTTCTTGTAAATTGCATTTAGGTCCCTTGTTAGGTCACCTCACGTGCCCGTACGTGTGAGGGCTTGGGAATTTTGCATCCAAGCCCCTCTGAGTTTGGATATTTCTATTTAGGCGTGTATTATGTATATAGTATCAAAACTTTTAAAAATTTACATACAAGGACTTGACTTTCGTTAAAATTGTATTTATCCCCCTTCCAGGCAGTTATTAAATACTAATTTAATTGGATAAATTTCCTTAATGCCTCTGGATGACTTTAAAAAATGTTATAGAATGCATTTAAACTTTGCCAAAATTGCAACTAGGTCCTAATTAGTTCCAGAAATTTATTTTGTGTATATTTATTATTAAAATAGCATTTTATCTCGAAAAAGTTATGGGAAAATTATCTTAGGTGCTTGCTAAATATTTTTATCACATATATTTTTTGCAAGGCATTTTAGATAATTTTCTTACTTATTATAAATCAAAAATAATCTTTTTATTCCATATCTAATTATAAAAATACAAAAATTTTAAAACCACTTTTAAAAATTCCAAAAAATAGTACCAATATTACTGTCTATTCTACCATATATCCAAATATCACTAAAAATATAAAAAGAAAACCATAATAATCATAAAACCCTAAAAACACTATAAAAATTGGAAATTTTCCATTTAAAATCCGTAATTGTTTTTTTTTCTATATTTTCCTTTATTTTATTTAGTGTATATTAAAATTGGTTTTGGGAATTTTTGAAACTATTATCTATTTTAAACCCCAAAACCATTTGGCCTATTTTTTTTCTTATTATTTTTGTACTTTTTATATTTTTAAAACACACAAAAATTAGCAATCATAAAAAGTAAAAAATAGAGAAAATATTGAAAATATTTTATTTTCTGTATTTTCAATATATTGATGTATATTTAAAATTATAAAATCCTATATACACTATAGATATTTATATTACTTATATAATACATATTATCATTACTACATACAAATACATATTATGTTTTAATAAAGGAATAAAAAAGTCTACAAAGATTAAAAAGAAAAAAAATTTAAAAATACCAATAATATAAAACTATTAAAAATCCATAAAAAAACACATATAATTAAAAACTCATAAAAAAATAGAATAGGGCTAAAAAGTGTAAAAATAATTATTATTGATTACTATTAACTAGTAATAATTATACATATCCTCCATTACTCTTAGTGGTTTGACCCCTACACTTGCGTACTATACACATTTTTGTAGGGTATAATAAATTTCATCTCAACTAGTTTCCATTGCTATACATTACCGTGGATTGATTTTTTGTATGAGTTGATTGAGATACGTGCCGAGAGACGAGATAGGGCCGATACAACGATCGGTGGATCCGGCTTCTCAGAAATCGCAGGCTCCTCCAAGACCAGATATTAAGCACCCATGGTTGATCCTTTATCTAGAAGGCCCACTAATCATGGGAGAGTCTCTTTGGATGCTCAAGGCACCTGAGACAAGGGAGGTTGGTTATTATGCACCCACCAACATGAGAGAGAGCACCAAAAGAAGACAAGGAATTTTTTTGAGTAGAATAACATAGAATTAGTGTAAAATTTTGTGAGATAGTGATTCGTTAGCTTAATTTGTAATAATACAGGATAAGTACTCATAGACTCCTTGGATCCAGTTCATCAGTGTCGGTTCACCTGGGAGGTCCAATTAGTTTTCTCGATTTTTATCACTTTCTACCTCTATTCCTCCCTATTTTTCCTCTTACTTTCATTTATTTCCGGATATTTATGCTTTTCACATCATTTTCCATTTTACATCTTCGTTGATTGAGCCCATAAATTCTAGGAGTGTATGTTTGATTAATTAGGTCCAAATCCCTAATCTCATTCATGTGCTAATAGTTTCACAATTTTGGACTTGGTCAAATCGAACAAGTTCTTCCCAATAATAGAAGCTCATATCTTAGGGAGATTTCATCATTGCATTCATTTAGTGTAATTTTCAATTCTACCTAGCATCCTGCATGGAGAGAGCCAAGAAGCAAGGTGAGCACTCCAACTAAGCATCACATCATTATTTTTTGACTTGCATTGCTTTTTCATCCTCTCCCTATGATTTTTATCACATAGGCCAATCAAAGAATCGATAAAATCGATATGCTTTTTCATAAAAATATTCAAAAAAGTGATAACCAAAAATAAAAAAAGAGACCACAGAAAATTTGACCAAAATAAAAATAATTAATTGGACTTTATTGTATTAGGTGAATAATACCCTCATTGTTCTCAGGTACCTTCTAGATCGAGTGAGTTACATCCCTACATAGAGCCCAAATCCCAGCCTGGGTACTTCCTTGTATATTGATTGTATTCATGAAGTATTGACGCTTCTATCGGTAAGTGGGAGAATAAGGCTGAGTTCGCTTGAGAACTTGGTCTGAAGTAATGAGCATAGGGGAACTGCGATGCCAGGTTCCTGTCTCATCGTACAATGACTGAGTACCCAGCAAGGGGGAAGTAACATTTTCGCCTATTAGCTTCCTCCTCTATTCTTTGGCTTAGTAGTGGATCCAGACCCAATAATAAGGACCTTAAAAAAGTGCAAGCTACTAGTTGAAATGAAAATAGGATTTACCATACGTTTGTCTGATAGTAGTTACTCAACTATAATGATAGCTACTAAGGACTAATTGTGATAAGAATACTTGAGAACTAATAAAATTGATAAGATAATTGTCGAATCTTCATGGCTCAGTGTGTTGAGTAGGTGAATTCTCCCTTGTATTGAGGTTTGATTGGTTGGGGATATTTTGGTCAATATTGAAAACAACACGCACTTGCGCCTTTTATTTACACTTCTTATGACACTTCTATTTGTTTTGCTCTGTTCGAGCTTTTCTTTTATTTTCTATTACACATCTTCTTCATTTTGTACTCTATTCACGTCATTTCAATCATTTTTGCTTCTAAGATGTCACATTCAGACAGTTTTGTTCGGACGTCATGAACATTACATTGAGCCCCAAATACCGACATCATAAATAATTCGAGGCGATTCTAGGGAACCCAGTTCAAAGTTTACAAATCATTCCCGAGACTCCTCGCTTTTATATTCACCAAGATATCAGGACTAGTCTTATCCTAAATTCTCCACTTTTAACCAATCTCCATTCTCTTCCCCTACTTTAATAAAGCTTAGAATAGGCCATGATTCTAAACTCTTCTCCACAGCTAGTGTTTGTTTCAAGATTGATCGGGATAATTTTCCAACCGCATATATTGACCATGATCTTGAGATCAATCTATCAGATTATGAACCTGAGATGGCACTAAAAGGGATGGGACAACAAGTGGATTAGAAAGATTTTAGCAATCAACTGCTCTCTTATACCCAAGCAATTTATCTGTAGTTTATAGATCAGGCTCTCTCCCAGGTTGTTTTTCACGATACACGACTAGCATATAAGAAGAAAGACTTTCGAGAGAAATCAAAAGGTTTGGTTGTTTAATGCAAAGTTGAAGTTGTTTCCAGACAAGTTGAAGAGAAAATGGATGGGGTCATGTATTGTGAGAAATATTTGTGACAATGGCATCATCATTATATCTTCATTGTCAGCTAACACACAATTATTCGTAATAAATGGGCAATTGTTGAAGCCATATATAGAGTGCGGTACATTCCTGTCCATTGTGGACTCAATACAAGTGGAATTTCAAGATGAGCTCCCAGAGGCAAAAGGATCAGACACATTAGCTCCAAAAACATCTTTTATTTTCTATACTTTCCTTTCCATTGTTGATAGTTCTTTTCTATACTTAGGGATATTTCACCCTAAGTATGGGGGAACAAGATGAGTTTTTGATCATTTCGTACATTTCACCCTTGATCATCGATGCTTAATGTCTAGTCTTCTATACTTAGGATTGGTTAATACTAAGTATAGGGGACGATCGACTTCTTATTTCTTGAGTTGTTGTAGTTTAGACTTTTATATACTTAGCATGAGTTATATCTTCTTTTCTGATCTTTGATCACTACGAGGATATAGTTCGAGCTAAATATAGGGGGGTTGTATATACGTATATATACATTAGCCATAACTCATACTTTCATATTTTAATAAATATGGATAATATGTTACATGGGGTAAGGGTCTATAATAAAGCAATTGTAAAGAATACACTCTTGTAAATATGTAGAAAAAATTATGAAAAAATGTTGAAAAATTGGTTTGAAATGTGCAAAATGATTTGGAAAATGGTTGTCAAATATTTTGAAAAATCTTTTGAAAACCTTTGAAAAATCTTTGTGAATTGTTTAACAAACCATTTGGAAAAGAAGCTCCTTGTAATAGTTTGTAATTGTAAAAATAATTTTTAAAAATATTTCTGAAAAATTCTTTATAGAATTATTTGCAAAATTAGTTTACAAAATGTTTGATAAATGTTTGCAAAAAAATTTTCGAATTATTTTAAAAACCCTATAAATAATATCCTCATAAAAGTCTTCACATCACACATGTCCATATATATACCAAATTATGTGTGAAATATGTACAAAACCTGTACTGAAATTATTTGTAAATATGTATAAAATTTCTTTGTAAATATGTAAATACATTAAATCTACTAACCCTTCGTCAAAAACCCATAAAAATTGCAAAATTTCAAAGGTACCTAAAATTTTGCGCATTTTTTTCAAAACTTCTAAAAATTTGTAAAACATTTTGAAAATACCATAAAAAGGTCACAATCAGAAACTTGTTTCACAAAAATATTTTCTGCAATGCATAGCATAAGCATTTTTCTGAATGATATTGACAAATGAACAAGTCAAATAAAATCTAAAGATTTGAGCTTGGTCAATACCTAAATCCACTTAATTTCAGAGGAACCTATTAAGTACTGGAATTGAGACGTTTCCGGTCCCTTTGACTTAATTCCTTAGGTTCTTTGAGATTGTGTTTATGATTCAATGTATTTAACTAGAACCTCTCATGTCTTCCATACAACTCTTGAGACAACGGATTGATGTGAAATCTCACACTCAGCACGTAGCTCTACCAAGATGGGTTGTTGAAATCTCTTGGAGTCTAAGTTAGGACGATACTAGAACACTTCATTAAGGGTGGATTAGGAACCATTCTGGGGATTTCCAAAACTGGTTATTCAACCCAATCGTTCCTATTATAGCATGGACATCTAACGACTAGAGAATGGATTGAAATAAGGCTTCAGATGAGGAATGGTCTGCTAGCACAATTTCCCTATGATCCAAAAACGAGGGTGCAACAAAATTCTATATTTGTCGAGGTATAATAAGAATGCATAGCAATGCCAAACAAGGAAATACCTAAAAAGAAGACTCTACCAAAAACTCCAAATTTTGAGCTTCTAGAAAAGGCATGCTTCTTGATAAAGAATTTGTCACTCTAATCGAGCCTCGCATGGAACTCAAAAGCAGATATTCATCTCCCTGAGGATGAGTTACCAGAGGAGGAGACCACTTGATAGTTCAGCTATTTATCTGAGAAGAGCTAACACGGTTTACACACATGGTACTTGTCATTTCAAGGTTGCAAGAGTATAAATTCGAAGGAATGGTTCTGGCCGAGCTATTGAGTTGAACTGAATAGAGGAACATGGATCCTAACGGTTGTGGAGTCGCAACATGAATGACGTTCTGAACAAACTAACAATCCGAAGGCCTTAGCGGAGCTCCAAACTTTGATTTCATGAAGACAAATTTAAGAATAAAAATATTCTAAGTTGTTTATTTTTCTTCTTTATTTTCTTTTTAGCAATCATTTTCAATAAGTGTTTGCAATGGTTAGTAAAGGAAGGTATATGGGGGGATGAATCCACGTTTCGTAACCTTTATTCATTCATTTTAGCTTTAAATCTCTAGTAAAATGCATTTAAATAGCATTAATCTATATGAAATAAATTTACATATTAATATGAAAAGACTATATACATACTTGAATTTAAATTCAAAATAAAAAAAGGGAAAGAAAAAAACAAGAAAATAAATATAAAAGATATTAATAGACCCTAAACACCTAGACCAAGTCAATAATGACTTGTCGACCAGGAATAAAGTAAGGGGATATAAGGGCAAAATATTTTATATAAATACCTCACAACCCTGATCTTTATTCTCCAAATTATCCATCTTTACTTGATTTTATTCTTTATTTTACGCACCTCAAATAATTATTTGTTCTTCATGAAACTTGTATATAAAATACATAGAAATTTATAAAAATAATTTCACATAAAATAAATACACTGTGTAACAGGGACACATAGATGAAAAAGCTGTAAACCAAACTTCACATACCAGTATCTTCCCCATACAAGCTCTAAATTAATCACTCATCCCCATTTATTTCATATTCATATTTCTCTGTAATGAAGGTGGTTTAATTAAAAATGGAGATAAGATACAAAAACTGGCTTTACGGGGCCCCATTATACTATGTATCCATATATTTCATTCATTTAGTATATTCTTTATATTTATATTCCTCTTATATTTTTTAATAATTGTATATAATGTTTAAAATATATTTAAAGATGGTTTTGTAATTTTTGAATTTTAATATTCAAACAGGGAATAAAAGGCTTGCTTTTTTAAAAATAGGAAAATAATTTTAAATGCCATGCGAAAAATATATATTATAAATTTAGCTAGTAGAAACTTTAGGTAATTTTACTATAATATTTTTACAGATATAATGTTATTTATAATATTAAATATACAACAAATAAAAATCAGAACTGACTAGGACCAATTTGCAATTTAAATAAAAGGGTAAATTGCATATCTGTCCTCATCTATGGGCCCAATCCCAATATAGGTCTCAATCTTTCAAATGTAAGAAAAATGGATCTTGACTCCATTTCTATAAACGACACCATTAGAAAAAATAAAGAGATGGATTAAATTGCCCATTTCTAAGAATGGGCACTTTTGAGAATACTATTTCGGATATGGATCCTTAAGTCCATCTCTCTCTTTTTTCTAACGGTGATTTTTACATTGGGGACCCATTTTGTTACGTTTGAAAGATTGAGACTCATATTAGCATTGGGACCACAGACAAGGACCTAATATGTATTTTACCTTGAATAAAACTTAAATGCATTTAAGAACATAATAAATAAAGTCCAAGGACACGATACCATTTCTCCAATTAAATTCCAATTTATAACCACCTAGCGAGGGTATAAATGCAAATCAAAGGAAATATAAGGTACTATGTGCAATTTCTCCAAAAGTTTAATGCTTAATTTACAAGTTATGGTACTAAACGAAAATAATTAAAGCTGCTAAGGTATATATGCAAAGTACCATGTCCCTTATGCATGCGAACACGTGAGGTGACTAGGTAGAGGACCTATTTGCAAATGTTACAAAGTTGAAGGTCCTACTTGCAAATATTACTGGAAATATTGTGTAATATAATATTTACAAGGGTATTTAATAATTACAAAAGGCATGAGGACTACTGTGAAGTTTGCCCAAAAGCACGCTTCATCGAGCGGTGGAGGATATGCCACATGCTCCACTTATGTTGATCAAATGGTGGAAGATGTGCCCGTTTTTCCCAAATCCAACGACTAGGAAATAACATGGAGCGAGGAATGATCCAAAGAACATCCACCTAAAATACGAAAGAAATCATATCGCACATGTAGGGATTAGGGAGTAGGGAAGGCTCGCCGGAGAAGCTCCAGTGAGGCATAGGATCAGCTCGAAGATGCTTCCTCCTCGCTGCAAATCGAAGGGTTTGTTTTCTTTCATCAAGATCACACCTTATGCTCTATCTGAGGGGCTAAGAATCACTCACGAGGGATCAAAATGAAAAAGAGGGATTTGGGGGTTATTTATAGATAGAGTTTTAGGTTGGTTGGTCATGAGATGGCAGTGGATTGAGTGTTCGTATGATCATCCCCAGTGAGTGATGGGATGAAGGAAGGTGAGGGGCTTAAGTTAGGTGATGGAACCAAGGCGCTTCGAGCACAGGATTAGGGCAGAAAAATGGAGAAATTCAAAGGGTCGCATGCACTAGCACGGGCAGTGGGGGAGGTCGGACAATTGACCCTAGGGTCAACAATTGCTACACTCTAGTTGGTCTATGTGGACCAATCCGAAAATTCCAGGGAATAAATCCCTTGTAAAATTGATTAAAAATAATAAATGAACGAATTAATTAAAATTCAAAACATAATAATTACTTCCTATTTTATGTACTATTTAATGCGTATTTTTAATTATTTCTACCACATTATTTATTAGATTCTAATATTTACATTTATATGCATAGGTATATTTACCAATATTTGAGGTATTTTATTTTTATTTTGTATTATGTATTCTTTTATTATAGATGCATATTGTATATAATTATAATATATTTAAATACATATATACATTTTTTATTATTTTTTCCTGGTTTTAATTATATGCTTAAATAAATAGGGATATATACTATAGGTGTGGTTTACCTATATATTATATTACTTTATTTATTTTAATGTATTTTCAGTTCTTTTATATTGTGTCTATTATTTAAGCGTATTTCAAATATTACTTACAAGTGTATAATAATATAAGAAAGATAAAAATATAAGGAATGAACAAAATGAATAAGATATAGATGTACACATTACAATAGGGACCCGAAAGGCGACTTTTCCATTGTAACTCCATTTTAAATGAAAACTATCTTCATTAGATAGATAAATAAATTTTATGAATAATAAAGGTGAGCTTGTTGAATTTTGAGTCTGTATGGAGGAGATACATGTCTGCAAAGTTTTGTTTGCGGCTTTTTTATCTGTGTTTCCCAGCCACACCATGCATTATTTTTATGTGCAATACTTTTTGTATTTTTCTTTGTATTTTTATGTACACATGTTGAGGGTTTATTATTTGATATGTGGAAAATAAAAATTGAAATAGGGTAAAAAAGGTTATTTATTGATGAATAAAATTAGTGTTTTGTGGGTATTTTTGTACATTTATTCATCATATCTTCCCCTACTTTATTTCTTATCGACCCAATCAATATTGCCGTGATCTCCGGGTCTAGGTCCTTTCAGTGTCTCTAACACTTCATTTCGTTTTCTCTTCTTTTCTTTTTTTCTTTTTTATTTTATTTTGGAATTAAATACATGTATTTATACATTATTTACATGTCAATTTATGAGTGTTATTTTGTACAAAATAATGCTATATACATGCATTACACTAGGGATTTAAGGCCAAAATGAAAGAATAAAGGTGATGAAATGGAGATCCATCACCCTTGTATACTTAACTTTGCTACTCCTTAGAAAACAGTTATGGTACTATGTGCATGAAAAGAAAATATCGAAAAGAAAAAAGAAAGAACTTGGACTTATTTTAACTTTTAAGCTCATCTTCATAAAATCAAAGTTTGGAGCTCAGTCAGACCTTTTGGAATTTAAGTTTGGTCGGAACCATATTAGGAAATGGATGTAAACTCAATAACCTTCAAGAAGCACAAAACTCTGTGAAAGTCTCCTCAAAAGCCACTATTTTGCTTATTGGATACATAACTCTGATGGGAATTGATTTTTCTATGATTTTTGCGCGTCTAACTTTTTTGGAGTCTTTATTGTATATTTAAATTATATGTACAATAACATTTATATAAGGACTTTTTCCTCTTGAGCCGGAAGTTTATCCCTCTTTTGAAGCTTTATCGCAATCCACAACATCCTATCCTTGGACCTCGTCACTATTAGATTGGGTTGGGGTACAATGGCCACGAATTGTGTGCCGGAAAATCCAGTCCTCTACCACTTCAACTGAGTTGATCTGAGTGTAATGTGCATGTGTCAAAGTGAGGTCACTATTGACAAGCGTCATGCATGTGTTTCGAAGAATTCTCGTAGAAAGCCAAGATGACATATTTGTGGTCTCAAAGAATTAAGTCTAACAGACTTGATGCACTGATGAATCTCATATTCACCATTTTTATTCTTTTATTTTAGCTTAAAATCCCTTATATAACATCCATAATTATCAATATTTTTTATTTTTATTAAATCATTATCATTGTGTAAATATTGTATATTTATCATTTTTTAACCTAAAATAAATATATAAATGAAAAATAAAGAAAAATAAAAGACTATATATATGAAATAAAAACAGGCTGACTCTAACCCCGATGGTAGCTCAAGATTTGACATAATTTACAAGGAATAAAGTGGGAGGGATAACACCTTAATCCAGAAAAATCAAGAATTTAATCTTCATTCATGTATATTCATCATGTGTACATCACTGTATAAAATGTATTTTTCTTTTAATATTTTATTATCACCAAAATTGTCTCAATTAAAAAAAATTTATTCTTAGAACTTGTACATAAAAATAAGTTGTAAATACTAAAAATATTATTGAGTTAAGAAGTGGAGATAAAAAATAACAATACTTTGAAAAAGTTGCAAAGCTCAACTTGTTAGATCAATATCTTCTCCACAAAAGTTCAAAATAAATCAAACTCACATTTAATGTGTTCAAATTTAAATAAGCTTTAAAATGAAAGTGTTTTCATTGAAACTGGAGTTAATAAGTGAAAAGTGACTTTTTGGAGTGCTATTATATATTTATATATTGTACATTGTATGATTTTATTCTCTTATTTATTTTTTATTTATATACATATTGTATTTTAAATATATATATATATTGATTAATATAAAATGCAAATAAAAATAATAAAATCAAAAGAAATAAAAATAAAATTTTGTATATACTTATATTAAATAAAAAATACTTATATGATATAACATACTTATATTCTACGTCCCTTGGATTATTTAACTTAATAAATTAATTCATTAAAATTAAATTAAAAATATTAAAAATACTTAATTTATTTTTTAAATTATTAATTATTTAATTATTTAATTATTTATTTACTTGTAAAATAATTTTAAAAAAAACATTTGTCGTATATAGGTATTTTTACTATTGAATAAACGTGTATATTTATTATCACCTATTTAATTAACTTATTTAAAATATTAAAAATTGTCATAAATAAGTTTATTAATTTATCAACATTATTTATTTTTAACTTTTCCATTTAATGTCATTTTCTATTTAATTATGAATTTTCTTTATTTATTTTATGTATTTGTCATTTTCCTTTTGTCTTCATGCGAGCCGGAAGTCCTGATTAGTGGGGCTCGGGTCTGTTGACCCAGGTCAAATCCCCTTCTTCTATCTCTGCCTTATTAAATGCATCACCTACAAATTTTCCACGAATTTTCTTGATCGATCTGTCTACCATATCCTCCTGATTCCTTCAGCATTCTTCTTGCTTGAATAATGAACAATCTCAGCTGATTAAAATTTGCAATTATAGTGCCTCAGTTTGTGCATAGCTGCCATTTCAAAATTCACATGAACCACCTCTAGAAATACTTCTCCTAATCAAACCTCTACCCCTGGTCCATTTTCCTTTGCCATTTTCACCTAAGCTTAGTTCTGAGAGAGAGAAAAGGTGGCAATGACTTTCCTTCGTAGCTAGGACTACATTAATCGCCTTCGAGAGCGCAATCTGCCCACTCGCTGAAGCTCCACTGACTGAGTCAAGCTTCTTCGTCTGATGCAACGAATTGAGGCTGAGACCATCTCACTCCATGGTAGGTTAGTTCTATTAAATTTTTCCCTTTAATTTGTATTTTTATTTCATGCAATTTCATTCTGATTTTAGTTAGATCAATCACCTCTGATCTGGCTCTGATATGCTCGATCAAAGCGCATCCGTGTGTTATTCTTCACTTCCGAGATATCCTCAACCTTCACTATCCAATTCTCTGCCTTCTACCATACCCCCGATCATCTAGATCCTTCACATATTTTGAAATCGACCATCATCCTGGCCATCTCCACCAGAGGTCCTCGTTCACCCCCCATTTCTGTCTATTTTGAGTTAATAAACTAGTCGGAGAATCCACCTCTGAGAAATAAATTTTTTACAAGGCTTTGGAGCATTCCTGGAGATCGAGCAGAGGATTTGGAGCTTGATTTTCACGCAAAGTAGCCAGGAGCTCCAAATCACAGATTACTAATGTATGGACCTCAAAGGCTTATCAATATGATAAGGAAAACGTCAGGATCCGTCAGTGACCTTCAGGCATTGTTTTGTGACAAAGATAGATCGAGATCCAATAGACCGAAGTTCATCAATGCTGACCTTCATCCCAGTTCTTCCACGTGGTCTGCCCACAATCAGATCAAGAACGCAGCTGCCAGATCACATCAGCGTCATCCATTTTGCCCCAAAGCTGAGCCATCATATCAAAGCTACATGAATCATCATATTTACACATAATAAACACGAGCCTTGGTGAATTTTAAATCCCTATCCCTGCATTTGCTTTATTTTGTAAATAAGTCCCGTCAGAGACGTGTCAGTTTGTGGTTGTGTGAATAATTGTAATTGGCTCTTTATTATCTTTTATATTTTCTTTTGGGTCCTGTTTGAACCGAGTCACATGGAACAACATGTGCATTTATGGTGATTTTTTAATAAAAGACATGTGTATTTCTATCATTGATCATCCCTTAGAATAATTTTAATTCAACTTAAGTTCGTACCAATGCGATCATGTGCGCTACACATGCCTTCTATGGAAAATTGTAGATACACCTTTCGATTTCTTATTTGTGTTATTCACTCAGCCCCTTTAATAATTTTCTTTATATTTTTATCCATGTATTCTAGAATAACAGTTTGCTCATTAATTATGCTTAATAAATATTGATTGGCCTTTAAAACTTCCATAAAAATTCTAATAAGTTCCTCCAAATAATTTCCATCATATGTAATTTGTTATGCAAAATTAATTAGTTTTATCATTTAAAAAATAAAAACCATCAAAAAACATCCTGTTTGCATTAGAGAGTTTGAAAAATGTTTGAAAAATTCCCAAAAAATACAAAGTGTGTTTTTTGATTTGTTTGACTTTCTGTATAATTGTTTTTGTTAAATATCATAATAATACCCTAGAAATTAGAAATATAGAAAACACTAAAAAATTATAAATCATTAGAAAAATATAAAATACATAAAACAACTTGAATTAAAGCATGAAAAATTATCTTTCAATTTGTCTATATTTTTAGTATTTTTGAGTTTATTTTCTATTTTTAAAATACAAAACTTTAGCCAATTTTCTATTTAATTCAGTTTCTTTTTTAATTAAAAAACTAAAAAACTTTAAAAAAATAACAAAAATAATAAAAAATATCAAATATATATATATATATATATATGAAATTTCTTTGTATTTTTATCATTTTCTAAAAATCCAAAAAGAGTGATTGTTTTTCCTTTATTTCATTTCTTTATTTTGTTTTACTTTAAAAATTAAAAATATAAAAAATTGTAAATTAAAAATAAAAAAAATTCAAAATCAGAAAGCATAAATATATATAAATTAAAATTCCGTAAAAAATACACTAAGCTTCAAAACTCATAAAAACACCATAAGAAGAAAAAGAAAAAATTCATTAATTTTTTAATATATAATAATTCTTGGGTATTATAGCCTCCCTGAGTTCGATCCTGGTGGCTATGCAGGGAAAATAAACACCATACTCTTTTTTATTTATCTATTTGGTCTATTTTTTCATGAGAATAAAAAATTATTTTTGATTAGGGACATTTAGGGTTACATCGAAACTTGTTCTCTTTATTTCTCATTAAATAAATAAAAACCCTTATATTATCTCGAGTAATCAAGTGCATTGATTCTAGTTCCTACAAAGTTCTTGTGATTAAGTGGATTAAGGTCCAACCAAACTTCTATCTTCTGATTTTGTTCTAGACCAGTTCAATTGTCATCATCAATCCGAAAAAAGCAAATATGGAATATATTTTCTATTTTGAACTTTTAATGATTTTTGAAACAGTTTTTGCATATTTTCATGCAATTTTTGAAAACATTTTTCAAATTTTTATAAGTTTTGAAAATTTTGATAAAGGTCAATGGATGGTATATGTACAAATACTGACACGGGAATGCATGCATATTTACAAGAACTGAGTACAGAGATTTACACAGGGAATTTGCTCATAAGTTAGTTGTTAGATATTTACAGGTTTTATATACAAGGATTATAAATATGTATAAAGACTTTTATAGATATTTTGCAAAACATTTTTAAATTGGTATATTTGTAATATAAACTATGAATTTCTAAAATTTTTATACACATTCAGAGTGTATTCTTTACCGTTGATTTCCTGTATATCCTACCCAATATAGATAAATTTAACCATATTAGTGAAAATACGAAAGCACAAGTTATGGTTAAAGTATATACTTCATATATACGACCCCCTATACTTAGTGCAAACTATGTCCTCATAGTGATCAAAGAGAAAAAGGAAGGCATAACTCGTGTTGAGTATCGGTAAAGTCTATAATACAACAACTCAATAAAGAATAGGAACGATCGCCCCTACCCTCCCCCACCCCATACTTAGGATCATGTAATCATAAGTATAGCAGACTGTATACAAAATGGGGGCAATCGAGGGTAAGGATGAACAAATCAGCAGCTCGGTATGTCTCCCCCTTTACTTAGGGTAAAATATACCTAAGTATAAAACCTGATATCAACGAGTGAGGAGACAAGTGATGGGATTGAAATAAATGAAATATAAGTAAATTAAAGAAAATGATAGAGATGAGAGAATGGATAACATTACTCCCCCTATACTTAGGGTAAGAGATTCCTAAGCGTAAGTAACGACAGGAGCAATGAACTTGCAATAAAATCACTCGATTCCTTCACAACTTCTCTTATTCAATCTAAGCACTTACATGCCTTGATCTTTCCTTGGTCGATGGATCTTTGAATTGAGTCAAATCCCTAATCGAAGGAACCCATGTATATAGTATCTCATCCACCATTCCTTCTACCTTTGATCCCATTTGAACCCTCAAAATTCCCTTCTTTCTCATGTGTGAGGTTTCTTGTGACGGAAGCTCTCTCGTTGGTTAGTTTGGTATGGAGGAAGAGGCGTTCTTCCTGGTTGATCTCCATAACCAGTGAATCTTTGCCGCATGGTCAACCGATTCCTTGCTCAGGCAGGTTGATCCATAGGGTAGTGTAATCTTGGTTGCTTTTTATTCTACATTTCCTTTTTTACATTTAATTTTTGCATTTTCATCCATTGCTTTAGCACAGATTTTGGGACCTGTAGTTCATCGGAGCTCTGCTCTGGCGACTGTTTTCATCGTGCTCCCGCCTTGTGTGGAGCATACGATTCCCCTTAGTTAGATCGCTATTTCAAATGGCTCCATCGCCAGGGAACAACAGATGAAGCATTTTTGTACATTATTCTTCTTTTATTCCTTATATTTATTTGATTGTTATGACCACTTATTTCTTTGTTGATCTTCTTTGTGAGGTACTGGACATTAATGTCGACTTCTTAGGAGGATGACACACCCGATCTGACTAGGAGAAAGTAAGAGGAGACAAATAGAGTAGGAGAAGGAGAATTCTATTTCATTTTTTGTTTTATTTAATGAGAGAGTGTTTTCTTTTTATTTTTGTAAAATAAATTGCATTATTTTGGACATTGGACACTACCATACCTCACGAGGTCCGGCGCCAGGGTGTTTGTTCACCCAGGGGCCTCGTCGATTTTTTGTGGTTTTCATTGCTTTTCTTTTTCTTTTTTTCACGTGTTTTGAGTTTTTCGCCTTTATTTTTATTTGTTTTTGTGTGATTGAACTATAGTGTAGGATCTGTTTGATCGATAGAATAGGTCCAAAGCCCTAATTGAATTACACATACCTATAGTTCGCTCTTGGATCTAGTCAAATTTAATTGTTGATTATTTGGGATCAAAACCATGCGCCGCGAGAGACCCCATACAACGCTTGCAAGACCCATTGTGACAAGCACCGAGGAGTTTCCAAGACCAAACACCAGGTTTCTTTTTTAGATAGTCAGCTCTTGTTCGTCAAGTTAATAGCAACTCTTGTTCTAGGGCGCTTTCATCAGCTTGCATTACATATAAAGTAGGTTTCAATTCATGTCTAACATCCTACATGAAGAGAGCTGGAGGTAAGGTGAGCATCTCTGTCTTTGCATACATCATTGATTTACGCTTGCATTGCTTTTCCGACTGTCTCCCTTTGATTTTGACCTCTTAGGATACTAAACAAATTCATACCTCATTAGGATTCATGCATTTGTCAAAAATATCCAAAAAAGTGATAACCAATAAAATTGAGACTGTTAATTCTACTCGACCCTACAAGAAATGTAAGGACAAATCATTGTTTTGGGGAGAGTAGCCCCCTCCTTGTACATAAGTTGCAATTCAAACTTAGTGAGGCACGTACACCTAAGGAATAGAGCCCCGACCCTAGACTTGTTCATTAAGCGCTGGGGTTGGCTCTTGGGCCATGTTATTGTCGGAAAAACTTGAAGTGGTCCCAGTCATCTAGTAGGTATGCACCGCCAACTAGAACACAACCACTCTAGCTGACTGTACATGTGAGCTTGTAAATATTTGTTTTCTCACCTAACTAAACACTCAACTCATCCAACTCCCCTATACTTAGGATAAAGCACATCATAATCAAGGAAAACACACTGATCGAGGTGGCTGAGAGAAACAATAAATGAAGGGTTTTTATCAGTTGTACCCCTCTGAGATATTGCAATTTCAGTTATGCCCCTATCTTTTTGGTAATATTAGTTGTACTCTCAAACTTCTTGCCTTTCTATCACTTGTGCCCCTCGGGTTAGTTGTCGTTCATTCCCAACGCAAACGGACATAAAATTTGGGACATAACAGGAATTAAATTAATAATAAAAGCTGAATATGTCATTTTTCATCCTCTTCTTCCTTATTCCCCATCCTCTTCGTCTTCCTCCCCTTCTCTTCCTCATCCCCAGCCTTCTGCTCCACTACCGCCTTATCCCCTGTCCCTAGGTGCTCCCTCTACCCCGAGCTCCTTCCTCCGCCCTCGCGTCGCCTCCTTCGCCCCAACTGCCCCAACGAATCCCCCCAGCCTCGAGCTTCTTCCCCCTGCCCCTGCCACCCCTGATGCCTGCGTGTCTCCCTCTCCCCCCGTCTCCTCCCCCCGTGCATCCTCCTGCCCCTCCAGGTAGCCCCTTGCCCTGAGCTTCTCCCCCTACCCCTGCCGCCCCCACCTCCGCCTCCCCCTGCATCTCCCCTCGTGCATCCCCCTGCCCCGTTAGGTCAACCCCTGCCTATCTTTCATATCTTCCATTTCTCCATAATGTAGCAAGCCCAAGTCCTCCATATCGACATGAGTAGAAAAGCTTTTACAGGCATCTGCAATGGGTTGATAGCATGTACATCTACATAGATTGCCAACAACATCTTCTTCTGCCTCTCTCACAGTTAGCTTGGAAAATCCTGTTGTTGCATCGAGCCTTCTACTTTTATCGGCATTGATAATAGCAGAGTGAGGAGACATGCGCATGCCTACAGTGTAGAAGCCACAATGAGAAGCATGAAATCCTGATATTCTTTTGTGAATAGAATGAAAGCCACTCTTCATTTTCCAAGTCCCTCATTTGTTGTGATTGAGGAAAATTTTATACGACAAGAAGAGTGAGACATGATCTCTGGTAAACTCTTCTACTAGCCTAGACACAGGGTCAAACATTGTAAGAAGAACAACTCATGCTCCACAACCACCTGTTATACAAAGTCAATCCTAATTAAAACTCTAACATCAATCATAGAACTTCGTAATCAATGTCATCTACTAATTGTTTAAGACGGGCGGGACTATTATGAATTTCGAATAGAAATAATGATTACTTCTATACGAAGAAATACCACAGCAACTGCTAACCTACTTTTCCTGTGAAAACGAAACATTGTCTTGCTCGTTTCATAGGAGAAAAAATTGATCCAAAAGATAAGGTGATGAGAGCTTAAAAAAGGCCATGAGGCACTCGATGAAGTACTCCACGCTGTCGATCGAACACAGTGCCCAGTCTACCTTCTTCTTGGTGCAGGGGATGGTCTCTATGGTGCAGAAGAGGCAGTGTTTCTCGGTGGAGTCCTTGATGTTGAAATCGACGAGGAGGAGGTTGTATATCTTGGAGTTGTATATCTTGGAGTGGATGTTTTCAATGGTGATTTGAAAGCTGTATATGGCATGGGCCTCAGCAAGTCAGACTCCTTCATGAAGCGCATGTCAAGGTTTTCGAGGATGATGCCATCAAAAGCAGCGAAGAAGGTAAGGATGTGGTTGATAAAGTGGTGCTTGTCTGAGGTGAGGGTATTGTCTCGATGGTGGAGATCATGCAAGAGGTCAATCTCCTCGAAGGTCCATAGGGAGGCGCTCCCAAATCTCTGAGTACTTCATGGTGGTCGGAGAAGGAAGGGTTGGAGGGTTAGGAGAAGGGAAAAAAGAGTCAAAGGGATGCCAGCTTTTTTTCGGATATGCCCCTCTTAACTATACTATGGTTTGAGAAAACCATGGTTAAGTTTAAATTACTTACGGCTAAAGTAACGGAGGGCACAAGTGATAGAATGATAAAAAGTTGGGGGAACAACTAATATTACAAAAAAGATAGGGGCATAACTAATATTGAAATATCTCATAGGGGCACAATCGATAAAAACCCATATATAAAATGAAAAAACAAAAGAGAGAATATACAAGGTGACGATATGTAGTGATTAAGAAGGTAGAAATCTCACCTTCTTACACGACCACAAAGGAATGGATCTAATAAGGTGAAATTTGAAATTGGGGTCAACATCTGACAATTCCCAATGAGGATAGATGTGGTTGAGATCCTCGGTGGTCTCAAAATGAAAAGGCACGAACTCATCAGTGGAAGAAGTAAGGTGAGTTCTGGCCTGGGAAGTCTCTGCTTTTTCTACCCTCCATGGTAAGGTATCTATAGTGTAAACATTGTGGATCTCATCAACACATCAACAAATACAGAAGAGGGAACACATAGGTATATGCTTTCTAGGTCTTCCCCTAGGAAGATGAATTCTTGGATCTTAGCATCATCCATGGTAGAACAAACATTACTTATCTCAACAACAAGGTCATAGTCCCCTGAATCGACTGCAATGGTTTGCTCTCATCAGATGTGCGTTTCTGATTGGCAATGAGTGTGGTGACCATCTCAATCGAAATGTTCTCATTGTGGGAACGAAAGCGTATCTCTCCAGATCTATAATATATAAGGTCCTTCACCATAACGAGAAAAGGCCAACCCATGATGATTGGAGTGTGCTCCATAGAGGTGGAGGTCTCCATGGTCAATACAACAAATCAATCATGTAGCTCAAGCCTTGGATTTGAATGACAATGTTTTCAAGAATACCATTCGGTCTATTTATTGATTGATCAACGAATTGACAAAACATCCTGATTTTCTTGAAAGGCCTGAGATTTAGTGTCTCAATAAGAGAGAAAGGTATTATATTAATTGATATGTTGTTGTCAAGGAGATTGTGATCAAAATAATGATCAAATATGACACATCTAACAAAGGGTGTACTCGAGTCCATTTTCATGTTAGGAAGACGGTGAGTGATGGCATGGGTAGTGACCAAGGTCAGAATGTGGCACTCAGTCTGATATTTCTTCCTTTTCTTGGGTGTAGGTCCAAGAAAAAGGTTCATGGCCTTTCGAAGTGGAGCATCAAAAATATCCTGAATAGCCACCACCAGTTCAGGGTTGGTCAACATATTTTTTATTTTTTTCTATTTCTTCCTCATTAGGGAAGAAGTCGAAATCAGTGTATTCACAATGATGACTAGAATCACACTGCACAATGGCATCCTTGGGAGGTAAGGTGGTGGGAACTGTTATGTGTGTATGTGTGGGTAGGGTGGGTGGTACTGTGCCCTCTCCTCACAATATGTCATGGCTAGGTGTCTCCTTTTTTTCTTTTTGGGTTTTTATATTTTGTCCATTTTTTGTATTTTTGGTGACTGTGATCTCCCATGAGTGGTCACTCGTGACTCCATCACACCAGAAGGTAAAGAGACAATGTGTCATTTATTCTAATCAGTGAGGGTTTCTATCCTCTTCTACATTCGCTCCACTAACCATGTCACGTAGTCAAGAGTTGGTTCCAAGGGAGGACAATCCAATAGTGTACCATCAGTTGCTCTACTCAAGGTGTAAATGTGTGTAGTGATAAAAACACACAAAAAACACAAATAAAAGACCCATTAATTCATCAATTCAATATTGTGAAGACCATGAAGGTTCAGTCTTCTATCTTTTTTGTTTTAGAGTTAGGTGAAAAAGAAATTATTTGGAAGTCGCATGTGCAGCCGCCTAGAGTAATTATGTTCAAGTCGTCAAAGCACACTTTCTTGAACAACAAACCAATGTTGTTGGGCTATTTAGAGGATCCTAACATCTGGTCTTGGAGGAGCCTCTGGTGTCCGACAAGTGGGATCCGACAATCGTTGTATCATCCTTCTCTCGACACTCAACTAGTGAACAACCAAATCAAGCAAACAATCAACCCACAATAATGATAATGTAATGCAAAATGTGTGAGTCAAAATTTATTTTTATGTTAACTCTAAAAAATATGTGTATAGCGTATAAGTGTAAAGTGTTGAACCATATAGAGCAAGGGGAATAGAATAATTATTGCCTATACATTTATTGTTTTTTATCTTTTAGCTTTTTGTTTTTTGTGGGTTTTTTATTATATTTAACTTTTTATGGATTTTAAATGTTTTGTACTTTTAGGTTTTTAGATTTTATAATTTTTATTTTCTTTTTAGTTTTTTTATTTTAAATTTCTTTTTATTTTAAAGATATAATAAGTATATATATGTAATAATAAGTATAATATAACCACTACAAATGATATCTATATATATATATAAGAAATATAGAAAAATATAGAAAATACAAGTACAGACCTCTTTTTAAGGCTTTAGAATATATTGAAGGTATATAGAATTAATTATAAAAGTAAAAAACTATCAATATGTATATATAAGATATAAAGAGTTTTATATTTGTAAATATAACTATACATAGACAAATTCTATAAAATAAAATGTTTTTGTGTTTTAAATATTTTCTTTATTTTTAATTTTTTATATAATTTTTGCTAATACAACAAAATATGGAGTATAAAAATAGGTCGAATGTTCTAGGGTTTTTACAATTGAAAATTAGTAAAAAGTCCTTTAAAACTATTTTTAATTTATGATATATAGTAGAAATAAAAATATATTACAGAAAACGTTTTTTTGGATTTTATGGAATTTTTACAAATTTTTTTATGGTTAGGAGGGTCTTTAAATTTTTAGTATTTTCCTTTTGTATTTCTTTGTGATTTTTGGCCTGGAGCTATAAAAAAATAGTAATAAATATATTCTATTTTGGAATTTTTAAAAGTGATTTTATTTTTTAAATTTTTAAATATAGACCAGAAATAAATAAACTCATAAATGATTTTTAATAAATGTAAAATGCAAGTAAATGCAAAATAAAATATGAGCATGAATAATCAACATATCATGCATTTACTATAATTTTCCCAACATTTTACAAGTACGTGACCTATTAAATTAAATAAAAATGAAACAAAATAAATAAAGGCCTACTAAGGGTATTTTGCAATAAAAATATTCTATAGGGTTGCCACACAAAATGCTCGGAAGTTTTAACACTATTTTACAAATATTAAATACTGAATAAAAAATACAAAAGCAGAGAGGGCCTAGGGTCAATTTGCCCACCTCCCATGGGCATCCATGCGAGGTGAGCTAACACTAGACCTATATGTAATACCAAATAACTTCTTGGGGTCCATGTAATTTTTACCAAAACTTTTAAACTTCACTTAATATTTATAGGACTAATAGTTAAATACAAAAATGTAGGGGCATATTATACAATTACCCACTAAAAGGCCCTTGGTTGGGTGGCTCCTAGCGGTCCACGTGGCTTGATCAACGATTGAGGATGTGCATCACTTCCATTAAACTCATGGGCCCAGATTATATCTGGGCCCAATGATTGATCCGATGGTTGGGAGGCCAACTGGAAGATCGTGGAAAATGATTTCTTCTACGATCTTTGATCTTTGATTACTCTGTCCTCAGACCTCCTTCTTCCCTGCTGATGGTCCCAATCGATTTTTGGGACCGTTCCGCATCCGCAAGAGGGTCAGTTGAGTACGGGCCCCGTCGGAAGGGGCTTGGAGGTCCAAGCTCCAGGAGCTCCTGATTTGAGCTTCAGGATGGTGCTCCGGTACATGCACAGAATGCTATGAGATAACAAGGGGATCCTTCTCGACACTAAATGAACCTGAATAGCTAGGAGAATGAATAGAATGATCGAGCTCCGATGAAGGGAAATGGAGCAAGCTCGGATGGTCTTCAATCTAAACATGATCGAAGAGGGAACAAGTGGAGTTGATGGAGAATTGAGTGGGGGACATGATAGAATGAAGATGGTGGGTCAAAACAATGGGTGCACGATGAATTTGGGGATGGAGCCTAGTGCTCCGATGATTTTTACTCTTAAAATTAGTTGAAACTGTAGTCTATTTAACAAAACTAAAGTTACACCTAAGATACTAGAATGAAATGTAATGAAAACACAGAAGGAATGTATCTCGAACCTGCTTGTGGCGGGGAGCAGAAGAAGGTCGTTCGGGCTCGCATTTGTGGGAACTGGATCACCACCTCCGACCAGTTTTCTCTACACCAACACCTCCAAAGAGATCCTGTTGCCACTAGGGACTTCAAATAATCGAGAATAGGGGTTACAAATGGGAAAAAAGGGATCAAAATCGAAAAGGGGATGGAGGAGCTTTATTTATAAACATGGTGGAGGAGGCTTATTAACCTTGGATTTCTAATATATTGGGGTTATGTACAAAGGGTAGAAGGTTTTGTGTGAAATGTCTTATCAAAAGGAGCGATGGGTCACCCAGGAAAAAAGGAAGAAGATGGGGGTTCCATCATTCTGACAGGGTAGGTGGCTTGGGTTGAAGAGTTGACCTGAGGTCAACAAAGGGAACCCCCAAATTGGTCCATGTGGACCAATAAGGAAAATCAGGGCACTAAATTCCTTGTTAATTCGATATGAAATAGTATATGATTTTATTAATTATAGGTTAAAAATAAAAATGTTTAATATTTTATGTAGTATATTATTTTTTATTTATTTTTACAAGTTAATTTATTAGGTGCAAATATTTACATGTATATATGTATGTATACATGTATTTAGTATATTTTATTTTTATGTTGAATTTGAATTTTATTTTCCTAATAACCAAATTTATGTATTTTTAACTTATTTTATTACACTTTTACATATTTTTATTATATTTCTTTGATTTTATTTATTTGCTTAAATAATTAAGTATATATGTTATGTAAGTACATTATAGGTATAGTGTACCTATATATTAAAGTACCTTAATTATTTTATGATTTTTAATGGTTTTTTTATTATAGAAATATATTTTGTTTAATATTTACATGTATATAAAAATATAAGAAAGTGAAAATGTAAAGAATAAATATGTTGAATTTTATATACAAGTATGTTGCACAGTGAGGGACCAAAAGCCAACTTTTACCTTAACTCCAAATCAAATGAAACCACCTTCATTAAATAGACAATTTAATTTTATGAACAATAAACGTGAGTTTTGTTAATTTTGAGTTAGTATGGAGAAGAAACATGTATGTAGAGTTTTCTTTACTGCTTTTTATTCTTTGTGTCGCGGGTACACCGTGCATTATTTTTGAATGAAATATTTTTTTTATTTTTCTTTGTATTTTTATATACAAAATTCATGTAGAGGATTTATTAATTTGAGATATAAAAATAAGAAAATAAAATTGATCCCAAAAATATTATTGATGAGTAGAAAATAAGGTTTTTTAGTATTTTTTGTACAATTAGTATGCCCTATCTCCCCCAACTTTATTTCTTATCTATCAAGTCATTATGATGACTGGGTCTTAGGGTCTAGGACCCCTCATTGTCTTCGACACTTCAATTTTTTCTTTCATTTCCTTTATTCTTTTATTTTGGAATTAAATATAATATTTTCTATAGTATTTTATACAATATTTTATGTGAATTATTGAGTATTATTTTGCACAAATTAGTGCTATATACATGCATTTAGCTAGGGATTTAATGCAAAAATAAAAGTATAAACGTGATGAAATTGAGACCCATTCCCCCTCCCCACCCCATACTTGCCTCTACTAGTCCCTTGCAAACACTTATGGCTATAAGTGTAGAAAAAAGTAAATAAATAAAACAAAAAGAAAGTACTTGGAATAATTTTTTACTTTTAAACTTGTCTTCATGAAATCGAAGTTTGGAGCTCAGTTAAGACCATTGGATTCTTGGTTTGTTCGGAACTACATTAAAGTTAGGAAGTTTGACACAACAACCCTTAGGTTCTAACCCCGTTATCCAGTTCAATTCATAGTTTGGTCAAAACCATCCTTTCAGTCACATACTCTCGCAACCTTGAAATGACAAGTACCATGTGTGTGAATTTGCTAGCTCTTCCTAGATAAATCATTGAACTATCAAGGAGTCTCCTCCTCTAGCAACTCATCTTTGAGGGGACATGTATTTCCTTCTCAGGTCAAGTGTGTGCTAGTTCACAAGCGAAAAAGGAGAAGCTAAAAAATTGGGAAAGGAAGTGGGAAGGCACCACTGTAGTTGCATTCCCTTGTGAAGCTCGATCAGTGTAACTGAGTCTTCACCAAGAAGCAGGCTTTTTTCTCAACGCTCAAATTTTGTGCACTTTTTTTGTAGGCTTCTATTGGATATTTTTCTTTATATTCATTGCTCTGAATTCTTGTTTTGCCCGACAGATATAGAATCTTTAGGTCCTCCCATGTTTTGGGGTCTTGGAAAAAGTTGTGTTAGCAGACCATTCCTCATTCACAGCATTGTTTCAATCCGGTCTCCAGCCGTTAGATGTCCTTGCTAACAGAAGAAGTGGGTTGAAGTATATGTTTCGGCAGTCCCCAAGAATAATTCCTGAGCCACACCTGACGAAATGGCCAAGTATCATCCTGCCTTAAACTACAAGATCTTTCAACAATCCATCTAGGTTGAGCTAAGTGATGAGTCTGAGGTTTCTAGTCAAAACATTGTCTAAAGAGTCGTACGGTTAACATGAAGGGTTCTAGTTAGACACATTGAATCAACTCATGAATATAGTCTCTTGGAAACTAAAGAATTAAGTCAAAGTGATTTGAAACATCTCAATTATAATCCTTACTGGGTTCCTTTGAAATTAAGTGGATTAAGGTCTAGACCGAGCTCCAATCTTCAAATTTTATTTCTGATTTGTTCAATTTGTCCTGCTTATTCTAAAAAAATGCAAATTTTCCATGTACAATGCAAGAAGAATATTTTGTGAAGCAATTTTCTGATTTTGAACTTTTATGGAATTTTGAAAAAGTTTTATAATTTTTTATGTTGTTCTTTGAAAATATTTTGCAAATTTTTACGAGTTTTGAATTTTGAAATTTTTAGATACTTTTGGAATAAAGGTTAATGAAAGAGGTATGTGCAAATATTTACACATGAGTGCATCGATATTAACAAGAATTAGTTGAAGAATTTACACTAGGAATTTATACATGTCAAGTTAGTTGTTATTTTATAGGTTTTATATACAAGGCTTGTAAACATTTTTATTTGCTAACATTATGTATAAGGTTATCAAAATAACTTAAAAATATTTTTCAATCATTTTGAAAACATTATGTCGAACATAATTTTTACAAAAATTTTGTAAACATTTACAAAATTTAAAAATCATGTTGCGAAGATTTTTCAAAAGTATGTATAGATTTTCAAAATATTTTTATAACCATTTTCCAAATCATTTGTAAACTTAATTTTCAAAATATTGTACTCAAACAAATGAAAAAGATTTTTCCAAATAAAAAGTTTTTACAAAGGTTTGAAAATATTTTATAAAAGTTTTTCCAAACGGTTTTCAAAAGGGTTTTCAAGATATTTTCTAAATATTTTTCAAATCATTTTGTAAAATATTTTTAAACTGGCTTATTAATCAATATACACAAAGAATTTTGAAATTCTTTCTAAAAGTTTATATAGGTATATTCTTTACAATTGATTTATTTGTATATTCTAATCAATATAATATGTTAGCCATGTTTATTGAAAAATATGAAAGTATGAGTTACGGCTAAAGTATATACATCATATATACGACCCCACGTACTTAGCTTGAGCTATGCCCTCATAGATCAGAAACAAAACGAAAGACATAACTCGTGCTTAGTATAGCATAGCCTACACTACAACGACTAAATAAAGAATGAGAAGTCTGTCATCTCCCCTATACTTAGGATCAATTAATCCTAAGTATAGCAGATTGTATAAAAAATAGGGACGACCGAGGAATAAAATGTACAAAATCAATGGACTCTACTTGTCCCACCTATAATTAGGGTAAAATATCCCTAAGTATAGGAATAGTATCAATAGTTGAGAGAGAAGAAAGAGAATGAATAATGAATAACTCGAAGACACTCACCCCTATACTTAGGATGAAGCATATCCTACGTATAGCATAGATGAATGGGATGAGTGCAACACAGAAGAATTAAAGAATTAGGAATTGGAAATGAAAAGAAGAAAAGAAGAAAAACATTTAGTAATATTTCTAGAGGTTGCATTATTTGACTCCACTGTAGTTGTCTAGTCTTTGTCATCAAATACCACTTGAATTGAATCGACAACAGCCATAAATGTGTTGTTCTCTAAATATGTCTTCAACAATTGGTCGTTGATGATGAAGGGTTGTGCATCAGCTGACAATTCTAATATGAGGATACTTCTGTTGTCATGCATAGTCTTAACAATGTAGGGCCTTGTCCATTACTTTTAAATTTCCCTATAAAAATCTTCATTTTCATGTCAAATGACCATACTTTTTTCAGGTTCAAAGGTCTTTCTTCTAACATGCTTGTCGTGCCATCATTTGTCCTTCTCTTTGTGCATCAAGCTGTTGCCATACGCGTAATCTTGAAATTCCAAGAGGCTTGTTCAGATCCAGTTTTCTTGCTGACCACCTTTCTTTTGGATAGTATTGATTTCTTTTTTGAATAGTTCCTCATGGCCATTTGATTGAGGATGATAAGGAGAGGCGACTCAGATATCGATGACGTACTCCTTCGTTAATTTCTTTACCTCCTTGTTGACGAAGTGGCTACCCTCATCTGAAATCAGTATATTCGCTATCCCGAACCACGAGATGATGTTCTCTTTCAGGAATCTATAGATTGTTCTATTGTCTACGAGTCGAGCAGGGATACGACTCACATAATCTATGGCAGACAAGATGTATTCATAGCCCTAATTGTTAGAAAATGGACCCATGAAGTCAATGCCCTACACATTGAACACACCAGACATTTGAATGAATTTGAAGGGCATATTGTCTTTAACACCAAGGGTTTTTCCCATTTTCTGTCAGTCAGTAAAGGCTTTAGCATACTCATTCACATCCTAGAATAGTGTGGGAAACCAGAAGCCACACTGTAATATCTTAGTTGCGTACTGCTTCCAGAATAGTGTATACAGGATTCAAGCTTATGACACTGCTCGAGGACACTTGTGTACTCCTCCTGAGGAATACAGCGTTGCCAAATACAATCTACTCCTTCCATAAATAGAAAGAAGGTGTAGGTCTTCCCATTGGTAGAAATAGATGTCGGATAAGAACTTGTCCTTCTTGATTTTCATCTAATCTTGTGGAACTACCCTAAAGCGTGGTAGTTCACAACATCAGCAAACCAAGGGAGAGACCCAATGCTGAGGATGGATTCATCAGGGAAGGTCTCTGTGATCAGTGTAATGCTCATTTGGGCATCGTGGCATTCAATTCTGGATAGGTGATCTGCTACCACATTCTGAACTCTAGGTTTATCTCGAATTTCCATTATAAGTATCAGATAGCAGAGTGGTCAGTGGAAATAATTACTTTAGATACAAGAAGGTAGGATACGAACTTCTCTAAAGTGAAGACAACCGCCAGCAATTCTTTCTCGGTTACTGTATAATTTCTTTTTGTTTGATAACATGTCTTGTTGGCGTAGTGAATGGCATAGGGCATCTTATCGCTTCTTTGTCCTAGAAAAGCCCCAACTGCAATGTCTAATGCATCTATCATGATCTCAGATGGGAGATCTCAAACTGGTGGCTGTAGCACCGAAGCCTGGGTAACGAGAGCTTGTAACTGTTGAAAAGATTGGAGAACCTGTTGATCAACAATGAACTCAGTATCCTCATGTGCTAGCTCAGTAAGAGGTTGGGCAAGCCTGTTGAAGTGATTGATGAATCAATAGTAGAAGCTGAAATGCCCAAGAAATGATCTCACATTCTTAACATTCCGAGGTGGCTCTAGAATTGTGACCACATCCACCTTCGTCGGGTCGACCTTCATGCTACGTTTGGAGATGACATGGCCCAGCACAATCCCTTTAGTGACCATGAAATGGCTCTTCTCCTAATATAGTACAAGATTTACTTCACAGTATTTCTAAAGCACTAAGTCCAAGTGTTAGAGACAAGAATCTATACTATCACCATAGATTGAGAATTTGTCCATGAACACTTCAAGAAAACGGCCAACCATATCAGCAAAAACAACAAGCATGCATCTCTGGAATGTTTGAGATGCATTGCACAGACCAAAGGGCATTCTTCCTTATAAATGTGGTGTGAATACAAGGTTATATTGATCCCACAAAGATCTGAAACATTCCAAGCAAGAGCCTTGCAGTTTTTCTCCAGAACTTGAGCAATCGAGACTCTTAATCTGGGGTTAGCTTGTTGTTGTTGATGGTGAGAGGATATATATTTTTTTCACCTGCAAGGAAAGCATACTTAAGGCCTGTTGGAAGCTAATTTAATTCTGACAATGTTGGAGTTGGCTTCTTGGACACTTTTGAGATGGTGTTGGTTGGTGGATGATCTGCTTGACTCAATGAGGTGATGCTAACCTCTATCATTGTTGGATCTTATATAAATGGATTAAACATGTATGTAATGAAATCTCTGTGTCCAATTTGGCTCAAATCCTCTTTAAATATACTAATCAGTGATTCTGAATCAGTCACGGAGTCTTCAAGGAAGCATGTGTTGACTGTGTTGTCCACATCCTCTTGAGAAGAGAGGATTCCTGTGCGACAATGTCATTCAGGGAAATATGCTGATCGCTGACATCAACAATATCATAGTCTTCTGCAGCTGATTCTGACTTTTCTCCATTAGACGTGGATTTCAACTTGGCAACCATGTTCATTGTTACTCGGTCACTGCAGGAGTGAAATGTAATCTTCCCAAACCTGTAGTTAACGACCGCCTTAGTTGTTCTGAGCAATGGTCGACAAAGAATAATTGGAGTCTAGAGAAATGGTGCAGGAGAATCCATATCTAAGAACATAAAGTCTAATGGGAACCTCATGTCCAATACAGTTATGATAATGTCCTCCAACAGACCTCTGGGTCGCTTAACATATCGATACACAAACTACAGTATCATTCGTGTGGGTTTAAGAAGACCTAGATTAAATTCTTCAAGTAGCGAGGGCATGAGGTTGATTGAAGACCCACTATCAAGCAGAGTTCACTCAAACACTTAATCAAATATCTGGCATCAGATGTTGAGTGCTCCCTTGTGTTTCTTTTTCTGAGGGAGGTCACTGATTGCATTTATCGTGGCCATGGTTAGAATGTGTTGATCTCCTCAGCTATGTCTATTCTTGCTAAGGTGATTTTTGGAGGTGCATACCTCTTTTAATCCTCTATTGACTGCTGTCATGTATTTCATGGCATTCAGCAATGGCATCTTCAACGCAAGATTTTCAATAATTTCAACAATGCTAGGGTCAGACAATGCATTTTATAAATTTTTAATTTTTTTGGTAATTATCATTTCTTCTGGAAATGGAATATTCACATAAGAAAATTCAGAGTTCTGAATTACATCATCGTGTATATATGGCTGGCTAGAATAGAGGCCACCTTGCAAAATGGGCAAAAAGTTATCCACATGAGCATTGGCTTCGTCAGACTGTGTTGGTAATGTTGTTAGTTGAAGAGCCTTTGTCTACCCTACCTAATTCAAATGGATTAATGATCGAATTAAATTTGTCATTCGTTGTAGTCAGGTAAATCGAGACTGATCAAAACCACTTAGATTAATATTGAATTAAACTCAAGCGGCAAATTTATTTTACTTGGACAAGCCGCGGTCGATCTCAGGGAGGCAGCTTTCTCCTTAGGTTAATTTTAAGTTAGATTCGATATATATTTTCAGAAGAATATTTTTGGCCCTTTTCATGAAATTAAGGAAAATACAATGCAATTTCAAGCCAAATTTTAAGTTAAATCACAAATTATAGTCAAATGAGGTCCATAAATAATGAAACTTGGCTAGAATATGAAATGTCATGAAACTAACTACTGCATTTTTTGGGAATTTCTAGACTCTTAATGAATTAATTATGAATTAAAGACGAATGCAGGGTAGTTTTTTGCAAAATTAATTTTAATAAATACCAGTGTACCTTATTTTTAGAAATTAAAATAATCTTAGATATTATGTGAGATGAATACAGGAAAATTAATAGACCTAAAAAATGATGTATACTGGACTTATTAAAATTCAATTTAGCAAAAGACTAATTAATTTTTTCAGGCCTCGTGGTGCGTGCAAATGATTTGATTTTTGGGCACAATGTAGTTCGACTTAAATTAAACCTATTGTGATTTTATGATGATTTTTGGAGTAACAAGTAATTTAATAATGAATAAAAGGCACATAGTGGGCAAATCATGTCAATTTACACAAGAATATTAATAATATTAAATTCTTCAATGTTCACAAAAATATGACACGTGCCACAAAGATAAAGCACAATTTTAACCACAACATTTAAATTTTGGAATTTAAAAATAATGCTAAATGAATGCCTAAATGTGCGTGCAAACACAAGGACTGAAATGCAAGCAGAAAGTAAAATTAATTAAATTAAAACATGCATACAAGGATTAAAGTACAAATACCTATAATACTAGGGGTAGGAATGCAAAATGTCCATGGGAACACGTGCACCTCACGTGACGTCCCTAGCAATGACTGAAATGTAGTATTGAAAACTTATAGGGGCCTCTGTGCAAATTACCCAGACCACATTTAGGAGACACGTGAGATCTAGGCTCGGATGGCTTCAGAGGCTCGGACGTCGGCTCGAGTACTCTGAGCGTAAGGGTCAGGGAAGAGGCTCGGAGGGCACTACATGACGCGAGGTAGGTTGCTAGGTCGAGATTGATCCTACAGTTGCTGAAGTAAAGGATGTGGCGCACTGTAGATCCGTCAGATCGAGATAGATCTAAAGGCGGTGATGAATTCTGGAGCCGACGAGGTGGCTCGATGCGGGCTGTTAGATCCTCACGATCCAATGGAGGCTGGATAGCAAGCGATGGCGACATGTCACGACGAGGACCGTTAGATCAAGATGATCCAACGATGAATGTGCATCGCCTCCTCCAAGTCGTTGCCTCCTGCGGCGGACATGGCTGTGCTCCGATAAAGGGCTCTCGGCTCTACCGCCTTCCCCTGTGGTCGGTGAAGGTCCCTGGAGTCCCCTAAGTGGCTGGAAGCGACCGTGGAAACGTCGGGGAACCGTCGGAGTGTATGGGAGTGGTTAAGATGGTCCGCAGGTCGAAGGCGATAAAGCTCGAAGTAACTTCAGCATCGACTCCGTTCAGTGAATAAGATGGGACTTGTAGTGTTAGTAAAAGCCAAGAAGGTGCGCTCGTGTTCGTGGGAGTGCAAGGGGTGACTGGAGGCATGTGTCATGAAGCGATGATCGGGAGGTGGTGCTCTTCTGCCGCGACCAGCGGAGCTATGATCGAATATGGTGCGACGTGTCGTGAAGGTGACCTCAAGGTGCCGCGAAGATGAGAGCTCCAAGGCAGAGCTCAGGCAATGGTTGGTGTATGGTGGAATCGATCGAGGACGACGAGAAAATTGGGAGAAGATCGAGATGAAAAGAGGATGAAGATCGGAGGAGGAATGGATGAAGCTACCTGGGAATGGAGGCTCAGGGAAGAGCTTCCAGTCATCGCTCTAGGGTCGGTAGCGGCCAGAGCTCGTACAGCTCGTCGGAAAACCTGTTGCATAGCGTAGCTACGCCATGGATCTCGCCGGAGGTGGACCACCATCGTCGCTCGATTTCGTGCCTAATCGGTGTCACCGATGGGTAGAGGATAGCTCCGTTTTACCTAGTGCTAGGGCGGATAGCTGTGAAGGTGTCCGACGGTGGAGTATTTAAAGGAAGAAGGCGATGGGAGGCGTGATGTTCGTGGAGTTTGTGGAGCGAAGGAGATGGGGTCATGGTGCGTGTGGGGGCTAGAGAGGATGAGGGACGTGGGGTATCCATTTTGGGGCGCTCAACGGGCAAAGATGGTAGTTGCTATGGTGACGAAAATAGAAAGGGCGAGGAGATGGAGCGTGAGGTAGGCGAGGCTTCCTCGGGAGGAAGAAACGATGTCATAGCCGTTGGATATCATGATCCAAGGGCCAGGAGGTGGGCACGAGGGAGCGGATAGGATTAGATCCTGGTGATGCAATCAAAGGGCGCTGGTCTCACCACGTGGCGGGATGTGGGCGCAACACTGGCAAACAACCACGATTAGGTCTGGGAGTGGAATCGTAGGGCTGGAATCACAACGGAAATGAACGACTAGGATCTGTGGACATAGAGGATGATTGGGCGACTATGGGCGTGACACGTGGCAGGCGGAGCGTTAAGCGCTAATGGGCGATGGAGATTAAATCTGGTCTTTGATCGGATGGTCGACGATGAAGCGGGAATGAGCGGTTGAGATCTTATGTGCATGGAGGTGATCTTATGGTGTTGGAGTGCGTGAGATGCAGGCGCTGGTGAGCGGGCCAGATGCGATCTAGGCCCAGATTAGACACTTGTGAGATGATGTGGTGTAAACGAGTGAGATCTGGAGGAAGGGAGAGCCATCGGACGGTGGAGAATAAGAGACGCGTGGCGAGCAGATGAGTGGGCTGCGTGGTGCAATCAGAGGGCGCCACATGGCCCAATCAGAGTGGTCGAGGAAGAAGGTGAAATAAGAGGGGGCCAATTGCCAAATTTAGAAGAACTCAAAACATGAAATTGTAGATCTCGATGAGATCTACAAGTTTTAAGTTGATCAAAAATGGAAATGAGGTCGAATAAAATGATAAAATACAAGGGCAAAAATATACATACATATAGTATACAATGGGGGCCCAAAACCCAAGTTTTGCATACGAGATCCTCTTTAAATGAAATTGGTCTCATTTTGAAGGTCTCTTAATATATATTATTCTAAAATTAAGTAGATCTAGATCGAAGGCTGTATAACAGAGAAATGTGTACTATAAGGTCTAGGGTCTCAAACTTGGATTGGGGTTTTATTGGTCAATTATACAAGTTAGCGTTTTTTTGGTATTTTTATTGGTTTTATTGTTAGTAATATAAATAGTATAGAGTGATTTTATGGGATTTAGAATTAGTGTAAAATATATACAAATGAGTGATTTTTACAAGTGACTTTGGCTTCTTATTTAATGCAGATGTGAATGCTAATATGCAAATGTTATCAATGCATGAATGAATGCTAATTATGCAACATTCGTGGATATATACCTCTAATTACTTGGGAACAAGGCTCTATTTTAACCTTTTAGAGTGATGAATCATAGATTCATCAACCCCCTATGCTTAAACCTTGCTCGTCCCCGAGCAACTAAAATGAATTACAAAAGTGAAATGAGATTGGGTTCCATACCAAGGTCATGAACAACAATTGAAAATGGAGCTTGACTAGACCTTTGGATTAATTGTGTGGTGGAACCTTAATGGGATCTGAACGTAAGACCTAACAGACTTCAAGTTCCACAAGTCTTCTATTCAAGACTCCTCAACAGTCAAGTCAGAACAAATCTTCAAATGCAAATTTCTGATGACTGTGATTCTTACTTGTACTGTGTAAGTGAAAGATAGCTCTCTACATCAGAAATGACTAAGAAGCAACCTCCTCTAATAAGGCAACTCTAATTCCCTGATCCAGTAACTCTTTCCTCGAGGAGCGGGGTATTCCCTTCTATGTTCAAGTGCAACCAGCTCAAGAGGAGGGGGTGGAGAAAAGAATGGACAGTAGCCAGTGTAGCTACCTATCCCAGGATGCCTGGCCAGTGTAGTCAAGCCATCCAGCTGAAACTTCTTGCTAATATACATACTCCGACAGGCATTTAATTCTCAATCTGGCCTATCTAATTTTTTGGAGTTCTTGCAAAATTTTTTTCAAACTATATACAAGGTGCAGCATGTACATCGAGTTTTTCCTCTTGAGCCAGTAGACTATTCCTCTTTTGAAGCATTATTGCAACCAACAGCATCCCATCCTTAGATGTCAACACCACCAGACTATGTTGAGATGCACTACCCTCCCTAGAGGAGGATGAATGTTTCCACCCATGTGCTACTCCAAGCTAAAGGATTCTATCTCCTCACTACCTCTTCATTAAAGAGCTACGTGCATGATGCTTGTCCAAGTTAGGTTAATGTCTAAAAGAATCATGCGTGTGCATGAGATATTCTACTTAGACTAATCAAGATGACATGTGAACATAGACTTGCGAACTCAAAGAATTAAGTCACTTGACCTGAAAAATCTTAACTCCAGTTCCTATAAGGTTCCTCTGAAATTAGGTGGATTAAGGTCAAATCAAGTCCCTCCTCGACATCTATTCATAATTTGGTTACGAACCCAATAACATTTCACTTTGCATATGATGGATATGCAGATGCGGTGAAATGATATGCTATGAAGATGAATGCAAGACTCTTTTCTTTTCTTTTTAAAAGCAGAGATGATATGCAAGAGTAAATAAGAAGCCTTTGATTGATTTTTTTCAGTTTTTACCCCACCCCATAATTATTGTATAGTATATACAAACATACGCAAAAGTACGAGCTATGGGTAAAGTATATATGTAATACATACCCGCCCTCCTATACTTAGCGTGTGCTATGTCCTCAGAGCACGAGAAGCGAGGAAAAAGACATAGCTCGTGCTAGACATAGGAGAGCTAAAATAACAAAATGTAAAGAAGTTGTCCCACCCCATATACTTAGACTCTGACAGCCTAAGTGTAGAAGAAGATCAAAAATTGGGCGGACGAGGTCAAGAGTGGAAATGAATGAGTTTATACATGATGGGCATCGGTTCCCCCTATACTTAGGCTCAGGTCAGCCTAAATATAGGACATGAGTAAGTATGAGGACCGTTGAAATCTGAAGGATATACAATGAATGGTGAATGGACTCGAGACACTCTCCCCCCTATACTTAGAATCTAGTCATCCTAAGTATAGTCATGAAAAGACAAGGAGCCAGGGAGAGTGATTAGAGTTGCGGGAGTGAGGCAAAGAATATACATGGAAGGGCGAGTCTATACAAGGATCGCGATCTGAATCTTTTCGATGCTACTGTTGGCGAGAGGTCACTGTTGCAAGGTCTCATTAGCGGCTTTATGTGTGTCTACTGAGTCTGCCTCGTGCATGAATACAATCTCTTCAACATGGACTAACTGTTCATTGGGCTCGACAAAGTGTTTTAGAAGTTGTCCATTAACTAGGGATGTATGTGCTCGTCCACTTGGATTTCAGCTTCCATTGGAAAACCTTCAGCCTCGCATTGAACAACCATACCTTCTGTTCAGGAACAGAGGTCTTTCATCTGATATATCTATCATGCCAATGCTTTACCTTGTTCTTGTACACCAAACTATTGTCATATGCTTCGTTTCTGACTTCTACAAGCTCATTCAGATCTATCTCCCTTTGTTTCTGCCCTAGGAGTGTGTTCTAGTTGACCTTCTTGATTGCCCATTCAGATTTGTGCACTAATTCAGCTGGCAAATGGCACAGCTTTCCAAATACCATCCTGAATGAGGAGGTTCCTAATGGTGTCTTGTAAGTTGTCCTATAAGCCCAAAGGACATGATCCAAGATCTGAGATCAGCCCTTCCTGTCTAGGCGGACAAGCTGTTGCAATATGGTTTTCACCACCCTATTCGACACCTTAGCCATGCCATTGGTCTGTGGGTGGTAAGGACTAGCGACACGGTGTTTGATGTCGTAATCCTTTCAGAGCTTCTTCACATCTACGTTCACAAAATGTCTACTCCCATCAAATATCTATACTTTGGGGATCCTGAACCTAGATATGATGTGATCTCTAATGAATTTACAAACAGTTCTGCAGTCTGCGTCTCGGGTTGGGATAGCCTCCGCCCACCTTGATAGATAATCTATAGCAAGAAGGATATATTCGAATCCATGGATAACCGGGAATGGGCCCATGAAGTCAATGCCCCATGCGTCAAAGGCATCATAAATGATGACCGGCTGCATCAACATCTCATCCTTGGAACCAACGGTTCCTCCCATTCGCTGACATACTGGGCACGACTTCACAAAAGTGAGCGCATCGTGAAACTGAGTCGGCCAGTAAAAGCTACATTAAAGTACCTTCCATGCGGTCATCTTCCCGGAGTGGTGTCTTCCTGCCTCCAGACTGTGGCATAAAGTAAGGACACTCTGATATTCCTCCTAAGGAATACACCTCCTCCAAACACAATCTGGTCCTTCAAAGAAAAGGATCTGATCCTCCCAATGGTAATGTCTTGAATCCGACTTGAGTCAGTCTATGTGGCTCTTGCGTCAGTCTTCGGGAACTTTCTTGGAGACAAGATAATTCACGATACTGGTGTACCATGGGAGTGAGACGATATAAAAAACCAACTCGTCATGGAAGGAGTCTCGAATAGGCGTATCATAAGAAGCATCAAGATTTTCGAGACGGGGCAGTTGATAAACCACTACATTTTTCTTTCCAGGTTTATCTCTAATGTCAAAATCAAATTCCTGTATGAGTAGAATCCACCTAAGAAGATGCGCCTCCGCGTCCTTCTTTTCCATTAAATGTCGTAGTTTTGTATAGTTTGTGAACACAATCACCATGGATCCAATTAAATGAGATCTGAACTTATCGAAGCCGAACACTACCACAAGCATCTCCTTTTCGGTAACCGTATAGTTACGTTGAGCAGTATCAAGTACTTTGCTTGCATAGTGCATGGCAAACGGGAAGCCATCCCTCCTCTGTCCTAACACAACCCAACAGCAAAATCGGAGGCGTCCATCATGATCTCAAAAGGAAGAGACCAATCTGGGGCTTCTAGGATAAGGGTGTCAATGATCATCCCTTGTAATTGCTTAAAGGTCTCAAGACATTTATGATCAACAATAAACTCCACGTCTTTGCTTAAAAGCTCGGTTAATGGTCGGGCAATCTTCGAAAAATCCTTGATAAATCTCCGATAAAATCCAACATACCCGAGGAATGATCGCAACTGTTTCAAGTTGGTTGGTGGCTGGAGTCGTCTGATTATGTCCATCTTGGCAGGGTCAACCTCCATTCCTCTCTTGGAGATGACATGCCCCAACACAATGCCCTCTGTCACCATGAAGTGACTTTTCTCCCAGGAGAGCACCGGATTAACCTCGCAACACCGTTTGAGGACTCGGTCCAGATTCCTAAGACAAGAATCGAAGGAATCACCATGGACCGAGAAGTCATCGATGAAGCATTTCGGTGAATACTACAATCATGCACCTTTGAAATGTACCAGGAGCATTGCATAACCCAAAAGGCATGTGCCTGAAAGCATAGGTACCAAAGGGGCATGTGAACATGGTTTTCTCCTGATCCTCAAGAGAAATGGCTACTTGATTGTAGCCCGAGAACCCATCAAGAAAGCAAAAGAATTCTTTTCCTGCTAGTCTCTCTAAGATCTGATCAATGAAGGGTAAGGGAAAATGATCCTTCTTCGTCGCGACATTCATGCGTTTGTAATCCACACAGACACGCCACAACGTCGCGTCGCGATCTCCTCTCCGTCCTCATTGGTAGTCGTTTGAATTCCCGACTTTTTCAGGACAACATGGATAGGTGCCACCCACTTGGAATCGGAGATGGGGTAAATGAAACCCCCGTCACACAATTTCTCTATCTCCTTCTTCATGACCTCTCGTAAATTTGGATTCAACCTACATTGGAATTCACGAGAGGATTTAGCCTCATTTTCTAAGTAGATATAGTGCGAAGACAGAGCGGGATTTATCTCATGGAGATCGGAGATGCTCCAGCCTATCGCCTTGTGGTTTTTTCTCCAGGATCTCTAACAAGCGAGATTCCTTCTCCTCAGTCAATCGTGAGTTGATGATGACTGGAGACTTCCTCTCTTGTATCGCAAGGAAGGTGTATTTAAGTGTTGTGGGTAAAGGTTTGAGATCATGTAAGGTGTGATCATCAAGGAAGTCTGGCTCAATCAGTTGTGGCTCTGTGCTAGTAGTGGTTGGATCTCTCTTTGAAGTAACTGCCACCAACTCATTCAGCTCTGGAGTCAGATCATCAAAAGTCTCCAAGCAATAAGAAAAAGCCACGTCCGACTCATCATCCTCATCTTGAGATTGTCCTAAAGAGGGAAGGACTGACAGGCCTAGCTGGGCCTCTACATCATCGAAGATGTAGGGGGATGCTCTTTCTACGCCGTACTTGTTCCTAAGGTTCTCGCAAACGGTCTCATGCACAAGATCGTCTCCAGAGGAGATGGACTCATCGGTGCTGGTTGGGTTCTGTCTCCATGGCCCTACATTGTCTACATGAACGCAATATGCTTCAGACGAAGAGTACTCAGTGATGGATTCGGAATCTGGACTCTGCCACTTTGTTTGCATCATCTCAAGTTCCTCATCTCCTCTTGGAATTTTGAACTGAATCTTCCCGATCTTATAATCAAATAAGGTCCCTATTGTTCTGAGGAAGGGCCTTCCTAAAATGATATGGGAATATTTCCAATTTCGAGGGGTGTTCATATCAAGGACTGTAAAGTCCACCATGTACTCCTGACCCTCTACTTTGATGATAACGTTCCTCAAATCTCCCTGTGACCTCTTGGTTGATTTATCTGCAAATTGGAGTAATGCTCTGGATTTCCTAAGAGGTCCTAGATTTAGCCGCTCATAGAGGGTTGTAGGCATCAAGTTAATAAAGGATCCATTATCTAGGAGAGTGCGTGCAAACGCGGTGTCATCGACATGACTCACCACATAATGGCCGCCTGTGTCCCTTCATTTCCTTGGAAACGCATTCTTTATAGTGCAAGTAGTGGCTACTAACAGAACGTGCTTCTCAACATAGCTTTTGGTCTTCCTGTTGACCCTATTACGTGTGCATATCACCTTAAGGTACTTTTAGAATGCAGGTGTCATGTCCACATACTTATAAAAGGGGATTGTGACCTTGATATACTTATTGCATAACTATGCCATCTCAAGGTCATCTTTTTGGATTTTCTTTGTTTTTTTTCTTTACTCCCTTAAGAGCATTGGGGAAAGGGATTATTGAAGATAACTCAGATTCTGTCTCTCCGGGATTTTCATTAAAGCAGGAAACTGAGTTCTTTACAAGACTCTAACTCTGACTCTGACACTGACTCTGACTTGTACGAAAAAGAAATTCTTTTGGTGAAACAGGTGATGCATCTTCCTCAACTACTGGGATGCCCTCCTCAGATGGAGGTGCGGGCTCTTCATCGATTTCACCGGACTCATTGCTGGTGCTCTGCTCCTTCTTCTTCAAGGACTTAGAAATCCTCTTCTTCTGTTGGTGGTGCTGCTGCTGCTGCTCGTCTACCTCCAAGTTCTCCTCAGGAAGAGACATGGCGGTGTCTTCCTCCTGTGCCTGTGCCTGATCAGGTACGATCACGGTCCTTCCGCTCCTGAGGGACATATGATTACCATTATCGTACTGATGAATCTCAGATTCATCATTCTAGATGTCATTAATTAAGCTCAGATCCCTCAAAATCATTAGCATTTCTTCACTTATTCTGCATAATTAGCTTTCATGCATTTTTTAATAAGAATTGCATTTTAGCACACATTTCTGCACAAAATAAGAAGTTAAAAATCCCAGCCAAAATTGACCTGTAAATAGCCTAACTTCCCTGATTTTCAACTCATTCATGCTAAATCCAAATGACACAAAACAACCCCCACTGTGTACATATCACTCACAAGAATCAATGAAAAACACAAAAAAATCATTAACCCAAATAAGTAGACCAACAATCCAAAACCTAGTTTCAGGATTTTCGAACTAAAAAACTCATATCTTCCCCATCCAGTGTCCGTTTTAATCCTACCCACTTTTGAACTAATGTACATCCAATTACCTACAAAACAAGATCAAGTTCAAGTGAATCGAAGCACATATGTGAAAGTTGGGTTTTGGGCCTTTTTTTGTACATTTTGTATTTTAACGGTTTTTGATCTATTATTTTATGTGCATACTAAACCTATTTTAGTTGATTTCTTTTTCATTTGTCTTCTTTGATAAAAGTTTTATTAAAATGCGTAAAAATTCAAATTCAAATTTAGCTTGAAATCAAAGAAACAAATTGGGTCTGAGTCATCATTAACCAATTGTACAAAATTGGTCTTTTTCATATTTTATTTTATTTCTTCATTTTCTTAATTATTAAAAATTAAAAAAATAGACTAATGTGTAAATAATTATTTCTTATTTTACCATATTTTTTTGGATTTTTATCTGGTTTAAAAGTGACAGAAAAGTTATAAAACCTAAAAATATAGGTATTCTATGTACATGGGATACCCCAAAAATATCACTTTGTGCAATTGATCGATTTTGGTTTTGATGTCTTCATAAAAGTTGTAGATCTCATTGAGACGAGCAATTTTAGTGAGAAACCTTTTCGATCCGAGGTCGTTTGCTATTTATTTTCGATTTTACAAAGTATTTTTTTTTTCGATTTTTGTGGTGCTGACACGTGGCCGCTCTTGGAGCCGCCACGTATAAGACATTTTTTAAATTTTTATTAATTCGTTTTTATTTAAAAATAAAATAAAATTAAAGCCGTGCATGTGTGTGGCACGTTCCTCCCAGGCACGCGCTACGCACGTGCTCCTCCATGCCCCCAATCGTCGCCACGTGTCGCATGGAGGGACGTCCGATCTAGGCCGATCGGACGGCACGTGGTCTTCTTCCTCAACAGGCCACTTTCTAAATCTGGAAGTGCCTCCTGCCCTTTGGGACCTTCGTCCTTCTCGCCGCCACCGTGAGATCTCCGCCAATCAGATCCTCGTCTCTGCCCCTGCATCTTCATTAAGCAATCAGACCGTTAATCGAATCTCGTCTCGCACATCTCGATCTCGTCAAATCTCAAGCTATTCGACCCCCTGTGAATCCCCCAACTTCTATCTCCATCAGCCGCTCCTCAGCTATAAAAGCTTCATCGCCGCCCAGACCATCATCATCCGCCGATAGTTCCAGGCAAAGCCCGGTTGTGACAGCACTAGGGCTCCCTCACCGGCGAGATCCGAGGGCCACGCCCCTCGTTGCAGACGTGGTACCTCCCCGACGACCTGCCTTAGCTCCGGCCTCCTACAACACCCGTAGAGCCAATGTCTCCAACACCGCCAACAACCGTCTACGACAACAACGTCAACCACCATCTCCACAAGCTTCTTCGTTTAACTTCCACCTTCAGCATCTTCACGCACGCCACCGCATCGTTCTTCGAGCTTCGACACCCGTCCTAAGCTTCATCGACTTCGTTAGTCGACCATTGTCATCCTCGCCTTCGACGCTTCCAGGCTGCTCTGGAACTTCACCATCCAGGACCCCGTTTGTCAATGCCACACCGCTCCAAATAAGAATCGGCCACCGACTCTGCCTTTCCACTAGACAATGCCACCAGCGTCGGGAACCAACCCCGTGACCCCTCGTACGTGAGGTGCACATTTACGATAACACCCCTGGGGCTTCAGCTATTCACATTTCATCCCCAGGATCATGTGCTCCGCACGTGATCGCTGGGTTAATTACACCCCCCCTGGAGTTCCTTCTATTCGTACTTCAGTCCATCTACCCCAACGGTCACTTGTATCACACATGACCTGTTGGGAATTTTGCAGAAACCCCCCGTACTTATAAGTAATTATAAAATAGTCCTTACTGCATTTGTCTTGTTTATAATTATTTAATTATTGCAAAAATACCCCTGTGTTCCACTTTTGTTTTAGACCTCTACACGACGTTATTTTTTTCATCCAAAAATAACATTTTGTTCATCAATTAATTCTCTACATTATGGCATATTGTGGACATTTTTGTGATCATTGGTTAATTAATATTTAATTGTTCTGTGGAAAATTGCATACTTTGCTCAATTTGTACTTTAATCTTCATAATTGATTAATTGTTGCTCTAAAAATTCACGACAAATCGTAGATTGTATAATTATTGTGCTTGACATTATGCCCAAAAAGAATTGCATTTACATGCATTGTTTGCCTTGTCAAAATCATTTTGCATATTTCAATTTTTGATTTTTAACGGGTATTGAATCTCGTATTTTCGAGGTTTATGATTTTTCTGAGGACCATCACCTAGTGATAGATCTTGGATAATTTTATTCCTTGAAAATATTTAGGTTTAATATTTATTATAATTAAATATTGAAATTCATTTTTTTGCACTTAAAAATTCATAAAAATTTCATATCGCATCCAAAAATTCCAAAAAAAATTACAGTGCATTCATTTCATCATATTTTGCATTGTGTCCAAGTTTCGTATTTTTTTGACATCGTTTGATCGACTTTTACGTTTTAGTCCCTAAAATAGGCCAAACATGCATTTTGCATCTTTAATTGCATTAAAAAATTACAAAAAAAGACCGCCTCGAAAACCACGCACGAATTTTGATAGACATAATTATAGGTTGTTCCTTTACCTCCTTGTGTTTGACCTTGGGACTTGTCCAAGTAAAATAAACATAAAACCACACGATTAAAAATTGACGAAATAATTGTGGTTATTTTCTTGACCGATTCCGATTACCGCCTACAACGAAACAACAAATCATTTTTATGCACGATCAAATACACATTCTTAACAAGCGCAATCCCAGATCCGTCAGATGGCGCCGTTGTCGGAGAGGCAAACGACATAGTATTTTGTCTTAAAAAAATTTGTTCGATTTTTCGCATTTGGGTAGTCCGACCCCCAAATTTTTCACTATAAATCCCATTTTTTCTTTCTTTTTCCTGCATTTTTTTAATTTATTTTTGAGTTACTCTCTTACATTCTCTCTCTTATTTTTCTTGCGAGGTACCCGGCGTACATGGAGCAGTTTTTTAGGAACCGACGCATCTTCACCGACTTCCGAAAAAGCCACAATTAATTTAAGATCGAGTCGAGTCGTGAGAGAGCGTAGAGTCTAGAATTTTATTTTTATACAATGTTATTTTCTGTAATTATTTGTCATTTATAGCAGTGTCCGTTTGGACTCTCGCGTGTATAAATGACCTTAAACTTCTTCTGTGGTGTGTCGTGGCCTGTTTCACTCTCCGGTGAGGGTGGGGCCCGACTTGAGTGGCGATTAGGATAGAACTACATATATGGCTCTCAGAGCATTTATATTATTGATTGTGCTCCTAGGACCTAGGGCCACACTTCACTTTAATTGAGACGTACATAGATCATTGAATTTAGCCAAATTTAACCCAATTCTTCCTCGCTAATAGAACTTTCTATTAGGTGCGGTTTTTCATCGGCTTGCATTCATTTAGAATATTTTTTCAATTCTTGTATTCATCCCACATGGAGATTGCGAGGATTCACTATAAGTCTACTAAGTAAGCATACATCATAGTTTTTCACGTGCATCAGCTTTTTCCGAATTTCTCCCTCTTGTTTTATCACATAATTTTAAATGAAATTGGGACTGGACGATAGATGTGTGTTTGTGCTCACTTAAATTTTCAGTGATCGCCTAATCAAAATTGAGACTGTTAAATATAGCTGATATTAAAATAAATCATAAAATTAAGAATTTTTGCGGGAGAGCAACCCCAACCTTGGATGTTTTTATTTTTCTGAGTGAGTGAGGATGACACTTAAGGCTAGAGCCCAAATCCAGATTTTCATATTGACTACTGATTCTACCAAAAACGATTAGCTACTTCTCAGTGAGGATCTACGGGAAGCCGGTAAACGGTCCGGGTTTCCTTAGCAGAGTGGGTGGTTTAGAGGACACTACGTAAGGCTCCATCATCAAGTAACAGGTAGCCATTCTACGGTCTGTACTTACTCCCATACTGGCTTAAAGTAGGTGCAACTACTCGTAAGAATTCGGACAAGTCATTACGAAATTTCCGGCACCTAACAACTCGCTAAATTCTTTCCAAGATTGTCTTATCACCAACTAAAATTGAAAAGACAATAGCCGAACTCTTACGACTTCATTGTGTGAGTTGATGAACTCGAGGTTTGATTTGTTTTTGCATTGGTCTGCGTGAACCAATTTCGAAGATCAAAAGCCACACATTTGATAAAATTTCTTTTGACTATTTAGTGCAATCGTACAATTGTGCCATCTCTCTCCCTTCTTGATTTAAACCTCATAATGGAACTTTTGTCCAAAAACTCTCCAGATCCAGATCATAAAAATCATGGCAGACCCAACCCATCATTCCTTTCAGCTCTTTAAAAAATGGCAGAACATTTATCCGAGAATCCATCAAAGCTATACTATGAAAATGAATTCGTATCGATTAGACCAAAACACCTCCTCCAACTTCCACAAGAGACTTTCAACCATCAATAGATCCATCACTCTCTACAAATCCGATCTACTTCATAAATGACAACCCTTTGTATTCAGATCAGAAAAACCAACAACCTACTGAGGTCTCCTCTTCTTCATATATCAATCCACTCTACTCCGATCATACAATTCATGCTTCTTATTCGGTAAATGTCAATCCGGTTGGACATGCCAGCCCACGGCGAGCCATTATGCAATAAATGTTATCGCAATTCACTCCTCAATCTGAAATAAAGAGTACATAATTTGCATAATAGGTCCCTTTGTACAATTAGGGTTATGTACCATTGCCATCTTAATGATCATACAGCTGTTGATTCAATTATTGAATCATAGAGGCTGGTGCTTGGATGAATATCTAATGAGTTAGATTGAGGACTCATCAAGCATCGTCAAATGATTGTTAAGAGATGATCTCCAACCTGAGTAGGAGATGGCAATCCTATCTCAGTTAGGCTGATATCTGACCGACCTCTTGATGCAGGTCCTCTGCATAGGAAAAGAGATTCGGAGGTGTCAGATTAGTTAGGTTAAAGAGTTGACTTAACGAGATCGAGATAACCAAAGTCCTATATCGTATGTTGTCATGATATAGGCACAAATCCTCTGATTGGAGACAGATGTGTTACTATATGTCTGAGTATGTACATTTGGCAGACCAATAGGTTGATGACCTAATCAAGGTCTATACACCGACGCGCTGGTGTGCATATAAGGGCATATGAGTAATACGATCTCTCAAAGGGATCATACAGGTTCAGTTACTGAACCGAAAGACATGAGCTCACTCATAAGATATTGGGAAGAATCAAATTCCATGTGCATGGTCGTCTCGCTTTGGAAGCTTGACTAAATTTGTAGGTTAGATATATACTTTTGGAAAGTATATGATCAAGACCTAGGTATGATATATGCTTTTGGAAACTATATGATCGATACCGACTCCCAATGATCGAATGAGAAACTTACTAATAAAACCCTGAAGTAGACAGTGTAAAGTTGATCTAATACTTCGGGTTTATTCCGAGTCTTCCAGTATGCAGGATGTACAGGTATTGGTAATACCTGAGGGTGATGTGATCATAAACGATTGTATAACCATGACGCTTCCATTCCTAGGGAGTGAAGAAACGGGTCTGGATTTTAGTGACTCCTCTCAGTAGAGAAGTAATCTTATCTTGGTCCAATTATTGGACATTGATCTGAATATGATTCAGATGCAATGAGAAGATTAGATTTGCGGTCTTGATTTAATCAAGCGTCTATGGGAGGCCCACGATTTGGATTTGAGATATGATCTCAATATCCAAGTCACTATACGTGGAACAATACAATCTCCCTGTCCTTATCTCCAAGTATTCGCGGATAAAGCGTATTATCCTTGAAAGAGTTCATGGATAATTCTATTGTTGATATATGTATCTGAGCATTGAGAAAATGGATAATTAAATGAGATTTAATTATCATGAATAATATGAATTTGATTCATATTATAAGGAGAGTTACCTTAGATAATTAAATGTGATTTGATTATCAAAGATGTAAATAATGTGAATGTGATTCATATTATTTGAGCACATGAGAATAAGTTATCCAATATAATTAAATGTGATTTTATTATTATGGATAAGAATAATATCCAATTATTCGTAATGAATTATAAATGTAATTTATAATGTATTAGAGAGAGCTAATTATAATTTATATTTGTTGATTAATTATTGATGTGTATTGGATACACATTGTCTAATTAATTGACAATGTAAATTATATGTTGTTTTGGGTTGTGAATATTATTCACATTTTTCCAATATCATTATTGCAATATTCTCAAATATAATTTAGAATTATTTTTTATGAATAAAATCCCAACAAAAAGTTGTTGGAAATAAATAATGGAGAATATCAAGGAGGCATGCAATCTCATGGATCTCCATGAGATTGCCCTCCATATGGTAAGGGTGGGCGGCACCCAATTCCAAATTGGAATGGGTGGCCGTCCACATGGAATGTACATGGAGATGTAATCTCCATGTATATTCTCTCCTTATTTATTGGTTTAATTTGGGATTGATTTGTATTTGATTTTGTCAAATATATTTTAATCTAAATTAAATTACAAGTTGTTGGCTTTTACCAACAACAATCTTGACCATTGGATTGACATAAATCAATGTCATCCATTGATTTTATATGTCCCATGGATTGAGATCCATGGATCCCAAAACCCAATAAATAGAGAAGCATACCCATGCTCTCTTTTTACACATAATGCTTGAGAAGCACATCTCTCTCTCTCTCTTTCTCCATACACGTCTACTCTCTCCCTCTCATGTGGCCGTCCACCATGGATGCCCTAGAGAGGTTCTCCATCGCCGCAACGTCGTCGTTATGCTGCCCGATCGTCTACTTGTGGATCTCCATCTCCTTCGGTGCGCCTCGCTCGTGAAGAAGACGTCGGATCTCGTGTGTTGAGATCAGGAGATCCGCCGCTTGGATCATCAACATGGATTGCGAGAAGCACACGGTTCATCCCCGCGCTCGCACGCGTCTCCTCCGTCGGATCGGACTTGAGACAGGAGGTCTCTTCGTTTAGAGACTTGATCGCAACCACGCTTCAAGAGGTAATCCTAATACTTGTTTGTGGTTTAGACGAAACGATTCGAGAAGTGTTCTTGGATAATGTGGTTTCGTCGCATGAAAAATTTTAATTTCCGCTGCATAGAACAACTAGTGCGACTAGTCGTTCTTCGTCGTATTCGATACGATGCTCACGCTTCCATGATGCACTTGAGGATTCTAACCATATCCTTCAAGTGGTATCAGAGCCTTAGGTCGATGGTTTTGAATATGATTCTCTAACCAAGGACGACTTGGGTTCGTTAAGGTCGCGAAAGTTTTCATCGCATTTGATTTCGCAGATCTGTTTAGTAAATAAATTCGGCACTGTTTAAAATTGTTTAAACACGAATTTAATATTTGGATTTTGTTCCCCATTAAATAAGGAAACCATAGGATCTGAGTTTGTGTAAATCGGATTTCGTATGCTCGAGATATGGTTGTTTTAATGAACATGTATGCACTGTTCCGGGAACTGTAGATCTGAACGTGATTAAAATGTTAATTACTGTTTAAACTTGCCTCGAAATGCGTGAAACATCACTTGAGTTCCGTCCTAAATAAATTAGCAATCCATGAAAATTGATTTTGTCTAATTTGGATTTAATATAATTGAGATATGTTAATTTTAGTAAGTAGGGGTCACTGCTGAAATTACATTCCTAATCAAGAACCATGTGATTGTCAATTAATGAAAGAAATTGTTAATTTTGAGAAATAATTATGGAAAATATTTGAGAAATATTGGAAGATGATTATTTCCTTAATTGACTTGACCTCAACCAATTAATTGATTAGATTTGATCTAGATCATAATTGGAAACACAATCATCAAACTCCTTCATTGAATAGGTCTAGGAATTTGTCTAGCAAATTTCGTTATAATCAAAATTGTTTTGATTACTATATGGTATAATTTCGGTTGAAGAACCGATGATCATTTCAAGTACAAATTAATCAATTTGGCATTGTCCTTTCCCAAGGCGGATATGGTGTCTAGTCGGGGATCGCTGGGGTAGCGGGTTGCAACGTATGCGTCCCACTCCCGTTGGTACTGGCCATGACAGCGGGTAGGGCCGGGATAATGTCCGAGGGATTAAGTTGTATTTTCTAATTATTAAAATATAAATTAATACGTACTTTGAGAATAATACCATATATATCCAAGCATAACAATCAAGTTTGATTGATTGAATTGGATTGATAATTAATTTAATATGATTGAATTAATTATATCCAATTAAACCACTCTATTATGAATAGAGTTATTATTTCCCTTGGAAGAATTATTTATGTGAATATGATTCATGATAATTAATTAGAATTTGAATATGATATGGAGGATCACATAAGTGACAACCATGGTCTCCCATCAAGGCGAAGAGTTTCATCGCCAGATATTATATGTTGGAGACGCCTGTCCGAAGTGACAGCTCTTGCATATGATCCATTTGTATCGGGCTCGTCTCTTCTCGAAAGAGTAAGGACGTATGCGTAGTGACCCCAATATCGAGTCCTCATATTATTGGGGTGATATTGGATTGTGCATAGCGAGTTGTATTCCTGTTGACAGTTGGTTCAATTAGTGACGGGTCAACATCACCTTAGGGGTGGTGGGCCCGGGTGTTAAAGACCGAATTGAGAGATGCAAGTTGGACTTGCAAGGCGGAATGTGTTCCCGCTTCTTTTTATCCGTGTTGTAAGTTCTCATATTATTTGGATGAAACAAAGATAAGGAAGGAGATCCCAGATCTTGCTTGAGATATAATGGTAAGTATATCTCTTACATTCAAAGTGATTAAGAGAATGAACTTTCATTGTTGACATGGCAAGACAACTTTGATATAAAAATTCCTAAATCAAAGTAAAACATGTATATATATAAATATATACCCTTATGCAAATTTCTTATTTCAAATAATCCTTCATTAAACCCACTCAATATTATACTCAATAATAACCAGTAAAATATCATGGATTGGACCCTTTGATCCATATATTATACTTGCAATTGGACACATAATGTATGTGGTTGCAATGTGTAAGTTTCCTCATAATAATGAGGAATAATAATTAAATAAGACAATAGGACTAAAACCCTAGGGTTTGTATGTCTCTATAAGTCTTGATCTCATCGAATGTACTTTGGAAGTGACATGTCGATGATGATTGCAATTATCAAATAATCCTTATAAAATCTATAAAGATATTCTGGCTTATTCAAATTGTTTGAGTACCTACCTGAACCTATGTTTTAAGAGTTTAGATGGATGTAGATGATGAGTGTCATCACTCTACTGTCTATACTCTAGTCATTCATGAAGCTTCATAATATTCATATTGTATGAATTGGGTGAAGCATGCATAAATGTTGAAATGCTCTTACATTAAATTCTTTTGAATTTAACATAAGAGGTCCTTAGTCTTAAGCAATGGTTGTTTATAGATAAAGGGAGCGCAGTGGAAGCATGGGTTGGACCCAAGAAAGAAGTATAATCAAAGAGTTGGATGTACTTCTGTGACTTCCATATGACATCCAAAGAGTTGGATGAATGCCAATACTGCAATATGTTGATGTGTTGACAGTATGACTATGAAATCTATCTAGAATCCTTAGAGAAGGAATCAGATAATTCATCAGAATAACCAACATATAATCATTGAAATTGACTTACTTATTTGATAAGGTAAAGTCTAATAATTGTGTCTCAATCTTCTAATGAAACTTGCATTTGGTTGCATATGTATTAGAATATTAGAAATTTGATCTTAAGGTTTATTGGTCATCCATGTTGAAAGTGATGCAAGTGTTGCAACAATTTCCATTGGATCAATAGACTTCATATTTTCAGTGGGAGCCCTTAGTCTTAGAGAATGTCTATGACCTAAATATTATAATACACTCATTGTTTATTTCTAATTGTTGGATATAAACATAAATTCTGTAATAAATCTATCATAAAGAGTTATGATGGAGATATTTCAGATAGTAATCTAAAATCTAGTGGACTCTACTAAATTAGAAAATTAATGAATGACTCATTAAGATTTCTAATACTGAAAATGAAACCTTTAAAGATCTGGCATCATGTTTTGGACATATGTCTGTTGATGAGATCAATGGACAAGTAAGAGATTAGACTTTGGAATGTCTAAAATTTCAAAACTTGCATACTTATGAATATTATATTCAAAGTAAAATGTCCAATACACCCTTCTTTGGGAAAGATGTAAGATGTCAAGGTATTCAGGATCTCATGCATATTGATGTATGAGAATCATCTATATCATAGTAAACATTATGGATATGTGATATCTATTGATGATTATTTGTGATATGAGACTTCTTCTCTTCACTTAGAAGCCTTTGAAATGTTCAAAGATTTCACAATTTTGGTTTAGAACCAAAGTTTGAAGGAAGATTAAATAAATTTAATCTGATCTAGGTAGTCAGTACCTATTAGATGAATTCAAGGAATACCTTATGGAGATATGAATATCATTCATATCTCAATCCTCCTAATGAACCTTAACTCAATAGAGTTGTAGGGAGATATAATTGATTATGTGTGACATGATTTGATCAATGATGAATTTTAGCATAATTATCCCTAAGTTTCCAGGTATATATGTGTAGTAGAGACTACAATATATATCCTTAATAGGATTCCATGCAAGTAAGCTGGAATTAAGCACTAGAGAGTGCTACTTCATTAGGAAAATAAAGGACGGTATTATATACCTACTTTATGACCTTGAGATTCTTAAAATATCTCATCTCTGAGAATGTGATTCTTAAAGGTTGAGACTCTTGAGAATCAAGAGGAAAATGAAGTATAGGAACCCAGTTAATCTTGAGAAGATAATGAGGCTCATGAAATTGGAAGCTAAAAGGTCAATTAAAGATGAGACACTAATACCTCTTCAAATAGGTTTGAGGATGTATTCCATGTGAAAATGATCGGACTTCATGTGACGAAGCTCCTGAGGATCATGACATGAAAAGATGGATGTTAGCAATAAAAGTCTAATGTGGACTTCATATACAAGTGTTGTATATGGACCCTCGAGGATCCACCTATACGGGTAAGACCCTCTAAGGTGTAAATGGATCTTCAAGAGAAAGAGGGAACCTGATGAGAAGGTAGGGATCTTTAAAGCACGGTTCGTAGCCATGAGCTACACACCGAAGAGAAGACATCGCTTGCGATGAGACTTGCTCTCCAGTGACCTTGCTTTAACCCATCAGAATATTGCTAACTGTAGCTACGCAACTTGACTATGACATCTTCATGATGTGAGTCAAGATTGCATTCCTCTATGAATACCTCTCTGAGGATATTCATATAAAGTAGCCCCAGGGCATCATGGTTGAGGAAAGTAAGGTGTGCAAGCTAAAGAACTCCATCTTTGAACTCAAATAAGCTTCTTATAGTTGGAACATAAGATTTGATGAAATTATAAATTTTATGATTTCAGATAAAATCTTGATGAACCATATGAAGTTTAGTGGGAGTGTGATTGTGTTCATCGTGCTAAATATAGATGTTATTCTAATAATAATAAGTGTTTTATAATTTGGTTGTTCCATACCTTGAGATACGATCTCAAGGATACCTCTTAGATCTTAATTCTGAAGTCGTTCAGAAGTAAAGAGAAAAGGGTATTGGGACTGTCGCATTAGTAGTACACCTTGGACTTATTCCATTTTTTCTGGAAAATTCCAAGAAAAGCTTCCTTCCCATAAGATGTGGTAGTGACCTGTCTAAAGGGATAACACCTCAAAGAGTTGAGGAAGTGAATGCTAGAACTGCTTGCACTTGTGCATCAGTTACGAGAAGCTGAAGTGTATGCTAGATGTGTACAAAAGCCATATGTCTGCCATGCGGTGGGAGTAGTAAACTGTTACTAATCCTACAGTGGAGATAAAAAAACACTTGATTGCATTAATAACAATATCTTCAAAGATGATGAAACTCAGAGATAGTGATCTCAAAGTCTTATCTTCAAAAGTTTAAGACCTTGTAGATAGTGATCTATAAGGGTCTTAACTGTAGATACCTTAGGAGATAGAGATCTCCAGGAATGAAGGTATTCTAATAAGGATTATGGGAATACTAGTTATGATAATTAATAAGATGTAGTGTCAAGGACACTATAACCAACAAAACTGAGTATTGGTTGCATAGGATGCAACATTCGCATTGGATGCGAGCACTGTTACTAGGAGATATGCAAGTGCCGTAAAAGGACTTGGCGTAGTCTATTGGGAACAGAGTGACTGATCAGCTTACCTAGCTATTTTCTAAATAGCCTATGATTGTCACATGATGTGGGTTTAAATGATTACCCCATTAATGGCTCTTTGGGCTAGTGGGAGATTATTGGACATGCGAGCCCACGGCGAGCCATTATGCAATAAATGTTATTGCAATTCACTCCTTAATATGAAATAAAGAGTACATAATTTGCATAATAGTTCCCTTAGTACAATTAGGGTTATGTACCATGGCCATCTTAATGATCACACATCTGTTGATTCAATTATTGAATCATAGAGGCTGGTGCTTGGATGAATATTTAATGAGTTAGATTGAGGACTCATCAAGCACCGTCAAATGATTGTTAAGAGGAGGACTCATCACGCACCGCCAAATGATTGTTAAGAGATGATCTCCAACCTGAGTAGGAGATGGCAATCCTATCTTAGTTACGCTGATATCTGACCGACCTCTTGATGCAGATCCTTTGCATAGGAATAGAGATTCGGAGGTGTCAGATTAGTTAGGTTAAAGAGTTGACTTAATGAGATCGAGATAACCAAAGTCCTATATCGTATGCTGTCATGATATAGGCACACATCCTCTGACCGGAGACAGATGTGTTACTATATGTCTGAGTATGTACATTTGGCAGACCAATAGGTTGATGACCTAATCAAGGTCTATACACCGGCGCGCTGGTGTGCATATAAGGGCATATGAGTAATATGATCTCTCAAAGAAATCATACAGGTTCAATTACTGAACCGGAAGACATGAGCTCACTCATAAGATATTGGGAAGAATCAAATTCCATGCGCATGGTCGTCTCGCTTTGGAAGCTTGACTGAATTTGTAGGTTTGATATATACTTTTGGAAAGTATATGATCAAGTCCTAGGTATGATATATGCTTTTGGAAAGTATATGATCGATACTGACTCCCAATGATCGAATGAGAAACTTACTGATAAAACCTTGAAGTAGACAGTGCAAAGTTGATCTAATACTTAGGGTTTATTCTGAGTCTTCCAGTATGCAGGATGTACAGGTATTGGGAATACCCGAGGGTGATGTGATCATAAACGATTGTATAACCATGACGCTTCCATTCCTAGGGAGTGATGAAACGGGTCTGGATTTTAGTGACTCCTCTCAGTAGAAAAGTAATCTTATCTTGGTCCAATTATTAGACATTGATCTGAATATGATTCAGATGCAATGAGAAGATTAGATTTGCGGTCTTGATTTAATCAAGCATCAATGGGAGGCCCGCGATCTGTAATTGAGATATGATCTCAATATCCAAGTCACTATACGTGGAACAATACAATCTCCCTGTCCTTATCTCCAAGTATTCGCGGAGAAAGTGCATTATCCTTGAAAGAGTTCATGGATAATTCTATTGTTGATATATGTATCCAAGCATTGAAAAAATAGATAATTAAATGAGATTTAATTATCATGAATAATATGAATTTGATTCATATTATAAGGAGAGTTATCTTAGATAATTAAATGTGATTTGATTATCAAAGATGTAAATAATGTGAATGTGATTCATATTATTTGAGCACATGAGAATAAGTTATCCAATATAATTGAATGTGATTTAATTATTATGGATAAGAATAATGCGGATTGTAATATCCAATTATTCATAATATATTATAAATGTGATTTATAATGTATTAGAGAGAGATAATTATAATTTATATTTGTTGATTAATTATTGATGTGTATTGGATACACATTTTCTAATCAATTGACAATGTAAATTATATGTTGTTTTGGGTTGTGAATATGATTCACATTTTTCCAATGTCAAGATTGAAATATTCTCAAATATAATTTTGAATTATTTTTTATGAATAAAATCCCAACAAAAAGTTGTTGGAAATAAATAATGAAGAATATCAAGGAGGCATGCAATCTCATGGATCTCCATGAGATTGCCCTCCATATGGTAAGGGTGGACGGCACCCAATTCCAAATTGGAATGGGTGGCCGTCCACATGGAATGTACATGGAGATGTAATCTCCATGTATATTCTCTCCTTATTTATTGATTTAATTTGGGATTGATTTGTATTTGATTTTGTTAAATATATTTTAATCTAAAGTAATTTACAAGTTGTTGGCTTTTACCAACAACAATCTTGACCATTGGATAGACATAAATAAATCTCATCCATTGATTTTATATGTCCCATGGATTGAGATCCATGGATCCCAAAACCCTATAAATAGAGAGGCATACCCATGCTCTCTTTTTACACATAATGCTTGAGAAGTGCATCTCTCTCTCTCTCTTTCTCCCTACACGTCTACTCTCTCTCCCTCTCATGTGGCTGTCCACCATGGATGCCCTAGAGAGGTTCTCCATCACCGCAGCGTCGTCGTTATGCCGCCCGATCATCTGCTCGTGGATCTCCGTCTCCTTCGGTGTGCCTCGCTCGTGAAGAAGACGTCGGATCTCGTGTGTCGAGATCAGGAGATCCGCCGCTTGGATCATCAACATGGATTACGAGAAGCATGCGGTTCATCCCCGTGCTCGCAAGCGTCTCCTCCATCGGATCGGACTTGAGATAGGAGGCCTCTTCGTTTAGAGACTTGATCGCAACCACGCTTAAAGAGGTAATCCTAATACTTGTTTGTGGTTTAGATGAAACGATTCGAGAAGTGTTCTTGGATCATGTGGTTTCGTCGCATGAAAATTTTTTAATTTCCGCTGCATAGAACAACTAGTGCGACTAGTCGTTCTTCATCGTATTCGATACGATGCTCATGCTTTCGTGATGCGCTTGAGGATTCTAACCATATCCTTCAAATCCGTCATTCATGGGAGATTATAACCACATGATCAAACTCAACACTTCCTCACATCTTCCATCATTCCCACCCTTGAACACCAATGAACAACTATTATCTTGGATTGACCATGACAACCCCCTCTTCAGACATGATACTCATACAGAGGACTAAACTGACCTCATAGAAACACATAAACCTTGTATGCTGACTACACAGTATCAAGGTCCGACCAATCATGATTATAGGATTAAACTTAACTTAGACCAACTCCACAGGCCTTGATCACATGAGCAACCTCCTTCCATATTTTTTAGGAAAAATTTGCAGAAAATAACGGTTATATATATTGGATATTTCAAAAGACTCTTCTCCTAGTACATACAAGAAAATGGAAGAGGAAATTATTGAATCTCAAATACAAAAACCCACCCTGACTGCTCCCATGATTGGTCATGAAAATATTTTGGAGGATGATATTTCGAGGATAAATAAGAAATATGATGTAATGGAGGATAGATTTCGAAAGTTTGCCGATCGGTTAATCTCAATCTCTGGTGGCTCGGACATAAAAATGAATAAGGAAAAGATTGAATCTAATATTGAAAATTTTGAGGATATTTAGGAACCTAAGGATGATTCTGACAACAACACTTCTGCATATTATTCCCCTACAAATGACTATGCCTTTGACTCTTACTCTGAACATCAGAACCCCTACTCATCTGAGGAACACACCACATCACCACATAGAAAATACCAAAAAAATTGGAATATTCGAAAACCACAAAAAAATCGAAAATCTCAAAAAATACATAAAAATTGAATCTGAAGATCTGAAGAATTTAGATCCTGCTTTACAGGAAGCACTGGAGAAAAGATTGGGTTTTGAACTTCCCTTTATAAAGGCCATTGAACACTTTCTCAACCTTAAAGGATTTGTAATGGACAAACTAATGATGAAAAAGTCGGACAGGATTAAAACAAAGACTGAAAAACATATCTTGTCAATGGCCTCCTCCATGGTGTTGAGGGGAAAAACCAAGAGTCGCATAGTGAAGCGGTTGCCCAGATTTGACTGTAGAATCAAAGACACAATTTTCACCCATGCTTGGATTGATGACGATTCACCAATCAATATCCTCCTGACCTCTGTATTCCATGAACTCAAACTTGGACCGATCAGGAAGATACGAGAGATTATTCAATTGGCTAAAAGATCAATAAAGAGCCCAAGATGAATTATTTCTGTCATCATGACATTCCAAGGTGCTCCGCTCAAAGTAGAATTCACGATCACTGATATTGAGCATCAATGAGAATTCACACAGTCTCCAATTATTCTTGTAAAGCCATTCTTAGCATTGTCTAAGGTAAATATTGATTGTGAGACACAAGAAATCAATTTTACAGCATTGGAAGCACTTTGATCTGACCCTGTCTTTGAGGAACCACGATTTTTTAAGGCAACCCACGAAGTCCCCGACAATCGTAACCATGAAGCGGTATAAGAGCCCTACCCCGCTGCTACACCTGAGATAACGGTTGTTGATGAGACTATTGGTTTAGAGAATCAAGTATATGAATCATATGATCCGGAGACTTATGCATGGGCACACCCTAGGTCAACCTATTCTGACGACATGGATAACATCAACTTGACATAGGAATGCTCCAATGTCAAATCAATTGAGAATGAACATATAGAGACTCTTTCCAGTATTTCAATTCTCGCGGATCTCAAAATAGACGAATGTTTCTTATATGATCTTGAGACATATGCATGGTCACACCCTAGAGCAACCTTTTCTGAATACCTTGACCAGATCATCCCAAATCAAGAGTTCACCAGCATTAAGAAGACTAAGAACAAACACATGCCGAACATTGACCAAGGAGAAGAATTCCAATGGTTATTCATCTGGATACTCAAGTGGACCGACACCTTCACGAAACAGGAAAAAGAAAGTCACCTTTGACCTTATGGAAGAGAAATCAGCTGATGATCCCTCATCAGGTCCGGAAAAGGTAATCTACATGAGTGAAGTCTGTTCGGAAGCTCTAAAACCATATCTTCGCAAGGATACAAAATTCGATTCTCGTTGGACAACTCCCGCTCCTAACTACTATTCATTCAAAGCTGATGCTCCTGACCTCATCAAGTACACTAGAATTATTTCTTATGAGCTGATTGAGACCGGTGCTTCTGAGTATTCATTCGAGGACAACCGCTTGATCCCAAGAAGGAACAAATCCTGAGGAAACAACTGAAGAAACAAAAAGACATGAATATCTGGAGTGTGTCCACTTTCAAATACTATTCCTCTGAGGATAATTCCAATGATGGATATCTTTCATCTGACTCAAACACTTCATCCACTATCCATCATGATTTTTCTGAGGATGACACTGATAATAGTTGGGAATCATATGCTTCATCTCTGTCTCGTTATTCCGATCTCCCATCGCAGGCTCACAAAAAGATCAGTTGAAAACCGCCTTAATCATCGGCTGCACACCCTCCCTCCCGACCACATCGGTCTCCTTGTACAGCTTCCTCCTCTACTTAGGCCAATGCCTAAGTATAGGGGGAGACTGATGCCATCTGTACACACCATTCTCCCTTTGTTCCGATCGCCTCATTTCCACCCTTCTTCTAAACTTAGGCTGATCAGAGCATACGTATAGGGGTAATCCGATGCTTACCTGTATATATTCTCCCAATTCACATACCCCGACCGCTTCATTTTTATTCCGCTCTTCTTCTATACTTAGACTGTTCACAGTCTAAGTATAAGGGGGCAGAACTGTGTATCTTATTCTTCTTTTTTCACTCTCTTACGCTTAGCCCGAGCTATGTCTTCTTTACGCTTCTTGTGCTCTGAGGACACAACACTCGCTAAGTATAGGGGGTATGTATATATATTTTGTATATATTTTACCCATATCACATACTTTCGTGTAAGTCTATATGTATTTATGGGGTGGGTAATTAATTTGAAAAAAGACACAACAAAACAAAACAAAAAAAGTTTTGCTACTAACTGTGACCAACCCAAAATTTTTGAAAAAAATGGCTTCTTATTTATTTTTGCATAAAAAAACCAAAAATCCCTTGCATAAAAAAATCATCAAATCACAAAAGAAAAAAATGTGTGTCTGCATTTCACACACATGCACTTCATCCAGCATCGCATTCATTTTCATATGTGAAAAGTCTTTGGGTTCTGAATCGAGTTATGAGCCGAAATCGAGAGTGGTCTGGATTTGACCTTAATCTACCTAATTTTAAGAGGAACTTCACCGAGAAATAGGATTTTAGAAGCTTCATGTCTTTGACTGAATTCTTTAAGTTCCACATGATAATTTGTAGCGTTTGACTCTTAGTGTCAAACCTGATCTCTTCATTTTGGGTACAACTCTGGAATAGGGAATTAATTTGTACTCTCGTACTATGCACTTAGCTCAACTCAGATGGGATGTTGGAAGACTGTGTGAGTTTCTTTTCTGGTAGCGTGGAAATCTAAAGACCGAAGTACGGGTTGAAATAAAGCTTCGGAAAAGGGATGGATGGCTGGGCACAATTTTTTCTAAGACCCCAAAAAATGTACGGAAACAAAAAGATTCTATATCTGTAGGGGCACAACAAGATCCAAGAACCACCAAAAATTCCAAATACAAAGAAACATTCTACCAAATAAATATCTGACCAAAAAGGTCCAAGCTTCAAAGATAACTTGCAGATCTTGGTGGAGACTTGGCTACACTGGCCATCTTCACAAGGAGAGGTGACTACACTGGCCACCCTCCAGTTCTTTTCCCCTTCTTCTAACTTCTCCCCCCAATTAAATTGTGAACACAGCGCGACAGACCTTAGAAGGAAATACCTGACTCCCTGAGGACAAGTTACTGGAGAGGAGATGAGCATGGTAGTCCGGCATTCGGGATTGGAAGAGCTAAAACCTTTCACACACATGAGTCGATTGTTCAATGTTCATAGGGTATGCTTTGGGAAGAGGATTGATCTAAGATGACTTCTGAGCTGAAACTGTATCAATGATGTGTAGAACTTGAAGGCTGTTGATTTCGAAATTCTAAGTCTCGCAGAAGTTCTGCCAAACTATTAGTCCAAAGATCGAGTCTAGTTTCAATTTCACCTTCAGCTCATGGTCTTGGTATGGAACTCAATCTCCTTTCACCTCATGGCATTTCTTTTTGATGCTCAGGGACGAGCATGGTTTAAGTATAGGGGGATGATGAATCTCAGATTCATCACTCTAAATCTCATTAATTAAGCTCAAATCTCTCAAAATCATCAGCATTTCTTCACTTATTCTGCAAAATTAGCATTCATGCGGATTTGAATAAGAATTGCATTTTAGCACACATTTCTGCACAAAATAAGAAGCCAAAAATCCCTGCCAAAATTGACATGTAAATAGCCTAACTTCCCTGATTTCAACTCATTCATGCTAACTCCAAAAGACAGAAAGCCACCTCCAATGTGTACATATCACTTACAAGAATAAATGGAAAATACAAAAAATCATTAACCCAAATAAGTGGACCAAAAACCCAAAACCTAGTTTCAAGATTTTCGGACTAAAAACCTCATATCTTCCCCATCCAGTGTCCATTTTAATCGTACTCACTTTTGAACTAATTTACATTCAATTACCTTCAAAACAAGACCAAGTTAAAGTGAATCGGAGCTCATATGTGAAAGTTGGGTTTTGAGCCTCTTTTGTACATTTTGTATTTTAGCGGTTTTTGACCTATTTTTTTGCGTACACACTTATCCTATTTTAGTTGATTTCTTTTTCATTTGTCTTCTTTGATAAAAGTTTTATTAAAATGCACAAAAATCCAAATTCAAATTGAGCTTGAAATCAAAGAAACAGATTGGGTCCGAGTCTTCACTGACCGATTGTACAAAATTGGTCTTTTTCATATTTTACTTTATTTCTTCTTTTTCTTAATTAATAAAAATCCAAAAAAATAAATTAATGTGTAAATATTTATTTCTAATTTTTCCATAATTTTTTCAGATTTTTATGTGGTCAAAAAATGACAAAAAAAGTTATAAAACCCAAAAATATAGGTATTTTATGTACATGGGATACCCCAAAAATATCACTTTGTACAATTGATCGATTTTGGTTTTACCTGTTCATGAAAGTTGTAGATCTCATCAAGACGAGCAATTTTTATGAAGAATCTTTTTTGATCCGATGTTGTTTGCTATTTATTTTTTATTTTACAAAGTATTTATCTTTCGATTTTTGTGGCCACGTGTCAGCCATTTTTTGAATTTTTATTAATTTGTTTTTATTAAAAATAAATAAAATAAAACCCGTGCACATGCGTAGCACGTGCCTCCCAGGCACGCGCTACGCACGTGCTCCTCCTTACACCCCAATCGTCGCCACGTGTCGCTTGGAGGGACGTCTGATCTCAGCCGATCGGACGGCTCATGGTCTTCTTCCTCAACTGGCCACTTTCCCAATCTGGAAGCACCCCCCGCCCTTAGGACCTCTGTCCTTCTCGTCACCACTACGAGTTCTCCGCCAATCAGATCTTCATCTTCGCTACCGCATCTCCATCAAGCAATCCGACCTTCAATCGAATCTCGTCTCGCACATCTCGATCTCGTCAGATCTCAAGCTATTCGACCCCCCAAGAATCCCCAAACTTCCATCTCCGTCAGCCGCTCCTCGGCTATACAATCTTCATCGCCGCCCCGACCATCATCATCCGTTGTTAGTTCCTGGCACAAAGCCTGCGGTGACAGCACGAGGGCTCCCTCTCCGACGAGATCCGAGGGACACGCCCCTTGTTGCAGACGCGGCACCCCCCCCCCCCCCCCCCGACGACCTGCCTTAGCTCCGACCTCCTGCGACATCCGTAGAGCTAATGTCTCCAACACCGCCAACAACCGTCTATGACAACAACATCAACCACCATCTCTGCAAGCTTCTTCGTTCAACTTCCACCTTCAGCAACTTCACCAATGCTGTCGCATCGTTCTTAGAGCTTCAACGCCCGGCCTAAGCTTCATCGACTTCATTCACCGGCAATTTCCATCCTCACCTTCGACGCTTCTTTGCTGCTCTAGAACTTCACCATCCAGGTCCCCGTCGGTCAACGCCATGCCGCTCCAAATAAGAACCGACCACCGGCTCCGCCTCTCCACCAGACAATGTCACCAGCGCCGGGGACCAACCCTGAGACCCCCATGCACGTGAGGTACACGTGCGTTGGGGGGACTTTTACGATAACACCCTTGGGGCTTCAGCTATTCACGTTTATTCGCACTTCAGTCCATCTACCCTAGGGTCACGTGCATCGCATGTGACCTGCTGGGAATTTTGCCGAAACCCCTCGTACTAATAGGTAATTATAAAATAGTCCTTACTGCATTTGTCTTATTTATAATTATTTAATTATTGCAAAAATACCATGTGTTCCCCTTCTGTTTTAACCTCTACACGACGTTATTTTATTCATCCAAAAATAGCATTTTGTTCATCAATTAATTCTCTACATTATGGCATATTGTGGACTTTTTCTGATCATTGGTTAATTAAAAATTCCTGAAAAATCATAGATTGTAGAATTAATTATGTTGACATAGTGCCCAAAAAGAATTACATTTGCATGCATCGTTTGCCTAGTCAAAATTATTTTTCATATCAAAATGTTTGATTTTTAATGGGTACTGAATCTTGTATTTTCGAGGTTTAGGATTTTTTTGAGGTCCATCACTTAGATCTTGGATAATTTTGTTCCTTTAAAATAATTAGGTTTAATATTTATTATAATTAGATATTGAAATTCATTTTGTTTGCACTTAAAAATTCATAAAAAAAATTCATATTACATCCAAAAATTCCAAAAACATTACAGTGCATTCATTTCATCATGTTTTTCGTCGTGGCCAAGTTTCGTATTTTTTGGACATCGTTTGATCGACTTTTACATTTTAGTCCCTAAATTAGGCCAAAATTGCATTTTGCATCATTAATTGCATTAAAAAATTACAAAAAAAAGATCGCCTCGAAATAACGCACGAATTTTGATAGACATAATACTAGGTTGTTCCTTTGCCTTCTTGTATTCGACCTTGGGACTTGCCCAAGTAAAATAAACATAAAACCACGTGATTAAAAATTGACGAAATAATTGTGGTTATTTTCTTGACCGATTCCGATTACCTCCTACAAGGAAACGACAAATCATTTTTACGCATGATCAAATACACGTTCTTAACAATCGCAATCTCAGATCAGTCACGTACGAAAGGATCTCATGTTCAGATAGAGAATCATCTGAATAGTATACTGATGAAAGAGATTTTCCATCGGTCTCGCATTCCACACAAACGGGAACGCGGTCGCTGAGGCGACCGACAGAAGACCTCATATCAATCAACAATTAACCCACAGTAAATATATGCAATGAATATCCAAAAATGTGGAGTTAAAATTTATTATAACTCTACATGCAAATGTATATAGGTGTAAGTACATGTAGAGGTCGAATACTGGGAGGCGAATGGTTGTATGTGATGTGTAATTATTCAATTCATTGTTCATGTCCATTTATTGTTTTTGTGGGTTTTGGATTTTATACTTTTTTTTAATTTTTATATTTTTATATTTTTTTATTTTGTTTTTATATTTTTTATTTTTTTCTTTTCTTTTTATCTTTTTAGTTATATAAATATACATATATATAAAGATATGTATAAAGAGATATATATATATAAGAAGAGAGAGAGAAGAGTAATATAGTATATAGATATAAATATATAGATATAAATGCTGAATATATATATAGATATAATTTTTTTAATATTTCTTTTTCTAATTTTTTTTGTTGTTTTTAGGAATATTTCTAATTTTAATGTATTTTTAATTTCAAAAATGTCCACAATATAGGACTAAATAAATGGCCATAAAATTTGGGTTTTAAAAATGTAAAATAAACTCCAAAAATTCCTAAATTATCTTTAATACATTAATAATAATATATAGCTAATGATAAAAGAGAAAAATATATTTTTGGGGTTTTTAAAGGATTTTTCTAATTTTTTGTTGGATTTTGGGGCTTTCTGATTTTTTTTATTTTTCTTTTTCATATTTTTATAGTTTTTCAATTTCTGGACTCAATTTATATATTAATATACTATATATAATTTTTTTGGAATTTTTCAAAAACATTTTATAATTTTTTTGTATTTTATAAATTAGACAGTGCAAAAATGGCTCCTATTTCATTTTTAATAATTAGGAAAAAATGCAAAAAATGCAAACTAAAATATAGGCGTGGAAGAACACTACATAGAGCATCTATCCAAATTTTTCTAGATTTTTAGAAGCCTCATAGGTATTTTTAATAAATGCATAAAAGACACAAAATAATTAAGCCTGGCAGGGGCGTTTTTGCAATTAAAGTAAGTTGCAAGGGCACAGGAGCAAAAATCCCTACTGAAATAAACATTTATTTTAATTTTTAGAACTATTGTACAATATACAAAAATCACCAGGGCTAAAGTGAAAATTTCACGCGCCTCACATGGGACTGCACGTGAGGCGCGGAAGGACCTAAACGCAATTCCAAAAAGTTCAGGGTCCTATCAGCAAAATTTACATTTTATTTACAACATGCTATATATTTTACAAGATTAAAAATTAAATACAAAAATGACTGGGGATAGATGTGCAAATTACCCCCATTAGGCGCTTCATCCGACGGCTGATGTAAGTCACTAATACACGTGGCGCCTCCACGTGCGCCGATGACGCTTCGCCGTTAAGCGTTGGAGATTAGATCTCATGGGAGATCTGACGGTCGTGGCATAGCTCCATCGGACGGCTGTGATTGAAACTGGGACCTTCGTCTTCATCCAACGGCGGAGACGGCGGCTGGAAGAACGGGGAAGAACGCTCGCCTGGGTGAGCTTCCTCCGGTGAGAACTCGCGTCTCCGTCGACCTTTGCTGCTCCAAAGTATCCCAAAAGCTTCCTGGCAGAGTCTTCTATTTGCTGGAGGTGGTAGATCGGCCGGAGATGCCCTGAGGCGCCGCCACGAGCTCGAAGAAGAAGCGGAGCTCCAAGTACCTCCGCCGTGTTGAGAATCGTCTCCTGGTGCTCTTCGAGGCACCTAACCTGCACAGAAAGATAGAGGGGCTCGAGGCGATGCTCCTCGACCCGGGGTTTGAAGCTGAAAGCATGTGGATGATGGTGGGCGGAGAAGCTCCGGCGGAAGGTGGTGGAGGAGCTTCGATTCGCGGATCCAGATGGGGATCCGGTTGAACAAGGTGGCTGGGGGATGGAGAAGGCGTAGGGGAACGAGATTAAGGTGGAAGGGTGGTCGGAAAACAGTCGGGGAATGGTGGCGAAATCGTCGGAGCTGGGCTCCGGCGAATTTCAATTTTTGATTTTTACGTTACAACTAAGTGCTAATGCTTAATCTAAAGACATAAATGAAATACTAAAATAAAATCCTAACTAAAAAAAGTAAAAACGCAGCTCTTATACTTGGGGGCCTCCAGGGAGCAGGGTGGCCGCCGGAGCGCCACCGCGACAAAATTTCCCGTCATCTCCGGCCGAACCGAGGTGCTGGGAAGCACCTCCTGTCACGAGGGCTTCACCAGGAGCTGATTCAAGCTCAAAGACGGGGATGAATTTGGCCAAATTCGGCTGAGGAGGAGGAAGCTTTTATTTATACACATTCCAGGGGACCCCCAAGGACCGACGATTATTGAAGAATCGAGGCTATGTACAAGGGTCCCAAGATCACGGCGGGAATCAAGGATGATCAGGGAATAATTTGTCAGAAGGATTAGAGAGTGATGGAGCGATAGATTGAGCAGAAAAAATGCAAGAAATCGGGGGAAAAGATGGTTCACGTCAAGTCAGGCGGCTGGAGGTCAAGCTGACTGGGGTCAACTCGCAAAGGGACCTGATTGGTCCACCTCAGCCCGCTACAAGACAGAACAGTAGTTTTATTAAAGAAAAATTTATTTAAAATAGTAAATGATTTTATTAATTTTCGAGTATAAAATAAAAAATGTTTAATTTTTTATGTAGTATTTTAATACGATTTTTATTTATTTTTTTGAAGTATTTTATTACGGTTTTATTAAAATATTGTATTTATAAGTGTATTTATTTATATTTATTTTATTTTGTTTATTTTTATTTTATTATTTTATATTCTTATTTTATAAATTTATAACTCATTTATTGTGAGTATAAATATATTTTTATTTGATTTTTATGAGTTTATTTATATTTTTAAATAAATGTGTTTGCGTATATGTAAGTATACTTATAGGTATTTTACCTATATATTATATACATTTTATTTATTTAATGAATTTTATTTGTTTTTATCATGGATTTGTATTTTTAATAAGTTGTATATAATATATACATTATTATAAAAATATAGATGAATAAAGAATAAAAGAATAAAAATCCTTTTTATTTATGTACATATAGGTAGCATAGGTATTTTGCCTAGGTATTACCTAGGCTTATTTTATTTTACAAATTCTTTTTAGTTTTCTTTTAACTTTAATATGTACATGTATTCTATACATTATTTACAAAATTCTAAAAATAGAAATTTATAAAAATAATGAATATTAAATAAAAGGAATATTTTAATCAGGTATTATGTACAAGGTGGACCAAAAACCTAACTTCCACAGATGGACTCCAAAAATTATGAAACCAATTTTATAAAATAGTTCTTGGAATTCTATATACAATTAAAGGTGAGTTTGGGTGATTTGGAGTTTTTATTTGCAAGATATGGGTCTGTGAAGTTGAGATTTTGGTTTTTTATTTTGTGTATAAAATGTACACTGAGTCTTATTTTTATACAAACTCAATTTTGTATTTTTATTTACATTATTATGTATAACTTTTATGAACAAAGTTTCTTTATTTGATGAATAAATAATTCTATACAAAATAGGTGTCAAAAATGCATAAATGACTGAATAAATAAATGAGGTATTTATTATACACTAGCCCTTATCTCCCCCAACTTTATTCCTTGTCGACCAATTCCATGCTGGCCTTGGTCTCGGGGTTAGGGTCATAAAATATTTGCAATATTTTATTCCTTTTTCTTTTCTTCTCTTTATTCTATAATTTTGGCATTAAAAACCTTATTTAATGTACACTAAATACAATGAATAATGAATGCTATTATGTACAAATTGAGGCTATTTACATGCATTTGCTGGGGTTTAAGGCCAAAATGATAGAATAAAGGTGATGAAATGGAGATTCATCACCCCCCTATACTTGCCTTTGCTAGTCCCTAGCAAATACTTATGCAATAAGTACAAAAGAACAAAGAATAAGAAGAACAGAAAAAGCAAAATTAAGAATTTAAAGAATAAATTGAATTGATCATGATTATTAAACTCATCTGTACAAAATCAAAGTTTGGAGCTCAAGTTAGACCTTGGTGTGAAAATGTGCGTGGAACCTAGTAGGGAACCAAATCTAAAACACAACAGCCTCTGAGAGTCACAGAACTCGGTTCAAATCACCTCAATAGCCAGGTCAGAACTAGCCTATATCATACGCAAACCCTTATGACTATGAAGCTGACTTGTACAGTGTAAGTGATGGTGGCTCTCCCCAACTGAAATGACAAAGAGACTGACTTCTCCAGAATGACAACCCAATGATTCCCCTATCCAACCGCTCTTTCCTCGAGGAGCAGGGTATTCCCTTCTAAGTTCAAGTGGCATCCAACTCAAGAGGAGGAGGTAGAGAAAAGAATGGACGGTAGCCAGTGTAGCTGCCTATCCTGGGATGCAAGACCAGTGTAGTCAAGTCATCCAGCTGCAGGCTCACATGATATAACTTTGATGCTCAAGCTTGCTTATTTTCTATCTACATACTTTGCAGGCATTTTATTTTTCTACAGGCCTGACCATTTTTTTTTCAAACATACTATTTACAGCAGCATTTACATAAGGACTTTTTCCTCTTGAGCCAGAAGACTATCCCACTTTTGAAGCTTTATTCAACCCGCAATCTCCTGTCTTTAGACCTCATGGCTATTGGACCAGGTTGGGGTGCACTTCCCTCCCTAGACGAGGACGAATGTTTCCACCCGTGTGCATCTCAGACTGGCAAATCCAACCCCCTCACAACTCCAACTGAGTTGAGCCAAGTGAAAGGTGCAAGTGTCCAAGTTAGGTCACGGTCGACAAGAGTCATACGTGTGTTTCGAAAAGTTCTAGTTAGTCCACTGAGGTGACTTGAACCCAGCCCTAATTTCTCAAAGAATTAAGTCTGAATAGACCTGAAGTACCTTAAACCTAGTTCCCGTAAGGTTCCAGTGCAGTTAGGTGCAGTAAGGTCCAACCAAGCTCCAATCTTCGACTTTATTGGACTAGTTCAATCATCAAGCTCAATCAAAGAATATAAGAATGCTATGCAAATGCTATTTACAAATATGCAAAGAATAATGCAATTTGTCAAAGGATTTTGAAAACAAAGAGGAAAATTTTTACACAAATAATTTTTGTACTCAAAGTATAAGATATGTACAACTATTTACACGGGTATGCTGCTTTATTTCGCAAGAATTAGATTTTACAATATAGTTTTTATTTATAAGTATATATGTACACTTGTTAAAGAATTTTATTTATTTATTAAAATAATAATATAGTATTTTAGTTATTTATTATATGTGACTATTCCTCAAACTTATTTGACACAAATTTTTCAAACAATTTTTGAAAACTATAGTCCAAAATAATTTTTACAAACATTTACACACATTTGAAAAATCATTTTGCAAAGGTTTTTCAAAACAGTATATATAGATTTTTTTTAAAAAAATATTTTTGCAACCATTTTTCAAACCATTTGCAAATCATTTTTCGAACCTTTTATTTCACACAAACAAAATAAATTTTACACATTTTTACATAGGTTGAAAACATGTAACAAAACGTTTTCAAAATAGTTTTCAATAAATGTTCACAATGATTTTCACACTATTTTTCAAACATTTTGCAAAAAACATTTTCACCTGATTTATTAATCAGTATATACAAAAAGAATTTGAGGAATAACCACCTCTTTTTATTAAGGGGTTTTTAATGAATTTTAAAGAATTATTAGTCATATTATTACGAAAGTACGAGTTATGGCTAAAGTATATACAGAGTATATACGACCCCCCTATACTTAGCTTGAGCTATGTCCTCATAGATCGGAAAGAAAAGAAAAGACATAACTCGTACTGAGTATAGACAAGTCTAAAGAATATATGAATAAGAGGTGAATGAGAAGTTGACCGTCCCCTCTATACTTAGGATCAAGTAATCCTAAGTATAGCAGACTGTACACAAATCAGGGAGGGCAAGGGTGGGAATAGACAGATGAACAAATCAGGGGTACACCCCCCTATACTTATGACAAAGTACGTCCTAAGTACAGAAAACTGACATAAATGGGTGACACCTTTTATTGAGATAAAGAAATATGAAAAGGAAAAGAAGAACAGAAGAAAAGAGAGATATATATACAGATTAATGAAAAGATCGTGGAGAATATACACATCACTCCCCCTATACTTAGGGTGAGATAGCCCTAAGTATAGGCGAGAACAGGAGTGACGAAAATGTGCAAGGAAAGAACAACATGGTGTGTGCCCCCCTATACTTAGGACAAGGTACGTCATAGGTGTAGACACAAAGATGTGGCGGTAGATCTAGGGCACACCGAACATACGGGAGAAAGAATGAAAAAGGTACACATATATACACTAGCGGAGAAGCTGGTGGAGTACAGGACGGTATCTGACAGGTGAATATCGCACTATCATCGTCGTCTCCCCGTGAGAACGAGGACGCAGCCAGAAGGTGAAAAGACACCCTGATGTGCAGTCAGGTGGGTGTCGGCTACCGGGGACACATAGATCAGAAAGTAAAGTAGCAACCGGTAGCGGAAATCAGTCAATCGGCATAGAAGGGTCAGCGTGAGGGAACAGAGCCGATACCGTAAGACCGGGAGGAAGAAAGAGCAGTACAGACTCCTCCGGTCAATCATGGTCTCAGATAGATATAGAAGATAGAGAATAGGAGACATCATGGTATCTGGTGATGGTGAGGTAGAAAGATCATAAGTACATACCGAATACCGCAGGCCATGGCTCAACCCTGCGAGGGTCCTCAAGGTGAGCATAATCAGAGAATAATCAGAAGACTCGGCTCCGTGCTCCAACAGACAAGAGACACAACCAGGGAGGAGACCGAGTATACAAATCAGAAGACCTGGCTTCGTGCTCCACCGCATGGGAGACACCAGAAATGAAGCCGAGTACATAAAAAATGATGTACTTTCCCGCAGATAACCCTCGGGGAGTAGTACATGATAAGCAATGAATAATCAGAACAGAAGCTCACCCTTCCGAGGGTCGTCAAGGAGAGCAGGCTCAAAGGAGCATGATCCATCAGATGGATCATAGAAACGGTCTTGGTAGGCGACAGATCGACTACCAGCAGAAGAGACCGTAAAATCAAGAAAGTGTGGCAGCGTCCCGCAAATAACCCTCGGGGAGCGGGTTGCCCACTAGGCATGAAAATAGCAGATATCAGAAGCTCAACCTTGCGAGGACCATCAAGGTGAGCAGACTCAAAGCAGTGTAATCAGATGGTCCCATAATCCATAGATCGGATAGGCAACTCAAGATGGAACCAAAAATCAAGTATATCAAACGACTCGGTTCCGTGCTCTGCAGATCGGAGACACAGTCAGCAGGTGGAACCGCGCGTAAAGAGAGTGTCGCAGTCTCCTGTAGATAGTACTCGGAGAGTACTACGATCTAGGCAGGGAATAATCAGAAAAGTGGAGCTCTGCCTTGCGAGGACCGTCAAGGAGAGCGGACTCAGATGAGTCTAGTACATTGGCCTCGTGTACTAACAGGTTTGGTACACAATCACAGGGGGAGGCTAATCAAGCATATCATCTGACTCAGTTCCAGGTCCCATCACAATGGCGACCCAAACAGTGAACGAAACCGTAGTCCTAGAAATTGTCGCATTCTTTCGCAGATAGTCCTCGGAGAGTACTGCGAGATAGATCAATGTAGGTCATGGCAATACTGGCAAGTCATCTCAGATCCTCAAAAGCAGTCAATCATTCAATCATCCGGAGGGCATAAGATCAAGCAAGGGAACAAATAATCATGTCAGTCGCCAAACATCCCTTGGGTCAATCCAATCTGCTGAGATGGCACGAAAAATAGTCGGGAATCCTCTATGTGCCAGGGTGGACTTGAGGGTCAGGAGATCAAGGATGGGTCTAATAGGAAGATGAGAGATCATACAGGGTCCGCACACCTCTATCAGGAAGTCCAAATCAGAATAATCATCCAATCCTCAAAATCAAGATGGGTGGAACCTCAAGATAGATATATCAATCAATACTCATGAAGTCATCATCGAATTATCGCATCATACCACATCCTCAATCCGGTGTGCGAGAACTAAAATTCCTCAATAATGCATCACACCTATGCTCTATGCATCAGCAAAAATCCTCAATAAGCTCGTATGCATGTATCAAAGACAAATCCATTACATCAATCTCAGCATCTTCAACATCATGAGCCCAGCTTACAAATGATCAGTATACATAATCCTCGATGAGGGCTTCATCAAAATGCACAGCATTCCTGGGTAAAGGGAGTGATGATACGGGGAACACAAGGAAGATGGATAAGAAGGGTAACACAATGAAGTGGAGAAGCTGATTGAGCGGGCGTGCCAATATCATGGGTGGTAGAAGAGTGATACAGAGGGTACGAGGAGGGCGGGCGAGAAGATCGAGACACAGACAAAATTGGGTGTTCCACACAGGGCGGGAACACCGTCAAGATTGCGGTCCGAAGAGCGGTCTCTCCTCGAACCAGAGAAGATGGTACGTTGGATACATAGAAGATGGTGAAGAATCGGGAAACAAAGGACTTGGCGAAGAATGATTGAGCTCAAGCGCCAATATCACGACTCGATGCAATATGAAGAGTTGTATGTATAAGAGAGGTAGAGAGACTCAATGATAAAAAATGCATGACTCACACGGTGGGACCGACTACTCTAGGGATGAAAGAAAAACACACTGAACTCCAAGTCACAATCAAGACACAAGGCAAACCCCTGATTCACCTACTCAACACAGTGAAGACCATCAGGTGACGGTCATTTATCTTTTCAATTTTTAGAGTTAGGTGAGATCACAAAGTTGCACAATCACATAGGAGGCTTAATAGGATTTGGGCTCTACTCCTTAGTGTGTAAGTGAGCACTTTAAAACGCATCAAATGAGGGGGTTGCTCTCCCCAAGACAAGGAATCCATTACGTTTTATTTTTAAGTCCAATAGAGTTAGCAGTCCTGATTTTATTTAAGTTATCACTTTTTTGGGTATTTTCAATGCACGTGCCTGTCGAGGTTCCAATTTCCATTACGCATCCTAGGTTGGCAAAAACAGAGGGAGAAGATCGGAAAAGCCATGCAAGTCGGAAAATGATGATGCATGCCAAGTAAGAAGACTTACAGTGCCTCCCAGCTCTCTCCATGCGGGATGCATAACAGAATTTGAAACCTATGCTATATGCAAATGCAAACCGAAGAAATCGCCCTAGGTTCAGAAATTGCTATTATCGTGAAGCACCACAAGTCGCTCATTCATCACTAGCCTCAAAAAGACTGGTCTTGGCTCACCCCTCCATTGTGCTCAACACACTTGAGCTTAGGAGAAAGCGCTTTGCGGGGCTCACTGTGGCACAAAGGCTAAGAGATAAGTGAACGGCTGTTTAGAGTTTGATCTAGGTCCAAAGTGAACTATAGGTACATGCAAATATTAGGGTGTTTGGACCTAACTCTACGAGCAAGCAACTCCTAAGCTAAGGCTCATTCATACACAAAATAATAAAAAAAAAATAAAAGAAAAGCATCAAAAATCATCGAGGCCCCCAAGGGAACAATCCCTCGGGCACTAGACCTCGGGAGTCTTTGTGTACCTGTGAGAGTCCTGTATTATTACATGTTTCTAAGTGTCACTCTCTCACATGAAGAAAATGAAATAAAATAAAATGCATCACAAGTGTGGACTGTCTTCCAAAAATCCTCCTTCATCTGTCCTTGATGCTCTCTCCTGTTGGCTAGGCATCGAAGAGCCAACTCCACCTCGCTTGGGTGCATAGGTTCTCCTAAGAGGTCCTCCTTCGCTTGGCGGTCCCTTGCATCAAGGACAAAGAAAAGAGATGGTCAGAGCAGTCAATCAAATAATGTTTAAAAATAAAAATAAAAATCACACAAATAAATAAATGATGAACATGAGCAAGTAATTGAATAAATGAACAAATAAGCTCACAAAATCATACAAAATCCGTTGCCTCCCCGACAACGATGCCATTTGATGAAAGAGATTTTCCATCGGTCTCGCATTCCACACAAACGGGAACGCGGTCGCTGAGGCGACCGACAGAAGACCTCATATCAATCAACAATTAACCCACAGTAAATATATGCAATGAATATCCAAAAATGTGGAGTTAAAATTTATTATAACTCTACATGCAAATGTGTATAGGTGTAAGTACAGGTAGAGGTCGAACACTGGGAGGCGAATGGTTGTATGTGATGTGTAATTATTCAATTCATTATTCATGTCCATTTATTGTTTTTGTGGGTTTTGGATTTTATACCTTTTTTATTTTTTTATTTTTTATTTTTTTATTTTGTTTTTATATTTTATATTTTTTTTTCTTTTTATCTTTTTAGTTATATAAATATACATATATATAAAGATATGTATAAAGAGATATATATATATATATGAAGAGAGAGAGAAGAGTAATATAGTATATAGATATAGATATATAGATATAAATGCTGAATATATATAGATATAATTTTTTTTAATATTTCTTTTTCTAATTTTTTTGTTGTTTTTCAAGAATATTTCTAATTTTAATGTATTTTTAGTTTCAAAAATGTCCACAATATAGGACTAAATAAATGGACGAATATAATTTGGGTTTTAAAAATGTAAAATAAACTCTAAAATTTCCCAAATTAATTTTAATACATTAATAATAATATATAGATAATGATAAAAGAGAAAAATATATTTTTGGGGTTTTTAAAGGATTTTTCTATTTTTTTGTTGGATTTTGGGGCTTTCTGATTTTTTTTATTTTTCTTTTTCATATTTTTAGGGTTTTTCAATTTCTGGACTCAATTTATATATTAATATACAATATATAATTTTTTTGGATTTTTTCAAAAACATTTTGTAATTTTTTTGTATTTTATAAATTAGACAGTGCAAAAATGGCTCCTATTTCATTTTTAAAAATTAGGAAAAAATGCAAAAAAATGCAAACTAAAATATAGGCGTGGAAGAACACTGCATAGAGTATCTACCCAAATTTTTCTAGATTTTTAGAAGCCTCATAGGTATTTTTAATAAATGCATAAAAGACACAAAATAATTAAGCCTGACAGGGGCATTTTTGCAATTAAAGTAAGTTGCAAGGGCACAGGAGCAAAAGTCCCTACTGAAATAAACATATTTTTAAATTTTTAGAACTATTGTACAATATACAAAAATCGCCAGGGCTAAAGTGAAAATTTCACGCGCCTCACGTGGGACTGCACGTGAGGCGCGGAAGGACCTAAACGCAATTCCAAAAAGTTCAGGGTCCTATCAGCAAAATTTACATTTTATTTACAACGTGCTATATATTTTACAAGATTAAAAATTAAATACAAAAATGACAGGGGCTAGATGTGCAAATTACCCCCATTATGCGCTTCATCCGACGGCTGATGTAAGTCACTAATACACGTGGCGCCTACACATGCGCCAATGACGCTTCGCCGATAAGCGCTGGAGATTAGATCTCGCGGGAGATCTGACGGTCGTGGCATCGCTCCATCGGACGGCTGTGATTGAAACTGGGACCTTCGTCTTCATCCAATGGCGGAGATGGCGGCTGGAAGAACGGGGAAGAACGCTCGCCTGGGCCAGCTTCCTCCGGTGAGAACTCGCGTCTCCGTTGACCTTTGCTGCTCCGAAGTATCCCAAAAGCTTCCTGGCAGAGTCTTCTATTTGCTGGAGGTGGTAGATCGGCCGGAGATGCCCTAGAGCGCCGCCACGAGCTCGAAGAAGAAGCGAAGCTCCAGGTACCTCCGCTGCGTTGAGAATCGTCTCATGGTGCTCTTCGGGGCACCTAACCTGCACAGAAAGATAGAGGGGCTCGAGGCGATGCTCCTCGACCCGGGTTTGAAGCTGAAAGCACGTGGATGATGGTGGGCGGAGAAGCTCCGGCGGAAGGTGGTGGAGGAGCTTCGATTCGCGGATCCAGATGGGGATCCGATTGAACAAGGTGGCTGGGGGATGGAGAAGGCGTAGGGGAACGAGATGAAGGTGGAAGGGTGGTCAGAAAACAGTCGGGGAATGGTGACGAAGTCGCCGAGCTGGGCTCCGGCGAACTTTAATTTTTTATTTTTACGCTACAACTAAGTGCTAATGCTTAATCTAAAGACAGAAATGAAATACTAAAATAAAATCCTAACTAAAATAAGTAAAAACGCAGCTCTTATACCTGGGGGCCTCCAGGGAGCAGGGTGGCCGCCGGAGCGCCACCGCGACAAAATTTCCCGTCATCTCCGGCCGAACCGAGGTGCTGGGAAGCACCTCCTGTCACGAGGGCTTCACCAGGAGCTGATCCAAGCTCAAAGAGGGGGATGAAATTAGCCAAATTCGGCTGAGGAGGAGGAATCTTTTATTTATACACATTCTAGGGGACCCCCAAGGACCGGCGATTATTGAAGAATCGAGGCTATGTACAAGGGTCCCAAGATCACGGCGGGAATCAAGGATGATCAGGGAATAATTTGTCAGAAGGATTAGAGAGTGATTGAGCGATAGATTGAGCGGAAAAAAGGCAAGAAATCGGGGGAAAAGATGGTTCACGTCAAGTCAGGCGGCTGGAGGTCAAGTTGACTGGGGTCAACTCGCAAAGGGACCTGATTGGTCCACCTCAGCCCCCTACAAGTCAGAACAATAGTTTTATTAAAGAAAAATTTATTTAAAATAGTAAATGATTTTATTAATTTTCGAGTATAAAATAAAAAATGTTTATTATTTTATGTAGTATTTTAATACGATTTTTATTTATTTTTTTGAAGTATTTTATTACGGTTTTATTAAAATATTTTATTTATAAGTGTATTTATTTATATTTATTTTATTTTGTTTATTTTTATTTTATTATTTTATATTCTTATTTTATAAATTTATAACTCATTTTTTGTGACTATAAATATATTTTTATTTGATTTTTATGAGTTTATTTATATTTTTAAATAAATGTGTTTGTGTATATGTAAGTATACTTGTAGGTATTTTACCTATATATTATATACATTTTATTTATTTAACGAATTTTATTTGTTTTTATCATGGATTTGTATTTTTAATAAGTTGTATATAATATATACATTATTATAAAAATATAGCTGAATAAAGAATAAAAGAATAAAAATCCTTTTTATTTATGTACATATAGGTAGCATAGGTATTTTGCCTAGGTATTACCTAGGCTTATTTTATTTTACAAATTCTTTTTAGTTTTCTTTTAACTTTAATATTTACATGTAATCTATACATTATTTACAAAATTATAAAAATATAAATTTATAAAAATAATGAATATTAAATAAAAGGAATATTTTAATCAGGTATTATGTACAAGGTGGACCAAAAACCTAACTTCCACATATGGACTCCAAAAATTATGAAACCAATTTTATAAAATAGTTCTTGGAATGCTATATAAATTAAAGGTGAGTTTGGGTGATTTAGAGTTTTTATTTGCAAGATATGGGTCTGTGAAGTTGAGATTTTGGCTTTTTATTTTGTGTATAAAATGTACACTGAGTCTTATTTTTATACAAACTCAATTTTATATTTTATTTACATTATTATCTATAACTTTTATGAACAAAGTTTCTTTATTTGATGAATAAATAATTCTATACAAAATAGGTGTCAAAAATGCATAAATGACTGAATAAATAAATGAGGTATTTATTGTACACTGGCCCTTATCTCCCCCTACTTTATTCCTTGTCGACCAATTCCATGCTGGCCTTGGTCTCGGGGTTAGGGTCATAAAATATTTGCAATATTTTATTCCTTTTTCTTTTCTTCTCTTTATTCTATAATTTTGGCATTAAAAACCTTATTTAATGTACACTAAATACAATGAATAATGAATGCTATTATATAGAAATTGAGGCTATTTACATGCATTTGCTGGGGTTTTTAAGGCCAAAATGATAGAATAAAGGTGATGAAATGGAGATTCATCATATACCTGATCTCATGGTTGATTTTGACCCTAATTCAAGCTATTTGGGTTGGCCTGAACCTAGGCGGGAATTGGGGTCTTTGGCGCCATCTGCTGATCTTGGGTGCGTGAAATGCGGTTCAGATCAGTTCAGATATCCATGTAATCATTCTGCATCTGCTGGACCCTATCAGTCAGGGTTTGGATCGCCAAGGTGAGGGACTCCACTTCGCTTGTGGGTGGGGCTTGTTGCTGCTGACTAGAGGACGAGTGTCTATATTGGCCCTTCTCACCATGTCGATACTGCTGCTAATGAGAAGGTGGTGGAGGGCCCTGCTGGCCCAACTGGAATTTGTGCTGCTGCTGGTGCTACTGAGGTTGGTACCCTTATCCGAGCCGGGACAATACAAAGTGCGATGCGGGGACGGAGCTGGTTTCCTGGTAAGATAGGGAAGGTCGGTGTGGTTGACCGTTCTCTATCCCCGACTGTTTGCCAATTGGGTCATGGCTACACTACAGCCCGTTGATCTCGAACACCTGCAGAGGCTCCTCGTAGACTTTCTCCACTTGTGTGGGTGTGTGTTGCTCCTGTTGAGTGTGTTGTTGCTCCTCAACCCAGCTACCCTGAGGCCCCTATACCTACTCCTGTGCAAGATGGACTCGATGTACAGGCACAGGTGGTGCAGAAGGGACATGTAGTCTTATCTTGGCTACCTTCTCAGTCAATTCCTCCACTTGTTTCGGTAATCGCGAAAGTGCCTGAAGGTCGGTGACCCTATTGTGGATCTGCTTTACCATGGTGAGCTTATCAGTTATTATCCCCATGATGGGGATGAGGTCTTCTGTCAGATCTGCTACAGTCCTCCTAGTTGTCTCATTGGATAGGCTTGAGGGAGACAACTGATAGGCCCTGGTGGCATGTGATCTGCTTGTTTCTGCCATCTGCTCCAGAATTTTCCATACGGCATCCTCGTTCTTATTGAGATAGCTTCCTCCAAAGGCTGCACTCACTAACCCTGCATCTCTAGGGTCATACCATAGAATAAGGTCTTCATTAAGATCGCTTTTGTAATGTCATGGCAGGATCATTTCTGAGTTAAATCATTAAATCTATCCCAGGCTTCATGAAATGGCTCGTGGGGGGCCTGGGAAAAACTAGCGATCTTGGTCCTCATCTGGTTAGTCCTACTGAGTGGGTAGAACTTTTTCAAGAATAAATCCTTAAACTACATCCAGGTCGTACATCTTACCCCGAGATTTTTAAGCCAATGAGCATCCTTATCTCCTAAGGCAAATGAGGTAGCCTTCAGCCAGACGTAGTCTTGCCCAACCCTAAGGTGACTAAGGTTTTTGCAAACCAGCTCGAAGTCTCTCAAGAAAGCATAAGGTTCTTTGCTGGCATTCCCATTGAACTTCGGTAACTAACTCAGAAAGTGGGGCTCCAGCTCGAACGCTTCTGGGGGAACCACAGGTGCAAGCCAACTATGTATCTCATTTTTTGCAGGGTTAGGCATCAACCATGGGTCGGTTAATTCCCTCTGCCTCGATCACTTGTCCCATCCTAGCCATAACTTCTGCATTAAGTTGCTCAACTCTAGCCAATCGGGCGAAGACTTGGTTCATAGGAGCATCCTCTTCTTCTGGGGTTTTTTAGGAGGCGTCTTGTCCTCTTTACCTAGGTAAAGAAATTGGTCTAGGTTTGAGGACGTATTAAAGAAGACATTCTCACCGAGGTGATGGTTGTCCTCGGTGAGTTGAGAGGAGAGAAAAGGGATGGTTTGAGGGTAACCATCTTGAGGGTGATGGATCCTGAACTCAAGAGGGTCATGAGCTCGGGTTGGCACAAGTTGCGCTTCGGCCGATGAAGACGAACTTCATGAGAGGCTTAAAGAGAGATTTGCGAAGAGTGAGTAGATATCCTCCCAATCAGTCATCTTGGACGGCGAGAAGAAGAATCGGGAGTATAAATGTAAAGATAGGATTTTATTCCTACCTGAAGCAAGCAAGTGAATCACAAACCCTGATTTTCACACTCAACACGGTGAAGGACCCAAAACTGAGTCCGATTAGTCTGGTTGATTTTAAGTGTGATTTTTCAGACAAGTAGTAAAGCTTATGCAACCTATAGGGGAGGCAGCTCAAACCCAAATGCGTCTCCCATGTTTAATATGTCGCCTAAGATACCAACGTCCTTCCTTTCTCCGCTCCTATCACCAGCCGAAAGTTCAAGGACCTGCCCCTATCTACCTACAGAGTAGGCAGAGGTTGACAAGGCTGTAACTTCACCCATATCTACCTTCTGGACCAGGCGGAGGCTAATAGCAACTTGTCATGGTGCACCACAATTTCACCCTTATCTACCTACCAGAGTAGGCGGAGGCTACTAGGCGCTGGTTAGTTGAGCCCATAGTTCATCCTATGATATTTGCTCGGATCGAGGTACGCAATATGGAAGGCATGGATTTTTGGCTCTGCCTTAGGGTGTGTGCACACACTCTAGTACCCTCACTCAGCTTGAAATCAAGGTCGGGGTTAATCTGCCGCACATAGAATTTCTGATTTTATTGATTTTTTTGGTCTATTTTGCTTAGCAGTCCCGATTTTAAGTTAGGCGACCACTTGATTAGTCCAACACACAAGGCATGCCTATTATCCAGTCCCAATTTCCTTTAAACCTAAGTTTGAAAAACCAAGGGGGAAGGAGTCGAGAAAAGCCGATGCATGATAAAACAATGATGAATGCCAAGTAGAAAAGACTTACAGTGATCCTTTCGCTTTATATGCCGGATGCAAAATAAAATTGAAATTTTTAAACTATATGAATGCAAGCAAAAATGTCGCTCCTAGACAAGCAATTCTATTAGCAAGTGAAGAACCAATTAGATTTAGCTACAGTCCTGCGGTCTAAGTGTGTCTTTTAAGTGTGAAGTGTGGTCTTAGAATTTTACGAGCACAGATAGTACTAAGATAGCTCTAAGAGCCGCAAGTGGAGGTCCTATTCTATGTAAGCAATCACACAGCACACGGGGACACGTTTTATTATGACATACACGTGCGAGAACCCAAATGGGAACTGCGGGAAAAATGCAAAATAAAATAAAAGAAAAATTACAAGTCCTCACAAAAACACTCAAATTATTTTAATGCAGGTTGCTCGGCTCGCTTCGCGAAGCGCCTTCGACACCTCGTATTCCTCACACGAAAATAAATGGAGTTCAGATAAAGGACGACACAAAATAAATAAATAAAAATTGAACAGAAATTATTGACAAGAGAAGCTGGGAATCAGACTACCCGGGGATGAAAAATCAAAATTTCCTAAAAATTAACCTAAGGTGTGCCTCCCCGACAACGAGCCATTTTAAAGAGCCTTCGTCTACCCTACCTAATTCAACTGGATTAATGGTCGAATTAAATTTGTCGTTCATTGTAGTCGGGTAAATCGAGACTGATAGAAAACCACTTAGATTAATATTGAATTAAATGCAAGCGAAAAATTTATTTTACTTGGGCAAGCCCAAGGTCAAACTCAAGAAGTAAGCTTTCTCCTTAGGTTAAGAATATTTTTGATCTTTTTTATGCAATTAAGGAAAATACATTGCAATTTCAAGCCAAATTTTAAGTTAAATCACAAATTATAGCCAAATGAAGTCCAAAAAAAATGAAACTTGGTCAGGATATGAAATGTGATGAAAGTAAGCTACTGTAATGTTTTTTGAATTTTTAGACTCTTACTGATTACCTATGAATTAAATATGAATGCAGGGTAGTTTCTGCAAAATTAATTTTAATAAATACCAGAGTACCTTATTTTCTGATATAAAAATTATCCTAGATATTACTATATGAGATGAATCCATGAAAATTAATAGACAAAAAAAATGATGTATACTAGACCTATTAAAAATCAATTTAGCAAAAGACTAATTAATTTATTCAGGCCTTGTGGTGCATGCAAAGTGGTTTGATGGGCACAATGTAGACCGACTTATATTAAACCTATTGTGATTTTATGATGATTTTTGGAGCAAAAATTATTTAATAATGAATAAAAGGCACACAATGGCCAAATTATGTCAATTTACACAAGAATATCAATATTAAATTCTTCATTGCTCATAAAAATATGACACGTGTCACAAAGATAAAGCACGAGTTTAACTACAACATGCAATTTTTGGAATTTAAAAATAATGCTAAATGAATGCCTAAATATACGTGCAAATACATGGACTGAAATGCAAACAAAAATAAAAATTAATTAAATTAAAACGTGCATACAGGGACTAAAGTGAAAATACCTATAATGTTTGGGGTAGGAATGCAAAATGTCCACGGAAACTCATGAGCCTCACGTGACATGCCTGGCAGGGATTGAAATGTAATATTAAAAACTTACAGTGGACTCTGTGCAAATTACCCAGACCGCACGTACGGGGCACGTGAGATCTAGGCTCGGATGGCTTCAGAGGCTCGGATGTCCGGTCGGGTGCTCTGAGCCTAAGGGTCAGGGAAGAGGCTCGGAGTGCGCTACGTGGTGCGAGGTAGGCTGCTAGATCGAGATTGATCCAACGATTACTGAAGTAGAGGGCGTGGCGAGCTATGGATCCATCAGATCAAGATAGATCTAACGACGGTGATGAATCCTGGAGCTGATGGCGTGGCTTGATGTGGTCCGTTAGATCCTCACGATCCAATGGAGGCTGGAGTAGCAGGCGATGGCAACGTGTTGCAATGAGGACCTTTATATCAAGATGATCAAACGGTGATTGTGTGTCGTCTCCTCTGGGCCTCCGCCTCGGGAGGCGGATGTGGTTGTGCTCCGGCGAAGGGCTCTCAGCTCCGCCGCCTTCCCTCGTGGTCGATGAAGGCCCCCAGGGTCCCCTAAGTGGCTGAAAGCGATCATGGAAATGTAAGGGAACCGCTAGAGTGTCTGGGAGTGGCTGAGGTGGTCCACAGGTCGAAGGTAATGAAGCTCGAAGTAACTCCAACGTCGACTCCGGTCAGTAAAGAAGATGGGACCTGTTGTGTTAGTAAAAGCCAAGAAGGTGCGCTCGTGTTCGTGGTAGTGCAAGGGGTGACTGGAGGCTTGTGTCGTGAAGAAGTGATCGGGCAGTGGTGTTCTTCCACCGTGACCAGTGTAGCTATGGTCGGAGATGGTGCGACGTATCATGAAGGTGAGCTGAAAGTGCCGCGAAGACGAGAGCTCCAAGGCAGAGCTCAGGCGATGGTTGGTGGAGGGTTGAATCGATCGAGGATGGGGGGAAATTAGGAGAAGATCGAAATGAAAAGAGGATGATGATCGGAGGAGGAATGGATGAAGCTTCCTGAGAATGGAGGCTTGGGGAAAAGCTTCCGGTCGTCGCCCTAGGGTCGGTAGCAGCCCGTGCTCGTGCAGCTCGTCGGAGAAGCTGTTGCACAGCGTAGCTATGCAGTGGATCTTGCTGGAGGAGGGCCACCGTCATCACTCGATTTCGTGCCTAATCGCTGGCACTGATGGGTAGAGGAGAGCTCTAGGGTACCCCATGCTAGGGCGGATAGCCATGAAGGTGACCTATGGTGGAGTATTTAAAGGAAGAAGGTGGAGATCCAGGCGATAGGAGGCGTGATGTTCGTGCAGTTTGTGGATTAAAGGAGAGGGGGTCATGGTGCTTGTGAGGGCTGGCCAGGATGAGGGATGTGTGGTCTCCATCATGGGACACTCAACGGGCGGAGATGGTGGCTGATATGGTGACGAAAATAGAAAGGGGGAGGACATGGAGCATGAGGTGGGCGACGTGGGCGAGGCTTCCTCGAAAGGAAGAAGACGATGTCGTAGCCATTGGATTTCGCGATCCAATGGCCAGGAGGTGGGCGCGAGGGAGTGGGTAGGATTAGATCCTTGTGATGCAATCGAAGGGCACTGGGCGCACCACGTGGCGGGATGTGGGCACAGTGCTGGTGAACGGCCATGATTAGGTCTGGGAGTGGAATCGGACGGCTGGAATCACAACGACGATGAATGACCAGGATCTGTGGACATAGAGGATGATCGGGCGACTATGGGCGTGATGCATGGCGGACGGAGCGTTAAGCGCCAATGGGCGGTGGAGATTGAATCTGGGCTTCGATCGGATGGTCGACGATGAAGCAAGAATGAGCGGTTGAGATCTTAAGTGCATGGAGGTGATCTGATGGTGTTGGAGTGTGCTATGTGGCGCACTTATATGGAGGCGCTGGTGGGCGGCCCAGATGTGATCTAGGCCCAGATTAGACGGTTGTGAGATGATGCAGCATGAACGATTGAGATTTGGAGGAAGGGGGAGCCATCAGACTGTGGAGAATAAGAGACGCATGGCAAGCGGATGAGTCGGTTGCGTGACGCAATCAGAGGGCGCCACGTGGCCCAATCAAAGTGGTCGAGGAAGAAGGTGAAATAAGATGAGGCAAATGGCTGAATTTGGAAAAACTCAGAACATGTAGGTTTCAGATATCGATGAGATCTACAAGTTTCATGTTGACCAAAAACAGAAATGAGGTCGAATAAAGTGATAAAATACAAGGGTAAAAATATACATACATATACTATACAATGGGGCCCCAAAACCCCAGTTTTGCATACGAGCTCTGATTTAGATGAAATTGGTCTCATTTTGTAGGTCTCTGAATATATATTATTTTAAAAGTAAGTAGACCTAGATCAGAGGTTGTATAAGAGAGATATGTTTATTTTAAGGTCGGGGGTCTCAAACTTGGATTAGGGTTTTATTGGTCAATTATACAAGTTAGCGTCTTTTTGGTATTTTTATTGGTTTTATTGTTAGTAATATAAACAGTATAGAGTTATTTTATGGGATTTAGAATTACTGTAAAATATATACATATGAGTGATTTTTACATGTGACTTTGGCTTCTTATTTAATGCAGATGCGAATGCTAAAATGCAAATGTTATCAATGCATGCATGAATGCTAATTATGCAACATTGATGGAAATATGCCTCTAATTACTCGGGAACAAGGCTCTATTTTCAACTTTTAGAGTGACGAATCACAGATTCATCGTTTGTGCAGGCTCCTCCTGAGCTAGTCGCTCTAGCTTCAGCTCTTCTTTTCTTTTAAGAAATTTTTAATTTGCTGATTTTTTGTAAATTTTTCTCTTGGTAGTGGTGGATGGCTGGTGTTTCTCCTCCGTCATCTTCTTCCTCACTCAGATCTACTGCTGGACTGGCTAATGCAAAGGACAACTCACTATAAGTTGCTTTATTCTTCCACTTGGTGGCTGTAGATGGCTACAAAGTCCTCCTGCTCCCAGGACTCACTGCTTGAGACAGAATTTAATATGAAATATCAGACTTTATGAGATCAAATGGGGTATCACAAACTATCTGCTCTTTAGGCTTGAAATTAATTAGGTTGGCCTCAAACTGCACCAGAATAGAAGTTTTGATCATAGTGAGGTCATCAAGCTTCTTGGAAATCTCTACTAGGACTTTGATGAGTTGGGTCAAGCAGTCCAGGGTTGGGTTCATAGGAACTGCCTCGGATGATTCAGAATCCTGACCACGCTAAGAGTGATACAGTTGAGGTTGTTGATGGGAATACTGAGAATTGGAGTGAGGAGGGAGTTGAAGCTGATGAAATTGAGGAGCAGGAGGAAGCTGATATTGGTGAGTAGCTGCGTACTGGTGATGCTTCTAGCACTAGCGATACGTGGGATGCAGGTAGTTCTGATTCTGCCTCTAGTTATTTTTATTGGGTGGAGGATGTTGTTGCAGAGGCTGGTTCTAGACGAACCTTCCACCTGAACGTTGGTGGTATGGCCTTATAGTCGATAACTGGTCATGTTGGTGTCCACCTGGATGGGCTAGTTGCACATCATTATTCCATATGCCATTGCCCACTTGGATTTGGGGTGGAGGTGAAAAAATGGATCTGTAGAAGATGAGGGTAAGCGCTCTGGTTGGTACTTAACAAGCGGCTACTGCGGTGACTATGGAGTCTGCCCAGGTGCCCACATGTAGTATACGTGCAGGACCTGAGGTTGCCCTAAACTCAATCGAGGGTGATGTGGCGATTGTAGCTCCTTTGGATTTGTGAGAGTTGTGGCTAGCTAAATCGCAGACACGACATTGATGGTATTGACTAGCAGCTCCAATTGCTTGGAAATTCGATCCATCTTGTCCAAATGTTGGTTCCTCTTTTCGATCACAAACAAATTCTCAAGGTCGATCGCTGGTCAATGATATCGACCTTGGATAGATGGCCCTAATGACATAGATATTGGAGCTCTCGTCCCTATCCACTTCTTGAGTTTTTACCATGTGAATTGACTTGTGGAGGATCTAGGGTGACTTCTGGTATGCACGTGATGAAGACAATGTGGCCTCTCCTCTGGTCGTTTCCTCAAAAATCTTCCATACCACGTCTCCATCCTTATTAAAATGTGAACCCCCACAGATGGCATCAACAAGCCTCTGACTCTCAGTATTCAATCCCCAAATAATTGTTGGACCAAATTGTTCTGAGGGATATCATGGTGGGGACATTTTTCTCGCAGGTCCATGAATCTCTCCCATGCTTCATGTATTGTCTTGTGTGGGTCTTAGGAGAAAGTGTGCATTCAGTCTCACATCTGATTGAGCTGACCGAGAGGATGGAACTTGTAAGGAATGCAGACTTGAGTTCCTCCCAAGTCGTTACGATCTTTCCTAGATGGTTGACCCGGTGGCCTTGTCTTGAAGGCTGAAGGGAAAAGTCGTGATCTTGAATACACCTAACGGAATGTTAGGGTAGTGTCTGGTACCACATATACGAGAAAACTATTAAAGATGGATGTAGGGTTCTTCCGTAGTGTTCTTGTGGAATGTAGGAAGAAGAGAAAGGAGATGAGTTTTAAGTTCAAAATGTTCATGGACCACTAGAATCTGAATCCATTTGGCCATCTAGATAGCGCCAGGGTTGTAGGTCTCCTTTATAGTAAGCTTTGGAGCCTCTCCTCTTACCTCACCTTCCGACCATCTGTAGTGTCCATCTTCAAGTTCATCATCACTTCCTCTCCCTCCCCCTCTCTTTTCTCTATCTCTCTCCTCGAGTGATTTAACATTTCCTAGAAGGCAACCTAGACAAGAGTCTAATCTATCAGCTGTTGCTAGATGGACTGGATCGAAGCGAGCAACTGTGCATTCATTGTGTTATGATCTGGTTGTCCCTAATATGGTAGGTTCGGTCCCTTACCCTTTCCTTGAGGAGCCATCGATAATTCAGACTAATAGGAATTAATCTGTATGGGGTACAAGTTCGATTATGCATAGAAAGATGCATCCCGTTTACACTGGAAATCTTCGGCATCAGATGGAAAAATGGATGATCTGAAACTAGGGTTAATTCCAAATATGTGAAAGGAGCATTGGATATGAACTTGAAATCGATCTTTATCCACAAGGGGCAAATGTTTGGACAAGAGTGATCCTGATTTTTTGGAATAGAGGAAGAAGTCTAGGAGTTTAGAGATCAGTTCGCAGGGTCCGTATCGGGTTCTCGAGAATTGCTTCGAATTATTGAATATGTTTAATTTCATGGAATTGGTGTGGTTTTCAGCAGGGTCCAGTCTAAACCATCCATGAGATGACTTCTTAGATAAAAGCGGAGTAGATGAGGAATGGAATATGATGATGAACAATAGATGAAGAGGAAAATAGTGGAAGACTCAAAATGAGCAAGTCAAGAAGGAATGCTAAAAGGTAAAATGAAAAAGGGTGCAAGTGCATAGGGTTGGATCATTGTCCTAAATTCTAATTCAAACAAACACCAAGCAAGATGGGTTCACCAACACACACAATATGAAGTGGTAAGAGTTCGGTTGTTTTTATCTTTCCAATTTTATTTTGTTTTACATGAAATCTTATAACAAGTCCTTAGAGGCTAACCCTATAGGAGAGTGAGTACTGTCAGAAAAGTATCGCATACTTTCCACTTCCTTTGTAACTTGTAGCCTGCACTTTTTCTATAGAATCCTTGCTATTGGATCTGAATCCACTACTCAGTCAAAGGAAAGAGGAGGAATCTAATAGTAGAAACTAATACTTTGCCCAAAAATGATGTACTCGTATGCAAGACGATGAGATAGACATAATCGTGAAGGTGCCCTAAGATCAATACTTCAGACCAGTTCTGATGTTCTACACAAGTAGAGAACACCGTCATCAACAAGGCCCTACTCGCCCACGTACGATAGAAGCGCCAACACATCGTAAATCCAATCAATAATACAGCAGTAACCAATCAGGTTTTGGGCTCTAATTCATATGGGTCATGCCTTGCTCAGTCTGGATGGTACATGAAAACAATATGGGCTTTGTGAACCCCAAACAATGAGTGTTCGTTATGAATTTTAAATTTTATCAAAGTTTATTAAATAGTCCCCTTATTTTAATTTTTTTCTCATTTTTTGAGTATTTCTTCAGAATATTTGGACCTAATTGTTTTTGGATTTTCTTTATATCCATAAGTGGTACAAAAATGGGAGAGATAGCGAAAACGCCATTCAAGTTGACACTAAGATGGAAATCTCACCTTAGTATCTAATGATGCATGTAAAATAAGGAGACTTATAGGGCTTCCTAGCTCTCTCCATGCAAATTGTGAGGCACAGAAATTAAATTATACGACATGCAAATGCAAAACCTATGAAATCACGCTAAGTAGGAATTGCTATTAGCGTGATGAACTAGTTTGATTTGAGCTAAGTCCAAATGTAGAATCTATGGGTGTGTGCAGATATTAAGTGTTTGGACCAATTTTACTCAATCAAGTTGTTCCTAATGTCTAAGGGCTTATTCATAGAAAATAAATAAAAAAGGTTGGAAAACTCAAAACACAGAAAACAAATAAAAACTAGTGGAAAAAAAGGAAAATACAAGTGTAGAAAGAGAAGAAAATGTGGAAAATCCGATGAGCCCCCTAGGTGAACAATCATCCAAGAAATATACCTCGAAGAATGTCAATGTTCAAGTGTCATTGGGTACATGTATTATTACAATTCTTTATGCAAACATAAAAGAGTCTCTCTCTCTCTCAAATAAAATAAAATTCTATTTTAAACTCTGCTCTTCTCTCTATGTCTCCTTTCCTTGCTCTCTCCAATTGGTTCGTAAAGAAGGAGCCAATCCCCTCACAGCTCTGGCACGTCGGCTTCCTAAGAAGTCTCCTTCACCACGCAGTCATTCGCAAGAAATTTAACAAAGAAATAGGTAAGAAACATATAAACAATTATTTATAAAAGTAAATAAAAAAAAAGAAGATAATGCAAACTATATGTACAATCCTATCCTACGTTGTTCCACGGCAACCGTGCCATTTTGTTTATGTGCTATTCCGAGGAGCCTAATGTCTGGTCTTGGAGGAGCATGCAGTGTCTGACAAGTCGGATCCGGCAATCACTGTATTGGCCCTCTCTCGGCACTCGACTCATGAGCAACCAAATCAAGCAGACAATGAACCCACAATGATGATAATGCAATGCAAAATATGTGAGTCAAAATATATATTTATTTTAAATCTACAAAATATGTGTACAATGTATAAGTGTAGAGTGTCAAACCACAGAGAGTAAGGGGAATATGATATATATTGGCTACCAATAAACAACAATTGTTTTTGTACTTTTTAGCCTCTTGATTTTTGTGGGCTTTTAATTATATTTAATTTTTATGGATTTTTAATGTTTTATATTTTTTATGTTTTTAATTTTCATAATTTTTGTTTTCATTTTAGGTTTTTCTTATTTTTTATTTCTTTTTTTGAAGATATAATAAGTATACATATATTTCATAATAAGTATTACATACCACTACATATGATATATATAATAAATATATAAAAATACAAAAAATACAAGTATAGTCCTTTTTATTTTTTAAGGTTTTACAATAAATTTATTGTATTTTATATTAGTAATTTTTATATATAAGTTATATGGGGTTTAAATATTGCTATATATAGTCAAAATTTATAAATAAAAGGTTTTTGTGTTTTAAATATTTTTCTCTATTTTTATGATTTTTATGTATTTTTTGTTGATTTTATATATTTTTAATTGATTAAATATAGTAAAACATGGAATCTAATAATAAGTCAAATGTTCTAGGGTTTTTAAAAATAGAAATTAAGAACAAAATTCTCTAAAACTATTTTTAATTTAGGGATTTTTACCCGACAGATAATATAAACTTTTAAAATGACCTTTACGACCTTTGAAATATCTATATTCCTCCCTCGACCCCATAAACTTACTCCATCTTACCCCCATAGGCCCTGCCATCAGTTTTAACTTTATTTGAGTCAATTGCTTGGGTTAGCCTAGAGTTAACTAATCAATGGAATCCAATAGTGGATATTCCACATTCATATTCTTTCCAAAAAGTCATCCGACGGTGGAAATCCAACAGGGGTGGGCGAACGGTCTGGAATAGGCAGTTGGAAACAGAGCAAGGTCGGGGAGGTGGGTGGTAACTTGGAGGAGGTCAGAGAGGTGAGTAGCGACCTGGAGGAGGTCAGGGAGGGGAGGAGGCAAAGGTTACGTGCTTCCAGCCGAACAAGGCGAAGAAAATCCAAAATGGGTTCCATCTTTCAAAAGTAACAAATTTAAGTTCCGAGTGTTTTCATGATAGTGTTGTTTCCTTTTCTTTTCATAAACCCTTAAGCCTTCCCACAGATACCCCGTCCCTAACGAACCCAAATTTCAGCCTCTTAATAAGTCGTTTTAATGCGTTGTAGTTGGCTGAATCGAATGCATCAAAGACCATTCAATTAATATATCAATTAAATCAAATGGTTGATTCTTGGGCAAGCCCAAGGTCGAACTCAGGGACACGAGCCTCTTTAGTTTCATTTAGACTCGTATTATACATATTAAGTGTTGGACTAAAAATCGTAGGTCAAAAAATGCATGGAGACATAATGCATAAATAAACATAAACAATGCATTTTTTATATTTTTTAACATGCAAAGAAATGCAACGTGAATATGCCCTAACAAGTGAGAATATTTGAGCAATAAGACGTAGCCGAATTCAGAATAGAATTATGAATCAAGTTCCACTAAATCAATTAAGGCAAGGCATTAAACATGTTGTATAAGCGACACTTGGCAAATAAAATAATACATCGAAATTCATAGTGTCAGAACAGAAATCTAAGCATGCCATCAAGAAGGCAATAAAACAAGCTTCAAAACGAGACCAAAATCAACTGAAACAGAGATACGATGCTCAAGATATTCACAAATGAAGTCAGGGGCATAAATGCAAGAAAACATAAAAGATAAATATCAAACATGTCCCTAGGACGGACTAAAATGCAAATAAAATAAATGCATGGCCTTCCCTGTAATTTACCCACACGTACGAGGGTATTTTTTCTATTATTAAAACCCGCAATAGTTTAAATGCAAAATACCCCATGTGCATGTGGTCTGCACGTGATGTTAGGACATGGATGCAATATGAAGAACCAACAGGGGGCTCCATGCAATTTGTCCCTTGCCACACATGACCTAACACGTGCTGCTAGGCTCCGTAGAGGACACCGACGCAGACTGAGGTTCAGGTGTCAATGATGGCTTGGTGAAGGTTGAGGCTCGAAGTTGGCAATGTGGATGCTTGTGGACCATCTGCTCTCAGAGATCAGATGGTAGATGTAAGTTCAAGAGAGCGGCGACGTGGCTGAGTGTCCATCATTGGATGAACACCAGGAAGATGCCATCCAACGACTCTTGTATGTCCTGGAACCCCTTCCTCCTCCGTGAGCGGGCGACGCTTCGAGGTCTTCAGTGAAGCTGCTGCCACTCTGCCACCTTCACTCAGACTTGGCTCTGCTCCATGGAGGTCGCTGGAGGTCCTGATGTGATCATTGGAACTTGATCTAGCTACCGGTCCATCTGGAAGTGAGTCGCATTGATGCGTGGTCAGAGACGAGACTCGAGAAGAAGGGTCCGACGAAGCTCTGACCATAAAAGGCATTCACCTACAGTGTTAGCAGCTGATAGCCGAAGCTTACAAGTAAGCCGTGCAAGTGATCGTGAGTGAAATGGACAGCCATGAAGGAGTGGAGAACGTGGTGGCCGGTCATCATCTCCGACAATATTGGCAGAGAAGGGGGTCGAAGTGGTCTGAGGTTACAAAAGATCGGGAAGGTGAGCGAAATGGTGTGAGAAGAAGTCCGATGGTGGATGAAGCTCGGGGAATGTGTAATGGAGGAAGAAAATGCGGGGAGATTCTTAATTAAATAGAAGGAAATCAAAGAAAATGCAATTAAGGATCAGAGAGGAAGCTTACCTGATTCTTTATGGTCGTCGGCGGCTTGGGTTGAGTGTCGATGGCACTCCGGTCATCGCTGAACTCCCCCAGCCATGGGGAGCAGCTTGGCAGGGCGGAGCCACTGCAGTCCTGGCCTACCATGGACAGGGGTCAACGTCGGATTCCATTGTCGTCTTTACTCCTTGATTAGTCCTCCCCTTGTCACAGGGAGGAGGAGAGGGTTGGGCGAGGCCTCGCGTAAAGGCGGGTGAAGAATAATTGGGGAAATGACGGCGTATTTAAGGAGGAGAGGTGGTTGTTCTGATGGTGGAGGCTTGAACTTGAGTGGAGGATGTGGAGCGCGTGGGGAGGTGTCGTGGCGGACGTGGGCTCGCGCGAGGATGGCGTAGTGATGGTCTTTGCCGTGGGATAGTGGGCGAGTGGAGAGAGTGGCAGAGACGTTGGGGTAAATGAAAAGGGGGAGATGGGTGCGCAAGGTGGAGTTCGTGGGGAAGAAGAGACGAACGAAGGAGGAAGATGAGGTCTTGGCCGTTGGATCTCGTGATCCAACGTCCATGAGATGGGTGCGAACGTGCGGATCAGATAAGATCTAAGGTGCATGAAACGAAGGGCGCAGAGAATGCCACGTGTCATGAGGCGAAGGAGGCGGAGACAAATGGCAATGATGAAAGGCGGATGTCGATCGGGCGACTGGGAATGCAGCGGAAATAAGCGGCTAGGATGGAAGCATCTAGGCTACAATCAGGCGGTTGTGGATGCAACACGTGGCAGGCTGAGAGCGCGACGCTGGTGGACGGCCTTGATGTGATCTGAGAATGATCGAACGACTGCGAAAGGGTGCGGAATTGGACGGCGCAGATTTGGGCGCTTGAAAGCCATTCAACGGTTGAAGAAAGCGGATAGATGGGTCGTGTAGTGCAACCAGAAGGTACCACATGGCCCAATCAGATTATTTGAAGAAAGAAAATGAATTATGAGGGAGAGGAAACCGATTTTGAAAAACTCAAAACATGAAAGTTTTAGATCTTGATGAGATCTACAAGTTTCATGTTGACCATAAATGGAGATGAGGTCAAACAAAGGTAGAAATATTTTTGTGAGAATTTTTAAAGGCTTAAAAACACTATGAATTATATTTTTCTATTATTTGTATTTTTAATGTATTCAAGTACTATGATATGAACAAGTATTTGTCTTGTTTTTATTGACACTTAGTCTTAGCTAGGGGGTTAAAATATGGGAATTAAGAGCATGAAACTGGGTTTCATCAGTCCCTTCCTCTGATCTCTTCCTGCAGAGGTGGAATACCCCTAATAATATTCCCCACATGTGGTGGGGGTGAATACTCCCACCTCCCACTCTCCTACAACAATGGTGAAACCCTCTCCTCGACCCACGATCTCCTCTTGCAATGGCGGTGAACCCCACAACCTCCCCTTCTCCTCTTGCAACAAGCGGCAGTAGTCTCCCCCCTAGAATAACGTGAAGATAGATGCAGGATGAGGAAGGGGAGGGGAGGAGGAGGTGCAAGTTGGTGGCAGCCTGAAGGAGGTGCGGATAGACGGTGCCTTGAAGGAGGTGCAGGTCGGCGATGGTGCAGGGGAGGTCGAGGACGACACGGGGAAGTCGGGGACGATGCAGCAGAGGTGGAAGGGGAGGGATGTCTTTGTTTGTAAATTTGTTAAACAAAAAGAGTAATATGAACCTCTTTTTAATGGAATCTGGTTGCATTTAACGGGCAAATGGATGTGGGTTAACCACATGGTCAGTGGGGGAAGGGTTAGCAAGTTTACGGGGTTGAGGGAGGAATTTCATTGTTTCAAAGATCGAGGAGGTAATTGGTAAAGATTATAGGGTTTGTCGGGTAAAAATCCCTTTAATTTGCTCTATATAATATGAATAAAATATATAGCAGAAAATCTTTTTTTGATTTTATGGAATTTTGCAAATTTTTATAGGGTTAAGAGGGTCTTTTAACTTTAATGCTTTTCTTTGTATTTTTTGTGATTTTTGGTCTAGAGTTATAACATATAGTAATAAATATACACTAATGTTTTGAATTTTTTTAAAGTGATTTTATATTTTTTTGTATTTTCAAATCTAGACAAGAAATAAATTGCTATTAAATGATTTTGAATTAATGGAAAATGCAAGTAAATGCAAATAAAAATATGAGCATGAAAAATCAACATATCATGCATTTATAGTAATTTTCCCAAGATTTTGCAAGCATATGAGCTACTTAAATAAAATAAAAACGAAATAAATAAAGGCCTGACATGGGTATTTTTGTATTAAAAATATTCTACTAGGGATGTCGTGCAACATACCCAAACGTTCAACACTATTTTACAAATTTTTAATACTAAATACAAATTACAAAACCTGGGAGGGACTGGCTACAATTTGCCCACCTCACGTAGCGAGCTGGCACTAGACCTATATGTAATATAAAATAACTTCTAGGGGATCTGTGCAAATTTTATAAAAATTTTTAAACTTCAAAATTACTTAATATTTACAGGACTAAGAAGTAAATACAAAAAGGTAGGGGCATATTATGCAATTACCCCGCTTAAAGTCCCTGAATCGGACAACTCCTGGCAGACCACATGGCTTGATCAATGATTGAGGGTGCGTACTGCTCTGATTAAATTCAAGGGCCCAAATAAGATTGGTGCCCGATGCTTGATCCGACGATTGGGAGGTCAACTGGAAGAACGGGAAGAAATCCTTCTTCCCTGATCTTTGATCTTTGATTGCTCTGTCCTCTGGCCTCCTTCTTCCTCACTGATGGTCCAAATCACTTCTTAGGACCTATAGGGTCTACAGGAGGCTCTAGATGAGTCTGCCTCGTTGGAAGGCTCTTGGAGGTCCAAGATCTTGGAGCTCATGATTTGAACTTCGGGATGGTGCTCTAGGTACTTTGAAGCTTATGTACCTTCTCAGAACTTTACTAGACAATGAGGGTCTCCTTCTCAACCCTAAATGAAGCCGAATAGTTTGGTGGATGAATGGAATGGAGAGAGCTCAGACAGTATTCAATCCGTGTAGGATTGAAGGGGGAGTGGATGGAACTGATGGAGAAATAAGTGGGGGAGATGATGGAATGAAGATGGTGGGTCGAAATAATGGGTGCACGACGAATTTAGGGCTGGAGCTTGAGGCTCCAACGATTTTTAATCTTAAAATTAGATGAAACTAAAGGATAATTGACAAAATTAAAGCTACACCTAAACTACTGGAAAGAAATGCGATGAAAACACGAAAGGAATGTAGCTCAAATCTGCTTGGGGCAGGGAGCAAAAGAAGGTTGTTAGAGCTCGCTTCTGGTGGACCCGGATTGCCACCTCCAACCACTTTTCTCCATGCATATACCTCCACAGAGCTCTTGTTGTCATCAGGGACTTCAAATGATCGAGGATAGGGGTTAAAACTGGGTAGAATGGGATTAAAATCGAAAAAGGTGCAGAGGAGCTTTATTTATAAACACGGTTTAGGAGGCTTACTAACTTAGGGTTTCTAATCGATCCGGGTTATGTATAAAGGGTTGAATATTTAGGTGCAGATTAGAGTTCATCAGAGAGTGGTTTGCGTAAAAGATCAGATCAGAAGGAGTGATGGGTCACCCAGGAAAAAAGGAAGAATATAGGGGGTCCATCATTCTAACAGGGTAGGTGGCTTGTTTCGAAGAGTAGACCTAGGGTCAACAAAGGGAATACCCTAGTTGGTCCACGTGGGCCAATCAGGCAAATCGAAGCACTAAATACATTATTAATTCGATATAAAATATTATATGATTTTATTGATTTTAGGGTAAAACATAAAAATGTTTATTATCTTATGTATAATTTATAATGTTTTTATTTTTACAAGTTAATTTATTAGGTGCTAATATTTATATGTATATATAGGTATATACATGTATTTAGTATATTTTATTTTTATTTCATATTTTGTATATTCTCGATAATAACATAATTTATTTATTTATAACTTATCTAATTACACTATACATAATGTTATTATATTTTCTGATTTTATTTATTTGCTTAAATAATTAAGTATATATATTATGTAGGTATTGTACGTATAGTGTACCTATATATTAAAGTACCTTATTTATTTTAATGATTTTTTAATGGTTTTATTTTATTTTTATTATTGAAAATGTGTTTATGTAATATTTTCAAGTATATAAAAATATAAGAAAGTGAATAATATAAAGAATAAATATATTGAATTTTATATACAAGTATATTGCAAAATGAGGGTCCAAAAGCCAACTTTTGCATCTTAACTCCAAATTAAATGAAATCCCTTCACCAAATATAAATTTAATTTTATGAACAATAAAGATGATTTTGGTCAATTTTGAGTTAGTATGGAGAAGACACATGTCTATAAAATTTTCAATGTTGTTTTTTATTCTGTGTGTCTCGGGCACACTGTGCATTATTTTTGAATGAAATAAATTTTGTGTTTTCTTTGTATTTTTATATGCTATATTGTTTTTTAGGGTTTATTAATTTGAGGTATAAAAACAAGAAAATAAAGAAGGTCACAAAAGCTTATTATTGATGAATAATAATTAGGGTTTTTGAGTGTTTTCTGTACAATTAATCTGCCCTATCTCGGTCAAGTCATTATGATGATTGGGTCTCGAGGTCTAGGGCCGCTTAGTGTCTTTGACTCTTCGTTATTTTATTTTCTTTCATTTATTCTTTTATTTAAGAATTAAATATAGTTTTTCTACAATATTTTATAAAGTATTTTATGTGAATTATTGAGTGTTATTTTGCATAGATTAATGTTATATACATGCACTTAGCTAGGAATTTAAGGCCAAAATGAAAGAATGAAGGTGATGAAATGGAGATTCATCAACCACTTCGTCTAAAGTTGGAGGCAAGTGATTACAACAATAACATGGCCCAAGAGCCGACTGAAGTGCTTAAGGCACAAGTTCAGGGTTGGGGGATCTAGTCCTTATATGTGCGTGCCTCACTCGATCTAGAGTGTACCTATGTCAATGAGGGGGTTACTCTCCCCCAAAACAATGGTATTTATCTTTTACATTTAGTTTAGGGTCGAATTCACTTAGTAGTCTCAATTTTATTGGTTCCCACTTTTTTATATTTTTGAAAAAGAATATGCCTAACGAGTTTTCTGATTCCTTTTATTGCCTAGGTTCAAGAAATATGGGATGGAAATTGGAAAAGTTTTTGCACGAGAATGAATGAATGTGAATGCTAGAGATAGGGATGCATACCTAATTCCAACATTCTACATGTAAGATGATCTGTACAAAAAATAATTTATATCCTATATGTGCGCAAGCGGAAACCGTCAAAGCAGGAACTTCTACTCAGGAAGCACATATTTATTAACTTCACTAAGTCAACCGATCTTAAGAAAACTTCCTAGACCTGTATCTCCTCCATATATACTCAAAATTGACAAACGCACTTTTATTGTTCGTAAAATTAAATTATCCATTTAATGAAGGTGGTTTTCATTAAAAATGGAGATAATATGCAAAAGTTGGCTTTTGGGTCCCTTTTTGTACTATATACATGTATATCGTAATAAATATATTTTTATCTTTCTTATATTTTTATGTATTTGTATGTATGATTCAAAATTCATGTAAATAATAAAAATAAAATAAAATCATTAAAAAAACATTAAAGTAAATAAAGTAATAAAATATACAAAATAAACTATTCATATATAATATTGATACATATTTATTTAACTAAATAAATGAAATCATAAAAATACAATAAAAATATGCAAATATGTAATAAAATAAGTTATAAATATACAAAATAGCTGTATATAATAATAAACTACAAAATACAAAAAATGTAACACATCAAATACAGGTATATATCCAATGTATATACATGTAAATATTAAAACTTAAAAATTACCTTGTAAATTAAGTAGAATTCATAATAAAATACTACATAAATTTACAGATATATTTTATGTTTTGATATAAAAATAATAAAATCGTTCATTATTTTAAAAAAATAATAATAAGGGATTTTGTGATCCCTAATGTCTGGTTGGCCCACGTGGACCAACAGAGCTCAGTGACTGTTGATCTCTTGATGAATCTTTATTTCATTACCTTTATTCTATCATTTTGTCCTTAAAAACCCTAGCTAATGCATGTAAATAGCATTATTTTGTGCATATTAACATTCATTATGTATTCTAATTATGGTATATAAAACAATGTTTTTAATGCCAAAATTATAAAATAAAGAAAAGAAAAGAAAAGGAATAAAATATCAAAGGTATTTTATGACCCCAAACCCCGAGACATAGATATCTTGATGACTGGGATGACAAGGAATAAAGTAGGGGGAGATAAGGGCCAAAAATCACCAATAAATTATATTATTTTATTCATCATTTATTCATTTTTGGGACCTATTTTATTTTCCAGTTTTTATACCTTAAATATAGAAACTTTGTACATGAAATTTTAGATAATAATATTAGAAAAATACAATTTGATTTTATTCAAAAACAATATACAGTGTACAAGTTAAAATATAAATAAGATTCCAAAATCCTAACTTCCCAGACCCATATATCTCAAATAAAAAATTAGAATGTATTGAAATTACTTTAATTGTATATAACTTTTAATAAGCTATTTAATGAAGGTGGTTTCATATTTTTTGGAGTTTATATATGAAAGTTGGGTTTTGGACCCCCATTGTACTATATACCCTAATAAAATATTCATTTTATTTATTCTTTATTATTTTTATAATTTTACATTTTCATAATTTTGTAAATATTTGTTTGTAGTATATGTACATATTAAAACTAGAATAAAACCATAAGGAAAAAATAAAAATAAAAAAATATACAAAAATACATAGATGAAATACCTATACTTGTACATATATAATTTATACCCCTATTTATTTAAGTGTACAAATAACAAAAATATAAAATAATATATTTATATACCTAAAAACAAATTGTAAATATATAAAATATTAGAATACAATAATAAAATCAAATATACAAAAAATAACTAGAACATAGATGAATATACCTATAAATACACTCTTAATAAGTAACTTATAATAAATAACACCAAAAAATAAGGAAAATCAAATTAAAATACTACATAAAATAATAAATATTTTTTTTTATATCCAGAAAATAATAAAATCATTTACAATTTTTAATTAATTAATCTCAAATAAAATGGCATGTTTTGTCTTGTGGTCAGTTGATGTGGCCCAATCGAGTGGCTCGGAATGTTGACCCTGGTCAACTTCCCGTCTTTCAGCTCTGAACTCCTGTCAGAGCCTTGTGTCTCTTCTCTTTTTTTATTTTTCCAGGCTACCCTATTGATCCTTCCACCTCGAGCTCTTCACAAAGATTCTACATCTCACATCCTTCTTCCTCACGTGATCATCAGATCCGCCAGATACGCCATGAGCCTTGAGTAATCACCACTCTGAAATTCGTCGGACCCCTTATCTATAAATAATACTTCCAGGTCTATGTCCCATTATTAATCCCTCCTTGAGCCCCTGATCAATTCCTCGTGTGTGTGTGTGCACGTGCGTTGAAGGCCGGTGACAGCGTGCTTTCCCCCGTAGCTGGAGAGCGTAAGGAGCGAGGAGAGGAGGCAGCACACGGTGGTCTTCCCGCTGCCCTGCTCCCTAAGCAACCCTCAGGTATACGAGCTGTGTCATTTCATTTCATAGGTAGACTTAGGTATCTCCATTCAGTTTTCTATCTTAGTTTAGCTTTCCACGCTGTTAAGGCTCCTGCCATTTACATGTGTTCTACGCCTGTTCCGATCCCCATGATCACCTCATATAGTCCCCATCATGTTCTTCGCATGATTAAACCATCAAACCAATCAAATTAAGCCTCGATCCGTGAATCGAGGGTCCCACTCTGCCACTCGCCAGACCCTCACCACCGACCTTCATCTTGATGTAAACCAGCTTCATTGTTGGTCGAGATGTATCGCTTCGAGCCATGAAATGTCTTCATGTATGTCCCAGCGGCAATGGATCCGTTTTGGGTCAATTTCGTCCCTACAGGAGACTCTCTAGGAGCTTTGTATTCACCGACTAACCAGGACCCCATCATTGGGTCATGGACCTTCCCGAGTCCTCAGCCGCTACGAACAGCCATCCCGGAGGTGTAGAACCACAAAGCTTCATTGAAAACCGTCAGATGGAGGAGAACAAGGCCATCAAAGGATGGATCAAGACTTGTTCTTCCTCGTTGTTTTTGAAGAACGACCACCGTTGGACCAAAGGGCGCACCCAGTTTTAATCCTATCCCTTGATCCATCGGCGAAGCGATGCGATGCTGGACTATCTGATGCCTTCAAGTGAAACGATCTGATCCGTCGGTCAATGCAAATAATGGGTAAATTACCCAGCACCCCCTCTGCCTTTCATTATTTGTATTTAGTACTTAAAGATTTGAATGTAGTGTAAATATATAAGAGAATTTTGCAGCAAAACCCCAGAACATCTTGAGTATTCCACTTATATCTGTGCCAGCTTAACTCACGTGGGTTGCACACATGAGTTTGGGTAATCTACATGCAAATCCAGCTTGTTTTTGTATTTCAATTTAGTCTAATAAATTGTATATTTTGTGTATACTTTCAGGGAACATTTGTATCAAGATCAAACATTTCTATAAATTTGCATTTATGCACCTTTCAGGTGCGCAAATGTTTATATTTAGCATATAATTTATGCCAAGGTCCTTGGATTTTGTGTTTATGGTTTCAAAATGCATGAAAGGTTTCTCTAAATTACATTTTGGTCCCTGCTAGTTAATTAAATTGAATTATCTTGGCATTTTTGTGAAAAATAGTTCATGTTTGAATTTTATTTTGCGAAAAATTATATTATATGCCTTGAATGATGTGCTTCCTTGCTATGATTTTTATTCTACATTCAGAGGCATTTATTAATTTATTTAAAAATCAAACAGTGACTTCATGTTCCCTGTCTAACTTTAAAAATCACAAAAAAATCAAAACATCTCTAAATTTTGCAAAAAATATATATTATCACTATTATGCTATAATATTACTCAGACCAAAAATCACATAAAAATAGAAAAAGAAAAACCTAAAAATGAAAAACACCAAAAATTATAAAAAACAGAAAAATGATTTTAAAAACCAAAAAATATTTAATTTTCTTCTATTATTTTCTTTATTATAGCTAGAATGTATTAAAAAATATTTTGGATATTTTGGTTTAAATCCAAAAATCAATTAGACTATTTATTAAATCTCCGATTTGGGATGTTTTTTACATTAAAATACATAAAAATTAGAAAAAATTCCACAAATATTACTAAAACATTAGAAAAATATGAAAAAGTAAAAATACTTTATTTTTTTAATTTTTATTACTTTTGCCCATATTTATGTATCCAGTACCTTATATATGGTATATATATCTATATATAGTTTATATCTATTATTAATATTATAAACCCATTAATATATATTGAAAAACTTTAAATAAATAAAAAGGGATGCACATGTATGTATTTTCCTGATTTATGACTATTTATTTTACATTTGATATATATATATTATACATAGTGTATATGTACACCTAGATATATATATATGCTATATATTAAAAGGAAAAAGAAAACATAAAAATCTGAGAAATAAAATCTAAAAAAATATAAAAAAACCAATAACTTTATAATTAAAAACCCACAAAAATAATAAAAATGGATAATATACATGTTTGTACATACTATACATTGATCAATAATTATCGCAGGCTATTTGTTTTGCTCTCTGTGATTCGACCTCTACATGCTTGCTTGTTATATATTTTGTATTGTAGGGAATAATAAATTTTAATTTATATTGTTGCTATTCATTACCATTATTGTTTCGTGGGTTAATGGTTAATTTTTAGGGTTTATTGAGTGGTCAATGCATCGACTACGATTTTGCCTTGTGAAACCGTATGACCCTCAAAATTCCTTGGTTATCAAATGTTGTCTTTTCCAAGGTGCAATGTATGTAGCCTATTTTGTGAACATTCATTTGTTTATTTATTGATTTAATTAGAAATTTATTTCTTTGTGCATATTCATTAATCTATTATTTGCACATAACTCATTTTGATATTTTTATTTGTGCTAATATTCCTTTCTTTGTAAATTTATTGTGAGGGCCGGCTACACAAGGACAGCTTCTTAGGAGGTCGGTGCAGCCAAGCTTGATGGAGACTGATCTTATCCCTTTGACCAATTGGAGAGGTAGCAAGTGAAGCAAGGAGAAAATACTTAGCATAGAATTACATTAGATTTATTTATTAGTGAGAGAGATATTTATTAATAATATGTGATAATTAAATACTTGGACACTACTCTACTCTACAAGGTCTAGTGTCCAGGAGATTGTTCACCTGGAGGCCTCGTCATGGTTTTCTCGCACTTTCACCTCCTTCTTTTACTTTGTTTCTCGATGTTTTGAGTTTTCTGCCTTTATTTTTATTTGTTTTGTGTGCATCGATCCCCTAGACCTAGGTCACTTGTATTAATAATTAGGTACAAACCCTAAAAAAAGCATGTACCAATAGTCTCTTACGTTTGGATCTAGTCAAATTAATAAATGTTAATTGTTTGGACTTGAGACCACGTGCCGAGAGAGGTCACACAGCGCTAGCAGGACCCGTTGTGCCAGGCACCGAGTGGGATCGAAGACCGGACTTTTGGTCTAAGTTCTTAATAAGTAACATATGGTTCTTCAAGACTAATAGCAGCTAATGTTTAGGGTGAGTTTGTAGATTACACACTGCCATGTAAATAGGGTTAAAAATTCTATTTTGCATACAACATGGGGAGAGTTCGGAAGCATTGTAAGTCCTCTAGCTCAGCATGCATCATTAGATTCAATGGTGAGATTGCCATCATAGAATCAACTTGCATGGATTTTTTGCTATCTCCCTCTGATTTTGAGCACCTAGGACTTAAATGAAAATCTACCAAAATCATTAGGCGCTTGTATGAAAAATATCCAAAAAAGTGAAAATCTAAAAATTAAAACAAGGGGACTGCTAAATAAACTTTGACCTTAACTAAAATCTGTAGTGGATCTATCATTAATTTGCATTAATAAATCTCTCATTGATTTTAGGTACCTTTCGTGGGGACTAAAACCCCTCCCATAAGAAAGGCACAACCCACTAAGGATTAAAGCCAAAAACCCAGTCTGTAGATGCCTTGTGTATCTCCCGGATTTCCGAAGTAATGGCGCTTCTATCGTTCGTGACTGAGTAGGGCCTTCTTAGTGACGATGTTCCTAGCTTGTGTGGAACATCGACTTGGTCTGAAGTACTGAGCATAGGCCACGCCCTCACTGGTTTGTCTATCTCATCGGTTTGCATTCGAGTGGGTCCTTACACCACACGTGTGATTCCGTTGCGAGTGAAGTCCAAAGTAGTGGTTTTGCATATCGGCTTTCTCCCTCTATTTATTTTGCTGAGTAGGGATCCAAGAAGGGTTACAAGGACCTCAAAAAGTGCAGACTACATGTTACAAAGGAGGATGACAAGTACGGGATATTTTTGTTGTCGTATTCTCTCTCCTATAGGGATAGCATGCTAAGGACTTGTTATAAGATATGCATGAAAAACTCTAAAAATGAAAAGGTAATAAATATTCGATCTCTTACGGTTTCACGTGGTGTGAGTTGGTGAACCAAATTTTATTGTGTTTGGATGGATCTAGATTAAGGTTCAAAGATCAAGTCTCGTGAATTTGCATAAATTTTGACATATGTGTCTTCCTTTTTGACCCCAAACTCAGATCGAGTCTTTCTACTATTTTACACACCTTTTATTCCCCATTGACCACCGTATCTTTCCTCCAGCATCGATCTCCTCTTGCTCCATGATGATGATCCATTGATGGTTTAGTCAGGATTTTGCCGACACCCACATCGATTCCTTAAACTCGACATCGTCAATAATTTGAGGCGATTCCCAAGAATCGGTCCAGACCTTGCGGGCCAACCTCCAGACTCCTCGTCTTCTTTCCATCTGTTTGATCACCCAAAAAATGGGACCACTCTTGTCCTACATCCGTCGTTGTAAATGGGAGTCAATTTCAGTCTACATCTTTTTCTCCCTTCACAATAATCTAGAATGGACCCTAATCTCATATTCATCTTGGAAGCTGGGATTCAATTTCAAGTGGTCTAATTTGGATTCTTTCATATTTCATATAGAAGCCAACCCTAGTCATGGATCCCAATCCAGAATTCATATCCTCTCAATCAGACTAAGAGATGGCACCTCAAGGGAAAGGGAAAGGAAAGTAGCATGTATACATGGAGTTGGGTCAGGGACCCAACCAGAACCAAGTAAATGCTCAGTTATTGGCTTCCATACATACCATACAATAGTAGCTGACAGATCAGGCTTTAGTTCAGACCGCATTTCAGGATATGTTGAATGATTTACGGAACATGCCAACAGGTGGAGAAGGCGCAGACAGACCTTGTGAGGACCCTGACAAAGAAGAACCAGAATGTGAGAGACAGAAACATACACTAAAGGAGACATACAATCCTAGAGACAGCTAGATGACCAAGTGGATCCTCATTCTGCCGATACATTCTCTCTTCGAGCTCAAGCCATAGTTCCTTGCTCTTCTGCCGTCATTCCACGAGATTACCAATGACGAGCCATACATTCACCTGCAACAGTTCTCGTGCATATGTTGAACTACTCACTACCGCAACATTCCATTGGACGTAGAGAAGATGATGGTGTCCCCATTCAGCATGCAAGACAAGGCCCTATATTGGGTCAATCATTTGGGGAAGGTTGCGATGATGTGGGAGGAACTTAAAGATGTGTTCCTTCACAAGTTTTTCCCCCTTGGTCGGCTCAACTAGATGCTATCTAGGATCAGCAACTCCTCCCATGCTACCCACGAGTCTATCCATGAAGCCTGGGAGCGATTTACAGACCTGTAGGAGAAGTGCCTCCACCATGAGATATCGAACACCAGTTTGGTCCAGTACTTTTTCGAGGACATGAATGTAGAAAGTCAAAGGATCTCATTTCAACAAAGAAGAAAATGCAGTATGGCAAATTTTTTAAAAAATGACCGAAGGAGAGGCAGCCTTATCTTCATCATGCGCCTATTAGACACGGCCTCAGATCCTCCAAAAGTCAGTTCATATGGCAGCAACTCGTGAAGTAGAGAAAGATGAGAGCTCCAACCTCAGTATCATTAGGAACCATCTCTCAAAGGTTGACATTATCGAAAAGCGATCACGTGATCTTGAAAAGCTCGTTGTGATGGAACAAAGGACACAGAACCTGGATAAGTTTGACCAAATCACCAAGCAGTTGGAGATGCCAGTGAGCACCATCAGTTTTGTTCAGTCAGAGACTCCTGCTGAGAAGAAAGACGAACCATGGCCACCACATCAACCTCAATCGACTCAACAGCAGTCGGCCATCCATCACGTATACTACGTGTAGGCACCTGAGCAGGGCCCACCGTAGCAGCAGATGGTGGTCTATCAGCCAGACTTCCTCCAGTCCTCTGACCCAGCATTTCCACCACCATCGCTCATTCAGGAACTAATTGGTGCATGGAGCAACGATGCACATCTGACCCGTCCTATGGGACAACACCAGGGTCAGCTAACAGCCAACCGGCCTTACCACCAACCTTAGTGTGGTTTTTTCCCTCAATCCTTCCAACCTCAGCCTCAATACCAGAATCACTAGTCTCCATAATATTAAGGCAATTGGAGACAGTCACAGCAGTACCCCCAGCCGCAGTACCACCATTCATAGCCATATCATCAATACATGGTTCGACAGCAGCAGCAATATCCCCCTCCTCCATATCAACAGTATTAGCTTCCCCATCCTTCACAAAAAACCAGTAGCCTCAGCCTCCCAACCATCAGCAACAATGTGGTCTACACGTAGAGACTTCTAAAATGGTTCCAGTAAACCCTACCCTGGATTGCTTGGCCCAACTTGTAAAGGGTCTAGTAGAGAAGACTAAGAAGCTCGACGACCTAACTACCACTAAAACTCCTATTCTAGCGCATGTCGAAGCAAATCCCAATAATTTTAAAAGAAAAGAGCATATAGAATGTGGTGTCTCGTATGTGCATGTCGAGTCACATAACCATGATTTTGGTTTTAATAATGTTGTCACTCTCAGGAGTGGTAGGATGTTACCTCCATCTGGCACTCACACCGGGGATGAGAAAGCCTTGATAGGTGAATCATCATCTTCTGCATCAGTCGCGCTAGCTACATCTCATGGTGAGGAAGAAGAAAGAGGAGGAGCCATACTAGCTTCCATCCAACCCCATCTCCACCAACAAAAAGAACAAAAATATCAGAAAAATCAAATAGACCAAAAAGATTATTGCAGTCGATGTGAAGCCACACTAGCCACGGAGGAGCCAACGAAAGCAGTTGTTCCAACGCCAACCGATAAAGCGAAGATCACACTTTTTTCTTGTTCACTAGCAGTTGAATATTAACCTCCATCATGTACACCTTTCTCTGATCTGGATGTGCAGAACTTTGTGGACAATATTTTGTTGAAATAAGAACACTGATTATGATTTCAACAATGTAAATATTCCTTTTCCTAATGCATTAGAAAAATCCAAAAAAAATGTAAAAAGAAAAAGTGCATTATCTGATCCTGGAGTTATGGATATTCTCAGTAATTTAACTGTTGAGATTCCATTGATAAAAACCATGGAATACATGCTCGTCGTGAAGAAAGGTTTAAACGAGGAATGTACAAACAAGCATCGGTCAACACGTAACAACAGATGCCAGCAGGTAGAGAAGCACATTCTTACCATATCCATAGTTGCAATCATCAGTAACCTCCCTCAAATGAAGCTAGACAAAGGAGCGCCTTTGATCATATGGAGATATTCAACTAAGTCTTCGAGCGTACTCTCCTTGATAGCGGTTCTTACATCAACCTCTTGCCCTCATCATTACTGCAAGAATTTGGGTTGGGTCCATTGAAGCAAACATGCATGATCCTTTAGTTTGCAGATCAATCCAAAAACGACCCGGAGGTTTGTTGGAAGATGTTGTGGTAAAGGTGCAGGATGTGCAGTTTCCCATTGATTTTGTGGTCCTTGATATGGACTCACCTGCACCCTTACTCCAGACCCCCATTATCCTTGGACGACCAATCCTGTGTACTGCAAGGGTTGTATTTGACTATGGGTATGGCAAGATTACATTCATCTCAAGCAATAACAAGGTTACAATCTACTTGGTCAGCGAGCCAAAGGTAGTATTTGATGAAAGTTATGCAGTACCTCCAGAAGCAGACTATAATTTTATTGTAGAGATAAGAGATACAAATCTCACTTTGAATCAAATTTGGACCCTAGAAATCCTCTTTCCTAAGGAGGACTGGGAAAGCACAGTCGACACAAGCTCCGATGGCACCTGGGAGATGGAATCTAATTCGTTGATGCATCCCTTTAAATCAGATGATTCACTCCAACCCAAACATGATGAATTGATTGCAGATTTGTACAGCACATTGTCCATTGAACAATAGGTCATTGATGTGAGCAGCACTACCTCTAAAGTTATGGCATACCATCCTCCAACCCGCACAGTTTCTGAAGTCACCAAGAAGCAGTCCTGATCGGAACCTGGATTTAAGCTTCTTCCAGTAGGCATTAAGTATGCTTTCCTTGCGGGTGCATAAAACATGTATCTGGTCATCGTCAGCAGCAGGCTGACCCAGATCAAGAATCTCAACTTCTCGAGATCTAGAAAAGAACCGCAAGGCACTTGGTCAACGTCTAAGACCATTACAGGATAAATCCTTCTCTGTTCGCACACCATATTTATTTGAAAGAAAATGCCAAGCCAACCTCGAGAGTTTCAAAGAAGACTAAACCCAAATCTAAAAGATGTCATCATGAAAGAAAGCATGAAATGGTGTGACGCAGGCTTCATTTATCCCATCTCCGATTCAAAATGGGTGAGCCCATTGCATGTAGTTCTGAAGAAATCAGGACTCATTGTGGTTACAAATGACAGAGGAGAGGAGATTTCTACTGGGGTACCAACATCTTGGCTTGTATGTGTTGACTACTGCCATCTTAATGCAGCAACCAAGAAGGACCACTTCCCCTTGTCATTCATTGATCAAGTATTGGAAAGACTAGCCGGCAAGAGTTCTTCTGCTTTCTGGATGGGTACTCCAGGTATAACCAAATGGCAATCGCCCCTAATGACCGAGGAAAGACTACATGTACTTGCTCATTCAGCGCCAGAGCTTTCAGGAGTATACGCTTTGGATTGTGGAACGCACCTGCGACATTTTAGAGATACATGCTTGCAGTTATGGCCGAGATGGTATGCAGTTTGCTCGAGATGTTTGTAGATGTTTTCTCTGTATATGATTACATCTTCAATTTTTGTCTCGAGCACCTGGATAGAGTACGTCAAAAATGGCATGAAGTCAATCTTGTGATGTCATGGGAAAAGAGCCACTTCATGGTCACGGAAGGGATTGTGCTAGGTTACGTCATTTCCAAACGTAGCATGGTAGTCGACCCAGCGAAGGTGGATGTGATTGCCAATTTGGAGCCACCTCAGACAATCAGAAATGTTAGGTCATTTCTAGGGCATGTGGGCTTCTATCGGAGATTCATTCATGACTTCAGTCGCATTTGATCAGCTGAAGGAGCTAATCACTCAAGCTCCAGTCCTACAGTCATTAGATTGGTTTCTTTCTTTTGAGATCATGACAGATGCGTCAGAATTTACAGTTGGGGATATTTTAGGATAGAGGAAAGACAAGGTGCCTTATGCCATTCACTATGCCAACAAGACACTAGATGAGGCTCATAGAAATTGCACTATGATAGAGAAAGAAGTGTTGGTTGTGGTATTCGGCCTTGAGAAGTTCAGATCCTATCTACTTGGATCAAAAGTCACTATCTATACTGACCACTCTATTGTCAGATATTTACAGCAGGAGAAGGATGCCCATCTTAGACTAATTAGATGGATCCTTCTCCTCCATGAGTTAGATTTGGAAATCAAGGACAAGCTTGGGGTTCAGAATGTGGTAGCAGGTCAGCTCTATAGAATTGAGCAGGAAGAGTATCCACTGAGAAACACAATCATAACAAATACCTTTCATGGTGAATCAATTCTAGTTATGGATTCACTCCCTTGGTATTACAATATTGCAAACTACCTCATCTCGTGTGTAGTTCCACAAGATTGGACAAATATCCAGAAGGACAAATTCTTGTCCACTATCCATTTCTACCAATGGGAAGATCCTCTCTTATTTAGGGAAGGAGCGGACTGCATTTGTCGCAGGTGTATCCCTCAAGAGGAGTGTCATGGTGTCCTTGAGCATTGTCATTCGCTCGAATCTATTGGGCACCACTCTAGAGATAGAACGATAGCAAAAGTATTGCAGTGTGGTCTCTGGTGGCCTACACTATTTAAGGATGACACTGCATATGTCAAGCGCTGCACTAACTGTCAGAAATTGAAAGGTACCCTTACAGTTAAAGATTCAATGCCCCTAAAATTCATTATGATTGATGATGTATTCGATGCTTGGGGCATCGATTTCATGGGACCCTTCCCCAATAGTCATAGGTATGAGCACATCCTTCTTGTCATTGACTATGTGAGTTGCTGGGTTGAATCTATCCATGCTTGAGCCGCAGACAGTCATATAGTTTGTTGCTTTCTGAAAGAGAACATAATCTTGCGGTTAGGGATTCCTAAGATACTGATATCAGAAGGAGGAGCCACTTCATTAACATAGAGGTTAAGAAATTAATGAAGGAATATGGCATCAAGCATCGAGTCGCATATCCTTACCATCCTTAAACCAATGGCATGGTTGAATTATCAAACATGTAAATTACCATCTTCCAATGGAGTTGATTCATAAATCATTGTGGGCAGTCAGCATTTGCAATTTGGACTCACAAAGAGGTGGTCAAAAAAGAAAAGAGGATATGAAAAAGTTCCTGGAATTCTGAAACTATGCATATGATAACACATTGATTTACAAGGAGAAGATTAAATGCTGGCATGACAAGCACATCAGACGAAAGACCTTCGAGACTGGGCAGAAAGTGTGGCTATTTGATGCAAAGTTGAAGATATTCCTATGCAAATTAAAGAGTAAAAGGAAGGTCCATTCAGAGTGCAAGAAGTATGCGACAACGGAAGCATTGTGATATCAGAATTGTCTCCTAATGTATAACCATTTGTCGTCAACGGTCAGTTACTGAAGCCTTACCTCGACCATGACACTTTCTTGGTCGTTGTAGACTCTGTCAAAGTAATCTGCACTTAAAGAGCATCAACAACCTTAGCAGCATCGTAAGATTCAAATAAATTCACTCAAAAACTCTTCCTTTAAGTTTTCTTCTTTTCTTCTTTTAGTTTTCATTTTTCTTTATATACCAAAAAAAGTGTCGTCCCTTTTTGTCAGTCTTCTATACTTAGGACATACTTTGTCCTAAGTATAAGGGGAGTGCACCCCGAGTTCTTTCATTCTTTGATCCCCTCCGGTATCTCCTCTTCTTATCTATACTTAGGGATATCTTACCCTAATTATAGAGGGAGACAGTCCGAATTCTGATTTGTTCATTCCTGCTCTTGACCCTCTCTGCCTTGTGTAAAGTCTGCTATACTTAAGATAATTTGATCCTAAGTATAGGGGGGACCGTCGACTTCTCATTCATTTCATCTCTCCTTTCATTCTCTATTCGTTTATTTTTTAGGCTTTGCTGTACTCAGTACAAGTTATGCCTTCTCTTTTTATTTTCGATTTATGAGGACATAGCTCAAGCTAAGTATAGGGGGTCATATATACTTTGTATATACTTTAGCCATAACACATACTTTCATATTTTTAATAAGTATGGCTAAATCACTATCTATATACAAGCATATACAATTCAATTAAATCAATTAATAAAACGATGCATATTATCCCTCAAATTGTTTTTGTTTATATTGATTAATAAATCATGTAAAAATATTTTGTAAAATATTTTAAAATATTGTGAACATCTGTTTGAAAAATCTTTTAAAAATTGTTTGAAAATTATTTTGGAAAATATTTTGAACCTGTGTAAAAATATGTTGCTTGTAAAATTTTCTTTTCTTTGTGTGAAATAAAAATATTTTGAAAAGCTATTTGCAAATGGTTTTGAAATTAGTTGCAAAATTATTTGAAAATTATATATATATGGTTTGAAAAACCTTTGCAAAATTATTTTCAAATGTTTGTAAATGTTTGTAAAAATTATATGTAAAAATTATCTTGGACAATAGTTTTCAAAATTGCTTGTAAAATTATTTTCAAAAAAGAATGAGGAATATGTACATCACACTAAAATTCTTTATTAATTTATAATCACACAACCCTTGTAAATTCCTAAAAACCTTAACTCATGTAAATAATAAGATGCATCCCCGTGTAAATATGTGTACCTGGTTTTATTCAAAAAATCTTTTGCTTGGAAAATCCCTAAAACATTTGCAAAATCTTTTTCAAAAATCGTATCCAATTTTGCAAAACCTTTTCCAAAAACCCATAAAAAGTTTAAAACTTTGAAAATTGCATCACAAAAATATTCATTGCATTGCACATGGAATTTGCATAGCATTCACATTTTTCGGATTGAATTTGATATATGAACAAGTCTAAGTAAAATCTAAAGATTGGAGCTTGGTTGGACCTTAAATCTACCTAATCATAGGAACCTTAAAGTAATTGGAATTGAGGTACTTCAGGTCTAGTTGACTTAATTCTTTGAGAATCATGAGACTTGGTTCAATGTATTCTTGACTGCCTAAATAGAGTATTTCGAAGCACACACATGTCTCTTGTTGATAATGACCTAACATGGACACTTGCACCTTTCACTTGGCTCAAATAAGTTGGAATGGTGAGGGGATTGGATTTGTCGGTATGAGATACACACAAGTGGAAACATTTATCCTCGTCTAGGGAGGGAAGTGCGCCCCAACCCATCATGTGGCGTCGATGTCTAAAGACTAGAGAGTGTGGGTTGCAATAATGCTTCAAAAGAGGGACAGTCTACTAGCTCAAGAGGAAAAAATCATTATGTAAATATAATAAAAATATATTTGTATACCTAAAAATAAGTTATAATTATATAAAATAATAAAATCAAAAAATAAAATCAAATATACAAAATAAAATTAAAATAACCAAAACAAAGTTGAATATGCCTATAAATACATCCTTAAAAATTAAATTGTAATAAATAACACCAATAAATAAATAACATATTAAAATACTATATAAAATAATAAATATTTTTATTTTATAACCAAAAAATTAAAATCATTTGTTATTTTTAATTATTTAATTTCGAATAAAATCTCCTATTTTTTCCTATAGTCGGCTGGCATGGCCCAATCGTGTGTCTGGGAATATTGACCCCAGTCAACTTCCCATCTTTTAGCTCTGACTCCTGTTAGAGCTTCGAGTCCCTCATCTTATTTGATTTTTCCAGGTCGTCCTGTTGATCGATTAGTTTAGTTTTAAATCTTAGTGATCACTGTAGCTGCTAGGATCATGCTATTTACATGTGTTCTATGCATGTCCCGATCCCCATGATTGCCTCATCTCAGTCCCCATCATGTCCTTTTCTTGATCAAACCATCAAACCAACCGGATCGAGCCTCGATCCGTGAATTGAGGGTCCCACTCCATCACTCTCCCAACCTTCGCCACTAACCATCATCCTTATACAAACTAGCTTTATTGTTGGTCGAGGTGTATCGCATTGAGCTGAGGAATGTCTTCATGCAAGTACCTGCGGCAATGGACCTGTCTTAGGTCGATTTCAACCCTGTAGAAGACTCTCTAGGAGCTCTGTCTTCGCTGATCGACCAGGACCCCATCATTAGGTCTTGGACCTTCCCGAGCCCCTCAGTTGTTGTGGACAACCATCCCGGAGGTGTAGAACCCCAGAGCTTCATCAGAAACTGCCAGATGGAGCAGAATAAGAAGATCAAAGAACACGGGAAGACTTGTTCTTCCTCGTTCTTCCTGAAGAGCAACCATCATTGGATCAAGGGGCGCACCCAGTTCTAATACTAGACCTTGACCCAACGATGAAACGATGCGGTGATGGACCGCCCGATGCCTTCAAGTGAAATGATCTGATCCATTAGTCAGCACAAATAATGGGTAAATTACCCAACACCTCCTCTACCTTTCATTATTTGTATTTAGTACTTAGTGTAAATAAATAGGGTAATTTTGCAGTAGAACCCCTATTTATCTTGAGTATTCCACTTATATCCGTGTCAGTTCAGCTTACGTGGGTAGCCCATGAGAGTTTAGGTAATTTACATACATATCCAACCGATTTTTGTATTTCACTTTAGTTCAATAAATTGTATATTTAGTGTATACTTCCAGGTAACATTTGTATCAAGATCCAATATTTCTGTATATTTGCATTTATGCCCCTTCTAAGCACGCACATGTTTATATTTATCGTAAAATTTATTCCAAGGTCAATAGATTTTATATTTATGGTTCTAAAATGCATGAAAGGTTTCTCTAAATTGCATTTTGGTCCCTGCCAGTCAATTAAATTGAATTAACATAGCATTTTCATGAAAAATGGTTCATGTTGGAATTTTATTTTGTGAAAAATTATTATATGCCTTGAATGATGTGCTTCCATGTTGTAATCTTTATTCTGCATTCAAATGCAAGTATTAATTTATTAAAAGTCAAATAGTGACTTTATTATGTTACCTGTATCAATTTAAAAATCACAAAAAATATCAAAACACCTATAAAAATTCCAAAAAAAATCGTTATCTATATTACACTATAATATCACTCCAGATCAAAATCACATAAAAATAGTAAAAGAAAACCTAAAAATGAAAATCATCCAAAAATTATAAAAATCAGGAAAATGATTTTAAAAACCAAAAAATATTTAATTTTCTTTTATTATTTTCTTACTATATCTAGTATGTATTAAAAATGATTTTCAATATTTTGGGATCTATTTATTATTTTTAAATTCAAAAATCATTTAGCATATTTATTAAATCTCCGATTTGGGATGTTTTTGACTTTAGAAAAACATAAAAATTGGTAAAAAATATAGAAAAATTATAAAAACATTAGAAAAATATGTAAAATACAAAAATATTTTATTTTAAGTATTTTGATTACTTTTACCCATACTTATGTACACACTACCTTAAATATGGTGTGTATATATATATATAGTCTATATCTATTATTAATATTATAAACCCTTTAATATACTTTTAAAACCATTAAATAAATAAAAAGGACTGTACATGTATGTATTTTCCTGATTTTTGAATATTTATTGTTTATTTGATATATATATATATATTATGCATAGTGTATATATACATCTAGACATATATATATGCTATGTATTAAAAAGAAAATGAAAATATAAAAAATCTAAAAATTCAAATCTAGAAAAAAATATAAAAATTTAAAACCAATATATATATATATAATTTAAAACCAACTAAAACAATAAAAATGGATAAAAGACATGTTTGTACATACTACATGAAAGAAATCAAGAAATGGTGTGACACATGCTTCATTTATCCCATCTGTGATTCAAAATGGGTGAGCCCACTGCATGTAGTTCCGAAGAAATCAGGACTCATTGTGGTTACAAATAACATAGAAGAGGAGATTTCTACTAGGGGACCGACATCATGGCATATATGTGTTGATTACCACCGTCTTAATGCGGCAACCAAGAAGGACCACTTCCCCTTGTCGTTCTTCTTCTTTCTGGATAGGTACTCCCTGTATAACCAAGTGGCAATCTCCCTTGAGGACCAAGAGAAGACTACCTTCACTTGCCAGTTCGGCACCTATGATTTCAGGAGAGTGCCCTTTGGACTGTGTAATGCACCTGCGACAATCTAGAGATGCATGCTTGTGATTTTTTTATGAGATGGTAGGCAGTTTTCTCAAGGTGTTTATGGACAATTTCTCTATCTATGGCGATAGCTTCCATTCTTATCTCAGAAACCTGGACATAGTACTTCAAAAATGTCATGAAGTCAATCATGTGCCACCATGGGGAAAGAGCCACTTCATGGTCATGGAAGAGATTGTGCTGGGTCACGTCATTTCCAAATGTTGCATGGAAATCGACCCGATGAAGGTGGATGTGATTGTCAATTTAGAAATGTGATGTCATTTGTTGGGCAAAGAGATTGAGTTCAATGTTGATCAGCAAGTTCTCCCTTCATTTAATCAGTTGAGGGATCTAATCACTCAAGCTATAGTCCTACATCTACCAGATTGGTCTCATTCTTTTAAGATTATGACAGCCAGGTAAGACTTTGCAGTTGGGGTTGTTCTAGGACAGAGGAAAGACAAGGTGCCTTATGCCACTCACTATGACAGTAAAACACTAGATGAAGCTCAGAGAGATTACACTGTGATAGAGGGATAATTTTTGGCTTTGGTATTCACCATTGAGAAGTTTAGATCCTATCTTCTTGGATCAAAAGTCACTATCTATACTGACCACTCTAGTATCAGATATTTACAGCAAAAGAAGGATGGCAAGCCTAGACTGATCAGATGGATCCTTCTCCTCCAGGACTTTGATTTAGAGATTAAGGAAAAGCCTAGGGTTCAAAATGTAGTGGCGGATCACCTCTCCAGAATTAAGCAGCAAGAGCCTCCATTGAGCAGAACACCCATCACATACACCTTTCCTCATGAATCGATTCTAGCTATGGATTTACTCCCTTGGCATGCCGATAATGTAAACTACCTCATCTCGGGTGTAGTTCCACAAGATTGGACGAAGATCCAGAAGGACAAATTCTTGTCCACTATCCATTTCTACGAATGGGAAGATCCTCTCTTATTCAGGGAAGGAGTGGACTGCATTTGGCATAGGTGTATCCCTCGGGAAGAGCATCATAGTATCCTCGAGCATTGTCATTCGCTCAAATCTAGTGGGCACCACTCTGGATATAGAACTGTAGCAAAAGTATTGCAGTGTGAGCGTTGGTCGCCTACACTATTTAAGGATGTCGCAGCATATGTTATGTGCTGCACTGACTGTCAGAAATTGAAAGGTACCCTTACAGTTAAAGATTCAATGCCCCTGAAGTTCATTCATATTACAGATGTATTCAATACTTGGGACATCGATTTCATGGGACCCTTCCCCAACAGTCAAGGGTACGAGCACATCCTTCTTACCATTGACTATGTGAGTCCCTGGATTGAAGCTATACCTGCTCGAGCTGTAGACAACCGTTCATTTTGTTGCTTTTTGAATGAGAACATCATCTCATGATTTGGGATTCCGAAGATACTGATATCAGACGGGGGTATCCACTTCATTAACAGAGAGGTAAAGAAAGTAATGAAGGAATACAACATTGAGAACCAAGTCACATCTCCTTACCATCCTCATACCAATGACATGGTTGAATTATCAAACGGAGAAATTAAGACGATCCTCCAGAAGCTTGTAAAGCAAGATAAGAAAAATTGGTCCCAACTCTTGGATTCAGTCCTTTGGGTATACAGAACCGCTTACAAGTCTCCTTTGGGCATGTCGCCTTACCATCTTGTATATGGAAGGCCATGTCATCTACTAGTGGAGTTGATTCATAAATCATTGTGGGAAATCAACATCAGCAATTTGGACTCACAAAGAGGTGGTCAGAAAAGAAAAGAGGATCTGAACAGGCTCCTAGAATTTTGAGACTATGCATATGATAATACATTGATGTATAAGGAGAAGGTTAAACGTTGGCATGACCAGCACATCAGATGGACTGGACAGAAAGTGTGTCTATTTGATGCAAAGTTGAAGATATTCCCAGGAAAATTAAAGAATAAAAGAAAGGGCCATTCAGAGTGCAAGAAGTACACGACAACTAAAGCATTGTGATATCAGAATTGTCTCCTGATGCACAACCATTTGTCATCAACGATCAGTTACTGAAGCCTTACCTCAACCATGACACTTTCTAGGTCATTGCAGGCTTTATCAAAGTAATCTGCACTGAAAGAGCATCCACAACCATAACAGCATCGTAAGATTCAAATAAAGTCACTCAAAAACTCTTCCTTTAAGTTTTTATTTTCTTCTTTTCTTCTTTCATTTTCATTTTTTTATCCACCAAAAAAGAGTGTCACCCCTTTTTATCTGTATTCTATACTTAGGACGTACTTTGTCCTAAGTATAGGGAGGTGTGCACCCCGAGTTCTTTCATTACTTGATCCCCTCCACTATCTCCTCTTCTTGTATATACTTAGGGATATCTTACCCTAAGTATAGGGAGAGAAAGTCTATTTTGTGATTTGTTCATTCCCGCCCTTGACCCTCCTTGCCTTGTGTACAGTCTACTATACTTAGGATTATTTGAACCTAAGTATAGAGGGATGGTTGACTTCTCATTCATTTCATCTCTCTGTCATTCATTCCTTATTCGTTTATTCTTTAGGATTTTCTATAATCAGTACAAGTTATGTCTTCCCTTTTTCTTTTCGATCTATGAGGACATAACTCAAGCTAAGTACAGGGGGTCGTATATACTATGTATATACTTTAGCCATAACTCATACTTTCATATTTTTAAATAAGTATGGCTAAATCACTGTTTATATATAAAGATATACAATTCAATTAAATCAATTAATAAAAAGATGCATATTATCCCTCAAATTGTTTTTTTATATACTGATTAATAAATCAGGTAAAAATATTTTGTATAATATTTTAAAATAGTTTTTAAAATTTATTTGAAAAGTCATTTGAAAACTGTTTGAAAATTCTTTTGCAAAATATTTTCAGCCTTTGTGAAAATATATTGCTTGTAAAATGTTCTTTTCGTTGTGTGAAATAAAAATGTTTTCAAAAACTATTTGCAAATGGTTTTGAAATTGTGCAAAAATATTTGCAGAATATATATATAGAGAGAGTTTTAAAAACCTTTGCAAAATGATTTTCAAATGTTTTTAAAAATTACTTGTAAGAATTATTTTGGACTATAGTTTTCAAAAATTATATGTAAAATCATTTTCAAATAAGTTTGAGGAATATATACATCACACTAAAATCATTTATTAATTTATAATCACACAACCCTTATAAATTATTAAAAACGCTAACTCTTGTAAATAATAAGATGCAACCCCGTGTAAATATGTGTACCTAGTTTTATTCCAAAAATCTTTTGTTTTAAAAAATCCCAAAAACATTTGCAAAATCTTTTTCAAAATTATATCCAGTTTTGCAAAACCTTTTCCAGAAACCCATAAAAAGATCAAAACGTTGAAAATTGCATCGCAAAAAGATTTTCTGCATTGTACATAGCACTTGCTTAGCATCCGCATTTTTCTGATTGAGTTTGATAATTGAACAAGTCTACGTAAAATCCGAAGATTGGAGCTTGGTTGGACCTTAAATCTACCTACCACATGATCCTTATAGGAACTGGAACTGAGGTACTTCATGTCTAGTTGACTTCATTCTTTGATAATCGTGAGACTTGGTTCAATGTATTCTTTACTGCATAAAAAGAGTATTTCAGAGCGCATGCACGCCTCTTGTTGATAATGACGTAACTTGGACACTTGCACCTTTCACTTGGCTCAACTCAGTTGGAATGGTGCTGGGATTGGATTTGTCGGTATGAGACGCACACAAGTGGAAACATTTGTCCTTGTCTAGGGAGGGAAGTGTGCCCCAACCAGTCTTGTGGCATCGACGTCTAAAGACAGGAGAGTGTGGGTTGCAATTATGCTTCAAGAAAGGGATAGTCTACTGGATCAAGAGGAAAACTCCTTATGTAAATGTTGTTATATATAGTATTTAAAAAAAAGCAAAAACTCCAAAAAAGTGGATAGGCCTGATTGAAAACAAAATGCCTACTAGAGTGTATATATTTGTATAGTCAATAAGCAAGCTTCAACTTCAAAGTCATATTATGTGAGCCAGCAGCTGGATGACTTGGCTACACTGGTCAAGCATCCTAATATAGGTAGCTACACTGGTTGTCGTCCATTCTTCTCTTCATCCCTTCCTCTTGAGCTGGTTTCCACTTGAACTTAGAAGAGAATATCCCACTCCTCAAGGAAAGAGTTGCTGGATTGGGGAATCATTGGGTTGTCATGCTGGAGAAGTTAGTCTCTGTGTCATTTCAATTGGGCTCTCCACCATCACATACACTGTACAAGTAAGATTCATAGTCGTATGCCTTTACGTATGAGTTGAAGTATTCTGACCTGGCTATTAAGGAGACTTGAGCAGAGTTTTGGGATTCTTAAATGCTATTGTGTTTCAAATACGATTCCCAATAAGATTCTAAACGCACTAAAATTCCAAAGGTCAGACTTAAGCTTTAAACTTTGATTTTGTGAAGACAAGTTTGAGAATTAAATTTATTCAACTTACTTTCTTTTTCTTTTCTTTGATTTTATTTTTCTGCACTTATTTCATAAGTGTTTGCTAGGGACTAGCAAAGGCAAGTATAGGGGGTGATGAATCTCCATTTCATTACTTTTATTCTATCATTTTGGCCTTCAAACCCCTAGATAATGCATGTAAATGGCATTATTTTGTACATATTAACATCCATTATGTATTCCAATTATTGTATGTAAAATAATATTTTTAATTCCAAAATTATATAATAAAGAAAAGAAAAGAAAAGGAATAAAATGCCAAGGTATTTTATGACTCTAAACCCCAAGACCTAGGCATCTTGGTGACTGGATCGATAAGGAATAAAGTAGAGGGATATAAGGGCCAAAAATTACCAATAATTTCTATTCTTTTATTCATCATTTATTCATTTTTGGGACCTATTTTATTTTCCACTTTTTATACATCAAATAAATAAATTTTGTACACGAAAGGGTTAGATAATAATATATAGAAAAATACAAAATTGATTTCATGTAAAAACAATATACCGTGTACAAGTTATGCTCTAAATAAGATTCCAAAATCCTAGCTTTCCAAACCCATGTCTCTCTAATAAAAACTCAAAATGTATCAAAATCACCTTTTATTATATATAATTTTAATAATCCATTTAATGAAGGTGGTTTCATATTTTTTGGAGTTAATATGTGAAAGCTAGCTTTTAGACCCCTATTGTACTATATACACGAATAAAATATTTATTTTATTTATTCTATATTATTTTTATAATTTTACATTTCATAATGTTGTAAATATTATTTATAGTATATGTTATTATTAAAACTAGAATAAAACCATAAAATATAAAAATAAAACAATATACAAAAATACATAGTTGAAATACCTAAACTTATACCTATATAATTTATACCCATATTTATTTAAGTGTACAAATAACATCAGAAAAATATAATAAAAATATATTTATATACCTAAAAACAAGTTATAAATATATAAAATAAATTAGGAAAATTATTCAAATATACAAAATAAACATAAAATAACCAAAACATAGATGAATATACCTATAAATACACCCTTAAAAATTAACTTGTAATAAATAACATCAAAAATAAATAAAATTCATATTAAAATACAACATAAAATAAAAATATATTTTTACTTTATAGCCAAAAAATATTAAAATCATTTATTGTTTTTAATTAATTAATTTCGAATAAAATGGCTTGTTTTGTCCTGTAGTTGGCTGACGTGGCCCCATCGTGTGGCCGGGAATGTTGACCCTGGTCAATTTCCCATCTTTCAGCTCTGACTCCGATCAGAGCCTCGAGTCCCTCATCTTCTTCGATTTTTCCAGGTTGCCCTATTGATCATTCCACCTCGAGCTCTTCACAAAGATTTTGTATCTCACATCCTTTTACCTTGTGTGATCATCAGATCCGCCACAGATGCCTAGAGCCTTGAATAATCGTCACTCCAAAATTCGTCAGACCCCTTATCTATAAATAATCCTTACATGTCTTTGTCCCACTCTTGATCCCTCTTAGAGCCCCTAATCGTGTGTGTGTGTGTGTGTTGGAGGTCAGTGACAGCATGCTTTCCCTCGTGTCTGGAGAGCATCGGAACGAGGAGAGGAGGCTGTCCACGATGGTCTTTCGGCCGCCCCTGCTCTCTGAGAAACCCTCAGGTATAGGAGCTGCACCATTTCATTTCGTAGGTATATTTAGGTATCATTTGTTTGGTTTTTGATTTTAGTTTAGCTTTCCACGCATTAGACTAGTTTAGTTTTAAATCTTAGTGATCAATGGAGCTGCTTGGGCTCTGGCCATTTACATGTTTTCTACACTTTATCCGATCCTCATGATCGCCTCATCTTAGTCCATATCATGTTCTTCGCTTGATCAAACCATCAAAACAACTAGATCGAGCCTCGATCTGCGAATCGAGGGTCCCACTCCGTCGCTCACTGGACCCTTGCCACCAAACTTCATTATGATGCAAACCAGCTTCATTGTTGGCCAAGGTATATCGTTTCGAGATGAGAAATGTCTTCATGCAGGTTCCAATGGCAACGGACCTGTATTTCAACCTATAGGAGACTCTCTAGGAGCTCTGTCTTTGTCGACTTACCAGGGCCCCATCATTCAATCTTAGACCTTCCCGAGCCCCTCAGCCGCTGTGGACATCCATCCCGGAGATGTAGAACCCCAGAGCTTCATCAGAAACTACCGAATGGAGGAGAATGAGGCGATCAAAGGATGGGGGAAGACTTGTTCTTCCTCGTTCTTCCTAAAGAGCAGTTACCGTTGGATCAAGGGGTGTGCTCAGTTCTAATCCTAGCCCTTGATCTAGCGGTGAAATGATGCGATGCTGGATCGTCTGATGCCTTCAAGTGAATTGATCTGATCTGTCGATCAGCATAAATAATGGGTAATTTACCCAATGCTGCTCTGCCTTTCATTATTTGTATTTAGTACTTAAAGATTTGCCTGTAGTGTAAATAAATAGGAGAATTTTGCAGTAGAACCCCATAATTTCTTAAGCATTCCACTTATATCAGTGCCAGCTCAGCTCACATGGGTTGCCCACGTGAGTTTGGGTCCGATTTTTGTTTTTCACTCTAGTCCAAAAAATTGTATATTTAGTGTATACTTTTAACGAACTTTTGTATCAAGATCAAACATTTTTGTATATTTGCATTTATGCCCCTTCTAGGCGCGCATATGTTTATATTTAACGTAAAATTTATTTCAAATCCCTGGATTTTGTATTTATGGTTCTAAAATGCATGAAAGGTTTCTCTAAATTACAGTTTAATCCCTATCAGTGAATTAAATTGAATTATCTTGGAATTTTTGTGAAAATAGTTCTTATTTGAATTTTAATTACAGAAATTTATGTTATATGCTTCGAATGATGTGCTTCTTTGCTACAATTTTTATTCTACATTCAGAGACATTTATTCATTTATTAAAAATCAAACAGTGACTTTATGTTCCCTGACTAATTTTAAATCACAAAAAATATCAAAACACATCTAAAAATTCCAAAAAATATATATTATCTATATTATGCTATAATATCACTCCAGACCAAAATTCACATAAAATAGTAAAAAAACCTAAAAATTAAAAGACACCCCAAAACATATAAAAATCAGAATAACAGTTTTAAAATTCCAAAAATATTTAGTTTTGTTCTATTATTTTTTTATTATATCTAGTATGTACTAAAAATGATTTTGGATATTTTGGGACCTATTTAGTATTTTTAAATACAAAAATCATTTAGCCTATTAATTAAGTCTCTGATTTGGGTTGTTTTTGACTTTAAAACTACATAAAAATTAGCAAAAATTCGTGAAAAATTACAAAATATTACAAAAATATGAAAAACACAAAAATACTTTATTTTCTAAATTTTGATTACCTTTACCCATATTTATATATGCAGTATCTTATATGGTATATATAGTATATATCTAATATTAATATTATAAACCCCTTAATATATTTTTAAAAACTTTAAATAAAAAAAGGACTATACCAGTATGTATTTTCCTGATTTTTTACTATTTATTATATATTTGATATATATATATTATATATAGTATACATAGCATATATATACATCTAGATATATACATATATATGCTATATATTAAAGAGTAAAAGAAAACATAAAAATCAAAAAATCCAACTCTAAAAAATATAAAAAATTAATAACCAAAATATATATAATTAAAAACCCATAAAAAACAATAAAAATGGATAAAAGACATGTTCGTGCGTCTACACATTGATTAGTAATAATCGTACGCTACTTGTTTTTCTCTTTGTGGGTCTACCTCTATATGCTTGCTTGTTATACATTTTGTATTATATAGAATAATAAATTTTAACTCACATTTTTGCTATCCATTGCCAATATTGTTTCGTGGTTTAATTATTTATTGATTAGGGTTTATTGAGTGGTCAATGCACTAACTGTGGTTTCGCCTTGTGAAACCGTACGACCCTCGAAATTCCTTGGTTATCACTGCCCGATCAACAATCCTTCTCCTGCCTCCATATGTGCTGGAGGTCACAAGACCTCCGACGTATTCCAATTTCCATGATTTATCCACTCCACCTTCCTCCCTGTGCACCTCCCCTGTCTGAACCTCCATCTCCCCTAACCTTTGCCCACACCTTAGCCTCCACCAACCCTCCATCTCTAATGCATAATCATATAGCCCCTTTCACCCCTTCCTTGTTCTAGAAATAAACCCAGCCAATCCTTTTGTAATTTTTGATCCCTCTTCCATAGTTGTAAACCCAATAGGAGTTCCATGTGACTTTCCCTTGGTGACAACAAACAGCTCCAAGCCTTATCGGTAAGGAGAAGGTGTGGACGTGGTGATCCAAGCTTCGTCGAGCCCAACTTCGACGAGCTTCCTTCTTCTCTCTAGACACCCAGGTATGAGCTGCAAAGTAGTTTTATTATCGCATTTTCATCATGTAAATTAGTTTAGCCTTTAGATTTTGTGTTTATCTAGTAACTTAAATTAATTTAGAGATTTTAGGTTGGTTGGAGTTTTGGCTACATCTCTAAATTCATCATCTCTCGACTGTTTCTTGATGCATTCTTACCCCATCCTCGTTCCCCATCGCCTTCTCCATTTGTTCCATGTATATTCCCCTTGATCCTTCAAGGATCAAGGTTCATCCGAGCTCCTCCCTCCACCACTCACCAAATCTCACTCATTCCCATCATCCTCGTGCACAACAGCTTCCATTGGATAGGAGCGAAGATGCACCGTGAGAGTGGTTCAAAGCTCATCTTGCATCTCCAGAAAGCTCGCAGCTCCAGGACCCTTCTGATGGGGCCTTGACCTCTTTGAAAAGATCTGAAGATGCAGAAAGACTCCAAGAAGAGAAGGAGATTGACGACGAGGAGAACGTTGACTAGAGGTGAATGAAATTGATGATTGAAGCTCGCTAGTGTCTTGTTCTTGGGGTATTCTTCGTGATACCCCAGGAGTTTGTCTGATCAAGATGCAGCTCTAGGTCATTTCACATTCATCAGATCAGTAGTGAAACGACGTCCTCCTCTACCTCACTATCGTCCATATGGTGCAAGGAGAAGCGCCCAATGAGGCGTTATTGGGTAGATATTTAAGTAACCCACGTTTCTTTTGTATTTAAATATTTATCCTGTAAATATGTGTGTACATGTAAAAACTTACGTTTATTTTTCATAGTTTCGTACTCCTTCGATATTCCAAAAAGGTCCTAACGCTTTACGTGGAGTGCCATGTGTGGCATTGTGAATATCTTAACCAAGCCACTCCGGCTTTGGTTTATTTATGTTTAGTACTTAAAGTTGTAAAATAAGTGTGCTACTTTTGGGTTAAATTGCATCGTAACTCCTTAAGGTTATTTTTAATTGCAAAATACCCCTTCCAAGCTTGTATTTATTTATTTGCTTTTCTATATTTTTAAATAACTCTGGTACTGTAAAAACTGTGGGAAATGTTCTATAGGTGCCTAGCATATTGCTCATTCGCACTCTATTTTTATTTGGTATTTACTTATATTTTTCCATTTATTAAAAATCAATTAGGAGACATTTGTTCCCTGTCTATATTTAAAAATACAAGAAATTATAAAATCCATTCTAAATATTCTGAAAAATTAGAGTGTATATATTACTATATATTATAACTCCTGGCCAAAAATCATAAAAAATATAAAATAAAAATACTAAAAATTTCAAAAACCATAAAAAATATAAAAGAAAAATACTAAAAATTGAAAAAAACTCTAAAGGAATATAAAAATAAGTAAAAATTAATTAAAATTCCAAATAATAGTTTTCTATTGTATATTTTTATTTATCGTATATAGTATATATTAGAAAAAGTTTTGGGAATCTTTGGACTTAATATCTATTTTTAAAACCCAAAATAGCTTGGCCTATATAATATACTCATTGTTTGATTTTTTAATACCTCAAAAATAATAAAAATTAGTAAGAATTAAAAGAAAACCCATAAAAACAGAGAAAAGTTAAAACACAAAAACTTTTTATTTTGGGAATTTTGACTATATATAGTTATATTTAAAAGCATAAAACATATATATACTATATATACTCTATTATACATAAATTCTTATTATTGATATTATTAATTATAAATACCTGATATATATTTTAAACCTTAAAAAATAAAAAGGAATGTTCCTATATTTATTTCATATATTTTTTATATTTGTTTTTTGTATATATCTTATATATTATTTATATTATACTTATTACTATATATAGAGAGATATACATATTATTTCTAAGAAACAAAAAAATAACTAATAATTTAAAAAATATAATAAATTATAAAACATAAAAATACTATAAATTAGTTATAATTAAAACCCTACAAAAAATAAACAGGCTAAATAAGTACAAAAATAATTGTTGCTTATTTTTCTTAATGAACAATAATTACCCATCCACATTGTTCTCTATGGTTCAACACTCAACTTATACACAACACACATATATTGTATAGAGTTTAAAATAAAATTAAGTTTTGGCTCGCACATTTTCATTGCATTATCATACATTATGGGTTAAATGTTGATTGAGTTGATTGATTTGATACCGAAGCTGAGAAAGGTACCGATATCGTGATTGTCAGATCCTACTTGTCGGACATTATAGTCCCTCCAAGATCGGACGCTAGGTTCCCCCGATCATTCTTACTTATCTCCCCACAATGTGTGAGCTGATTTCTTTCATATTTCAGGTATATTTTCTTTACAACATTATAGTGTAGCTTTTAATTCCAGTAATTAGCCAATAGGATTGTTAATGTCATAGATCTTTGGTTGTTGGAGCTTTAGACTTCAGCCTGATTTTACTGTGATCTTCACTGTTATTCGCCCCAATACCACCCTTATTTTCATCCCCTTCATATTCTTCATTGAAACCCACATTTACCCCCTTGGTTCCACAAGAATCAAAGCCTAATCGAGCTTATTCTTCCACCCTTACCTGAAACTCATCCACTTCTTTCACCACATTGTGCTTCCAGCTTCAACATTTGGTTGAGGCGCTTCACCTCGAGTTGTTGCCAATTTTTGTGTAGGTTGCAAGCCTCGAGAACCCTTATAGTCTGAATCAAAACTCCATTTAAGGCCTCGGGCCGTGAAAAACTAATGGTGTCTCAAGTACTTATCGATGGGACCTGGAGCCCATTAAGTTGGCCCTGCATTCCCGGAGGAGTTCTAGGAGGGTGTTGAGCCATTTAGAAGAGGAGAAGATGACTTGGTCTCGAAGATAGAGCCGATCGAAAGTCGCTCAGGTCGTGTTCTTGAGTGTTCTTGCAACTTCAACCAACATCGTTGGATTACACCTCGCTCCAGGTTCATTCCCAACCGTCAGATCTGGGCGAAACGAAGCACATCTTCCACCGCCTGATCAGCATAAGTGGAGCATGTAGCACATCCTCCGCTGCTAGATGAAGCGTGCTTTTGGGTAAACTTCACGGTAGCCATCATGTCATTTGGTAGTTTTTGAATACCCATGTAAATATTATACTATGCTTTATATTTCCTGTAATATTTGCGAGTAGGAATTCCAACATTGCAACATTTGCATATATGTCCTCTAAAAGGTCATCTCATGTGCTCGTGTGCGTGAGGGACTGGGTATTTTGCATATATACCCTGGTGACTTTTAGTATTTTAGTTTAGTACCATAAATTATAATTTAAGTATTAAACTTGGAGAAATTGCAAGCAAGACCTTATATTTTATTTTATTTACATTTGTAACCATGTTGGAGGGGTCATTAAATTAGAATTTAATTGGAGAAACTTCTAGTATGCACCTAGACTTTATTTAATGTGTTATAAATACATTTGAGTTTTATTTAAATTGCAAATATGTCAATTCTAATTTTTATTTCTTGTAAATATTATAAATAACATTATATCTCTTAAAATTATAGGGAAATTACCAAAAGTTCATGGTAGTTATATTTATCATATATATATATATATATATATATGCATGGCATTTCAAGTTATTTTCCTATTTACAAAAAATAAAAAACAAGCTTTCATTCGCTTGAATATTGAAATGTGAAAAAAATACGAAACCACCAATAAAAATTCTAAGAATATTAGAATATATATTACTATATATTATACCTCCACACTAAAAATCATTAGAAAAAATATAAAAGAAAACCATAAAAATTGCAATACCCAAAGAACTCTATAAAAATAAGCAAAATAACATTAGAAATTAAAAAAAGTTTTATATTTCTTCTTTTTGATATATACTATAAATTACAAATAGTTTTGGGAAATTTGACACTATTATATATTTTAATAAAAAAATACGACATATTTATTATATTCCATGTTTTGCACTTTTTATTCAATTAAAAATACATAAAAATTAACAAAATTGTAAAAAATCCTAAAAACATAAAAAAATTATAGAAACCCCAAAAATAATTTGTTTGTCAAATTTTGAGTTTCTTTTATATATTAAACTTCCAAAAAGGGATTGTCCTTTATATATATATATATATATATACTGTATACTTTATATATTATGTATATCATCATCATCATTATTATTATTTATAAATATATATTATATCTAAACATTTAAAAAGATTTTTAAAAAAATAAAAAATATAAAAAAATATAAGAGAATTGATAACTATTAGAAATTAAACATAATTGAAAACCCACAAAAAAATATAAAAGTTGTCTATACCAAAAATTCCACAAAAATATTAAGCTTCCAGGAAAAGCATGCTTCTTAGTGAAGCCTTGGTTACATGGTCGAGCTTCACAAAGAAATGAGACTACACTAGTCTATTTCCACTTCTTTTTCCATTCTTCTGACTTCTCTATTTTCGATTGTGAGCTAACATGCACCTGAACTTAGAAGGAAATATTTGTCTCCCCGAGGATGAGTTGCTAGAGGAGGAGACACCTTGTTAGTTCTGTAGTTTATTTGGGATTAGGCTAACCCAATCCACACACATGGTACTTGTCATTTCAAGGTTGTGTGAGTATGCCATTGAAAGGATGGTTCTAACTAGATGGTAAATTGAACTGGATAGAGGATTATGGAACCTAAGGGACGTTGTGTCACACTTCCTAACCTCAGTGCGGTTTCGAACAAACCAAGAATCCAAAGGTCTTAACTGGGCTAAACTTTGATTTCATTAAAGACATGTTTAAAAGTCAAAAATTATTCCAAGTTCTTTCTTTTCCTTTTATTTATTTCTTTTTCTGCAGTCATTGTCATAAGTGTTTGTTAGGGACTAATCAAGGCAAGTATGGGTGGTGATGAATCTCCATTTATACACCTTTATTCATTCATTTTGGACTTATATCCATATACAAATGGATGTATATGTCATTCATTTGTACAAAATAACACTCAATTATTGATCTGTAAATATTGTATAAATATTGGAATTTAATTCTAACATAAAAGAATAAAGGGAAGAAAAAGAAGAACAATGAAGTCTTAAAGACATTGAGTTACCCTACACCTTGAGACTCAGTCATTATGATGACTTGATCGACAAGGAATAAATTAGGGGTGATAGAAAAGACCAATTGTACAGAGAACACCTCGAAACCTTAATTTTCATTCATCAATAACAGGCTTTTGGCACCTATTTTATTCTTTATTATTTATACAACAAATAACAAAACCCTCATAATGAAAGTTGTACATAAAAATACAAAGAAAAATACTAAATTTATTTCACTCAAAAATAATAAATAGTACACCCGGGACACTCAAAACAATATTTCTTTGTTTGCATTATTCTACATTCTTGTTTTGCCCTAATGGATATAGAATCTTTGGTCCCCCAATGTTTTTGAGCCTTGGAAAAAGTTATGCTAGCAAATCATTTCTCATCCGAAGATTTATTTCAATCAAATCTCCAGTTGTTAGATGTCCATGCTACCATAGGAAGAGGGTTGAAGTACCATTTTCGGTAGTCCCCAAGAATGGTTCCTGAGATACCCTTAATGAAGTGGCCTAGTATCGTCCTGACTTAGATTCCAATATCTTTTAACAATCCATCTGGATTGAGCTAAGTGTTATGTGTGAGGTTTCTAGTCAAGCCACTATCTTAAGAGTCGTACGAATGACATGAATTGTTCTATTTAGACACACTGAATCAACTCATGAACATACTCTCATGAAATCTAAAGATTTATCAAGGTGACTTGCACCATCTCAATTCCAGTCCATAATGGGTTCCTCTGAAATTAGGTGGATTAAGGTCTAGACCAAGATCCAATCTTCAAACTTTATTTAGACTTGTTCAAAAGTCTTGATCATTCTGAAAAATGTAAATGATATGTATTACATGAAAATCTTTTTGTGAAGCATTCTTTATTTTGTATTTTTTATGGATTTTTGAAAAGTTTTGCAAATTTTGATGCAATTCTTTGAAAACATTTTTGTAAATTTTTATAGGGTTTTGAATAATTTAAAATTTTTAAGGGTTTTCAATTATGGTCAGTGAAAGAAGTATATACAAATATTTACATGGGAGTGTGTTCTTATTTACAAGAATTAATTTTATAATTTTCATTAGGAGTTTATAGAAGAGTTAGTGGTTCGTCATTATTTATAGGTTATATATTTACATTGTTAATATATAAAGAATTATATTATGTAAAAGTTTCCCGAAGTAGTTTGAAAATATTTTTACAAATATTTTGAAAACTTATTTTGCAAATACTTTGACCAACAATTTTATAAACATTTACAAAATTTGAAAATCAGTTTGCAAAAAGTTTTCAAAGGTAAGTATAGACTTTCAACGTATTTTTGCAATCATTTTTCCAAATCATTTGCGAACTGATTTTTCAAAAACAATTATTCAGAAAATTGAAACCAATTTTACAAACATTTGCAAAATGTTTTTAATAAGGTCTGAAAATATTTCGTTCAAAGATTTTCCAAACGGTTTCTAAAGGATTTTTCAAGTCATTTTACAATCATTTTTCAAATCATTTTGCAAAATATTTTTGAACTGATTTATTAATCATATTTACAAAGAATTTTTGAAAAGTTTTATATACAATAAAAGTGTATTCTTTACAATTGATTAATTGTATACCCTTACCCATATAGTATTTTAGTCATATTATTCAAAAATATGAAAGTACGAGTTATGGCTAAAGTATATACAATGTATATACGACCCCTCATACTTTGATAGGATTATGTCCTCATGGTAATAAAAGAGAAAAAGGAAGACATAACTTGTGCTAAGTACAGGAAAGTCTATATTGTGACAACTAAATAAAGAATAAGAAGTCGGTCATCCCCATATACTTAGGATCAACTAATCCTAAGTATAGCAGACTATATACAAATGGGGATGATTGAGGATCAGAACTTATGGCTTGCCCCCCCCCCCCATTGAAATATCCCTAAGTATAGATAGAGTTCCAAAAATTGAGATATAGTGGGAGAAAGAATAATGAATACACTCATCCCCCTATACTTAGGATGAAGCATATCCTAATTATAGCACATATGGATGAGTGATATATGGAAGAATCAAAGAATATAAATGAAAAGAAGAAAAGAAGAAAATCAATCAAAGATATTTTTCGGTATTGTATGTCTTAGTTGCTGCTACTGAGATGTCTTCATCAAATACCACTTGAATTAAATTGACAACGGTCAAGAATGTCTCGTTCTCTACATACAGCTTCAGCAACTGGTCATTGATGATGAATGGTTGTGTGTTATATGACAATTCAGATATCAAGATGCTACCATTGTCACACACAGTTCTGATTATAAATGTCCTTGTCCATTTACCTTTCAATTTTCATGAAAACATCTTCAACTTCGCATCAAACAACTACATTTGTTGTCTGGGTCCGAAGGTCTTTCATCTAATGTGTCTGTCGTGCTAGCCTTTTACCTTCTATTTGTATATCAAGATGTTATCGTATACGTAGTCTAGGAATTTCAAGAGCTTGTTCAGTTCAAGTTTTCTATTCTGACTACCTTCTTGTGAGTCGAAGTTACAGATGTTAACAACCCAGAGTGACTTATGAATGAGTTCCATAAGCAGATGGTGTGGCTTCCCATAGACAAGACGATAAGGCAACATACCCAAAGGAAACTTTTAGGTGGTTTTGTAATCCTAGAGAACTTAGTCCAAAAGTTGTGACCCGTTCTTTCTATTCGATCTCACAAGTTTTGTAGGATCGTCTCGATTTCTTGGTTTGATAATTTATCCATGCCATTGGATTGAGGATGATCAGGACAAGAGGCTCGATTATCGATGTTGTACTCCGTTACTAATTTCTTAACCTCTTTGTTGATGAAGTGGCTACCCCTGTCTGAGATCAGAATCTTCGGTATCCTGAAGCGTGCGATGATGTTGTCCTTTAGAAATCGGTACAAAGTATGGTTGTTAGAAGCTCGAGCAGGGATAGCTTCTAGCCATTGACTCACATAGTCAACAGCAAGAAGGATGTATTCAAAGCCATGACTGTTAGGAAATGGACTCATGAAATCAATGCCCAATGCATCAAACACATCACATCTGAATGAATTCGAGGGGCATAAAATCTTTAACACCAAGGGTTTTTCCATTTTCTCATAATCAGTGCAGGCCTTGACATATGTTATAGCATCCTTGAATAGTGTGTGCCACCATAGGCCATACTGTAATATTTTTGTTGCCATTCTACTTCCAGAATAGTGTCCACCAGATTCGAGCTTTTGGCAGTGCTCGAGAACACTTGTGTACTCCTCAGGAGGAATACACCAATGCCAAATGCAATATGCTCCTTCCTTGACCAAGTATGGTTCTTCCAGTGGTAACAATGTATATCGGACAGGAACTTATCCTTCTTGATTCACATACAATATTGTGGAACTACCCCAGAGAGGAGGCAGTTCATAATATCGGCATACCATGGGAGAGATCCAATATTGAGGATGGATTCATCAGTGAGGTCTCTGTGATCGGTCCATTTCTCAGCTAAGTCCCTTGGCATTCAATTGTGGATAAGTGATCTGCTACCACATTATGAACTCAAGGCTTATGTCCGATTTCTTTGTCAAATTCGTGAAGGAGAATGATCTTTCTGAGTAAGCAAGATTTGGCATCCTTCTTTTGTTGTAGGTATCTGATAATAGAGTGGTCAGTGAAAATAATGACTTTACATCCTAAAAGATAGGATATGAATTTCTTTAAAGTGAAAACAACTGCTAGCATTTATGCTATACAACTGATATTTGTGCTTCATCGAGTGTCTTGTTGGCATAGGACAACTTATCTCTTCTTTGTCCTAATACAACATCAAATACAAAATATGATGCATTCATCGTGATCTCAAATGGAAGAGACCAATCGAGTGGGTGTAGGATGGGAGCTTGAGTGACTAAGTCTTTCAAGTGATAAAATGATTGGAGAACCTTTTGATCAACAATGAACTCTGTCTCCTTGTAGATAAGATTTGTGAGAGGTCGAGCAAGCTTGCAGAAGTCCTTTATGAATCTTTTCTAAAATCTAACATGCCCAAGGAATGACCTCCATTCTTCACATTTCGATGCGTCTCTAGTTTTGCAATCACATCCACCATCATTGAGTCGGCTTCCATGCCTCGCTTGGAAACGACATGGCCCCTACACAATTCCTTCGGTGACCATGAAGTAGCTCTTTTCCCATTATAAAACCAAGTTCATTTCACAACATTTCTGCAGTAATCTGTCTAGGTGCATAAGACATGTGAAGATGTCACTATAGACTGAGAAGTCATCCATGAAAACTATGAGAAAACTCCTGACAATATCGACAAAGATGGCAAGCCCCACCTTTGGAATGTAGCGGAAGCATTACACAATCCAAAGGGCATTCTTCTAAAGGTATATGAGTTGAATGGGAAGGTGAATGTTGTTTTATCTTGGTGCTTAGGGGAGATCACCAACATGTTGTACCTAGAGTACTGACGGTCCGCGAATTGCACTATTTAAAAATGCATCGTGAATTATTATCATTCGCTTAAAAATATGTGTCGATTCGTTGTATGCGGGCAATTGGATTTCGTCAAGAAAATAACCACAATTATTTAATTGATTTTTAATAGTGTGGTTTTATGTTTATTTTACTTGGTCAAGTCCCAAGGTCGAACACAAGGAGGCAAAGGAACAACCTATAAGTTTGCCTATAAAAGTTCATGCACGATTTTCGAGGCAGTCTTTTTTTGTAAATTTTAATGCAATTAAGGATGTAGAATGCATCTTTGGCCTATTTTAGGGACTACAATGTAAATATCGATCAAACAATGTCTGGAGAATATGAAACTTGGCCAAAATGATAATTATAACAAAATGAATGCACTGTATTTTTTTGGAATTTTTGGATGCAAGATGAATTTTTTATGAATGTTTTATTGCAAACAAAGTGAATTTCAATATTTAATTATAATAAATATTAAATCTAATTATTTCCAAAGGATAAAATTATCCAAGATCTTTCACTAGGTGACTGATCTCAGAAAAATCCTAAACCACCAAAATAGGAGATTTAATAACTATTAAAAATCGAACATTAAAATATGCAAAATGATTATTACAAGGAAAAGTATTCATGCAAATGCAATTCTTTTTGGACACAATGTTAATCACAATTAATTCTATAATCCATAATTATTCGGGAATTTTTAGAGAAATGATTAATTAATTATAAATTTCAGAGCTCAAAATGGGCAAAATATGCAATTTTCAATAAAATAATTAATTATTAATTAACCATTGATCACAAAAATGTCAGACATATGTTAAAATATAGAGAATTAAGTGAGGAACAAAATGCTAATTTTTGAGAAAGAAAATAGTGCAAAGTAGTTGTCCAAAACAAAGGGGGAATACAGGGGTGATTCTATAATATTTAAATAATTATAGTAAATATGAAAATGCAATAAGAGGGCCTATGTGTAATTACCAATTAAGCCGAGGAAGTTTCTGCAAAATTACCAGAAGTTCGCGTGCTTTGAACATGACCTCTGTTTGAGGGTTTCTTGTGTGAATAGGAGGATTTCTAGGGGGGCTTCTTGCAATTGCTCCATGCGGCCACGTGCCTAACACGTGACCCGTGGGTGGTTGACGTTCCCCCCGGGCGCACGTGCCTTGTACGTGCGCGGGGGGTCTTGGGATGCCCGCCCGGTCGATGAGGAGCGACGGAGGGTGGCAGGTTCTTTACTGGTGGCGGTGGCTCGAGTGTCGACGAGGTCGATGAAGAACTCCAGAAGGAGAAAAATGGCGAAGTCATTGACGTTGTTGTCGGTGAAGGTTGATGATCGTGTAGAAAGCTTGGCGGTGGAGCGACTAATGGCGGAGGTTGTTGACGCGTTGCAGTTGACGGAGATATTATCGGTCTAGAGAAGATGGAGGAGTTGGAGGTGGAGGTTGTTGATGCGACCGAAGGGTCGATGGCTGGAATCGCTGGAGCAAGGCAGTACGCCTGGAGGTCGCTGTGTCTGCAACGAGGAAGAAGGATCCTCGGACCTTGCCGGGAAAGAGCATGTGTTGTCACCACCTTGCTTAACGTTGAGCTGTAATTGGCGGATGGGCGAATAAGGTCGTGGCAGTGATTCTTAAATAGGGTATGGGGTTCTCGCCGGAGATGGAAAGGGGAATGTCGGGGGATTTGACAAGGGATTCGAGGAAGATCGGCAATCGACAAGATTGATTGGCATGGATTTGACAAGGGTGTGATTGATTCGAAGATGGAAGGTGGTGGAGGCGAGATCATCGGCGGAGATCGCGGGGGATCGCGGGGGCGATGCCAATTGGGAAAGGGGGCAATGGGGACGATGGCCAGAGGGTATGGGCCGAGATCGGACGGCCAGAAAGGTGATGTGTGGCGACATTTGGGGGAGAGGTGGAGCACGTGCGTGGCACATGCTTGGGAGGCACGTGCTACGTACGTGTGATGTTAATACTTTTTATAAAAACAAATAAATAAAAACTCAAAAATTGGCTGACACGTGGCGGCTCAAGGAGCCACCACGTGTCAGCACCATAAATTTCGGAAAATAAATATAAAGAAAAATAGAAAATAAGTATTAAACTACCTCGAATCGAAAAAGTTAATTCACAAAAATTGCTCGTCTTGATGAGATCTACAACTTTAATGAAGACATCAAAACCAAAATCGACCATTTGCTCAAAGTGATATTTTTGGGGTATCCCATGCACATAGAATATCTTGATTTTTGGGTTTTATAATTTGTTTGTCATTTTTAAACCAGATAAAAATCCAAAAAAAATTTGATAAAATCAAAGATGAATATAGACACATTAATATAATTTTTTGGATTTTATTAATTAAGAAAAAGAAGAAATAAAATAAAAGATGCAAAAGGCCAATCTTGTACAGATAGTTAGTGAAGACTCGGACTCAATTTGTTTCTTTGATTTCAAGCTCAATTTGGATTTGGATTTTTACGCATTTTAATAAAACTTTCATCAACGAGGACAAATGAAAAAGAAATAAAATAAAATAGGTTAATTATGTACATAAAATAATAGGTCATAATCAACTCAAATACAAAATGTACAAAAGAGGCCCAAAACCCAACTTTCACATACGAGCTCCGATTCACTTGAACTTGGTCGTTTTTGAAGGTAATTGAATGTACATTAGTTCAAAAGTTAGTAGGATCAAAACGGACACTGGATGAGGAAGATATGATGGTTTTAGTCCGGAAATCCCGAAATAAGGTTTTGGATTTTTGGTCCACTTATTTAGGTTAGTGACTTTTTTATATTTTTCATTTATTCTTGGTAGTGATATGTACACAAAGGAGGTGTTTTTGGGTCATTCAGAGTTAGCATAAATTAGTTAAAAATCTGGGAAGTTAGGCTATTTACAGGTCAATTCTAGCTGGGATTTTTGGCTTCTTATTTTGTGCAGAAATGAGTGATAAAATGCAATTCTTATTGAAACATGCATGAATGGTAATTATGCAGAATAAATGAAGAAATGCCAATGATTTTGCAGGATTTGAGCTTAACTAATGAGATTTAGAGTGATGAATCTGGGATTCATCATCCCCCTATACTTAAACCATGCTCGTCCCGGATCATCAAAAAGAAATGCCATGAGGTGAAATGAGATTGGGTTCCATACCAAGACCATGAGCTGAAGGTGAAAATGAAACTAGACTCGACCTTTGGATTATTAGTTTGGTGGAACTTCTGTGAGACTTAGAATTTTAAAATCGACAGCCTTCAAGTTCTACACGTCATTGTCACAGTTTTGGCTCAGAAGTCATCTTAGATCAATCCTCTTACCAAAGCACTCCCTATGAACATTGAACAATCGACTCATGTGTGTGAAAGGTTTTAGTTCTTCCCATCCAGAATGTCAGACTACCATGCAAACCTCCTCTCTAGTAACTCGTCCTCGGGGAGTCAGGTATTTCCTTCTAAGGTCTGTCGCACTGTGTTCACAATTGAAATGGGGGAGAAGTTAGAAGAAGGAGAAAAGAACTGGAAAGTGGCCAGTGTAGTCACCTCTCCTTGTGAAGCTGGCCAGTGTAGCCGAGTCTCCACCAAGTTCTGCAGGTTTTCTTGAAGCTTGGACCTTTTTTGTCAAATATTTATTTGGTAGTGGCTTCTTTGTATTTGGATTTTTGGTGGTTCTGCTTGGATCTTGTTGTGCCCCAATGGATATAGAATTTTTTTGTTTCCGTACATTTTTTGGGATCTTAGAAAAAATCATGCCCAGTCATCTATCCCTTTTCCGATGCTTTATTTCAACCCGTACTCCGGTCTTTAGATTTCCACGCTACCAGAAAAGAAACCCACACAGTCTTCCAACATCTCGTCTGAGTTGAGGTAAGTGCATAGTGTGAGAATACAAATTAATTCCCTATTCCAGAGTTGTACCCAGAATGAAGAGACCAGGTTATACACTAAGAGTCGAATGCTGCACATTGTCATGTGGAACTCAAAGAATTAAGTCAAAGACCTGAAGCTTCTAAAATCCTATTTCTCGGTGAAATTCCTCTGAAAATTAGGTGGATTAATGTCAAGTCCAGACCACTCTCGTTTTATGCTCGTAACTCGGTTCAGAACCCAAGGACTTTTCACAGATGCAAATGAATGCGATTTCGGATGAATTGAAGGTGTGTGAAATGCAAACACATTTTTTTCTTTTTCTTTTTTTTTATTTTTGAATTTTTAATTTTTATATAAGGGATTTTTGATTTTTCTTTTTCTTTTCTTTTTTTAATGCAAAAATGAATAAGAAGCCATTTTTCAAAAAAAATGGATTGGACGCAGCCAGTGTTAGTAGCAAAACTCTTTTTCTTTTTATTGTTTTGTAGATTAATTGGTTACCCACCTTGTAAATACATATAGACTTATGCGAAAGTACGAGATATGGGTAAAATATATACACAGTATATATACAGACCCCCCTATACATAGCGAGTGTTGTGTCCTCAGAGCACAAGAAGCGTAAAGAATACATAGCTCGGCTAAGCGTAAGAGAGTGAAAAAGAAAAAGAATAAGAATAAGGTTCATTGGTCCGCCCCCTGTATACTTAGACTGTAAACAGTCTAAGTAAGAAGAGAAAAAAATGAGGCTGTCGGGATATGTGATTGAGGAGAGTATATAAAGATGATCATCGGTTCTCCCTATACTTAGGCTATGGTCAGCCTAAGTATAGAAGAAGAGTGAAAATGGAATGATCGTGAGATAGGGAGAGTGGTATGTACAGATGGCATCGGTCCCCCCTATACTTAGGCCTTGGCCTAAGTAGAGGAAGAAGATGTACAAGGAGACCGATGAGGTCGGGAGGGAGGTGGGTAGCCGATGGTTAAGGCGGTTTTCAGCCGATCGTTTTGTGAACCTACGGTGGGAGATTATAATGATGAGAAGGAGATGAAGCGTATGATTCCCAGCTATTATCAGTGTTATCCTCCGAAAAATCATGATGGATAGTAGATGAAGCATATGAGTCGGATGAAAGGTAACCATCATCAGAGTTATCCTCAGAGGAATAGTAATCAAAAGTGGACACACTCCAGATATTCTTGTCTTTTTGTTTCTTCAGTTGTTTTCTCAGAAATCGTTACTTCTTGGGATCAAGCGATATGTCATCGGATGAATACTCTGAAGCACCAGTCTCAGTCAGCTCATAAGAAATAATTCCATTGTATTTGATGAGAGCAGGAGCATCGGCTTTTGATGAATAATAGTGAGGAATAGGAGTCGTCCATCAGGAATCGAAGTTTGGATCCTTGAGAAGATATGGTTCTAGAACAACCGAGCAGACCTCACTCATGTAGATTACCTTTTCTGGACCTGATGAGGGATCATCAGCTGATTCTTCTTCTGGAAGGTCAAAGGTGACTTTATTTTTCGATGAAGGAGTAGTCTTTTTGTTTTGTGAAGGTGTTGGTCCACTTGAGTCTCCAGATGAATAACCATTGGAATTCTTCTCCTTGGTCGGTGTTCGTCCTGCGTGTTTGTTCTTAGTCTTCTTAATGCTGGTGCACTCTTGATTTGGGAAGTTTTGGTCAAGGTATTCAGAGTAGGTTGCCCCTGGGTGCGACCATGCATATGTCTCAGGATCATATAAGAAACATTCTTCTATTGCGAGATCCGCAGGAATTGAAATATTGGGGAGAGTCTCTGCATGTTCGTTCTCAAATAATTTGATGTTGGAGCATTCCTGTGTCGAGTTGATGTCATCAAGATAGTCAGAATAGGTTGACCTAGGGTGCAACCATGCATAAGTCTCCCGATCATATGATTTGTATACTTGATTATCGATGGTGAGAACAGCTAGGAATGGAGCACGGGGGAGATTCTCTAAACCAATAGTCTCATCAACAACCGCTATCCCAGATGTAGCAACAGGGTAGGTCTCTTCTACTGTTTCATTGTTACGGTTGTCGAGGACTTCGTCGGTTGCCTCAGAAAATCGTGGTTCCTCAAAGACTGGGTCAGATCGAAGTGCTTCCAATGCTGTAAAATTGATTTCTCGGATCTCACACTCAATAATTACCTTAGCCAATGCTAAGAATGGCTTTCCGAGAATAATTGGAGACTGGGTGAATTCTCCTTGATGCTCAATATCAATGATCGTGAATTCTACTTTGAGCGGAGGACCTTGGAATGTCATGATGACAAAAAATGGTTCCTCTCGACCGCTTTATCGATCGGTCAGCCAATTGAACAATCTCTCTCGTATCTTCCTGATCGGTCCGAGTTTGAGTTCGTAAAATACAGAGGTCGGGAGGATATTGATCGTTGAATCGTCATCAATTCGAGCATGGGTAAATATCGTGTCTTTGATTCTACAGTCAAATCTGGGCAACCGCTTCACTATTTTGCTCTTGGTTTTTCTCCTCAACACCAAGGAGGAGGGCATTTATGAGATATGTCTTTCAGTCTTTGTTCTAATCTTGACCGACTTTTTAATCATTACTTTATCCATTACAAATTCTTTATGGTCAAGGAAGAGTTCAATGGCCTGATGATAATACGGATTTTACGAGGGTCAAAATAGTCCACACAAGGCGGGACTACAGTGTCGCTGAGTGACCACTCACGAAACCTGAATTAATCAATAATTAACCCACAATAGATAAATCAAGCAATGAAAGTAAATGTACGGAGTTAAAATTTATTATAACTCTACAACAAAGATGTATAGGTGTGAGTATGTGTAGAGGTCGAACACATGGAGCAGACATGTAGAACGGGGCAATAATGCACAAAATGTGAATGTGATGATTTGCCTATAAATGCTATTTTTGTGGGTTTTTAATTTTATATTTTTTATTTAATTTTTTATTTTTTATTTTCTTTTTGTAATTTATATTTTTTATATTTTCTTTTCTTTTAATAAAATAAGTACATAATATAAGAAAAGCAAGATAAGATATTTATAAAAAGAGGTAAAAATAGTTAAAATTCAGGAAATAAAATCTTTTTGTGCTTTTTATATTTTTCTAGTATTCTTATAATTTTTCTGTATTTTCCCTTTTTTTGGTATTTTTAAAGGCAAATTACTGAAAATAGTGAATAAAATAAAAGGTTGAAACTAAAATGAGGATGAATATTTTTTTTGGATTTTTCTGGAATTTTAAGATTTTTATGAAGTTTTTAGGAGTTTTGCTATTTTCAGGGGTTTTCTTTTGTATCTTTTATGATTTTTGGACTGAAGTTAAAACATACAGAAACAAACAAAATATGATTTTTTTGGAATTTTTCAAGGGGTTTTGATAATTTTTAGGTATTTTCTAATGTAAATGTAAAGAAAATGAAAGAAAATTTTTAGGTATTTTCTAATGCAAATGTAGAGAAAATGCATGTTTTTGAATTTTTATAAATATGAAAATGAAAGAAAAATGCAAAACAAAAATATGGCGTGAAAGAGCAACAAAACAGAAAGCTATCGTATTTTTTTGGGAATTTTTACGATTTTATAGATGCATGAAATAAATGCAAACAATAAAGAGAAAAATCAATACTAGCAGGAGTATTCTTGTAATATCCAGAAGTCCAGGGGCCACAGTGCAATTTTTCCACAAAATATATAACTGATTAACAAAAATTTTGGACCAAATGCAAATAGCCAAAAGAGAAAGGATATCCCTGCAAAATCGCTAGAGTCCACGTACACGAGGCATGTGACCTGGCAGGGGTATATATGTAAATACAAAAACTCTGAGGACTATATTGCAAATGTTCTAAAAATAATACACTATATCTAAAAGTTCCTGGACTAATTAGAAATAAAGAAACCCACAGGGGGGTCCTTGCAAAATGTCCACGCACCCCACGTGCGCAAGTCATGTGAGGTGACGTGGATAAGGACTCCTTTGCAATTAATAGAACTACAGGGGCATGTATGCAATTTATACAAAATAAATAAAATGTAGATGAAAGTTTTAGTCTTTAATAAACAAATACAAAAATTACCGGGGGTGAGGATGCAAAATACCCACGGCATGCGAATCGGACGGCTGAAGGATTTCACTAATCCACGTGTCATGATCACGAGGGCTGGTACCCGTTTGCTCCCAACGACCTGGATTAGAACATGAAAGGAAGATTGGTCGGCTGGGGAGAGATCTGATCCTATGGTCGCTGCGTGTTATGGAGTCTCTCGTTGATCGGACGGTGGGGTGCAACGTTGGAAGAACAGGGAGGAGCCTCGACCAGAGCGAGCTTCCTCCGCGAAGGTCTCCCTCCTCCATCAGCCGTTGGAGCTTAAACTTTCCAGAAACCCTCTTGCGGGGATGCTTTGTCGGCTGGGGGAGGAAAATGAGCGGTGACGCGCTGGACGACCACCCCGACGTTAGAGATGATGGGGGACCCCAGGGAGCTCCGGCCTCTCGCAAAATATCCTCCCAACGCTCATCTTCTTCAGGGTACCTACAAAAAAGGGTGAAGAGGGTCGCGGGCAAACTGTCGTGACCCTCCAGATGGCGAAAGAAGGTGGAACTGGCAGAAGTGGGGGCTCGTCGGAGCTGGAGGATATGATCATCTGACGAGTGAAATGCGAAGAGAAAAAAGGGGGTTTGATCCTAAGACTACGGCTAACCTATAGATGCAAGGAAAACAAGATAAAACACAAACCTCAAGCTAATAAAAGGCGGGATGTACCTCACGGCCAAGCTTGGCCGGAGATGGTTGGAACGCGGCTTTCAAGGCCTTCGCCGTACCTCGACGAGATAGCGAGAGTCTCCCCTGTCATCGGAGTTGCTCCCGCATGCTCTCGGATGTCTAAGCTCCGCAGGACTGGGTTCAAAAATCAAAGGAAGGGTTGGAGGTAATTTGAATAAATGGCGAAGGGGATCCAAAGATCGAGGGTCAATGGGTGGATCGATGATCCTTTCCCCGAAAATAACCTTGGGCGTGTATCATGGATGATAGAGGAGCAAAATTGCAGAAGGACTCGACATGAATAGAGGAAAGGCAGTCTCCAAAAATGGGAGAAAAATGAGGAAACTCGGTTCTGACAAAGCAGCAGAGGGGGGAGTCAGACAGTTGACCGTAGGTCAACTGTCCGAGCCTCCTGGTTGGTCTACGTAGACCAACCAGGAAAAACCTCTAGAAAAAGAATTGTAAATTAAATTAAAAATAGAAAACGAATTTAATAATTTTTTATTATTAAATAAAAAATGTTTATTATTTTATAAACTATTTTATTATGATTTTTATTTATTTTATAGAGGTATAAAATTATAAGTTTCCTTTTTAGGCCTATATAGTTATACAAATCTATATATTTTAATATTTTATTTTTATTTTGTGTATTTAATTGCATTTACTTTGTTTATTATTTTAAAAATTTATAACTCATTTTTATACATTTAAATATATTTTTATTTTATTTTTTGAGGTATTTTGTTCATTTAATAAAATAGGAGAATTAATTATATAGGAATATGCACAGGTATTATACCTACGTATTATATATATGTATTTGATTTGTGTGTTTTCTTTAGGTTTTTGTTCATGTTTTTAATATACACATAAATTATAAATAATATTTAGAAAATTATAAAAATATAAAATTGTATAAAAAAATGGGTAATAAAAAATCGAATATTTTAATCTGTACAAGTATACAATAGGGGTCCAAAACTCAACTTTCAAACCGTAGCTCCGCAAAATACGAAACCACCTTCATTAAATAGCTTATTTAAAATTACATACAATTAAAGGTGATTTTGATGCATTTCGAGTTTTTATTTGAGAGATACAGGTCTGGGCAGTTGGGATTCTGGAATCTTATTCAGATGATAACTTTTTATCTATACATTATTTTTATATGAAATTAATTTTGTATTTTTCTATATATGATTATCTACAACTTTCATTTAAAAAGTTTCTTCTTTGAAGTATAAAAAGTCGAACTAAAAATAGGTCCCAAAATGAATAAAGAATGAATAAAATAAAAGGGATTTTTATTGTATTTTGGCCCTTATCTCCCCCTACTTTATTCCTTGTCGACCTATTCATCGAGATGCCTAGGTCTCGGGATTTCGGGTCATAAAATATTTACAATATTTTATTCTTTTTCTTTTCTTTACTTTATTCTATAATTTTGGCTTTAAAAACAGTATTTTATATAGTATATACACACGAATGCATGGATGATAAAATGAACAAATTAACAGTATTTACATGCATTTACTAGGGTTTTTAAGGCCAAAATAATAGAATAAAGATGATGAAACGTAGATTCATCATCCCCCTATACTTGCATTTGCTAGTCCCTAACAAACACTTATGCAATAAGTGCAGAAAAAGAAAAACAAAGAAAAGAAAAAGAAGAAAGATGGATTAAATTTAATTGTCAAACTTGTCTTCACAAAATCAAAATTTGGAGCTTAAGTCGGACCGTTGGAATTTTAGTGCTAGCGGAACCTTAATGAGAATCGGATTTGAAATCCAACAGCCTTCGAGAATCCCAGAACTCTGCTCAAGTCCCCTCAATAGCCAGGTCAGAAATATCTCAACTCATACGCAAACCCTTACGACTATGAATCTGACTCGTACAATGTAAGTGATGGTGGCTCTCCCCATCTAGAATGACAAAGAGACTGACTTCATCAGTATGACAATCCAATGATTCCCCAATCAAATAACTCCTTCCCCGAGGAGCGGGGTATTCCCTTCTAAGTTCAAGTGGCAACTAGCTCAAGAGGAGGGGGTAAAGAGAAGAATGGACGGTAGCCAGTGTAGCTACCTATCCTGGGATGCAAGACTAGTGTAGTCAAGTCATCTAGCTGCAGGCTCACATAATCTGACTTTGAAGCTCAAGCTTGCTTATTGACTATACAACATATTCACATACTTTTGCAGGCATTTTATTTTTGTATAGGCCTGTCCCCTTTTTTTTTAAATACTATATACAGCAGCATTTACATAGGGGGTTTTTCCTCTTGAGCCAGTAGACTATCCCTCTTTTGAAGCTATATTGCAACCCACACTCTCCTGTCTTTAGAGTTCCTCATCACTGGACGGGTTGGGGTGCACTTCCCTCCCTAGAGGAGGACAAGTGTTTCCACTTGTGTGCGTCTCGTACCGACAAATCCAATCCCCTCACTACTCCAACTGAGTTGAGCCATGTGAAAGGTGCAGGTGTCCAAGTTAGGTCATTATAAACAAGAGTCGTGCATGTTCTCCGAAATACTCTACTTAGGCAGTCAAGAATCCATTGAACCAAGTCTCATGATCCCCAAAGAATTATGTCATCTAGACCTGAAGTACCTCAATTCCAGTTCCTATAAGGTTGTTGTTATTAGGTAGATTTTAAGGTCCAACCAAGATCCAATCTCTGGATTTTATTAGACTTGTTCGACTATCAAACTCAATCCAAAAAATGCTAATGCTATGCAAATGCGATGCAGAATGTAGAAAATATTTTTGTGATGCAATTTTTCAAAGATTTTGAACTTTTTATGGATTTTTGAAAAGATGATGCATATGCAACTTTTTGTATTTTTCAAAAATATTTTTCAAATGTTTTTGGTATTTTAATTTTGCAAATGTTTTCGGGATTTTTGACAATAAAAAAATTTGGATAAAGACTAGGTACAAATATTTACACAGAGATGCATCTCATATTTACAAGAAATAGATCTTAAGAATTTACAAGGGTAAGTGGTCAATTTTATAGGTATATATATGATGAATTTTAGGTACGATGTATATATTCCTCAAACTTATTTGAAAAAGGTTTTTCAAACAATTTTGAAACCTATAGTCCAAAATAATTTTTACAAATAATTTTACAAATATGTACACACATTTGAAAATCATTTTGCAAAGGTTTTTAAAACAGTATAGATAGATTTTTTCAAATATTTTTGCAACCATTTTTCAAACCATTTGCAAATGATTTTTTCAAACATTTTATTTCACACAAAGAAAATAAATTTTACAAACAAAATGTTTTACAAAGGTTGAAAACATGTAACAAAATGTTTTTCAAATAGTTTTCAAGACATTTTTCTCTAAGATTTTCAAATAATTTTTCAAACATTTTGCAAAAAATATTTTCGCCTGATTTATTAATCAGTAAATACAAAAGGAATTTGAGGAATAATCAACATCTTTTTTTAAGGTTTTTTAATGGATTTTTAGCCATAATTATTAAGAAAAATACGAAAGTACGAGTTATGTCTAAAGTATATACACAGTATATACGACCCCCCCCATATTTAGCTTGAGCTATGTCCTCATAGATCAGAGAGAAAAAGAGAAGACATGACTCGTACTGCGTACAGACAAGTCTAATAAATAAAGAATAAGAGATGAATGAACGAATGAGAAGTTGACTATCCCCCCTATACTTAGGATCAAATAAACCTAAGTACAGCAGACTGTACACAAAGCAGGGAGGGTCAAGGATGGGAATGAACAGATCGTACTCGGATTGTCTCAACCTATACTTAGGGTAAGATATCCCTAAGTATAGACAAGAAGAAGAGACAATGGAGAGGATCGAAAAGAGTAGCGAAACTCGGGGTGCACACCCCCCTATACTTAGGACAAAGTACGGCCTAAGTATAGAAGACTGACAATAAGGGGCGACACCTTTTCCAGTAGAAAAAGAGAAGAGAAAAGCAGATGACACTAACCAATCAGGGTCGACAGGGTGTAGGTCCTCAATGGTGTCAAATCGAAAAGGTACGAACTGGTCAGTGGAGGTAGTATGGCTAGGTTCAGCCTTGGGGGTCTCGTTGGTATCGAAGTAAAAAGGGACAATCTCATCGTCAATGATAGAAGTAAAGTCAAAGTCATCCTATGAGGTCTCGTTCAGGTCAAAACCAAAAGGAACAAAATCATCAGTGGAAGTAGTCAAACTCTGTTCGTCCTCAAGAATCTCAACCAGTTTATTGTCTTCATCAAAAGGCCCAAATTTCTGAAAATAAGCGTTAAGATCATAACCGGCCTCAATCAGCATCACATTTGAGTGACCAGGAACGGACTTATCAGTGGAAGTAGTCAAACCAGGTCCATCCTATCTAGTCTTGGTGTCTTCCCTCAACTCTATGGTATCAATCACGTAAATCCTGCGGATTTCATCAACACATCACCACACACTAGGAGGAGGAACTTCGAGGTCTAAACTTTTCGAGTCTTCCCTCTTTCAGAGGATTTCCTGGGTCTCATCAGCGGTCGTAAAGAAAACTTCTCTAATATCGTTAGATAGGTCATAGGCCTCTGAGTTAGCTAGAATCGGTGAAGGTGCATCATGTGTAGGTCTCTGCTCGGTAGTGGATGCGATTGTGGTCACATTGCTCTCGTCAACAGGACGGAAGTGAATCTCTCCTGATCCATAGTCAATAACGACCCTCGCAGAGGCGAGGAATGGTCATCCCAGGATGATTGGAGAGGGCTCCCTGTGGAGGTCTCCATGGGCAATACGACAAAATCTACATTGTAGGTCATGCCCTAAATCGATATGACGGTGTTTTCTAGGATACTCTTCGGCCTCTTGATTGATCCCTCAGCAAACTGAACGATCATCCTGGTCTTCTTGAGAGGCCCTAAGTAAGAGACTATAGCAGTGAGAAGGGTAATATGCTAATCGAAGCACCGCCGTCTAGGAGAGTGTGATCACATGTGTGGTCAGAGATGGTGCAGCTAATGAAAGGTGTGATAGCGTTCCTCTTCCGAGGAATGGGACGATGTGTGATGACGTAGGCAGTGGCCATGGTTAGAATGTGGCGCTCAAATATGTTCCTCCGCTTTCTCTTCTTGGGAAGAGGAGCTGATAAATCAGTCATGGCCTGCTGAAGTGGGGCAGGGATAATCTCATGAATAGTTGCCATCACTTCGGGTTCAGTCAACATTTTTCAAATTTTTGGACCTCCTCCATACAAGGGAGGAAGTCGGAATCATCATGTACACGAGGAATGCCAAGAGCAGTCTGTACAGCGGCATCCTCGGGGTCAAAGGTGGGACAGGGTGTGAAGGAATGTGTGGTCAAGAAGTCTGGCAGATGGGCACTCTCCTCACGGTCTGAATCAACCAAGTGTCTCCCGAACTCTTTTTGTGCTTTTAAATTTTTCTCATTTTTTTTATTTTGGGTGATTGCAAACTCTCTTGGAAATCCTCGAATGAACTCATATCATCAAATGGTGGAATATCATGGTCGCTCTTATTTGTACTAGTGAGGTGGTAAATCCTTTGTCTCATATGATCCATCATCTGGGTCAAGTGCTTAAGGGTGGACTCCATGAAAGGTGACTCCAACAACTCAGTCTCGGGTGGATGTGAAGGTGGAAAATTCGGAGGTGGAGGTGGGTGTAGGTAGAAGTCCGAGGTCTGATGTTGTGGTTGAGTCGGATATGTACAAAAATCAGAAAAAATAGGAGGAGTGTCCTCCTGATAAAAAGAAGGTGGACCGACTAGAGTGAACGAGGGATCCGCAAAGTCCGTATAAAATACACTCTAGGGGTCCATCTCAAAAACAAAAGAAAATGATTCGAGAGAGCACGAAGGTCAAATCAAGGGAGTGAAGGAAAAGGCGCAAATGCGCAGGAACGATCTAGAATACACACAAGCAAGAACAAACAAACGCACACAAAACAAACCCTCAATTCACCTACTCAACTCGGTGAAGATCGCAAATGCGGTCTTTTTATTGTATGTTTAGAGTTAGGTGAGAAGTCAAGATTTGCGCAAACACTTAGGGGTTGAATGGGATTTTGCCACTAATCCTTAGTGTGTGCGTGAGCAATGTAAAACGAAGACAATGGGAGGATTACTCGCCCCAAGACAAATGATTTTTTTTTCTTTTTGATGTTTTTTAGGGTCAAGTAATATTAGCAGTCCAATTTTATTTGTTATCACTTTTTTTGGATTTTTAATAAGAAATGTACAATCCTATCAGGGAGTCAATTCCTTTAAGCACCTAGGTGATCAAAAATCAGAGGAAGGGTCGGAAAAGCAATGCAAGCGGCAAACGATGATGGATGCTAACGTGTAAATGCTCACCTTGCCTCCAGCACTCTACATGCAAGGATGCTCAGCAGAATTGAAACCTAATCTTCAGGATGATGCAAGCGGATGAAATCGCCCTAAGATGAGAAGCTGTTATTAGCGTTAAGCACAATTTTCGAAATTTGACTAAGTCCAAACAAGACTATAGGCACAAGCAAATATATTAAGTGTTTGGACCTAATACTACGTCAAGAAACTCCTATAACTAAGGGCTCAATCACACAAAATAAAGAAAACAAAATCGGAAATCAAAATAAAAAGAAGCGATGAAAACCGTCAAAACCGCGGTGAGCCCCCAAGTGTACAAACACCTGGAAATTAGGCTCAAGAGTCCAAGAGTCCTGAGTACATGTATTATTACAATTATAGTCTCTCTCTCATAAATTACACAAAAAGTGCAATAAAAGAAAATGCTCAAAATTTGTCTTCAAACACTCCATGTCCTCCTTTGTGCTAGATCAAAGCCGCCTCACGTGGGTGCACAGGTGCTCTAAAGAGGAGCTCCTCCCTCGATCCACGTACCCCGCACAAAATCCAAACAAGGAGAGTGGTTAGACAATACAACAATGAATATCACATTAATAAGCAAATAATGAAGCAAGATAGACAAATAATCACAAACAAGGAAAAATACGATCTACGCATTGTTGCTCCCCGGCAACGGCGCCATTAGATAATACGGATTTTGCGAGGGTCAAAATAGTCCACACAAGGCGGGACTACAGTATCGCTGAGCGACCGCTCACGAAACCTGAATTAATCAACAATTAACCCATAACAGATAAATCAAGCAATGAAAGTAAATGTGCGGAGTTAAATTTATTATAACTCTACAACAAAGATGTGTATAGGTGCAAGTATGAGTAGAGGTTGAATACAGGGAGCAGACAGGTAGAACGGGGCAATAATGCACAAAATGTAAATGTGATGATTTGCCTGTAAATGCTATTTTTATGGGTTTTTAGTTTTATATTTTTAATTAAACTTTTGATTTTATATTTTGTTTTTGTATTTTATATTTTTTATATTTTCTTTTCTTTTAATAAAATAAGTACACAATATAAAAAAAGCAAGATAAGATATTTATAAAAAGAGGAAAAAAAGTTAAAATTCAGGAAATAAAATCTTTTTGTGATTTTTATATTTTTATAGTGTTTTTGTGATTTTTCTGTATTTTTCCTAATTTGTTTGTTATTTTTAAAGGCAAAAATACTGAAAACAGTGAATAAAATAAAAGTCTGAAAAGAAAATGAGGATGAAAAATATCAAACAAAGTCCAAAATTCCTCAAATTAATTTTAAAGTAAAGGCAATAAAATAGAGAAAATTCAGAGATAAAAATTATATTTTTTGGATTTTTCTGGATTTTTTAAGAATTTTATAAAGTTTTTAGGTGTTTCGTTATTTTTAGGGATTTTCTTTATATTTTTTTATGATTTTTAGACTGAAGTTAAAACACATAGAAACAAACAGAATATGATTTTCTTGGAATTTTACAATGGGTTTTGATAATTTTTACGTATTTTCTAATGCAAATAGTAGAGAAAATACATGTTTTTGAATTTTTATAAATATGAAAATGAAAGAAAAATGCAAAACAAAAATAAGGCGTGAAAGAGAAATAAAACAGAAAGCTATGGTATTTTTTGTGAATTTTTACGATTTTATAGATGCATGAAATAAATGCAAACAATAAAGATAAAAGCAATACTAGCAGGGGTATTCTTGTAGATATCCATAAGTCCAGGGGCCACAGTGCAATTTTTCCGCAAAATATATAACTGATTAATAAAATTTTTGGACCAAATGCAAATAGCCAAAAGAGAAAGGATATCCCTACAAAATAGCCAGAGTCCGCGTGCACGACGCACGTGACCTGGCAGGGGCATATATGTAAATACAAAAACTCTAAGGACTATATTGCAAATGTTTTAAAAATAATACACAATATCTGAAAGTTCCTGGATTGATTAGAAATAAAGAAAACCACAGGGGAGTCCTTGCAAAATGTCCACGTACCCCACGTGCGCAGGTCATGTGAGGTGACGTGGACAAGGACTCCTTTGCAATTAATGAAACTATAGGGGCATGTATGCAATTTATACAAAATAAATAAAATGCAGATGAAAGTTTTAGTCTTTAATAAACAAATACAATAATTGTTGGGGGTGAGGATGCAAAATACCCACGGCCTGCGAATCAGACGCTAAAGGATTTCACTAATGTACGAGTCACGATCACGACGACTAGTACCCGTTCGCTCCCAACGGCCTGGATTAGAATGTGAAAGGAAGATCAGATGGCTGGGGAGAGATCTGATCCTATGGTCGCTGCGTGTTCTGGAGTCGCTCGTTGATCGAACGGTGGAGGGCAACGCTGGAAGAACAGGGAGGAACCTCGACCAAAGCGAGCTTCCTTCACGAAGATCTCCTTCCTCCGTCAGCCGTTGGAGCTTAGACTTTCCAGAAACACTCCTGCGGGGTTGCTTTGTCGGCTGAGGGAGGAAAAATGAGCGGAAGCGTGCCGGAGGACCACCTCGACGTCAGAGACGCTGGGGGACCCCAGGGAGCTCTGACCTCTCACAAAATCTCCTCCTAATGCTCGTCTTCTTCAGGGTACCTGCAAAAAAAGGGTGAAGAGGGTCACGGGCAAATTGTCGTGACCCTCCAGATAGCGAAAGAAGGTGGATTTGGCGGAAATGGGGGCTCGCTGGAGCAAGCTCCGGTGAGGTGGAGGAGATGATGATCCTACGAGTGAAATGCGAAGAGAAAAAAAAGGGATTTGATCCTAAAACTACGGCTAACCTACAGATGCAAGGAAAACAAGATAAAATGCAAACCTCAAGTCAGAAACGACGAGATGTACCTCACGGCCAAGCTTGGCCGGAGATGGTTGGAACGCGGCTTTCAAGGCCTTCGCCATACCTCGACGAGATGGCGGGAGTTTCCCCTGTTACCGGAGTTGCTCCCGCACGCTCTTGGATGTCTAAGCTTTGCCAGGAAATGGTTCAAAAATCAAAGGAAGGGTTCGAGGTATTTTTAATAGATGGTGAAGGGGCTCCAAAGATCGAGGGTCAACGGGTGGATCGATGATCCTTTCCCCAGAAAATAACCTTGAGTGTGTATCATGGATGATCGAGGAGCAAAATTACAAAAGGACTCAACATGAATAGAGGAAAGGGGTGGTCTCCAAAAATGGGAGAAAATGAGGAAACTCAGTTCTAACAAAGCAGCAGAGGGGGGAGTCAGACAGTTGACCGGAGATCAACTGTCCGAGCCTCCTGGTTGGTCCTCGTGGACCAACCAGGAAAAACCTCTGGAAAAAGAGTTGTAAATTCAATTAAAAATAGAAAACGAATTTATTATTTTTTATTATTAAATAAAATATGTTTTTTTATTTTATAAGCTATTTTATTATTATTTTTATTTATTTTTTAGAGGTATAAATTACAAGTTTCCTTATTAGGCCTATATAGGTATACAAATCTATATATTTTAATATTTTATTTTTATTTTATGTATTTAATTTTATTTATTTTGTTTATTACTTTATAAATTTATAACTCATTTTTATACACTTAAATAGATTTTTATTTTATTTTTCTGAGGTGTTTTGTTCATTTAATAAAATAGGATAATTAATTATATACGTATATGCATAGGTATTATACCGATGTATTATATATATGTATTTGATTTTTGTGTTTTCTTTAGGTTTTTTTTCCTATTTTTAATGTACACATATATTATAAATAATATTTACAAAATTATAAAAATATAAAATCGTATAAAAAAATGGGTTATAAATAAAATGAATATTTTAATCTGTACAAGTATACAATAGGGGTCCAAAACTCAACTTTCAAACCGTATCTTCGCAAAATACAAAACCTTCATTAAATAGCTTATTTAAAATTACATACAATTAAAGTGATTTTGATGCATTTCGAGTTTTTATTTGAGATATATAGGTCTGGGAAGTTGGGATTCTGGAATCTTATTCAGATCATAACTTTTATCTGTACATTATTTTTGTATGAAATTAATTTTGTATTTTTTTATATTTAATTATCTATAGCTTTCATGTACAAAGATTCTTTATTTGAAGTATAAAAAGTAGAACTAAAAATAGGTCCCAAAATGAATAAAGAATGAATTAAATGAAAGGTATTTTTAGTGTATTTTGGCCCTTATCTCCCCCCTACTTTATTCCTTGTCGACCTATTCATCGAGATGTCTAGGTCTCGAGGTTTCGGGTCATAAAATATTTACAATATCTTATTATTTTTCTTTTCTTTTCTTTATTCTATAATTTTAGCTTTAAAACAATATTTTATACAATATTTACACACAAATGCATGGATGATAAAATGCACAGATTAACAGTATTTACACGCATTTACTTGGGTTTTTAAGGCCAAAATGATAGAATGAAGATGATGAAACGTAGATTTATCACCTGTATAAAGGGAAGTGCAAAAATCAATCTTTTCTCTAGTGCTTCCCGTACAGCAGGATCCAAGTTCTTCATATCTTCTTCAGTTTCAATTTTTATGTAATTTTCTGGATTTTTGATTTTTGGGTGTTTTTTAATATTCCATTTTTTTGGTATTTTCTGTGTGGTGTGGTGATGTGGTATCTTCTGTAGATGAGAAGGGGCTTTAATGTTTTGAGTAAGAGTCAGAGGCATAGTCACATAGTCATTCCTGGAGGAGTAATATGCACAAGTGCCGCTGTCAGAATCATCCCTAGGTTTCTGAATATCCTCAAAATTTTCAACATGAGATCCAATATTTTCCTCATTCATTTTTATGTCCGAGACACCAGAGACGGAAATTAATTGGTCAGTAAACCTTCTAAATCTATCCTCCATTAAATCAAATCTCTCATTTATCCTCGAAATATCATCATCCAAAATCTTTTCATGATCAATCATGGGAGCAGTCAGGGCGTGTTTCTGTATTTGGGTTTCAAGAATTTCATATTTCATTTTCCTGTATGTGCTAGGAGAAGAGTCTCTTGAAATATCCAATATATTGTCGTTATTTTCTGAAAATTTCTCCTCAAAAATTATGGAAGGAGGTTGCTCATGTGATCCATGCATGTGGAGTTGGTCTAAGTAGAGTTCAATCCTTTGATCATGATTGGTCGGACCTTGATATTGTGGAGTCAACATACGGGGTTTATGTGTTTCTATGTAGTCAGTCCAGTCCTCTGTATGAGTGTCATGTCTGAACAGGGGGTTGTCATAGTCAATCAAAGATGATGGTTGATCATTTGTGTTCAAGGGTCGGGTAGATGGAGATGTGAAGAATTGTTAAATTCGATCATGTAGCTATAATCTCCCATGAATGATGGATTAACATTTATCGAATATGAAGTATGAATCATATGATCGGAGTAGAGTGGATTGACATATGAAGAAGTGGAGACCTCAGTCGGTTGTTGGTTTGTATGATCCAAATACAAAGGATTGTCATTCATTAAGTAGATCTGATTAGTAGAGAGTGTTGGATCTATAGGTGGTTGAGAGTCTCCTGTGGATGTTGGATGGTGTGTAGTTGGAGGTTTTGGATATTTGGGTCTAACCGATACGAATTCATTTTCATAGTATAGCTTTGATGGATTCTCGGATAAATGTTCCGCCATTTTTGAAAGGGCTGAAATGAATGATGGTTTGGGTCTGTTCAAGATGAATTGATTTTCATGATCTGGATCTGGAGAGTTCTTGGACAAAAGTTCCATGATTTTTGAATGAGGTATATTGGTTAACAAATCAAGAAAGGAAAGAGATGGCACAATTGTGCGGCTTTTGATCTTCGAAATCAGTTCACACATGCAAATCAAACAAATCAAACCCCGGGTTCACCAACTCACACAATGAAGCCGTAAGAGTTCGACTATTATCTTTTCAATTTTAATTGGTGATAAGACAATCTTGGAAATAATTTAGCGAGCTGTTAGGTGTCGGAAATTTTCCTAATGATTGGCCTGAATTCTTACGACTAGTTGCACCTACTTTCAGCCAGTATGGAAGTAAGTACGGACCGTAGAACGGCTACCCATTACTTGAGGACGGAGCCTTACGCAGTGTCCTCTAAACAACCCACTCTGCTAAGGAAATCCGGACCGTTTACCGGCTACTCGTTAGATCCTCACTGAGAAGTAGCTAATCATTTTTGGTAGAATCAGTAGTCAATATGAACATCCGGGTTTGGGCTCTAGCCTTTAGTGTCATCTCTCGCTGACTCAGGAAAATAAAAGAATCCAAAGTCGGGTTGCTCTCTCGCAAAAATTCTTGATTTTATGGGTTAATTGATATCGGCTATATTTAGCAGTCTCAATTTTAATTAGGCGATCACTGAATAATTAAGTGAGCACAAATACACGTCTACCGTCCAGTCCCAATTTCCTTTAAAATTATGTGACAAAACAAGAGAGAGAAATTCGTGAAAAGCCGATGCACACGAGAAACTATGATGTGCGCTCAGTTAGAAGACTTATAGTGAATCCTCGCAATCACAATGTGGGATGTAATATAAGAATTAAAAGATTATTCTAAATGAATGCAAGCCGATGAAAAACCGCACCTAGCAGAAAGTTCTATTAGCGGGGAAGAATTGAGTTGAATTTGGCTAAATTGAACGGTCTAATGTGCGTCTCAATTAAAGTAAAGTGTGGCCTTAGGTCCTACGAGCACAATCAAAAATTTAGATGCTCTAAGAGCCGTATGTGCGGGTCTATCCTAAGTATCACTCAAGTCGGGCCCCACCCTCACCGGAGAGTGAAACAGGCCACGACACACCACAGAAAAAGTTCGAGGTCTTTTTACAAACGCGAGAGTCCAAATGGACACTGCTATAAATGAGCAATTAATTACAGAAATTAAAATTGCGGAAAATAAAATCCTAGACTCTACGCTCTCTCACGACTCGACTCGATCTTAAATTAGTTACGGCTTTTCGGAAGTCGGTAAAGATGTGTCGGTTCTTGAAAAACCGCTCCACGTATGCCAGGTACCTCGCATGAAAATAAGAGAGATGGCGTAAGGGAGTAACTCTAAAATAAATCAAAAATAAAATCTGAAAAATAAAATCTGAAAATAAAATAAATGAAAGGAAAAAAATGGAATTTACAGTGAAAATTTTGGGGGTCAGACTACTCGAATGCGGAAAACCGAACAAAAATTTTCAGACAAAAAACTAAGTCGTTTGCCTCCCCGGCAAAGGCGCCATCTGATTGTCATGGATCGCATTATTTAAAAATGTGTTGTGAATTATTATCGTTCGCTTAAAAATATGTGTTGTTTCGTTGTTGGCGGACAATCGGAATTCGTCAAGAAAATAACCACAATTATTTAGTTAATTTTTTAATCGCGTGGTTTTATGTTTATTTTACTTGGGCAAGTTCCAAGATCGAAAACAAGGAGGCAAAGAAACAACTTAGAAGTTTTTCTATCAAAGTTCAGCACGATTTTCGAGGCGGTCTTTTTTTTTGTAATTTTTAATGGAATTAAGGATGTAGAATTCAACTTTGGTCTATTTTAGGGACTAAAATGTAAATATCGATCAAACAAAGTCTGAAGAATATAAACTTGGTCAAGATGATAACTATGATAGAATGAATGCACTGTAATTTTTGTGGAATTTTTTAATGCAAGATGAATTTTTTACGAATTTTTTAATACAAACAAAGTGACTTTTAATATTTCATTATAATAAATATTAAATCTAATTATTTCAAAGGGATAAAATTATCCAATATCTATCACTAAGTGATTCATCTCAGAAAAATCCTAAACCTCGAAAATAGGAGATTTAATAGCTATAAAAAATCAAATATTGAAATACGCAAAATGATTTTTACAAGGCAAATTACGATTGCATATGCAATTCTTTTTGGGCATAATGTAACCACAATTAATTCTACAATCTATAATTTTTCGGAAATTTTTAGAGAAACAATTAATTAATTATAAATTTCAGAGCTTAAAATTAGCAAAATATGTAATTTTCCACAAAATAATTAATTATTAATTAACCATTGATCACAAAAATATCAGAGATACGCCAAAATGTAGAGAACTAAGTGAGGAACAAAATGCCAATTTTTGAGAAATAAAATAATGCAAAGTAGTTGTCCAAAACAAAGGTGGAGTACAGGGGCGATTTTGTAATATTTAAATAATATAGTAAATATTAAAATGCAATAAGGGGGCCTATGCATAATTACCAATAAAGCCGAGGAAGTTTCCGCAAAATTACCAAAAGGTCGCGTGCTTCGCATGTGACCTCTGGTTGAGGGTTTCTTGTGTGAATAGGAGGATTTCTGGGTGGGGGCTTCTTGCAATTGCTCCACGTAGCCACGTACCCAGCACGTGAGCCGTGGGTGGTGGAGTTCCCCCCGGGCGCACGTGCCTCGCACGTGCACGTGGGGGTCTCAGGATGCCCGCCCGATCGGTGAGGAGCAGTGGAGGGTGGCAGGTTTCTTGCTGGTGGCGGTGGCTCGAGTGCCGGCGAGGTCGATGAAGAACTGTTGAAGGAGAAGAACGACGGAGTCGTTGACGTTGTTGTCGGTGAAGGTTGATGATCGGTGCAGGAAGCTTGGCGGTAGAGCGGCTAATGGCGGAGGTTGTTGATGCGTTGCAGTTGATGGAGATATTGTCGGTCGGGCGAAGATAGCGGAGTTGAAGGTGGAGGTCATTGATGCGATCGTAGGCTCGACTGCTGGAATCACTGGAGCAAGGCAGTACGCCTGCAGGTCGCCATGTCTGCAATGAGGAAGAAGGATCCTCGGACCTCACCAGGAAAGAGCAGGTGTTGTCACCACCTTGCTTAACGTTGAGATGTAATCGGCGGATGGGCGAAGAAGGTCGTGACGGTGATTCTTAAATAGGGTATGGGGTTCTCACCGTAGATGGAAAGGGGATTGTCGAGGGATTTGACGAGGGAATCGAGGAAGATCGGCAATCGACAAGATTGATTGGCGTGGATTCGACGAGGGAGTGATTGATTCAAAGATGGAAGGCGGCAGAGGCGAGATCGCCGGTGGAGATCGTGGGGGATCACGGGGGCGATGCAAATTGGGAAAGTGGGCGATGGGGACAATGGCCACGGGCCGTCCAATCGGCCGAGATCGGATGGTCAGAACGGTGACGCGTTGTGACATTTGGGGGAGAGGCAGAGCACGTGCGTGACACGTTCTTGGGAGGCACGTGCTACGTGTTTGCGATGTTAATATTTTTTTATAAAAATGAATAAATAAAAACTCAAAAATTGGCTGACACGTGGTGGCTTCAGGCCACGTGTCAACACCACAAAATTCGGAAAATAAATACAAAAAAATAGAAAAGAAATAGTAAACAACCTCAGATCGAAGAAGTTTCTTCACAAAAATTGCTCGTCTCGATGAGATCTACAACTTTCATGAAGACATCAAAACCAAAATCGACCATTTGCATAAATTGATATTTTGGGGTATCCCATGTACATAGAATACCTAGATTTTTAGGTTTTATAATTTTTAATCATTTTTAAACTAGATAAAAACCCGGAAAAAATATGATAAAATCAAAGATGAATATAGACACATTAATCTAAATTTTTTGTATTTTTTGTATTTTTATTAATTAAGAAAAAGAAGAAAAAAAAATAAAAGATGAAAAAGACCAATCTTGTACAGACAGTTAGTGAAGACTCGGGCTCAATTTGTTTCTTTGATTTCAAGCTCAATTTGGATTAGTATTTTTACGCATTTTAATAAAACTTTCATCAAAGAAGACAAATGAAAAATAAATAAAATAAAATAGTTAATTATGTACATAAAATAATAGGTAATAATCAGCTAAAATACAAAATGTACAAAAGAGGCCCAAAACCAACTTTCACATACGAGCTCCGATTCACTTGAACTTGGTCTTGTTTTGAAGGTAATTGAATGTACATTAGTTCAAAAGTGAGTAGGATCAAAACGGACACTGGATGAGGAAGATATGAGGGTTTTAGTCCGGAAATCCTGAAACTAGGGTTTGGATTGTTGGTCTACTTATTTGGGTTAGTGATTTTGTTGTATTTTTCATTTATTCTTGTTAGTGATATGTACACAGTGGGGTGGTTTTGGGTCATTCGTAGTTAGCAAGAGTTAGTTAAAAATCAGGGAAGTTAGGCTATTTATAGGTCAATTCTAGGTGGGATTTTTGGCCTCTTAATTTGTGCAGAAATAAGTGATAAAATGCAATTCTTATTGAAACATGCATGAATGCTAATTATGCAGAATAAATGAAGAAATGCCTATGATTTTGAGGGATTTGAGCTTAATTAATGAGATTTAGAGTGATGAATCTGAGATTCATCAAGTACCCATCTAAGAAACAGAGGAATTCATTTCCTATCAATCTTTCAAGAACTTGGGCAATAAATGGCAGAGGAAAGTGGTCCTTCTTTGTTGTTGCATTCATGCGGCCATAATCAACACACATGTGCCATGGTGTCGGTACTCGAGTAGAAATCTCCTCTCCTTGGTCGTTCTTAACCATAGGGGGCTCACGCATTTTGAATCGGAGATGGGATAAATAAAGTTTGCTTCACACCACTTCGTGATTTCCTTCATTACTACATCCAAAGATTATGTTTCAATCTTCTCTACAATTATTGGGATGATTTGCAGTCATCTTCAAGATAAAAGTGGCATAAACACAAGGTTGTCCAACCAAGTGCCTTGTAGTTCCTATCTAGAACCTCGAGAAGTCAGGATTCCTGATCCGGAGTCAGCCTATTACTGATGATGACCAAAAACATATTTTCTTAACCTGCAAGGAAAGCATACTTCAGGCCTATCGAGAGTTGTTTTAATTCAGGTAATTGTGGAGTCCTCTCTGCAGGCACTTAAGAAACTGTGCTTGTTGGCGAATGGTTTGCTAAAGTAAATGAGGTGTTATCCTCCTCATCACTACTGGCTCTGATATAAATGTACCGAACATATCTACAATGAATTGTTCATGTTCGGTTTGGCTTGAATCTTCTTCAAACAAGCTGATAAGTGATTCAAAATCTATCTTCCAATTGATGGAGCATGGATCGATTATGCTTTCCTGGTCCTCCTCTGAAGAGAGGATTTCCTGTGTCAAAATATCATTCAAAAGATGTGTTAATATCTGATGCCAACAATATCACATTCTTCAGTTGTTGGTTGTGCTCTGCCTTCATCAGATGTAACTTTGGGCTCGACGATCATATCCAGTGTGACCTTGTCACTACATGAGCGAAATGTAATCTTTCTATACACGTAGTCGACGACTACTTCGGTAGTTCGAAGGAATGGACGACCACGAATGATTGGAGTCTGGAGTAGCACTGCACGAGAGTCCATTTCTAGGATAATGAAATCCACAGGGAAGTGCACATCTTGCACGGTCACGATAACGTCTTCTAATAAACCTCTTGGCAGCTTGATGGATTTAGTAGTGAACTGAAGGATCATCCGAGTAGACTTAAGAGAGCCCATCCTAAATTCTTCAAGTAATGAGGAAGGAATGAGGATTATAGAACAACCACTATCAAGCAGAATTCCCTCAAAAGTTAGATCAAATATCTAGCATCTGATTAAGGGTGTTCCCTTGTCTTTCCTTTTCTGTGGGAGATCACTGATTGAATTGATAGTGACCATGGTTAGGATGTGTTTTCCTCCTCAGTGGCATCTGTTTTTGCGGTTTCAATGCTTAGAGGTACATTCCTTTTTCAAACCTTTCTTAATTGGGGTATGTTTTCCATGACCTTCATTAATGGTATATTCAGAACAAGATTTTCAATGTTTTCCACAATACCAGGGTCTGATAATGCATTTTAATTTTTTTGATTTTTTTGTAATTTTTCATAGCATCTGGAAATTGAATATTCACAGGAGGAGATGCATTGTTCATACTTGCATCATTATCTACAAATGACCGACTAGAAGAAGAGCATCATTCAAAACAGGCAGAAAAATATCCACAAGAGCTTTGGCTTCGCGGGTCGACTCTGGAGTTGTTATTCGTGATGACTCCTTCTGGGTTGGTCCATCTCAGCTTTAGCTCTTATTTTCTTTTTGAATATTCTATTTGCTGATTTTTTTGGATTTTCTCTTGGTGGTGGTGATGGACTAGTGTTGCTCCTCTATCATTTTCTTCCTCACCCAGCTCTATTGTTTGATTGGATGATGTAGAAAAAGACTCGCCAGAAGATGCTTTATTTTTCTCCTTCTGTATAGTAGATGATTGCAATATCCTACCGCTCCTGAGAATACTGCATGAGACAACAGAAAATGTGAAATACCAGACTCTATTGGATTGGATGAGATACCATAAACTACCTATTCATTATGCTTGAAGTTATTGGGGATGGCCTCAACTTGTGCTAGAATTGGAGCCTTGGTTATTATGAGGTCATAAAGCGTCTAGCTCATTTCTTCTAGGCCTTTAACGAGTTAGGTCATGCAGTCGAGGCCTGGGTTCACTGGAGTTGTCCTGGTTTCAACGTGCTGACCGTGTTGGAAGTGATAATTCTGCTAAGGTTGCGAATGGGAAAATTTATGATTGTAGTGAGGAGGAAGTTGTTGCTGATGAAATTGAGGAGGAGGGAGGTACTACTAGTGCTGAGCAGATGCGTAGTTATGATGTGGTTGGTACTGATGGTACAACGATTGTTGGTAGTTTTGTTTCTATCTCCATGTATTCTAATATGGTGGAGGCTGTTGTTGTAGAGGCTAAATGTTCTGGACAAACCTTCCACCATATGGTTGGAGATACTGCCTGATTGCAAAGGATTGGCCCTGCTGATGTCCATTTGGATGTTCCAATTATGCATCATTATTCCAGATGTTGGATGTCCATTTGGATGTTCCAATTGCCCATGGGGAGAGCCAGTTAGGTAAGCTATTGTTGGATAAACTAAATGGAAACTAGCAACTGAGCATTCACTATATTACAATCCAGTTGTGGGGCCCTATTCGGCTATTGTGGTCCCTTCCCTTTCCCTTGAGGAGCCATCTTTGAATCAGACACAGAGGAATTGATTTGTACGGGTTCCAGGTTCGGCTATGCATAAAATGACGTACCCCATTCAAAGTGATAATCATTGGCACTAGATGGAAAGATGGATCTGCAATTATGGTCAATTCCAGTTAGATATGAATGGAGTACTTGATATGAACTGAAATTGATCTCCATCCACAAGGGGCGAATGTCGGGACAAGTGTGATCTCAGTTTCTTGAGGAATGAGATGAAGTCGAGGAGTCTAGAGATCTGTTTGCAAAGTCGGAATTGGGTTCTCAAGAATCACCTCGAATTATTGAAGATGTAGAAATCATGGAATCGATGTAGCTGTCGGTAGAGTCTCAACTAAACCATCCATGAGTTGACATCTTAGATAGAAGTAGAATAGATGAGGAATGGAATATGGTGATGAACAATAGAGGAAATGAAGAGGAAAATAGTAGAAGGCTCTAAAATGAGCAAGGCAAAAAGAAATGGAAACATATGAAATGAAAAAGGTGCAAGTGCGTGGGACTGGATCTTTGACCTAAAATCTAATTCAAACAAACACAATGCAAAAATGGTTTCACCAACTCACACAATGTGAAGCCGTGAGAGTTTATATATTTTTATCTTTCATTTTTATTTTGTTTTTCAGGTAAATCTTTTAACAAGTCCTTAGAGGCTAGCCTTATAGAAGAGTAAGTATTTCTAGAAAAGTATTCTGTACTTCCCACTTCCTTTGTAACATGTAATCTACACTTTTTGAGATCCTTGATATCAGTCCTAGGCTGGCTACTCAACCAAAGAAATATAGTTACAACAGCCGATAGTGGTGAATCCATACTTTCCCCTTGCGGGGTACTCGAACGCGGGATGATGAGACAGATACCCTGTTGAGGGTGTGGCCTATGCTCAATACATCAGACTATGTTTGTAATCAGACGAATCCCTACTCACCCATGTACGATAGAAGCGTAGATACTTCATCGAACCCAGGTGATTATTAAGGCAGCCACAGATTAGCTTTTTGGCTCTAATTGGTCGTGCCTCTCTCTCAATCTGGATGGTACCAGAAAACAATGTCGCTTTTATGAACCCAATACAATGAAGTCCATTGTGAATTTTATTTTTGGTCAAAGTTTATTAAATAGTCCCCCCGTTTTAATTTTTTATTTTCAGTTTTTTGAGTATTTTTTAGAATTTGGCTAAATATTTTTTTTATATTTTCTTTAATTCCAAAGTAATACAAAACAAGGAGAGAAGATAGAAAAGTCATGCAAGTGATACTAGGAAGGAAATCTCACCCTTGTATCTAAATGATGTGTGCTCAGTTAGAAGACCTACATCGCTTCCCAGCTCTCTCCATGCAAGATGCAAGACAAGGAATTTAAATCTACAATACATACGATATGCAAGCCAATGAAATCGCCTTAAGAAGGAATTGTTTTTAGTATGAAGCATAGATTAAGTTTGTTCTAAGTCTAGATGTAGAACTATAGGTGCATGAAGATATTAGATATTTGGACCTAAATTAACCGATCAAGAAGTTTCCGAAATATAATGACTCATTGACATAAAACAAAGAAAATGAAGGCAGAAAACTCAAAACGCATGAAAAAATAAAAACAAGTGGAAAATAGGGAGAATAAAAATTAGAAAGAGAATAACATGAGAGAAAACTGAGTAGGCCCCTAAAGTAAACAGTCACGTGGTAAAATAGGCCCGTGATAGTTCAAGTGTCCAAATGTCCAAGTACATATATTATTAAAAATTAATAATGCAAAAAATGTCTCTCTCTCTCACAAAATAAAATAAAAATGCTACACTATTGCTAAGTTGTTATGCCTCTCTCTCTGTCTCCTCCTTGCTCTCCCCAATTAGCTCACAAAGAAAAAGCTGATCTCCACATAGCTCAGGTTCATCGGCATTCTTAAGATAATCACCTTCGCTACGCGGTCCCTTATAAAGAAGTCAACCAAGAGATTGGTTAGAAATAGATAAATAATTAGATATAAAAAGAAATAAAATACAGAAAAACATGCAGGTAAATATATGCACTAAACATTCCTACATTGCTCCCAAGAACGACTCCGTTTGATAAGTCGGAATGATCGGGGAACCTAGCATCTAGTCTTGGAAAGCATGCAATATCCGACAAGTCGGATCCGACAATCATTGTATCGGCACCTCTCCTCAGTTATATGTATCCAATCAATCAACTCAATCAAAATCAACCCATAATGTATGATAATGCAATACAAATGTGAGTCAAATTTTATTATTATTTTAACTCAATAAAATGTATGTATATAGTGTATAAGTATGTAGAGTGTTGAACCATTGAGAGCAATAGGGATAGGATCTCCATTCTTAATTAATAAAAATAAACAATAATTATTTTTTGCATTTTTTTCTACATTTTTTTATTTTTTTAGGTTTTTAATTATAATTAATTTTATGGGTTTTATGTTTTATAGCTTTTTATATTTTTTAGATTTTTATTTTAATTTTTAAGATATAATATGTAAATATATATAGTAATAAGTATCTTAAAAATAATATATAAGATATATATAATAAATATAATAATATAAGAAATATATGTAGGAATAAACATTTTTTAAGGGTTTAAAATATATACTAATAGGTAATAGTAATAAGTATTTATGTATAATAGAGTATATATAGTATATAGAGGTTTCTATACTTTTAAATATAGAAATACAGTTAAATTTCACGAAATAAAATGTTTTTTGTGTTTTTTAAATTTTATTCTCTATTTTTGTTATTTTTCTTACAACTTCTGTGAATTTTTATGTATTTTTAAGGTATTAAAAATATCAAAACAGTGAGTATATTATACAGACCGGATTGTTTTAGGTTTTAAAAATAGATAATAAGTCTAAAATTTCCCAAAACTATTTTTAATATATATTATATACTATAAATAAAAATAAGAAAAAATGGGGCTCCCCCACCCCATTTTCCAACATTTTTTTTAAAAAAAAAATTAAAGCCATGTATTTTCATCACAATATTTCTCCAATATGTCATTCCAATTTCACTAGAAAAGAAGACTCACATGCCTTCCATCTAGAATAGGTAATTTTAGTGGTCTTACAATTGTTATAATCAATATGTTCTAGATGAAGTGCATAGGAGTCTTTGTTTCTGATGAAGTTGGAATGACATATTAGAAGTAATATAGTGATGGAAAGACATGGATTTATTTTTGAAAAAAAAAATCAAAAAATCAAAAAATGGGGCAGGGGTAGCCATGTTGGCTGCCTTAAGGGACAACCCTATTGAACCCATAAAAATATAAAACATAAATCATTTTTTTGAAATTTTAATTAATTTTTACTGATTTATAATGTTTTTAGGGTTTTTCCATTTTTACTGTTTTTCTTTTATATTTTTGTGATTGTTGGTCTGGACTTATAATATATATTAATATATACTCTATGTTCTGGAATTTTTAGTGAAGATTTTATAATTTTTTGTAATTTTTATATCTGAATCAGGAATAAATGGCTCCTAATTGATTTTTAATAAATGGAAAATTATAAGTAAAAGACAAAATAAAAATAGGGAATGAATGAGCAATATTCAAGGTGCCTATAAAAATTTCCCATAATATTTGCAGCGCAAGAGCTATTTAACAAAAATAGAAAAGCAAATAAATAAATACAAGCCTAAAGGGGTAATTTTGCAATTCAAAATAACCTCAAGGTGTTGCGTATAATTTACCCCAAAACTAATACATGTATTTTATAGCTTCAAATACTAAACATAATTAAACCAAAGCCGTAGGAGCTTGGTTGCAATATTCACAATGCCTCACGTGGTGCTTCTCGTAAGGCGCAAGGACCTTTTTGCAATATCAAAGGAGTGTAGGGGGGTCCTATGCAAAATAAATAGAAATTTTTCACATACACACAAATTTACAGGTCCAAATTTCAATACCAAAAGAAGTAAGGATTACTCAAGTATTTACCCAATAACTCTTCATCGGGTGTTTCACCTTGCACCATGTGGACAATCGTGCAGCAAAGGAGGACGTCATCTCACTGTTGATTCGTCGTCTATGAAATGATATGGAGTTTTGCCTTGATCGGACAGCTCCTGGGGTGTCACGAAGAACACCCAAGAACAAGAAAGTAGCGAGCTCCGATCGTTGATTCTACTAACCTCCGACCAGTATTCTCCTCGCTGACGATCTCCTTCTATTCTTGGAAGCCTTCTACGTTTGCAAGTCTTCTCACATATGTCCGGGCCCCATCGGAAGGGGCCTGGAGCTGCAAGCCACCTGGAGTTGCAAGATGAGCTGTGAACCACTCTCTAGGTGCTGCTTCGCTCATGTTCCTGCCCAAAAAATGAAGAGGAGCTCAAGGGGGACTCCCTCAACTCCAATGGAAGTTGTTGCGTACAAAGGATGATCGGAATGAATGAGCTTCGATGAGGGGTGAAGGAAGGAGCTCGAGTGAACTTCGATCCTTGCAGCATCAAGGGGGAAACATGGGGAATAGATGGAGAAGGTGATGGGTTCGAGGATGGGTGAGAATGCGTCAAGAAATAATCGAGGGACAATGAATATAGAGCTGGAGCCGAAGTCTAGCCAACCTATAATCTCTAAATTAACTTATGTTACGTGCTAAATCCAAAAATTAAAGGCTAAACTAACTTACAGGATGAAAATATGATAAATAAAACTACTTAGCAGCTCGTACCTTTGTGTCCAGGGAGCGGACGGAAGCTCGCTGGAGCTGGGTTCAGCAAAGCTTGGATCACAACTTCCATGCCTTCTCCTCTCCGACAAGGCCTGGTGTTGCTTGCTTTCACCAAGGAAAAGTCATAGGGAACTCTTATTGGGGTTACGACTATGGAAGAGGGATCAAAAATTACAAAAGGGTCAGCATGATTTATTTATAGAACACGGAAGGAGCGAAAGGGGACAGGCGCTTACGTGTTAGAGATTGAGGGTTGGTGGAGGCTATGGTGTGGGTGAAGGTTAGGGGAGATGGGATTGTATGAAGAGTAGAGAAGGAGAGAAGTCAAAGGTCTCGTGACCTCTTACACAGAAGGGGGGTGGGGAAAGGACTGATGATGGGGCGGTCAATAGTCGTTGAGCTCTGGTTGGTCCACATGGACCAACCAGAAAATAAAGATCCCAAATCCCTTATTAAATATTTTTAAAATAATAAGAAATTTTATTATTTTTAAGTCAAAACATAAAATGTGTAATTTTATGTTATATTTTATAACAGTTCTTATTTTTTTACAAGGTAATTTGTTAAGTGTTAATATTTACATGTATACACATAAGTAGATATATACTTGTATTTGATGTATTTTATTTTATTTGTAATTTGTGTTTTATTATTATATACATGTATTTTATATATTTATGACTTATTTAGTTATATATTTACATATTTTTATTGTAGTTTTTTTATTTTATTTATTTATATAAATAAATATGTATCAATATTATATAAGTATAATTTACCTATATATTTTATTACTTTTTTTTATTTTTATGTATTTTCAATGATTTTATTTTATTTTTATTATTTACATGTATTTGAATAATATTTAAAAATATATAAAAATATAAGAATGTTAAAAATATAAATAATTAATATATTGATCATTATATACAGTCATAAAGTACAGTAAGGACCCAAAAGACAACTTTTACATCTTAACTCCATTATTTATGAAACTGCCTTCATTAAATAGATAATTTAATTTTATGAACAATAAAATGTGTTTGGTTGATTTTGAGTATATATGGAGGAGATACAAGTTTGGGAAGTTTTCTTTGTAGCTTTTTCTGAGTGTCCCAGGTTCACTATGTATTATTTTTGAGTGAAATAAATTTTGTATGTTTCTTTGTATTTTTATGTACAACTTTCATGTTGAGGGTTTTTCTATTTGAGGTATCAATAATCAAGAATAAAATAGGTCCCAAAATCATATTATTTATGAATAAAAAGTAGGGTTTCAATGTGTTCTTTATACAAAATGGTCTGCCCTGACTCTCCCTACTTTATTCCTTGTCGACCAAGTCTTCATAATGACTATGTCTCATGGACTAGGGTCAATCAGTATCTTTACACTTCATTCTTTTTTCTTTTCTTTCCTTTATTCTTTTATTTTGGAATTAAATGCCAATATTTCAAAACATTTACAGATCAATAATGAGTGTTATTTTGAATAAATTAATGTTATATACTTGCGTTTGTCCATGGATTTAAGGATAAAATGAAAGAATAAATGTGGTGAAATGGAGATTCATCATTGGGAACAGGGAGCAGAGAAGGCTCGACGGAAGAGCTCTGATGAGGTCCTATATTAGCTTGAAGATGCTTCCTCCTCACTGTAAATCGAAGGGTGATGCTTCCTTTCACCAAGAGCAAGCCTTATGCTCGATCTGAGTCGATAAGAATCACTCATGAGGGATCAAAATGAAAAAAGGGGGATTTGGCTGTTATTTATATATAGTTTTGGGCTTGTTTGATCACGAGATGGCAGTAGATTGAGTATTCATATGATCATCCCAGAGGTATGGCAAGATGGAGGAAGGTGAGGGGCTCAAGATTGGTGAAGGAACCAAGGTGATTCGAGCCCAGGATCAGGGGTAGAAAAATGGAGAAAGTCATAGGGTTGCATGCACTGACAAGGGCGTTAGGGGAGGCAGGATAGTTGACTCTAGGGTTAACAAACGATGCATTTAGGAAGGTCCACATGGACCAACCAGAAAATTCTAAGGAATAAATCACTTGTAAAATCGATTAAAAATAATTAATTAATTAATTAAAAGACAAAATGTGAAAACTATTTCTTATTTTATGTCCTACTTAATTGGCATTTTTATTTATTTTTACCACAATATTTATTAGCTACTAATATTTACATGTATATACATAGGTATATTCACCTATATTTGAGGTATTTATTTTTGTTTTGTATTCTGTATTTTATTATTAGTACATATTTAATATATTTATAATATTTTTAAATACATATTTACATATTTTTATATTTTTTGGTTTTATTTACATTCTTAAATACATAGGGATATTATAGGTATGGTTTACATATATATTATATTGCTTTATTTATTTTAATGTATTTTCAATGATTTTTTTGTTTATTATTTAAATGTATTTAAAATATTATTTACAGTATACAAAACTATAATAAAGGTAAAAATATAAAGAATGAATATAATGAATAAAATATACAGGTACATAGTACAATAGGGACCCGAAAGATGACTTTTGCATCGTAACTCCATTTTAAATGAAACCATTCTCATTAGATAGATAATTATATTTTATGAACAATAAAGGTGAGTTTGGTGAATTTTGAATCTGTATGGAGGAGATACAGGTCCGTAAATTTCTGTTTGTGGCTTTCTGATCTGTGTGTCCCAATCACATTGTGCATTATTTGTACGTGCAATAATTTTTTATTTTTCTTTGTATTTTTATGTGCACGTATCATGTTGAGGATTTTAATATTTGAGGTGTGAAAAATGGAAAACAAAATAGGGTGCAAATGGCTATTTATTGATGAATAATATTAGGGCTCTGTTGGGTATTTTTATACATTTGTTCACCCTATCTCCCCCTACTTTATTCCTTGTTGACCCAATCAATATTGCATTGGCCTCAGGGTTAGAAGCATTCACTGTCTATGACACTTCATTTCTTTTTTTTTTCACTTTATTCCTTTATTTTGGAATTAAATACATATGTTTATACATTATTTGTAAGTCAATTTATGAGTTTTATTTTGTACAGATGAATGTTATATACATGCATTTAACTAGGGATTTAAGGCCAAAATGAAAGAATAAAGGTGATGAAATAAAGATTCATCATCCACTCTATTCAAGGACGCTGCAGCGTATGTAAAAGACTGCACTGACTATCAAAAGATGGGAGGGATCCTTGGTTCCAAAGATTCGATGCCTCTCAAGTTCATTCAGATTTCTGATGCCTTTGATGCTTGGGGCATTGACTTCATGGTCCATTTTTCAATAGTCGGGGTTTCGAACACATTCTTCTCATCATCGATTATGTGCGTTGTCAGGTGGAAACTATCCCCACCTTAGTTGTTGATAGTTGTACTCTTCGTAGCTTTCTCAAGGACAATATCATCTCATGGTTATGTATTATCAAAATCTTGATTTCATATGGTGTAGTCTTTTTTTTAATAAAGAAGTCATAAAACATGTAAAGCAGTACGGTATCGACCATTGTGTCTCCTCTCCTTACCACCCATAGTCGAATGGCTTGACTGAATTATCTAATAGGGAGATCAAGACTATATTGCATAAGCTTGTATGGCCTGATTGGAAGAACTAGTCTCAACTTCTTGATTTTGTTCTATGGGCTTATCGCATGGCCTACAAGATTCTATTAGAGATGTCTCCTTATTGGTTTGTATATGGAAAGCCATGTCACCTGCATGTTAAACTCATTCGTAAATCTCTATGGCCAGTGAATATCTACAACTTGGACTTGCATAAAAGTGGTCAAAACCGAAAGGTGGATCTGAACATGCTCTTGAAATTCTGAGACTATTCCTATGACAACAAACTAATGTACGAGGAAAAAGTCAAGCATTAGCATGACAATCATATTCAATTAAAGACTTTCGAGCTGGTCAAAAGGTTTAGTTGTTTGATGCAAAGTTGAGAATATTCGTGGGAAAATTGGAAAACAAATGGAAAGGGTCGTATGTTGTGAAGACGGTACGTTACAATGGAAGCATTTTGATATCAGAATTATCATCTGATACACAATCGTTTGTTGTCAATAGACAGTTGCTGAAGCCATACATAGAGCATGATACATTATTGTCCGTTGTGGATTCAATCAATGTGGTATTTCAGGATGATCTCCCACTAGAAGCAGCAGAATCAGTCTCTGAGCTTACATTTTCCTTACTTAACTCTTTCTTTTTATATCATTCTTCGATTTATCCACTCATCCCTTTCATCGGTGCTTGATTTAGGATATGCTTCATCCTAAGTATAGGGGGGCGAATACTTCAAGTTATTCTTTTTCGTTCTCTCGCTTGTCTATCAACTTGTTCACATCATAATCTATACTCAAGGAAACTTTACCCTATATAGGGGGAGACAATCCAAGCCGTTTAGTTTGTAAATTCTAACAGTCGATCATCCCTACTTAGTGTCAGTTTGCTAAATTCAGGATTAGTTAATCCTAAGTATAGGGAGGACGATTGACTTCTTATTCTTTTATTTAGTCGTTATAGTATAGTACTTTCATATACTTAACACGAGTTATGTCTTCCTTTGTTGATCCTTGATTAATATAATGACAAGTTCTAGCAAAGTATGGGGGGTCGTATATATACATTAGACTTCACTCATACTTTCTTGTATTCTTAATAATATGGCTATAACACATTGGGTAAGGGCATACAATAACAAGACTGAAAACTCGTGTAAATATGTGTGAAAATTTTTAAAAAAAATCGTAAAATTGGTTTGAAAATATTTTGCAAATGATTTTGAAAAATGGTTATAAACTGTTTTGAAAAATTTTTGGAAAATATTTGAAAATTATTTGTGAAATGTTTTTCAAACCTTAGAAAAATAGTCCTTTTAAAATGTTTGAGAATGTATGTAATTTACTAAACCTTTCGAAAATTCTATAAAAAAATAAAAAATATGTTCAAAACACATAAAAGTTTGCAAAACTTTTGACAAATATATTCAAAATCTGAAAATTTACTTCAAAAAATATCTTTGCATTGCATAAGCATTTTTCAAAATGATTTTGATAATTAAACTAGTCTAGAATAAAATCTGGAGATTAGAGTTTGATTTAGACCTTAATCCACTTAATTTCACGAGAACCTTATTGGACTAGAGTTAAGATTTTTCAGGCCAATATGACTTAATTCTTTTAGTCCACTAGACTATGTTCACATGTCATCTTGATTAGCCTAAGTAGAACATTTTGAGACACACGCATGAGTCCTATCGATAGTGGTCTAACTTGGACAAAGCACTATGCATATATCTCCACTCAGAAAAGGTGGTGGAGGGTAGAATTCTTTACTTGAGAAGCATGCGTGCAGAAATATATGCTTCCCCAATAGGAGGCCAGTGCACCGTAATCTAATCTAGTGGCAAGGACGTTTAAAAACAAGACGTTGTGGGTTGCAATGAAGCTTCCAAAGGAGGATAGTCGACTGGATCAAGAAGAAAATTTCCTTATGTAAATGTTGTTGTATATATTAAAAAAAAGAGTATTAATCAAAAACTCCAAATAAATAGATGGGGCAAAAGTCAATGAAAAATCATTCCCATCGGAATTTTGTATCAATAAGCAAGGCATGTGCTTCAAAGTCAAAGTTACAAGGTCGCATGCAGTTGGAGACTTGGCTACACTTGTTTAGCTCCAAAGGATATGTGTCTACACTAGTTACAATCCATTCTTCTTTCTCTACTCCCTCTTCTGTGAGTTAGTTGCACTTGAACTTAGAAGGGAATACCTTGCTCCTCAAGGAAAAGGTAGCTCGATTGGGGAATTGGGCTTACCTTGGTAAAGAAGACTATTTCTTTACCACTTCATATGTGGGGAGCTACATTTTGCATAAAATTTACAAGTGAGTCTCATGGTCATAAGAGTTTTGTATGAAAAGACTTGTTCTGACCTGACTATTGAGGTTAACTGAATAAAGGATCATGAAACTTGAGGGTTGTTAAGTGCTAAATCCTATTATCAATAAGGTTCTTACAAACTAACAATCCAAAGGTCTAACTAAGCTCCAAACTTTGATTTTAGGAAGATAAATTTGAAAATCATAATCATTCTAAGTTCTTTATTTTCGTTTTCTTTGTGTTCTCTTTCAGCACTCATAAGTGTTTGCTAGGGACTAGCAAAGATAAGTATAGGGGGGTGATGAATAGCCATTCTTTCACCTTTATTCTCATATTTTGTCTTTAAAATCCCTTGTAAAATATATGTAAGTAACATTAACAGGATGAGTTAGCATCTTAACAATAATGTGTAAATAGTGTATAAATACATGAATTTAAACCCAAAAGAAATGAATAAAAAAGATAATAACAATAAAGTAAGCATCAAAAATACTGACTGACGCTAAACCATGTTTGACTTGGTTGACAAAGAATAAAGTAGGAGGAGATAAGGGTAAAATAATGTAGATAATTATACGTAGAACCCTAAAAAACCTAGGCGTTCAATACACTATATATAGCCTATACTTAGACTATTTTATATACATTAATAAATACCTCAAATAAAAATATTTTCAACATGAAACTTATATATAATAATGTATAGAAAGTACTAAAAATAATAACACAAATAATACGTGCACAAGTCACTATATACAATCAGTTGAAAAGCACAAACAGAACTTCATTGATCAATATATCCTCCATATGAACTGAAAATGTATCAAAATCATTTATTGTATTTCAAATTAAATTTCTATAGAATAAAGTGATTTCATTTAATTTGAAGTTAAGATGCGAAAGTTGGATAATTGGGGTACTATGGTGTTTGTACATATATATATAAAGTCAATGAATTTTACTTTTTATATTTTTTTAGCTTCTTTATAATTTCCATTAAGTGCAAATATTATTTAATACCTATACAAAATATAAATAAAATTAAAAACATGTAAAAATGCCAAAAATATTTAATAACCGATAAATACATAGGTATAAGATACATATATTATAACTATACATATTTATTTATACATGTGAATTAAATAATAAAAATGTAAATATTTATTAAATAATATTTTAAATAAAATATGTAAATATAATATTATATAAAAATAATAAAATACAAATATAAATACGGAGTATATACATATAAATACATATACGTAGAGTATGTAAATAATATATAATAATAAATAAGTTGATCAAAATAAATAAAACTAATCTAAAAAGTTTATAAATAAGGAAACAACATTCATGTTTTCTAGATTTAATTAATAAAATCATCTACTATTGTTGTTTCTCATTATTTCCATTTTTTGTTTTGTCTTCTAGCGAACAACATGAACCAATCATGACGTACCTTAGGAGATGATGATCTTCATTTCAACACCTTTATTCTTTCATTTTGGCCATAAATACCTAGATAAATGTATGTATATACCATTAATTTATCAAAAAAATAGTCTATAGTTTGTACAAAATACTATATAAAATATTATATATTTATCGTATTTAAAACCAAAATAAAAGAATAAAGGAAGAAAAGAAAAAGAAATAAGACACCATAGGTGTTGAGTGACCCAGCCCCCGAGGCTCAGTCATCATGATGACTTAGTCAACAAGAAATAAAGTAAGGAGAGATAGGGTGACTAATTGTACAGATTACACAGTCTGACAACCCTAAAAATATAGGTCAATGATTATCTTTTTGGGAATCATTTTATTCTTTATTATTTACACATCAAATCAATAAACATTGTACATGAAAGTTGTAGACAAAAATATGTAAAAAAATACAAAATTTATTTCATGCAAAAATAATACACATTGAACATTCTACACTCAAAATAAAAATCCAAAACCCAAACTTCCCAGACATTTATCCCCTCTATATGAACTCAAATGCACCAAAATCACCTTTAATTGTATATAATTTTTAATATTCTATTTAATGAAGTGGTTTCACATTAGTTGGAGTTAAGATGCAAAAGTTAGGTTTTGAACCCCTATTGTACAATATATGTGAATAAAATATTCATTTTATTTATTCTTTATCCTTTTCATTATTTTATATTTGTATAATTTTGTAAATATTCTTTATAGTGTATGTACATAATTAGAATATAATAAAATCATCAAAATTAAAATAAAATAATATATAAAATACATAGATGGATATACTATATGTACACCTATATAATAAATACTTATAATTATTTAAAGTATACAAAATACATCAGAAAAATAAAATAAAAAATATATTTGTGTATATTTAAAAGTCATAAATATATAAATTATGTATATAAAATAATAAATTTTAATATACAACAACAACAACAAAACCTTTTCCCGTAATTAAGTAGGGTCAGCTACATGGATTCTTCGCTCCATTCAGATCTATCTTGGGTCAGTCCTAGAATTATATCAAAAAAACTAAGATCCCTTCATATAGTCTCTTTCCAACACTTCTTGGGCCATCCTCGCCCTCTCTTAGCTGGCTCAATATCCCAACACTTGCATCTCCTAACTGGTGCATCCGTTGATCTTCTTTGCAAATGACCAAACCATCTTAAGCGGTTTTGTCGCATCTTACCCTTGAACGGAGCTACACCAACTTTCTTTCTGACTGCATCATTCCGAATCTGATCTTTTACGTATGTGTCCACACATACACCTTAGCATTTTCATTTCTGCTACATCCATTCCCTACACATGTCTATGGTTCACAGGCCAACATTCAGATCCATAGAGCATAGTGATGAATCCATGAGTCATTAACTTTTCTGTCGTATTTTGCCTTAAAACTCTTAACAAATACATGTAAATATTCATTAATTCCCACATTTTATCCAATCTCATTCATGAATAGAATACACTTTTAAGCATCAAAAACATGTAAATAAATAAAGAATAAAAAATAAAGAAAAGAAAAGAAAGCATATTGTAAATATGTATATATGTTCAATATGAATCAGATAATATAAACATAGCTGAAAGATATATTTATATAACTTAACCCCCGAGACCAAGTCAATATGGATTGGTTGACAAAACAACAAGTAGGGGGAGATAAGAGAAGAAAACCATAAAAATATTTAAATAACATTTCACACATTATTCATCAAATAATTATCAAATCTTCAGTTATTTTTAATCAATTTATGTGCATATTTTTCACCAAACTCTTTTCCTAATTATTCCTAAAAATGTATATAAAAATATAAAATAAGTTAAAAATATTATCCTCTATATATATGCCAAGAAATCCTACTTTTAAATCGCCAAAATCTCAACATCCGAACATCATAACTCCTTCATACGAACTCCAATTTCACTCTACTCACATTAAAGTTCATAAAATAATATTCTCTAATTAATGAAGGTGATTTCACTAAAATCGGAGTCCGTTTGCAAAAAGTCGATTTTGGGACCTAATGACAACGGGGTTCCGGGCTATTTATTTTATTTAGAACACATTATTTATAATTTTATTAATTTTATAATTTCTAATTATTTTTATGATCTATTAATTTAACATTGATTTATTTCAGAATTTTTGGAGTGTATTTATTATTTTAATTAAATCAAAAACACTAATTTATAGATGAAATTAAATTGTATAACTTATACCTGTATTTATTAATATATCTAAGTTAATTTATTAAAATCCCTAAAAAATCACATAGAATTTATTTATTATTCTAATAATTAGGAAAATATAAAATTAATATATATTATTTATTTATTAAATTAAAAATTCAATACCTATTTATTACGTATTATTTATACTTGTTTATTAATATAATATTTATATTTCGAATAATATTTATTATTTACGAAAATTAATTATTCTTTAAATTAGATTATTGAATTATTTACATTTTTGTCTTTGTACTTATTTAAAATAACGTTATTTACTATTTATTATATAATTTACATTATATTTAGTCATCTGGCCAACCAGGTACTGACACGTGTCAGCACCTGGTTCTTCTTCAAGAACCAGGCCGTTGGAACTCTATTCCAACGCCTCCTCTTTGATGATTTTTCCCGCACACCTAATAACTTCTTCACTCGAACTCCACCCTTCATCCTATCATCCTAACCAACCTCATACACGCCCACCATTCGATTCACCTTGGAGCTCAAATAACTCATCTATAAAAAGCTACAATGTTGATGCCATTAACTAGTTCTCTCCAGATCTCTGAAAGCTCTAACTCCCAGAACCAAACCTTCTACTTCCAAGCCTAGTGCCGGCCAACCTCGGTGGTGACAGCGCCAACCCGCCGCCTTGCGTGGAAGAAGGGAGTTGGAGGAGAAGCTCCAAGGTGCCCCAATCCCTTGCATCACTGCCTCGAGCCGCGTGGAGCTCCGGGAAGCTGCCTGTCGAGCTATTACCAGAAGGTCTTACACCTTCTACTCCACAGGTAAATCCTCCGCTTTTCAACTTTTAAATTCTCGATTCACGTGCCCTGATTAGCAGGGGTAATTACGTCATTAGGTTGCTTAAACATCCATATTAGACGCTACCTTTGACTCGTATCAAAACAACCCAATCCAAAACCAAAATCATTTCACATTCTTACCATTCACACACTTTCTTTAATTCTGGAAACACATTTTAAAACTTGCAAATTCATAATTTTGTGGCCGATTTCTTCGCAAATTGAGCATATTCATCTTCTTTGCAAGGTTTTCTATCGTTTGGAGCATCATTTTCTTCAACTGAGGCTTTAATGATCCAAGAAATTCAATGCATATCCTTCCTCTTCAACCTTCAGGACTTCGTGAACAACGATCTTCATCAGCTATTATCAGTCACATTGCACCACCTCCGACCAAGCTCACTCGCATGCGAGCTCGAAGGGTGAAGGAGTCACTCCTCTGGCCCTGCAGAAGGCCTCAGATCGTCGCCAGTCACTAGGAGTAATTCGGAAAAGATCGCCCCTTTGCCAGCTGCGTCAAGAGCTTGAAGAACAAGAAGAACGTCAGAAGCAACAAGCTTCTGACATGTGTCCTGTTTGTGCATCCCAGATCATGCACCGCAACCTAATCTCATCCATTCAAGTGGAAGAGGTGGGAAAATTGCAACATAAGACCAGAAAGCTTTCAGAAGTTCCAGTGTGCTCCATAGTTTCCAGAATTTAAATTTAGGTCCCTGCGCGGGGACCTAAATGTAAACATTCTTGTTTTCTTTACAATTTAGTCCCTACAAGGACCTTTCTATAATAAAAACTATAAATATTTTTTTACAATTAGGCCCCTTGCTTGTAGGGGCCATTTGGACCTCGAATTCTTCTCATTTTCCCGCGAGTTTTCTAGGGTAGCTTGATAACTACCTAAAGGATTTTTTTGAGTATTTTTTCTGAATTTTTTGTCGCTTTCTTGTGCGGTTTTGATTCTTATCTTCTCGAGTATGTTTTAAACCGAATTTGTTCGCCATTTCTTTCATTGTAAAATCAAGAATAAAAGAGGATTTGTTGGGATTTATTCTTTATCTCAAAAACTGTAGTTTGAGCATTCTGCTTCCTTGTGTTCGACCCAGGCACACTCACCTGGTTAAATTCGTAGTGAACGGTAGAATAGAATTTCATCTCATGTTTTACCATAATTTTTGTTTGATTAATTCGGATCTCTTTATGGTTCTCTACACCGACAACACATTTCTTAACCGCAATCGGATCCGAGTTTATCAAAATGGCACCATTGTCGGGGAAGCGTTGTTTTTACGACGATTTTTAAACTGAATTTTTTCACCATTTCTTTCATTGTAAAATCAAGAATAAAAGAGGATTTATTGGGATTTATTCCTTGTCTCCAAAACCGTAGTTTGAGCATTCTGCTTCCTTGTGTTCAACCCAGGCACACTCACTTGGTTAAATTCGTAGTGAACGGTAGAATAGAATTTCATCTCCTATTTTATCGTAATTTTTGTTTGATTAATTCAGATCTCTTTACGGTTCTCTACACCGACAACACATTTCTTAACCACAATCAGATCCGAGTTTATCAAATTGGCGCTGTTGCCAGGGAAGCATTGTTTTTACAATGGTTTTTGAACCGATTTTTCGCTATTATTCTTGACTTTTGCAAATTTTCTTTAGGTTTTCGATTTACGGTTTTTTCTTCGATTTTTCAGTTGTTCATGTTTTTTTGTGTGTTGTTGTTTCTTAACTAATTCCTACAGGTCCTGCAGGTTCAGTCGGCTTTCTCGAAAGCCGCAAAATAGTTGAAAGTGCAGAGACCGAAGTTCTCAGTTGCTGAGGGCAAGATTAGATAGGACTCGTGTCGTATTTCTTTTCTTTTATTCTTGTAAAAAAAGAAAGGGCACTTGCCTGTGCTTTTATTTTCCTAGAAAGGGGCCCAATAAGGGCATCTCGACTTGTACCTCCCCTTCCATTTTCTTTCTCGGGGTCTAATTCGCCAAGTGGCGTGCATTCGTGGGATCAAGGCACCCACCGCGGGTTTTCTCGCATCGTCGGTTTTCCGCAGCTTTTTACGAGGCTAGGCGCTTGTTTAGGAGTTTTATTTTTCCTATCTGATTGCACTTTCGTAGTTAGTCTTAGGACTCACAACCTAGGTGCATGATTATAGGACTTATATAAAAGATACTCGGTAGAGGTTTGTCTGAAAAAACTCAAAAAATATATATAACCCCAAAAATAAAATCGAGACTGCTAAAGTATCTGACTTAAAATCAATGTAAGGTTCAACTAATTTGGGGAGAGTAACCCCCGCACAAGTTCTTCTTATAGTGCGTGAGTGAGGGACAACCTGTAAGGATAGAACCAAAAACCTGTATTTCTCGTGAAATACTACTTAGTCTATACACCTAATCACCGCTTTTCAGTGGCTACGCTCAAGTAGCCGGAAACGGTCTGAGTTTACTTAGCAGAGTGGGAGGTTTAGAGGACACTGCGTAAGGCTCCATCCTCAAGTAACACGGGTAGCCAGAAACGGTCTGTACTTACCCCCATACTGGCTGAGAGCAAGTGATTCTCTGTAAAGACTCGGGACAGTTTTTCAGGGAAACATCGGGCACCTATCAGCTTGCGTTAACCGAGATTATACTTGTTTACTAATGCAACCCTAAAACTGACAAGATAAAAGACCGAACTCTTACGGTCATCATTGGGGTGTGTTGGTGAAAACGGGATTTGCTTTGTGTTTATTTATGGGGCGTGAGTTATCGCGGCTTTACGCATTTTCCCATCTTTCTTGAATCGTAAATCGTGCTCTCCCGATCAATCTCTTGACATTGATGATGACGACTAGACGGCTTTTCTGCTCAGACTCCGTAAGACCTCGACCGTCCACCGTCCATCGTACATCTTTACAAGCTCGAGATTACTCTCTTCTCGAGTTGGTCCCATTTGATCTCGAGGAGAGTCATACCCAGACTCCCTCGCCTCCTGGCCAGTCTATTGAGGAAGACCCTTGCCTCAATACATCATCGATATCTCCAGCTGATTTTTCACTGAGTTCTTACGAGAAATTTTATTTTATAGCAGATCTGAAACACATGGCTCCTGGTAAATGACCATTAGAGGAGAGGCCCGCAGCTGAGGATCACCATGACGGAAGATTAGATCCAGCTGCAGATATGACGACAGGAATTCTCGATACGTTACAACAAATGGACTGGCAGATTTGAGAACAGTTTAGAACTAAGACTGAGTTGCGGGCTGAGATAGCCGCGCTGCGAGCAGGAGTCGGGAACCCTTTACCACTTGCAGTGGTTCCCGCCACTTTACGAGATGAGTATGACCCGGGTACGAGAATGCTCCATCATTGGATTCGGCTACCGCCGAATCAAGGGCCATACGAGTTGAGGTCGTCCTCCATCTCATTACTTCCCAAGCTCTACGGGAATGCTACAAAGGAGTCATTTACCTTTCTGCAGCAGTTTGAGATGATCTGTGGTACGGCTAGCTATCCATGGAAGACGCAGGAGGCTGTTCGCGTCAAGCCTTTCCCTTCGCCCTAGTAGATAAGGCACTTTACCGGTTGAGCCATTTAGGAAGGGAAGTTTCTACTTGGGACGATTTGAAGTCCACATTCCTGCATAAGTATTTTCCTCTGGGGAGGACGAACATGATGAGGAGTCAGATCTCCAACTTCACGCAACTTCCGAATGAATCTTTCCATGAGGCATGGGATAGATTCAAAGATCTTACGGAGAGATGCCCGCATCATGAGATACAGATGAAGGTGCTTGTACAGAACTATTTTGGAGGACTCCAGCCGGACATTCAGGGTCTAGAGAGTGCCGCATGTGGCAGCAGTTATTTCAATAAGGATGCTGAGTCAGTCTGATCCATCTTCGAAGGGATGGAAGAGAACTCAAGAGACGTCGACTCTACTCGGGCATTCCAGAAGTCCCCTCAGCCACCACATCACCGAGAACATCATAAGGTGGCTAATATTTCATAGTCTGAATCCAACACCAACATGGGCTTCATTAGCGAGAAATTAATGTTGGTGGATGTGATTCAGAAACAAGTTCAAGACTTATAGCCGTTGCGAGAGTTGGAGAAACTCTCATCTCTGCCTCAGCAGTTGAGTGATCTCACGAAGAAGGTTTCAGAGCTTCAACTTCAGTACCAGCATGCTCAATCTTCTTCAGCTGCACAACCTGCACGGATGACTTTACCCGCTCCACCCACCCGACAGATGCATTTTATTCAGAGCGAGCTCGAGACTTCGCAGATTGATTGGCAGGAGGATCAGTCTCATGCCAATCCCTGTCAGATCACCAGTGCTGCGGATATGGATGTTGAGCCTCAAGCCACTCTTGAGATCAACGGGAATTGGTATACTCCGATTCAACAACCGAGTGTACCCCATCATCATCAGCAGCAGCAGTACAGTCAACCGCAGCATGGACGTCCACAATTCCAGCAACGGCAGCAATTCACGCAGCAGTAGTCTTACCAGCATGCTTATCAGAGACCACATTCCTATCAGTATCCTGCTAACCATTTACAACCATATCACTATCAGCGGCAACAATCTTCCTTTACACCGCAAAGATCCTCCCAGCCTTATTCCTCACAGCAGTACATGCCAAGGTAGGAGAGAGTAGAAAGCCAGGGTCACCGCACCGAACCTAAGATGACTTCACGAGCCCAGGCTTTAAATAAAATCATGGATATGTTGAGTATGCTCCAAATTGCACACAAAACAGAGATGGAGCAGGTTAACCATCGTCTGGATGAGTTAACCGCACTGAAGACCACTCTCCTAGCCCAGCCTCAGATGAATCTGAATAACAAGAGGAGGCATCCAGATCAGGTAGACAGCACTACATGTACAATTTCTTTTCCTGAATTTTTATCTAACTTCATTCGTCTCAGGAGCGGTAGATCACCACAAGCACCTGATGGAGTAGAGGAGAGGGCACTTGATAAGGAGCAAGAGCAAATCCATGAGCAGTCACATTCTGAAGCTGAGGAGGAGAACTTTCATGAGGATAAGGACCATCATGAAGATAAGAGAGAAGGGAGCGATGCCGAAACTATTGACATGGACACTAGCGAGACAGATGATGATATCACGCCAGACCATGCAGATACTCCCAACAAAAATGTTTCTTCCCCTATTTTAGAGAGTTTTGTACATAATTCTGAAACTCTCGATGTACAAGTTGATTCTGAAATCAATAAAAAGTATGATTTTCTTATTCCTAATATTGTTCCTTTTCGTGATGCTTTGTTTGTAAAAGTAAAGAAAAATATAAAAAAGAATGTTGTGACTCCAGAGACTGAAAGACTATTGAAGGATCACATCTTTTTTAAAATCCCACTTCACAATGCCTTAGATCATTTTCCTATGCTCAAGAATCAGTTGAAAAATTAATGCACCATGCGTAGGAAAAAGAAATCATGCACAGAGAAACATGTTTTAACCAAGTCTACATCGTGTGCCATTCAGAATAAGTTACCTAAGAAGAAGAAGGATTCAGGAGCACATTATGTTAGATGCAAGATCGCAAATGCCAAATTCAATCGCACTCTATTAGATAGCAGTTCCTTGATCAATTTGATCCCATCTTCTTTACTTGACAAGCTCGAGTTAGGTCCTCTTTACAAATCCCGCGCGGTCCTTCAGTTTGCTGATAGATCCGTAAAGAGACCTAGGGGCATATTAAGGAACGTTATCGTAATCGTGCAGGGCCTGCAATTCCCAGTGGACTTTACTATCCTGGACATGGATTTCCCTACACAGTTGCACCTTATCCCAATCATTCTTGGGAGGCCTTTCTTAGAGATCGTGAAGGCTCTCTTCGATTATGATACAGGGAAGGTATCTTTTTGCGCCAAGGGCGAGAAGGTACATATAGAGATGGTGAGAGAATCATACACATCCAGTGATGCATCTTCAGATTTCTTGAGTTATTTAGCCACCTGTGATTACATGGATGAGGTTCGTCTTGACGACCTTGAAAGGTATCGAGTAGAGACCCAAAATTTTCTAGTAGGGGATGGGTCCGAGACTACAGCTAGCAGTTCTTCCGAGGGTACCTTATATTTCAGTAGGGATGACGAGAAGCAGAGGGATCAGACTTCTGAGGAGTTTATTGCAAATCTTTCAGATTCAAAGTCTTTACACGATTCCTCCACTTCAGATAATCTAGAGATGGAGTTTCAATTAGCTGAATTGTTTTCCTCTAGTCAGTCTGAGGATGAGCATAGTAGCAAGTCAGATGATTTTTGAGACATCTTCTTTAGTCTGACTCTAGAGCATATTGAGATGGTGGATAACCATACTGCAGATAATTCCACTACCAATACAGATTCCAATACACATATAGATGAGGTTTCAGCAGAGCCAGAGTCTACCTTACCAGAGCTGAAGATATTGCCACCAAATATGAAGTATGCTTTTCTTGTGGGTCCACATCGACAGTTTCCGGTCATTATCAGCTCATCTTTGACTGAAGAACAAGAATCTCATCTGATGGAGGTTCTTGAATGAAACCGCAAGGCTATTGGGTGGACTGTATCCGATCTCCGCGGGATTAATCCTACTTTGTGTTTTCATCATATATATCTCGATCATGACAGCAAACCTTCCAAAGAATTTCAGCGTAGGCTGAATCCAGTTTTACGAGAGGTTGTCAAGAAAGAGATTACGAAATGGTGCGACGCAGGGTTCATTTATCCCATCTCCAACTTTGAATGGGTTAGCCCATTACATGTTGTCCTGAAGAAGTCGGGAATTCAGATGATTAAGAATGAGAGTGGAGAGAAGATTCCAAAGAGAGTAATCATGTCGTGGCGGGTGTGCGTTGATTACAGGAAACTGAATGCCGCAACGAAGAAGGATCACATCCCTTTGCCTTTTATAGACCAGGTCATAGAAAGGTTGGCAGGAAAGGAATACTTCTATTTCCTTGACGGTTACTCCAGATACAACCAAGTAACCATTGCTCCTGAAGATCAAGAGAAAACCACCTTCACATGTCTGCTTGGCACGTATGCCTTTAGACGGATGCCCTTTGGATTGTGCAACGCTCCTGCTACTATCTAGAGGAGTATGCTTGCTATTTTTGCGGACATGGTCGGTGATTTTCTAGAGGTCTTTATGGATGATTTTTCGGTCTATGGTGAATCCTTTGACGATTATTTAGTGCACCTAGACCAGGTTCTTCAAAAATATTATGAGGTAGATATCGTTCTGTCTTGGGAAAAGAGTCATTTTATGGTTACACACGGGATCGTGTTGGGGCACGTGATCTCCCAGTGACGCATGGAGGTTGACCCTTCCAAGGTGGATTTCATCAAGCACCTCGAACCACCATCCAACATTAAGCAGTTACGGTCATTTCTGGGGCATGTCGGCTTTTATAGACGGTTCATCCAGGATTTCTCCAAGATTTCCCGACCGTTGTCTGAATTATTAGGCGAAGACATGAAATTCTTGTTAGATGACAAATGTCTTAATGCCTTCCTCACAATAAAGGAAATGATTATAAGTGCTCCTATCCTACAGCCACCTGATTGGTCTCTACCCTTCGAGATCATGACGGATGCTTCAGATTTTGCGATCGGAGTTGTATTAGGACAGAGGAGGAATGGACTTCCTGTTGCTATCAACTATGCCAGCAGAACCTTAGATGATGCTCAGCGTAATTACACAGTGATGGAAAAGGAGATGTTGACAGTGGTGTTCGCTTTAGATAAATTCAGATCTTATCTTCTTGGCTCCAAAATCACAGTCCATATAGATCATTCAGCTATCCAGTTTTTGGTGGAAAAGAAGGATGTCAAGGCATGCCTTCTTAGATGGATTATCTTAATTCAGGAATTCGATTTGGATATTAAAGACAAAACTTGGGTTAAAGAATGTGGTAGATGATCACCTCTCCTGATTACAGACAGAACAACCTTCAGATGAGTACATGCCAGAGATTCCAGAGACATTTCCATATGAGAGCATCTTTGCAGTTACCGAATTTCCATGGTATGCAGACATAGTGAATTTTTTGGTTACACAAAAAAGACCATAGGGTTGGCCAAAGGATCGAGTCGATAGACTAATTTCCGAGGCATGATACTACCATTGGGAGGATCCGATTCTTTTTCGTGAGGGGCCAGATTGTGTTTACTGGCGTTGTATTCCTCAGGAGGAATATAATAGTGTCCTCACTCTGTGCCATTCCTTAGAAGAAGGGGGACATCACTCAGGGAAGAGAACAGCGCAGAAGGTACTTCAGAGCGGATTATGGTGGCTGACTTTTACTAGAGATGCCTGCACATTTGTGAAGAGGTTCCCGGATTGTCAGAGAGCAGTAGGGACAATCAGTACTAGAGATGCAATGCCTATACGACATGTTATTATTTGTGAAGTCTTTGACGCATGGGACATAGATTTCATGGGACCGTTCCCTTCCAACGGCAGCTTTGAGTACATTCTTCTCACTGTAGATTATGTTAGTAGATGGGTGGAGGTTATACCCGCACGAATCGCAGACAGTAAGATAGTTTGTAAGTTCCTAAGGGAACACATTATTTAACGATTCAAGATTCCACGTATTCTTATTTCTGATGGAGGTAGTCATTTCATTAATAAGGAGGTCAAAAAGCTAGTAAAGCAATATGGCATTGATCACAGAGTAGCTTCTCCTTACCACCCACAGACGAACGGCATGGCTGAAGTCTCAAATAGGGAGTTGAAATCAATCTTGTAGAAATTAGTATGACCAGATAGGAAGAACTGGTCACAGCTTCTAAATCAGGCTCTTTGGGCATATCGTACTGCATATAAGACACCGTTAGGCACTTCACCATTCAGACTAGTTTATGGAAAGCCATGCCATTTGCCCTTAGAGATCATGCACAAATCTGAATGGGTTATTCGAGAAATTTCACTTGATGCACAGAAAGCAGGAGACAAGAGAAAGATAGATCTGAATGATCTAGTAGAGATTCGAAATCAGGCATACGAGAACACTCTCATTTATAAGGACAAAATTGAAGAAATGGCATGATAGACATATTCATCACAAGATCTTTGTCCCTGGGCAGAAAGTCTGGTTGTTCAATGCAAGATTGAGAATTTTTCCTGGCAAATTGAAAAGCAAGTGGGAAGGATCTGGAAGCATTTCGTAGAATATATAACGAAGGAAGATGTTGTCACGTCAATGCATGATAATGGAAGCATAGCTATATCAGATGTGTCATCTGGTGCAGAGTCGTTCGTGGTTAAAAAGCAGATGTTGAAGCATTTCGTAGAAACTACTGATCATCTGGCCCGTGTTGAAGTGATCTATTTTGTACAGGACTCGTGATCATTCTTTCACTTTATCTCATCATGTACAAAGACTTTTGAGCCATTTGATTTTTGGAGATCCACAACACTTGTATATTCTTCATAGACAACAATCGTCCTCATTTTTGCTCGTCTTCTATGCTTAGGATACCAGATCCTAAGTATAGGGGGGACTGATTGTTTGTTGAGTAGTGTTTTCTATTTTGTTATGTTACTTTTGTATATGCTTTCTTTTTCACAAATCACTGGTCCCCAATTTTTGGATACACTCTTTTTTTATACTTAGGATGCCTTATCCTAAGTATAGGGGGGACCGAGTGATTTCGATGATCTCGTTCTCTTTATTCCTTTTGTTCCTTCGTTATATATTCTTTTTACTTAATCACCTCGTTTTCTCTTCTGTTATACTTACGATGACCTAATCGTAAGTATAGGGGGGTTGACTAACTTGTATTCTCTTATTCTTTTTCAATCACTTTTACTTAGCACGAGTTATGTCCTCCTTTTTCTCTTTTGACGCTGTGAGGACATAGCACAAGCTAAGTATAGGGGGTGCATATATATTGTATATAAACTTTTGTCCATAACTCGCACTTTTATGTATTTTCTATATCTATAAAATCAATAAAAAGTGGGTGAGGGTTAATTTAAAATCCATTTATACATTTATCTACTACTTATAAAATCCTTGTAAAATGTAAAATATGTCTAAAATCTGTATTTAAAAGACTTAAATTGGAATATGTATTTAAAATATGTATTTAAAATTTGTATAATACTTATTTAAAATCCTATCTATTAAAATATATGTAAAATCATTTAATCCTTGTAAAATTCTCTGTATATAAAATCTATAAAATACATTAAAATTCTTGTACAAACACTTGTTAATAAAAATTAGAAAATCCATAAAAAACAGTCCTAAAATTTATAAAAATTACAAAAGCCTTAAAATCCATAAAAAGGAGTAAACTTCAGAAAATATACTTCAAAAAAACATGGTTGCATTTGCATTCGCATTTTTCAGAATAAGTTTGCTTTCTGGAACTAAGGATTGAGTCCAGTCTAAAGGATGGAGCTTGATTATGGCCTTTAACTTTCGTTGTAAGGAGCCTAGTTAGGATCTGGAATTTAGACTCTTCAGGTCTTGTGACTTAAAATCTTTGGGTTCCATGAGACCATATTTGGGAAAACAAATCATATGTGCTTAAGTAGACCACTTGGTGTCATCCATACAACTCTGCACCAGTGAACCAATCTTGGACACATGCACTCTACACTTAGCTCGACTTGCATGGAATTGCGAAGGGCAGTACATATTGGTAGTGCGTTTCTATCCTTGTCTTAGTAGCATTGACGTCTAAAGACGGGAGAGATTGGGGTTGCGATAGTCGCTTCGGATGAGGGAAGGATCTGCTAACACAATTTTTTCTAAGACCTCAAAAAAGGGACGGAACAAAAGATGCTATATCCGTCGAGGCACAAAGAGATGAATGCAGTGCAAGCAAATTACAAAGCTAAATCAAAGAAGAAGCCACCCAATACAAATACGACCACAATGGTCCAAGCTTCCACCAAAAATGCATGCACATCTTAGTGGAGACTTAGCTACACCGATTGAGCTTCACAAGGAGATGCGTCTACACTGGTCGTACTCCACTTCTTTTCTCATTCTTCTACTTTCTCTCTATATTCAATTGTGGACATAGCACGAACTGACCTCAGAAGGGAATACCTCCCTCCTTGGGGAAAGAGTAGTTGGATAAGGAATCAATGGAAGTATATAGCCGGGACGGATGATTTCTTCACTTCTTTAAGCAGGAAGAGCTAAATCAATTCACATACTGTACAAATTGACTTCAAGGTTGATAGAGTTTGCGATATGAATAAGTGAGTCTGAACAAGATGATGAGGTGATCTTAAATAAGGATTTGTGGAATTTGAGGAGTGTTGAGGATAAAATCCTAATCCTATTTAAGGCTCCGACAAAATGCTTGTTTCAGGCCCGATCAAGCTATGTCCTTTGTCTGTTCTCATGAATTGGTTTAGGAAAACAAATTCATTCTAACTTTCTTTCTTTTTCACTTACTTTTCAAATAATTGATTGCTAAGGGACTAGCAAAGTTTAAGTATAGGGGGGTTGATGAATCCATGATTCATTAACTTTTCTGTCGCATTTTGTCTTAAAATCCTTTAAAAATACATGTAAATATTCATTAATTCCCACATTTTATCCAAATCCCATTCATGAATAAGAATGCACTTTTAATCATCAAAACATGTAAATAAATAAAGAATAAAAATAAAGAAAAGAAAAGAAAGCAGATTGTAAATATGTAAATATGTACAATATGAATCAAATAATATAAATATAGCCGAAAGATATATTTATATAACCTAACCCCCGAGACCAAGTCAGTATGGATTGGTCGACAAAATAACAAGTAGGGGGGAGATAAGAGAAGAAAATCATAAAAAAAATAATTAAATAACATTTCACACATTATTCATCAAATAATTATCAAATCTTCAGTTATTTTTAATTAATTCATATTAGCATATTTTCACCAAACTCTTTTCCTAATTATTCCTAAAAATGTATATAAAAATATAAAAATAAGTTAAAAATAGTATCCTCTATATATGCCAAAAAATCCTACTTTTAAATTGCCAAAATCTCAACTTCCGAACATCATAACTCCTTCATACAAACTCCAATTTCACTCTACTCACCTTTAAAGTTCATAAAATAATATTTTTCTAATTAATGAAGGTAATTTCACTAAAATCGGAGTCCGTTTGCAAAAAGTCAGTTTTGGGACCTAATGATAACGGGGTTTCTAGGCGATTTATTTTATTTAGAACACATTATTTATAATATTATTAATTTTATAATTTATAATTATTTTCATGATCTTGTATTTTTACTTTGATTTATTTCAAAATTTTTGGAGCTTATTTATTATTTTAATTAAATCAAAAACACTAATTTATAGATGAAATTGAACTGTATAACTTACATCTGTATTTATTAATATATCTAAATTAATTTATTAAAATCTCTAAAAATTCACATAGCCTTTATTTATTATTTTAATAATAAAGAAAATATAAAATTAATAAATAATTAATTTTTTTATTAAATTAAAAATTCAATACCTCTTTATTAAGTATTATTTATACTTATTTATTAATATAATATTTATATTTCAAATAATATTTATTATTTACGAAAATTAATTATTCTATAAATTAGATTATTTAATTATTTACATTTTCTGCTTTTATACTTATTTAAAATAACATTATTTACTATTTATTATATAATTTACATTATATTTACTCATCAGGCCAACCAGGTGCTGACACGTGTCAGCACCTGGTTCTTCTTCAAGAACCGGGCCGTTGGAACTCTGTTCCAACGCCTCCTCTTTGATGATTTTTCTCGCGCACCTAATAACTTCTTCACTCAATCTCCACCCTTCATCCTATCCTCCTAACTAACCTCATACACACCCACCATTCGATTCACCTTGGAGCTCAAGTAACTCATCTATAAAAAGCCACAAAGTCAACGCCATTAACTAGTTCTCTCCAGACCTCTGAAAGCTCTAACTTCCAGACCAAACCTTCTACTTCCAAGCCTAGTGATGGTCAACCTCGGCGGTGACAGAGCCAACCCGCCGCCTCGTGTGGAAGAGGGGAGTTTGAGGAGAAGCTCTAAGGTGCCCCAACGCCCTTGCATTGTCGCCTCGAGCTGCGTGGAGCTCCGGGAAGCCGTTCGTCGAGCTCGTCGAGCTATTACCAGAAGGTCTTACACCTTCTACTCCACAGGTAAATCCTCCACTTTTCAACCTTTAAATTCTCGAGTCGCATGCCCTGATTAGCAGAGCTAATTACGTCATTAGGTTGCTTAAAAATCCATATTAGACGCTACACCTTTGACTTGTATCAAAACAACCCAATCCAAAACCAAAATCATTTCACATACTTTCCATTCACACACTTTCTTTAAATCTGGAAACACATTTTAAAACTTGCAAGTTCATAATTTTATGGCTGATTTCTTTGCAAATTGTGCATATTCATCTTCTTTGCAGGGTTTTCTATCATTTGGAGCATCATTTTCTTCAACTGAGGCTTTGAAGATCCGAGAAATTCAACTCATATCCTTCCTCTTCAACCTTCAGGACTTCGTGAACAACAATCTTCATCAGCTATTATTAGCCACATTGCACCACCTCTGACCAAGCTCACCCGCAAGCGAGCTCGAGGGGTGAAGGAGTCACCCCTGTGGCCATGCAGGAGGCCTCAGATAGTCGCCATTCACCAGAAGTAATTCGGAGAAGATCGCCCCTTTGCCAGCTGAAGAACAAGAAGAACGTCAGAAGCAACAGGCTTCTGACACGTGTCGTGTGTGTGCGGCCTAGATCGTGCACCGCAATCTAATCTCATCCGTTCAAGTCGAAGAGGTGGGAAAATTGCAACATAAGACCATAAAGCTTTCAAAAGTTCCAGCGTGCTCCAAAGTTTCTAGAATTTACATTCAGGTCCCCACGCGGGGACCTAAATGTAAACATTCTTGTTTTCTTTACAATTTAGTCCCTATATGGACCTTCTTGTAGTAAAAACTATAACCATTTTTTACAGTTAGGCCCCTGGCTTGTAGGGGCCATTTGGACCTCGAATTCTTCACATTTTCCTGCGAATTTTCTAGGGTAGCTTGATAACTACCTAAAGGATTTTTCGAGTTTTTTTCCAAATTTTCGTCGCTTTCTTGTGTGGTTTTGATTGTTGTCTTCTTAAGTTTGTTTTAAACCAAATTTGTTTGCCATTTCTTTCATTGTAAAATCAAGAATAAAAGAGGATTTGTTGGGATTTATTCCTTCTCTCGAAAACCATAGTTTGAGCATTATACTTCCTTGTGTTCGACCCAGGCACACTCACCTGGTTAAATCGTAGTGAACGGTAGAATAGAATTTCATCTCCTGTTTTACCGTAATTTTTGTTTGATTAATTCAAATCTCTTTGCGGTTCTCTACACTGACAACGCATTTCTTAACCGCAATCAGATCTGAGTTTATCACATAGCAGGTCTCACGGCTACTTTGTAAAACTTTACTTTAATTTTTACAGGAATTTTCTTATCACAGAGAATAGCAGAGGCTCCTCTCCACTTTAGCCTGCCTGCATTTATTCTATTAGTAACATCTCCATCAATTTCCCCATCTTGTTGCAAAATAGATCCCGGATATCTAAAAGAATCTCTCTTCCAAATGTTATTGTCACCAATCTTCACCTCAATTCCTTCACCATTGCTTCCATCAAAGGTGCACTCCAAATATTCTGTCTTAGCCCTACTTATACGAAATCCTTTAGTCTCCAATGCATGTATCCATACCTCAAGCTTCTCATTTACTCTATCTCTAGTCTCGTCAATCAACACAATATCATCAGCAAATAACATACACCAAGGTAACTCATCATGAATGTGACTTGTCAACTCGTCCATAATCAAAGTAAAAAGAAATGGACTCAAAGTTGAACCTTGATGTAAACCAATGTTGATGTTAGTCAGTCTTCCCAGACGGGGTCCCTTACACAATAAATTTTAATATACAAAATAAAAATAAAATAAAGCAGTACATAGGTAAACATACATATAAATATACTTATAAAAAATAACTTACAACAAATTAATCCAAATAAATAAATAAAAATCAGGATTAAATATTACATAAAGAAGAAACATTTTTTTTCATTGGTAAAAATTAATTAATTTACTTGATATTTATTATTGAATTTACAAAGCTTTTTTATTATCTTTTTCTTGGTAGGTCCACTTGGACCAACCAGGGAGCCCCGTTCGTTGACCCGAGGTCAACTGTACAGCATTCAAGAACCGCCCTGACAAAACCCATGGGCGTCATCTTTCTTCAATTTCTCACGCATCCACCTTACTTCCATACCTCTCGAAACTTCCACCATTGCAAAGTCGTTCTATCCTTGATCCTTGTCCAATGTGAGTATCTCCACCTACCACCATCGATTCGCATGCCACCTCCTTAACCTTTTGGCCCAAAACCTCCTCTATTTATAACCCCCTCCGATCTTTGTTTCAATTTTGATCCCTCTTCATTAGTTCTTTGCCACTCAAATTGTCTTCATCAGGCTACTGTTGGTGACAAGAGCATGGCCGGTGGATTGCAGCAAGGAGGAGCTGAGGAAGAGGTGGCTCAAGCCATTGCCGGAACAAGCTCCACTACGGTTCTGTCTCTTTGGCCCCCAGGCCAAATCGAGGCCATCCTTCTTGCTTCCTAGGTAATCCTTATGTGTAGTTTTCATTTTCATTATTTTATTTTAGAAATTAGGTCTCGTTTTAGGATTAAATCCAATTTGTCCGTTAACCTGGAGCTCGAGCTCTAGGTTTGATCCATTGTGAAGCACCATGTTTTTTGATTCACTCCCACGCTCCTTTCATTACTCGTCACATTCTTCGCATTTCACACAACAATCCACCCTCGATTCTGCATGAATCGAGGTTTCTTGAGCTCCATATCCTCAACCTCCTCGGAGCCCTATAATCCATTCCACTGTGCATCTGAGCTTCATCCTAGGCCGAGGTGACTCGTCCCCAGCCAAGGAAGATTTTGTGCAGGAGATGTGCCCTGAGGAGGCACCTGGAGTCTTCAACGAGCACCTGGAAGTGCTCCAGGTCGAGCCGCATCGTCAAAGACCCTAGGTCATATTTGAGGGGACCTAGACACCATCTAAAGGCACCTGCTTGTGCGGAAGACCCCCGAGAATCTAAAGAGCGCCTTGGTGAGGTGAACAGAGCAAGGACCTGTGAGGAGTCGAAGATCAAATCGGTGTAAAGCAAAGTTCTTGGGGTGTACTTCGAGACACCCCCAGGACCTCCCTATCAAGAAAGATAGGCCAGATATAATCTTGGCCGTTGGAGGCAAAACAAAATGAAGTGTCATCCCACCATCTGATTTCTCTTAAGTGTGCCCACATGGCGCGCTACTAGCCATCCGCCCGCATCTTGATTAGGGGTAAATTTCAAGTACCTCCTCTACCATTTTATAATTTATTAGTAGTCATGTAAATCTTTTGTGTCATTTAAGAAGTAGCAGACAATTTGCATGTTTGCCCTTGCATGTTTTTACTATTGCAAGTTAGTCCTCTGCCACGTCACTTCATGTGGAGGCCCACGTACATCGGCATTTTACATTTGTACCCCTGTAGTTGTTTATAATTGTAGTTTAATATTAAACTTCAATATTAGTTATAAATTTTTGGTCTATTTGCATATTCACCCTTGTTATTTATTATATATACAAATATGCCCTTATTAGTTCATTAATTTTTGCAGTTGTTCCTTAATTTTTAGGATATCGTTCACGTTGCAAAAATCGGATAATGTACCTGATTCAATGTACTTTAACATTATAATTTTTATTTTGCACTTCACGTATTTTTCCTATTTATTAAAAAACAAAAAGTGCATGGATATTCTCTGTTAGCTTTAAAAATCAAAAAATATAATATTGTATTTAAAATTTCCAAAAATCAAAAATTTTTTATTATAATATTTAGTACCCCTAGACCAAAAATCCTTAAAAATAGAAGAAAATGATAAAAAAAATTAAAAAGCTCCAAAATCCAATAAAAATGTAAAACTCTTCAAAAACTCCAAAATATTTCTTTCTATTCTATGTTCTTATTTATATATTAGTTTAAAATTTTTAAGGCTTTTGTTATTTTTAAACCCCAAATCAATTCGACCTATTTATTAAATCCTTGTTTTGGGATATTTTGGATTTTGGAAATATCTAAAAATTAGTAAAAATACTGGAAAAATCACAAAAATAGTATAAAAATATAAAAAATACAAAAGCATTTTGTGTTGTTATTTTTATTATTTTTAATGATATTTATAATTATATTACCCTATAGTGTATTATATATCTAAATATAGTTATATAAGTTATAATATTTAATCATCGTTATAAATACTTTATAATTTTTTAAAATAAAAAAAAATAAAAAATAAAAACCCACGAAAACCTAAGTAAATAGTGTGCATACATATATACATCTATACCAATATTATTTATTTATATTTATTCATAAATAATATCATATGCTACCATGTGTGTTCCCTGAGTTCGACCCCTACCTGCTTATCCACTATACACGTGTTTGTAGGGTAAAATAAATTTTGATTCACACTTGCTTATTCGTTGCTTGATATTATTGTCCGGGTTGACTGTTGAATTTCTTGCTTGGTTTTTGTGAGAGGTCAATCCATCGGCGTCGCTCCCGCCTTGTATGAAGCGTACGACTTTCTCCTCTGATTGGGTTAGGTGATATCAAATGGCGTCGTTTCCGGGGAGCAACAGATCCTAACACATTTTGTATATAGTTGTACAATATTATTCCTTTATTTTCTGCTTACTTTATTTTGATAATTATCTGACTGTTCTAATTGATGTTTCTTGGAGTCTTTCTTGTGAGGGATCGCTTGACGATGACTATCTCTTAGGAGGTGGACGCACCCGAGGTGAGAGGAGGTTGGCCTTCTACTTTTGAGCCAACCAGGAGAGAGTGGGATAGAAGGCAAGGAAGAAGGAGAAGAGCAACCCAGGATTTTACTTTCATTTTATGAGTGAGTGAATGAGAGTTATTTTTGAAAATAATTTGTAATAATTTGGACACTGTCACACTTAGCGAGGTCTAGTTCCCAGGTGTCTATTCACCTAGGGGCCTCATCGCAGTTTATCATGTTTTCTTCACCTTTCTTTTACTTTGTTTCTCGCTTTTTGAGCTTTCCGCTTTTGTTTCATTTGTTTTGTAGAATGTGCCCTTAGACATTAGGATTTCTTGCCCGGTAAAATAGGTCCAAACACCTAATAGAAGCATGCTCCTATAGTTCTTTACGTTTGGACTTAGTCAAAGTTAATTGTTGATTATATGGACTTGAGATTGAGCGTCGAGAGAAGCTCTATACAATACTTGCAGGACACGTTGTAGCGGGCACTGATGAGCTTCCGAGATTAGACTTTTGGGTCTCGTTTCTGAATAATTGGCATCCGGTTCTTCATGATCAATAGAAATTTTTGTTTACGGCAATTTCTATCGTTTCATATAGTTTATATAGCATAGGTTTATATATTTTGTTTTGCATCTCGCATGGAGAGAGCTAGGAAGCACTGAAGTAATTCTAACTCTACATGCCTCATTAGTCACTAAGGTGAGATTTCCATCTCAGTGATGACTTGCATTGCTTGTTCATTATCCCCCTCTATTTTTGCATATATTGGGATTAAAGGAAAAATACAATAAAATCGTTAGGATGTTTGCTCTGAAAAATACTCATAAAATTGAAAACCCAAAAATTAAAACAAGGGGACTACTAATAAAACTTTGACCTTAATTAAAATTGCTAGTGGACATCATTGTTTTGGGTTCATAAAGCCCTCATTATTTTCAGATACATTCCAAATCCCAATCTGTGATGCTTTGATTATCACCTGGGACAACGACGTATTGGTGATTCTATCGTACGTTACCAAGTAGGTCCTCATAGAACACACTATTCTCACCTTGTGTGAAGCATCTGACTTGGTCGGAAGTACTGAGCGTAGACCACACCCTCACGGGTGTATCTGTCTCATAGGTTTGCATCTGAGTAGGTCCTTGCATGCTTACGTGTGATTCTGTTGCAAGCGAGGTTTGAAGTATTGGTTTTACCTATTGGTTTCCTCTTTTATTCGTTGGTTGAGTTGCCCCCCAAGAACGAGATCGAAGACCTTTCAGTGCACAGATCACATGTTACAAAGGAGGTGGAAGAAGTATAGGGACTTTCATGGCAATGCACACTCCTATAGGGTTAGAGTTCAAAAGGACTTGTTATAAGATATTGCTTGCAAAATAAAAATAAAAATGAAAAGATAAAAATAGTAGAACTTTTGCGAATTCACCTGTATTGAGTTGGTGAACCTACAATTGTTTGGTGTTTGCTTGATTTTAGTCAAGTTCAAAGATTTGTCCCGCGTATTTTGTGCTTTTTTCACTTTCATTTGTTTTATTCCTCATTTGACCCTTTCTCATTTCGAGCCCTCAATTGTTTTGCACTCCCTTTTTTCCTTGTTTGACCTATGTATCATTCTTCCATTCTCGATCTTCCTCTTCATCTCCGAGATGGCAAACCATGGATTGCTTAGTTGGGACTCTACCGACACTAACATTGATTCCATGTGTCCGCCTTCTCCAATAATTCAGGTGATTCCCGAGAACACAATTTAGACTCTGCGAATCAATCTCTAGACTCTCTAACTTCTTCAATAATCAGGGGTCATTCTTGTCTAAAACTTTGCCCATTTTGGATAGCAATTGGTTCCACTCCTTACACCTCGCAATCGTTAATGAAATTTTGTGTTGACCTTAATACAGAATGCTTCTCTACATCTGGTGCTTCAATACAAATTGATCGGGGCATCATTCCATGTGCGGATCACGAGCCCAGTCTAGAGCTAGAAATTCTCTCATATTTAGAGTCGGAAAAGGACATAGAGATGGCTCCCACAGGGAAAGGGAAGGGACACTAGAATCCTCTGTAGCAAGAGCAGGGCCAGCCAGACCAGAATATCATGAATGCCCAGCTTCTTACCTCCATTTAGGCAATACAGCAGCAGCTCACCGACTAGGCATTGACCTAGATCGCCTTCAAAGACATGCTTAATGACTTGAGGAGAAGGAGAGATAGCCCAGGAGGAGGAGTAGGATGAGAATAAGGAAGAGCAAATGGAGACCGTGCAGGCCCTACATATGAAGCTCGACCAGAGAGGCCCAAGTTGACTCTCAAGGAAACGTACAATCCTAGAGCCGAGCAAGTCACCGAGTGGATCTAGATCCGAGCGATCCATATGCATTTTGAACTGAAGCCTCAACTCTTAGCACTCTTACCCAGCTTCCACAACAATGCAAATGAAGAACCTTATATCCACCTGCAACAATTCGGGTGCATTTGTGGTACAACTCACTACCCTAACAAACCGTTAGGAGTAGTCAAGATGTCAACATTCTCGTTCAGTCTTCAGGACAATGCCCTTCATTGGATCAACCACTTGAAGAAGATCGTCACGACATGGGAAGAGCTTAAGTTTGCCTTTCTACACAAATATTATCCCCTCGAGTGACTTAACCAGATGGGTGCCCGCATAGACAACTTTACCCAAGCCACACACAAATCCATTCATGAGGCTTGGGAGAGGTTCATAGAGTTGCAAGAGAAATATCCCCATCATAACATTCCTAGGACCAACCTGGTCCAACATTTCTTTGGGGGTTGAAAGTTAGAAGTCGTGGATGCCGCTTGTGGCAGCTCGTATTTCAACAAGGACGAGGACGTCGTATGACAGATTTTTAAGGAGATGGCTGAAGGAGAGGCCGCCTTATCTTCATCCCGTGCATATCAATGCTAGCCCCACAACCTTTAGAAGCCAGTTCAAATGGCATCTTTTAACGAACTAGACAGGGACGAGAGCTCCAACCTGAGCATAATAGGGAGACACATTGAAGGATACGGAGAAATCCTCAAGCGCATCACGGAAGCGTGAGCTTCGTATCGGATACGACGAAGAACGACTAGTCGCACTAGTTGTTCGGTGCAGCGGAATTTAAAAAATTTTATTCGATGAAACCACATGATCCAAGAACCATTCTCGGATCGTTTCATCTATAACCACAGCAAGTATAATGCAATACCTCTTGAAGCATGGTTGATCGAGTCTCTAAGAGAAGAGACCTCCTGTCTCAAGTCCGATCGTCGGAGAGATCGCTTGCGAGCGCGGGGATGAACCGCGGTGTCCTCGCAATCCAAGAAGTTGATCCAAGCGCGGTTGCTCCTGATCTCGTCGCACGAGATCGATCGTCTCCTTCGCGGGCGAAGCACTCGAAGTAGACGGAGAACCGCAGAGCGTCGAAGCGGCAGCACGAAGGCGAAGGCGACGATAATTCCCTCCACTAGGGTGGACGGCCACCAAGAGGAAGAGGGAGAGAGGGCTGTCGAGTATGAGAGAAAGAGAGAGAGAGATTTGCTACAATAGCATGTGTAAAGAGAGAGCCAAGAGTGCCTCTCTATTTATAGGGTTTTGGGATCCATGGATCTCAATCCATGTGTCTCATAAAATCAATGGTTGAGATTGATTTATGACAATCCAATGGTCAAGATTGTTGTTGGTAAAAGCCAACAACTTGTGATTTAATTTGATAAAATATATTTGATAAATCAAATAAATATTAATACCAAATCTAAATCAATCAAATAAGAGAGAGAGAAGACAAAGGAGATACTCTCCTTATTTGGAAGAGGGGACGGCCACCAATTCCCCATGGGAATTGAGTGCCGCCCCCCTTATTCCAAATGAGGAGTCCAATCTCCTTATTTTTCTCTCTTCTTATTTTACCAACAACAATTTGTTGATATATTAATTCACCAAAATAATTCTCAATTAATTTTGGGAATATTGCAATCTTGACATTGGAATATTGTGAATCAAATTCACAACCCAAAACAAAATGTAATTTACATTTTCAATTAATTAGACAATGTGTATCCAATACACATTAATAATTAATCTACTAATATAAATTATATTTTTCTCTCTCTAATACATTATAAATCACATTTATAATATATTAGGAATATTTGGATATTACTATCCACATTATTCTTATCCATAATAATTAAATCACATTTAATTATATTGGATAACTTCTCATACATCATGATAATTAAATCACATTTAATTATCATCTTCTCTTTGCTTAGATCTTATGGAATTGCTCTTAAACCATTTAAGAACAATGCTATTTCTCCTCAGATACTTGGAGATAAGGACAGGGCGATTGTATTGTTCCATGTATAGTGACTTGGATATTGAGATCACATCTCAAATCCAGATCCCATGGACCTCTCATAGATGCTTGATTAAATCAAGACCGTAAACCTAATCTTCTCATTGTATCTGAATCTCATTCAGATCAATGTCCAGTACATGGACTAAGATTAGGTCACTTCTCTAATGAGAGGAGTCACTAAAATCCAGACCTGTTTCATCACTCCCTCGGAATGGAAGCGTCATGGTTATACAATCGTTTATGATCAAATCACCCTTCAGGTATTCCCAATACCTTCACATCCTGCATACTGGAAGACTCATGATCATCATGAAGATAAAGATCACTTTTACACTGTCATCTTCATAGTCTTATCGATAGATTTCTCAATCTTGGTCCTTGGGATATGGTACAGATCATATGCTTTCACAAAGCATATATCTTACCTTCAAATTCATATCATGCTTCTAAAGCATGATGACCATGCATGGAATTTGGTCGATCCCAATACCTCATGAGTGAGCTCATGTCTCCCGGTTCACAAGTGAACCTGTATGATCCCTTTGAGAGATCATATTACTCATATGCCCTTACATGCATACCAGCTCGCCGGTGTATAGACCTTGATTAGGTCATCAACCTAATGGTATGCCAAATGTACATGCTCAGACATATAGTAATACATCTGTCTCTGGTCAGAGGATGTTTGCCTGTGATGTGACAGTATTCATCATAGGTCTTTGGTTATCTCGATCTCGTTAAGTCAACTCATTGACTCAACTAATCTGATACCTCCGAATCAATATTCCTATGCAGAGGACCTGCATCAAGAGGTCGATCAGATATCAGTCTAATGAGATGGGATTGCCATCTCCCACTCAGACTGGAGATCACTACTTGTTAATCATTGATGATGCTTGATGAGTCCTCCATCTAACTCCTTAGATATTCATCCAAGCATCAGCCTCTATGATTCAATTATTGAATCAACAGCTGTATGATTATCAAGTTGGCCATGGTACATAACCCTTATTGTACAGAGGGACCTTATAGTGCATTCATTCATTCAATATCAGAAAGGGAGTGAAACAAAAATCAATAACTTTTATTGATGAATCATTTATTACAATAACATTTATTGTAGGAATGGTTCGCCTCGGGCTCACATTGCTAACAATCTCCCACTAGCCCTCAGAACCATTCAGGAACAAGCCTTAAACCCATACTCATTACATGCTGGTCAAAAACCTTCTGTGTCAGAGGTTTGGTAAGAGGATCAGCAACGTTGTCGGCGGAGGCCACCTTGGTGATGATGATGTCACCACGCTTTTGAATCTCCCGAATGATGTGGTATTTCCTTTCTACGTGCTTGCTCTTCTGATGCCATCTGGGTTCCTTCGCCTGGGCAATGGCTCCCGTGTTATCGCAGAGTAGCGGGATGGGAGTATCAGAGGAAACTACGCCAAGCTCCTGGACGAACTTGCGCAACCACACCGCCTCCTTTGCAGCATCCGATGCGGCAATGTATTCGGCTTCTGTTGTTGAATCTGCCGTAGTGTCCTGCTTCTTGCTTCTCCAGCTCACAGCACCACCGTTCAACAGGAACACAAACCCTGATGTCGACTTTCGATCATCAATATCTGATTGGAAGTCAGAATCTGTATATCCCAAGACTTGGAGATTACCATCTCCATAGACCAAGATGTAATCTTGCGTTCGTCTAAGATATTTGAATATGTTCTTTACTGCATTCCAGTGTTGTTCTCCATAGTAGGATTGGTAACGACTTACCACTCCCACTGCATGGCAGATATCTGGCCTGGTACACATCATGGCATACATTAAGCTTCCTACGGCTGATGCATAAGGGCATCCAGCCATGGCCTTCTTTTCCTCAACAGTTTGAGGAGCCATTCCTTTAGACAGGTGGATACCATGTCTTAAGGGTAGGAATCCTTTCTTGGAACTATCCATACGGAATCGTTCAAGAATCTTCTTAATGTATCCTTGTTGTGACAATCCCAATATCCTCTTCTCTCGGTTTCTGAACAGCTTCAGACCCAAGATGTAAGAGGCTTCTCCAAGATATTTCATCTCAAAGGTATGGTACAGCCAAATCTTCACACTGGTCATCATCCCTGTATCATTCCCAATGATAAGGATGTCATCTACATAAAGCACGATGAACACAATGGCGCTCCCACTAAGCTTCTTGTACACACAAGGTTCATCAGGATTCTGCACAAAATCATAACTCTTTATGGTTTCGTCAAATCTGATGTTCCAGCTACGAGAATCTTGCTTGAGCCCATAGATGGATTTCTTCAGCTTGCATACTTTGCCATCCTCAGTCATGAAGCCTTGGGGCTGCTCCATGTAGATATCCTCCTCGAGGTATCCATTGAGGAAAGCCGTCTTGACGTCCATCTGCCAGATGTCGTAGTCAAGATATGCAGCTATAGCTAGCAGTGCCCTGATGGATTTAAGCATAGCCACAGGAGAGAATGTCTCATCGTAATCGATGCCTTCTCTCTGTGTGTAGCCCTTGGCTACGAGCCGTGCCTTGAAAGTCTCTACTTTCCCATCAGGTCCCCTCTTTCTCTTGAAGATCCATTTACACCCAATGGGTTTTACCCCTTTAGGTGGATCCTCTAGGGTCCATACACCATTCTTATGCATGGAGTCAATTTCTGACTTCATTGCTAGCATCCATCTATCCATGTCATGATCCGCGAGTGCTTCATCTAATGAAGTAGGATCACAGTTAGTTTCACCTGACACATGGAATCCATACCTTTCAGGTGGTGCAACCACCCTCGAACTCCTTCGAAGAGGTATGGGTGTATCATCTTTATTTACTTCTTTAGTTTCTGGTTCAGGAAGCTCAGAATCCTCAGGAGATTCAATAAGTTCCTTTACTTCATATTTATCTTGACTCTTAAGGAAATCATTCTCCAGAAATTTCACATCTCTAGAAACAAAAACCTTCTGAGTCTCAGGGTCATAGAGTTGGTATCCAATACCATCTCTAACATACCCTATGAAGTAACACTCACGAGAGCGAGATTCTAGCTTGCTTGCATCCACATTCTTTGCATGGACCAAGCATCCCCAAACCCTCAAGTGATTAACACTAGGTTTGGTTCCATACCAGAGCTCATGAGGAGTCTTAGGTACAGATTTGCTAGGAATCTTATTCAGGATATATATTGCAGTCTCTACTGCATATCCCCAGAAACTAAGTGGTAAATGTGCTTTACTCATCATTGAACGAACCATATCCATGATGGTTCTGTTGCGTCTTTCAGCAACACCATTAAGTTGGGGAGTTCCAGGAGGAGTGAGATTGGAAATAATTCCATTCTCTTTAAGGTATTCCTTAAATTCATCTGATAGGTACTCGCCACCTCGATCAGATCGAATTCGATTAATCTTCCTATCGGTTTGGTTCTCAACCAAAGCCTTGAATTCTTTGAACTTTTCAAAGGTTTCAGATTTATGACGTAATAGGAAGATAAACCCGTATCGCGAATGGTCATCAATAAACATCAAATAATATCGATATCCATTTCGGGTCGCGGTACTGAAGGGACCGCATACATCAGTATGTATTAGGTCAATAATACCTTCACATCTTGTAACCTTGTTACGAAAAGGCATCCTGGTCATTTTTCCTTGAATGCAATTCTTGCAAGTAGGCAAAGGTTGAACCTGTAGAAAGTCTAAAGGTCCATCCTTAATTAATCTATTGATCTTATCAACAGACAAATGACCAAGCCTTTGATGCCAAATCTCATTTGAGAGATTTTCATTCTCCCTGGATCTTTTAGGGTTTTTATCAGTGCTTGTAACATTCATAACACATTTATCAATTCACAATTCATAGAGTCCTCCAGAAGTCAAAATACCATCTGCAATATATTTATCATAACGGTTTATGACTAATTTATTACAGAACAGGAATGAATACCCACTTCTAACTAACTTAGATACAGATATTAGATTCCTTCTGACTTCAGGTACATAAAGACACTCTTTAAGTACTAGGACTCTACTACTAGATAATGATAGTCTGTAGGTCCCGACGGTGACTGCTGCAACACTTGCATCAGATCCCATCTGGATGACTATCTCCCCTTCTTCAAGCTGTCTAGTTTCCTGAAACAAATGCAACAAATTGCATACATGAACAGAAGCACCAGAATCAACTACCCAACTTCCTTCTCGTCCAACGAGAAAGCTGGTTTCAATGATGAATGTAGATTTCATACCTGCTGGGGCTTTACCTTTGTCGACTGACTTCAGGTAATCCGGGCAATTATGCCTCCAGTGCCCCGGCTTCTTGCAGTTGTGACAGACGTCGGTTTTCTTCGACGCCATTAGAGTGGATGCATTGGAAGATGAGGCAACACTTTGTCCCTTCTTCTTTCTCTTCTGGGCCGGGCCCTTCCGAGAACCTTGCTTCCGACCACGCTTCCCTTTGACCTGTGCAACCATTGCAGTGCCAGAGGGACCATCTTTCTTCATTACGTCTTCTGCAGACTTTAATGCAGCAAGAAGCCCAGCATTTGTCAGTTCCAGCTTATTCATGTGGAATGACACTACAAAGTTATTGAAAGATTTGGGCAATGACAGCAGAATGAAATCAGATTGCATGTCTGCATCCATCGTCGCCCCCAGAGTCTCAAGCTCTGACAAGTACCCAAACATTTTGAGTACATGATCGCGGACCGAGTTCCCTTCTTGCATCTTGCAGCGAAGAAGATCTTTCATAACATTGTACCGCTGGGTGCGGTTAATGTCACCAAACATATCCTTTAGATTCTGCATGATATCCTGGCAAGTGCTCATCTCCACATGTTGCTTCTGAAGAACATTGGAGAGAGAACCCAAAATATAGCATCTAGCCAAGACATGATCTTCATCATACTTGTCATTATATGCTTTGTCTTCCTTAGATTTAGGGTTTTCAAGTTTGTTATCATGGAGCACATAACTGATGCGCTCTGCTGAAAGCACAAGCTCCAAATTACGGATCCAATCCGAGTAATTTGGTCCGGTCAATTGGTTGACCTCCAGAAGCCTATTCAGTGGGTTCATGGCCTTCATTTTCTGAAATTGAGAATGCACTATATTAGAACATATAATCATATATTCAATTTAATTTTATTTGATTAAGGCATTTTAAATCAAATTAGTCTTGCTATGTCAACTATGAAAGTTTATTCCCTTATTCACTTTCAAAGTAGGAGATATACTTACCGATATATCTCAAGCAAGAACTGGGATCTCCTCTTTATCTTTGTTACATCCCAATAATATGAGAAACTGTAACTCCAATAAAGAGAAGCGGGAACACATTCCGCCTTGCAAGTCCAACTTGCATTCCCAATTCGGTCTTTAATACCCAGGCCCACCACCCCTAAGGTGATGTTGACCTGTCATTAATTGAACCAACCGTCAACAGGATTAGAACTCGCTATACGCAATCCAATATCGCCCCAATAATATGAGGATCCGATATTGGGGTCACTACGCATACGGCCTTACTCTTTCGAGAAGCAAAGAGTCCGATCCAGATGCGCTTGTATATAGGAGTTGTCACTACGTACAGGCGTCTCCTATATACAATCCCTGGCGACGAAAACCCTTCGCCTTGACGGGAGACCATGGATGTCACTTATGTGATCCTCCACCTCTTATTCAAATTCAATTAATTACTATGAATCACATTCATATAATTAATTCTTCCAAGGGAATTATTAACTCTAGTCATATTAGAGTATTCTCAATTGGATATAATTAACTTAATCATATTAAATTAATTATCAATCCAATTTAATCAATCAAACTTAATTTTATGCTTGAATATACATATATGATATTATTCTCAAAGTACGTATTAATTCGAATTTTAATAATTAGAAAAATACATCATAATCCCTCGAACATTATCCCGGCCCTACCCGCTGTCATGGCCAGTACCGACGGGAGTGGGGCGGACCACATACGTTGCAACCCGCTGACCCAGCGATCCCCGACTAGACACCATATCCACCTCGGGAAAGGATAATGCCAAATTGATTATTTTGTACTTGAGATGATCATCGGTTCTTCAACCGAAATTATACCATATAGTAATCAAAACAATTTTGATTTTAAGGAAATTTGCTAGGCAAATTCCCAAGTCCTATTCAAGCAAGAAGTTTGATGATTGTAGTTCCAATTAAGGTTTAGATCAAATCTAATTATCTAATTGGTTGGGGCCAAGTCAATTAGGCAAATAATCATGTTTCAATATTTCACAAATAATTTTCAAGATTATTTCACGAAATTAACAATTAATTTCTCTATTGACAATCACTTGGTTCTAGATTAGGAAAGCAATTTCAGCAGTGACCCCTACTTACTAAAATTGGCATATCTCAATCATATTAAATCCAAATTAAGCAAAGTCAATTTCTAAAGTTTGCTAATTTGATTTAGGACAGAACCTAAGTGGTGTTTCACGCATTTCGAGGCAAGTCTAAACAGTAATTAACATTTTAATCACGTTCAGATTCACAGTTCCCGCAACAGTGCATACATGTTCATTAAAACGACCATATCTCGAGCATACGAAATCCGATTTACGCAAACTCAGATCCTATGGTTTCCTTATTTAATGGGGAACATAATCCAAGTATAAAATTCGTGTTTAAACAATTTAAACAGTGCCGAATTTATTTACTAAACAGATCTGCGAAATCAAATGCGATGAAAACTTTCGCGACCTAAACGAACCCAAGTCGTCCTTGGTTAACGAATCACTATTCGAAACCATCGACCTAAGGCTCTGATACCACTTGAAGGATATGGAGAAATCCTCAAGCGCATCACGGAAGCGTGAGCGTCGTATCGGATACGACGAAGAACGACTAGTCGCACTAGTTGTTCGGTGCAGCGGAATTTAAAAAATTTTATTCGATGAAACCACATGATCCAAGAACCATTCTCGGATCGTTTCATCTATAACCACAGAAAGTATAATGCAATACCTCTTGAAGCGTGGTTGATCGAGTCTCTAAGAGAAGAGACCTCCTGTCTCAAGTCCGATCGTCGGAGAGATCGCTTGCGAGCGCGGGGATGAACCGCGGTGTCCTCGCAATCCAAGAAGTTGATCCAAGCGCGGTTGCTCCTGATCTCGTCGCACGAGATCGAACGTCTCCTTCGCGGGCGAAGCACTCGAAGTAGACGGAGAACCACAGAGCGTCGAAGCGGCAGCACGAAGGCGAAGGCGACGACAATTCCCTCCACTAGGGTGGACGGCCACCAAGAGGAAGAGGGAGAGAGGGCTGTCGAGTATGAGAGAAAGAGAGAGAGAGATTTGCTACAATAGCATGTGTAAAGAGAGAGCCAAGAGTGCCTCTCTATTTATAGGGTTTTGGGATCCATGGATCTCAATCCATGTGTCTCATAAAATCAATGGTTGAGATTGATTTATGACAATCCAATGGTCAAGATTGTTGTTGGTAAAAGCCAACAACTTGTGATTTAATTTGATAAAATATATTTGATAAATCAAATAAATATTAATACCAAATCTAAATCAATCAAATAAGAGAGAGAGAAGACAAAGGAGATACTCTCCTTATTTGGAAGAGGGGACGGCCACCAATTCCCCATGGGAATTGAGTGCCGCCCCCCTCATTCCAAATGAGGAGTCCAATCTCCTTATTTTTCTCTCTTCTTATTTTACCAACAACAATTTGTTGATATATTAATTCACCAAAATAATTCTCAATTAATTTTGGGAATATTGCAATCTTGACATTGGAATATTGTGAATCAAATTCACAACCCAAAACAAAATGTAATTTACATTTTCAATTAATTAGACAATGTGTATCCAATACACATTAATAATTCATCTACTAATATAAATTATATTTATCTCTCTCTAATACATTATAAATCACATTTATAATATATTAGGAATATTTGGATATTACTATCCACATTATTCTTATCCATAATAATTAAATCACATTTAATTATATTGGATAACTTCTCATACATCATGATAATTAAATCACATTTAATTATCATCTTCTCTTTGCTTAGATCTTATGGAATTGCTCTTAAACCATTTAAGAACAATGCTATTTCTCCTCAGATACTTGGAGATAAGGACAGGGCGATTGTATTGTTCCACGTATAGTGACTTGGATATTGAGATCACATCTCAAATCCAGATCCCATGGACCTCTCATAGATGCTTGATTAAATCAAGACCGTAAACCTAATCTTCTCATTGTATCTGAATCTCATTCAGATCAATGTCCAGTACATGGACTAAGATTAGGTCACTTCTCTAATGAGAGGAGTCACTAAAATCCAGACCTGTTTCATCACTCCCTCGGAATGGAAGCGTCATGGTTATACAATCGTTTATGATCAAATCACCCTTCAGGTATTCCCAATACCTGCACATCCTGCATACTGGAAGACTCATGATCATCATGAAGATAAAGATCACTTTTACACTGTCATCTTCATAGTCTGATCATTAAGTTTCTCAATCTTGGTCCTTGGGATATGGTACAGATCATATGCTTTCACAAAGCATATATCTTACCTTCAAATTCATATCATGCTTCTAAAGCATGATGACCATGCATGGAATTTGGTCGATCCCAATAACTCATGAGTGAGCTCATGTCTCCCAGTTCACAAGTGAACTTGTATGATCCCTTTGAGAGATCATATTACTCATATGCCCTTACATGCATACCAGCTCGCCGGTGTATAGACCTTGATTAGGTCATCAACCTAATGGTATGCCAAATGTACATGCTCAGACATATAGTAATATATCTGTCTCTGGTCAGAGGATGTTTGCCTGTGATGTGACAGTATTCATCATAGGTCTTTGGTTATCTCGATCTCGTTAAGTCAACTCATTGACTCAACTAATATGATACCTCCGAATCAATATTCCTATGCAGAGGACCTGCATCAAGAGGTCGATCAGATATCAGTCTAATGAGATGGGATTGCCATCTCCCACTCAGACTGGAGATCATGGGATTGCCATCTCCCACTCAGACTGGAGATCACTACTTGTTAATCATTGATGATGCTTGATGAGTCCTCCATCTAACTCCTTAGATATTCATCCAAGCATCAACCTCTATGATTCAATTATTGAATCAACAGTTGTATGATTATCAAGTTGGCCATGGTACATAACCCTTATTGTACAGAGGGACCTTATAGTGCATTTATACATTCAATATCATAAAGGGAGTGAAACAAAAATCAATAACTTTTATTGATGAATCATTTATTACAATAACATTTATTGTAGGAATGGTTCGCCTCGGGCTCATATTGCTAACAATCTCCCACTAGCCCTCAGAACCATTCAGGAACAAGCCTTAAACCCATACTCATTACATGCTGGTCAAAAACCTTCTGTGTCAGAGGTTTGGTAAGAGGATCAGCAACGTTGTCGGCGGAGGCCACCTTGGTGATGATGATGTCACCACGCTTTTGAATCTCCCGAATGATGTGGTATTTCCTTTCTACGTGCTTGCTCTTCTGATGCCATCTGGGTTCCTTCGCCTGGGCAATGGCTCCCGTGTTATCGCAGAGTAGCGGGATGGGAGTATCAGAGGAAACTACGCCAAGCTCCTGGACGAACTTGCGCAACCACACCGCCTCCTTTGCAGCATCCGATGCGGCAATGTATTCGGCTTCTGTTGTTGAATCTGCCGTAGTGTCCTGCTTCTTGCTTCTCCAGCTCACAGCACCACCGTTCAACAGGAACACAAACCCTGATGTCGACTTTCGATCATCAATATCTGATTGGAAGTCAGAATCTGTATATCCCAAGACTTGGAGATTACCATCTCCATAGACCAAGATGTAATCTTGCGTCCGTCTAAGATATTTGAATATGTTCTTTACTGCATTCCAGTGTTGTTCTCCATAGTAGGATTGGTAACGACTTACCACTCCCACTGCATGGCAGATATCTGGCCTGGTACACATCATGGCATACATTAAGCTTCCTACGGCTGATGCATAAGGGCATCCAGCCATGGCCTTCTTTTCCTCAACAGTTTGAGGAGCCATTCCTTTAGACAGGTGGATACCATGTCTTAAGGGTAGGAATCCTTTCTTGGAACTATCCATACGGAATCGTTCAAGAATCTTCTTAATGTATCCTTGTTGTGACAATCCCAATATCCTCTTCTCTCGGTTTCTGAACAGCTTCAGACCCAAGATGTAAGAGGCTTCTCCAAGATCTTTCATCTCAAAGGTATGGGACATCCAAATCTTCACACTGGTCATCATCCCTGTATCATTCCCAATGATAAGGATGTCATCTACATAAAGCATGATGAACACAATGGCGCTCCCACTAAGCTTCTTGTACACACAAGGTTCATCAGGATTCTGCACAAAATCATAACTCTTTATGGTTTCGTCAAATCTGATGTTCCAGCTACGAGAATCTTGCTTGAGCCCATAGATGGATTTCTTCAGCTTGCATACTTTGCCATCCTCAGTCATGAAGCCTTGGGGCTGCTCCATGTAGATATCCTCCTCGAGGTATCCATTGAGGAAAGCCGTCTTGACGTCCATCTGCCAGATGTCGTAGTCAAGATATGCAGCTATAGCTAGCAGTGCCCTGATGGATTTAAGCATAGCCACAGGAGAGAATGTCTCATCGTAATCGATGCCTTCTCTCTGTGTGTAGCCCTTGGCTACGAGCCGTGCCTTGAAAGTCTCTACTTTCCCATCAGGTCCCCTCTTTCTCTTGAAGATCCATTTACACCCAATGGGTTTTACCCCTTTAGGTGGATCCTCTAGGGTCCATACACCATTCTTATGCATGGAGTCAATTTCTGACTTCATTGCTAGCATCCATCTATCCATGTCATGATCCGCGAGTGCTTCATCAAATGAAGTAGGATCACAGTCAGTTTCACCTGACACATGGAATCCATACCTTTCAGGTGGTGCAACCACCCTCGAACTCCTTCGAAGAGGTATGGGTGTATCATCTTTATTTACTTCTTCAGTTTCTGGTTCAGGAAGCTCAGAATCCTCAGGAGATTCAATAAGTTCCTTTACTTCTTATTTATCTTGACTCTTAAGGAAATCATTCTCCAGAAATTTCACATCTCTAGAAACAAAAACCTTCTGAGTCTCAGGGTCATAGAGTTGGTATCCAATACCATCTCTAACATACCCTATGAAGTAACACTCACGAGAGCGAGATTCTAGCTTGCTTGCATCCACATTCTTTGCATGGACCAAGCATCCCCAAACCCTCAAGTGATTAACACTAGGTTTGGTTCCATACCAGAGCTCATGAGGAGTCTTAGGTACAGATTTGCTAGGAATCTTATTCAGGATATATATTGCAGTCTCTACTGCATATCCCCAGAAACTAAGTGGTAAATGTGCTTTACTCATCATTGAACGAACCATATCCATGATGGTTCTGTTGCGTCTTTCAGCAACACCATTAAGTTGGGGAGTTCCAGGAGGAGTGAGATTGGAAATAATTCCATTCTCTTTAAGGTATTCCTTAAATTCATCTGATAGGTACTCGCCACCTCGATCAGATCGAATTCGATTAATCTTCCTATCGGTTTGGTTCTCAACCAAAGCCTTGAATTCTTTGAACTTTTCAAAGGTTTCAGATTTATGACGTAATAGGAAGATAAACCCGTATCGCGAATGGTCATCAATAAACATCAAATAATATCGATATCCATTTCGGGTCGCGGTACTGAAGGGACCGCATACATCAGTATGTATTAGGTCAATAATACCTTCACATCTTGTAACCTTGTTACGAAAAGGCATCCTGGTCATTTTTCCTTGAATGCAATTCTTGCAAGTAGGCAAAGGTTGAACCTGTAGAAAGTCTAAAGGTCCATCCTTAATTAATCTATTGATCTTATCAACAGACAAATGACCAAGCCTTTGATGCCAAATCTCATTTGAGAGATTTTCATTCTCCCTGGATCTTTTAGGGTTTTTATCAGTGCTTGTAACATTCATAACACATTTATCAATTCACAATTCATAGAGTCCTCCAGAAGTCAAAATACCATCTGCAATATATTTATCATAACGGTTTATGACTAATTTATTACAGAACAGGAATGAATACCCACTTCTAACTAACTTAGATACAGATATTAGATTCCTTCTGACTTCAGGTACATAAAGACACTCTTTAAGTACTAGGACTCTACTACTAGATAATGATAGTCTGCAGGTCCCGACGGTGACTGCTGCAACACTTGCATCAGATCCCATCTGGATGACTATCTCCCCTTCTTCAAGCTGTCTAGTTTCCTGAAACAAATGCAACAAATTGCATACATGAACAGAAGCACCAGAATCAACTACCCAACTTCCTTCTCGTCCAACGAGAAAGCTGGTTTCAATGATGAATGTAGATTTCATACCTGCTGGGGCTTTACCTTTGTCGACTGACTTCAGGTAATCCGGGCAATTACGCCTCCAGTGCTCCGGCTTCTTGCAGTTGTGACAGACGTCGGTTTTCTTCGACGCCATTAGAGTGGATGCATTAGAAGATGAGGCAACACTTTGTCCCTTCTTCTTTCTCTTCAGGGTTGGGCCCTTCCGAGAACCTTGCTTCCGACCGCGCTTCCCTTTGACCTGTGCAACCATTGCAGTGCCAGAGGGACCATCTTTCTTCATTACGTCTTCTGCAGACTTTAATGCAGCAAGAACCCCAGCATTTGTCAGTTCCAGCTTATTCATGTGGAATGACACTACAAAGTTATTGAAAGATTTGGGCAATGACAGCAGAATGAAATCAGATTGCATGTATGCATCCATCGTCGCCCCCAGAGTCTCAAGCTCTGACAAGTACCCAAACATTTTGAGTACATGATCGCGGACCGAGGTCCCTTCTTGCATCTTGCAGCGAAGAAGATCTTTCATAACATTTTACCGCTGGGTGTGGTTAATGTCACCAAACATATCCTTTAGATTCTGCATGATATCCTGGCAAGTGCTCATCTCCACATGTTGCTTCTGAAGAACATTGGAGAGAGAACCCAAGATATAGCATCTAGCCAAGACATGATCTTCATCATACTTGTCATTATATGCTTTGTCTTCCTTAGATTTAGGGTTTTCAAGTTTGTTATCATGGAGCACATAACTGATGCGCTCTGCTGAAAGCACAAGCTCCAAATTACGGATCCAATCCGAGTAATTTGGTCCGGTCAATTGGTTGACCTCCAGAAGCCTATTCAGTGGGTTCATGGCCTTCATTTTCTGAAATTGAGAATGCACTATATTAGAACATATAATCATATATTCAATTTAATTTTATTTGATTAAGGCATTTTAAATCAAATTAGTCTTGCTATGTCAACTATGAAAGTTTATTCCCTTATTCACTTTCAAAGTAGGAGATATACTTACCGATATATCTCAAGCAAGAACTGGGATCTCCTCTTTATCTTTGTTACATCCCAATAATATGAGAAACTGTAACTCCAATAAAGAGAAGCGGGAACACATTCCGCCTTGCAAGTCCAACTTGCATTCCCAATTCGGTCTTTAATACCCAGGCCCACCACCCCTAAGGTGATGTTGACCTGTCATTAATTCAACCAACCGTCAACAGGATTAGAACTCGCTATACGCAATCCAATATCGCCCCAATAATATGAGGATCCGATATTTGGGTCACTACGCATACGGCCTTACTCTTTCGAGAAGCAAAGAGTCCGATCCAGATGCGCTTGTATATAGGAGCTGTCACTACGTACAGGCGTCTCCTATATACAATCCCTGGCGACGAAAACCCTTCGCCTTGACGGGAGACCATGGATGTCACTTATGTGATCCTCCACCTCTTATTCAAATTCAATTAATTACTATGAATCACATTCATATAATTAATTCTTCCAAGGGAATTATTAACTCTAGTCATATTAGAGTATTCTCAATTGGATATAATTAACTTAATCATATTAAATTAATTATCAATCCAATTTAATCAATCAAACTTAATTTTATGCTTGAATATACATATATGATATTATTCTCAAAGTACGTATTAATTCGAATTTTAATAATTAGAAAAATACATCATAATCCCTCGGACATTATCCCGGCCCTACCCGCTGTCATGGCCAGTACCGACGGGAGTGGGGCGGACCACATACGTTGCAACCCGCTGACCCAGCGATCCCCGACTAGACACCATATCCACCTCGGGAAAGGATAATGCCAAATTGATTATTTTGTACTTGATATGATCATCGGTTCTTCAACCGAAATTATACCATATAGTAATCAAAACAATTTTGATTTTAAGGAAATTTGCTAGGCAAATTCCCAAGTCCTATTCAAGCAAGAAGTTTGATGATTGTAGTTCCAATTAAGGTTTAGATCAAATCTAATTATCTAATTGGTTGGGGCCAAGTCAATTAGGCAAATAATCATGTTTCAATATTTCACAAATAATTTTCAAGATTATTTCACGAAATTAACAATTAATTTCTCTATTGACAATCACTTGGTTCTAGATTAGGAAAGCAATTTCAGCAGTGACCCCTACTTACTAAAATTGGCATATCTCAATCATATTAAATCCAAATTAAGCAAAGTCAATTTCTAAAGTTTGCTAATTTGATTTAGGACAGAACCTAAGTGGTGTTTCACGCATTTCGAGGCAAGTCTAAACAGTAATTAACATTTTAATCACGTTCAGATTCACAGTTCCCGCAACAGTGCATACATGTTCATTAAAACGACCATATCTCGAGCATACGAAATCCGATTTACGCAAACTCAGATCCTATGGTTTCCTTATTTAATGGGGAACATAATCCAAGTATAAAATTCGTGTTTAAAAAATTTAAACAGTGCCGAATTTATTTACTAAACAGATCTGCGAAATCAAATGCGATGAAAACTTTCGCGACCTAAACGAACCCAAGTCGTCCTTGGTTAACGAATCACTATTCGAAACCATCGACCTAAGGCTCTGATACCACTTGAAGGATATGGATAAATCCTCAAGCGCATCACGGAAGCGTGAGCGTCGTATCGGATACGACGAAGAACGACTAGTCGCACTAGTTGTTCGGTGCAGCGGAATTTAAAAAATTTTATTCGATGAAACCACATGATCCAAGAACCATTCTCGGATCGTTTCATCTATAACCACAGCAAGTATAATGCAATACCTCTTGAAGCGTGGTTGATCGAGTCTCTAAGAGAAGAGACCTCCTGTCTCAAGTCCGATCGTCGGAGAGATCGCTTGCGAGCGCGGGGATGAACCGCGGTGTCCTCGCAATCCAAGAAGTTGATCCAAGCGCGGTTGCTCCTGATCTCGTCGCACGAGATCGAACGTCTCCTTCGCGGGCGAAGCACTCGAAGTAGACGGAGAACCGCAGAGCGTCGAAGCGGCAGCACGAAGGCGAAGGCGACGACAATTCCCTCCACTAGGGTGGACGGCCACCAAGAGGAAGAGGGAGAGAGGGCTGTCGAGTATGAGAGAAAGAGAGAGAGAGAGATTTGCTACAATAGCATGTGTAAAGAGAGAGCCAAGAGTGCCTCTCTATTTATAGGGTTTTGGGATCCATGGATCTCAATCCATGTGTCTCATAAAATTAATGGTTGAGATTGATTTATGACAATCCAATGGTCAAGATTGTTGTTGGTAAAAGCCAACAACTTGTGATTTAATTTGATAAAATATATTTGATAAATCAAATAAATATTAATACCAAATCTAAATCAATCAAATAAGAGAGAGAGAGATGACAAAGGAGATACTCTCCTTATTTGGAAGAGGGGACGGCCACCAATTCCCCAAGGGAATTGAGTGCCGCCCCCCTCATTCCAAATGAGGAGTCCAATCTCCTTATTTTTCTCTCTTCTTATTTTACCAACAACAATTTGTTGATATATTAATTCACCAAAATAATTCTCAATTAATTTTGGGAATATTGCAATCTTGACATTGGAATATTGTGAATCAAATTCACAACCCAAAACAAAATGTAATTTACATTTTCAATTAATTAGACAATGTGTATCCAATACACATTAATAATTAATCTACTAATATAAATTATATTTATCTCTCTCTAATACATTATAAATCACATTTATAATATATTAGGAATAATTGGATATTACTATCCACATTATTCTTATCCATAATAATTAAATCACATTTAATTATATTGGATAACTTCTCATACATCATGATAATTAAATCACATTTAATTATCATCTTCTCTTTGCTTAGATCTTATGGAATTGCTCTTAAACCATTTAAGAACAATGCTATTTCTCCTCAGATACTTGGAGATAAGGACAGGGTGATTGTATTGTTCCACGTATAGTGACTTGGATATTGAGATCACATCTCAAATCCAGATCCCATGGACCTCTCATAGATGCTTGATTAAATCAAGACCGTAAACCTAATCTTCTCATTGTATCTGAATCTCATTCAGATCAATGTCCCGTACATGGACTAAGATTAGGTCACTTCTCTAATGAGAGGAGTCACTAAAATCCAGACCTGTTTCATCACTCCCTCGGAATGGAAGTGTCATGGTTATACAATCGTTTATGATCAAATCACCCTTCAGGTATTCCCAATACCTGCACATCCTGCATACTGGAAGACTCATTATCATCATGAAGATAAAGATCACTTTTACACTGTCATCTTCATAGTCTGATCATTAAGTTTCTCAATCTTGGTCCTTGGGATATGGTACAGATCATATGCTTTCACAAAGCATATATCTTACCTTCAAATTCATATCATGCTTCTAAAGCATGATGACCATGCATGGAATTTGGTCGATCCCAATACCTCATGAGTGAGCTCATGTCTCCCGGTTCACAAGTGAACCTGTATGATCCCTTTGAGAGATCATATTACTCATATGCCCTTACATGCATACCAGCTCGCCGGTGTATAGACCTTGATTAGGTCATCAACCTAATGGTCTGCCAAATGTACATGCTCAGACATATAGTAATATATCTGTCTCTGGTCAGAGGATGTTTGCCTGTGATGTGACAGTATTCATCATAGGTCTTTGGTTATCTCGATCTCGTTAAGTCAACTCATTGACTCAACTAATCTGATACCTCCGAATCAATATTCCTATGCAGAGGACCTGCATCAAGAGGTCGATCAGATATCAGTCTAATGAGATGGGATTGCCATCTCCCACTCAGACTGGTGATCACTACTTGTTAATCATTGATGATGCTTGATGAGTCCTCCATCTAACTCCTTAGATATTCATCCAAGCATCAGCCTCTATGATTCAATTATTGAATCAACAGCTGTATGATTATCAAGTTGGCCATGGTACATAACCCTTATTGTACAGAGGGACCTTATAGTGCATTCAATCATTCAATATCAGAAAGGGAGTGAAACAAAAATCAATAACTTTTATTGATGAATCATTTATTACAATAACATTTATTGTAGGAATGTTTCGCCTCGGGCTCACATTGCTAACAATCTCCCACGAGCCCTCAGAACCATTCAGGAACAAGCCTTAAACCCATACTCATTACATGCTGGTCAAAAACCTTCTGTGTCAGAGGTTTGGAAAGAGGATCAGCAACGTTGTCGGCGGAGGCCACCTTGGTGATGATGATGTCACCACGCTTTTGAATCTCCCGAATGATGTGGTATTTCCTTTCTACGTGCTTGCTCTTCTGATGCCATCTGGGTTCCTTCGCCTGGGCAATGGCTCCCGTGTTATCACAGAGTAGCGGGATGGGAGTATCAGAGGAAACTACGCCAAGCTCCTGGACGAACTTGCGCAACCACACCGCCTCCTTTGCACATCCGATGCGGCAATGTATTCGGCTTCTGTTGTTGAATCTGCCGTAGTGTCCTGCTTCTTGCTTCTCCAGCTCACAGCACCACCGTTCAACAGGAACACAAACCCTGATGTCGACTTTCGATCATCAATATCTGATTGGAAGTCAGAATCTGTATATCCCAAGACTTGGAGATTACCATCTCCATAGACCAAGATGTAATCTTGCGTCCGTCTAAGATATTTGAATATGTTCTTTACTGCATTCCAGTGTTGTTCTCCATAGCATGATTGGTAACGACTTACCACTCCCACTGCATGGCAGATATCTGGCCTGGTACACATCATGGCATACATTAAGCTTCCTACGGCTGATGCATAAGGGCATCCAGCCATCGCCTTCTTTTCCTCAACAGTTTGAGGAGCCATTCCTTTAGGCAGGTGGATACCATGTCTTAAGGGTAGGAATCCTTTCTTGGAACTATCCATACGGAATCGTTCAAGAATCTTCTTAATGTATCCTTGTTGTGACAATCCCAATATCCTCTTCTCTCGGTTTCTGAACAGCTTCAGACCCAAGATGTAAGAGGCTTCTCCAAGATTTTTCATCTCAAAGGTATGGGACAGCCAAATCTTCACACTGGTCATCATCCCTGTATCATTCCCAATGATAAGGATGTCATCTACATAAAGCACGATGAACACAATGGCGCTCCCACTAAGCTTCTTGTACACACAAGGTTCATCAGGATTCTGCACAAAATCATAACTCTTTATGGTTTCGTCAAATCTGATGTTCCAGCTACGAGAAGCTTGCTTGAGCCCATAGATGGATTTCTTCAGCTTGCATACTTTGCCATCCTCAGTCATGAAGCCTTGGGGCTGCTCCATGTAGATATCCTCCTCGAGGTATCCATTGAGGAAAGCCGTCTTGACGTCCATCTGCCAGATGTCGTAGTCAAGATATGCAGCTATAGCTAGCAGTGCCCTGATGGATTTAAGCATAGCCACAGGAGAGAATGTCTCATCGTAATCGATGCCTTCTCTCTGTGTGTAGCCCTTGGCTACGAGCCGTGCCTTGAAAGTCTCTACTTTCCCATCAGGTCCCCTCTTTCTCTTGAAGATCCATTTACACCCAATGGGTTTTACCCCTTTAGGTGGATCCTCTAGGGTCCATACACCATTCTTATGCATGGAGTCAATTTCTGACTTCATTGCTAGCATCCATCTATCCATGTCATGATCCGCGAGTGCTTCATCAAATGAAGTAGGATCACAGTCAGTTTCACCTGACACATGGAATCCATACCTTTCAGGTGGTGCAACCACCCTCGAACTCCTTCGAAGAGGTATGGGTGTATCATCTTTATTTACTTCTTCAGTTTCTGGTTCAGGAAGCTCAGAATCCTCAGGAGATTCAATAAGTTCCTTTACTTCTTATTTATCTTGACTCTTAAGGAAATCATTCTCCAGAAATTTCACATCTCTAGAAACAAAAACCTTCTGAGTCTCAGGGTCATAGAGTTGGTATCCAATACCATCTCTAACATACCCTATGAAGTAACACTCACGAGAGCGAGATTCTAGCTTGCTTGCATCCACATTCTTTGCACGGACCAAGCATCCCCAAACCCTCAAGTGATTAACACTAGGTTTGGTTCCATACCAGAGCTCATGAGGAGTCTTAGGTACAGATTTGCTAGGAATCTTATTCAGGATATATATTGCAGTCTCTACTGCATATCCCCAGAAACTAAGTGGTAAATGTGCTTTACTCATCATTGAACGAACCATATCCATGATGGTTCTGTTGCGTCTTTCAGCAACACCATTAAGTTGGGGAGTTCCAGGAGGAGTGAGATTGGAAATAATTCCATTCTCTTTAAGGTATTCCTTAAATTCATCTGATAGGTACTCGCCACCTCGATCAGATCGAATTCGATTAATCTTCCTATCGGTTTGGTTCTCAACCAAAGCCTTGAATTCTTTGAACTTTTCAAAGGTTTCAGATTTATGACGTAATAGGAAGATAAACCCGTATCGCGAATGGTCATCAATAAACGTCAAATAATATCGATATCCATTTCGGGTCGCGGTACTGAAGGGACCGCATACATCAGTATGTATTAGGTCAATAATACCTTCACATCTTGTAACCTTGTTACGAAAAGGCATCCTGGTCATTTTTCCTTGAATGCAATTCTTGCAAGTAGGCAAAGGTTGAACCTGTAGAAAGTCTAAAGGTCCATCCTTAATTAATCTATTGATCTTATCAACAGACAAATGACCAAGCCTTTGATGCCAAATCTCATTTGAGAGATTTTCATTCTCCCTGGATCTTTTAGGGTTTTTATCAGTGCTTGTAACATTCATAACACATTTATCAATGCACAATTCATAGAGTCCTCCAGAAGTCAAAATACCATCTGCAATATATTTATCATAACGGTTTATGACTAATTTATTACAGAACAGGAATGAATACCCACTTCTAACTAACTTAGATACATATATTAGATTCCTTCTGACTTCAGGTACATAAAGACACTCTTTAAGTACTAGGACTCTACTACTAGATAATGATAGTCTGCAGGTCCCGACGGCGACTGCTGCAACACTTGCATCAGATCCCATCTGGATGACTATCTCCCCTTCTTCAAGCTGTCTAGTTTCCTGAAACAAATGCAACAAATTGCATACATGAACAGAAGCACCAGAATCAACTACCCAACTTCCTTCTCGTCCAACGAGAAAGCTGGTTTCAATGATGAATGTAGATTTCATACCTTCTGGGGCTTTACCTTTGTCGACTGACTTCAGGTAATCCGGGCAATTACGCCTCCAGTGCCCTGGCTTCTTGCAGTTGTGACAGACGTCGGTTTTCTTCGACGCCATTAGAGTGGATGCATTGGAAGACGAGGCAACACTTTGTCCCTTCTTCTTTCTCTTCTGGGCCGGGCCCTTCCGAGAACCTTGCTTCCGACCACGCTTCCCTTTGACCTGTGCAACCATTGCAGTGCCAGAGGGACCATCTTTCTTCATTACGTCTTCTGCAGACTTTAATGCAGCAAGAAGCCCAGCATTTGTCAGTTCCAGCTTATTCATGTGGAATGACACTACAAAGTTATTGAAAGATTTGGGCAATGACAGCAGAATGAAATCAGATTGCATGTCTGCATCCATCGTCGCCCCCAGAGTCTCAAGCTCTGACAAGTACCCAAACATTTTGAGTACATGATCGCGGACCGAGTTCCCTTCTTGCATCTTGCAGCGAAGAAGATCTTTCATAACATTGTACCGCTGGGTGCGGTTAATGTCACCAAACATATCCTTTAGATTCTTCATGATATCCTGGCAAGTGCTCATCTCCACATGTTGCTTCTGAAGAACATTGGAGAGAGAACCCAAGATATAGCATCTAGCCAAGACATGATCTTCATCATACTTGTCATTATATGCTTTGTCTTCCTTAGATTTAGGGTTTTCAAGTTTGTTATCATGGAGCACATAACTGATGCGCTCTGCTGAAAGCACAAGCTCCAAATTACGGATCCAATCCGAGTAATTTGGTCCGGTCAATTGGTTGACCTCCAGAAGCCTATTCAGTGGGTTCATGGCCTTCATTTTCTGAAATTGAGAATGCACTATATTAGAACATATAATCATATATTCAATTTAATTTTATTTGATTAAGGCATTTTAAATCAAATTAGTCTTGCTATGTCAACTATGAAAGTTTATTCCCTTATTCACTTTCAAAGTAGGAGATATACTTACCGATATATCTCAAGCAAGAACTGGGATCTCCTCTTTATCTTTGTTACATCCCAATAATATGAGAAACTGTAACTCCAATAAAGAGAAGCGGGAACACATTCCGCCTTGCAAGTCCAACTTGCATTCCCAATTCGGTCTTTAATACCCAGGCCCACCACCCCTAAGGTGATGTTGACCTGTCATTAATTGAACCAACCGTCAACAGGATTAGAACTCGCTATACGCAATCCAATATCGCCCCAATAATATGAGGATCCGATATTGGGGTCACTACGCATACGGCCTTACTCTTTCGAGAAGCAAAGAGTCCGATCCAGATGCGCTTGTATATAGGAGCTGTCACTACGTACAGGCGTCTCCTATATACAATCCCTGGCGACGAAAACCCTTCGCCTTGACGGGAGACCATGGATGTCACTTATGTGATCCTCCACCTCTTATTCAAATTCAATTAATTACTATGAATCACATTCATATAATTAATTCTTCCAAGGGAATTATTAACTCTAGTCATATTAGAGTATTCTCAATTGGATATAATTAACTTAATCATATTAAATTAATTATCAATCCAATTTAATCAATCAAACTTAATTTTATGCTTGAATATACATATATGATATTATTCTCAAAGTACGTATTAATTCGAATTTTAATAATTAGAAAAATACATCATAATCCCTCGGACATTATCCCGGCCCTACCCGCTGTCATGGCCAGTACCGACGGGAGTGGGGCGGACCACATACGTTGCAACCCGCTGACCCAGCGATCCCCGACTAGACACCATATCCACCTCGGAAAGGATAATGCCAAATTGATTATTTTGTACTTGAGATGATCATCGGTTCTTCAACCGAAATTATACCATATAGTAATCAAAACAATTTTGATTTTAAGGAAATTTGCTAGGCAAATTCCCAAGTCCTATTCAAGCAAGAAGTTTGATGATTGTAGTTCCAATTAAGGTTTAGATCAAATCTAATTATCTAATTGGTTGGGGCCAAGTCAATTAGGCAAATAATCATGTTTCAATATTTCACAAATAATTTTCAAGATTATTTCACGAAATTAACAATTAATTTCTCTATTGACAATCACTTGGTTCTAGATTAGGAAAGCAATTTCAGCAGTGACCCCTACTTACTAAAATTGGCATATCTCAATCATATTAAATCCAAATTAAGCAAAGTCAATTTCTAAAGTTTGCTAATTTGATTTAGGACAGAACCTAAGTGGTGTTTCACGCATTTCGAGGCAAGTCTAAACAGTAATTAACATTTTAATCACGTTCAGATTCACAGTTCCCGCAACAGTGCATACATGTTCATTAAAACGACCATATCTCGAGCATACGAAATCCGATTTACGCAAACTCAGATCCTATGGTTTTCTTATTTAATGGGGAACATAATCCAAGTATAAAATTCGTGTTTAAACAATTTAATCAGTGCCGAATTTATTTACTAAATAGATCTGCGAAATCAAATGTGATGAAAACTTTCGCGACCTAAACGAACCCAAGTCGTCCTTGGTTAAGGAATCACTATTCGAAACCATCGACCTAAGGCTCTGATACCACTTGAAGGATATGGAGAAATCCTCAAGCGCATCACAGAAGCGTGAGCGTCGTATCGGATACGATGAAGAACGACTAGTCGCACTAGTTGTTCGGTGCAGCGGAATTTAAAAAATTTTATTCGATGAAACCACATGATCCAAGAACCATTCTCGGATCGTTTCATCTATAACCACAGCAAGTATAATGCAATACCTCTTGAAGCGTGGTTGATCGAGTCTCTAAGAGAAGAGACCTCCTGTCTCAAGTCCGATCGTCGGAGAGATCGCTTGCGAGCGCGGGGATGAACCGCGGTGTCCTCGCAATCCAAGAAGTTGATCCAAGCGCGGTTGCTCCTGATCTCGTCGCACGAGATCGAACGTCTCCTTCGCGGGCGAAGCACTCGAAGTAGACGGAGAACCACAGAGCGTCGAAGCGGCAGCACGAAGGCGAAGGCGACGACAATTCCCTCCACTAGGGTGGACGGCCACCAAGAGGAAGAGGGAGAGAGGGCTGTCGAGTATGAGAGAAAGAGAGAGAGAGAGATTTGCTACAATAGCATGTGTAAAGAGAGAGCCAAGAGTGCCTCTCTATTTATAGGGTTTTGGGATCCATGGATCTCAATCCATGTGTCTCATAAAATCAATGGTTGAGATTGATTTATGACAATCCAATGGTCAAGATTGTTGTTGGTAAAAGCCAACAACTTGTGATTTAATTTGATAAACTATATTTGATAAATCAAATAAATATTAATACCAAATCTAAATCAATCAAATAAGAGAGAGAGAAGACAAAGGAGATACTCTCCTTATTTGGAAGAGGGGACGGCCACCAATTCCCCATGGGAATTGAGTGCCACCCCCCTCATTCCAAATGAGGAGTCCAATCTCCTTATTTTTCTCTCTTCTTATTTTACCAACAACAATTTGTTGATATATTAATTCACCAAAATAATTCTCAATTAATTTTGGGAATATTGCAATCTTGACATTGGAATATTGTGAATCAAATTCACAACCCAAAACAAAATGTAATTTACATTTTCAATTAATTAGACAATGTGTATCCAATACACATTAATAATTAATCTACTAATATAAATTATATTTATCTCTCTCTAATACATTATAAATCACATTTATAATATATTAGGAATAATTGGATATTACTATCCACATTATTCTTATCCATAATAATTAAATCACATTTAATTATATTGGATAACTTCTCATACATCATGATAATTAAATCACATTTAATTATCATCTTCTCTTTACTTAGATCTTATGGAATTGCTCTTAAACCATTTAAGAACAATGCTATTTCTCCTCAGATACTTGGAGATAAGGACAGGGCGATTGTATTGTTCCACGTATAGTGACTTGGATATTGAGATCACATCTCAAATCCAGATCCCATGGACCTCTCATAGATGCTTGATTAAATCAAGACCGTAAACCTAATCTTCTCATTGTATCTGAATCTCATTCAGATCAATGTCCAGTACATGGACTAAGATTAGGTCACTTCTCTAATGAGAGGAGTCACTAAAATTCAGACATGTTTCATCACTCCCTCGGAATGGAAGCGTCATGGTTATACAATCGTTTATGATCAAATCACCCTTCAGGTATTCCCAATACCTTCACATCCTGCATACTGGAAGACTCATGATCATCATGAAGATAAAGATCACTTTTACACGGTCATCTTCATAGTCTGATCATTAAGTTTCTCAATCTTGGTCCTTGGGATATGGTACAGATCATATGCTTTCACAAAGCATATATCTTACCTTCAAATTCATATCATGCTTCTAAAGCATGATGACCATGCATGGAATTTGGTCGATCCCAATACCTCATGAGTGAGCTCATGTCTCCCGGTTCACAAGTGAACCTGTATGATCCCTTTGAGAGATCATATTACTCATATGCCCTTACATGCATACCAGCTCGCCGGTGTATATACCTTGATTAGGTCATCAACCTAATGGTCTGCCAAATGTACATGCTCAGACATATAATAATATATCTGTCTCTGGTCAGAGGATGTTTGCCTGTGATGTGACAGTATTCATCATAGGTCTTTGGTTATCTCGATCTCGTTAAGTCAACTCATTGACTCAACTAATCTGATACCTCCGAATCAATATTCCTATGCAGAGGACCTGCATCAAGAGGTCGATCAGATATCAGTCTAATGAGATGGGATTGCCATCTCCCACTCAGACTGGAGATCACTACTTGTTAATCATTGATGATGCTTGATGAGTCCTCCATCTAACTCCTTAGATATTCATCCAAGCATCAGCCTCTATGATTCAATTATTGAATCAACAGCTGTATGATTATCAAGTTGGCCATGGTACATAACCCTTATTGTACATAGGGACCTTATAGTGCATTCATTCATTCAATATCAGAAAGGGAGTGAAACAAAAATCAATAACTTTTATTGATGAATCATTTATTACAATAACATTTATTGTAGGAATGGTTCGCCTCGGGCTCACATTGCTAACACACATGTCCAAGGTGGATATCATAGAGGAATAATCATAGGACCTCTAGAAACTTGTTGTGATTGAACAAAGGACACAAAATCCAGACAAGTTGGACCAGATTATCAAGAAGCTGAAGTTGATGGTCAGTATGATCATCTCCTGCAATTCTATGTTTGCATAGGATACCACTCGTGCTGAGTCGAAAGAACAAGCATCGTTTTAGACTCCCCAACAGAGTTAAACCCAGCCACTGGTCCAACACATTTATTACGTGGAAGCCCCAAAACCAACATCTCCACAGCAGCAGTTGGTAGTCTACCAGACTGAGCCCCAGCCCAAGTAGGATACATGTTTCCCTCTGCCACCTATCATTCAAGACATGAATGGCATATCGGCTAACGATGCACAGCCGGCCCATCTACGTAGACCCCAACAAGGCCAGTGGTCAGGAAATTGCCAATTCCCTCAGCATCAACAAGGGAGACTTATTCAGAACCCTCAGCCTCAGTACAACCAGCAGCCTCTCTCATACCATGGAAATTGGAGACAGAATCAGTACCCACAATGGCAATACCGTCAGTACCATCAGAATCAAAAGTACTCGATTGTTCCATATCAGAACCAACCTCCTCAACAGTATCAACACCACCACCCTTCTCCTCATTACAAAAATCAGTATTCCCATTCGCGTCCTCTGCGCAATTCCCAGTATCATTCTAGACAGCACATTGAACCATCTGAGGCTACTCCTGTGAACCCTACCCTGGATTGCTTGGCTCGGCTAGTGAAAAGCCTAGCCGAGATGAAACAGAATCTTAACGAACTCACTGCCGCCAAAACTCCCATTCCAGCATAGGTTGAAGTAAAACCTAATAATTTCAGGAAGAAAGAGTAGGTAGTTTGTGATGTTTTATCTGATCTAACAGAACCAGATGTGTATGATTTGTTTTTATCTAATGTTGTCACTCTCAAGAGCAGTAGGACCCTGCAGCTGACTACCACCATGAAGGCAAAAAATAAAGATTCACCAGGGGAATCATATCAGTCAATCCAGCATCCAGGCCGGGTGAGGAAGAAGAAGATGGAGGAGAAGCACCATAAAGAAAAGGCCAAAAAATCAGCAAAATCAAAAATCTAAAAAGAAAGCAGTAGTAGCAACAGCTACAGCACCACCGTGCTAATCATTGTAGAGACCACACCTGCATCCACCCCGATGCCAACCAATGGAGCCCCGCTTGCAGATTTAGATGCCTGCCTTTCTTGGATGACCCAACTCATTTCAGTCATCCATTTGTATAGCCTGATGTCGGCACATATTTAGATGTAAATAAGAATACTATTTCTACTGTTGATTTTGATTCTGTAAATATTTTGTTTTCCGGATGCTTTGAGAAAATCCAAAAAAAAAATTGAAAATGCCATGTCTGACTAGATGTGGTCGAAATTATTCAGAATCTTGTTCTTGAAATGCCCTTTCTCAAAGCCATCAAGTACATGCCTAACATCAAGAAAGGGTTGAAAGAAGCATGTACTTTGAAAAGACAGTCGTGTCATGCTAGAGAAAGAAATGTGAAGCATATTCTGACCATAGATACAGTAAACGCAATCAGTAATCTCTCGACCAAAAAGAAGGATATGGGATCTCCTTTAGTCAGAAGCTAGATGTTCGATCAGGATTTCGACCAAACTTTACTTGATAGTGGATACTCAATCAACCTGGTGCCCACTTCACTACTCAAAGAGTTTGGGTTGGGACTGCTAAAGTCTACTAGAATGATTCTACAGTTCACAGATACATCCATCAATCTGCCCCAAGGAATTTCGGAGGATGTCCTCATTACCATTCAGGGAATTCAGTTCCTAGTGGACTTCATCATACTAGACATGGACTCCTCAGCTCTTCTTCCTCATACTTCGCTAATCCTTATATGGTCATTCCTCCGAATAGCCAAAGCAGTAGTGGACTATGGCACCGAGAAGATCACCTTCCGTTCCAGCATTGACAAGGTTCCTATTGAGATGATCCAAGTGCTGAAACCTTCAGCATCCGCATTAGATGAGAGTGAGCTAGCAGAGCTGTGAATAGAAGACTGCGACTTTCTTGCTGAAATCCGCGATACAAATCTATTCAAGGATGATATTGAAACCCACGAGTTCCTATTCACACAAAAACTAGTAGATAGCATAGTCGAGTTCCCAGATGTCCTTGATGAGGAGATTTTCACTGAGTTGCCTGATGATTACATCAATGTCCACCTATCCTTGGCAGATCAGGAGGAAATCATCAAAAATTTGTGAACAAGATCCTGTGATAGAAGAATTCTATGTGACATTGAATATAGAGCCATCAATACCAATGGTGGACAGCATTCAATTGAAAGATATGACACCATCACCCTGCATAGTAGCTGAAGTCACCACAGAGCTGAATCAGACCCTGCCTTAGTTTAAGCAACTTCCAGCAAGTATGAAATACGCCTTCCTTGTGGGCGCTTAGAATATGTTCCCCATGATTATATTTACAATTGATAGGGGAGCAAGAATCTCATCTGTTCGAGGTTTTAGAAAGAAATTGCAAGGCCATATGATGGAAAATTTCAGATCTCCATGGGATAAACCCCTCGCATCACATATACCTTGAAGAGGAGAGCAAGCCTTCCCGAGAATTTCAGCATAGATTGAATCCAAATCTCCAGGAGGTCATGATGAATGAAATAACTAAATGATGTGATGTGAGATTCATATATCCCATCTCCAAATCGAAATGGGAGAGCCCCTTTCAAGTGGTGCCAAAGAAATCAGGGATCACCATGGTCAAGAATGATAAAGGAGAGGAGATCACAACCAGAGTAACAACATCTTTGTGCATTTGTGTGGACTAAAGATGCTTGAATTTAGCGAACAAGAAGGACCATTTCCCGCTCCCTTCATCTACCAGATCATTGAGCTATTGGTTGCGAAGGAATACTTCTATTTCTTGGACAGTTACTTTGGTTACAACCAAGTTGCCTTTTCCCCAGAACAAGAGAAAATGACCTTCACCAATCCGTTTGGGACTTATGCCTTCCGCAGAATGTTGTTTGGGTTGTGCAATGCTCCAGCAACATTTCAGAGATGCATGTAGGTCCTAATCACAGATATGGTTGGAAGTTTTCTTGAGGTTTTCATGGATGACTTCTCAGTCTATAGAGACAGCTTCGATCAGTGCCTATCTTATCTAGACCGAGTTCTAAAGAGATGCTGTGAAGTTAACCGTGTGCTCTCGTGGGAGAAGAGTCATTTTATGGTGACTGTGGGTATTGTGCTAGGCCATGTCATATCAAAACGTGGCATTGAGGTAGACCCTGCAAAGGTGGATGTCATTTGAAAACTCGAGCCACCTATAAATATGAAGGAAGTCAGATCATTCATAGGGCATGTTGGTTTCTACTGACGATTCATCAAAGATTTTGGTAAAATTGCCCGACTGTTGATTGAGCTACTGGGCAAGGAGAAAGATTTTATCGTTGATGACAGAGTCCTCCAAAAATTCAATCAGCTGAAAGAACTGATCGATCACACAGGCCCCTATCCTTCAACCGCTAGATTGGTCTCTCATGTTTGATATCATGATATATGCATTAGATTATGCCATTGGAGCGTCCTAGGATAGTAAAGAGATAATCTACCATTTGCAATTCACTATGTTAGCATGACTCTAGATGAAACTCAGAAAAACTACACTATCATTGAAAAGAGCTACTAGCAATCATCTTCTCCCTAGAGAAATTCGGATCCTACCTTCTTGGATCCAAAGTTATAGTTTATACAGACCACTCTTCCATCAAGTACTTACAGGCCAAGAAGGATGCCAAGCCGAGACTTATCAGATGGATCCTTCTGGTCTAGGAATTCGATCTCGAAATCGGTGACAAACCCGAAGTTAAAAATGTGGTGGCAAATCAGTTGTCAAGATTACCAAAGACGGATACTCCTGAGCAGAGCTTGTTGCCGATTACAGAAACATTCCCAGATGAAGCAATTTTGTCGATCACATTGCTCCCCTAGTTCGTCGATATTGTGGAATATCTTGTATTCAAGAGAACTATGCAATATTGGCCAAAGCTGAAAGTCGATAAATTTTTATCGGATATTCATTTCTATCAGTGGGAGGATCCATATATCTTTCGAGAGGGGGCAGATTTCATATGGAGGAGGTGCATTCCTCATGAGAAAGTCAAAAGTGTCCTTGAGCATTGCCATACCATAGAATCAGGAGGACACCACTCTGGGATAAGAAAGACAGCAAAAGTTCTACAATGAAGTCGTCAGTGGTCGACCCTATTCAAAGGCACATAAGACTTTGTCAAACATTGCATTGATTGTCATAGACTGGGCGACACTATTGGAATGAGAGGCACAATTCCCCTAAAATACATTCAGATCTCATACGTGTTTGACGCGTGGGGCATTAACTTCATGGGCTCGTTCCCCAACAGATAGGGTTTTGAATATATTCTGCTTGTTGTCGACTATGTGAGCCGTTGGGTGGAGGCTATCCAAACCCGAGCCACCGACAGTCGCATCGTCTATAAGTTGTGAAAGAGAATATTGTTGCAAGGTTCGGGATCCCCAAAATTCTTATATCAAATGGGGGTATCCATTTCATTAATAGAGAGGTAAAGAAGCTGACATTGGAATTCTGTATTGAACATCGCGTCACCTCTCCGTACTACCCACAATGCAATAACATGGTCGAATGTTAAAATCGGGAGATAAAGACAATTTTGCATAAACTTGTACAGCCCAATAGGAAGAATTGATCACAATTCCTTGATTCTGTTCTTTGGTCTTATCGGACTGCCAACAAGTTACCATTAGGAATGTCTCTCTACCGCATGATGTACGGCAAGCCATGCCATCTGCTTGTAGAACTCATTCATAAATCTTTATGGGAAATCAAAGTTTGTAATTTAGATTCCTGGAAGGTCGGAAAGATTAAAATGTTGGATCTGAATCGACTTCTCGAATTCTATGAGTACGCATACGAAAACAGCTTAATGTATAAGGATAAGTTCAAGAAGTGGTACGACAAGCATATATGTCGCAAGACTTTTGAACCAGGTCTGAATGTTTGATTATTTGATGCAATTCTCAAACTAATCCTGGGGATGTTGAAGAGCAAATGGACTGGGCCTTTTATAGCAAAGAATGTGTGTGACAACGAAAGCATAGTGATATCTGGACTGCCAACTGACGCACAACCTTTTGTGATAAATAGAAAGTGTCTTAAACCTTATCTCGAGCATGATACATTTATGTCCATGGTAGATTCATTACATGTGGTCTACGATGAAGAAATTCATGCTGCAACATCAGCAGAATCAGACGAGGCACAAAAAAATATTTTTGACTAGTTAATCTTTTTCTTATTTTCTTCTTATCTTCTTTTCATTTTCATTCTTCAAATTCTCTCTTCCGTGTTGCCCTCACCACATTCATCTATGTTATACTTAGGACATGCTAAGTATAGGGGGTGAGCGCCCTCGGGTTATTCATTCTTAGGTCCCTCACATGTCTCCTCAACTCTTGACTTTCTATATATACTTAGGGATATTTTATCCTAAGTATAGGGGGAGACAGGCCAAGCCGATGATTCATTTATTTGTTCCCACCCTCGACCCTCCCTGCATGTAGAATATAGTCTATTGTACTGAGGATTAATTGGTCCTAAGCATATGGGGATGGCACCTTCTTATTCTTTATTGAGTCATTGTAATATAGACTTTTCTATACTTAGTACGAGTTATGTCTTCCTTTTCTCTTCGATCTATGAGGACATAACTCAAGCTAAGTATAGGGGGTCAATATATACTTGGTATATAATTTAGATATAACTCGTACTTTCGTATCTTCAATAAGTATGGCTAAAATCTATTTAATTAAGTGTAAAAAAATATACTTGTATAAAATATACATTAAAATTCTGTGTATATACTTATTAAGAAATCATGTTAAAAATGTTTTGCAAAATGTTTGAAAAGTGGTTGCAAAATCTTTCCAAAAAATCTTTTGAAAACTATTTAGAAAATAGTATGTAAAATGTTTTCAATCTTTGTAAAAAATATATTGTTTGTAAAATTTCCTTTTCTTTGTGTGAATAAAATGTTTTGAAAATCTACTTGCCAATGATTTTGAAAATGATTGCAAAACTATTTTGAAAAATCTATGCATATTATTTGAAAACTTTTTGCAAGATGGTTTTCAAATTTTGTAAACGTTTCTAAAAAAATAATTGTCAAATTAGTTTGCAAAATAAAGTTTTCAAAATGTTTGTAAAATCTTTTCAAATTATTTTGAGAACTATGTATATAATTCAGGCAAAATAAATTCCTTTCTAAACATTGTATATACAAACCAGTAAATTCATAAAAACTAACTCTTGTAAATAATAAGATGTACTCTGATGATTACATATTATGCAGGTATAATACCATACAAATTACATGAAGAATCCCATTAATATCTGACACATACACCTCAATACCACTTAATCCAGATATTATTTATTCTACAAATACAATGGGAAAACCACCTCTAAAAAGCACAATTAATTAATATCATATTCCAAGCATTCAATTAATCATTAAATACTTTATGTATCCAAACAAAAATTGCATGGTCATTAAATAAAAATCACTTTCAAACCACATGCATTTATCCATCCAATTTGGTTTACACATTCCCTTAACATTTTATCTTGGAAAGAAAAGAGGAGAATATGTTGTGAAATTTTTCCAATCCATGCATCCCATAAATGGCCTCTTCCTTCCCCATGCATGGAGCCCCCAACACACACCCCTTCCCATGTAATACACACTCTCTTTATTTTTCTCTCTCTTGCCCATGCAACTTCCCCATTGTTGACTGAGGAATTTTGAAGATTGGGTATATTATGAATTTTGAAGATCGGGTATATTAGTGATACGTCGTTGCTTTCCCCAAAAAATCTGTGACAAACAAACATTTTTTTTGCTACTTATTAATCGGTATAGCGAACAGGGTCGAACTCAGGGAGGCTACAAATCTTGAGGGTTATTCAATTAATTGAAAATGAATTAAGAGAAAAACAAGAATCTCAAAGGTCAGCTATCCTTGATTTTTGTGATTTTTTAACTTTTTAATTTTTTTAATAATAATTTATTTCTAATTTTTTTATTTTCTGATTTTCAAATTTTTAGTGATTTTGATTTTGCAATTTTTTAATTTTCAAAAATAACACTAAGCAATATTCACAAGATCAAAAAGACACACACCAACTCTTTTTGTAATTTTTCAATTTATCACAAATGCTCAGAAAAATTTAGAGAAAATATTTTCAGGTTTTAAAAGTTTTGAAATATTTTTGAGAATTTTTGTGAAATTTTAGGATGTTTTTCTATTTTTTAAAAATCAAACAGTGAGAAAATGTGAAAATGTGCACAGCCTAGAGTAATTTGCAACTTAAAAATATTTTAATTACCCAAAACTCCTGACAATTATTTTTATAACAAAATAGAAGAAGTTATCTACAAACAGAAACTGAAATCCCAATTTTTGGATTTTTGTAGTATTTTCTTTGATTTTTATAAGAATTTTAGTATTTTCAGTTTTTTTGGTTTTATAAAGAATTAATGCGTGAAATCTGACACAAATTAGAAGACAATGAAATAAAACTACCCTAATTTTTTGGAATTTTCGGAGTTATTTTCGATTTTTATGAATTTTTGAATTTCAAACAGGGAAAATGACATGTTTTTTCTTTTCGAATTTAGTAATTGAAATCAAAATGCAATCAAAAATTTATGATAAAAAGATAATTACATCAGGAGCCTAGCATAATTTTCTCAAAATTTTTGTACTAATAAAAACATTTATTTCAATAGAAGAATCAAGCAAGTCGATGTCTAAACAATAGGGACTGAAATGTAAATAGTTTAGATTCTTGCATTAAATAAATAATAAAAATAAACAGAGTGGAGAATGTGCAAATTACCCGCAGTATGCGTGCTATGCACATGACAGGTTGGACAGCAAGGATGCTTTTGCAGTTTGTAAAACTTCCAAGGCGCTTACTGCAAATTTTCCAAAAAAAATTTATTGAAACCCTAGCAATGGTTCTTGTTCTCTTTGTTTCTTCAATCACAAGGAAAGGGGGCAACCGCCGCCCAACCCTCCTTCTTCCATGCGTGAGATCGACAGAGGGGGCGACGCGGGATGCCTAGCGGACTGGAGCGGACGGCGGCCCATGCGCGGAGGCGCGAGCGACGCCTGGACGGGAGGTCGGTGCGGATAGGAGGGGGCAGCACGGGACGCCGAGCGCCACTGGCACGGTGGAGCACTCGGGTGGCAGCGCAACGCCTACCCCGCGGCGGAGGTGTGTCGGATGAGACCCATCGGGAGCGGGGCAGCGTGAGTATGGTGCTGGAGCGGCACGGTTCTGCGTGCAGGCCGCGCGATGGAGGTCGGTGGAGGAGCAGACGAAGGGGGGTGTTGGGCCGGCATGGGGAATGGGCGGCACTGCCGCCTCTGGTGGCCGAGGGTGATGTCGATGGAGGGGCTGCGGAGTGGCACGGCCGCCTGGCTAGTCAGCGGATCGGCCCGCGCTCGGCGAGATGGAGGATGGCAGATGCTATTTTTTATTTTTTTTTTTTGTAAATATAAATAGGAATGAATAAATAAAAATTGTTTTTTTATTTTTTTAAAAAGAAAATGTAAACAGAAATTTTTTTATTTTTTTGTTTTTTTATTTTTTAAATTATCCTACAAAATAAATGTGAGATATAAAAAGAAAACACATGGTTTTTTTAATATTATTTTATTTATTTACAAATAGAAAAAAAATGAACGAGGATCCGGCGGAAATGAGAGATTCAAATCCGATCTCCGACCACCGTACGCGACCGAAGTTGAGAGATCATGGACGATAGAAATAGAATGCGGGGAGATCAAGAACATGAAATGAAAAATCGAATCGAAGCGGATCAAAATTGTGATGAACTTTTTTTGTTTTTATTAAGATCTAGAGAAATAAAATGACGATAGAATTAAAATGCGACGAAATAAACTACGATTAACCTAGATAAAAATAAGAAAAATGTGGATCTCACCTTAGGAGCGGATATGGTCTGTGATCGCCTTGACAAGGCCGACTCGCTGTCATCGGACGGCTTGGAGACTAGGCAACCTTCTCGACGAAATTTTTCTCTCGGAGATCGGGCTCCTCTCTCTGAAGATTGATCAAGCTGGAATGAGGGAGAAGGAGTCATATAAATAGAAAAGATAGAGATAAAATTTAAATTTTTGAATTTTTGAATTTTTTTGGTGGAAGAGACAAGAAAGGTGAAATTTGAAATGGGATAAAGATAAAAAGAGATAAAACTATTTTAAAAAATTATCTAATTTTTTTAAATTTCCTCACTTTTTTTATTTGAATAAAAAATGTTATTGTTTTATTTTTTATGGTTGTTAATTAAAAATAGCAACTATATACATATACAATATACATATATGACATTATATACAAGGGTAATTGAGGAAATTAGCTTTTTTGTTATAAGAATTTTAATTTTTTTTATTTTTTAAAATAATTAATAAGAATACTTTACAAATATATACAAATACAATATTTACAACATACATGGGAAAATTACACAAACCACCCCGAAAAACCAACTTTTTACTCGTAATTCTAAAAATTATGAAATCACAGTCATTTTAAAAATAATTTAATTTAGAGTCCAATGTAAGTGAGATTGGTTCAATTTGAGTTCATATGGAGCCGGAATTAGTCTTTCAATTAGTGCTTAGTGGCTTTCCCCAAGTGTGGTTACTTTTATTTTGTACATGATTTGAATGTGCAATTATTTTTATTAATTAGAACACATTTTTATTTACAACTTTGGTTCTTAAAGTTATTTGATTTGAGGTCAATTAATGCACAAATAAATTAGTGTCAGTTTTATACAGATATACACAAAACACAATTTTTTTGGTTTTTCTAATTGAGGATCCTATCTTCCCCTACTTTATTCTGGGTCGATCCGGTCAAGTTTTGACCTTCTCTCGGGGTTTGGGTCAGCCTGTTTATAGTCTTCCTTTTTTTATTTTCTTTTCTTGATTTTTACTTTCTTTCTTTATTTATTTATTTTAGGTTAAGAAGTGTACAATATTTACACACACATGCAAGTTAGTGAGAATATGGAGTTAGTGTTATATGCGGGTGTTTTATAAGGGCTTTTAAGCTAAAATAAATTAATAAAGATGACGAATCACAGATTCATCATCCTTCTATGCTTTACCTTTGCTAGTCCCTTAGCAAACACTTATTTGAATGAATAAGTGAAGAAAAGGAAAAAGAAAGGGAAAATAAAGAAAGTAGGACAATATTGAGTATTAAACTTATCTTCATAAAATTGTAGTTTGGAGCTCTGTCGAACCTTTGGATTATTAGTGTGTCGGAACTTCTGTAAGACTCAGAATTTTAAAATCGACACCCTTCAAGTTCTACACATCATTGTCATAGTTTCGGCTCAGAAGTCATCTTAGATCAATCCTCTTCCCAAAGCACACCCTATGAACATTGAACAATTGACTCATGTGTGTGAAAGGTTTTAGCTCTTCCCATCCAGAATGCCGGACTATCATGCAAATCCCCTCTCCAGTAACTCATCCTCGGGGAGTCAGGTATTTCCTTCTAAGGTCTGTCGCGCTGTGTTCACAATCGAATTGGGGGAGAAGTTAGAAGAAGGAGAAAACAACTGGAGGGTGGCCACTGTAGTCACCTCTCCTTGTGAAGCTGGCCAGTGTAGCCGAGTCTCCACCAAGATCTGCAGGTTTTCTTGAAGCTTGGACCTTTTTGGTCAGATATTTATTTGGTAGTGGCTTCTTTGTATTTGGATTTTTGGTGGTTTTACTTGGATCTTGTTGTGCCCCTACAGATATAGAATCTTTTAGTTTTCGTACATTTTTTAGGGTCTTAGAAAAAATTGTGCCCAATCGTCCATCCCTTTTCCGAAGCTTTATTTCAACCCATACTCCGGTCTTCATATTTCCACGCTAACAGAAAAGAAACTCACACAGTCTTCCAACATCCCGTCTGAGTTGAGCTAAGTGCATAGTGCGAGAGTACGAATTAATTCCCTATTCCAGAGTTGTACCCAGAATGAAGAGACCAGGTTAGACACTAAGAGTCAAATGCTGCACATTGTCATGTGGAACTCAAAGAATTAAGTCAAAGACCTGAAGCTTCTAAAATCCTATTTCTCGGTGAAGTTCCTCCGATCATTAGTTGGATTAAGGTCCAACTAAGCTCCATTCTTTAATTTTATACCAGACATAGTTTAAATGTCAATACTATCCTGAAAAATGCACATGTAAATGCAAGAAAAAATGAACAATGCAAAGAGATTTTTTTTAAAAGAAATGATGCACATGTGAAAAGAACATTGTTTTTAAAAACAATTTTCTAATTTTGAACTTTTTATGGATTTTTGGAGGGAAATGCAGATGTAAAAGAAGGGGTTTTTTTAAGAAAGAAAAAAGGTTAATAAAAAATGTACAAGATTTTTTTTCTTTTTTTGTGTGTTTTTTGTTTTATTATTATTATTTTTCTTTGTTTTTGTTTTGTGTTTTTGTTTTGTTTTGTTTTGTTTTTGTTTTTTGGTTTTTTTCTTCTTTTTTTTGTTTTGTTTTTTTACACACGTGGATTTTACAACATTATACACATAACCCCCCAAACAAACGTATTTAAAAGTACGAGTTATGTCTAAAGTATATATACAATATATACGACACCCCCTTATACTTAGCTCGAACTATGTCCTCATAGTGATCAGAGAGCAAAAAAGGAAGACATAACTCGTGCTTAGTATAGAAAATTGAAAAGACTCCTATGCTACAACGGATCAAAGAAAAAGATAAAAAGAAGAGAAGTTGATGATCCCCCCCATACTTAGGATGAAGTAATCCTAAGTATAGTAGAGTGTACAAAAGGGGGAAATCGATGAAGAGAATGTACAGACTCAAAAATAAAAAAAATGATATGAACAACATCACCCCCCCATACTTAGGGTAGAGTATCCCTAAGTATAGGCAACAACAAGAGTGATGAACAAGACGAATATTAACAAAACAAATCATTCACCCCCCCCCCCATACTTAAGATAAAGCACATCTTAAGTATAGCATATATACACACACGGAAAAGGGGTGAGTGATAAAATGGGAGAAGAAAGAGTGAAACAAAAGGATATACAAGAGGAGTGGATGTACAAAGGTCAAGAAGTTCGAAAGTGAACCTTCTTGCGGGAACTCTGAGGTATGGATTTGACAAGGTGTAAGTCGATATTAGGATCATCATTAGACATAAACTGAGTAGGATCGACCAAGAATGTATCCTCAGCAGTTTCGGATTGTGCGGGCCTAAACCGGTTTTTGGAAATAGTGTAGTCATGTCCTGCCTGGGAAGTCTCACAAACATCAAAGTAAAATGGCTTGAAATCGTTATTAGAAAAAGTAGGATCAATTTCAACCTGGAGAGCCTCTACCAGATCATCATCTTTATCAAAAGGCCCAAATTCCTTTATAAAAGTAATTAAATCAAATTTGGCATGATTGGTCTCATCTGAATCAGGGTGAATAAGAACGGACTCATCAGTGGAAGTAGTCGAATCATGTCCGTCCTGTCTAGTCTCAGATTCTGCCTTCCGCTCTAAGGTGTCTATCGTGTAAATTTTGTGGATGTCATCAGTACATTTCCACATACCATAAGGGGGAAACTCCAAGGTTTATGCTTTTCGAGTCTTCCTCCTCAAAGAGGAATTCCTAGATTTCATTATCATCTAGCATATAACAATAATCTTTGATATTATCATCGAGGTCAAATTCCTTGGAGTTGTATAACACGGGCAAGCTCTCATGGGATGTAGGTCTCTGGTCAGTAGTAGGTGTAGAGATCAACACATCGCTCCCTACATCAGAACGGAAGTGAATCTCTCCTGAACCATAATCAATAACGCCTCCCGCAGAGGCGAGGAAAGGTCGTCCCAGGATGATTGGAGGGTGTTCCACAGGGGAGGAGGTCTCCATGGCATTACAACAAAATCAGAAGTGAAGTTCATGCCCTGAATGAGAATGACAGCATTTTCTAGAATACCCTTCAACCTCTTTATAGATCCATCAGCAAATTGAACTATCATCCTGGTTTTCTTGAGAGGCCCAAGATGAAGAGATTGTACCATAGAGAAGGGTATTATATTGATTGAAGAACCGCCGTCAAGGAGAGTGTTGTCACAAGAATAGTCAGATATGGAGCAACTCACAAGAGGTGTGGCAGTGTTCCCTTTCTTAAAATATGTAAGGTGAGAGATGGCGTAGGAAGTCGCCATCGTCAAGATGTGACGCTCAGATTTTCTCCTTCTCTTTCTCTTCTTGTGTTGAGGAGTAGATAAATCTGTCATGGCATGTTGAAGTGGATCTTTAATGATGTCATGAAGGGTGGCTACCACTTCAGGTTCGGTTAACATTTTTTGAATTTTTGGACCTCATCCATACAAGGGAGGAGGTCGGAATCAGCATTTACATGAGGATTGCCAAGAGCAGTCTGTATAATGGAATCCTCGGGATCAAGGTTGGGACATGATGTGAATAGATGTGAGTAAATGATCGGCCATTTGGGTCCTCTCCTCACAAAATGAATCAATAATATGTCTTCCAGAATCTTTTTGGAATTTAAATTTTTCTCATTTTTTTATATTTTGGGCTATTGCAAGCTCTCATGATTATCCTCAAGTGAATCCATATCCTCAAATAGTGGAGCAGCGTTGTGGCTCGTATTTATGTTAAATAGATTTTTAATCCTTGAATTCATATGCTTCATCATCTGGTTCAGTGTCTCAAGTGTGAAAATCATGAAAGGTGACTCCAAAATCCTAGGATCGGGTGGGTTGAATGAGGTTCGGTGAAAATCAAAGTCCTCTGATTCCTGAAATAATGGGTTAGGCGGATATGCACAAAAATCAAGAGGAAAGTCCTCCTGGAAAAAGGAAGGTGGATCGTCTGGAGAGTACGAGGTATCCGCAAAGATCGGATTAAAATAACTCCAGTCGGCCATCTCCGAAACAAAAGGCGGGATCGAGAGAGTACGAGTGGTCAAGTTAAAAGATATGGAGAAAAAGGCGTAAATGCACAGAAGGATCGAGTATGCACACAAGCAATCAAACACAATACAAACCCCAGTTCACCAACTCAATTCAATGTGAAGACCGTGAAGGTTCGGTCAATTATCTTATCAATTTTAGAGTTTGATGACAATACAATCTATCAGAGCGGTTAAAGCGAGCTGTTAGGAACCCAATGCTCTCAGGAGACTGTCCCAATCCCAAAGTTAAATCTTTCCCAGCCAGTATGAATTGCGGACCGTTTACCAGCTACCCGATCAATTCAATCTGTTAAGGACGTCACGGGCCACTTTACCGATTACCAGAGAGATCCTCACTGGAGAACGACTAACCCAAGATAGTAGTCTGAAAAGAGTTCGGGCGTTACTCTATCCTAGTGTGTGGGTCACTCTCTCACTCAATCAAACCAAACTATGAGGGGGTTACTCTCCCCAAAACAATGATTTTTCCTTGTGTTTATTTTAGGGTCGAGTTTTCTTTAGCAGTCCCGTATTTAGCAGTTGTCACTTGGTTAAAATATTTTCAAAGAATCGCCTACCGAGTGTCCAATTTCCTTTTTAACTTATGTGAGTGAAAACAAGGAAGGAGATCGGAAATGCCAATGCGAGATTAAAAGCAATGATGTATGCAGGGGTTAGAGATGCGTACCTTGTCGCCAGCACTCTACATGCAAGTGATCCGCGCAGAAAAGAAATAAACTATCATATATGATGCAAGTGAACCGTCCTAGATGATGGCTTCTATTAACGGGCAAGAACAAGTTAATTTGACTAAGTCCAAATTACGCTCTACTCTATAGGCACAAAAATTTCTTGTTTAGGGTGTTTGGACCTAATTAATTGCCTGGCTCAAGCAAATTAATTAAAGCAATCAAAAGGTAGCTCATGAAATCCGCGAGAAACAAAGAAAAATAAGGCGGTGAAAATAAAACCGGTGAGGTCCCCCAAGTGCACCGGCACTTGGCGAAACAGACCCTGCAACAAATGAATGTCCGTTTACAAGAGTTCAAACGCTGGAAAAGAAACTCTCTCTCTCTCTCTCTTTTTAATTTTTTTTACATCTCCTTCACTTCTTCTTCTCCTCTTCTCACGCTATCATGCGGCTTGGTGAAGAATCAAGCTGCCTCCACATCGCTTGGGTGCTTCGGCTCTCTGAGGATCGCCTCCTTCGCTTCGCGGGCCCTCGCAAGAAAAAGAAAAGAGAGTGTGTAAGAAATACAATTATCAAATATGAGAAAGAGAAAAAATAAATCAAATGTAGTGATATGAACAATGAAGTGAATGGCAAAAATGTAAACAGATATTTACAACCAAGAATAGCAGGTCAAAAGAGAAACCTAACTACCCTCGTCGTTCGATCCCCGGCAACGACGCCATTTTGTTGACTCAAGAATTTTGAAGATCGGATAAATTAGTGATACGTCGTTGCTATCCCCAAAAAATCCGTGACAAACAAACAATTTTTTTTGCAACTTATTAACCTTTATAGCGGACAGGGTCGAACTCAGGGAGGCTACAAATCCCGAGGGTTATTCATATAATCGAAAATCAATTAAGAGAAAAACATGAATCTCAAAGGTCAACTATCCTTGGTTTTTGTGATTTTTTTATCTTTTTAATTTTTTTAATAATAATTTTTTTCCAATTTTTTTATTTTCTGATTTTTAAATTTTTAGTGATTTTGATTTTGCAATTTTTTTATTTTCAAAAATAACAATAAGCAATATTCACAAGATCAAAAATACGCACACCAACTATTTTTGTATTTTTTTTCAATTTATCAAAAATGCTCAGAAAAATCTAAAGAAAATATTTTTAGGTTTTAAAGGTTTTGAAATATTTTTGAGAATCTTTGTGGAATTTTCAGATGTTTTCCTATTTCTTAAAAAATCAAATAGTGAGAAAATGCGAAAATGTGCACAGCCTGGAGTATTTTGCCACTTAAAAACATTTTAATGCCCAAAACTCCTGACAATTATTTTTATAACAAAATAGAAGAAATTATCTACAAACAATAACTAAAATCACAATTTTTGGATTTTTTGTAGAATTTTTTGTGATTTTTATAAGATTTTTAGTATTTTTCAATTTTTTTTGGTTTTATAAAGGATTAATGCGTGAAATCTACAAGCAAATTAAAAGACAATGAAATAAAACTACCCTAATATTTTTGGAATTTTCGGAATTATTTTCAAATTTTTATGAATTTTTGAATTTCAAATAGGGGAAAATGACATGTTTTTTATTTCTTAATAATAATAAATGAAATCAAAATGCAATCAAAAATTTATGATAAAAAGATAATCACATCAGGAGCCTAACATAATTTTCTAAAAATTTTTAAACTAATAAAAACATTTATTTCAATAGAAGAATCATGCAAGTCAATGTCTGAACAATAGGGACTGAAATGTAAATAGTTTAGGTTATTGCATTAAATAATAATAAAAATAAACAAAGTGGAGAATGTGCAAATTACCCATAGTATGTGTGCTATGCATGTGACGGGATGGAGAGCAGGGATGCTTTTGCAATTTGTAAAACTTCCAAGGTGCTTACTGCAAATTTTCCAAATTTTTTATTGAAACCCTAGCAATGGTTCATGTTCTCTTCTTTTCTTCAATCACAAGGAAAGGGGCAGCTGCCACCCAACCCTCCTTCCACGCGTGAGATCAGCGGAGGGGGCAGCGCGGGATGCCGAGCGGACTGGAGCGGACGGCGGCCCGCGCACGGAGGTGCGAGCGGCACCTGTACGGGAGGCCGGTCTGTACAGGAGGGGTCGGCATGGGATGCTGAGCGCCGCTGGCATGGTGGAGCGCTCGAGCGGCAGCGCAACACCTGCCCTGCGGCAAAGGTGCGTCGGATGAGACCCACCGGGAGCCGGGCCGAGTGAGTATGGTGCTGGAATGGCACGATTCCGCGCGCGGGCCGCGGGACGGAGGTCCGTAGAGGCGCAGGCGAAGGGGGGCGCTGGGCCGACGCGGGGCACGGGCGGCACTGCCGCCTTTGATGGCCGAGGGTGATGTCGACGGAGGGGCTGTGTGGCGGCGCGGCTGCCTGGCTGGTCGGCGGAGCGGCCCACGCGCTCGGCGAGATGGAGGATGGTGGTGCTATTTTTTATTTTTTTGTAAATGTAAACAGGAATGAATAAATAAAAATGTTTTTTATTTTTTAAAAAAGGAAATGTAAACAGAAAATTTTTTATTTTTTTATTTTTTAAAATTATCCTGCAAAATAAATGTGAGATATGAAAAGAAAACACATGGTTTTTTTATTATTATTTTATTTATTTACAAATAGAAATAAATGAACGAGGATCCGATGGAAAAGAGAGATTCGAATCCGATCTCCGGCCACCATATGCGACCGGAGTTGAGAGATCGTGGACGATAGAAATAGAATGCAGGGAGATCAAGAACGTGAAATGAAAAATCGAATGAAGCGGATCAAAATCGTGATGAACTTCAAAGCATTTTTGTTTAAGTCGAATATGAAAGAAACAATTCTCATTTTGCAACCTCTCTTGCATTTGATTTGGTTTAAGTTGAACTGGAAATAATTTTTTATTTTGTAAGATCTCTCTTTTCAAGTCTAAGTTTTCTTTAAATATATGCATTGCAAGTCTTATATCTCATTATTCTTCTTGAAACATTGCATGTGTCATCTCATTTCCTCCATCTTAATTTACGATTCAACTCTTGTTTTCTTATTTAGTTGCACTCATACCCTCTTTCATTTATTTCAAGTTCTAACAAATATTTTCACCGTAGATTACATTTTACTGTCAAAATCTCTTTAACATAATTTTTCTTTCATCGCAATAGATTAGAATTATAATCAATGCTAAAAAAGAACAAAAATTGCGAGTTTCCTTAGTCCCTGCGGATACAAACATCTACTTGTACAATACATCTCAAATATTTTCATCATGCTTGTAGTTGTAATATTATTTGTTTGATTGCGGTTTTTCGTGGAACAACAACGACGTGGTAAAACCAACTTTTTAAACCGCGTAAAATCGCTCCAATATTTTGGCACCATTGTCGGAGACTAGGCAAAATTTGCAATTTTTTCTTCATTCCTAGCTTATTTTCGATATTCTAATCCATGCAATTTTTTATTTCAGGTACTTGAACTCCAAAAAATAAAAAAATGAAGATCCACGCATTTTTTTAGCAAACTTATAATTTGCTTTAGGGAAAAGGGAGCCTACCATTAGGGGTGTAGGTAACTACCTACACTCGGCTTATTTTTTTCATTATTTTTTGATTGTTTTGAAATGAAACCTTGGGGGAATTAGATCAGTATATATCACCATGATGTCATTCAAAATTCAACTTAATTCGAGACTCCTATCATCTCCATCAAGACTACCAAATTTCAACGGTCTCAGAATTGCTGAAATTGAACCTTTCTAGATGAACGTGTTAGGAATGTTTGTTTTGCTTGAAATTTTAAACACATATTTCCCTCTATATATTAACCAAATCCCCCAAAGGTTTTCATCAAAAAAATCCCAAAAAATCGTGAAAAAAGAGGTCGGGGTGTAGGTAGTTACCTATACCACTGGGTGTAGACTCCCAGCTCCCTTTGTTTTAAGTAGAAAAATTTTGTAATCTTAATTCCTCCCTCCTTCTCAGAAAAGCTCGCCATCAGCAGGACAAAACATTACGGATTTAGCGCCAGAAGTGCAGGCACTGTGAGTCTCCTTTCTCACTTAGGCATTTTAAGATTTATACTTCTTTCATTTGCTTGCGCATCAAATTAAACTGAAAAAAATTAAAAAAAATAGTTCTTGATTGCATCATCTCCGTAGTCTTCTCCCTCTGTGACAATCTAATTCAAAGACCACCAAATTGTGTTTTGATCATATAAAAAGATCAGCTTGAAAGATCACTGTAGTGATCCGAGCGAAAGTGGATAAAATTGAATGCTTGTTTGATCGCACGTGGTGATTGACACAAACTCACAACCACATAGAACCCTAGTATAGAGACAAAAATCCTTGGTGCTACGTGGGATTGCAGAGAGAAATCGTAACTCCTCGACGTGTTGGGCACAGGTTCTTGTGGGAAGAACAGATCATTGATCTATGTACCGCACCCTGGATCCCCCAGCCAGATTAGGACATCGATTTCTCACAATCTTCCACAGCCACCTCTTCATTAAGGACTCTTAATTCTCTAATAACATTTGTTAAATCACTAAATTAAAATCAAAAAGATAACCACTTCCGCAGCAATTTTTGTGTGAGTTGGTGAATCAACAACTTGTATGGTGTTTGTGTTGTGTATGTTAGGTCGTAGGTCTCTGAAAAATCCATTGCAACAACCCTTAGATTACAATCCGATCTATAGACCAAAATCTCACCCATCTTGTTCCAGTGAAAAATCTGAGAACACATCTGATATCGCTGATATAGGAGAAGAAAACCTCTCGAATCCCATTGACCTCATCCTTCAATAATTATAGCTTCTGAGAGAGCAAAATGCCACCATTCGCTGAGTCATAGCTCCTCTGAATAGGGGACCACCCATAAGCACACATTACAATCCAGCCCTTGAAGATCAAGTTCATTGGGTCCAGATCCCACCTGAGGTAGCAGACTTTGAAATCAAACCTGCGTCCATCTCTTTGATCTCAAAATTTTACAGAATCGAAAGTGAAGATCCTTTTCTTCATATCGAAGACTTTCGAACAACTTGTGACACAATGTGTATCCCTGAGATAGAAAGAGAGTACATCTACATGAAGGCCTTTACATTCTCTCTAAAAGAACGAGCTCAACAGTGGTTGAGGAATTATGGGGCCCCTATCACTTCATGGGATACCTTGAGAGAAGCCTTTATAAAAAAATTTATTCCTAGTAGGAAAAACCAATGCCCTGAGACGATCCATATCTTCCTTCAAAAAGAAGACCAACGAACCCATTCATGAGGCTTGGGAACGCTTCAAAGAGCTACTTAGGAAATGCCCTCATCATACAATCCCGAAGTGGAAATTAGTTCAACTATTCTATGAGGGAATAGGCACATCTTTCAAGAGAGTCATAGATGGATCATGTGATGGTAACTATATTAGCCATGACGAACACTTTGTATGGACATTATTTGAGAACATGGCTGACAACTCAGAGAACAGCTCTTCGATTGAGCAATATAGCGGCCATGTGAAACCAATACAAAGAGTCAACAAAGAGAAAAGCATCAATGAGTCGATTGAGGAAAACAATGATAAGTGGAAAACTCTATCCATGCAAATGGACCTTATGACCCAAGCCATAGGAAAATTGGCTATGAACAATGTCTCGAACAAAGTCTGTGGTGTAATTTCTAACCCCAACATTCAAGAAGTTGGCCACACCTCGTTCACCTATAATCAAAACATGACCCCTGAGACTGTGAATTGGGTATAAAGAAATCAAGGAGGGTCATATTCAAACACCCAAAATTGAGGATGGAGAGAACAATAGAATACTTGGTGGAAAGGACAATACAACAACCACTATCAGCCAAGACAACCGATAGCACCAGTGATTCAACCACCCACTACTGCTGTGAATTTTGATGCTTTGGCTCAAGGTATACAATAGCTTGCCATAGCACAACAACAGGCCACTGAAGCTCAACAACAAGCCAACTCTGAAAATGCCCGGCAATTTGCCGAGATTAGGTCTTACATCCCAGCCTTGTCACCTCAACCTCTGCTAAATCCCAACACCAACAAGGCTAACTCGTCTGGAGTACTCCAAACTCCACCACCTGCCGGGTCTTTCACCTCATCACCTAGTTTCCAAAACCAAAATCAAGGATTTTTCACACCTCCTAAGACAAACCATTCAGACCATGGGACCACACAACAAGCACCTCGGAATCAGGGGAATTTTAAAACCCCAACCCATTCAAACCAATCTGCTAATGTTGTAACTCTGAGAAACGGGAAAACCACATCTGCTTTCACCAGACCGCCTGCTTTTTAGGATCAAATAGAAATTGAAGAAGATATTGATGATGAAGAAGAACCAATTGAGACAGCCATGCTTCCTCCTTCCTCCTCAACCATAACCATCCCCTTTCCTGGAGATCTTCACTAAAGAAAGACTCGATCATCCACCATCGATCCAGAGCTAGAAAAATGGTTCTCAGACATTATCATCGAAATTCTGCTTCTGAAAGCCCTCAAACAAGTCCCAGCCTTCTCCCGTTTCTTGAAGGAAAAATGCACACCAAAGCGGAAATCAAAGGGAAAGAATAAGAAAGATGAAGAAGAGACTGAAAAGTATGTGCTTCCATGAGCCACATCAAATGTCATTTCCCAATTCCTGCCCACCAAGAAGAAAGATTCAGGGGCACCCTTAGTTAAATACACAATTGGTGACTTGACTTTCGAGCGCACTCTGTTGGATAATGGCACCTCGATTAATCTCCTCCCTACTGCTATCTTAGAGCACTTTGACTTAGGGAAACTAAAACCGCTCTCGACGATTTTACAAATGGTTGATCATTCGGTGAAGAGACCAATAGGACTTATTGAGGATGTCATAGTCACCGTTCAAGGACATCAATTTCCTGTGGATTTCGTTGTGATGGATATGGAACCCGCTAACACACTGAGTGAAACACCCGTCATTCTGGGAAGACCCTACTTAGCTACTACCAAAGCACATTTTGATTATGAGGAGGGCAAAGTAGAATTTAAAAGCAATGGCAAGATCGTCCCTGTTGATCTTGCCATACCCATTTCTGCTGACTCCGAGACCGAAGATTGTGGTTGGATAGAGAGTTTATGTTGTCCTTGACATACAAGATGACATTGCTCCTATTCATCTCTCCAAAGATCCTTTAGAGGTTAGTATGAACACCTCTAGATCCACTTATAAGGATTTCTCTCATGAAATTGCCACATACAATCTGAATCTCGCACTCGAAGCTCAACCATGCCCTCTCACCGGATAAGAAATTAATGAGCTTAATAATGCCCGGGACACACTGAACTCTGAACAGACATTGACCTCAGCCATGATCATGCCCATGATGGAGACACCTTTTGAGACCATTTCTATGATAGATTCATCAGAAGAAACTACACCTTTGACTCCACCGACAACCATTGTCGAATTGAAACCTCTCCCTCAAGATCTGAAGTATGCTTTCCTTGATGATGTACATGCTCTACCAGTCATTATCAATGCCAACTTAGATCACACTCAGGAAAGCCAACTCATGGAGGTTTTGAAAAAAATTCCCAGGCTATTGGATGGAAGATAACTGATTTGAAAGGAATAAGCCTAACATTCTGTACATACCACATATCTGGAAAATGATAGTAAACCCTCACGAGAAATGCAAAGACGGTTAAATCCCAATCTGCGAGAGGTTGTGAAGAATGAAATCTACAAGTGGTCAAGTGTGGGCATCATTTATCCTATTGTTGATAGTCCTTGGATCAGTCCACTCCAGGTTGTCCCCAAGAAAGCAAAATTAACAATTGTCCAAAATGAAAAAGGAGAGGGCATACCCACCCGAGTAGCCACATCTTGGAGAGTCTGTGTCGATTATAGGAAACTCAACAAGGCTACCCGAAATGATCATTTCCCGCTGCCATTCATTGATCAAATCATTGAGAAGCTAGCCGAAAAAGAATTCTTCTGCTTTTTGGATGGATATTCCGGTTATAACCAAGTGGTCATAGCACCAGAAGATCAAGACAAAACCACTTTCACTTGTTCCTTTGGGACTTATGCCTTTCGCCGCATGCCTTTCGGATTATGTAATGCCCCAACAACCTTTCAAAGGTGCATGATGGGAATTTTCACCGATATCATCGGCGATTTCATGGAAGTATTTATGGATGATTTCTCTATTTTTGGGGACTCTTTTGAGGAAACACTCGGATTTTTGGATAGAGTCCTACAAAAATGCATTGAAGTAAACCTGTTATCTTGAGAGAAATAACACTTCATGGTGAAGCAAGGGATTGTGATGGGACATATTGTGTCCAAGAAGGGGATGGAAGTGGATCCATCAAAAATTGAGACCATCACCCACTTAGGCCCACTCGTGAATATAAAAGGAGTTAGATCCTTCCTAGGTCACGTCGGTTTTTACCGCCTATTTATCAAGGATTTCTCGAACATTTCCCTCCCTCTCACCAAACTACTTGAAAAGGACCAAGATTTCACATTCACTGAGGAAGCATTCGAGTCCTTCAATACACTAAGAAAAATCATCACTGAAGCATCCATACTACAGCCCCCTGATTGGAACTGTGAATTTGAAATCATGTGTGATGCTTCTGATTATGTTGTTGCGGCAGTATTGGGTCAAAGGAAAGATGGAAAACCCTATGCCATCCACTATGCTAGCAAAACCCTGGATGATGCTTAAAAGAACTACACTGTGACAGAGAAGGAAATGCTGGCTGTGGTATTTTAACTGGAGAAATTTTGATCTTACATCTTAGGGTCCCATATCATAATCTACACAGACTACTCTGCTCTCAAACACCTCTTCACAAAGAAAGATGCCAAGCCTAGACTGATTAGATGGGTGATGTTGCTACAAGAATTTGATCTAGAAATCTGAGACAAAGCAGGAGCAAAGAATGTCATAGTTGATCACTTATCGAGGCTCCCCGCATCATCTTCACCAAATGATAATGTGGTCCCAATTTCTGAAAGTTTCCCTGATGAGAATATAATGTTTGTCTCTCAACTCCCTTGGTATGCGGACATCGTCAATTACCTTGACACTTCCGCATTTCCTGATGACTAGCTGAAACATAAAAGAGACAAAACCAAGGCCAAAGCCCGATATTATCATTGGGAAGTACCTCTTCTTTTCAAAGAGGGCACTGATTTAATTTGGAGACGTTGTATCCCTGAATCTGAAGTCTCTAGTGTCCTATCTCACTGCCACACTTCTGGGTGTGGAGGACACCATTCAGGGAAGTGCACGGTCGCTAAGGTCTTACAATGTGGTTTCTACTGGCCTACACTCTTTAAGGATGTCCATCATTTTGCTCAATCTTGTCATGCATGTCAGACCAATGGAACAATGATCCGACGCAACATGATGCCCCTCCAACCTGTATATATAGTCGAAATCTTTGATACTTGGGCAATAGACTTCATGGGACCTTTCACCACATCACAAGGATATCAACACATCTTACTCGACGTTGACTACGTGTACCATTGGGTTGAAGCCATTCCCACTCGCGCTGCCGATAGCGTCATTGTTATCAAATTCCTGACAAACCTTTTCTCTCGATTTGGATTACTAAAGTTGGTCATTAGTGATGGTGGAACACACTTTCTGAATGCTTCAGTAAAGAATTTACTTAATAAGAATGGAGTCGAACATCGTGTCTCAACCGCCTATCACCCACAAACAAATGGAATGGCTGAGCGGTCAAACCGAGAAATCAAGACCATACTCCAGATAATTGTCCGCTCTGATCGTAAAGACTGGTCTCAACACTTACCTTCTACTCTCTGGGCCTACCGTATAGCCTTCCGCACACCCTTAGGAATGAGCCCATACCAATTGATCTATGGAAAGCCATGCCATTTACCCATTGAGATTCACCACAAATCACTCTGGGCGATCAAAAAATGCCATTTGGATTATGATGAGGCTGGAAAAAGAAGATTATTGGATTTATCTGAATTAGAGGAATTAATATTACAAGCCTATGACAATAACTTGTTGTACAAAGAGAACATCAAAATATGGCATGATGCGAACATTTCAAGGAAAACATTTCAGGAAAATTAAAAAGTATGGCTTTTCGATACAAAATTAAAAGTATTCCCAGGAAAGATGAGATAGAAGTGGAAAGGATCATACACTTAACCCAAGTCTTTGATAACAGTTCAATATAAATCTATGACCCACACACCAAAGCCACTTTTAGAGTCAATGGTCAAAAACTAAAACCTATTGTTGAACCATCTGGTCCCATGCCTGTCTACACAACATACCTTCTGTAGGAAAAGTAAGCCACAACATCGCCTAGATGAGGCATTAAATCATGCATTCTCGTGAGTCTCCCCTCACAGGTAACTTTTATCTTTACTCCTTTTTCTGCATATTTTTATTACATTGCATTAGATAAGTATGGGGGTACACTTTCCCTGAAAAAAATCACAAAACAAGAAACACAAAAATATCTTGCCCACCCAATCTGATGGTCCTTTTGTTCACCATGAGGACATGTTTTTTGCTAAGCATGGGGGGTGTCTGCATGTTTTCAAAATTTTTATTCAAAAAAAGAAGAAGAAGAAAAGAAAAGAAAACCACCAAAAATATGGCCTTCCCAATTTTGTTGAGAAAACAGATCTTCACTGCATAGATTATAGATTGAGGATGAGTTGACCCTAATCCACTTAACTTCATCAGAATTTCACTAGGCATGAGTTTTTAAGCTTTCTTCAGGTCCATATGGACTTTATTCTCTCAGTTCGACTAACTCTACTGGTGAATGAACTTCCATATCTAACTAGATCACCTGAGCATCTATTAGCACTCTTAAACTCTTCAGTGGATATTAAGCAACTGCACATTGCACTTAGTTTGATTGAGTTTGATTTACAATATACAATTACAATCTAGTTGAGGTGAAAAGTTGTCCTCTTGATTGTGCCAATGCCTGAACCTTGTCTATAGTCAATGATGGAACTTGACTCAGGAGCAACATGATCTCTCTTGTCTAAGTGTGTCAGCAAATAAACTAGTATCGTGCCTTCAAAGTCAATATTAAGCCGATACCACCTTTGATGCCAAATCCAAAGCAAAACACCACAAAAAGGCATATCACGATACAAAAGAATGCCAAAAACCACCAATCACGCAAAGATGTGCGAAGCAAAAGCAATGAAAGAAGACCACCAAATAACCCTTCTCCACCAACAAAATGTGGTAGCAGCCCAATGATGCTACCTAATTTCTTAAAAGAGGCCCAAAGAGGCCCAGGGTTATGCTCTTCAAAAGGAAAAAATGAGAGCAACAGACCAAAGCGGTCTACAGAAAACCCCAAAAATTAAGTCCCATTCTCCAATGTATCATGACCTATTTTTTATGCTGGCATACTTGGGTGAAAGAGAATATGCCTGAATTCAGGTAAGGACTGAGGCTATATGTGTAGGGAATCATTCGGTACCTTGATAGATTGTGCTGTTAGCTCATTCTCTTGACTAACGAACGCTAAAACATCATGAACACCATTTATATCTACTCAAGGTCAAAGAGAATACCTGTTGATTAGAATGATCTGACTTGATCGACTTTCTGAAATCATTTCGATTTTTTCGAAATTAAGAGGTTGTTGAAACTACAAACTTGAGTCCAGTTGATAATTCAAACAAATCTTTAATCCATGGGTCAACTCTACTGAAGTTTGTGTATATGTGTGGTTGGGATCTGAAAACTCAAGACTTTGTGGGGGTGTCTGTTGCAAACCCTCAACCAGTCCCTCTTGATTATTTCCCTTGTTCCTCATTATTATTTATCTTATTCTTGCTCGAGACTAGCAAGATTTAAGCATGGGGGTGTGATGATTACATATTATGTTGGTATAATACCATACAAATTACATGAAGAATCCCATTAATATCTAACACATACACCTCAATACAACTTAATCCACATATTATTTATTCAACAAATACAATGGGAAAACCAACTCTAAAAAGCACAGTTAATTAATACTGCACTCTAATAATTCAATTAATCATTAAATACTTTATGTATCCAAACACAAATTTCATGATCATTAAATAAAACATCACTTTCAAACCACACACATTTATCCATCCAATTTGGTTTACACATACTCTTAACATTTTATCTTGTAAAGAAAAGAGGAGGATATGTTGTGAAATTTTTTCAATCCATGCATCCCATAAATGGTCTCTCCCTTCCCCATGCATGGAGCCCCCAACACACATCCCTTCCCACGTAATGCACACTCTCTTTATTTTTCTCTCTCTTGCCCATGCAACTTCCCCATGCATGAATGTATCAATGTTTTCTTTGTCTTTATGTGCATGTATTGGAGACTCTTCAAATAAGGAGATGCATGGTGCATCTATGAAAAGGTACAAGACCCCCCCCCCCTCACTGAAGGATATCTCTTCCCTGACGCACCCTCTCTATCCCACTCGCTGCTCTCTCTCCCTCTCTCTCTCTCTCGCAAGGCAGCTCTCCCCCGCACCCTCTTCCACGCGTAGTCAGCAACTCCAGCTCGTGGCCTCCTCTTCCTCGACACCGTCAGCAACTCCAGCGAACACATGATCAGTCCATGCATCTTCCCCATGCAATCCACATGTGCGATCAACCCATGCGCCTTCGTCTCACGCGCCTTCGTCGCCACTGCCTCCTCGCGCACGTATCTAGCAAGCCGCGCATCCATCTCCGCCATCGTCGTCATCGTCCTCATTCCGGATCTTAATAGAGACGCATTTCTTTTTCTTCCTTACACGACTTGCATTTTATTACATTAGTCAGTTTTGTTTAAGTCGAATTTGAAAGTAACAACTCTCATTTTGTAAGCTCTCTTGCATTTGATTTGGTTTAAGTTGAACTTGAAAGCATTTTTTGTAAGATATCTCTTTTCAAGTCTAAGTTTTCTTTAAATATATGCATTGCAAGTCTTATATCTCATTAATCTTCTTGAAGCATTGCAAGTGTCATCTCATTTCCTCCATCTTAATGTACGATTCAACTCTTGTTTTCTTATTTAGTTTCACTCATACCCTCTTTCGTTTATTTCCAGTTCTAACAAATATTTTCACCGTAGATTATATTTTACTGTCAAAATCTCTTTAACGTAATTTTTCTTTCATCGCAATAGATTAGAATTTTAATCAATTTGAAAGAAGAACAAAAATTGTGAGTTTGCTTAGTCCCTATGAATACAAACCGCTACTTGCACTACACATCTCAAATATTTTCATCATGCTTGTAGTTGTAATATTATTTGTTTGATTGTGGTTTTTTGTGGAACAACAACGACGTGGTAAAACCAACTTTTTAAATCGCGTAAAATCGCTTCAACACACTTCCGTGTAAATAATTGCACATATTTCTTTTCCTAAAAACTTTTTGTTTTAAAAAAATTCTAAAACTTTGTAATTAAAAATCCCAAAAACCTTTGCAAAAATCTTTTTCAATATTGTATAAAAATTTTAAAACTTTTTCAAAATAATCCATAAAAATTTCAAAATCAGAAAATCACCATAAAATTATTTTTTTGCATTGTACATAGCATCCGCATTTTTCAGAATAACCTAAATAACTTAACAAGTCCAAATAAAGTTTGAAGATTGGAGCTTGGAATAGACTTTAATAAACTTAATTTCAGAGGAACCCATTGAGGACTGGAATTAGAGATATTTCATGTCACCTTGACTTAATTCTTTAGATTCTGTAAGACTATGTTCATGAGTCAATTCATTATGCCTAAAAAGAACCCTTCATATCATCCACAAGACTCTTGAGATAGTGACTTGAATGGAAACCTAGCACTTAGCTCAAATCAGATATATTGTTGAAAAATCATGGAGTCTAAGTCGCGACAATGCAAGGCTGCTTCATCAAGGATGGCTCAGGAACCATTCATGGGGATTGCCGACACCAGTACTCTAACCCACTTCTTTCGGTAACGACGATATCTAAAGACTAGAGATGGATTGAGACAATGCTTTAGATGAGGAATGGTCTACCAGCACAACTTTTTCCACGACCCCAAAATAAATGAGTGGAACAAAAGATGCTACATCCACTGGGGCACAAGCAAAAATGGAGAATATGTACAAAGTCAAAGAAAATATCCAAGAAGCCTACACAAAAAAATCCAAAAAAATTTGAGCTTCAGAAAAAGCATGCTTCTTGGTAAAGAATCGATTACACTGACTGACTTCCCAAGGGAATGAAGACTACAGCGGTCCATTCCTACCTCTTTTCCCATTCTTCTAACTTCATCCCCATTCGGTTGTAAAGATCGGGAGCACCTGACCTTAGAGGGAATATCTGTCTCCAGGAGAATGAGTTACCAGAAGAGCAAACGCCTCGATAGTTCAACGGTTTTGTCTGGGGAGTGCTGAACAATTTCACACACGTGGTTCTATCACTTCAAGATAGCAAGAGTATGCGACTGAGAGGTTGGTTCTAACTTGGTTCTGAATTGGACTGGATGATAGGAGTACGGAACCTAAGGTTTGTTGTGTCATACTTCCAGACTTCTCTGGGGTTCCGAACACACCATTAATCCAAAGGCCTTCTCAACTCCAAACTTTGACTTTATTAAGATAAGTTTAAAAGTCAACATTTATTCCAAATTATTCCTTTTTCTTTATTTTTATTTTCTACACATATAGTCAAAAGTGTTTGCTAGGGACTAGCAAAGGAAAGTATAGGGGGGGACGAATCTCCATTTCGTCACCTTTATTCTTTCATTTTGGCCTTGCATCCCTAGCTAGATGCATGTATATACCATTAATTTGTCAAAATAAATGGTCTATAATTTGTACAAAATATGTATAAAATAATGTATATTTATCACATTTAAAACCAAAATAAAAGAATAAAGGATGAAGAGAAAAAGAAATGAGACCATAGATTTTGAGTGACCTTAGCCCCCGAGACTCGGTCATCATGATGACTTAGTCGACGAGGAATAAAGTAGTGGGAAATGGGCGGTCAATTGTACAAATTACACAGTATGAAAAACCTAAAAACATAGGCTAATAATTTCCATTTTTGGGACCTATTGTACAATATACCTGAATAAAAAATCATTTTATTTTTGGACCCCTATTGGACAATATACCAGAATAAAAATTCATTTCATTTATTCTTTATACTTTTCATTATTTTATATTATTATAATTTTGTAAATATTCTTTATAGTATATGTACATATTTAGATTATTATAAACCATTAAATATAAAAATAAAATAATATTAAAAACTCAAAGATGAATATACTATACATACACTTATATAATAAATATATCTATTTATATAAGTATACAAAATACATCAGAAAAATAAAATAAAAATATATTTTTGTATACTTAAAAAATTTATAAATATATAAATTAAGTATATAAAATAGTAAAATTTCAAATACAAAATAAAAATAAAATAAGCAGTAAATAGGTAAAGAAACCTCTAAATATACTTATAAAAGTAACTTACACCAAAATAATCCGAAAAATAAATAAAAAACAGAATTAAATATTACATAAAAAAATAAACATTTTTTATTTTATCGCTAAAAATTAATTAGTTAGTTTGATATTTTTTATTGAATATACAATAGTTTTTTATTATCTTTTTCCTAGTTGGACCACATGGACCAACTTGGGAGCCCCATTCGCTGACCCGAGGTCAACTGTACAGCCTTCAAGGGCTGCCTTGTGAGAACCAATGGGTGACCTCTTTTCTCCATATTTTCATGCATCCACCTTACTTCCATACCTCTCGAAAATTCCATCATTGCGAAGCCGCTCTGTCCTTGATGCTCACCCATGCGAGCATCTCCACCTACCATCTTCGATTTGCACGCCACCTCTCCGAGCTTTTGGCTAGAAACCACCTCTATAAATAACCCCCCGCCGGTTTTTCTTTCAATTTTGATCCCTCTTCGTTAGTTCTTTGCCCCTCAAATCTTCTTCATCTGGATGCTACGTATGACAGGAGTGCTGCCCTGCGGTTCACAGCGAGGAGGAGCTAAGGAGGCGACGGTCCAAGCCATCGCCTGAGCCAGCTCCATCGCGATTTTGTCTCTTTGACCCCCGTGCCAAATCAAGTCCATCCTTCTTAGTCCCTACGAATACAAACCGCTACTTGCACTACACATCTCAAATATTTTCATCATGCTTGTAGTTGTAATATTATTTGTTTGATTGTATTTTTTTGTGGAACAACAACGACTTGGTAAAACCAACTTTTTAAACCGCGTAAAATCGCTTCAACACACTTCCGTGTAAATAATTGCACATATTTCTTTTCCTAAAAACTTTATGTTTTAAAAAAATCTAAAACTTTGTAATTAAAAATCCCAAAAACATTTGCAAAAATCTTTTTCAATATTGTATAAAAATTTGTAAAACTTTTTCAAAATAATCAATAAAAATTTCAAAATCAGAAAATCGCCTCATAAAATTATTTTTTTGCATTGTACATAGCATCCGCATTTTTCAGAATAACCTAAATAATTGAACAAGTCCAAATAAAGTTTGAAGTTGGAGCTTGGAATAGACTTTAATAAACTTAATTTCAGAGGAACCCATTGAGGACTAGAATTGGAGATATTTTATGTCACCTTGACTTAATTCTTTAGATTCTGTAAGACTATGTTCATGAGTCAATTCATTATGCCTAAATAGAACCCTTCATATCATCCATAAGACTCTTGAGACAGTGACTTGAATGAAAACCTAGCACTTAGCTCAAATCAGATATATTGTTGAAAAACCGTGGAGTCTAAGTCGCGACAATGCAAGGCTGCTTCATCAAGGATGGCTCAGGAACCATTCATGTGGATTGCTGACACCAGTACTCTAACCCACTTCTTTCAGTAACAACGATATCTAAAGACTAGAGATTGATTGAGACAATGCTTTAGATGAGGAATGGTCTACCAGCACAACTTTTTCCATGACCCCAAAATAAATGAGTGGAACAAAAGATGCTATATCCACTGGGGCACAAGCAAAAATGGAGAACATGTACAAAGTCAAAGAAAATATCCAAGAAGCCTACACCAAAAAATTTATAAAAATTTGAGCTTCAGAAAAAGCATGCTTCTTGGTAAAGAATCGGTTACATTGACCGACTTCACAAGGGAATGAAGACTACAGTGGTCCATTCCTACCTCTTTTCCCATTCTTCTAACTTCATCCCCATTCGGTTGTAAAGATCGGGAGCACCTGACCGTAGAGGGAATATCTGTCTCCAGGAGAATGAGTTACCAGAAGAGCAAACGCCTCGATAGTTCAACGGTTTTGTCTGGGGAGTGCTGAACAATTTCACTTACGTGGTTCTATCACTTCAAGATAGCAAGAGTATCCGACTGAGAGGTTGGTTCTAACTTGGCTGTGAATTGGACTGGATGATAGGTGTACGGAACCTAAGGTTTGTTGTGTCATACTTCCAGACTTCTCTGGGGTTCTGAACACATCATTAATCCAAAGGCCTTCTCAGCTCCAAATTTTGACTTTATTAAGATAAGTTTAAAAGTCAACATTTGTTCCAAATTATTCCTTTTTTCTTTATTTTTATTTTCTACACATATAGTCATAAGTGTTTGCTAGGGACTAGCAAAGGCAAGTATAGGGGGTGACGAATCTCCATTTCATCACCTTTATTCTTTCATTTTGGCCTTAAATCCCTAGCTAGATGCATGTATATACCATTAATTTGTCAAAATAAATGGTCTATAATTTGTACAACATATGTATAAAATAATGTATATTTATCACGTTTAAAACCAAAATAAAAGAATAAAGGAAGAAGAGAAAAAGAAATGAGACCATAGGTGTTGAGTGACCCTAGCACCCGAGACTTGGTCATCATGATGACTTAGTCGACGAGGAATAAAGTAGTGGGAAATAGGGCGGTCAATTGTACAAATTACACAGTATGAAAAAACTAAAAACATAGGCTAATAATTTCCATTTTTGGGACCTATTGTACAATATAACGGAATAAAAAATCATTTTATTATTGGACCCCAATTGGACAATATACCAGAATAAAAATTCATTTCATTTATTCTTTATACTTTTCATTATTTTATATTATTATATTTTTGTAAATATTCTTTATAGTATATGTACATATTTAGATTATAATAAACCATTGAAAATAAAAATAAAATAATATTAAAAACTCAAAGTTGAATATACTATACTTACACTTATATAATAAATATATCTATTTATATAAGTATACAAAATACATCAGAAAAATAAAATAAAAATATATTTGTGTATACTTAAAAAATTTATAAATATATAAATTATGTATAAAATAGTAAAATTTCAAATACAAAATAAAAATAAAATAAGCGGTAAATAGGGAAAGAAACCTCTAAATATACTTATAAAAGTAACTTACACCAAAATAACCCAAAAACAAATAAAAAACAGAATTAAATATTACATAAAAAAGTAAACATTTTTTATTTTATCGCTAAAAATTAATTAGTTAGTTTGATATTTTTCATTGAATATACAATAGTTTTTTATTATCTTTTTCCTAGTTGGTCCACATGGACCAACTTGGGAGCCCCATTCGTTGACCCGAGGTCAACTGTACAGCCTTCAAGGGCCGCCTTGTGAGAACCAATGGGTGGACTCTTTTCTCCATATTTTCACGCATCCACCTTACTTCCATACCTCTTGAAAATTCCATCATTGTGAAGCCGCTCTGTCCTTGATGCTCACCCATGCGAGCATCTCCACCTACCATCTTCGATTTGCACGCAACCTCTCCAAGCTTTTGGCTGGAAACCACCTCTATAAATAACCCCCCGCTGGTTTTTCTTTCAATTTTAATCCCTATTCGTTAGTTCTTTTCCCCTCAAATCATCTTCATCGGGATGCTACTGATGACAGGAGCGTTGCCCTGCAGTTCACAGCGAGGAGGAGCTAAGGAGGCGACAGTCCAAGCCATCGCCTGAGCAAGCTCCATTGTGGTTTTGTCTCTTTGGCCCCCATGTCAAATCAAGTCCATCCTTCTTTCTTTCTAGGTAATCCTTAGGTGGTGTTTTCATTTTCAGTATTTTATTTTAGAAATTAGATCTAATTTTAGGATCAAATCAAATCTATCCGGTGTACTGAAGCTCGAGCTCCAGGTCTGATCCATCGTGAAACACCATGTTTTTCAACTCACCCCCACGCTCCTTTCATTGCTCGTCACATTCTTTGCATTTCACACCACAATCCACCCTTGATTCTACATGAATCGAGGTTCCTCGAGCTCCATATCCTCCACCTCGTCAGAGCCCTATCATTCACCCATTCCATTGTGCATCCGAGCTTCATCCTAGGTCGAGGCGACTCATCCCTGGACAAGGAAGCTTTTTGTGCAAGAACTGTGCCCTGATAAGGCACCTGGAGTCTTTGACGAGCACCTGGAAGTGCTCCGGGTTGAGCTTCATTGTCGAAGACCCTAGGTCCCATTAAAGGGCACCTGGACACCATCTGAAAGCACCTTCTTGTGCATAGGACCCCAGGAATCTAAAGAGCTCATCGGCAAAGCGAACGGAGCTTGGACCTGCGAGGAATCGAAGATCAAAGTGGTGCAAGGCGAAGTTCTTGGGGTCTTCTTTGTGACACGCCTAGGACTGTTTGATCAAGAAGGACATCCCAGATATAATATGGGTCGTTGGAGGCAAAACAAAATGAAGGGTTGTCCCACCATCTGATCTTTCATAAGTGCACCCACGTGGCGCGTTGTTGGCCATCCGCCTGCATCTTGATTGGGGGTAAATTTCAAGTACCTCCTCCGTCATTTTGTATACTAGTAGTACTCTAAATATTTTGTGTTGTTTAAAAAGTAGAGGACAATTTGCATGTTTGCCCTCGCCTATTTTTAATATTACAAGTTAGTTCTCTGCCATGTCACCTCACGTGGTGGCCCACGTGCTTGGGCATTTTTCATATGTACCCCTATGGTTGTTTGTAATTGTAGTTTAATATTAAAACTTTGAATATTAGTTATAAACTTTTGGATTATCTGCATATCTGCCCCGATCATTTATTATACTTGCAAATATGCCCTTGCTAGTTCATTAATTTTTGTGCTTGTTCCTTAATTTTTATAAATATCATCCTTCTCCAAAAATCATGCAAAAATAGGATAATGTTCATGATGCAGTGTACTTTCAATCTATAATTTTTATTTTATACTTCACACATTTTCCAATTTATTAAAAATCAAAAAGTGCTTAGATATTCCCTGTTAGCTTTAAAAAATAAAATAATTATAAAAACGTATTTAAAAATTCCAAAAAAGGTTGGTATTTGTTTATTGTAGTATTTAGTACCTCAAGACCTGAAATCACTAAAAACAGAAAAAGAAATGATAAAAAATTAAAAAGCTCCAAAATCCTATAAAAAATAAAACCTATTCAAAAATTCCAAAAATATTTCTTTCAATTTTTTCTTATTTATACATATTACTATATATTAAAATTGATTTGGAAAATTTTCCAAGCTTTTTGTGATGTTTAAACCCCAAATAAATTCCACCTATTTATTTAATCCCTGTTTTGGGATATTTTGGGCATTAAAAATATCTAAAAATTAGCAAAAATATTGGAAAATCACAAAAATAGTAGAAAAATATTAAAAAATACAAAATCATTTTATTATGGTATTTTTTACAATTTATATTTATATTTATAATTATATTACCCTATATTATATTATATATCTATATATAGTTATATAAGTTATAATACTAATCATTATTATAAATATGTTATATAAGTTATAATATTAATAATTATTATAAATATTTTATAATTTTTTAAAAAAACTACATAGAATAAATATTAAAAAATTAATAAAAAAATAAAGACCCACAAAAACCTAAGTAAATAGTGTGCATACCAATATACATATATACCAATATTATTTATTTATATTTATTTATAAATAATATCATGTGCTACCATGTGGGTTCCCTGAGTTAGACCCCTACCTGCTTATCCATTATACACTTGTTTGTAGGGTATAATAAATTTTGATTCACACATGCTTATTCATTGCTTATATTATTATGTGGGTTGATTGTTGAATTACTCGCTTGTTCTTTATGAGAGGTCAATTCAGTGACGCCGCTCCTGCCTTGTGTGGAGTGTACGAATCTCTCCTCCGATCGAGTTGGGTGACATCAGGAGATCATAGAGTCAACTCCCCATTCCTCCTTCAAACCAGTCTGAAGCATGATATTTCCTCTTCTTCGCCATTTTCTCTAGCTAAATCTAAACCTTCATGTGGATCCATGCAAATGATAATTCTTCACCAAGCGATTAGCCTTCATGCGGATCCATGCTCATTCGTAGTCACCCTCAATTCACATGGAAGCCCTAATCGAAAGGACCTCCCTAGTCAATGCACTAATATAGTTTCTCCTACACCCCCAGTCAAATCTACTCCACATTTCCAAGTTGTAACTTGGAGAGAGTGCCATAGTGACTGGAGGTGCACTTTCATCGATCTAAGATGTGGATAAGGTGGAGGAGGGTGGATTCACCATCGATGGAGCAAAGCTCCATTTGGTTCTACTTGACGATTACTCTGACTAGATGAGCCCTTTATTCTTAGGTTTTTAGATTCCTTTTTAGTTAATTAGCATAATCCTACACTTAATTTAGCTTGATTTCTTTTATTTCCATCAAACTCAAAAATCTGAGTACTTAGGAGAACTATGCTCCGGCCTCTGTTCTTCCCGTTTCGATCTTGTTCCGACCCACCTTAGCACCTCATCACTTTCTTCTACATGTTCTTCCCCTCCCATATCCAGTAGCCAACCTTGTTATTGAATAAAATGAGGAATCAGAACTCCTCTACCACCCATCATCGAAGATCCTCCGCCTCTACCCTCCCCCCTTTTTCTAGTAACCCCTGGGTCGAGGACCTTCGTCTTTGATCCATGAACCTTTTGGTGCAGGCCAGAGCGTGCAACGACCCCGTCTGAAGAGTTTTCGAGTTCAGGATAATAGCTCTAGGTACCCTAGTTCCTCCCGGAGCTCCAGGACTCCTTCAATGAGGCCATGTTGACCTATCTGAAGGCACCAGCAGTTGCGAAATATAAATAGGCATCTCTTGAGTTCCTCCTGGTCTCGAGAGGAGGCTGCAAGATGGAGATAACCCAGATCAAAGGACCCAAATCCCACTATTCTTCAATTTCTTCCTGAAGAGCAGATATCAATGGATGAAGAGCGCACCCCAATTTTGATCAAATTTATTCGATCATGAGCTTCAGCAGTCGCAGATCCTTCATGGATCTATTAGAACCGTGGATCAACGAAGGGGTATCTTCTAATCGCAGTCATTCATCCATAAGCGGAATCACGTGAACCATTAAAAGCATCTGCTCCGTACGTGAGGACCCACACCTTGCATGGGTATATTGCATATCTCACCCCCCCCCCTTTTTGGTATATAAGTTTTAGTACTAATGCATTCATCTGCAGTGTGTTAATTTTTAGTACTTTTTTTACCTAATTACCCATGAACTAAATTTTACTTGCAAATCAGTCCAGTGTTAGGTCACCTCACATGGTTCTTCATGTGAGGTGATTGGGTATTTTACACAGGACCCCTATATTTTTGGACTTGTTACTAAATGCTCAAAACTTTTTTATTTAGTTGCATCTTAGTCCTGGTTAGGAATGTACAGAACACGTGTAGGTGGATTTATTGCACATTTTTCCCTAGGATTTGATATAGTGTTCTAAAATGCATGGATAGTTTATGGAAATTGCATATTGGTACTTATGACGATTATTTTTTATTTATTACTTTTTTATATATAAAAATTATAGAAAAATTAATCTAAGTGCCTAGAACTTTTGTTTATCACATTTCTTTTTGCTTTGGCATTTGAAGTTATTTTCCTATTTACTAAAAATTAAAAATATATTATTTTCTCTAATTTAGCAATAAAAAATCCATAGAAAATGAATATTTGCCTAAAAATTCCAAAAATATCATATTAATGTTATTTCAATATGTTCTATCACATATCTAAAATTCACATAAAAATATCAAATAGAAACCTTAAAAAATTACAGAATGCTAAAAACCTTATAAAAATTTGCAAACATTCTAGAAAAATCTAAAAAATGTGTTTTTTGCCTCTGAATTTTCTTTGTTCTTTATAGTACATATCATGATTAGTTTTGGGATTTTTGAAAGTTTATCTATTTCTAAACTCTAAATAATTTTTTTATATTTTTATTCATGGTTTTGTGTATTTTTAAGTTTAAAAATCCATAAAAATAAAAAAACACTCTGAAAATCATTAAAAATAGTAGAAAATATAAAATGCAAAAACATTTTATTTTCTCTATTTGTCTTTTTTACTTATTTAAAAAAATCCAAAAACACTCTCTCTTTATATCATCTATATAGTATATATATTAACTATTTCTATATTATCATAAATCTTATTTTCAAAAATAAACAGAAAATAAATTTTATAAAATTTAAAAATATAAAATATAAAACATTTAGAACCACTAAAAAATAAATATAATTAAAAAACCACAAATATATAAAAAATAAAAAGATATAAAAAAACAAAAGAAAATTCCAAAATATTATTAATTAGAACTAATTAATAATAACTTCATCTATCATCACTAGGTTTCCCTAAGTTCGACACTATGTCGTATTTATAAATATACATTGTTGAAGAGTTATAATAAATTTTGACTCACAACGCACATTGTTTTACATTATTGTTGGTTGATTGTTGTTTATTGTGGATCGATCATCGCCGCAGCAACTGCTAATTTAACTTGTTAGGTTAAGGAACCAATTTTCGTATTAAATACTTATTAAGCTCTTCCAATATAAAGTATGTATAAGTATTGGGGTTACTCGAGGGTGATGTAATCTTAATCGATTGTATACCATGATGCTTCTATACCGAGGGAGCGGTGAAATGGGTTTTGATTTTAATACTAGTTATCCAATCTTGGTGCAAATGTTGGACTTTGATATGAATATGATCCAGATGCAATAAGAAAATTTTATATATTGTTTGACATGATTAAACATCTCTAGAGGTCTTCTAGATATGGATATTAGATTAATTCTCACTATCAAAGTCACTATACATGGCATATACAGTTGCCCTAACCTTATCTCCAAATATCTGTGGAGAAGGAACACAATTATTGAAATATTTCAAGAATCATTCTATTAAAAACAATATCTAAATATTGGAAAATAAAGATAAATAAGGATGATTAAATTAGCTTATCATATATAATGTTGATATGATTCACATTATTTAAACATGTATAGAATCACATCTGAGATATTTAAATTATATTTAATTATCATAGATGAGATTAATGTGTATAACATTATCCACAATAATCATGGATAATGTGGATAAGATCTACAATATCATGGAGAGAGTTAATTGTCAATAGGATTCACATTTTCAATGTTAATATGTCACATATGCATATTATGTTAGTGAAGGGAAGTAAGAATCAAGGGTAAAAAAATGTGTTTAGTTATAGGTTATGGTGTATGAGTTAAGGGGTATTTAATCTAGTTGCTTTCTAAGCATAGAATAATTGTTAGTAGGAAGGTCATCTTTAGTGATAATTTTATGCTTCACTCGAGGTTGGAGTCCATTGTTACATGGGTAACTGATGACATCGACTAATAGATAGAGTTTGAATTTGCAATGAGTAGTGATCAAGTAGTTGACCACATCACTTTTGATCAGGTTGATGTTGAAAAAGATGATCAAAAAGGGGAGAGGTTTGTAAGGATCAGCCTAACAAAGAATTGCATTTGCACCACAGAATGCTAGTGAGGAGTTTTTTGTAGAACCATATGTGTTTAAGGAAACTATTATAGGAGCAGAATCCATACAGTATACTCATTTTATGGGTGAGGAGATGAATCCTCCTCATAAGAATCAAACATGGGATCTTGTCAAATTGATAAACAAAAGGAAGTGTTGGAGCAACGAAAGATTGGCAGTAGATAGATGTTAGCAATGTGAGCCCGAGGCGAACCATTCCTGCAATAAATGTTATTGTAATAAATGATTTATCAATAAAAGTTATTGATTATGTTTCACTCCCTTTCTGAAATTGATTGAATGAATGCACTATAAGGTCCCTCTATACAATATGGGTTATGTACCATGGCCAACTTAATAATCATACAGCTGTTGATTCATTGATTGAATCATAGAGGCTGATGCTTGGATGAATATCTAAGGAGTTAGATAGAGGACTCATCAAGCATCATCAAATGATTGTTAAGTGATGATCTCCAGTCTGAGTAGGAGATGGCGATCCTTGCTCATTAGGCTGATATCTGACTGACCTCTTGATGCAGGTCCTCTGCATGGGAATAGTGATTCAGAGGTATCAGATTAGTTGAGTCAATGGGTTGACTTAACTAGATCGAGAAAACCAAAGACCTATGTTGAATACTGTCACAACATAGGCACGCATCCTCTGACTGGAGACAGATGTGCTTCTACGTGTCTGAGTATGTACATTTGGCAGACCTATAGGTTGATGTCCTAACCAAGGTCTATACACCGGCGAGCTGGTGTGCATGTAAGGACATATGAGTAATACGATCTCTACCTGAGCCACCTCGCAGATCATCACCAAGACTCCGATCGACCATCGATGCATTCTCTTCGACGCGAACCTCCTCCAGCTTGGTGCTGGACCATCCAGCGAGCTGATCCGCACCGTGGATCGCCCAATTTTTACGATTGAAGCTCTCCCAGCTCCACCTTCATCCTTGTTCATACAGACCTTTTACACACGTCGGATGAAAAATCTGGCTCTAGATCTGATCGAAACCATCCATTCGCGCCCAAAACCTAACGGTATGATCTGATCTCTAACAGATCTCCACTGCACGTCAGCGACTTTATCCAGACTGTCAGATCTACTCCATAACCACCATTTGACAACATGATAACACAACATTTCCTGACTATCAGAACTGCTTTCTAGAGCCTCCAGAGCTGTACACCTGTCGCTACGCATAACACGTGCCTGCAAGGGTATATTGTACTTTTTACCCTACATTCTCTAATATTTATGTTTAGTCCAATAAATGTAATGTGTAGTTAAAAACATTGGCAGTCATTACCTCAAGTTTTTTTTATTTGTATTTTAGTCCAATCTAGTCGAATTCGTGTGGGTCTTCACGTGCCTTTGTGGGTATTTTACATCCACATGCCTGAGCTTTTAATAGGCTAACGAAATAGAGAAAATTTTTAATATTTGTATGGGCCCATGTGCCCGAGTCACATGTGTCGCATGCGTAATATTTGCACTAGGGTCCCTAGATTATTATCGCTTATTATGATTTGGCTCGTGAAACTTTAAAACTCCGTATCTAAGTCCTTCTGGACTATTTCATTTTTGCTCTCTTTTATTAATTTAAATAAATAGCAAAATCACTTCAAAAATTGCATAAAAATTGTCTTAAGATTCTGCTAGTGTGCTTTAATTATGGTGATTTTTTTGTTATTTTCCTTTTATTTACTATTATTAAAAATTCAAAAATATTAGAAAAAGTCCATGTTTACCTTAGAAAATTCATAAAAATACAAAAAATATTTTAAAACTTCTAAAAAATTAAAGTAGCCTTATTTTGAGTTGTTTTATTGTCTAACCAATTTTCAGTGCATTTGCTTTTATAAAAACCTAAAATTTTGCGAAACCCTCAAAACACATAAAATTATATAAATTTAGAGAAAAATACAAAAAATTTGATTTCGATTTGTATTTGTAAGTATTTTCATATAGTTTTTAATAAAATTGGTTTCCATGAGTTTTGAGAATTTTTGATATTTTTAATTTACAAAACTCTCTTGATTGTGCATTGTTTAGTTTTGTTCTCAATTTATTATTTTCATAAAATTCCAAAAAATCTAAAATTTCTCCAAAAATTACAAAAACTTGAAAAAAAATTAAAAACACAAAAGCATTTTTACTTGATTTTTCTGGTTATTTTTTCCCTATTTGAAAAATATAAAAAGAATGTGGGTTTCCTTTCCCTTTTTATTAATTGTTTTATTTACCATATTTTCAAAAATAAAGAAATTGCAAAATTAAAAATCGCTAAAGAAGAAAATAAAATTCCTTTGAATCTTTGTGATTTGACTACCTAGGTTTAATTGTGCTCCTTGTGTTCGACCATGTTCGCTATACCAGATTAATAAAAGTAGCTTAGACCACTATTTTAATTGCTTGATTTCTTTGTGGTTGAATAATTTTCTTGATTTCGACTCGATTAGCTTGGGTGACAACGATACATTTTAACATGAGTTGGCAATTTTTCAGTAATTTTCAGAATCATTCACCTAACGATTTGTTTTTGGATTTTTTTTTTTGAAAATTCCTAATTGATACAAAACTGAGAGAGAGAGCGGAAAAGCCGTGCAAGTTGACACTAAGATGGAAATCTCATCTTAGTAACAAATGATGCATGCTCAGTAAGAAGACTTTTAGTGCTTCCAAGCTCTCTCTCCATGCGGGATGCAACGTAGGAATTTAAATTACACTACATGCGAATGCAAAGCCAATCAAATCACCCAAAGCTGGAGTTTTTATCATCATGAAAAATAAATTGAGTTGATTTAGATCCAAATGTAGAGACTCTAGGTGCATGCAGATATTAGGTGTTTGGACCTAAATTACTTTACCAAGAAAATCCTAAAAATCTAAGGGCTCATTCACATAAAACAAGAAAAATAAAGGAGGAAAAACAATAGGAAAATATGGAGAATAAAAGCGTAGAGCGATAAAAATGCAGAAAATCTGACGAGACCCCCATGTGAACAATAACCCAGGAAATGGACCTCGGAGTGTGTCGAAGTTCAAGTGTCCTAGGTACATGTATTATTACAATTATTTATGCAAATATAAAAGAGTCTCTCTCAAAATATAAAAGAACTACACTAAAGTTGTCTACTATGGTTTCTCTCTATCTCTCTTCCTTGCTCTCTCCAATTAGCTTGTGAAGAAGGAGCCAATCTCCTCATAGCTCGGATGCACCAGATTCTTAGAAAGTCACCTTCGTCACGCGGTCCCTCGCAAGAAATCTAACAAATGAGACATTTAGAGATAGATAAATATTATTGAGAAAAAGAAAATAAAAAAAAATAATTATGTAGATGAATATACACAATCCTATCCTACGTTGCTCCCGACAATGGCACCAATTTGTTGAATGGGTGGATGAGGGGGATCATCACCTCCACCACCTCGCACATGCTATAAATAACCTGGAAAGGAGGTTGTCACCGACCTCTACCTAGGGGTGAAATGGTCTGAGAGTTCCCGTGGCTAAGAGGGATCAAAATTGGAAAGGGGGATCAGAGGAGTTATTTATAAACATGGTGGAGGTGGGTTATTGACCAATCGATTGTGATCGATTAGGGTTATGTACAGAGCGTAGATGGTTTAGGCGAGTATTAGGGCATATCAGAGATGATGTTTCGTGAAAATCAGATCGAATGGAATGATTTAACGCTAGTGAAAAAAGGAATAAGATGGGGGTTCCATCATTCTAACAGGGTAGGTGGCCTGGGTCGAAGAGTTGACCTGGGGTCAACAAAGGAAACCACCCGATTAGTCCATGCGGACCAATCAGGAAAATCAAGGCACTAAATCCATTATTAATTCGATATAAAATAATATATGATTCTATTTTTAAAGTATAAAAAAATATTATTTTATGTAGTCATTATAATTTTAATTTATTTTTACAAGTTAATTTATTAGGTGTTAATATTTACATGTATATATGGGTATATATATACTTGTATTTAGTATAATTTATTTTTATTTTGTATTTTTTATTTTATTTAAGTAATTACATAATTTATATATTTATAACTTATATAATTACACTTTTACATATTTTTATTATATTTTTCTGATTTTATCTATTTGCTTAAATAATTAAGTATATATGTTGGTATATTATAGGTATAATATACCTATATATTAAAATACCTTATTTATTTTAATGAAATTTAATGGTTTTATTTTATTTTTTATTATTGAAATGTATTTTATGTAATATTTAAAAGTATATAAAAATATAAGAAAGTGAAAACTATAAATAATAAATACATTGAATTGCATTTTAACTCCAAATTAAATGAAACCACATTCATTAAATAGATAATTTAATTTCATGAACAATAAAGGTGAGTTTGGTCAATTTTGAGTCAGTATGGGGTAGATGCATGTATGTAAAGCTTTCTTTGCGACGTTTTATTATGTGTGTCCCAGGCATACTGTGCATTATTTTTGAATGAAATTAATTTTTTATTTTTCTTTATATTTATATATATTATTCATAGTTATGTTTATTAATGTCAATTATAAAAATAATAAAATAAAATAGGTCCCAAAAGCCTTTTTTGTATTGATGACTAAAAAATTGGGTTTTTGAGTATTTTCTGTCAATTAGTTTGCCCTATCTCCCATACTTTATTCCTTGTCGACCAAGTCATCATGATGATTGGGTCTCAGTTCTAGGCTACTCAGTGTATTTGACGCTTCATTCTTTTTCTTTTCTTTCCTTTATTCTTTTATTTTGAAATTAAATGCAGTATTTTATACAGTATATATGTATCAATTAGTGATTGTTATTTATTGCAAATCAATGCTATATACATGTATTTAAATAGGGATTTAAGTACAAAATGAAAGAATAAAGGTGATGAAATGGAGATTCATCAGTATGTCTGTACGTACGTATGTACCTATGTACGTATATATGTATGCATGCATGCATCCATATGTATGTATGTGCGTACGTATGTATGTATGCATGCATGCATGCATGTATGTATGTATGTATGTATGTATGTATGTATGTATGTATGTATGTATGTATGTATGTATGTATGTATGTATGTATGTATGTATGCATGCATGCATGCATGTATGTATCTATGTATGTATGTGTGTATGTATGTATGTATTGAATGGTGAACTCGAAGAAGGCATTCAGATGAGTCCATCAAATGGATTCGCTTTCTAAGGTAAGGAACTCAAGCACTCTCTTAAGTAGTGATCCAAAAGATTTGACAATTTCATGATAGGTCTTCGATATAACAGGAGCCCATATGATTGTTATCTTTACCACAATGAGGTGGAGGTTGTGTACTTTATCTCTTTGTTGCTTTATGGTGATAAAATTTTAATTATTGTGAAGAAGAAAAATAGCATTAATGATATGAAGAAGCATCTTGGTTTAGAGCTTCACAAGGAAGACCTTGGTGCAATAAAAAAGATTTTATGGATGGAAATCATCAGGGATCATGTAGAATAAAAAATCTTCTTATCTGCAAATAATTGCAGTGAGAAGGTCTTGATAAGATTTAAGATGTCCACAACAAAACCCATAATACTTCTATTTTTTTTAACAAGGGTCGCGCATAGCGCGTACCCCCTCAGCAACAAATTATGACGTACACTCTCCCACTTGGGGATATGTTAAGAAGGAACCCCTCCCAAGTGCAATGGAGGTCACCTTCTTAGGCCATGGACCTTATTGATCATCCATAGACCCCGTGCAGGTAAGTAAACTCATAATACTTCTAATTATGCAGATATTCATCTTTTATTATCTTTTGCACCTTAGTCGAATGCACAAAAAAGACCACGTGTCATGAGTCCACTACATTAGCACAATTGAGAGTAGTATGTTTGTGATTAAGCAGGAGATTTGTGTGGGTTTTAGTTTGATAAAAAGTTAACATTGTAAAATGTCATTGTAACCGATTAATCTCCATTTCATCACCTTTATTCTATCATTTTGACCTTAAGAACCCTAGCTAATGCATGTAAATAGAATTAATTTGTACAAAATAGCATTCATTATTTATTGTATTTATTGTATATAAAACATGGTTTTTAATGCCAAAATTATAGAATAAAGAGAAGAAAAGAAAAAGGAATAAATTATTGAAAATATTTTATGACCCTAAACCCCGAAATCAAGTCAAGAATTGAGTTGGTCGACAAGGAATAAAGTAGGGGGAGATAAGGGCCAAAAATACAATAAAAACCAAATTCTTTTATTCATTATTTAAGCAGTTTTGACACCTATTTTATTCTTTGTTGTTTATTCATCAAATGAAGAAACTTTGAACATAAAAGATATAGATAATAATATAAATAAAAATACAAAATTGAGTTTATACAAAAATAATATACAATGTTCATTTTATGTACAAAATAAAAAGCCAAAAATCAAACTTCACAGACCCATATCTTTCAAATAAAAACTCAAAACGTATCAAAATCACAACTCTAATTGTATATAACTTTTCACAAGCTATTTAATGGTGGTGGTTTCAAATATTTTGAAGTTATGGTGTGAAAGTAAGGTTTGGGACCCTCATTGTATATTATACCGATTAAAATATGCATTTTATGCATTATTTTTACAAATTTATGTTTTTATGATTTTTTAAATATTATTTATAACATATGTACATATTAAAACCAAAATAAAACCAAAAGGAAGATATAAAATAGAATAAGCCTTTAAAATACAGAGACAAAATACCTATAGTATACTTGTATATAAATAAAAGGGAATCAAATTCTTTTATTATTTATTCTTTAATATTTTTTTGATTCATATTCTATTAAAAATATAAAATCTAAATAAAACCTAATAAAATACATTAAAATAAAATATATATATATATAAAACATAGGAAAAAGACCTATAAATATGCATATAAGATACACATACCTATTTATTTAAGTGTACAAATTACATCGTAAAAATAAAATAAAAATATATTTAAATTCACAAAAATAAGTTATAAATATATAAAATAAAATAATAAAATAACAAAATAAAATATATAAAATAAAAATAAGAATGTACAAAATATAGGCAAATATACTTATAAATACACTATTAAAAAATTAACTACTAATAAATAATGCCAAAAAATAAATAAATATAATAATAAAATACTACATTAAATAATAAACATTTTTTAAAATCAAAAAATAAAAAAATCATTTACTACTTATAAAATATTATTGTCGAATAAAATCGGGTTTTTGTCATGTAGCGACCTGACGTAGACCAATCACATTAAATATTTACTACATTAAATATGTTTACCCAGTTTAATTAATAAAATACCAAAAAATATAAAAATGTCTTTAAAAATTCCAAAAAAAAATAGGTATAGTGTATTTTTTCTTATTTGAAAATCGGATAAAAATTACTAAAAGTTGAAAAAAAACCTAAAATAGAAAAACTCCAAAATCTAATAAAAAATTACAAAAAATCTACAAAAATCTAAAAATCTGCTTTTCTATTTTATAATTTTATTTATATAAATATTTATATAATAAATTGATTTGGGGAATTTTTGGATTTATTTATTATTTTTAACACCCAATAAAATTTCATCCCAATTTATTAAACCCTTATGTGAATATTTTTTACTTTGAAAATACATAAAAATTCGCAAAAATTCAAGAAAAATAACAAAAAATTAGAAAAATCAAAAAAATATCTTATTTACTATTAGACTATTTTTACATAGGGATTTTTACACCATAACCCTGAGTACTCTCGCAATAACATTCATAACCCTGTATAATCATGAATTACGCGTAGGACCCTGAATAAGTGTGTTGTCTTACATCTATAACCTTCCGTTACTTTACCTCATTAACTCAACCAGATGGTTGAGTTAATCTAATCGATAAACGATCTAACAGTTGATATTAACGTAAATAAAAAAATCCCACATCTTTCTCGCCTGCACAGCGTTGTTAACGGGGGTAGCTCTGTCGCGGGTCGTGGGGGGCCTTGCTGGTCGTCGCGGTGGGGTAGAGGACATCTGCAGGTCATCTGTGGAGGGGTGGGGGGTGGGGCGGGATCTGTGGCGGGGGGCTTTGCCCCTTCGTCCGCAGGGACCTGGGGTTTGGCGGCCAACGTGGGGGAGGGGGGGCTCTGTCACGAGGCGTGGGGCCTTGCTGGTCGCCGCGGTGGGGTAGGGGTGTCGCAGGGGGCTCTGCAGGGGCGGGAGGCGGGGGGCTCTCCAGGGGAGGGAACAGACTGCGGGGGGGAGGCGGGGGCGGGGGGCTCTGTAGGGGAGGGAGCATACCGAAGCAATTGCAGGACTTCGGGGTGAAGGCACATAACCCGAATGGCATGTTGGGTATGTTATAGTTTATAGCATAGCAACAGGGAGAAGGCAAGCAGAGCCCCCCCCCCCCCCCCCCCCCCGCAGCAGGTGCACAGCGCGCATATCTGGAAGCTCCCCAACCTCCTCCCTTTGTTTCTCTCTCGCACGAGCTTGGATTTTAGGTGGTGAGTCACCAGGGGCTTCATCTGCGCGAACCCATTTGGCTCCTCAGCTGCAACCTGTGCACAATGGTAAGAATGAGGAATAACTAACACGCCAAGGGAAAAAAAGGAGAAAGAATAAGAACAAACCTGGGAAAATGTGTGGGAATGTAGGAAGGAAGCCATGAGGAGGAGGAGGAAGATAAGATATGCACAGTCCGAGGACATGATTTCCATGGTTCGGTTCATTGTTTGGAGGTGGGTGTTTTCTTCTCCTCGTCTGCTCTGCTGCTTATGATAGATGTGAGGTGGAGGGAAAGGGAAAGCAGTGAATGCTATGAGTTGCACTGGGATTACTTCTACTCCAACCAGATGAAAAGAGAGATTTCAGAAACAACGGGGACACCGGGGGGCATGTTGCAGAGGTACGGTGAGGTCGACGGTGATCGCGGGAGGGGAGCTAGAATAGCGGAACTCGTAGAGGTCGATGGCAATCGCGGCAGGAGGCCTTGCAGGTGTGTCAGGGTGGGTCCCAGAGATCAAAGGACGTCAGCTCTTCCAAAGTGGCATAATTTGTAAATAAGAATGAAGATTGGGGATATCTTTGTCTTTTTCTAACGAAAATCGTTAAATATAACGGACATTTTTAACGAAACAATACACAGGGTTATATCATGTAAGAGTTAAGCATTACTCAGGGTTTCTCATGTAATTCGCGATTATACAGGGTTATGAATGTTATTGCAAAATTACTCAGGATTATGGGTGTAAAAATCCCTTTTACATATTTATGTATTTGTAGTATCTACATATATCTTATGTTATATTTTATACATAAATACATATACATATACATATTATATTTAAATAAAAAAAGAAATATAAAAATTGAAAAATATAAAAAGAAAATACAAAATTATGAAACCAAAATTTAAAAAAATAAAATTAAAAACCCACAAAAACAATAAAGTGGACAAGAGCTAAAAGACATTTTTTTGTGCATCTTTTTGACTCCCTCTACCGTTTGCTCCCCATGTTCGACCTCTACACATAATTACACATTGTTGTAGAGTTATAATAAATTTTAACTCCACATTTTTTATATTTATTGCTTTATGCTTGTTAAGGGTTAATTGTTGATTAAACCTGAGGTTTTTGTCGGTCGCCTCGACGATTGTGCTCCTGCCTTGTGTGGAACACATGACTGATGATATATCTCATGTTTATCAGATGGCGATGTTGCCAGGGAGCAACGTCGCTTAGTTAGAGATTATTTCATTTTATCTTATATCTCTTGTTCATTCGTTTTTTTTATTCTTGTATTTATTTATTTATTTCTCTATTATTTGATATTATTGTGAACTGTCTGACACTCCCTCATGTTTGAATGTGTTGCGAGGGACCGCAGCACGACGAAGGACCTCTTAGGAGGACCTATGCACCCAAGTAAGGCGGAGCCGGCCTTCTGAATGGGTCGGCAAGATAGAGCAACTGATCCAAACTTGTAAGAATTTTTGAGACAGTTTCTGAGCTTCATTTTATTATGCATTTTCCTTAAAAAATTGTAAATTTATGGAGAGAGTGACACTTGGCATTTAATAATTCAGGACTCTCAAACACTCTAACTTCCTGAGGTCCAGTGCTCGAGGGATTGTTCCCTCGAGGGCCTCGACAATATTGACGTTATTTTGTTTTTTGTTTTATTTTTATTATTTTTTTGTGAATAAGCCTAAGCTTAGGAATTGCTTGCTCATTAGTTTAAGGTCCAAATCCCCTAATATATTTGTGTGTACCTATAGACATGTGCTTGCACTTAGTCAACTAGGAATTGCTATTTATTTGATTTGAGATCGAGCGCTGAGAGATGTGCTATACAACGCTTGCAGCATCCGTTGTGGCGGACATCGATGCACTTCATAGACCGGACTTTTTGGATCTCATCTTTAGATAGTTAGCATGCGGTTCTTCACGATAATAGCAATTTATGTATCTAAGGCGGTTTCATCAGATTGCATTTCAACTAGCATAAGTTTTCAATTCTGTCTTGCATCCCGCTTGGAGAGAGCTGGGAAGCACTGTAAGTCTTCTGACTTTACATGCATCATCGATTTCCGACTTGCATGGCTTTTCCAACCTTCCCCTCTAATTTTGCTCACCTAGAATGCTAATTGTAATTGGAAACCCCTTGGGACTGCTAACTCTACTTGATCTCTAAAATAAAATGTAATGGATTCCTTGTCTTGGGGAGAGCAACCCCCTTCGTGTATGCGCATTTTATTCCAACGTGCACGCTAAGGAATAGTGCCCAAATCCCAAGCCTATCCTCAGTATGTACAATTTTGTGATGATCACCTAACTCTAAAAATGAAAAGATAAAAGGATGTCTTGGTCTTCACTACATTAAGTAGGTGAACCAGGGTTTGCTTTGTGTATTGATTGTGACCTGGAGTCCATTTGCATCTTCATATCTCTTTGAGTTTTGCGGTCCCACCTGTGTTAATCATCCTTTTTCATCTTTGAGTCTCTCTACCTCTCTTATACATACATCTCCTCATTTGCATCGAGTCGTGATATTGAGTCTTAAGCTTCATCTTCTCAAACGAATTTTGTGGCTTCTCGCCTTGCCCATATTACCCACATCTGGTCCGGTTCGAGGAGACCCTCTCCTTGAACCACAATTTTGACTGTGTCCACCTTCATCTTGCCCACCCTCCTCCTGTCCCTATGTATCATTCCTTCTTCTATCCGGGATTACTGCGCTTATGGATATAGCCTACATCGAGGATTTTAACTTACATTGATTATTGGAGTAAGTCGGGCATCTTTTGAGGATGTTGAGATTGATATCCTACTATTTGTGGATTTGCCTTTCGACATGTGCAGAGAGCTTATTGAGGACCGTGAGGACGCACGACTACTAGGTGTGATTCTTCATTGAGGGTTTTTTATCACGCGCACCAGATTGAGGATGTGATATATTTTGATGATTTGATGAGGATTTCACGAGCCTTGATCAATCTATGTATTTTGAGTTTCCTACCATATTGATTTAGAGAATGGACTGACTATCTTGATTTGGACTTCAGAACGATGGTGTGCAGAACTCACATGATCTCACTCATCTCTTTGATTGACCCATCCTTGATCTCCTAACTCGTCAACCCATGGAACTCTAAGGATTTCTGCTTTTATTTCATGCCATCTCAGCTGATTAGATTGACTTGAGGGAAGTATTGTGATTGACCTGATTATTTCATATCCCTCGCATGATCTTATGCACTCCTCTTGATGATTGATTGACTATTTTTTATGACCTCAGATTTAATGCCAACAATCCCAAGACTTGATTGACTTAGCTTGCATTGTTCCCCGAGGACTATCTGCGGGAAAATGCAACGCATTCTCTACACTCGGTTCCCTCCCTGTTTGTACTGCCTATCTGCTGGAACACAGATTCGCGTCGTCTGATTTGACTGATTGACCTCCCTGATGATGGTGCACCCGATCTGTAGGTGCATGAGGCCAATTTCCCCGACTCCTTTGAGTCAACTATCCTTGACGGTCCTCGCAAGGATGAGTCCCACATTTCTCATTATTCCTTGACTAGTTCGTAGTACTCTCCGAGGGTTATCTGCAAGAGACTATAACACCTTGCTAGATCTGTGGTCTCTTCTGCTGCGTAGCTGATCTGTCGTCTACCGAGACCGTTCTGACTGACTCCTGAGAGTCTTCCCTCCTTGACGACCCTTGCAAGGACGGGATCTGATCTGACTATTCTCTTCTTAGCTTACATTGTTCCCCGAGGACTATCTACGGGAAAATGCAACATTTTCTTTACGCTCGGTTCCCCTTTCAGACCGTGTCTCCTATCTGTTGGAGCATGGAACCGAGTCATCTGATCTATTCATGGTGTCCACTAATTTGTTATTTATCTGATCTGTTGGATCCTAAGGACCTGTCTGACTAGACTCCTTTGAGTCTGCTCTCCTTGACGGTCCTCGCAAGGATGAGCCTTCTTTCTCTGATTATTCGATGTTTAGTTGGTAGTGTGTTCCCCGAGGGTTATCTGCGGGACACTGTCACATTTTCTAGTTCTATCAGTCTCTTCTGTTGGTAGTCAATATGTCACCTACCAAGACCGCTTCAGTGATCTGTCTGATGGATCCGGCTCCTTTGAGCCCGCTCACCTTGACGACCCTCGTAAGAGTGAGCCTCTATTATGAGTATTCACTGACTAGTATGTACTACTCCCTGAGGGTTATCTTCGTGAGGGTACATCATTTTCTAGGTACTCGACTTCATTTATGGTGTCTCCTGTCTAGGGAAGAAAGAAGTCGAGACTTCTGATTTTTGTACTCGGTCTCTTCTTTGGTTGTATCTCTTTTCTGATGGAGCATGGAGATGAGTCTTCTGATATCTTTGACTCATCTGAGTCTGTTCACCTTGAGGACCCTCGCAGTGTTGAGCCGTGTCTTGTGGTGTTCGGTATGTCCTTGACGTTCTAACTTTACGACCACCGGATATCACGCCACTACGTCGGCAAAGTCTCATGTTCTCTACTCTTTATATCTTTCGGAGACCGTAATTGACTTGGAGGAGTTTGTACTGTTCCTTCTTCCTCTAGGTCTTGCAGTATCGGCTCTGCTCACTCATTCTTTCCTTATGAGTTGATGCTCTCCTCTCCGCTACCAGACCCTAGTTTAGTTTTCGATCTCTTATCCTCGGTAGCTGACACCCACTTGATTGCATACCCGGGTGTCTTTTCATTGTCTAGCTGTGTCCTCATTCTCATAGGGAGACGACGACAAGAATACGATATTCGTGTACCAGATACTGTCCTACACTTCACCTTGTTCTTTACTCGTTGTATATACATGTTGTGTATTCTATTCCTTCTTTCTTCTGTGTGTCTATTGTGTAACCCGAATCTTTCGCCATATCTGTGTGTCTATACTTAGGATGTACCTTGTCCTAAGTATAGGGGGTTGACACCATGTTGTTCTTCCTCCGTTCTGTTTCTTCACTCCTATCATTGCTTATACTTAGGGATCTTTCACCATAAGTATGGGGGAGTGATGTGTATATTCTCCATGATATTTTCATACATCTGTATATATCTTTTCTTCTTTTCTTCTTTTCCTTTTTGTTTTTCATTTTATACAGAAAAGGTGTCACCCCTTTTTGTCATCTTTTTGTACTTAGGATGTACTTTGTCCTAATTATAGGGGGTGTGCACCCCATATTCATTCATTCTTTGATCCCCTCCACTATCTCCTCTCTTGTTGATTTGCTCTGCTATACTCAGGGATATCTCACCCTAAGTATAGGGGAAGACAGCCTGAGTCGCGATCTGTTTATTCCCACCCTTGACCCTTCATGCTTTGTGTACAGTCTGCTATACAGAGGATTATTTGACCCTAGGTATAGGGGGGACGGTCACCTTCTTATTCATTTATCTCTTCATTCTTTCATTTCTTATTTAGTCGCTGTAGTATAGGCTTTTCTATACTCAGTACGATTTATGTCTTCTCTTTTTCTCTTCGATCTATGCGGACATAGCTCATGTTAAGTATAGTGAGGTCATCTATACTTTGTATATACTTTAGCCATAACTCGTACTTTTGTATTATTATTAATAAATATGGCTAAATATACTATATATACGTTCTTTAATAACCAATTAATAAATTTATTCCTCAAAATTCTTTTTGTATATACTGATTAGTAAATCAGGTTAAAAATATTTCTACAAAATGATTTGAAAAATGATGTGACCCGTCTGGAAAAGTTTTTATGAAATGTTTTCGACTTTACAAAATTATTTTGATTTAAAAAAAATCTTTTTCTTTGCATGAAATAAAAGCTTTAAAAACCTATTTGCAAATGATTTTGAAAATTGTTATAAAAATATTGTGAAAAATGTATATATATTGTGTGAAAAATCTTTGCAAAATGGCTTTCAAATGTTTGTAAATGTTTGCAAAAATTATTGTGTACTATAGTTTTCAAAATTGTTTGTAAATAATTTTGAGGGATAAATGCTTTATTAAATAAAGACAAATATATAAATATATATATATGATTCTTTACTAATTGTACATATATACCTATAAAAACAACTTTTAAACATATAAATTCTTTAAAATATTAACCCTTGTAAATAAAAAGAAGCACACTCGTGTAAATAGTTGTATATATTCTATACTTTGTGTGCCAAAGTTATTTTTATTTGCAAAATTCTTTGTATAAAAATCCTCTTTGTTTTCAAAATTCTTTGAAAATTGCATCATTCTTCTGCATTGTGCATAGCATTTGCATAGCATTCATATTTTTTTCAATTGAGCTTGATGATTGAGCTAGTCCAATAAAGTCGAAGATTGGAGCTTAGTTGGACCTTGTTGCACCTACCTGCACTGGAACCTTATGGGAACTAGGTTTAAGGCACTTCAGGTCCATTGGGACTTAAACTTTGAGACTCAGAGCTGGGTTCAAGTCACCTCAACTAACTAACTAGAACTTTTCTAGACGTACACATGACTCTTGTCGGTCGTGACCTAACTTAGACACTTGTACCTTTCACTTAGATCAACTCAGTTGAAGAGGTGAGGGGTTGGATTTGGCAGTCTGAGATGCACACGGGTGGAAACATTCATCCTCGTCTAGGGAGGGAAGCGCACCCCAACCTAGTCCAGTTGCCATGAAGTCGAGTGTGGGTGATGAATCTGCGATTCGTCATATTTATTCATTTATTTTAGCTTAAAATCCCTTATAAAACACATGCATATAACACTAACTCCGTATTCTTACTAACTTGCATCTATGTAAATAGTGTACACTTCTTACTAATTTTAACCTAAAATAAATAAATAAAGGAAAAAAAATAAAGAAAAGAAAATAAAAAAGGAAGACTGTATACAGGCTGACCCAAACACCAAGAGAAGGTCAAGGCTTAACCTGATCGACCGAGAATAAAGTAGGGCGAGATAAGGTCCTTAAGCAGAAAATCGAAAAAAAAAATGTGTGTGTGTGTGTTGTAAATACTTCTCACTTATTTTGTGTATATCTATATATCTGACACTAATTTATTTGTGCCTTAATTGAACTCAAATCAAATAACTTCCAAAACCAAAGTTGTAAAAAAAGTGTGTTCTAATTAATAAAAATAATTGCACAATTAAATCTTGTACAGAATAAAAGTAACCACACTTGGAAAAAAGACACTAAGTACTATCTGAAAGACCAATTCTGGCACCATATGAGCTCAAATTGAATCAATCTCACTTCCATTGGATTCGAAATTAAATTATCTTTAAAATGGTTGTATTTTCATAATTTTTGGAGTTACGATTGAAAAGTCGGTTTTCTGGGGTGGTTTGTGCAATTTTCCTATGTATTTTATGCATATTGTATTTGTATATATTTGTAAATATTTTTACTAATTATTTAAAATAAAAATAAAATAATAAAATTCTTTAAACAAAAAAGGCTAATTTCCTCATTTACCCTTGTATATAATGTCATATATGTATATAGTATATGTATATAGTTGCTATTTTTAAGTAACCGCCATAAAAATATAAAAACATAACATTGTTTAATTCAAATAAATAAAGTGACGAAAATTCAAAAAAAATAGTTAATTTTGTAAATAATTTTATCTCTCTTTTATTTTATCTCATTTCTCATTTCATCTCTCTTATCTCTTCCACCAAAAAATTCAAAAATTCATTTCAATCTTCATCTCTCTTATCTCTTTATCCAAAAAAATTCAAAAATTCAAATTTTATTCTATCTTTTCTATTTATATGGCTCCTTCTCCCTCATTTCAACTTGATCAATCTTTAGAGAGAGGAGCTCGATCTCCGAGAGAAAATTTCATCGAGAAAGTTGCCTAGTCTCCAAGCCGTCCAGTGAGAGCGAGCCAGCCTTGTCGAGGAGATCACGGTCCATTTCTGCTCCTAAGGTGAGATCCACATTTTTCTTCTTGTTTTATCTTAGTTGAATCTTAGTTTCATTTGTCACATTTTAATTCCATCATCATTTTATTTTTATAGATCATTAAAAAAATCCATCTCGATTTGATCAGTCCCCGATTCTGAATTTTCATCTCACTTTCTCGATCTCCACGCGTTCTATTCTATCGTCCACGATCTCTCAACTCTGGCCACGTACGGTGGTCGGAGATCAGATTCGAATCTCTCATTTCCGTTGGATCCTCGTTCATTTTTCCGAGTTGTATATAAATAAAATAAAAAATAAAAAAATCCATGTAATTATTTTTCTATCTCTAACATTTGTTTTGCAGGTAAAATAAAAAAATTAAAAAGAATTTGTTTTTGTCTCTAACTTCTGTTTTGCAGGATCATAAAAAAACTAAATAAAAAAATCTCTCTTTCTATTTCTGTTTACATTTCCTATTAAAAAATAATATAAAAAAATCCTTTTATTTACTGTTTGAGTGCATACAAGAAAACATAAAAAATAGAAATAATAAAAATAAAAATAAAAATAAAAACAACAGCAACAGCGGCGGAGGGCCTCCTGGTGACTGGCGGAAGCACCGCAACCGCCAGGCGAGGTGGCTCGCGCGGGCGGCTGAAGGCCACCGCGGAGGAGGCAAGGTACCCGCGCGGGTTGGAGCTGCGGCCAAGGAAGCGGTCGTGGATAGGAGAGCCCCCACAGCTGATGTCAGTGGAGAAGCGTCGGGCGGCTCATGGCTGAGGGGAGGCCGGCTGGAGGTGGCTGATGGCCCAGGGGCCGACGGTGGTGGCAGGGGGCGGCACCCCTGTTGCCGTCTTCTTTTTTTATATTATTTTCTTTTTATTATTTTTTTGTAATTCTGTTTCTTTTATAAATAGTGAATGAAATAGTACTATAAAAAACTTTTTTTTAAATCCGAAATATTAAAAAAATAGTGGGTTGCAATAAAGCTTCAAAAGAAGGATATTCTTCTAGCTCAAGAGGAAAAACTCCTTATGTAAATGTTGTTGTAAATAGTGTGTTGAAAAAAACTCCAAAAAAGTGGACAAGCCTGCAAACAAAAATAAAATTCCTGCTGGAGTATGTATATTTGTTGAATAGAAAATAAGCAAGCTTGAACATCAAAGTTATACCATGTGAGCCTGCAGCTGGATGACTTGACTACACTGGTCACTGGTCAGGCATCCCAGGATAGGTAGCTACACTGGCTACTGTTCATTCCTTTCTTCACCTTCTCCTCTTGAGTTGGATGCCACTTGAACTTAGAAAGGAATACCCCGCTCCTTGAGGACAGAGTGGTGGATTGGGGAATCATTGGGTTGTCATTCTGTAGAAGTCAGTTCCTTTGTCATTTCAGTTGGGGAGAGCCACTATCACTTTCACTGTACAAGTCAGCTTCATAGTCATAAGTGTTTGCATATGATGTAGGCTAGTTCTAATCTGGCTATTGAGGTGGTTTGAACTGAGTTCTGTGTCTCTCGAAGGCTGTTGTGTTTTAAATTTGGTTCCCAACCAGGTTCCACACACATTTTCACATCAAGGTCTAACCTGAGCTCCAAACTTTATTTTATGGTGACAAGTTTAATTATTGAAATCAATTCCATTTATTCTTTTTCTTTTCTTCTTTATTCTTTTTATACTTATTGCATAAGTGTTTGCTAGGGACTAGCAAAGGCAAATATAAGGGGGTGATGAATCTCCATTTCATCAACTTTAGTCTATCATTTTGGCCTTAACAATCCTAGCTAATGCATGTAAATAGCATTAATTTGTATATAATAGCATTCATTATTTATTGTATTATTTGTATATAAAATAAGATTTTTAATGCCAAAATTAGAGAATAAAGAGAAGAAAAGAAAAAGAAATAAAATACAAAAAATATTTTATGACCCTAAACCTCGAGACCAAGTCGACAATTGAGTTGGTCGACAAGGAATAAAGTAGGGGGAGATAAGGGCCAAAAATACAATAAAAACCAAATTCTTTTATTCATTATTTAAGTAGTTTTGACACCTATTTTATTCTTTATTATTTGTTCATCAAATAAAGAAACTTGAAACATAAAAGTTATAGATATTAATGTAAATAAAAATACAAAATTGAGTTTATACAAAAATAATATACAGTGTTCATTCTATGCACAAAATAAAAAGCAAAAACCAAACTTCACAGACCCATATCTTTCAAATAAAAACTAAAAACATATCAAAATCACCTCTAATTGTATATAACTTTTCACAAGCTATTTAATGGTGGTGGTTTCATATTTTTTGAAGTTATGGTGTGAAAGTTAGGTTTTAGGCCCTCATTGTATATTATACCGATTAAAATATTCATTTTATTCATTATTTTTTATAAATTTATATTTTTATGATTTTGTAAACATTATTTATATCATATGTACATATTAAAATCAAAATAAAACCAAAAGGAATATATAAAATAAAATAAGTCTTTAAAATACATAGATAAAATACCTATAGTATACTTGTATATAAATAAAAGGGAATCATATTCTTTTATTATATTTTCTTAAATATTTTTGTGATTCATATTCTATTAAAAATATAAAACCAAAATAGAACCTAATAAAATACATGAAAATAAAAAGGTGTATATAAAACATAGGAAAAAGACCCATAAATATACCTATAAGATACACATACCTATTTATTTAAGTGTACAAATTACATCATAAAAATAAAATAAAAATATATTTATACTCACAAAAATAAGTTATAAATATTTAAAATAAAAGAAAAAAAATATAAATAAAATATATAAAATAAAAATAAAAATGTACAAAATATAGGCAAGTATACTTATAAATACACTATTAAAAAATAACTACTAAAAAATGCCAAAAAATTAGTAAAAATCATAATTACTACATTAAATAATAAACATTTTTAATAATCAAAAATTAATAAAATATATATATATATATATAATATTTATTTTCGAATAAAATCAGGCTTTTATCATGTAGCGACTTGACGTGGACCAATCACGTCAGTTCGCTAGTTTACCGCCGGTCAACTGCCTCCTCTGCTCCAGATTGACGCGGGCATGTCGTTTCTCCGCGATTTTTGCCATTTTTCCCGCATGATCTGTCGATCATTTATCTTCGATCCCTTCGCATGATTTACTCCCATAACCATCATAATTCCCGCCATCTCACTTAATCCTTTGTACATAGCGTTGATTCCTTAATATCGGTCAATCAAATAAGGGTGATATTGACGTTTATAAATAAGAACCTCCATTCCTCCTCTAGATTTTGGTCACCGTCTCAAGTCTAGGAGACCTCTTCTTGGATCTAGGTAGTCTTCTCATGACAAGGGAAGTTGATTTGCAGCAAGGTTGAGCTCCAGGAGCACGGAGGTGCACCCACGGTGGTTCTCCGACCACCGTGCTCCCTGGGCACTCCCCATGTATAAGATTTGTGTTCTTAACCTTTCTTTTACTTGCATTTAGTCTTAGATTCAATTTCCAGTTCTTAGATTAAGTTCTTCGTAGTTAGATTAGCGTAATTAAACAAACCCGTACTTCACCGGAATGGAGCTCCGTCGAGCTCCTCCGTGCACCTAATCTGGGCTCCACTCTTCCTTCCGCTCCAATTTCACTCCTTGATCTCTTCTGATCATGTCGCTCACCTCTGCTCCCCCAGATCCCTAGTGGATCTGGAGATCGGCTCTCCAAGCGTCGTCGTTCACCAGAGAGCACCACCCGCTCCATATCGCGCCTCATTCCATACCTAACCGGGTCGAGGCAATTTGCCCTTGACCCGTGAGCTTAGTTCTGCAGGTCCCAAGAGCAACAGAGTCGCCTGGAGGCAAAATAGAGCTTCGTTGGAGATACCTGGAGCACCTCGCCATCCCCGACCTCGTGGGGGTGCTCCAATGATCCTCCACTCACCCTGAGACCTCCAGGTAGGGGACATCGTCGGGATCTAATCTGGACCCTTTGGAGCTGCCAAGCCCGTCGGAGGAAGTTTGCCCAGGCGACCTTTCCCCCATGTTCATCGTCTTTACCCCCCCGTTGTCGGATCAAGAATGCTGGCCCAGTTCGAACCCCATCCGTCAGATCGAGCCATGTTTCCACCGTCAGATCATCTCTGTCGATCTGATCTAGGTCGTAGAAGGCGAAGCATCATCGGTCGTCGAATGCATGAAACGTGGATAAGTGATTGATGAACCGAAAAATCGGCCCTTTAAGAGTGCTAAATTAGCACTTGGAGTTGTCGTAGCAGTCGGGCCGATTCGGGCTCATCAAAAAGATCGTCTCATTTAGATATGTGTATGATAAGTCAAAATGAGACGATCATGATTTATTTTATTTTACTTGGCAAGAAACCAAGGTCGAACTCAGGGACACGAGCCTCTCTCATATTAATCGGATTTCCATTTATTTAACTAAGTGATGAGTTAAAGTCATATAGGTCAAATTATGAAAAGACACAATAATGCATTGAAAATAAACATGCATTTTTTTATAAATTTTTATCATGCAAAGAAATGCCATGTGAAGCAATGGAAATATGCCCTAGATACAAATTAATGAGCAAAATAATCAATGAGTCAATTCCAGATTTAATTAAGTTGACGAACTCAATTTGAACAAGGCATAGAACATGTGACAAGAGATATATCGATATCAAAATAATACATCAACATTAAAGGGTTCATTGTAAGAAATAATCATGCCATGAGAAAGTTCATCAAACAAGCTTTCAAATGAAACTGAAATCAACTCAATTGGACGTACGTAGCTCAAGATATGCATAAAGGAAAACAAGGGCATAACTGAAAGAAAACACGAAAAGATAACTACAAAAAGGTCCCTGAAAAGGACTGAAATGCAATAAAAATAAAGTACGGGGCCTTCCCTGTAAATCCATATGCGCGGGGACCTTTTTACAAATTTGAAGAAATTCGTGGGCATCTCTGCAAATGTCCCAGAGTAGCACGTGCCATGCACGTGCTATCTAGGCTCGTAAGGAGGCTCGGCAGAGGCGCGGCTGCTTCAGCTTGGTTCGGACTTAGGCTTGGGCTCGCTGCAGGCTCGGGAGCATCCTAGCCTAAAGGCTCGGATGCTGAGGCTCGGTGTTGCTATGATGACGCCACGTGGCTGAATGGAGCCCTTTGGATCGAGACAATCAGGCGGCTGCTCGGGAACCATTGGATCTTGAGAATCCAACAGTCTATAGAATCGATGACGTAGCTTCATCTGGGCCGTTGGATGATCACCGAGAAAAGATCATCCAACGGCCACTGTTCCTTCTCCTCCATTCGCAGCTGGTGGCGGGATTGGAGCTCTAGCGAAGGAGCTCCTCCTCCGCATGTCTTCCGTGGACAACATAGACCTCCCCCGCGCTCACGGAGAGATCGTCGATGCAGCTGGAAACTTGGGGAAGCTCCAGAAGCTGTTGGCGTATGTCCTCGGATCGCTGAGGTAGGGGGCGATTGTGACGAAATAAGCTCCGGCGAGCGTCCGGCTATTGAATGCTTTGGGGGACCTGCACGAAGCATAGAGGTGCGTGCGTGAGGTGTAGTGGAGAGCTCATAGGGATCGGATAAGGAGGGAGCTCGGATGCTCCTCCGCCGCGAGGGTGGAGGAGATGGGTCGGACGGTGATGGGAGGTATGGAAGAGTGAGAAGGTGAGCGGAGGAGTGTGCGAGAAAGGGGAAGGTGCGGCGGAGCTAACGGGATGGTCAATGGAAGGTGAAGATAATTGACGAGGCCGAATTAAAGCAAAGAAATTGACTAAAAGACGAAGGGAGATCGGAGGGAGCTTACCTGATCTAGAGGCGGAGCGGCGGCTTGGGTTGGGGCTCGAATCGAGCCCCAGGTCTTCGCTGGACACGGTCAGCCGGTCCGTGCAGCTCCAACGGGCTTGGGGCAACGCAACGACGCCATGAACGGCGACGGGTCGACACCGGGGGCAGTGGTCGTCTTCGCTCGATCCTCCGCCTCCCCCTGTCACAGGGAGACGGAGGAGGGCTGGGCCATGCCCCTACGTAAAGGTGGACGATGGTTAACGGAGGGGGAGGTGTGGTATTTAAAGAACGAGGTTGGAAGTTCGCTGGGAGCGTCGTGGGTTTAGAGGGAGTTGTGGAGCGACTGGGGAGACGACGAGGGTCGTGGAGTCTTGCGCGTGGTAGAGGGAAGAGTGGGGAAGATCGGAGGGCAGTTGGCGATGGGAGAAGTCAACTGAGGTGACGGAGAAAAAGGAAAGGGCGAACGAGAGACGCGAGGTGGAGAACGTGGGGAAGATGGGGGTTTGGAGGTTGACGACGAAGCTGCACCGTTGGATCTGGAAATCCAACGATGGAGAAGTGGGCGCGGAGCGACGGTCCTGATGGGAGATCGGGCGATGCGAACGAAGGGCGATGCTGAAGCCACGTGGCGCGTTAAGGGATCGGCGCTAACGAACGGTCATGATGCAGAGAAGGTATGGATCGAACGATCTGAGGCTCGTGTTTAGAAGGGACGGCTGAGATCAAAGAGACCAAGGCGTGATCGGACGGATCTCAAAATGCCACGTGGCATGTTGTGCGCTCGGCGCTGACGTGCGGTCCTGATCGAAGATGGGGATGATCAGACGGCTAGGGATTGAGGTGCACATGGACAGAGCTGGGATGTTGGATCCAATGCAAGATCCAACGGCTGAGGGTTGCGGGCGGATGCAGCAAGAAGGAGCGGGCCACGTGGCGCCCCCAGAATGGGCCACGTGGCCCAATCAGATTTATTCAATCTTCCAGTTGATGTTTGAAGGCCTAGATGGCCGAATTTGAGAAAACTCAAAACATAAAAGTTGTAGATCTTGATGAGATCTACAAGTTTCATGTTGACCAAAACTAGAGATGAAATAAACAAAGACCCGAAATATTTTTTAGGGTATTTTTAAGTCTAAAAATACCACGAATTTTTGTTTTGTCATTTTTTTGTGATTTTTAATTTATTTAAGACTCTGATAATTCCAGGACATTATCTGGGTTTTATTGACACTCAGCTTAAGCAAGGGGGTTAATAATGAGAAATTATGATGATGAAATCGAGTTTCATCAGTGATGAAGCCTCAATGTCCGTTAGCATGCCTTGTTTGGGATAATTGCATATCTTCCCCCAACATTTTTGTATTTATTATTTAATGTTGTAAATAAAAGTCTCCATTTAAAATAACTTGGAAATTTTGCAACTAGGACCCTGAGCTTCGTGTAATTACAAATAGGTCCAGTCCACGTCACCTCGCGTGCCGTTCCACGTGAGGTGGCAACTAGGACCCTGCGAGTTTTTGTATTTCTAAAAAATCCAATAAAATGAAATGCATGTTGCAATTTTTTTGTGAAATTTGCTTGGAGGTCCCTAAACTTTCTATTATTTGCATATTGGTCCCTCCCAGCCTGTATCACGTGTTGTCCCATGTGATGGGTATATTGCACGAATAGCCCTAGAGGTTTTGTATTGGCTGAATAGTTCATCAAAATTTTAATTACATTGGATATTTTTGGCATATTTGCATGGAGCCCCCTGATGTTTATACTAATTGCAAAAATGCCCCGACGAGGACAAATATTTTTGTGTTTTATCTTTTTATTTAACACAGCTAATGTGCTCCTAAAAATCCATAAAAATAGGGTTAGATGATCTATGCAATGTATATTCACGCCTATTTTTTCAGCAAGCATTTTTTGCATTTAATCTATTTATTAAAAATATAATGGGGCCTATTATTTCGTGTTTAATTAATAAAAAAACCATAAAAATAGAAAAATGTCTTTAAAAATTCCAAAAAAAAATAGGTATAGTGTATTTTGTCTTATTTTAAGTACAGATCAAAAATCACTAAAAATTGAAAAATAAAAACCCTAAAAATTGAAAAACTCCAAAATCCAATAAAAAATTACAAAAATCTAAAAAATTGTTTTTCTATTTTGTAATTTATTTATATAAATATTTATATATTAAAATTGATTTGGGAATATTGGGATTTATTTATTATTTTTAACACCCAATTCAATTTTGTCCCAATTTATTAATCCCTTATGTTGATATTTTTTACTTTAAAAATACATAAAAATTAGCAAAATTCCAGAAAAAACAAAAAATTAGAAAAATATAAAAATCACAAAAATATCTTACTTTCAATCTTTTGATTATTTTTATATATTTATGTATTTATAATATCTATATATTCTTATATTGTATTTATACATATATATATAATTCTTTTAAATAAAAAAGAAATATAAAAATTAAAAAATATACAAAAAAATACAAAATTATGAAACCAAAAATAAAAAAATTAAAATTTAAAACCCACAAAAATAATAAATTGGACAAGAGCTAAAAGACAAAAATTTTGTGCATCTTTTTGCCTCCCTCTACTCTTTCCTCCCAGTGTTCGGCCTCTACACATACTTACATGCTATACACATTGTTGTAGAGTTATAATAAATTTTAATTCCACATTTTTTATATTTATTGCTTTATTCTTATTATGGGTTAATTATTGATTAAACCCGAGGTTTTTGTCGGTCCCTCAACGACTGTGCTCCCGCCTTGTTTGGAAACATGACCGATGATATATTTCGTGTTTATCAGTAACCCAACAACTCCCTAATCGAAATTTTATTCTTAGACAATGAGATATGATTTTCTACTTAACATAGTATAGCTTCTAAGGTCGAATTTAGGAAGGCAGCTAAGAAACAAGGGTTATTGATTATTGCTACTTAATATAGGTTTTTAATTTCCTTTTCTAATTTTTAATTACCTTTTTGATTAATTTTATGATTTTATTAATTTTAAATTTTTCAATTAATTTTTTGATGTTCTATAATTTTTTATATTATCTTATTTTTAAAATGATTTTAATTTTGCAAATTTTTATGACTTTTAAATTTTTCCAAAATTAATTTATGAATTAGATATAATAAAAGGAGATAAAAGAATTTTTTATATTTTTAAAATATGAGAAACATACTCAAAATAAATAAATGATGAGTTTTTGTGTTCTATGTATTTGTTACAGTTTTTTATTAATTTTTAAGATATTTTTATAATTTTTATGGATTTTTTGTTGATTTAAAGTTGAAAACAATTTTAAAAAGGAGACTAAGCTACTATTTTTGATATTTTAAAATAGAAAACATAGTAAAATAATATGGAAATAATTTTAATACAAAATAATTTTTATTATGCTTTAAAACAAGACGAAGAATGTATTGTTCTATTTTTACGTGATATTATATGATTTTTATAAGTTTTTCATTAATATTAAAATTTTTAGTGTTTTATATTTGTAATTTTGTTTGATTTTTATATATGTGGTGAAAATAGTAAATTAGCTCTACATTAATTTTTTTAGAATTTTTAAAAGTTTTTTCAATTTTTTATGAATTTTTAAAGTTCAAACAATGAGATTAAGAATACTTTTGAAATAAAAATAATTTTCAAAACAAAAATTACTAGAGCTAGACATAGCTATTAGGTATTTACTGTGATTTTTTTTATTTTTAGAAAAAAATAGCTAATTAATCCAAGCAAAATAAGCAATAGAAGAAAAATTGAGTTTTATATGTACATAAATGCAATTTATAGAATGTTTCAGAGCAATTATTAATATTATGCAAATTATCCAAGGACACATGTGAATCTACACCTGATATGTTAACTAAGGACTGAATTGCAATTAATAAGAAGTTTCATGTCATTTTCTAACACCATAAAAGAATCTAGGAGAAATTGTGTAATTAAAACACCAAGCACGTGATTAATTCATGTGAGCTTCATTCACAAGACTAAAGTTCAATTAAATAAACAACAGAGACTAACATGCAATTATTTCAATGTTTTATTTACAGAAGAAGGATTAAATTGCAAATAATAGAAATAAAGGATTAGATGTGTAATTTCACTAGCTAAGGCATGCATTGCACATGAGCGCGCTTGAGCGGTAGACAGCTACAATGAATCAACTTAGATCTGATCATAGGGCTCTTATTTAGGAACCAATGGCTAGTCGAGCATGGATCTTGTGGACTTGTTCTTGAACGGACGTTAGAGGAAGGGCTCGAAAGAACATGGTTGAATGCTTCTCCAGATGACTTTCGATTGACACGGTCCCACTCGATCTGAGGAAGATCTTAGATCTAATGGTTTTGGTGCCCTCCTTCTTTAATTTCAAAATAATCAAATATTATTCCAAGGTCTAGGTCTTGCTGATCGAAAATATGGTTGAGCTGTTATCGAGTGTATGATGCAATCACTCGTCGTCGGCCCAGATCCGCTCTTATTACTCCTCGCGCTACCTGAAAGGTTGATTCAATGGCCTGAAGCCTCGTAATCTTCGACTGATGGTTATTCAATGAGAAATAAAGGTAGGAATGGGTGGAGATCCTCTACGAAGGTGGGGGTGAGGATTGGACTCAGATCCTTCAGATCTGAGGTGATTAGAATGTGGAAGAGATGCACAGAAGTGGAGGCTTATGGATGGGATGGATCTCGGTTCGAAGGGTGAAACATGGTGAGTTGGACCTCTGATCGATCAGATTGGAGGTATACTTATGCCTGAAGATATGGGTTGCAAACCAATAGAAACACAACAAAATTAAAATGAAATTGACAGTAAATCTAAATCTATAATTGCCTAGGAAGAATGAGGATGGATAAGGGATGGTCATCACCTCAATTCAGTGGTGGAAGGTTGAAGAGGCTCGGTCACGGTGGAGGTGCTCCTCGCTAGAATGGATCTCGTCAATAGGCCTCATGAGCTCCAAGGAACTTCTAATCATGAAGCTCGCAATCAAGTGATCGAGAATGTTGATAATTGGTGTCCAGAAACGGGTCAATCCAGAAAAGGAGACCTAGGACGCATATTTATAAGTTGAGAAGAAGCGAGACTCAAACAAGGGAGCGCACGAACTGAGGTCAAATCTGGGCAAAAATATTCGAGCGTGGATCACTGATCCACAGCAAGTAAATGGGAGAAGAAATCGGGTCCAAATTGGTGGGGTTTGATCTGGAAAATGAGAAGAGGGAGGCGGGTTGACGGCTACTGGAGCGGGTTTGAGGGAAGATGAAGAGTTGACTGTCGGCTCAACAACTCAGATCTGGGCTAATGGGAGCCCAGTCAAATATAAGAAGAAAATGGTAAAATAAATTAAATTAAATATGAATAATTAAATTAATTATATAATGACTTCAAATTAAAATTTTGTTAAAATAGAAAATGTTTATAAATTAGTAAATTAATTTTTGGTAATTTTTAATAAATTAAATAAGCTAATTTAAATAGTTAAAATAATTAAATACATATATTTACATATATAAAATACATATATACATAATGTACATATTTTCAATTATTTATTTTTACAAATATACATATATTTTATATTTCATTTTGCAAAAAATAATTTAGAGGATATTGATCGATCGCTAAATACGTTGTGTAATTTGTGTTCGTTGAAGTACGGGTACATAGTGAATCGTTCAGAATCGAGAGAAGAATTTCCGTGAAGAGTGTCTCGGCTTTAATTTATATCCCGGGCAAGTCCGATGTCGAAAACAAGGAGGCAAAGGAACAACGTCGGGTTAATTCAAAAACTTAGGTCTAGGTTTCCATGTGGATTTTTTTGTATTTTTTAATGCAAAATGAATGTGAATGCAATATGCAGGTGAATTAAGTTAATAGGAAAAGACATAGCTTACCCAAATATTTATTAATGTGAAATTGGTCCAATTTAGCCAAAATATAATTTTTCCTAAAACCTTAATCCAGTAATGAATGCAAGACACTTTTTTGGGTTTTTATGGGATAAATGCAATGATGAAAAATACACACTTTTTCTAGTTTTTTTGTAATTTTTCACACAAATAGAATGCAAAAATGATGAAAATTTACTAAAAATAAAACATGATGCAAGGATGCTAAAGTATTTTCTGGAATTTTTAGACAAAATATAAATTTTTTATAGATTTTTTAATGGAAACAGAGTGATAGTGAGTAATTAAGTCTTAATAAATCCACGTTATCAAATTATCTGGAGAGCAAATTATCTCATATAGGTATTTTTATATGGAATCCTGGAGATTTGAAATTTCGCAAAAAGGATGTGTGTAGATTTAATTAGAAATAATTTACTAAAATCACTCTATTAAGGCACATGACAACTCCAATTAAGATGAAATTTGGATCGTAATTAAAGCATACTTCAAGACATCATTCCTGATTTTTTTTCATTATTTTTGAAGAAACTATATGTGAAATATGAATTTAATTCCTCGGATTGGGTAAAATATTCAGAGTTTCACTTGAACCATTTTAGTTAATTAATTAGAACCAAAAAAATACAAATAAATATCCATAAGATAGAGAATTAGTTGCACAACATAATGACATTTTTCGTTGAATAAAGTAATGCTCAATTGAGGTCTAAATTAATGTGTAAACATAAGGTTATCAATGCAAGACAGAAATAAACTTGAACAATACAAACTATGTACAGGGAACGTTTTGTAAATACATAAATTGAACAGGAAAAAATGCAATTTTTTCAAAAATTTTAAAAAAATTGACCTTCTTCCTCAGCAGGTAGCTAGGTCGCAAAAAGCTTGAGGTCGGACGGTGGCAGCCCACCGCACATGGGCACGCGAAAGAGGAGGGGTGGGGTGATGCCGGTGCCGCGCGGCAGGGCACGGGGGATGGAGGCGGAATGGCGGGGCGGCGGAGGCCTTACGTGCTGGGCCGCACGAGCTGGAGGTGGGTCGCGCGCAGCGCGAGGAAACTGCTTGGGGAGGGACTTCGGTGGTCGTCGGCTGAGGGAGCAGTGGTACGGTCGCCCACTGGCGAAGGGTCATGGGCGGGGGGTACGGTCGTCGGCTGGTGGCAGCAATGGAAGAAGGGGGAGGGGTTGTGGTGGCTGTCGTTATTTTTTTATTTTTATTTTTATTTTTTTTTTACTGTTGTGTTTTGTGTTTTTTATTTCAATTTTCCTATTTTTTCAATTTTCTTAAATAGAGAATCGAAGAAAATAAAACTAAATCTAAGGATGTGGTGATGGTGGTGGGAGTATAATAAAGTAGGATAAATGGAGGAGTAGGTGTGGTGATGTGATGTGATGAAATAATTAAAAAATGACAAAATAAAAAAAACCTACGGAGGAAGCGGATCACCTGGGGAGTGTTCATGAGGAGCACGGCCTTCGCTCGAATCACCAACGAGCGATGAGCTCGAGCAGCACGTGGATGCGGCTGCGATGTTGGCCAAGAAGCCAACAGATCTCACCGAAGAGAGGGTTGTCATCGCTCGACTGCGGTTGCATCGTTGTCACCTATTCAACTCTGGGAACTAGGCTCTCCTCGCATAAAGATGGATCCAGTGCAAAATGAGGAGAATGGGATGTGTAAAAAGAGATGGAAAAAATGGAGGTTAGAATGAAGGTGGAGTGGAATGGAGGTTAGAATGGAGGTGGAGTTGAATTAGAAGTTAGAAAAAATGGTGGAAGAATGGAGTTGAATGGGTGGTTATTGCAGAGAATGAGAATTAAATAAAAAATAAATAATAAGATAAAGTATGCTACTAAAATACAATAAAATATAGAGAAGAAAAATAGTGAAGAATTTACAAGAGATAACAAACATGCATATTTTTTGCTTTTCTAATTTATATTTTTTTTGTATTTTCAATAAAAATATTTACAACATAAAAATAAAATAAAATACTGGAAATAAAATACAACACAACTATGATTTTTTTAGGTTTTTACTAGCAAAGAAAAAGGAAATAAAAAATGAAGAAAGAATGAAATTTGACATAATATACAATGTACATCTAGATCCGAAAACTCAAATTTTGCAAACTAGCTCTGATTTTAATGAACCACTTCCGTTGGATAGACAATTTTCTAACATAAACTTTAAAAGTGAGTTTGGTGAATTTGGAGTACAAACGGAGCGGGAATTTGGCCGGGAAGTTGGACTTTACGGCTTTTTCTATTTGGGATCTAGGAGCATTTATTTGAGCTAGAATTTATTTTATATTTTTATATTTTTATATACATTTTTATGAACAAGTTAGAGAAAGAATTAGTCAAAAAAGAGATGAAATGAAATTATTAAAAATACATGAAGTTTTGGACTATTTATAGGTAAAAAAACTCCTTTATTTTGTGTTTTTTGTTGTTAATATATTTTGTACAATATAAGATAATTAGTGTATTTTATTTACAAGAGTCATTTTGTTAATTTATTGATTTTATGGACATTTATTTGAGATTTTACTCAGGGATTTTGTTAAGATCAAGATATTGAGCTGATGAATCGCAGATTCATCACACCCCCTATACTTAAACTTTCCTAGTCCTCGAGCAAATAAAGAATGAATAAGTTGGATTAACACGTGATTGTGCATGTGAATACAAGACTTGATCCGTTCAAGAACTCTCGATTTTAGAGATCCTAAAATTCTAAGCTGAACCAAGCTCTAGTCAAAAGGTATCTAATTTTCCTAATCATCAGACTCTCGTTGTATACATATATAATAGTGATGTGACTTTAAGTGTGGACTGCAGTTATAAGAGTAGAGTCGCAATGTCACCTAAGGTTCCAGTCCAAGAGATTTGTAACATCCGGGATCCGTGTAAACCCGAACTCGACCCGATTTGGGTCCGATTAACCCAATAAAGTTGTTAATCAATACTAACCAACCTAAAAAGACCAATTGGTAGTGAATCAAAAGTTGTTCGGGTGAAATCGATCAAAAATCGGTCACTTCCTATTGCGCTCCGCGAAAAAGCCGCGACGCAAATTCGGAAACCGCAAAACGAACCGAGACCGTCATTAGATCCGATTCGACGATACAAGACCAACGGAATCGACCGTTCGTCGATCGGAGGTCGTTTGATATTTTTAAATAACAAAATTTAATCTTAAATAAAAATCGTATCCAAAAATTTCAAGGGGTTCAAAATCCAACCGAAAGTATATCAATATTATACTCTTATTGATCGTTGTTCCGAGACGATCAAAACAAGATATTTCGGGTCAAAATCCGAGACTCGAGGTGCACGTACGGTCATTTTAAAAATATCAAATATAAAAAAATAAAATAAAATAAATTTTTCCTCACTGCTACAGTAGCAGAACCAGGACAGTTGTATAGGCTCTCTTTCCTCTCTTTTCCATTTAAACCAACCTTCTTTCCACTTGGCCTTATGACCTTCCACTTGTCAACATTAAAGGACATCATCTTCCTTATTTATACCAACCCCCTTTCCTTCATTTGGCTCTCAAAATTCCACCGAGAGAGATCACATTCCAGCCTTCCTTCTTGCTGGAAGTCACCTGCTGCTGGAGATTTCTCAAGATCTGTTGCATGTTGTTCTCAAGTTTTACAAGCTCCTAGGGTCTTGGAATTGCTACATGCATGTGGTGATCTTCCAAGAAGGAGATCAAAGAGGTACCATCCTATATCCCCATCTTCTTTTGCTGCCATAACATGTAATTATAGTACAACTAAATTCCTAATTAAAGATGGATAAGTTTGTTGATTTCCTCTTTCGGTCATAGGGTTTATTTCCAGAACAAACTGTCAACTATGGAATAACATTCCCCTTCAACTGGATTTATGTCGTGAACTGCTTGAAAAAATTCTTCACAACCACAGACCGTATAATTTTAATCATGTTTCTGGAGCATACCTAGATTACGACCTATTAATAGTTTATTAATTAAGAACCTTAAAAAGTCTGAATTAAGAAATTTCTGCGTTCTTTTTGTTCAATAGATGTTAAGGTTTTGGTTGCTGCCATGTTATCTAATTGACGCCTAAAACAAATGATCTATAATTATCATCCTCATATTGGTAAAAAAAATGGACTATTATAAAAGTATACATATCAATTTGGTCGAGAAGACATACTGTTCTCTAAATATCATAAACACACAATGATTTCATGAATTTATGATGTTGTTTCTCATAACTACATTTATTTTCTATTGGTTATTCACAGAATTTGTGCCACATTTTCATTATGTGGAACTAAATCTTTACATCGGTATTGAAATTATTGAATACAGTATAATTGATCAAATCGTTAGCAGCCATATTGAAACATTATTTGGAGATCTTGATCTGGTTATTGATAACTGTTGGAGTAGGCATTGTTCATTCGACTATAGCTAAGTACCAAGGCAAGTGTTGCATAAAACTTACAGGTTCATGTATATTATTGTTGTAAAATTTAAGTTTAAAATTTAAAATCCATGTTAAAACTTGTTAAGACTATCCACAGTTAAACTAATAACGATTTCAGTACTGAGTTATATACGCCATTAGTCTGAAACAGTAAAAAAAAGAGATTAAGCATCCCACAAGTGTGCACTTAACAGTGGGAATCGGGATATTCATTGCAGAAATTGAGCATAGGATAAATTATTGATCAATGGCAAATAGGTAAACCATCAGTTTCAATCCCTACTAACATTATTGTTATTGCCAAATTACAAAAGAAGGATTAACGAGAAATTAATACTAAGTAGTATATTACTGATTTGTCATTAATATCAAGGGTTAAGGCAAGTTTCATTTCAAAATACCGAGTAAATAACAGAAAAATTGTTTGTTCAAATGAAAAGATTTGAGGGAAATTTTGTATGAATTGGCCTTTAAAGAATTAGATCAATAATTAAGTTATTAACTTTATCAGTTAAAGAAGATATTCTATATATAAGTATATGTATTGATACCTTCTCTTCAAAGCCAGCAACTAATTGACCTATATGGGAAATTATCTAAGAATAGTAGAAATAACAGTTATGGGTGTTAATATTTAGGAGGTCACGTGTTCTTACATAAACAGTCTTGAGATAATTGAATCAAATCTCTAACCTTTCAGAGATCTTTGTAATCCTCATCAATTGATCATAACCACCTAGATCTATAAGGATAACCACGCAAATTATTGAGAAGGAATGAATAAGTCAAGCAAGAGGAAATACTGAGTCACTAATATAAGATCAATATGCCAGTCATGGTGACCTTTACACCTGACTGTGCGAGGGCGCGGTGACCCTCAACTGGGCGGAGGAAAGGAAGTCCAGCTAGGGCAGCGGCCGCCAAGTGCGCGGGTCTAGGATTCCAGTCCCTTTTCGGTTTTTACGCGAGCTCGCAGTGTTTTTACGCCTCGCTGGGATCCCGACTTTAGACCATTCCGCTGACCCTGTCTTTTAGGATACCCAAGCGGGGGATCCTTGGTTTTCAGTTTTACGTACGAGCTCGTTCGCCTGTACTAGTCAGGCAAGTTTCTAGAGTGACTTTTATAGGGAGTCTCTCTCACCCGTCTCAGTGGCGTAGTTTGGGAGTAGACCTATCCCTCTATTGGACCGCGCTTCCAATTAGAGGGCGAGACGGAAGAGCCATTTGTAGGCTTCTTCACCGCTTGAGTTTACTTTGCCAACAGACTTGGCGATTCTATATCTAGATCATCCATATCTACATCTACATCATTTGAAGTTATATCTGAAACATTGAAGTTAAGAATTGGAGAAGTTACGATCAAAAGTTGGGATTAGTAGGAAACGACTATTCTCTCTATCTAAGAATTTAAATAAATTAGGAGATCTTTCCAATTTTAACTTTTCCATTATCACTCACCAACGTGATCTCTGAAGAAAATAATATATGTGCTTACACTCGTACAGTCATGAATACTCAACTACTATATAACTATGTCACATGTGGGAAATGTTTGGTTTTGGGACAAACATTTGAAACGCTTACAAATAGCCTGAAAAACCTTTTACTTACGCAAGTAGATGTGAACTTTACTTTCCACCTTTCTACTTGCATACTTTTGCACATATTAAATGTCTAGTTATTTTTATAAGTTTTTGGGAGGTACCAGCAATGGTTGACGCCTCTTCTTTCCTAACGTGTTTGGCAGGCAAACAGCCTGCAGTTTAGTAGCAGCTCAGTAGCTATACATGCTTCCTAGAGACAGAGTATACACTAGACGGTATGAAATATTTTGTCTCAGTTTTTGTTCAGATGGTGATGTAAATGCTATCTCTTTTGTATCACACTTGGGATATATGTTGTAAAAAGGAAGATCCTTGTACATATTGTAAATTTATATGAATGTTAATGAAAAGAAATTTGGTGCTATGTGTCTCTTTTACTCTGTGGTTATGTGTTGGAATTGAATGTCATAAATGCGCGAAAAATTTTTCCTGTTTTTCTACAACTTCATGCGATCTCATGTGAATAATAGTGCGAGTGTGTGTTTAACTGGTACCCGGATCCTGAGGGGTCAACAATTTTGGTATCAGAGCAGTGGTACCCCGATACGCACGTTCGCGGTATTACAATTCCGATCGCATTAAGTTCTCGGATAGCGACAGTCTTCCGACTTGTCGTGAGTCCGAGAAGGGAAATATGGCATTCATATTCAATAACCACAGATGTCATCAATTTCATTAATTTTCATATTATATCCCAAGAAGAGAAAAGCATTTATGATAAGTATCTGTCTATGGCATTTTTATGACTAATTATGGTTCTCATGCAGAGCCATGGCACATCGACCCGGTCAGGAGACGGCTGACCAGTTGGCACGCATACTGACTGCCCTCACCGACCTCCAACAACAGCAGGCTGCCATGCGAGGTCAGCAGGAGCAGATTTTGGCTCAGCAGACTGAGATTGCCGACATGCAGATAAATATAGAGATGAGGTTTGAGGACCTATCAGATTTCACGTACCATCCATCACAGGATGGGATACGGCAGGATCAGCACCAGTCCGTTGAGGTCGAGCAGCCTCATCCTGATGATCCACTAGAGGGCATACCAGAGCATGGAGCTGAGGAGGATGCAGACTTTGACAGGGAGCAGGACCCTGTGGACATAGCAGACGAGGGTGCCCACGAGTATTCAGCTATTCACAGGCACCAGTCCATTTTCACATCCTACCAGCGTGCCAACATACCCTTGTTTGAGGGTACAGGTTCACCAGATGTTGCTGAGCAGTGGCTGAAGCGGGTGATGAAGGTGCTCAAGATGATTCGTGCGCCACGAGACACGTGGCTATCTTTCATGGAGTGCTCTCTTAAAGACTTTGCTGAGAGATGGTGGGATGCCGTGGTATCTGAGTTAGGCCGAGAGCCTACATGGGATGATTTCGAGACGAAGTTCAGAGCCCACTTCTTTTCTGCGAAGTGGAAGGAGTCCCAGCGCCGCCTATTTGCAGAGCTTCGTCAGGGACAGATGACCGCCAGAGATTATTTTATCCAATACACAGAGCTGTCACGACATACACGAGCAGCTGGCGCATTTCCAGAGGAGAATCTGGAAAAGTTCATCGGCGACATGTGAGAGGAGGTACAGGAGAAGCTGGCAGGACTACACATCACATCCATCTCCGAGGCTACTGATGCTGCGGAGAAGTTCGAAGACATCAGAGGGAGACGTTTCGGGAGCTCGTCTGGAGCAGCGCCTAGACCGCGACGATATTTTGGACCGATACGTCGACCGTTTCAGCAGCAGAGGTCAAACATACGGTTCCGACCTACAGGTTCATCCTTCACAGGCAGTGCTCGCTCTTCTCCATCGACTACTCTAGGAGGAGCACTCGCCGAACGTGGCACAGAGTCCGCTCGACCATCTGGGTCGCAGCGAGCAGATAGATCACCTGCAGGACCAGCTCGGAGCACGGACACAGCTACTCCATCTACTTGACCAGTCCGGTGTTACCGATGTCACGAGTGGGGACACTATCGCTCACAGTGCCCACAGGTTTCTGGTGAGCCACAGCCTTCACAGTCACAGCCTCAGGCACAGCGCTCAGGGAGTTTCCGTGGTAGGAACTCCAACTTTAGGCGACCACAGCAGAGACAGACACAGAGTGTGGCAGGTTCCAGTGCCACACCAGTCAGGCAGGGACAGTTACATGCCGTTACAGAGGAGCAGGCACGTTCAGCCGCTACTGTGGTGAAAGGTATGGTCTCAGTCTTGGGCCGACCTTTCCATGTCTTATTTGATTCTGGTGCGACACACTCTTTTCTTGCTTCGAGGCTACTTGCTTCTTTAGGTAGAGTCGCAGAGACTCTCTCTTCTCCGTATCACATCCGAGGGCCAGGTGGCCAGTTATTCATTATTTCACTGATCGTCAGATACTTGCCCATACTGATTGGCGGTCACGAGATGATCGTAGATTGTCTACTTCTACGGCTTAATGAGTTCGACTTAATTTTGGGCATGGATTGGCTATCTACTCATCATGCACTAGTGGATTGTTTTAGGAAGACAGTTGTCTTCAGGATTCCAGGTTTACCCAAGTTCACTTTTGAGGGTACTATACATGACTCCACCATGGAGTACATTTCAGTGTTGCGAGCCCAGCGACTTGTTGATCAGGGTTGTGATTCATACCTTGCATTTGTGCGAGAGGTATCTGATCAGGAGCCGATGACACAAGACATCCGAGTAGTCTCAGAATACCCTGACGTGTTTCCTGATGAGCTACCCGGATTACCTCCTGAGAGAGAGAGAGATCGATTTCGAGATCACATTGTTGCCAGATACACAGCCGATCTCTATGGCACCATATCGCATGGCACCAGCCGAGTTGAGGGAGTTGAAGGTGCAGTTGCAGGAGTTGCTTGATTTGGGATTCGTGAGGCCGAGCACTTCACCTTGGGGTGCTCCGGTTCTATTTGTCAAAAAGAAGGATGGATCCATGAGGTTATGTATTGACTACAGACAGCTGAACAAGAATGGTGAAGAACCGTTATCCTTTGCCACGTATCGATGATTTGTTTGACCAGCTCCAGGGATCTTCAGTTTTCTCGAAGATCGATCTTCGCTCGGGCTACCATCAGCTGAGGATTCGCGAGTCGGACATTCCGAAGACAGCCTTCAGGACTCGCTATGGACACTACGAGTTTGTGGTGATGTCGTTTGGGCTCACCAATGCACCTGCGGCTTTCATGGATATGATGAACCGTATCTTCCGTCCATACTTGGACAAGTTTGTAGTGGTGTTCATCGATGATGTGCTCATCTATTCACGGAATGAATGGGATCATGCGAATGATCTACGGATTGTCTTAGATACATTGCGGGAGCACAAGCTATATGCCAAGTTGAGCAAGTACGAGTTCTGGTTATCCCAGGTCTCATTTTGGGGGCACATCATTTCTGGAGCAGGTATCGCGGTTGATCCTGCGAAGATAGATGCAATTATGTCTTGGGAGCAGCCCAAGACAGTCACTCAGATTCGGAGTTTCCTCGGATTAGCGGGCTATTACAGATGCTTTGTCAGCGGATTTTCACACATTATTCGCCCTATGACACGATTGATGCAGAAGGGAGTCCCATTCATTTGGGACGATTCATGTGAGCATGCCTTCTAGACACTGAAGGAGAGATTGACTACAACGCCTATTCTTGCTCTTCCTTCAGGTACTCAGGACTATGCAATCTACACAGATGCATCTGGAGAAGGTCTAGGAGCACTGTTGATGCAGAGAGGACAGGTGATTGCTTATGCATCACGGCAGTTGAGACCACACGAGCGGAACTACCCCACACATGACTTGGAGTTGGCGGCAGTTGTCTTCGCCTTGAAGATCTGACGCCACTATCTTTATGGGGTGAACTTCGAGATTTTCACGGATCACAAGAGTCTGAAGTACATCTTTGATCAGAAGGAGCTGAACATGAGGCAACGCAGATGGCTCGAGATGCTGAAGGATTATGATTGCACAATCTCTTACCATCCCGGTAAGGGAAACGTGGTGGCTGATGCACTTAGTAGGAGAGCGCATGCAGAGAGTACGGCAAACTGGCTATATCCTCAGGAGAGCGCATCCATTTCTACCGTTGTGCCTCCTTGATATAGCAGCCTTTGGGATCGTATTGTAGAAGGCCAGAAGACCAATCCTTGGATTCATGATAGATACATGTGCGTTGTCAAGGACGAAGTAGATGATTTTGTCGTAGCAGAATCTATTTTATGGAAGGCAGGACGGGTCATTGTACCCAATGACGAGCAGCTTCGCAGAGACATTCTCGATGAGGCACACAGTTCACGGTTATCTATCCATCCAGGCAGTACGAAGATGTACCGTGATCTGCGTCGACATTTCTGGTGGGATGGAATGAAGCGCGATGTGGCGCTACATGTTAGCAGATGCATGACCTGTTAGATGGTCAAGGTCGAGCACAGGAGACCACCAGGATTACTGTAGTCTCTCCCCATTCCCGAGTGGAAGTGGGAGAGCATTTCTATGGATTTTGTCACAGGTCTGCCGAAGACACCAGGTGGTCATGATTCCATATGGGTCGTTGTTGATAGGTTGACCAAGTCAGCCCATTTCATACCTGTCAACACGACTTACACTTCATCCAGATTGGCCAAGCTCTACGTGCAGAACATTATCAGGATGCATGGTATACCATGAGAGGTGGTGTCTGACAGGGATTCGAGATTTACATCTCATTATTGGCATCAGTTCATGTCAGCACTACAGACAGAGCTGAAGATGAGTTCTGCATACCATCCGCAGACAGACGGGCAGAGTGAGCGCACCATTTAGACACTTGAGGATCTACTTCGCGCATGCACTTTGGAGTGGAAAGGGTCATGGAAGGACCATTTGCCTTTGGTAGAATTCACGTACAACAACAGTTGTCACTCCAGTATTGGCATGGCACCATTCGAAGCCCTATATGGGCGGAGATGCCTCACACCTCTCAGTTGGCGCGAGGTAGGTGATCATGCTCTCTACTCCGTAGATCTCTTGGAGGAGACTGCGAAAGTTGTTGATCTTGTGAGACGGAGGCTTCTGACGGCATGGAGCCGTCAGAAGAGCTATGCCGACTGTCGGAGAAGAGACTTGGAGTTCCAGGTAATTCAAGTATTTCCTCTTCATCCATTCAATTATGACATATATATTGTTCAACTTAATCTCACATACTAATAAAACTCCTGTAAATACAGGTCGGAGATTGGGTATTTTTACGAGTATCTCCCATGAAGAGAGTACAGAGATTCGGTGTTCGTGGCAAGTTGGCGCCGCGATATGTGGGTCCGTTTGAGATTCTTGCGAGAGTGGGGAAAGTGGCATATCGAGTAGCCCTTCCTCCACATCTTTCAACTATCCATGATGTCTTCCACGTATCCAACCTGAGGAAGTATGTGCACGACCCTCGGCACATCATCAGTTATGAGAATCTAGACGTGGAGGCAGATCTGACTTATGAAGAGAAGCCAATCCAGATACTTGATCGTGTTGTAAAGAAGCTTCGCAGTAAAGAGATTCCATTGGTCAAGATTTTGTGGCACCGTCACGGCGTCGAAGAAGCGACGTGGGAGACCGAAGCCGACATGCGGGCACGATACCCGCAGCTTTTCTGATGTAAGCATCAAAACAAGCTTTTGTAATTAGATACATAATAAATATATGGCTTGTTTTCTCTTTGAGGTTTTTATGGGTTCCAAACCCTTTGAGGTTTTTATGACCATAAGAAATCAAACAAGACACCTAATAACCTTAACTCTAGTCTCGAGGACGAGACTCCCTTTGAGGTTTTTATAATTGTAACATCCGGGGTCCGCGTAAACCCGAACTCGACCCGATTTGGGTCTGATTAACCCAATAAAGTTGTTAATCAATACTAACCAACCTAAAAAGACCAATTGGTGGTGAATCAAAAGTTGTTCGGGTGAAATCGATCAAAAATCGGTCACTTCGTATTGCGCGCTGCGAAAAAGCCGCGACGCAAATTCGGAAACCGCAAAACGAACCGACATCGTCATTAGATCTGATTCGACGATACAAGACCAACAGAATCGACCGTTCGTCGATCGGAGGTCGTTTGATATTTTTAAATAACAAAATTTAATCTTAAACAAAAATCGTATCCAAAAATTTCAAGGGGTTCAAAATCCAACCGAAAGTATATCAATATTATACTCTTATTGATCGTCGTTCCGAGACGATCAAAACAAGATATTTCGGGTCAAAATCCGAGATTCGAGGTGCACGTACGGTCATTTTAAACATATCAAATATAAAAAAATAAATAAATAAAAATTTTCCTCTCTGCTACAGTAGCAGAACCAGGACAGCCGTATAGGCTCTCTTTCCTCTCTTTTCCATTTAAACCAACCTTCTTTCCACTTGGCCTTATGACCTTCCACTTGTCAACATTAAAGGACATCATCTTCCTTATTTATACCAACCCCCTTTCCTTCATTTGGCTCTCAAAATTCCACCGAGAGAGATCACATTCCACCCTTCCTTCTTGTTAGAAGTCACCTACTGCTAGAGATTTCTCAAGATCTGTTGCATGTTGTTCTCAAGTTTTACAAGCTCATGGGGTCTTGGAATTGCTACATGCATGTGGTGATCTTCCAAGAAGGAGATCAAAGAGGTACCATCCTATATCCCCATCTTCTTTTGCTGCCATAACATGTAATTATAGTACAACTAAATTCCTAATTAAATATGGATAAGTTTGTTGATTTCCTCTTTCGGTCATAGGGTTTATTTCCAGACCAAACTTTCAAGTATGGAATAACATTCCCCTTCAACTGGATTTATGTCGTGAGCTGCTTGATAAAATTCTTCACAACCACAGACCGTATAATTTTAATCACGTTTCTGGAGCATACTTAGATTACGACCTATTAATAGTCTATTAATTAAGAACCTTAAAAAGTCTGAATTAAGAAATTTCTGCATTCTTTTTTGTTCAATAGATGTTAAGGTTTTGGTTGCTGCCATGTTATCTAATTGACGCCTAAAACAGATGATCTATAATTATCATCCTCATATTGGTAAATAAAATGGACTATTATAAAAGTATACATATCAATTTGGTCAAGAAGACAGACTGTTCTCTAAATATCATATACACACAATGATTTCATGAATTTATGATGTTGTTTCTCATCACTACATTTATTTTCTATTGGTTATTCACAGAATTTGTGCCACATTTTCATTATCTGGAACTATATCTTTACATCGGTATTGAAATTATTGAATACGGTATAATTGATCAAATCGTTAGCAGCCATATTGAAACATTATTTGGAGATCTTGATCTGGTTATTGATAACTGTTGGAGTAGGCATTGTTCATTCGACTATAGCTAAGTACCAAGGCAAGTGTTGCATAAAACTTACAGGTTCATGTATATTATTGTTGTAAAATTTAAGTTTAAAATTTAAAATCCATGTTAAAACTTTTTAAGACTATCCACAGTTAAACTAATAACGATTTCAGTACTGAGTTATATACGCCATTAGTCTGAAACAGTAAAAAAAGGAGATTAAGCATCCCACAAGTGTGCACTTAACAGTGGGATTCAGGATATTCATTGCAGAAATTGAGCATAGGATAAATTATTGATCAATGGCAAATAGGTAAACCATCAGTTTCAATCCCTACTAACATTATTGTTTTTGCCAAATTACAAAAGAAGGATTAACGAGAAATTAATACTAAGTAGTATATTACTGATTTGTCATTAATATCAAGGTTTAAGGCAAGTTTCATTTCAAAATACCGAGTAAATAACAGAAAAATTGTTTGTTCAAATGAAAAGATTTGAGGGAAATTTTGTATGAATTGGCCTTTAAAGAATTAGATCAATAATTAAGTTATTAACTTTATCAATTAAAGAAGATATTCTATATATAAGTATATGTATTGATAACTTCTCTTCAAAGCCAGCAACTAATTGACCTATATGGGAAATTATCTAAGAATAGTAGAAATAACAGTTATGGGTGTTAATATTTAGGAGGTCACGTGTTCTTACATAAACAGTCTTGAGATAATTGAATCAAATCTCTATCCTTTCAGAGATCTTTGTAATCCTCATCAATTGATCATAACTACCTAGATCTATAAGGATAACCACGCAAATTATTGAGAAGGAATGAATAAGTCAAGCAAGAGGAAAAATACTGAGTCACTAATATAAGATCAATATGTCGGTCATGGTGACCTTTACACCTGACTGTGCGAGGGCGCGGTGACCCTCAACTGGGCGGAGGAAAGGAAGTCCAGTTAGGGCAGCGGCCGCCAAGTGCGCGGGTCTAGGATCCCAGTCCCTTTTCGGTTTTTACGCGAGCTCACAGTGTTTTTACGCCTCGTTGGGATCCCGACTTTAGACCTTCTGCTGACCCTGTCTTTTAGGATACCCAGGCGGGGGATCCTTGGTTTTCAGTTTTACGTACGAGCTCGTTCGCCTGTACTAGTCAAGCAGGTTTCTAGAGTGACTTTTCTAGGGAGTCTCTCTCACCCGTCTCAGTGGCGTAGTTTGGGAGTAGACCTATCCCTCTATTGGACCGCGCTTCCAATTAGAGGGCGAGACGGAAGAGCCATTTGTAGGCTTTTTCACTGCTTGAGTTTACTTCGCCAACAGACTTGGCGATTCTATATCTAGATCATCCATATCTACATCTACATCATTTGAAGTTATATCTGAAACATTGAAGTTAAGAATTGGAGAAGTTACGATCAAAAGTTGGGATTAGTAGGAAACGACTATTCTCTCTATCTAAGAATTTAAATAAATTAGGAGATCTTTCCAATCTTAACTTTTCCATTATCACTCACCAACGTGATCTCTGAAGAAAATAATATATGTTCTTACACTCATACACTCATGAATACTCAACTACTATATAACTATGTCACATGTAGGAAATGTTGGGTTTTGGGACAAACATTTGAAACGCTTACAAATAGCTTGAAAAACCTTTTACTTACGCAAGTAGATGTAAACTTTACTTTCCACCTTTCTACTTGCTTGCTTTTGCACATATTAAATGTCTAGTTATTTTTATATGTTTTTGGGAGGTACCAGCAATGGCTGACGCCTCTTCTTTCCTAACGTGTTTGGCAGGCAAACAGCCTGCAGTTTAGTAGCAGCTCAGTAGCTATACATGCTTCCTGGAGACAGAGTATACACTAGACGGTATGAAATATTTTGTCTCGGTTTTTGTTCAGATGGTGATGTAAATGCTATCTCTTTTGTATCACACTTGGGATATATGTTGTAAAAGGGAAGATCCTTGTACATATTGTAAATTGATATGAATGTTAATGAAAAGAAATTTGGTGCTATGTGTCTCTTTTACTCTGTGGTTATGTGTTGGAATTGAATGCCATAAATGCGCGAAAAATTTTCCCTGTTTTTCTACAACTTCATGCGATCTCATGTGAATAATAGTGCGAGTGTGTGTTTAACGGGTACCCGGATCCTGAGGGGTTCACAAGATTCTTCTAAGAACCCAATCCTCAACACTAGGGAATAAACCATTTCTTGCATCCAATCCACCGTCTCTTTAGTTGTAAAACTTGACAGTGTAGATGATGGAAAGTTGATCAAGGACATGGGATTGTGTCATTTCTTCTCTCCCTCTCATTGGAACAAGGATTTTCTCAAGTGCTTTATTACTCAATGCATATTTTTGGTGTTGATCAGTGCATCCGTCAAGAGAAGTTGGAGTCGTCTGCACTTGTTTTCCTGGGAGTACACCGGGGTGTGCCATTTTTGAGTACCTATCATACCTTCTACACCCAGACTTGTAGCAGTTACGATGCAGAGCCCTTTTTGGTGCAAGCCTGACTCCTGATCCTAATAGCAGTGGTCCAAGTAGACACTTTGAAATGGTTGGGACCGCTTGCCTTTGGTGTAAGCTCTTTGGATAACTGACTTTGCGGAAAGAGAGCTTATTTCAACATTGATATTTTTTACTTTATTTTTGGCTAGCTCCACTGCTTTTACCAAGAGTTGGCACACACTGATCAACATTTTTGTATTTTATCACACCATCCCACTTAGGTAAGTGTCAAGAGATAGTATAAGAACTATGTTCTTATACTGGCTAAAGGTGCTGACACTCAGGTTCCGTGAAGCCTTCATAGATTTTATCCCATCCTCGAGTATCATCAAATCGGGTCCAAACTCAAATCCCTCATCCCAGTTCCTCAAGTGAAATTTCAACTCATCTCATCATAACGGCAGTCGTGTATGTGAGGTGCTGATCATATTTTTAAGGTAGAGACTAAGCATGCAATATAGCACACAAATCTTTCAAAGTAGGGAAATGTGAATAATTAAGTCAAAGACCCTAATGACTAAGTGTGGTTAACTCAAAATCTTAAGACCTCATAAACCAAGTATTCTTGAACTTCACTAGTCTTGTGTGAAAGTGTAAGTGTCAGGGGTTAAACCAACCTATTAGTTAGTTTTTTGTTTTTTTTATTTTGATGTTTTTTTAAAAGGAAAGGAACGGAAGAAAGATGTTTTTTTCAGAAGTTTTTTTAAAAAAACACACATTTTTTGATTTTTTTAAATCAGGTAAAGAAAGAAAAGAAATTCTTTTTGTTATCTTTGAAAAAGGTTTTTTTAAGCAAATAATGGAAGAAAATAGATTTTTTTAAAAAAGGTTTTTTTAAGTTTTTTTTTTGAAAAGGTTTTTTAAAAAAAAAAGATTTTTTACCAATTTTACCCACCCCGTAATTATTGTAATATTAACAAAAATACGTGAAAGTACGAGCTATGGGTAAAGTATATATGTAATATATACACGCCCCCCTATACTTAGCATGTGTTATGTCCTTAGAGCACAAGAAGCGAGAAAAAGACATAACTCGTGGCAAGCGAAGGATGCCAAAATAACAAAAAGTATGGAAGTCGATCTACCCCCTATACTTAGGCTCTGGTAGCCTAAGTGTAGAAGAAGAACAAAAATAGGGTGGACGAGGTCAAGAGTAGAAATGGATGAATATATACACATAGCGGGCATCGGTCTCCCCTATACTTAGACGATAGTCAGCCTAAGTATAAGACAAGAGTGAGTGTGAGAACCGATGTGATCTGGAGAATATATAGAGAAGGGATAATATACAAGTGTGAATGAATCTTCTAAGTTGTTGAATCTTGGTGCTGCATCTTCAGGAAGAGTTTGATAGGTGGGATGAAAATTATCTTTGTAAAATAAAAAAAATTTATATTTTTGTGTTTTTATGAATACATCATTCCCTTTATAATATTACTTAGTTAACTTGTATGCCCATTCTCCAAGAATTGTGAAATGAGTTAGCGAAATTATATAGGTTATATTATAATAGGCTTAATGGGTCTATCATCAAGCGGGAGTCAACTTGGCTACCACCATCCTTATTTTTTTATTGCTTTAGAAATTTTTTGAAAGCACTTGGGGAGATTTAATCCACTAGATCAAATTTCTTGTAAAACAAATATTCCTAATCTGTTCATCTATAATGGGTCGATTTTAGCCATTCTGAGACCGTTAAACTTTGACAAGCTTGATGGGTGAGATAGGAGTCTTGAATTGAATCGAAATTTGAATGAAAAATTGGTGTCATCTATATAGTGATCTAAATACCCCATGTATTTTTAGAAAATATCTTAAGAATAAAAAATAAGAGTGATGTTAGCCAAGTTAACTCCTCCTTTGGGTAGCCCCATTAAATCCTATTATAATTGCAGACATTACAAGTTTATGATATTTTTGTACAAACTTAAGGGGTCACTTGAAATCCCTGAAGTATAAAAGGGATGGTGCGGAGTGTGGAGAAACTAGGGTTAGGTATTGGGCCGGGTTGGACCAGGTCTGAGTTGGCTCGGCCCAAACCCACTTAAGTATATGAACTAATGGTCGGGTCTAGGCCCATTTTATTTTCAAATTCTAGGCTCAAGTCCAAACCCGACCCAAACAAAATGGGCCAGGTTCGGGTCGGGTCGGCCCAATTTACCACATATGAAGACACGTATCATGTGTTCCGTTCTTCTTGCATTTGCATGGTTGTTTCTTATACATGTGTTCATGTTTAAGACTTTAAGTATGCTAACTAATTCGTGTTTCTGACATTAGTTGTATGTTGGAAATAGAAATATGGTAAAAAAATATGGTGACTTAAACCACCATTCAATTCACACTTATATATATATATATAATATTGTAGATGCGGACACTATGACCCAATATAGATTGGTTACTTACATTTGTATATGCTCTAACACTTGAGGATACATATTTCATTCTTGCATATTAATGTAATGATTTTGCATATTAATGTAACAATGTCCTCAATCCACGCTAATGGATATGATTATTACTGGGTCTAAAATTTATTCTACACTCGAAATAAGGATATGAAAGTTAGAACAAGATTGGTAAATTTGGGTGGCACGACATATTTTTTGCGGCAAGGTCAATAATTTGGGTTTGCGCTTTATAATGGACTGGGCTATCGAGCTTGCGAGTTTGAGCCTTCTCAGGTCTGAACCCAACCGGATAATCAATATGGGCTCATTTTGAGGTTCATGACATGCCCACTAGATTCCGGATTTGAGTTTAAGTCGAGTTATACGGGTCGGATTTTGAGCCGGGTCAAGTCAGCCCAGCCTAATGCCCAACCGTTGAGAAACCCCTAATGTGCACGTTGGGTTTCAACTATGATTGGACCTATTGGTGACTATCATGTGATATAGACAATATCGAAGGACATACCATAAAATCATAAAACATGGGTTTAGTTTCAATCTATTCCCTGAACTTTGAAGTATCATAGATCATAATAATATCAATTGCCATGTAGTCCCCTTGAAGTAGGGTATCTTAGATATTATAGCAGATGGATTTAAAATAAAAAAAAGGAATATATAATACATGTTAGTGTTTTTGAAACCGAGTTGAACTGGCTGGTCTGACCGGTTTCTACCGGTGAACCAGACAATTATCCATGCCAGTGATTTCTTGGTCCAACAACTAGTTGGATTAATTATCTAGATTCCGATTCAACAGGCTAACTGAATTTGGTATGGAATTCAAAATTATTTTACGCAAAAAAAATAATTCTTTTTATGAGAGTTGAACCCATGAGCTTTAGATTATCCTATATAATATCAACTCAATAACAACTTCTCGTTATGGATTGCTCCTGTTATAACTACTATATTATAAAGTTGTGTAATATTTAGTCTAATTATTATATATGTATAATATTTAATGTTGCATATGCTAAAATACTCTATATATAATACAAGATATTTACGTGATATATGCATTTTAATAGTGGTAAGTAAACGTGTGTATATCATATATGTACCCATGTAAACATTGCATATGTCATGTATCTATCTTTATATTTTTGTTTATTCGCATGTGCTTGTTTATATCTATGTCGTTGTGTACGTATATGTATGTATTTACAATATATATAGGCGTAATCGTGTGTACACACTTACAAATACATATTATTTAAAAATAATAATTTACATGCTAATATATGCATTTACAAATTTATAACTTTGCTATCTATATATCGATCTTTCTAAATATATTTATTTGTGTCTTTTTATTGGTTATATCAACTATTTCAATGATATTTAAATGTATACTTTACCTATGATATTATTTAGTCAGATTTGATCGGTTGGTTCAACCACTTTTTTCTCACCGGTTTGATTTAATCCGGTTGAAAAAAATTATGACATTATCATCCGTTGAAAAAATTATGACATCATCTTCCGATCGAACCAGTTTAGTTCCATGATCCATCCCGATTCAACATTTTCTATTGGGTTTCTATTGGACTTCCGATTCGGTTTAAAAACATTGATACGTATTGGTCCTTCTACTCTCAAGTTTCTACTTTAAAATGTGTTGATGGAGATGGAAGTTGGTCCAATATCAATTGTTCTTTGCAAAACGAAAGGATAATTTCAAAAATATTTGAAATTTGATGGACAATTTTTACTGAAATCGATAGACTACAAGAATGTGTTAATTCCATCCCTTTAGTTAGACCAAGAGGAAATGTAATGTGATGAAATTTGAGTAAACGTATAAATATCCCATCACAATGTTAGAACATCGCATGCCCAGACTTAATCGTAGCCTTTTTTCAATTTAAGAGATTTACCAGTCATTACACCAATTGTTATATATACACACATGTCATTTTTTTTGTTTGAATGATTTTTTTAAGAGTTTTAGAATGTATCTTAATACTTTACTACATTCTTTCGGTTTGCAAGCACTATCCGTTTATTAATTTTAATTGTTCATTGAAGTCAATTGTATTGATGAATATAGAACATGTAAAAGATGAAGATCTGGGAAAGTTATTGTAACTGCTTGAATGAAATTGGATGGTAAGAGTGTGGTGGACGGGACGGAATGGAGAGAGTAAAAAGAAAAAGAGGCATAAAAAATGGTGAAGCCTTCTCCCACTTTAAAAACAAAGATAAAGAAACATCTGCTAAAAAAATATCATGAAGGAGGGATGAAAACCATCTTTAATTAATAGATAGATGCTTGAAGGGTATGGGATCTGGTCATTTATTGATCAAGCACTAGAACAGTAAGGGGCCGTTCAGTAGATGAATAAAAGAAAGGGATAAGGAGAAATAAGAGGTTATTTCTGTTCGATTTGAGGGAGAGAATAAGAGGTGGCAGTTATTTCTTATCCTTTGTTCAGTAGGAGAGAGATGATAAGAGGGATGAAAAAATTATATTAGATAAGTAGTAGTTATTTGTTTTTTTTTTTTTGCAAGAGAAGCCGATGATGGATGGATATTGGGGGAAAATTATTCCTCATATATTGACTCCAGAACCAAAGCATTGATTGCATATGGAGGGATAAGAAATTGGAGAAATAAGGAACACATTCGGTCGGATTCTGAGTTTGAATTAGAGCTTTTCTCGATACCGCTGTTATCTCTATTAAGTTGAACGATATCTTCATGGGATTCTTTATATCTATTAAGTTGAACGATGTCTTCATGGGATTCTTTATATCCTCACATTGGGCATGACAAGGAGATCCAATATCCCATGTCCTCTTCATAAACTCCCTAAACATCTTAGATGGCATGCTGAATTAGGTTAGTTTATCAAGGCCTCAAACCACACGTATACTTATCTTTTTGAATAAAGTAACACAAGAGGAACTTGGTTAGAGCCCTCAAAGTTTTCTCCTCCTCCTCAGACTTAAATATCATTATAGGCAAGTTGGTGGTGTATAACTTGTACTCAGCCATGGGCAAGCATTTAGAAATTGCTTCCTCACTTAGTTGCGTAATAAGAGAAATCTCGATTTCATACTTAGGGTTCCTTATGTTCCGATATAGACTCCTAATGACGGACATGTATCCTAAAATGAAAAAAGTTTTCAAAAAATCACTAGTGTAAAGAAAAAAATTATCATTACCCTCAAGAGTTACATGCTAGACTTATCCCATAACTTCGTTAATCACCCATCGATATGTGTCCATGAAAAAACCTAAAATTCCCTTCTTGATTTGTTGAATTAGTTGTAGCATGGGATTCAAATCACAATTCAAGAAAGAACCATGCAAAATTAAACAATTCGTGATGTGATCAATTTAGTTATTTTACTTGAGCAAATCCCAAAGTCAAATTCAAGAAAGCAAAAATGTGAGCAAGTTCTCACTTAAGACAACAAAGTAATCAAGGTTTCAGGATATATCTTTTGTTAGTTTTTTATATTATTGAGTGCAAATGCAATAAAAATGAGAGTAATGTGAATGCAAAATGTTATTTTAAAGAAAGTTAGGTAACTTTCTTTAATTAATACAATTTGAACTCGAAAGTCTACTGTTAAGTTACTGATTTTCTTTGAATCCTTAATCAATGAGGAATTTAAAAATGCATTTTTTTTACTTTTATGATGGATGAAAAATTAAATATTCAATGCTCAAAGTTACGGATATTTTCAATTTCAAATATGAAAATGCAATATTTATTCAAACCAAAATTACTGGATATACTAATGAAATGAGCCTATTGTATTTTTTATAGATTTAAGATGAATAAATTATAAATGAGATAATGCAAGTATTGATTTTGTGTTTTAAATTTCTAGGATAGGTAAACCACTTTAAATAAATTCAACAAATTCACACAATGTAGAGCAGTTTATAAACAATTTAGATTTTTTTTAATTTAATACAAAATTAATAATAGAAAAATCAAACATGGAAAATGCAAGTTATTTTAGACAGGGCACACAACTCAATTAATTTCAGTAAACAAGGTGCTAAAAGTATCCATAATCAAAGACTTAAAAAACTCTTATTTAAAAAAAAAATCAACAAGCAGGTGAAATGATATTGAATTAACAAGTCTAGAATATAGGTCACATTCAACAATTCATAATATATCCAAATTAGATCAGAACATGATTTACAATATATCAATGGAATGATCATGAAAAAACCTTCAAATACGTACTAAATTTGCTATTTTGGAAAAAAAGATAATTCTCAAAATATTTCACATTACAATGCATGGGCTGAAATACAAAAAATTCGAAACGAAATTATAACTTAAAATGAGTTGTAGTAGGTTTATATGTGATTCATATAACCTAGAGGGTATGGATGTAAAACTCCTGGTAGTAGGGCCTTTTGCAGATTTTGAAAGTGATAAGATCATTGGCGTAAAATGCCCACACATGATTGTGGGCTTAGAGTTCACCAATAGTTCAGATGGAGGTTGGAGATCTGATCGAGCGGCAACTATACACTCAAGAACCTCGAGCCTCTCTTCTTCTCCGTTGCTGGTCAGCTTGGCATGACGAGGTTCGGTTAGGTTGACCAACTCCGATGAAGATGCTACTTTGAGAATCGATGCATGAAGAATTTGCAGAGGAAGGCTTGCCCTATGGTGAGTCCTCGACATGATGGACAATGGATTGCAGTTGCTCCTCTTCTTCAATCAAGCACCTCCACGGATGAGGAGCAGCAGTGATATATGATACCATAGGCTCGGTGGTGACCTTCAGCTATGGAATAGGGTTCAGGCGTTAGATCTCTGCCCTGAGTGGTGGATACAGAGTGAGGTAGCCGTACTGCTATAAATCCAAACCCGACTCCGATCGGGTCACGATTAATGAAATGGAGCTCGAGCTGCTATGCAAGGCGGATATGATAATACTACAGCTGGTGCAACTGGACATGCAAATTAAGAGAGGTTAGAGCCTTGCTTGAACTTTGCATTGCATATAAAGGAGAATGGGGACAGAGTTCTTAGCCGAGGTGGAGGATTTGGAGCTGAAGCTCCAGTTTTGTTCTTGCCAGAGGTGAGAGGTCCTCGAAGAGAAGATGTAGCAGCTAAGGGGAGAAGATCGGGTGGGTGAGAAGGAATCCCCAAAATGGAGACGTCTCAGCAAAAAAATCCTCAAAATGGAGACGGCTTGAAAATAATTCTCACAATGTACATATATCGGCAAACCATTTGCCGCTTCGTGTTCCACGCGCGGCAAATGGTTTGCCATGCGCGGCAAATGATTTGTCGTGCCACATGGACGGCCAAAATCTGCGCTCGCGACGAAAATCTGGAATCCTAACCTCCCTCTCATCCGTTCATGTAGCGCGGGTCGTACCCGTTTCGGTAAAAAATCCCCCCCCCCTCCCCTTTGGTAAACGTCCCAGTGGGTGATGGTCGTGTCCGATTGGGTTTTCAAATAAGATTGCAAAGATGAAAAGTAGGAGAGAGAGAAGACTATTTTTTTTTGATGGGTAGAAAGAGGAGTCACCAAGACTAGGGAGTAGAAAGAGGAGAAGAAAAATAAAAAGACAAAGGAAATAGAGAAGAGAAGTTACGTGTGAAATACATTAGAGAAGATGATCGCTTCAAGGAGCAATCCAGTTGTTGCTTTGATTCGTTCTCTTATGGAGTCACCAAGAAGCTCAATAACTCCGAGCTTGGACCTACAGTAAGGATACTATTGGACATGGGAGCTCATGGAGAGCCACTATAGAATAAAAGTTATTGTGAACCAATCCTTTATCTGAATAGAGTACACCTAAGTTTGCATTTATAGGTTCCTTTTTACAAACAGGCAATGTACCATGTCCATTTTGATATCATATATATGTTGATCCAAAAGTTAGATCACATAGGTTGATGCAGGATTGTGGATATAAGGATTTAGATTGAGGACACAACCATCATCATCATCAAGCGATTTATCAAGATATGATCTCCAGTCTGAGAAAGAGATGACAATCTTTCTCCAAAGATTGGCATTCGGTCAACCACTTGATGCATGCCATTTTTCATGGGAGTATAAAGAATTCAGAGATGTTGGATAAATCAAGTCAATGTGTTGACTAAAAGTCAAAGTGTTGACCAAAAGTCAAAATATTGACAAGAAGGTCAAATTGTTGACCAAAAAGGTCAGTTGTTGAGTAAAAGTCAAAATATTGATCGAAAATCAAAATACTGAGTTTAAGTCAAAGTGTTGACCCGACGATATCATGATAACTCAATACTTGCATCCTCTAATCGTAGACATATATGAAGGGAGGTTTGACCTCGCACATCATGAAAATACGGAATGAGTGAATCAAATTCGTAAAGAAAAGTGTCCGTTGTACGAACACTAATGCAATAGTATAACGAAAAATGGATTGTAAATGGAAAATCACATGGTAGAGGAAACACTTTCTAAATTGTTTCACATAGACACAATAGTATTTAGGAAGGCAACTTTTGAATCAAGTCTGATCCGACGGACGCATGCTCTCGTGAGCACGATGATGACTCGTGGATCAAGAATGATCTCTACCTCCTTATTTTGTCATACAATATCGTGTCCTACTATGTGTACACAGAACACGAAAAAGATGTTTCCTCCCGCAATTAGGCAAGCCAACGAAGAGGAATGAGAGGCCTATATGGTGGAAATCTAGGGTTTATGCAGAGTTGATGGGGACAACCAAGAAGATAGAATTTAAGAGATAGGACTCTCAATTTTATTTGGGGTGGCTACTATAGAGTACTCCGATCTTAAGTAATTGCACATAAATAAGACTTAATATTTAGGGATTTTTACTGGGCAGACCCTATAAAGTTTTTAAATTACCTCTACGACCTTTTGCGCAATGTAATTACCCCATCGACCCTGTAAATTACCCCAAGAACCTCCACGGGCTTCAAACAGATTACCCGGAGGGTTCATGTGGTAAGAGTTGACAAGTTTACAGGGTTGAGGGGGGAATTAGGTTGTTTCAAAGGTCATGGAGGTAATTGGCAAAGTTTCTAAGGTCTGCCGGGTAAAAATCCCTAATATTTAATCCAATTATCTTTTGATTAATATCAATTGCAATTAAATATAATTACCAACATTGAGAAATTTATAAAAAAAATATTTCTCCAAACAAATGGATCCAATTCATTGGTCCAAACCTAAATGTAATCTAACTCACATTTAATTATATCAACCATATTCACACATATCTTAGATATATATATTACATTCATATATAAATAATAATTTTTATGAATCTATATTCATATTATTTAATTACCAAATAATGTGAATGATATTCACACATTCCCATTTTAAATATATCCAAGATAATGAAAATTATTATCTTGATACTTGATATCTTAATGTATGATTTCTAATCCAATTAGGACTCCTAAGCAACATTCGTGAATATTTGAAGATAATGTCAGGGAAATATATAACCCAGTATACTGACTTGATATCCAGTATCAGGGTTTAAATCACTTTAGGCATATTGATTTTGGATCCATTTGAAATCATTTCTCTAAACCATTTTATATTCATTCCATTTCCATTTAGTTCCATTTCCATTTCTAACATTTGGATCTAGAAATAGATACTAGAAACGGGTTATATGATCTGAGATTTAATCCAATTAATTCTCAATCATTTAGACACAAAATGGAGTCACTAAAATCCACTCGGTTCCGTCACTCCCTCATAACGGAAATGTCATAATGTGTGATCCATTATGAACACATCAATCTTGAGTATTATCAATACTCAAACATCTTGCATACTAGAAGACTTTGATCAAACTTGAAGTTTAAACCCTTATTTCACTGTTTTCTTTGAGTATTTATCAATATATTTTTCAATAGATCATTGGGCGGTAATATTAATCATATGCTTTCCAAAAGCATATATTAACATTCCTCAATTCTTATCTTGTTTCGTAAACAAGACAATTATGCATAGAATTCAAAGTATCCCAATATCTTATGAGTGAGCTCTATCTTCCGGTTCAAAATATATGAACTGTATGATTTCTTTGAGAAATCATACATCTCATATCTCCTCATAAAGCACACCAGCATTTGTATTTAGATATTGTATAGGTCATCAACCTAATAGTCTATCAAATGTGCATACTCGGATATACACATGTATATCTGTCTCTGGTCAAAGGATGTGTGCATGTTCGTGATAGTATACAATACATGTCTTTAGTACATCAATTTCATCGTTCAACACTTTGACTTAAAGCCAATATTTTGACCTTTTGTTAAATATTTGATCTTTTGTCAACATTTTGACTTTTAGTCAACATTTAGCCCTTAGTTAACATTTTTTCTTTTGAGTCAATATTTGACCTTAGTCGACATTTTGACTTTTGATCAACATTTTGACTTTCAGTCAACACCTTGACCTGACTTGTCTGACACCTATGCTCTTATTCCTGTGCAGAGGACCTACATTAAGATGTCGGTCAGAAATTGATCTTTAGAGAAAGATTACCATCTTTTTCTCAGATAGACGATCATTCTTGACTATCGCTTGATGATGACAGTTATGTCCTTGATCTAACTCTTTAGATCTAGTAACCTACGTCAACCTCTCTGATCTAACTCTTTAGATCAACAACAGTATGATATCAAGAGAATCATGTACATAACTGTAGTTGTACTCAGGGACCTTAATAAAGTGTGAATACAATCATTTAATTTAGATGATGAAATAAGACAACTTTTGTTGCATTAATGGGTCGTCAATGGTTTAGAAGTCTAACAGTATCCCACAAACCCTCAAAGCCATTCATGTACAACTCTCAAACTCGCAATCATATGCTGATCATTTGATTATTTAGTCAAATAGCCAAGTTAGCTGATTAGTTACTATGCCACTAGAGAATATGCCAACTTATATTAAAAACTTGCATAACCCGTGGAAATAGTTGATGTACTCAATGCAGTTGATGTATCTTATGTCGTCAATACTCGCCTTTGTCGAATAAGCGGAAGAATCATACCTCTTGTTACACCTAGCTCACAAAACTATCATCCAACAAGAATATGAGGTTGACTTCTGATCATCCACACTAGATTGGAAGCATGAATCTGTGCACTATAAGACTTTGATATCATTACCTCCATAGATCAAGACACAGTCTTGTGGTTTTTTAGGTACTTAAAGATTCTTTTCATTGTACTCCAGTATTTTTCTCTATAATAGGATCAGTAATGGCTTATTACTCCCACTGCATGACGGAAACATGGTCTTGTATGCATTATGGCATACATCATGCTTCCTTGCTCTGATGCATAAGGTTATCCAACCATAGCGTTCTTATCCTCAACACTTGGAGATTCCGTCCCTTTAGATAGGTTAATACCATGTTTGAGAAGAAGCCTTTCTACTACCAAATAAAAAATAAAAAATCTACTAACCGTATTTAAAAATTAAGTCATATGATTATATCGATATACATATACCTCTTTATTTTATCGATCAGTACTGATAGAGTAAAGATCAATTCCATATAAATACTGATGAGAAATGCAACTTAACTCAATAGGATACTTATATTATAATGATTGATCAAAACCTCAAAATAATAAAATAATAGAAATCAATAAAAAAGATGCCAAAGTAATATAAAAAGAACTTTATTTTTTGTTAGTCCTATCTATAACATAAGAACATATAAAAAATGTAAGTGATTCTTTTGCTTCCTTGGGCCATTGGCCATCCCCTGGGAGTTTTGGGTTCAATACTGATATTTTAGCAATAAATCCGATAAATCATGGAATTGTCCATATTGAATTTTCTACAAGATCTTTGTTATATCATTATTGTGATAGTTCTAACATCCTTTTCTCTCTGTACGTCTATACACATTTGATTGTTGGTAAATTGAATTTAGTCATTCCAATGTGCCTTTCCTTCTAACTAATGTTGCATCGATACTGACTTTTATACATTATTGTACACTAGCTACTAAACCTATTGTTATATAGTGTTTTTACCTGATGACCGGTACATACCTTTTTTCACCAATATAGTAGTGACTAAGTTGCTTATTCAATTGTTTGGAATTGAGATATTTTAATTCCTTCTATTCTCATGTCTCTCTTAAATTTGTGAAAGGATCCTCTATTCAACTCTTTCAAGAGGCACCGAAAGCATAAATTCCTTACTCACTGCAATAGCTCTCTATTCTTATGGGATATTCATGTATGCTTAAAAGAAGATCTACACTTACAAAATGCTTTCAATTCTTTGTGTTCTTCACAACTCTCGGCATTGCTCTCTCAAAAGCCTTCTACTTTGAAATCTCGATTTGCATTGACATTTTACATGGTTTAAATGCTTCATTTAAATAATTGTATTTTATCTTTATTCTTGGCTCAAAAGGTATTTTATTTAAAGACCTTTCTTCCTAAGTAAAAGATAAATCCTTGGTGAGGTCGTTTCAGTGTCCTGTCTGAAAGCCTTCTTCTTATGTATAAGATAAATTTTAATAAGGATGTGTAACTTCAAGCATTCTCCATGAAAATCTTTTCTTCTTGTGTAGAAGATAAATACACGTGAGTTGTATGCTTAAACAATTTGGACTGCACAAGAAGTAGTTCATTTAATAAACATTTGTAAGCCTCGGGTGGAGGCCAATCTCAGGCACAAGATGTAGCTCAAAGAAGGGGTGAACCTATATAAATCATTGTATACCATGGTTTGCTTGTTATGTATTACTCAAAGATGTAGCTCCCCACCCCTAATGTTTCTTCATGATTATGTTGGATTATTTGAAAAGGAATGGTGGAAATTGATGATTAAAATGGAAGAATACAGATCGGAACAAAGTTGTCTTGGGGGCTTGCTCACAGGGGAATTGGAATAGCACTATAAACTCCTCTGGGAAGGGAAGTATGATACGTCCTCTGAGAAGTCTGACTCTAGGAGAACTAGTAATTCTGGGGAAATCAGGGGAGTCTCAACAGTTCTCAATATCAATCCCAACCAGCCACCATCTTGTCGTCAGCATAGGAAGCCCAACCCTAGACACTCTAAGATCCTTTTTCATTTCAAACCCCGCCTGCCATCCACACCAGAATAGATAGATTTTTGCCGGGAAAATGCACGAAGTCTTTTTGTGTTAAGGAGTCACTTTTATCTATTGAGGGCGGTCAACTAGGACTATCCAAGAAGTCTGAAGATGAACTAAATTTAGGCAAAATTTAGTTGATGGTCTTAGATACTCTCTTGATATCATCCTCAACCCCTATGTAGACCTAGAATGTGGCCCGCCCCTCTTATGCTACATGGGGAGAAGCTTTGATCTAAAGGTGGAACTGATGTAGAAATGGTAAGATATGGTATTTCGGAAATTGACCAAAACTTAAATATTGGAGTAGTTATTTAGTAGAAGTGATGCAATGATGTTGTGACCACCAAGATTCAACAAGGGAGGTTTGTTGGTTGTGGCAACTATTAGATTACATTGGCAAATCATTTGAAGAGCATGTTTGAATCGGGAATCTACTTGAAGGGGGCTTGGTGGAAGGTAGAATATTATTTTGGTGGTGCCACCATAATATTCCATGGAGGTTTAAATAAGTAATAAATAAGATAAATTATAAAATAAGCTTAAATTAATAATCACTAAATTAATAAATGTAAATAGTTTAATAATAAAAAATGTGCATATTAATATACGATTTTAGTATTTTTATTTTTATTTATTTTTTATGTATAACACATGTATTTTGTATTTTATATTTTACCAAATATTATAACCTAATTTTAGAATTTTAATTTATTTTTTATGTGTTAAAAGATAACACATTATGCATCCACATACTATACCTATACAAAGTTGTATTATACTTCGTTTTTGTATTTTTAATATTTTTTAGTAAACTACAATCTCATGATAAATAAATGAAAATAAAATAAAATAAAATAAAATAAAGTTTAATAATTTATAAGTGATTGAAATACCTTTGTAATATATGGAATACAGAGACAATCTTACTTCACATAAAGCAACTCTTCAAACCATCGTGTTTTTACAATTCAAAGCACTTTACTTGAACAATTTTAAATGTTAGAAGAGTTAACTTGATCTTATTTTCTCAAGTTAGTGATTAGGAAATGCATGTATGTTTGTTTTTATTTCTAAGCTTTTATTGTCCTTGATATAAAATATTATTTTTGATTTATTTGTATTTTTCTATACATTTATTAGAATATAATAAAACATGAGTTGAAAAGAGTTACAATGAGAATTTAATTTTGTACATATATATAGTTGTCACAAAGCAATCAAAAACTCGAAACTTCACACTTTAAACCTCTGTATTTTTAATTTTTTTATAAACTATTTTTATTATAAGATGAAGTTAAAAGCTAAGATTGAGTCATTTATAGTTTTCTATAAATAAAAAACATCTTGGAAATTCATATGTGTGTAATTAGGGTTTTATACTTCTTCTCGGTTATTAAGGTGGTCATTTTTTATATATGTTTAATCTTGAATCACATTGTTATACAAAATATGGAGAAGAAATTATTCAAAAAGAGTTTCAAATGAAAATTATTGTTAATGTAAAATTTATATAAAGTATATGCACATGTTATATTAATAATTAGGTTTTTTTATTTTTTATTTTTCATACTTATTTATTTGTCGACCAAGTCATTCTAACTTGTTTTTCGGTTAAGATCATAAAACTATAGTTCACAACTCTAATTATTCTCCTTTTTTTCTATCACTCTATACATATACATATATAGATCCTTCTTTTTCATTTTACTTTTTTCTTAATTTTATTTTTTAAAATGTTTTTAATGTTAATAACTAGTTATTATTCCTGAGGATATTTGTACTAGAAGATGCCATCAAATGTCATTTACATGCATCTTTTAAAAATTTTCTGACAAAATGCAAGTATAAAGTTGAGAATCATCATAGATCCATTGATATGCAGAAACAATCATATATTGTGGTGATCACCACAACATGCCTTGCTGTAGGCCTTGATGATTGGACGATCCATGCCATCTTTTCATCGGTAGAGTCTACAATGATCCTCAATTAGTCTGATAGTACGGTCAGACAATCCCAATGCCTGCAACAAGGCCTACCGTGGCATTTAATCCAGCACGGAATAACTCCATTTTAAACACATTTCAACCTACATACTTCAATTTCAAAACTCTAAGGGCCCGTTCGGTAGGAGAATAAGCAGGAATAAGGATGGGAAATAAGGGGAATAAGGGTCTATTCTCCGTTCGGCTAGAGGATAAGAATAAGGAGAATAAGGTGAAATAAAGGTAGGTAAGGTGGGATAAAGATAGAAATAAGAGTGAAATAAGATGAAATAATGGGGAATAGTCGTACCACGGGGAAGCGTGTTGGGGGCTTATTCCCCTTATTCCATTCCTCCTTATGATCCAAACGAACATGGCCTAATTCTCTTGACACGGTCTTATTATTATCGTTTTTTAAAAAAATATTGTTGAACTTGAATATTAGTGAGTGGTCAAAATCGAGCCATCTAATAATGTTTCATCAACAATTGGACACATTAATGTGATGGACTACCAACATATTAGTCAGCAAACGGAAGGTAGCATCATTATTATGGAATCTCTGGATCCTCTACTTTTGGATCCTTCTTCAAGAAAGTTATTGCCTTTTTCCTTCTGTAAGCCCGCTTATCTCCAGTGGCACCACCAGACAGATAGGTATGCCTAATTAAAAATGTATTTTTTTCTCGGTCTCGGGATCCTGTTTCTAGCTTCAAAATGAGATCTTTCCATCAATAGAATGCCGGGTGGTGTCGATGCTTCAGTGTTACTACTTGATATAAACTTGCGCATACGGAAGGTATACTATTGCCTTGCGCTCATCCCTGATCAATGCTTTTCTTCACCAGGTTAAACTAGATTGTCATAGCTGGGTTTAGATCTGGCCTCCTTTTCCTTTACTCCACATGTTTTGATGCTGTTCTAATGTATATTAATAGCACCTTTACTCGGCATTCTCGACTTGTTTAGGATGGAAATTCGTTGCCGTGGAAGGTGCGCGATCCCCTTGTTGGTGTGCTTGTGGTGTGTCCTCTCAGGTGAGAAAGAACTGGAATTTGGAGTTTGTGAATGATGGGTATTGCTGATTAGTTGCATTATTATAATTTGTTTCTGTATTGATGTTTTCAGAGAATACGGTTTGTGGATTTTCCAAAGTAAGGGGGGTTAACTTGGGTGGTTGGCTTGTTGTGGAAGGGTGGATTAAGCCTGAACTGTTCGATGGAATTCCTAATGGGGATCTGCTTGTGAGTTAGACCTCTTATTCGAGTCTTTTTTTTTTGAGTTGGCTTTTCTTTAATTGTTTTCTCTGGCTTTGTTTCGATGGTGATGTGACAAGGATTTGAATGTAGGATGGTACTCAAGTGCAACTCAGGTCAGCAATGCTGCATAAGTTTGTCAGTGCAGCAAATGGGGGCGGAGGAAATGTGACTGTGGATAGGGACGCTGCTTCATCGTGGGAAACATTTAGAGTTTGTCTTTACTCCTTTTCTTTCTCATATTAGTATCACCTGGTTTCCTTATCTTTTAAATCCATTCACAGTCAGAATCCCATTTTAAATTGTTATATATTTTTTCATATAATCTTATTTTCAAGATCTTAGTAGTTTTGTAGTTAAAGCAAAACTTGTTTAAACGATCAAATTAGATATTACTGTAAACTTCAATTTGTTTGGAACATAAGGTAGGTGTAGTTGCCATTTTTCGCAAAAAAACCTATATATCCTAATGAATAACTGCACCTTGAAAATATTTCTAGTAAGTGTTTCTTTGTTGTCCCATATACCCTATAAGCTGATTTTATTTATTCTAAACGTAATATGAACTTTTCTGTACATTCAGCTGTGGAGAGTATCGGATACAACATATCAGTTCCGTTGTTTCAATGGACAATTTCTTTCAGCTAGTAGTCATGGAAACATGATATTTGGGACAGCAGAATCTCCTGATGTCACGGAAACATTTTCTATTGAGAGAAATCAAACAAAAGTGCACTTGAAGCTTCTCAGTGGAAACTATTTGCAGGTTGTAATTTAACCACCAAGTTTACAGGAATTTTTTTCTCTTTGTGAATATCATTGCAGCCGATATCATACTTGTTATTTACCATTTTTAAGAGTAATCTCTGCTGCAACAGTATAGGCCACAACACAGAATCAACTCACAAGTGACTTTGAAGTGCAACCTGGATGGGATAATAATGCAGCCACCTTTGAGCTGATCATTGCCACAAATAATCTACATGGTGATTATCAGCTTGCTAATGGATACGGACCTGATAGAGCCAAGAAAGTTTATATGGTGGGTTTCATTTTATCGGCCCTATATTTGCATGATACAAATTTCGATTCCTCGTATAGTAGTTACATGGTCACAATGTTTTTTGGCTAATCGACAATAAGATCTTTGCATCACTAGATGCAATCACAATTGCTATTTCAATTTTTGTCGAAGTATTTTTATTGTACCTCATTTTCTGACATGCAGGATCACTGGAATACATTCATCACAATAGCTGATTTTGGTTTTCTATCTCATCGTGGAATTAATACTGTCAGAATTCCAGTTGGATGGTGGATTGCAGATGATCCTAGTCCTCCATCTCCTTTTATTGGAGGATCATTATCTGCCTTGGACAAAGCATTTTCGTGGGCGCAGTAGGCCCTTCTTCCATCCTATTATTCATTTCATAACAAAACAAGTTAGCAATCTACAGAAAATTCATTTAGTCGTCTGTTACAGAACATACAACTTGAGGTGCATAATTGATCTCCATGCCGCCCCTGGCTCTCAAAATGGGATGGAGCATAGTGCAAGTAGAGACGGCTCCCCTGACTGGGCCTCAAACCCCAACAATATTTTACAAAGTTTACAAACAATCGAGTTCTTGGTTTCGAGGTGAGTATTTTGCAGATGCAGATGAAAAAATATTGAATGAACTATTAGACTTATCGTAAAATATCGTAGTTTAATTGAGCAAAATATTTTAAAGTTGGGCATCAGCTATAGGTTGGTTTCTCACATTAAATTTTTTAACCTGAACATGTGAAAGAAAACAAAATAAGGTAGCGAGGGTGCTGAAAAATGGTACTGTTTTCAACATGTAAAATAAAATAAACAAGGTGATGCATGTCTTAACATAATTATGCTTTTGAAATTTGTTACATAATGTCGAATGAAAGAGATATGGTATATTGATAATGAATACTAGACCTCTATATATAAGGTGAGGATAGGGTTAGGGGGAGTACATAGGCATAGAAAATACAAAACTATTCGTAACAATTGCAATTCTCATATACTTCAATATTACCCCTGATTCCCTGAAGGTGGAGTATGGAAATCTAACATGCTCATCTTGTGACTACATCACTCTCACAAAGCACTAAAGAACACCTTCGTAAGCATACATATGGTATGATATATAGAGGAATCACCCTTTATAAGCATATATGCGCTATGGTCTATGTGGAAGATGTTGGAAGTCGTCAGAAATCCTCGTTGGATGAGATCTTTGGTAAGATGGAATTCAACCGCCACATGTTTAGTTCTCTCATGAAATATAGAGTTGTTTTTTTTGTAAAAACTAAGAGGGGCAATTGAGATGTCACACCTAAACTCCATTACTTGATCTACTTGAAGATGAAGATAAAAAAACATATCATGGATCTATTACATCTCTACTGTTACTTGCATCATTGCCTTGAGTATGTTTTTTCACTCGAGGCGGATACTATTGTATTTTTCTTGCTTCTCCATATGACATGATTGTCCCAAGGTAAGTGTAAAAGCCTGCAGTGGACTTCTTATTTGCAAGGCACCCTACAAACTCTACAAACAATATGGTGTAACACTTAGTGAAGTCCATGCTACCAAGAATAACCATTATGAGGAGCTTACTTGATGTACCACGAGACCACTACGGTGACGTCCTAGTAGGCCTCCTCATGAAGCGATTGGTTACCCTAAAGTAAGGGAGGTGTCAAGTCAAGTAACAGTGAGATAGAGGAGTTTTTCCACTAATTGATAATATTGACCCCTCCTCTACCCACTTGTCTTACTCATATAAATGAGCCTTCAAATCCATATGAATCTAAGTTGATTTGATATCTATCATGCTAGTCTGATGCAGAAGATCAAGAGATTATTTCTCTGTGCCAGAATCGGTTCAATTGTGTTTAGAGGTTACTTATAACCCAAGGAAGTATCTTGACATTTCGATTTCCTTGGTCATTGTTGGAGTTATCTTGTTACTGGGTTGTTGGAGTATTTGTTATATGCGTCACATGTGTGGGAGATGGGTAAATGGATCCCTCCAGGATCCATTTACCCCATCCATGTGTTTAGTCACACATCTACCAGTGGTGGGACTTGGATGCTCTGTGGAGGCTATATAAGGAGCCCCAGACCTCCTGTATCCATTGAGAAAGTTGAATGCAACATATGGCCCTTTGAGGCCTTCTCCCGTGGTTTCATCCCGCTCCTTAGGGAGTAGGGTTCCACGTAAAATCTTGGTGTTACATGTTTTATCGTTCTAGTTTATGCTCTGTTTATCACTCCACTTCCGCATTCCTATTTTCTAACATGGTATCAGAGCGGGTTGATTCTCAGGGATTTTTTGTTATTTTTATTTCGAGAAGTTCTAGAGTTACTTTTTTTAAACCCTAATCAAGTTATAAGGTTATTCGACTCCCCCTTATTCATGTCATGAGAGGTTCTAGGTTGCAAGATCATTTTCTGAAGATTCATCAATGGTTCAAGATTCATCAAAGATATCACGTCATCAAAGTTTCATCAAAGAGCAATGACGAACGGGAAGAACATCACCAGGGTGGCATCCCAACCGGCCCTCCTCAAGCAATCCTCAAGAGGTGCTCGAGCCTCGACAAGAACCAGGATGGCTGCTACCCTCTACATCGCAGCCAGGCCCGCTCCAAGCGGAGCTCGACCCTACCGGGCCCCAAGCGCACCATCTGGCAACCGTACAAACCCAGGCGCCCTATCGGGCGACCGCACAGCCCCAGGTGAGCCCCAGGACCACTCCAGGCACATGAGGCACTTTATCCCTCGCATGCCCTATCGGGCGACCGCACATCCCCATGCAGCGACCCTCCTCCAGTCCTCCATCGTCACCAGGCGAACTCCAGGCGTCGTGCGGCGCTCCATGTGATGGTTGTCGGCATCACTGGCCGCCCTTCTCCCTCACGTAGGCGGTGCGAGCCTCCGATCGTGCTCCGAACCGCTCCATGCTGCAGCGGCGACCCTGCTCCGACCTCTTTGGTGGCGTCGCACTTTTGTGTGATCCCCAATGGGGGGAGGCATGAGTTTGTAAGGAGGGTTCCCAAGTGGGAACCCTAATATAGGCCCAAGTTGGCTTCTTGTTTTACAAAAAAAGGGAAAAAAATGAGTCTGGGTCGAAGAAGGGTTATGACCAACCAAAAAAAAAGTTTGGGCCATCTCTAAAAAAAAGAAAATTGGAGAGAGAAAAAAGGGAAGGGAAATCTGCTGCAATTAAAAAAATGACAGCTTTTGTATGGACCCAAAACTGGGCCGAGAGATTTTTTTGTTAAAAAAAGAGATGCGTACAAAGAAAAGTCGTACGTAAAATATTTGCAAAAAATTGATGAGAAGCTGTAAAATGAAAATGTGAACGATTAAAAAAATGACGACGGCTAAAAAAAATGGAATAGCCGAGAAAGAATTTTTCACTGAGAAGAAAAGCCTAAAATGTAACGGCTTATTTGATTTTGTTTACCCCCATCATTATTGTCTTCTCCCAACATAGTCGATGTCATATATTCCGACTATAGTATAGGAGAAAGGGAGAGTGTTGTGTAGAGTCACATGTCTTCTTCAGATGTCAGATTCTCCAAGCCATTTAGTTTTCAGACTCTACAGTTGTCAGTTGATCAGACTCGACGTTTAGATGTTTCCGAGTCTTCAGTTTCAGACATACACATGTATGCGGTCTTTTTTTCAGATGTGTACATGTATGCCATCATTTGTCGTGGTCATCATCATTCTTGTTTTGTCGGTCAGAGTTTTCATGCGAGCCTTAGGGATTTCAGAGTAGAGTACCATTCTCTGAGCAAAATGGGAGGGACCCAGTTCTTTGACGAGGAGACTTCTTCAGACTCCATTCCCAAGCGATCGTGAACTCCAGTACGAGATCCTTCCGAGGTTCCTATGCGAGAGAACCCACTTCGAGGTCTCTATGAGAGGGACCCATCTTCAGAGATCTGTGTATGGATAATTAACGATGCTCGTTGTTCGGCCCTTTTCAGAGATGGAGCAGTTGTCCACATCTTGTGGCGGGCCAGATTTCTCCAGGTGGAGACTTATCTTCAGTTGCAGTGACTCTGACAGGCGCAATATAGAGCACATGCTCTCCGACAAGGAGATTCAGTTGACTCACACTCTAGCCCGTTCGTCCTCTTCACCTGCACGGCATGAGAAGCAACGTCCTCAACAACATCCGACAATTGTGCGCGTTGAGTTGATATTGTCTGTAGTGTCATGTATGATGAGTTGAGTTTCTTTTTGTTTGTCCAAGCTGAGCATTGCATGCTTCGGCTTGAGGGGGAGTGTTGGAGTATTTGTTATATGCGTCACATGTGTGGGAGATGGGTAAATGGATCCTTCCAAGATCCATTTACCCCATCCATGTATTTAGTTCCACATCTACCAGTGGTGGGACTTGGAGGCTCTATGAGGTTATATAAAGAGCTCCTGACCTCCTGTATCCATTGAGAAATTTGAATGCAACATATGGCCCTTTGAGGCCTTCTCCCGTGATTTCATCCCGCTCCTTAGGGAGTAGGGTTCCACGTAAAATCTCGGTGTCCCATGTTTTATTTTTTTAGTTTATTCTCTGTTTATCATTCCGCTTCCGCATTCCTGTTTTCTAACATGGGCTATTTCTCTTTGTTTATTTATTGAATCATGTAATCCTTCAGGGTCCTTTATGCATTTTTCTCCTTTTGTCTCTCTAGAGTTTCACGCTATATAAGAAACCCGACCCCTTGAATAAGACAAGTCATTCTTTCTTTCTCCACATTGTATCAGAGCAACGGTCCTGGATCGAGGCATATATCTAAAACTCACCACTACCACCAGCCTCCGTTCTCCTCGAGCCTTGCGTGGACCCTTCTTCCTTGTTTAAGGGCCTCGTACGAGGCCTCAGTGTGTCCCCAATGCTACCCTATCGATGCCCAGGTGCCCTACCCAACATCATCCAAGCGCTACCTAGCACCGCCCAGGCACTACCCATCGCTTCCTAATGCTACCTAGCGCTGCCAACAACCTTTTTAGGGCCCTACAACGCTGCCAACAACCCTTCTACGTCTATCGAAGGTGCAACCAACACATTGGAATGTCGTTAGCTGATCTGTCCAGACCTATTGAAGGTCCCGCTACCGTGAGCAAACCTATTGAGGGTCCTCCTAAGTGCAGTTGATATGTCCAGCAGTTGCATTGAGATCTTAGAATGACGAAGAGGGCGCATGTGCCCTAGTCTCATGCAAGTTTAAAGCTCTACTACAATATTTTCTTATCTCCATCAGACCATGATGGCATCAAATCCTACCAAAATCAAATCCATATACACTACGTCTTCTATGATGGTACAATGTACCTCTATCAAACTCAAGGGTACACATAACCTCATCCTTTAGTCTTGGGCTTTCAAGGTACTTGTCGGTGGTCAGGGGACTTCTATCACCCATTTGATAAAGCTTCTGCTGAATTCTACTCCTAGTACATCTACATCTACTATTCATCTTGCTACTACCTTAGATACTGCAACCCACTCTACTTCTGACACATTACCAACCTGGATCATTAACTCCGGTACGTCTACTCACTTGACTAAAGACGATAGTCTTCTGACATCTTCTCAACCCTCTTCTACTGTGAAGATGGTTCGTGTAGCCAGCAATGCCCATTCGCCCGTCACTATTGTTGGGACGATGGTGTTTTCCTCCAAGCTCAGGCTCTCTAGCGTTTACTGTGCATCAGATTTCCCAATGAGCCTATTATCAGTTCATAAGCTATGCGTTTAATAGAACTGTTGAGTTATTTTTGATGAGTACCATTGCTATTTTCAGGACATCAAACTATGTATATCTTTGGTGGGGGATATGAGAAAAACGACCTTTACTACCTTGATATCTCTGTTGATTCTACACTGGTGCGGTCTCCTTTTTTTTGTCCCGTTTCTATGGCCTTTGCAGCTAGGTCACCACTCTACTAAAGCCTTCTCCCAAATGGTTCCTGAACTTTCCCCATTGAAACCATTTGAGTGTGAAGCCTACCGGTTCGAAAAATATCATCGGTCATCCTTTCTTCCTAGGACTAATACACGTCGGTTTGTCCCTTTCTCCTTAGTCCATGTGATGTTTGGGGTCCCTATCGAGTCCATACTACTGGTGATCACATATATTTTGATGTCTTCATGGTTGACTATAACAGATCTTCTTGGTTCTATTTACTTAAGGAACTGTCAGATATCAACAAAATTATCAATTCCTTTTTTGAGTTTATTATCACATTTTTCTCTACTTGTATTCAGAATATATGGACTGATAATGCTCTTGAGTTTACCCAGCGTGACTTGGTGTCTCTGTTTGCCCGTCAGGGAACCCTTCATCAGATATCTTGTTCATATACCTTTCAGCAGAATGGAGTAGTGGAAAGAAACTTCGCCACCTTCTCGACATAGCCCTTACATTACTTACTCAAATGAAAGTTCCCAAGACCTAGTGGGGGATGCCATTCTCACTTCCACTTATCTAATCAATAGGATCCCTTCTTCTGTCCTAAAGGGGGTTGCTCCTTTCTCTCTCTTATATCCTGGTGAGACACCATTTGTGCTCCCATTAAGAATCTTTGGTTGTACTGTATTTCTTCACAATTTTCAGACTGTAGACACATTATATTCTCGTACTATCAAGTGTGTTTTCCTTGGCTACTCTCACACTCAAAAGGGATATAGGTACTATGAACCTATTGGTTAACATTACTACATTTCTGCTGATATCATTTTCTTTGAATAAACTAACTACTTTACTCAGGTTGTTAGTGACATACCCTTGGAGCTTCCGCACCACCCACTGTGTACAAAAGAAAACACACTAGTCATTTTGCTTACATGTTCCTTATTTTCAAGATGATGTGACATCTTCCGGTATCCTTACCATTGTAGCTTCGGATGCTCCATCAAAACTCCCTATAGCTCTGTGATGAACAATATCTTGGTCACATTTTACTTCCGCTAACAATGTATCCAGATGTGACATGTGATTTGCAGATGCTTTTATGGCTATTACTATTCCGCGTGATCATTACAGTGCATTGCAGGATCATGGTTGGAAAAAAGACCATGGATGATGAGATGGACATGCTTACATCCAGGGGCACGTGGGATCTTGTTTTGTGTCCTACAAGTGTCAAGCATGTTGCCTGCCGCTGGGTCTTTACGACCAAACAATCTCCTGATGGTTCTATTGACAGGCTAAAGGCCAGGCTTGTGGCAATTGGATTCACTCAGACTTATGGAGGGGGTTACTTTGAGATGTTTTCTCTTGTAGCTAGGATGAGATCAATTCGTACTATTCTCTCATTTGCAACCAACAAGAATTGGCTAATCTTTCAGTTTCATGTGAAGATTTTATATGATGACCTCAAGGATAAGGTTTATATGATGCAACTACCAAGTTACTCCATCGAGCGGAAGCATGTGTGCCAACTCCATAAGGCCATCTATGACCTAAATAGAGTCCAAGAGCTTGGTTTGACATGCTTACCATTTAGATCAGGTCTCTTGGCTTCCACATGACGACATCTGATCATTCTATATTTATTAGACGGTGATCCACTAGAACTATGGTATTGGCTATCTATGTTGATGATATGGCGATCACTGGTGATGATGAAGCATGCATTCTATAAATCAAGGCCTTTCTCCAGAAGGTGTTTGTCACCAAGGACCTTAGTCAACTCCGATACATCCCCGGTATTGATATGATACACACTACAGAGGGATTATATTTATCACAACAAAAGTACTTCCTAGATATTCTTATGGAGGTTGGTTTACTTGGATGCAAATCATATGCCATCCCACCAGAGTTGCAGAATCATACTACATATGCAGATCCAGAGTATGAGGATACTACACGATATAGAAGCCTAGTGGACAAACTGATCTACCTCACTATTACTAGGTATGATATATCGTATGCTGTGAGCAGAGCCATCCGACACATGGAGAAACATATTTACAATCATTGGTAGGATGTTCTTCTCATCCTTCTATATTTGAAGGAATCTCTAGGACGAGGCCTCTTCAGAGGGTCAATGGTCACACTGATACTACCACTTACGCAGATGCATATTATGCAGTTCACATGAGGACAAGACGATCTATTACAGTCTATGTTATGTTTATTGGTGCCACCCTTGTCTCATGGTGAAGCAAGAAGAAAATGATGGTTTCTAAATTGAGTGCAGGTGCAGAATACAGAGCAATGGCCCGAGCCACTTGTGAGATTACTAGGCTAGTCCCCTTTCTACAGGAACTTGGACTTCCTGCTAACACTCTTATACATGTATATTGTGACAAGTTTGCTACATATATTGCCACCAATCCAATATTTGATGAGCGGACTAAGCACATTGAAGTTGATTTTCACTTTATTCGAGATGCAGTAGGATGGAAGATTACTACTCCTCATATCTCCATAAATCTTCAGCTCGCAGATATATTCACGAAGGCAATGCCAAAGAAATGTCTCTCATTCATGATTTTCAAGTAGGGCATGATTGACGGATATGCTCCAACTTGAGGGCGAGTGTTTGATTAGTCGCAAATACCCTCTTTAATTTGTAGGAATTAATCGTGTGAAAATAAATATGCTTCTCGTTTCGTTGTAGGGGGGTAATCGGAATCAATCAAAAAATAATCACTTAGTATTTAAATTCAATTAGTTCGAGTGATTTTTTTGTTTTTTTACTTAGGCAAGTCCCAAGGTCGAACTCGAGGAGGCAAAGGAACAAATTAGGTTAATGTCTATCAAATTTCGTACACGGTTTTTGAGGCAGATATTTTTGGTATTTTTTATGCAATGTTTGAAATGCAAGTGAAATGAGGTCAATTTTAAGGACTAGAAGAATATTATTGATCAAACGATGTCTAAAAATTATAAAACTTGGCCGAGATGTAAATAATGGTGAAATAAATGCATTGTAATTTTTGGATGCAAGATGAATATTTAATGAATTTATGGATGCAGATGATGTGAATCTCAATAATTAATTATATAAATATTAAATCTGCTTATTTTCAGGAAGTAAAATTATTTAAGATAGATCAATATATGAGTTATCCTAGAAAAATTCTAAACCCTAAAATTGTTGAGATTAATACCTATTGAGAATTAACTATTGACATCCACAAAATGATTTTTACAGGATAAAATATGCATGTAAATGCAATTCTTTTAGGTTATGGTGTAAAACACAATTAATTCTACTCTTCGTGAATTATTGACAATTTTTGGAGCTATGGTTGATTAAATATGAATTTTTAAGCACGGAATGGGTAAAGTATGCAACTTTCCACTAAAATATTAGTTGTTGAATTCACCATCAAGCATAACAATATAAGGGATTTTTACACCCATAACCATGAGTAATTTTGTAATAACATTCATAACCTTGCATAATCATGAATTACATGAGAAGAGTCTAAAAAAATGAATTACATGAGAAACCCCGAGTAATGCTTAACTCTTACATGATATAACCCTGTGTTATGTTCCGTTTAAGATGTCTGTTATATTTGACGATTTCCATTTGGAAAAGACTAAATTACCCCTAATAGTCATTCTTATTTGTGAATCATGCCATCACCTTCTCTCTTCATCACTTTGGAAGAGCTGGCCTCCTGCAAGCTCTTCCCCCGGACCCTGCAACCACCTCTCCCCTGTCCACCTGTGCAAGCAATTCTCACGTCGCTGTCGACCTTTGCAAGACCCACCCCCCGCCGCCGTCGACCTGTGCAAGCAATTCTCATCGTCGTCGGCCTCTACAAAACTCACACCCCTGTCGACATGTGCCCCCTTCCCGGTCGACCTATGCAATTCAGCACCCCCCCACTGTTGGTCCTGCAAGGTACCCCCGGGCGACCTTTGGAACCTTGGTTGGCCCCCCTCCCAACCCCTCTGCAGTCCCCTCCCCCTTCCCCCTCTCTGACTGCCTCGGTCGACACCCACTCCAATCGACGCTCCGTAAAGCCCCCTCCCCCCCACTGCCGGTCTCGCAGGGTCCTCCCCTGGCGATATCTGGAACCTCTGTCGGCCTCCCTCACAATCCCTCTGCAGCTCCTCTAGCTGCCTCGGTCGACACCCACCCAACTGACTCCCCGTAATGCTCCTCACCCCTCATCCCCCACCCGCCTGTGACGCAAGCCCCCTTGACCCTCTGGAAGCCCCCCACCTCCTGCTTCTTGCCTGCCCGTGACGTAAGCTCCCCCTATCTCTAGAAAGTGTCTATGATGCAAGCTCGAAGCGCCCCCCACCCCCAACGTCCACAAAGCAAGCCCCCCCGACCCTCCGGAAGCTCTCCTGCCCGCCCGCGACGCAAGCTCCCCCGACCTCCAGAAGTGCCTGCAACGCAAAGCTCGAAGCCTCCCCCCAGGATCCTCCCTGCCATCGACCTCTTTAACTGCGCTCCCTGCAAGCTGCCCCCCGGGGCCCGGACCCCCCACCACACCTCCGTCGTGTGAAACCCGTTAGGTTGGCTGTAGGTGCTGCATCAAAAGAAATGGATGCGATATATTTTTTTAGGTTAATGTCAACCATTAGATCTTTGATTAGTTAGATTAACTCAATCACTGGTTGAGTTAATGGAGTAAAGTAATGGTAGGTTATGAATGTAAGACGACACACCTATTCAGGATCCCGAGCGTAATTCGCGATTATACAGGGTTATGAATGTTATTACGAAATTACTCAAGGTTATGGGTGTGAAAATCCCAAAATATAACAATCATGCCATAATGTAGAGAATTAATTGAGGAATAAAATGCTAGTTTTATAATAATAAAATGATGCATGAATAATGTTTAAATAATAGAGTAATTACGTGGTTCTGTTTGCAAATTACAATAATTAAATAAAACAACGAAGATGCATTAGAGGGACTAAATTGTAATTACCTAAACCCCGGAGGGGTTTTATACAAAATTTCCAGGGATCACATGAGTGTCTTTGAGATGGCGGGGGTGGTTCTGGAATTAGGCGGACCTCTTGGGCTTCACGTGCAAAATCCCCCAGGAAGAGGGTGCGAGTCACGTGCTCCCTCTCGCACGTGCGCCTCACGTAGGGAGGGCCTTGGGTCAGCACCCGGCGGCACGCGGGTGGAGTGTGGGAGGACGGGGTGTTGAGGTGAGGATCATTGCAGTGCAGGAGCAGTGGGGCTCTGGTTGAAGCTGCGGCTGGGGGTCAAAGTTCAGCGAGCGAAGCTCTGATGTCGAAGGAGATGTACCTTCTGAAGGCAAGATGGTAGGCAGAGTTGCTGGACAACGGAGGGATGAGAGGCGTGGTTGTCGAAGGCAGAAGGCAGCTGATGGCGGTGTTGAACTGCGAAAGCGATGTCAAGGCAAACTGGAGGAGTGGAAGTAGTGAGTCCCGGAGGTCGAAGCGCGGATGAAGGAAGTGAGGCTTGATGAGTCGAAGGCAGCGTGGTGGTTGTCGATGAAGATGGACGGTTGTTGGCTCTACGGCCAAAGCCAGAGCAGAGGGCAGTCAGCTGATAACGCTCCCGCACCCTATGTTAACTCGGTCAAATTAATGTCCAAATTAATGTTAAGTGTTCGTTGCAGTCGGATACGAGAGATTAATCAAAAACCACTTAAATCAGATTTTAATCAATTTTAAGCGGTGATATTTTTTTACTTGGTGGAGTCCAAGGTCGATCTCAGGGAGGCAACTTTCTCCTTAGGTAAATTACAGCAATTCTTCAAGTGTTGATGTTTGAGAATCAATTTTTTTTTGTCTTTTTAATTTTTATGCAGACATATGCAGACAAGGTGAGCCAATTTAGCGTTTAATTTGATTGATGTATCAAATGAAGTCCAAAAATAATGAAAATTGGCCAGATGATTATTTATGATGAAAATGACCTACACTAATTTTTTTGGAATTTTTCGACTCAAAATAAATTTTCTGTGAATTAAATGAACAGACAGAGTGATTTTCAGTATTTAATTTTTAATAAATATCAAATCACAATTTTTCCAAGAACTAAAATTATCCTAGGTGGGTCTAATGATAAGGGACCTAGGAAAATTAACAGAACTTAAATTTACTGTGAAATGAATTAATTAAAATTAATTCAAGAAAATCACTAAACTATTTATTTAGGCCTCGATATGCGTGCAAAAGCTATGAAATTTTTATGGTGTGTTAGAAATGAAGTCCTTAAGCTACTGTGAATTTTTGGTGATTTTTGAAGGCACAGATAATTAGTTAAAAATCAAAAGGCATCACTGGGCAAAATATGTCAACAATGAACCAATTAATTCATTAATAATTCAAATAAGCCTACAAAAATCAGACACGTGTACTAACAGATGGAGGACAAAATTTCCAACAACATGCAATTTTTAGAATCTCAAAATGATGAAGAATGCACTCTAGGGACACGTGCAAACACAAGGGTGTAAATGCAATACTGGAAATTAAAATTTCAACAATTAAATATGCTGACAGGGACTAAAATGCAATTACCGATAACATGCAGGACTTGTATGCAATTTCTCCACGAGACACGTGTTCCTCACGTGGTGTCTGCTTCACAGGGACCTTCTTGTAATTTCTAAAAGCTTCGGGGGCGTCTGTGCAAATAACCCAGGTCGCACGTGCTCCTCACGTGGCCGACCTAGGTTCGGCGGGCGTTGGAGGCTTGGAGCGAGGGTCGGGTCCTCTGGAGGTTCGGACTAGCCTCGGTGCAGCTTCGGGTCACCCGAGCCTAGGCTTGGAGGCCGAGGGTCGGATAAGGAGACGTGGCGGCCTGAAGGCCCTTGGATCAAGATGGATCCAAGGGATGTCGATGAAGATACGTGGCGACTGGCGAGGCGTCGATCAGAAGCGCGATGAACGGTTGAGGACTGTCGCGGTGGTGGAGTACGTGGCGGGACGAAGACCGTTTAATCGGATGATCGAACGGCCGCTGCTTCTTCGTCTCTAACGGTCCTCCGCCGCCTGCGGAGGAGAAGGCGGTGCTCTGGTGAAGGTCGCCTAGCTCCGCCTCGGTTGCCAAGCGCCGATGAAAAGCTTCGTCAGCTCCCACGTAGCTCGGAAGAAGCGGAAGTACACGGCGAAGCCTCCGGTGGCCTCTGGATCCTGGGAGCGGTGCTGGAGCTCTGTGTCGATGAAGCTCGAAGGGAGCTCCGGCGAGGCTCCGGCCAATGACGAATTTAGGACCTGCAAAGGGTTAGACGTATAGCCGAGGCGTGCAGGTGTTCGTGGAGGAGAATGGAGTGATCGGCGAGGCCTGAGGCGAAGGGAGGTGGTCGGGTGACGGAGCTCCGGCCAGGTGGCGGAGCTGAAGGTCGATGGATGGTGGAGTAGAGTGTCTGAAGGTGTAGAGAGGCCAGCGAGGATCAGAGCTTCAACACGAAGCTCGTCGGAGTGATTGGGAGGCGCGAAGATGGCTGGTGACGGCGAATAAAAGCGGAGAAAAACCAAGAAAAAGAAGAAGAAGATTGGAGGACGGATGAAGGGAGTTACCTGGGGAATGGGGCTCAGCTTTGAGCTCCAGGTCGTCGCTCAAGGGATCGGTAGGGTCCCGAGCTCTAGCAGCTGCTCGAGGGAGGCTGCGGCACGGCGGTGGCTGCCGTGGATCTCGCCGGAGTTGGATCTCTGTCGTCGCTCGACAAATCGACCAATTGCTGTCACCAATAGGAAGCTTGGAGCTCGAGGGACCTCCCTGGAGTGGCGGATGAGGGTGAACGGTGCCGGTGGCTGGGTATTTATAGGGAGAAGGAGGTGGTCTGGCTGGGTGAGTGGCGAAGTTGGTGGCCGTCGTGGGGCGAGTGTGGTGGAGATGGTGGTGCTCGAGGGAGCTGGCGAGGGAGAGGGACGAGTGGGGGATGTCGTGGGGAGGTCAGCGGCCGGAGGAGATGGCCGACGTGTGTCCAGAAAAGGAAAGGGGGCGCCCCTCCCGCAAGGCAAGGGACGTGGGGGAGAGGGGCGCCTGAAGGTAGGAGACGAGGTCTCCACCGTTGGATCTTGTGATCCAACGGTGGAGATCAGAGCGTGGAGTGACGGTGGTGATCCGATCAGGGAAGGAGCGATCAGAGGCGGATGGAAGCGCCACGTGGCGCGCTGTGGCTTCGGAGGTTACGAACGGCTATGATGGATAGTGGGGGTCGATCGAGTGGATGAGGATCACGGGGGAAGCATCGGCTGAGATGGAAGATCAGACGCGCGATCCAACGGTGGATGGATGCACCACGTGTCTGGCTGAGGAAGAGGCGCAAATGGAGGGATCAGATGGAGCGCGGGGGAGATCTGACGGCCAGGAGAAAGGAGGCGCGTGGAAAGAACTGGACCGTTGGATCAGAAGCGCGATCCAACGGCGGGAGGCGCGGGCGGATGAGGCGATGGGCAGCGGGCCGCGTGGCGCAATCAGAGGGCGCCACGTGGCCTGCTGTGAATGGCTGGATGAAGAAACACGTGTAGAGAGAAGAGAAAGCCGAATTTGGAAAAACTCAAAACATGAAAGTTGTAGATCTTGATGAGATCTACAAGTTTCATGTTGACCAAAGACGGGGATGAGGTCAAATATGATACATAAATACAAAGATACATAAATATACATATGTAGTATACAAAATGACCCAAAAACCCAAGTTTCTCATACAAGCTCCAATTTCAATGAAATTAGTCTCATTTTGAAGGTCTTTTAATATGTAGTCTTCTAAGAGTGAGTAGACCTAATTAGGAGTTTGTATGAGGGCTTTATTTGTGTTTTAATGTACAAGGGTTCTCCGGCTTTTGTGGCTATTCTACAAGGGTGATTTTTAGCAATCTTCCCTATATTATTAAGGAATATATACATATATTATAGAGAAGAAGTTATTTTGATGAAGAGGTATTTTACAGGGGATTTTTGGCTTCTTATTTAAATGCAGATGAGCTGCTAAAATGCATGAATTATGGATGCATGCATGAGTGTTATTTATGCAAGATAAAAGGAAATATGCCTCTATTTTCTCAGGAACAAGGCTCTATTTTTGACTTTTGATGTGATGAATCACAGATTCATCAACCCCCTATACTTAAACCTTGCTCGTCCCCGAGCAACTAAAATGAAATGCAAGAGTGAAATGATTTTGGGTTCCATACCAAGGTCATGAACAAAAGTTGAAAAATGGAGCCTGACTCAAACTTTGGATTAATTGTGTGGCGGAACCTTATTTGGACCTGGACTTAAGACCTAACAGACTTCAAGTTCCACAAGTCTTCTATTCAAGACGCCTCAATAGTCAGGTCAGAACAAGTCCTCAAACGCAAATTTCTGATGACTATGATTCTTACTTGTACTGTGTAAGTGATTTGCAACTCTCCACATCAGAAATGGCTCGGAACCAGCCTCCTCTAACAAGGTAACTCAATAACCCGGTACAGTAACTCTTTCCTCGAGGAGCGGGGTATTCCCTTCTAAGTTCAAGTGCGACCAACTCAAGAGGAGGGGGTAGAGAAGAGAATGGACGGTAGCCAGTGTAACTACCTATCCCGGGATGCCTGACCAGTGTAGCCAAGTCATCCAGCTGCATTTCTTTACTAGTATACAGGCTCCGACAGGTATTTTATTTTTTCTTGAACCTGTCTGATTTTTTGGAGTTTTTGCATTTTTTTTTTCAACAGCAGCATGTACATCAGGAATTTTTCCTCTTGAGTCAGTAGACTATCCCTCTTTTGAAGCATTATTGCAACCCACAGCACCCTGTCCTTAGATGTCAACACCACTAGACTAGGTTGAGACGCACTTCCCTCCCTAGAGGAGGACGGATGTTTCCACCCGTGTGCTACTCCAAGTTAAAGGATTCTACCTCCTCACCACCTCATCAGTGAAGAGCTACGTGCATAGTGTTTGTCCAAGTTAGGTCATTATCTATAAGAATCCTGCGTATGCACGAGATATTCTACTTAGACTGGTTAAGATGACATGTGAACATAGACATGCGGACTCAAAGAATTAAGTCTCTTGACCTGAGAAATCTTAACTCCAGTTCCTATAAGGTTCCTCTGAAATTAGGTGAATTAAGGTCAAATCAAGTCCATCCTCAATATTTACTCATAACTTGGTCTAGAACCCACTAACTTTTCACTTTGCATATGCAAGGTATGCAGATGAGATGAGATGTCATGCTATGGAAATGCAAGACTCTTGTTATTTTTTTTATGCAAAGATGATATGCGAGAGTAATATAAGAAGCCTATATTAAAAATATTTTTTTTTTCATTTTTACCCACCCGTAATTATTGTAAATATATATACAAAAATACGCGAAAGTACGAGCTATGGGTAAAGTATATATGTAATATATACACGCCCTCCTATACTTAGCGTGTGCTATGTCCTCAGAGCACGAAGAGCGAGGAAAAAGACATAGCTCGTGCTAAGCGTAGGAGAGCCAAAGAGGAAAAGAAAGTATAGAAGTCGTCTCGCCCCCCTATACTTAGGCTCTGACAGCCTAAGTGTAGCAGAAGATCAGTAATGGGGCGGACGAGGGATAGATGAGTGTATAAAGCGGGCATCGGTTCCCCCTATACTTAGGCTTTAGTCAGCCTAAGTATAGGACCGGAATGAGTGTGAGAACCGATGTGATTTGGAGAATGTACAGTGACTCGATTCGGGTTACGCCTCCCCCCTATACTTAGGATTTGGTCATCCAAAGTGTAGTCCAAGATAATGGTTCGATGATGTGGGGATGGGTTACCAGAATCGTGGAGGTAAAGGATAGGATATACAGGAAGACTGAGATATATACAATTGAGTCGGTCTGAATCTTTTGAAGATGCTGCTGATGGCTGGATTTCATTGCTGCAAGGTCTCATACGCGGCTTGAGATGTATCTGCTGTATCTGTCTCGCGTATGAATACAATCTCCTCTACATGGACTAACTGTTCATTGGATTCGACGAAGTGCTTCAACAGCTGTCCATTTACTAGGAATGTCGGTGCGTCATCTGCGAGATCTGAGATCTCGATACAACCACTATCATGCACCGTTCGGACAACGAATGGTCCCGTCCACTTAGACTTTAATTTGCCTTGGAAAGTCTTCAGCCTGGCATTGAACAACCATACCTTCTGTCCAGGAGCAAAGGTCTTTCGTCTGATATATCTATCGTGCCAACGCTTGACTTTGTCCTTGTACACCACACTGTTGTCGTATGCTCGGTTTCTGACTTCCGCAAGCTCATTCAGATCCATGTTTCTCTGTTTCTGGCCCAGGTGTGTGTTCCAGTTGACCTTCTTTATTGCCCATTCTGATTTGTGCACTAACTCTGCGGGCAAATGGCACGGCTTTCCGAATACCATTCGGAATGGGGAGGTGCCTAACGGTGTCTTGTAAGCCGTCCTATACGCCCAGAGGACTTGATCCAAGATCTGAGACCAGTCCTTCCTGTCCGGGCGGACAAGCTTTTGCAATATGGTTTTCACCTCCCTATTGGACACCTCAGCCATACCATTAGTTTGTGGGTGGTAAGGACTCGCGACACGGTGTTCGATGCCGTAGTCCTTCAGGAGTTTCTTCACCTCCCGATTCACAAAGTGGCTACCCCCATCTGATATCATCATTTTGGGGATCCCGAACCTAGAGATTATGTGCTCTCTGATAAATTTACAGACAGTCCTGCTGTCTGCGGCTCGGGTCGAGATAGCCTCCACCCATCTGGATAGGTAGTCAACCGCAAGAAGGATGTATTCGAATCCGTGGCTGACAGGGAATGAGCCCATGAAATCGATGCCCCAGGCGTCAAAGACATCACAAATGATGACCGGCTGCATTGGCATCTCATCCTTGGAACCAACGGTTCCTCCCATTCTCTGGCAAACTGGGCACGACTTCGAGAAGGCGGTGGCATCGCGAAACAGAGTCGGCCAGTAAAAACCACACTGAAGTACCTTCCATGCGGTCCTCTTCCCGGAGTGGTGTCCTCCTGCCTCTAGGCTATGGCATAAAGAAAGGACACTCTGGTATTCCTCCTGAGGAATACAACGCCTCCAGACACAATCCGGTCCTTCAAAGAAAAGGATCGGATCCTCCCAATGGTAGTGTCTAGCGTCCGACTTTAGTCGGTCGATTTGGCTCTTGGGCCAATCCTCGGGAACTTTCTTGGAGACAAGATAGTTCACGATATTGGCGTACCATGGGAGTGAGTCGATAACAAAAATCGACTCGTCAGGGAAGGAGTCTCGAATTGGGGAAACCTCGGAAGTATTAAGATTTTCGAGACGAGAGAGATGATCGGCCACTACGTTCTTCTTTCCAGGTTTATCACGGATGTCCAAATCAAACTCCTGGATAAGTAAAATCCAACGAAGAAGACGCGCCTTCGCGTCCTTCTTCTCCATCAAGTATCGTAGTGCCGTATGGTCTGTGAACACAGTTACCTTGGATCCGATTAAATGAGATCTGAATTTGTCCAAGGCGAACACTACCGCAAGCATTTCCTTTTCGGTAACTGTATAGTTACGCTGAGCAGAATCAAGCACTTTGCTTGCGTAGTGAATTGCAAACGGGACGCCATCTCTTCTTTGTCCCAATACAGCCCCAACAGCATAATCTGAGGCGTCCGTCATGATCTCAAAAGGTAGAGACCAATCTGGGGCTTGTAAGATGGGTGCGTCCATGATCATTCCTTGCAACAGCTTAAAGGCCTCAAGACATTTGTGATTTACAATAAACTCCGTGTCTTTGCCTAAAAGCTCAGTTAGCGGTCGGGCAATTTTAGAGAAATCCTTGATAAATCTTCGATAAAATCCGACATGCCCGAGGAACGACCGCAACTGCCGTACGTTGGTTGGTGGCTGGAGTCGTCTGATCACGTCCACCTTGGCAGGGTCAACCTCCATTCCTCTCTTGGAGATGACATGCCCCAACACTATGCCCTCCGTCACCATGAAGTGACTTTTTTCCCAGGAGAGCACCAGATTGACCTCACAACATCTTTTGAGGACTCGGTCCAAATTCCTAAGGCAGGAATCGAAAGAGTCGCCGTGGACCGAGAAGTCATCCATGAAGACTTCCAGGAATTCGCCAACCATTTCGGCGAATACAGCAATCATGCACCTTTGAAAAGTACCTGGAGCATTGCATAGCCCAAAAGGCATGCGCCTGAAAGCATAGGTACCAAAGGGGCATGTGAACGTGGTCTTTTCCTGGTCCTCTGGAGCTATGGCTACTTGATTGTAGCCCGAGAACCCATCAAGGAAGCAGAAGAATTCCTTCCCCGCTAATCTTTCTAGGATCTGATCAATGAACGGTAGGGGGAAATGATCCTTCTTCGTCGCGGCATTCAAGCGTCTGTAATCCACACAGACGCGCCACGACGTGGGTACTCTCGTCACGATCTCTTCTCCGTCCTCGTTGGTGGTCGTCTGAATTCCCGACTTCTTCGGGACAACATGGATTGGGGCCACCCACCTAGAGTCGGAGATTGGATAAATAAAACCCGCATCGCACCATTTTTCTATCTCTTTCTTCACAACCTCTCGTAAATTTGGATTCAACCGGCGTTGGAATTCACGAGAGGGTTTGGCTTCATTTTCCAAGTAAATATGGTGCGAACACAGAGCGGGATTTATCCCGTGGAGATCGGAAATGCTCCAGCCTATTGCCTTGCGGTTTTTCTCCAGAATCTCTAGCAAGCGAGATTCTTGCTCCTCGGTCAATTGCGAACTGATAATGACCGGAAACTTCTTGTCTTGGCCCGCAAGGAAGGCATACTTCAGAGTTGTGGGTAAAGGTTTGAGCTCAGGGATGGTATGATCGTCTAAGAAGTCTGGCTCAATCTGATCTGGTTCGGTGTTGGAAGTGGCTGGATCCTGTTTTGTAGTGGCTGCCACCAAGCTCGGCTCTGGAGTCGGATCGTCAAAGGTCTCCATGCAATCGGCAAACGCCTCATCCGACTCGTCATCCTCATCTTCCGATTGTCCTAAGGATGTAAGGACTGACAGGCCCAACTGGGCCTCTACGTCATCGAAGATGTAGGGTGATGCAGGCTCAGAGCTGTACTCGTTCCTAACGATCTCGCAGACTGACTCATGCACTGGATTATCTTCAACGGAGATGGACATATCGGTGCTGGCTGGGTTCTGTCTCCATGGCCCAACTAAGTCTACATGCTCCCAGTCTGTTTCGAGAGAAGAGTATTCGGTGCTGGATTCGGAGTCCGGTCTCTGCCATCTTGTTTGCTTCATCTCAAGTTCCTCATCTCCGCCTGGAGTTTGGAACTGAATTTTCCCATTCTTATAATCGAATAAGGCCCCTGCTGTTCTGAGGAAGGGCCTACCTAGAATGATTTGGGAATCTCTCCAATTACGAGGGGTTTCCATATCGAGGACAGTGAAGTCCACCATGTATTCTTGACCCTCGACTTTGATCACAATGTTCCTTAACTCTCCTTGGGACCTCTTAGTAGATTTGTCAGCAAACTGAAGGATAGCTCTAGATTTCCTAAGAGGTCCGAGATTGAGCCGCTCATAGAGGGATGTGGGCATCAAGTTGATCGAGGAACCATTGTCCAGGAGAGTGCGTGCAAATGCGATGTCATCAACATGACTCACTACATAGTGTGCACCCATGTCTCTTCGTTTCCGAGGAAATGAGTTCTTTATTGCACAAGTCGTGGCTACTGATAGAACGTGTTTCTCAACATAGCTTTTGGTCTTCCTGCTAACCTTAGTAGGTGTGCATCTCACCTTAAGGTATTTTTGGAATGCAGGGGTCATTTCCACGAACTTGTCAAAAGGGATTGTGACCTTGATGTGTTTATTGCAAAATTCAGCCATCTCAGGGTCATCTTTTTGGATTTTTTTGATTTTCTTCTTTCCACCCTTGAGAGCTTGGGGGAAAGGGATTATTAACTCAGGTTCTGGAACTGAAATATCTTCATTAACTGCTGGAACTGAGTTCTGAACAAGACTCTGACTCGGACTTTTATACAGACTCTGACCCGGACTCTGACAAAAAGGAAAATGCTTGGGCGAAACCGGTGATGCTTCCTCCGCTTCTTCTGGATGGTCCTCCTCAGATGGAGGTGCGGGCTCATCGGTGTCGTCAGACTCTGGATGACTGCGGGGCTGGTGCTTCGAGGACTCAGATGTCCTCTTCTTCTGCTGGCGGTGGCGGTGGTGATGCTCCTCCTCTTCTTCCTCCGAATTCTCCTCAGGTAGAGTTTCGGAGGTTCCTTCTCTTTGCGCCCGTGCCCGATCAGGTATGGTCACGGTCCTTCCGCTCCTGAGGGACATATGGTTAACATTATCATACGAAAGGATCTCATGTTCAGATAAATAATTATCTGAATAGTATACCTGATCTCGGGGTCGATTCTGGCCCTGCTGTATGCTGTTTGGGTTGGCCTGAACCTGTGCGGGAATTGGAGTCCTAGGCGCCATTTGTTGGTCCTGAGCACGAGAGACCCGATTGATGTCGGTTCTCATGTCCAGGTAGTCATGTTGCATCTGCTGGACCCTATCAGACAGGGTCTGGATCGCCAAGGTGAGGGACTCCAATTCGGTGGGCTGGGCTGGCTGCTGAGTGGATGCGGTCCTGAACTGGCCCTGCTGGCCGTGCCGATACTGCTGCTGATGGGGCGGTGCTGGCCCCTGCTGGTAGGTGCGCTGCTGCGGCTGGTACCCATGTTCTGACCTGGACTGGTATCGCGGGATTGTGACGGGCCTGGTCTCCTGGTAGACTGGGGTTGGGCGATGTGCCTGATCCTTCCCCATCTCGATTTGCCGGACTAGCAGGTCACGGCTATACCAGAGCCCGTTGATCTCGTAGACGGGCGGAGGCTCCTCGTATTCAGTTGTCCCTGGTGGGGGTGCATGATGGTTCGGCTGGGTATAGGTCTGATCCCAGCTGCTCTGAGACCCCGGTGCCTGTTCCTGTACAAGATGGACTCGATGTACAGGTACAGGTGGTGCAGAAGGGGTAGGTAGCTTAATCTTGGCTACCTTTTCAGAGAGTTCCTCCACCTTCTTTGGAAGGCTCGAAAGAGACTCCATCTCCGCGACTCTCTTGTGGATCTGCTCGACCATGGTAAGCTTGTCTGCAATCATCCCCATGCTGGGGATGAGGTCCTCCGTCAGATCTGCAACAGTCCTTCTAGTTGTCTCATTGGATAGAATCGAGGGAGACAACTGATAGGCCCTTGTGGCCTGTGACCTGCCGGTTTCTGCCATCTGCTCTAGGATTTTCCACACGGCGTGCTCGTTCTTGTTCAGATAGCTTCCTCCACAGGCGGCACTGACTAACCCCTGCATCTCTGGGGTTAGACCGCAGAACAAGGTCTGGACTAAGATTGCCTTAGAAATGCCATGGCATGGGCATTTCTGTACTAAGTCATTGAACCTGTCCCAAGCCTCATGGAACGGTTCGCAGGGTCCTTGGACGAAGCTGGCAATCTTTGTTCGCATCTGATTGGTTCTACTGAGTGGGTAGAACTTCTTCAAGAAGAGGTCCTTGAACTGCATCCAGGTAGTACATACCACCCCTAGGTTTTTCAGCCAATGTGCAGCCTTATCTCCTAAGGCAAACGGGGTGGCCTTCAGCCGGATATAATCTTGGCCAACATTGGGATGGCTAAGATTGTTGCAGACTAGTTCGAAGTCACGGAGGAAAGTGTAAGGCTCTTCACTGAGGTTTCCGTTAAACTTCGGCAGCAGGCTAAGGAAGTGGGGCTTCAGCTCGAATGCCTGGTCGGGAACTGCAGGTGCTAGCCAATTTTGGATCTCGTTCTCCGCCGGGTTGTAGGTATCGACCATTGGTCGGTCGATCCCTTCAGCTACTATTATCTGCCCCATTCGTGCAGTGAGATCGGCATTTTTCTGTTCAGCTTCAGCAAAGCGTCTAAGAATCTGTCTCATCTGGTCCTCATCGGGCGGCATCCTTGGCGGCATTTCTCCCTCTAGTTCTGGGGATTGGAAAATAAGGTCGGTGTTAGAGGGTGAATCAAGGAAGGGATTCCCGAGGCAATGGTCTTCCTCGGTAATCTCAGAGGAGATAAAAGGGTTGGTTTGAGAGTAACCACCCTGAGCATGAGGGAACCAGGACTCAAGAGGGTCATGAGTCCTGGGTGGTTCGAGGTGCGCTCGGACCGAGAAAGACGAGTTACTTGGGGGACTCATAGAGAGATCAGTGAATAGTGCGTCGAGGTCTCCCCAGTCACTCATCTTGGTGAAGCAAGAAGAAGATAGGATTTTACTCCTACCTGAAGCAAGCACAAGATCAATCCAAGACCCTGGATTCACACTCACACAGTGAAGGACTCAAAGTTGAGTCCAATTTATCTTGTAGTTTTTAAGTGTGAATTTCAAGCAAATTTAGCAAGGATTACGCGGCCTAGAGGGAAGTCGGCTCAGAGCCGGATGCGTCTTCCCTGTTTATCCTGTCGTCTAAGATACCGCCGCTCCTTCCTTTCTTCGCTCCTATCCCAAGCCGATGGATTCAGTGACCACGCCCCTATCTACCTGCAAGCAGGCGGAGGCTGACAAGGCCGGAACTTCACCCCGGGGGGTTACTGGCAGCTTGTCGCGAAGTACCGCAATTTCGCCCCTATCTACCTGAGACAGGCGGAGGCTACTTGGTACTAGTCAAAGAATCTGAAAATATCCGGCTCGTGATATTTGCTAGGATCAGTTAGAGCGTGATATGGAAGACGGGGATTTGGGCTCTACCTAAGGGTGTTCACACACACTCAGGTACCCTCACTCAGCCTGAAAACAAGGTCGGGGATTAATCTCCCGCAAACAATTATCAAATTTTATTCTTTTTTTTTTGGTAAATACTGTTAGCAGTCCCGATTTTAAAGTTAGGTTATCACTTTAATTAATCCACCACAAAGCACGCCTATCGGACAGTCCCAATTCCCTGTTTAATTTAAGTGAGAAAATCAGAGGGGGAAATCGAGAAAAGCCGATGCAAGTTGAAATCGATGATGCGTATGCTAAGTAGAGAGTACTTACAGTGATCCCTTCGCTTTTTGATGCAGGATGCAATACAGAATTGAAAACTTTATTCTACATGCAAATGCAGGCGATGAAAGCCGCTCCTAGACAGGCAGTTCTATTAGCGTGAAGAACAGTTTAATTTGGACTAAGTCCTGCGGTCTAGGTGCGTCTTTTATGTGTAATGTGTGGTCCTATTGATTACGAGCACCAACAAATCCTAGAGTGGCTCGAGGAGCCGCTAGTGCAAGCTAAATTACAATTCACCCACACAGCACACGGGACACAGTTTCCACTATCTTTACATGCGCGAGATCCCAAACGGGAACCGCTGGAAATGATGCAAAAAAAAGAAATAAAATATAAAAATATACAATGCCTCTCTGTCACTCAAAAATGTAAATGCTAAGTCCTCGAAGCGTCGCCGGCTCCTCGCGGTCCTCGCACAAAAAATTAAATGGAGGTCAGAGAGTGACAAAAACAAAATACTGCAAAAATAAATGAGAGAAAATAATTACAAGAAAACCGGGGGTCAGACTACCCGGGGAATGAAAATCAAACACTCAAAAATGTGCTACAAATTAACCTAAGCCGTGCCTCCCCGGCAACGGCGCCATTTTGATAACGCTCCCGCACCCTATGTTAACTCGGTCAAATTAATGTCCAAATTAATGTTAAGTGTTCGTTGCAGTCGGATACGAGAGATTAATCAAAAACCACTTAAATCAGATTTTAATCAATTTTAAGCGGTGATATTTTTTTACTTGGTGGAGTCCAAGGTCGATCTCAGGGAGGCAACTTTCTCCTTAGGTAAATTACAACAATTCTTCAAGTGTTGATGTTTGAGAATCAATTTTTTTTGGTCTTTTTAATTTTTATGCAGACATATGCAGACAAGGTGAGCCAATTTAGCGTTTAATTTGATTGATGTATCAAATGAAGTCCAAAAATAATGAAAATTGGCCAGATGATTATTTATGATGAAAATGACCTACACTAATTTTTTTGGAATTTTTCGACTCAAAATAAATTTTCTGTGAATTAAATGAACAGACAGAGTGATTTTCAGTATTTAATTTTTAATAAATATCAAATCACAATTTTTCCAAGAACTAAAATTATCCTAGGTGGGTCTAATGATAAGGGACCTAGGAAAATTAACAGGACTTAAATTTACTGTGAAATGAATTAATTAAAATTAATTCAAGAAAATCACTAAACTATTTATTTAGGCCTCGATATGCGTGCAAAAGCTATGAAATTTTTATGGTGTGTTAGAAATGAAGTCCTTAAGCTACTGTGAATTTTTGGTGATTTTTGAAGGCACAGATAATTAGTTAAAAATCAAAAGGCATCACTGGGCAAAATATGTCAACAATGAACCAATTAATTCATTAATAATTCAAATAAGCCTACAAAAATCAGACACGTGTACTAACAGATGGAGGACAAAATTTCCAACAACATGCAATTTTTAGAATCTCAAAATGATGAAGAATGCACTCTAGGGACACGTGCAAACACAAGGGTGTAAATGCAATACTGGAAATTAAAATTTCAACAATTAAATATGCTGACAGGGACTAAAATGCAATTACCGATAACATGCAGGACTTGTATGCAATTTCTCCACGAGACACGTGCTCCTCACGTGGTGTCTGCTTCACAGGGACCTTCTTGTAATTTCCAAAAGCTTCGGGGGCGTCTGTGCAAATAACCCAGGTCGCACGTGCTCCTCACGTGGCCGACCTAGGTTCGGCGGGCGTTGGAGGCTTGGAGCGAGGGTCGGGTCCTCTGGAGGTTCGGACTAGCCTCGGTGCAGCTTCGGGTCACCCGAGCCTAGGCTTGGAGGCCGAGGGTCGGATAAGGAGACGTGGCGGCCTGAAGGCCCTTGGATCAAGATGGATCCAAGGGATGTCGATGAAGATACGTGGCGACTGGCGAGGCGTCGATCAGAAGCGCGATGAACGGTTGAGGACTGTCGCGGTGGTGGAGTACGTGGCGGGACGAAGACCGTTTGATCGGATGATCGAACGGCCGCTGCTTCTTCGTCTCTAACGGTCCTCTGCCGCCTGCGGAGGAGAAGGCGGTGCTCCGGTGAAGGTCGCCTAGCTCCGCCTCGGTTGCCAAGCGCCGATGAAAAGCTTCGTCAGCTCCCACGTAGCTCAGAAGAAGCGGAAGTACACGGCGAAGCCTCCGGTGGCCTCTGGATCCTGGGAGCGGTGCTGGAGCTCTGTGTCGATGAAGCTCGAAGGGAGCTCCGGCGAGGCTCCGGCCAATGACGAATTTAGGACCTGCAAAGGGTTAGACGTATAGCCGAGGCGTGCAGGTGTTCGTGGAGGAGAATGGAGTGATCGGCGAGGCCTGAGGCGAAGGGAGGTGGTCGGGTGACGGAGCTCCGGCCAGGTGGCGGAGCTGAAGGTCGATGGATGGTGGAGTAGAGTGTCTGAAGGTGTAGAGAGGCCAGCGAGGATCAGAGCTTCAACACGAAGCTCGTCGGAGTGATTGGGAGGCGCGAAGATGGCTGGTGACGGCGAATAAAAGCGGAGAAAAACCAAGAAAAAGAAGAAGAAGATTGGAGGACGGATGAAGGGAGTTACCTGGGGAATGGGGCTCAGCTTTGAGCTCCAGGTCGTCGCTCAAGGGATCGGTAGGGTCCCGAGCTCTAGCAGCTGCTCGAGGGAGGCTGCGGCACAGCGGAGGCGGCCGTGGATCTCGCCGGAGTTGGATCTCTGTCGTCGCTCGACAAATCGACCAATTGCTGTCACCAATAGGAAGCTTGGAGCTCGAGGGACCTCCCTGGAGTGGCGGATGAGGGTGAACGGTGCCGGTGGCTGGGTATTTATAGGGAGAAGGAGGTGGTCTGGCTGGGTGAGTGGCGAAGTTGGTGGCCGTCGTGGGGCGAGTGTGGTGGAGATGGTGGTGCTCGAGGGAGCTGGCGAGGGAGAGGGACGAGTGGGGGATGTCGTGGGGAGGTCAGCGGCCGGAGGAGATGGCCGACGTGTGTCCAGAAAAGGAAAGGGGGCGCCCCTCCCGCAAGGCAAGGGACGTGGGGGAGAGGGGCGCCTGAAGGTAGGAGACGAGGTCTCCACCGTTGGATCTTGTGATCCAACGGTGGAGATCAGAGCGTGGAGTGACGGTGGTGATCCGATCAGGGAAGGAGCGATCAGAGGCGGATGGAAGCGCCACGTGGCGCGCTGTGGCTTCGGAGGTTACGAACGGCTATGATGGATAGTGGGGGTCGATCGAGTGGATGAGGATCACGGGGGAAGCATCGGCTGAGATGGAAGATCAGACGCGCGATCCAACGGTGGATGGATGCACCACGTGTCTGGCTGAGGAAGAGGCGCAAATGGAGGGATCAGATGGAGCGCGGGGGAGATCTGACGGCCAGGAGAAAGGAGGCGCGTGGAAAGAACTGGACCGTTGGATCAGAAGCGCGATCCAACGGCGGGAGGCGCGGGCGGATGAGGCGATGGGCAGCGGGCCGCGTGGCGCAATCAGAGGGCGCCACGTGGCCTGCTGTGAATGGCTGGATGAAGAAACACGTGTAGAGAGAAGAGAAAGCCGAATTTGGAAAAACTCAAAACATGAAAGTTGTAGATCTTGATGAGATCTACAAGTTTCATGTTGACCAAAGACGGGGATGAGGTCAAATATGATACATAAATACAAAGATACATAAATATACATATGTAGTATACAAAATGACCCAAAAACCCAAGTTTCTCATACAAGCTCCAATTTCAATGAAATTAGTCTCATTTTGAAGGTCTTTTAATATGTAGTCTTCTAAGAGTGAGTAGACCTAATTAGGAGTTTGTATGAGGGCTTTATTTGTGTTTTAATGTACAAGGGTTCTCCGGCTTTTGTGGCTATTCTACAAGGGTGATTTTTAGCAATCTTCCCTATATTATTAAGGAATATATACATATATTATAGAGAAGAAGTTATTTTGATGAAGAGGTATTTTACAGGGGATTTTTGGCTTCTTATTTAAATGCAGATGAGCTGCTAAAATGCATGAATTATGGATGCATGCATGAGTGTTATTTATGCAAGATAAAAGGAAATATGCCTCTATTTTCTCAGGAACAAGGCTCTATTTTTGACTTTTGATGTGATGAATCACAGATTCATCATCAGCGCAGTGGTGGCATGCTGCAACAGCCGCGAGAGGGCCGGATCTCGTCAGAGAAGGAGAGGGGGTTGGGTTGTCACCACCGACCTCCTCCTTTACTTTGTGCAGTCGGCAAATGAAGGAAGCGGTGGGCGGCGATGAGGCTTTAATACGAAGAGGAGGGTGACCGGAGATGGCATGCACGAAGGTTGATTTGGGTTCGGGAATCTGATGGTGGCTTGATTGGAAATGAGGGTTGCGAATCGCGGGATTAATTAGAGACTGTTAGGAGAAAATTCTATGTGCTGGAGAATATTCTATGAGTATATTCTTGTTAGGAGAATATTCTATGTATATTCTTGTAACCCCGTTAGGGGTATTTATGTATTTTATCATTTGAGCTTTCTAGGGTTTTGTCCTATATAAGGACCACTAGACCTCTTGAATAAAATAAGCTCTTTCATTCTTTCGTTGTTCTCAACATGGTATCAGAGCAGCGGTCCTAGACCGGTGTTCTGACCTAACTCCACCGCCAGCCCCCCCTCTTCCCTCCCGCGGTACTCCTGCCCCCGTGCGGCCCTCCCTACGGCCTCCTGCTGCCCTCCCTCTCTGCGGCGACCTTCCCTCCCTGCGGCCTTCCGCCGCCCCCTCTCGACGCGGTCCAGCTGCTTCCTGCGACCTGCCCCCTCCGGCCCCTCCCTGTGGCCCTGTGGCCCATTGTCGCCCCCTGCAGCCTCTCGCTGTACACCAGTGGCCTCTCGCCGCCAACACCGCTAACTACGGCCCTCTGTTGCTACCTCCTGCGGTCCTACGCACCGCGCCTCTGTTTAATGTTGTGCTAGGTCTATATGATTCCTAATACTACGAGGACTATCTAGGTCACTTTTTCTTGACCTTTGCGGCCACCATGGCATCTGCAGAATCAAAGCCCCCTGTATCCGACTTCTTAATGATGATCCATGGGCACTTCTATCAAGCTCAAGGGTTCAGAGAACTATGTACGGTGGTCTCGATCTTTCAAAGTTTTTATTGGTTGTCAGCGAAAGAATTATGCTCTTACAAAAGATCTGTCCAAGGAGACGAAAAAGGACTACGATACCTGGTATTTAGACAACTGCCGGGTAATTACTTGGGTGACCAACAATGTCGAACCAAATATAGCCTCCAATCTTCTCTACAAGGAAACAAGAAAGGCGATGTGGGAGAGTCTTGAGAATACATACTCACAGAAGACAACAAAGTCCAGACTCTCGGACATATATATACGGATCTGGTCTGCTAATCAAGGAGATACAACCTTGATCGAGTACTACCGACTCCTCACAAGCCTTTATGAAGAGCTTCTCATTTATCAACCTGCCTGTTGTGACAAACAGATAGGTGAACGGGCGGAATGGCAAGTGTATCGTTTTTTATCAGGACTACATCCACGGTACAAGTCGATCAAGGATCAATTTCTGACTGCTGCAACTCTACCCTCTCTTGAGACTATTTTCGGACGTCTACAGGAACTTGAGTCTCCTTCACCTCCTCTGTCTGCTGAGACTACGACACATTTCGCTAGAGGACACCCAACCTACCAAGGAGAATGTGGACGTGATTTCGGCCGTGGTAGAGGCTGTGAGTTTGGACAGGGGTGTGACTCTGGTCGTGGCCGTGGGTGTGATACTACTACTGCTCGATATCGTGCATGCACACATTGTGGACTCCTTAATCATCCGTCAAAACGATGCTGGGCGAAGTTTGGAATGCCCACCAATGCTAACAACGCCTACGAGACTGTCGCCAATGATGATACCTATGATACTGTAGACACCTCTCATGGTCAGCCTTCCAGTGACAGTCAGCCTTCCTTTACTGCATCTGAGTATGCTCGCCTTCGGCAACTATTACAGAACTCAACTACTCATACTCCTACTTCTGCCTCCACTGCTAGTTTGTCCACTACATCAGGTAATATTGCCAACTCTGTCTCTACATCTGCTCCTGCATGGATCATTGACTCAGGAACATCTACGCATCTCACTGAAGAAGTTAGTCTTCTCACCTTCTCACGGCCATCTTCCATTGTGAAGACTGTTCGAGTTGCAAATGGTACTCATTCACCTATTACAAGTGTTGATACCATGGAGTTTTCCTCCAAACTCCGACTTACTGGTGTTCACTGTACTCCTGACTTCCCTCTCAGCTTATTATCTGTTCACAAGCTGTGTACTGAGCTTAACTATCGAGTTATATTTGATGAATTCTGTTGTTATTTTCATGACATCCGGACGAGGTAGATTTTTGGTGGGGGATATGAGAAGAATGGTCTTTATTATCTTAATATTCCGTCTAATTCTAGTTTTGCTGGCGCTTCGTCAATCTCTGTTGATCCTCTTCTTTGGCATCTCCGTCTCGGCCATCCGTCTGCCAAAGCTCTCTCTTTGATGTTCCCTGAATTTTCTTCGCTGAAGCCATTTGACTGCGAAGCATGTCAGTTCGGGAAACATCATCGTGCTTCTTTTCCTGCTCGCAATGAACCTCGTCGTGAAGTTCCTTTCTCCCTAGTCCATTGTGATATTTGGGGTCCCTGTCCAGTCCGTACTCTAAGTGGACACAAGTATTTTGTTGTCTTAGTTGATGATTATAGTAGGTCGTCATGGGTCTATCTTCTAAAAGAGCGTTCGGAGATTAATAAAATTGTCAAAAATTTCTTTCAGTATGTCAAGAATATCTTCTCCCGTTTGTATGCGCTTGCTGGGGAGAAGCTCTGCTCGGTTGCGGAGTGTTGGGCTGATGGTCTTTGGTGCCCAACTTTTTCCGCTAACCTCTCTGACCAGAGGTTCGAGGATTTCTTGGCTTTGCTGGAGGCCGTGCGGGAGGTGGGGCCGCCATGTTGGGGGCGGGATCACTGGTGTTGGAAGGAGGGGACTTTCTTGGTCAGGGAGGCCTATGGTGCCATCTCCAGACTGCCGCCGACCAACTCCGACCTGCTTATTAGAGACTGTGCAAATATTTGGGCTCTCAGGCTTCCTGAGAGAATTGGTATCTTCCTTTGGTTGCTCAGGAGAAAGAGACTGATGACGCGAGATCGGTGCGTCAGGCTTCTTGGAGTTTTTTCGGACAGGTGCATGATTTGTAATGCTGTGATCGAATCGGTGGAACATCTTTTTTTCTCATGCCCCTTGGTATCTCAAATATGGCAGGAGATGGGCTCAGATTGGTGTCGCAGCGACGACTTTCAAGCTTTCTGGGACTCGATCCACGCCAATCCCAACAGATCAAGGGGAGAGCGGCTGTATCCCATGGCCATTTTATGGGTGGTGTGGCGGGGGAGAAACGACTTGCTGTTTCGGGTCAGCGTTTTTACAAGGAAAAGGTGGGGGTGTTGCTAAACGCATGGTTGACGAGTGGGTCCTGTAGCGTTCTGGTTGTAGTGTGTTTTTGTTTTTCCTCCTGGTCTTTTTCCCTTTTGTTTTGAATAAATAAATTTTGGGGCGGACACCACTGAGTGTTTCCCCCTATCTTTTAGACTTCAAAAAAAAAGAATATCTTCTCACGTGGTATACAACACTTTCGCTCTGATAATGCACTGGAGTTTACCCAACATGACCTAACGGATTTCTTTGCCTCCCAAGGAACCATACATCAAACCTCTTGTCCATATACGTCCCAACAAAATGGGATAGCAGAAAGAAAACTCAGATATCTCCTAAATATTGCTCGTTCCCTCCTTACACAAATGAAGGTTCCCAAAACCTACCGGGGTTATGCCATACTGACTGTCGTTCATCTTATCAATGGAATTCCATCTCCAAATCTCAATGGATCAACCCCCTTCTCTCTACTTTACCCAAATGAATCTCCCTTCCCTCATCCCCTACGGATCATTGGATGTGTGCCTTTTGTTCGTAACTTTCACACTACAGACAAACTTTCTCCTCGTGCAATCAAGTGCGTCTTCCTCGGTTATTCTCGTACTCAAAAAGGTTACAGATGTTATGATCCTAATGGACATCGCTATTATATCTCTGCAGATGTAACCTTTTTTGAACAGATCGGTTTCTTCACTCAACATGTTACAGATATCCCTCTGGATCTCCCACCTCCAACCATTGTCTACAAATGTATATCTTCACCACCAGATGTCCCTTTACCTGTTTCTTTACTGCAGGATGATATGCCTTCTACAAGTGTCCCCTCTAATACTATCCCGGATGCTCCCCAAGATCTACCAATTGCTCTTCGCAGAACTAAGAGCCAATGTACTTCTCATCCAATGACTCATTTCACTTCTACTGCTGGCTTATCTTGCACTGACAGAAGTCATACATATGCTCTCATGTTTATCTCTATTCCGAGAGACCACCATAGTGCGTTGCAGGATTCAGGATGGCGAAAGGCCATGTACGAAGAGATGGATTCTCTTCTTTCCAAGGATACATAGGATCTAGTGCAATGTCCTAAGGGGGCCAGACCGGTAGCGTGCAAATGGGTCTTCACGACTAAGCAGTCACCCGATGGCTCGATTTACAGACTGAAAGCTCGTCTTGTAGAAAAGGGCTTCACACATACATATGGAGTGGATTATTTTGAGACATTCTCACCGGTTGCACGCATGGGGTCAATAAGGACTATACTTTCTGTGGAAGCTAATAAGGCATGGCCTATCTTTCAGTTAGATGTGAAAAATACGTTCCTATATGGCGATCTTGACGAGGAAGTGTACTTGATGCAGCCTCCAGGTTATGAAGTCGAGGGGGAGTGTGTATGACGACTTCGCAAGGACATATATGGCCTAAAGCAGAGTCCATGGGCATGGTTTGACACGTACTGCAGAAATCAACACCCTTGGCTTTCAGAGAACAATGTCTGACTACTTTGTGTTTATCAGAAGACGAGCAACTGGTACTGTTATACTTCCAGTCTGTGTGGATGATATGGTTATCACAGGTAATGATGAAAAAGGAATACTAGAGACCAAGGTCTTCCTCCAGAAAGTATATGTTACCAAGGACCTTGGTTGACTTCGTTACTTTCTGGGCATAAAAGTACTACGCACTACGGAGGGTCTTCATCTCTCAAAGAGGAAATACTGTCTGGACATTCTTATTGAAGCCAGATTACTTGGATGCAAGCCCGCTGGTATTCCTGCAGTACCTAAGAAACACATCACATCCTCTGATCCTATCTTCGAAGACGTTACTAGATACAAGAGCCTGGTTGGTAAACTTCTCTACCTTACTGTCACCAGACCAGATATTGCTTATGCCGTAAGCAGAGCCAGCCAACACATGGAACAGACTTGTTACAGTCACTGGCAGGATGTTCTTCATAATCTATGATATTTAAAGAATCACCAGGATGTGGCCTCTTCTATGGGGCAAATGGGTACACCGATGTTATCGCATATGCCGATGCTGATTATGCAAGTTCACCAGAGGATCGACGCTCCACAACAGGTAAAGCCATGATGGTTGGAGGGAATCTTGTTACTTGGAGAAGCAAGAAGCAGACGGTTGTATCTAGATCCAGTGCTGAAGCAGAATACAGGGCGATGGCTCAATCTACTTGTGAGATCACGTGGCTATTAATGTTTCTAGAAGAACTTGGTATTGTTGTCAATATTCCTATTATACTATACTGCGACAACAAATCTGTCACCTATATTGCCACGAATTCTGTATTTCATAAGCGAACCAAGCATATAGAAGTTGACTGTCATTTTGTTCGTGATGCTATCAAAACTGGAAGAATCATTACTCCTCACATCAGCACTGAGCTCCAGCTTGCAGATATATTCACGAAGGCACTACCCAAGAAACGACTCTCCTGAATTGTTTCCAAGTTGGGCATGGTTGATAAATATGCTCCAACTTGAGGGGGAATGTTAGGAGAATATTCTACATGCTGAAGAACATTCTATGAGTATATTCTTGTTAGAAGAATATTCTATGTATATTCTTGTAAATCCGTAAGGGGTATTTATGTATTTTATCCTTTGAGCTCTCTAGGGTTTTATCCTATATAAGGACCACTAGACCTCTTGAATAAAATGAGCTCTTTCATTCTTTCATTGTTCTCAACAGATACGAAGATTACGAGATTGGAAGGATGGAGATCTGATGGGTAGTTCAATTAAGGGGCTCGGCGATGAGGATCTGCTGATTGGAATGGTAGTGGTCGCCGCAAAAGGAAGGGGGAGGTGGCTCAAGAAGGAAGGCGACCTGATGATTGAGAGGCGGCGATGGCGAAAATCGCGGAGGAGGGCGCCGACGCCCGAGATGGAAGGAGGCGGAGATCGCGGAGGGACGACGCGAGATAGGTGGCGGCGCCGCCCCAAAAGGGGAAAGGGGAGAGATGGACGGAGGAGGAGGAAGGGTTTGGGACCGTCCGATCGGTTGAGATCGGACGATCCAGATTGCGCCACATGGTATTTTTTTAAATCATATTATTGTTATTATTTATTTATTATTTTTTTCTAATTTTTTTTAAATAAAAGAAACAATAATGCGAAAATTGAGTGACACGTGGCAACTCCATAAAAAATTAAAAAATAAAAAGAAAAGAAAATTAAAAAAGAAATAGCAAACGACCTCGGATCGAAAAATGTTCTTCATGAAAGTTGCTTGTCTTAACAAGATCTACACCTTTATGAAGAAACTGAAACCAAAATCGATCATTTGCACAAAGTGAATTTTTTGAGGTACTCTATGTACATAGAATACCTTGATTTTTGGGTTTTTTAATTTTTTGTGTTATTTTTAAATAAGATAAAAATAAGAAAATATGATAAAATCAAAGATAAATATTTACACATTACTCTATTTTTTTGGATTTTTATTATTTAAGAGAATGAAGAAATAAAATAAAATACGAAAAAGAAGACTTTCGTACAAACTGTTAGCGAACACTCAGACTCAATTAATTTCTTTGATTTGAAGCTCCTTTTGGATTTGGATTTTTTTGCATTTTAATAAAACTTTCGTCAAAGAAAATAAATGAGAAAGAAATAAAATAAAATGAGTTAATTATGTACATAAAATAATAGGTCCAAAACCGCTAAAATACACAATTTACAAAAGAGGCCCAAAATCAAACTTTTATGATCTCCGATTCACTTGAACACGGTCTTGTTTTGAAGGTAATTGAATGTGCACTAATTCAAAAGTGAGTATGATAAATCGGACAATGTATGCGGAAGATATCAATGTTTTAGTCCAGTCGTACTGAAATTAAGGTTTGAGTTTATGGGCCGTTTACTTTGTTATTGATTTTTTGTATTTTTCATTATTCTTGTCAGGTGATTTGGAGTTAGCATGAATTGGCTAAAAATCGGGGGAGTTAGCCTATTTTACATGTCAAATGGGTTGGAATTCTTGGGTTATTATTTTATGCAATTATGAGTGATAAAATGCAATTATTATTTATACATGCATGAATGCTAATTATGCAATATAGATAAAGAAATACAGATGAATTTTGGGGAGCTGAGCTTAATTAATCACTTTTAGAGTGATGAATATGAGATTCATCAACCCCCTATACTTAAACCATGCTCGTCCCCAAGCATTTATATGAATGAAGTGAGGTGAAATGAGATTGGATTCCATACCAAGACCATGAACAGAAGGTGAAAATGGAGCTAGACCTGACCTCTGGATTTTTAGTTTGGCGGAACTCCTGTAAGAATTAGGGTTTTAAAATCAACAGCCTCCAAGTTCTACATATCATTGTCACAATTTCAGCTCAGAAGTCATCTTAGATCAATCCTCTTACCAAAGCATACCCCGTGAATATTGAACAATTGCCTCATGTGTGTGAAAGGTTTTAGCTCTTTCCGAGTCAGTTATTTCCTTCTAAGGTCTGTCGCATTGTGTTCACAATCGAAGAGGGGGAGAAATTAGAAGAAGGAGATAAGAACTGGAGGGTGACCAATGTAGTCACCTCTTCTTGTGAAACCGGCCAGTTTAGCCAAGTCTCCACCAAGATCTGTAGGTTTTCTTGAAGCTTGGACCTTTTTGGTCAAATATTTATTCGGTAGTTGGCTTCTTTTTGTTTGGAAATTTGGTAGCTCTGCGTGGATCTTGTTCTGCCCTTACGGATATGGAATCTTTTTTTCCGTACATGTTTGGGTCTTAGAAAAAAATGGGCCCAATTGTCCATCCCTTTTCTGAAGCTTTATTTCAACCCGTACTCTGGTCTTTAGATGTCCATGCTACTAGAAAAGAAACTCACAGTCTTCCAACACCTCGTCTGAGTTAAGCTAAGTGTATAGTGCGAGAGTATAGATTAATTCCCTATTCAAGAGTCGTACCCAGAATGAGGCGACCAAGTTAGACACTAAGAGTCAAATTCTGTATATTGTCATGTGGAACTCAAATAATTAAGTCAAAGACCTGAAGCTTCCAAAATCCTCTTTCTCGATGTTCCTCTGAAAATTAGGTGGATTAAGGTCAAGTCTAGACCACTCTCGGTTTCTGCTCATAACTCGGTTCAGAACCCATGGGCTTTTCACAAATGCAGATGCATGTAATGCTAGATGAAGTGCAGATGCAGGACATGCAGACACTTTTTTTAAAAAATTTTGTGACTTGATTCTTTTTTTGAGATTTTTTAATGCAAGAAAATTTTTTATGCAAAAATGAATAAGAAGCCAATTTTTTAAAATTTTGGTTGCACACACAATTGGACATAGTCAATGTTAGTTGCAATTTCTTTTTTTAATGTTTTTTTGTTATTTTGAAGATTCTACAAGTTAGTTACCCATCCCGTATATACATATAGAATTACACGAAAGTATGAGCTATGAGTAAAATATATACACAGTATATACACACCCCCTATACTTAGCGAGTGCTATGTTCTCAGAGCACAAGAAGTGCAGAGAGCCAGAGAAGACATAGCTCGGGCTAAGCGTAACAGAGTGAAAAAGAATCATAAGAAATTAGCCCGCCCCCTATACTTAGGCTGCGGACAATCTAACTATAGACGAAGAGTGAAACTGATGCAGCCGAGACAATAGAAGTGGATGAGGAGAGTGGTATATACAGATGGGCATCGGTCCCCCCTATACTTAGGCCTTGGCCTAAGTAGCAGAAGAAGATGTACAAGGGAACCGATGGGGTCGGGAGGGAGGAGTGCCGATGATTAAGGAGGTTTTCAGCAGATCTTTTTGCGAGCATGTGGTGGGAGATCGTAATGATAGAAAGAAGATGAAGCAGAAGATTCCCAACTATTGTTGGTGTTATTCTCAAGAGAACTGTAGTGGGAGGTATATTGATGGAAAGAATACGAAGCATATGAATCGGATGATTCCCAACCATCTTTGATGTTATCTTCAGAAGAATAATACTTGAAGATGGAGGCATTCCAGATATTCTTATTCTTAAGCTACTTTATCAAGATGTGCTTAGTCTTGTTGTCAATTGTCTCATCCTAGGATGATGAATACTCTGAAGCACCAGTCTCAGTATGGTCATAAGAGACTATTCCGGTATATTTAATGAGACAAGGAGAATCGGCTCTAGACGAATAATAGTGAGGAGAAGGAATAGTCCAACAAGGGTCGATATTTGGCTGCTTGCTCAGATAGGGCTTTCGAGCTGTCGAACTGAGTTCACTCATGTAAATTACCTTGTTTGGCCCGATGAGGAATTATCAGAAGATTCCTTTTTCAGAATGTTGAAGGCAACTTTCTTAATTTGTTTATCAGGAAGGGACAATTTGGTCCGTGTTGTCTGTGATATGTTGACAATCAGGCCCTCATTAAATGAATAACCATTGTAGTATTCTTCCCTGGTCAGCAAATGCCATACGTATGTGTTTTCAGTTGGTATGTCATTGGTGAGTTCTTGTGTCGGATTGAGTTGGTCAAGATGGTCAGAGAAGATCTTGTCCGACTCAGGGTGAGCCCATGCATATGTGTATCTTCATCATAATCACCATATATAAGGTAACAATCCTACATTTGGTGCTCATCCGTTGGGATTGTCAAGGAAGTGGTTGAGGTGCAAGCAACGAGGAATGGGAGTGTGGGGGTGAGTTTATGATCCAATGGTCAGCTCAACAATCGTTATCTCAGGTGTATCAGCGGGGTAGGGCTCGTCTTTCGCCTGATGGTTACGACTATTGTCGGCTTTGTGGGTTACCTTATATCATGTTTCCTCAAAGACTGGCTGAGCTTGAAGTGCTCCCAATGCAGTGAAATTGATTTCTCGAGTCTCGCATTCGATAGTTGCCTTAGCCAAGGCTAAGAACGGCTTTGTGAGAATTATTGGAGACTGGTTAAATTCTTCTTGATGCTCAATATCAATGATCGTGAAATCCACCTTGAGCAGAGCACCTTGGAATGAAAGGATGACCAAAATAGTTTCTCTTAACCATTTTGTAGATCGATCAGCCAGCTGAATGATCTCTCTTGATTTCCTGATTGGTCCGAGTTTGAGCTTGTTAAACACGGAGCTCGGGAGGATATTAATTGGTGAGTCGTCATTGATTCGGGCATGAGTGAATGTTATGTCTTTAATTCCATAGTCAAATCTAGGCAACCGCTTCACTTTAAGGCTCCTGGTCTTTCTCCTCATCAACAAAGAGGTGGCCATTGACAATATGTGTCTTTCAATCCTTATTCTCTTCTGCCTGACTTTTTTGACATTATTTTACTCTTTACAAATCATTCAAGGTTGGGGAAGTATTCAATGGCTTGTATCAAAGGAAGTTCAAAAATCAATCTTTTATCTAGTGTTTCAATAAGAACAAGACCCAAAATTTTCAAATCTTCTCCGCTTTCAATTTTTATGGGTTTCTCTAGTTTTTTATTTTTTTAGTGTTTTTGAATTTTTCCATTTTTTTTGGTATTTTCGGTATGGTGTTTGGATGTGTTGATTTCCATAGGCGAGGGGGGACTTTGAGGTGCCGAGTTAGAGTCATCCCTAAGGGAGTAATATGAAGAGGTCTTGCTGTCAATGTTGTCCCGAGGGTGTACAGAGTTTGTGGGTTTCTGAGTATTCTCGGAGTTTTCAACTTGAGATCCAATCATTTAATATTCCACTTCCATGCTCGAGCTAGAATAAAATGAAATTAGTCGGTCAGAAAATTTATCAATCTATCCTCAATTAATTCATATCTCTTAATTATCCTAGAAATGTCATCCTCCAAAAAACTTTTCATGATCAATCATGGGAGCAGTCTATGTGGGTTCCTAAGTGTTCTCTCCTTTTTCAACTTGAGATCCAACCATTTCATTTTCCATTTTCATATATGAGGTGGGAAAAGATCCTCTCGAAATATCCAGTATATGATCGTTATCTTATGAAATTTTCTTTAAAAAAATCATGGAAGGAGTATGCTCAGTGGGAAGATTCTGCGGGAATATGTCTCATACTCAGCATATCGTGACTCAGGCATGCAGTGTTGGGTTGAGTAGAGTCCACTTCCATGGTCGTGATTAGTCGTATCCTCAAACAATGGAATCATACAGGGTTCATACGTGTCAATATCATTAGTTTGGTCCTCTGTATGTGCAGGTTGTTTGAAGGAATGGTATTCGGGGTTGTCAATGTGGTTGTGATCGTCACGGTTAATCAATGCAGAAGATCATTATTTGTGGGATTTCCATTCGATTTGATTGGGTCATCATGAATTGATGTCTTGGCCGGTCAAAAGTGGTTTGATCTTCAAATGGTTCTTGAGTTTTGGCAAGAAATCGGGAATATATTGGGTCAGCCCAAGATGGATTTTGATTATGTGTAGAAAATGGTGGGAGAGGTGGCAAATATGACGAGGTGTTGAAGTCGGTCGGATGATTTGAATAACATGGATTGGAATTAATAGAGTGGGCTGGATTCATCCGAGGGCCAGAGTCTCCCGCGAATGTTGGAGGATGTCTAGAGGAAGAGGGTTTAGATGATTCAGGTTTGACCGAGAAGAATTTATTTTCAAAGTAATCATATGGTAGGTACTCAGACCAATGTCCCATAATTTTCGAAGGAAGTTGATGAGGTGAAAGAATGGATCGTGGTTGAGAACGCGTAAGTGCACAAGATACAGACTCAAAGAGAGGAACCCTATTTTCTACATATACTGAATCAAGAAAGGAGAAAGGTGGCACAAGTGTGTATATTTTTATATTCAGACTCGGTTCACGCACACCGATGCAAACACAATACAAACCCCAGCTTCACCCACTCACACAGTAAAGGTCGTAAGAGTTCGACCAATTATCTTGTCAATTTTAATTGGTGATAAATTCAGTCTTGGAAAAAAATAGCGAGCTGTTAGGTGCCAGAAATTTTCCTAAAGACTGCTCCAAATTCTTACAACTAGTTGCACCTACTTTCAGCCAGTATGGGTGTAAGTACGGACTGCAAAATGGCAACCCGTTACCTAAGGATGGAGTCTTTCACAGTGTCCTTTAAACCACCCACTCGACTAAGGAAAGACGGACCGTAAACAACTACCCGTGTTTCCTCACTGAGAAGTAGCTAATCATCTTTATAGAATCAATAATCTGAATGGAGATTCCGGACTGGGCTCTAGCCTTAAATATCGTCTCTCGCTCACTCAGACAGATAAATGAATCCAAGGACGAGGTTGCTCTCCCGCAATATGACGTCCCGCCCCTCAGGCTACCGAAACCGATGGGACGAGAGCATCGGACCTACGGTGCAAATACACCCACGATCTATGATACTCAGCAAACTATCTTATGCACATTAGATCAACATTTGAAATATATATAACAACAGGAGAATAATATAAAATGGAAAGTAAAATGCAACATCCATTCTCATTGATAATAATCGTCAAGTCCATGTCCACACGAAATGAGATACAACATAGAATTATAAATTTGCAGAAGAAGTCCTCCAAATATCTTATTACATTATCTCTCAAATAGAATATGAAATAATGCAGGAATAAATAAAATACTCTATGTAGGACGCACCATGCTTGGTGCAAGTACGACATAGGAAGTTTGATCTCCTCAAAAGGCCGCTATTGTTGTGGCTACTGCTTAGGTACACTTGTTGGGTTCACACGAGGGTAACGTTATGAGCAATTGTCCAGTAACGAGACAAACACTATAATAACTAATGTAGAAGTAGTAAGGCATGTGAACTTGATTCTATCTAGTAACTTTTGCATTGTAGAAACTAGAATCTATCGTATTATTCAAACTTACAAGGGGTTACATGGTCGCAAATTTCGTTTATTAATATAATCATTGTTTGAGGACTAACACGTTGGTCTTGATACTTATTTTCTATCTGTTAATTAGAATTCACGTTGATATACAAATACATATTTTTCATATTCGATCATGACACATTTCTGACATTAACTAAGCACATGCAAGTACTCGACTCGCGGGTCTCTGCTATGCGGGAACTTCTTTGTCATCTTGAGTAAACCCTCAATAGCCTTTGTTCAACTAGAACATAAAAACGATCAAAAACCTCATTTCTCCAACTTCAAACCACATCTCGGAACACCTCTCACAATACTAATACTCGAAGTAAAATTCAATGCGGCCACATCAAATTTTAATTCGAGTCTTAATATCGTGTATAAGTGCGAAACCAAGAATGCCAACCGCGCCACCTGCCAACTCCGTCGAGCAACTCCGGATACTACCGGGCTGCTAGGTGCACGCGTCACCCAACTCGTCCATTGGGATTGCGACCTTCAAGGCATCTTTCTGGGGCCCCAAGGGTGCATGCCCAATCCCTTGAAGCACCTAACTCCATCTACCCACTTAGCATTTGATCTAACCCATGAGATGGAAAACACAAAACCTCAACTATTACCAATAACACAAATTAATGTTGTTGAGCTTTTAGAGATTTAAAATTAGTCAGGTTAACGAATGTTACTTGGTGCTCATATCACAGAGGCATTGATTATTGACTTTATTTTTTTCTAATAGAGAAACATAATAAAAAATCTTTGGCTTTAAAAAAATTGAGCTGTTGATCAGACTGTACATAGTCAAGATCCAATAGCTGGTGAATTTAAGAAAGCCAAAGTATGGTTTACATCATTACCAAACATTCAGTCTTTAATAGAAAAAGGCCATCTTTATGAACATTGTATCAAAATTTGGTAACATGCGTTATCACTACTTCACAAAGACTTGATCATTAGTTAATGCACAGATGTGTCACCCTTAACAATACTTATATGTAATTTAAATAGAAATTCAATTCTTTTCTTATAACACTTGCGTTATAAGCAAATGAAGAGACCTTATGTATTCTTGAATTTCTTAATGTGGTGGTGAACACGTGCAGAACACTAATTATTATGGATTTATTAGTAATGAATCAAAACTGTGGTTGGTGCATGGAATTTGTATCGATTGCGTTATACTCTCATGAAATTATGACCAACAAATTAAATGCATTGACATTCAACTTGATCTTGGATGATATGGTTTCATGATATAATGTATCATGCAAGAATAAAGAATGGATGGTGTTATCTATAGAGTAATGGCATAATATATTATAACTTGTATACGAATGATAAATCTCAACTTATATAACATGTACTCTACATCTTCATAGGGTAATAGGTAAAAATCTCCAAAAGAAATTGGAAAATTAGTGTACTCCCCAATCGACAAACAAGTTGCAGGATATCAATTTTATCCTAAACATGGTTGATAGATGCGGGAGAGAGCATTCCCATTGCTTGATTAATATTAATTTGACACAAGTATGTATTGGAGACCAAACGGGAGAATATCCCTATGAATTGACCTTCTGTTTTTTTTTGTATGAAGGGATGCACCGTAAATCAACTATACATCATTACGAAAATAGACATGTCCAACAACTTCATAGATATGTACCGTGAGATTCAGAAATACGGATGTCCACAAACATACAAACTATCATACCACTAGAATACCTAAAGCTTTAAATATATTCAAGTACATAGGAAAGAGATTCGTGTGGAAACCAACAACAAGGAAGGGTAAAACCACGTTAAGGCTCTTAAGAATGATTGCACATATTGGTTTGATAAAACATGTGAATCCAACAATAATTGGAAAAGCAACTTCGTTATAATTGAAGATTCAAAGTATAAAGATACCTAAGACTCTAAAATGTTCCACACATAGTCTCAAAAATCGTGTGAAACCAACAGCAAGAGGGGGGTATTTATCGTTACCTTCGAGGATGTTCCCTCGGGATCTCCTCTCGCACGGAATTAATATTTCCGTCACTTGATCACAGCACAAATACGTATACTATGGTAACCTCGAGCTCCCCTATGCGATGGCGGTTGCGGATTTTCGATCGGAGCACCTTCTCCACCGTCGACGACAGCCATCCGATGATAAATCTGACCAAGGTGGTGATGCTTCAATGAGGAAAGGATGGTGGTGGCTAGGGTTTTGAGAGGGTAGCCTACCACCTTCTATTTATAGATGGAGAGGTGAATTTGGATCCTAATTTCAGATCCGGCTCTGATCCATGTATGGATCTTGATCATCAAACTTAAAACATCAATATCTTGAGCTAGGAATGCCGAAATTGGATGTTCTTGGGCTCGTTGGAAAGATCTCGACGAGATTTACGAATTAGCATGATTATTTCATTTTTTGGATATCAAAAATACTTCAGATTTTAGGAAAAAAATACGGGGTTTCACATCATAAAAATCTTAAAGGAATCTCGTCCTCGAGATGTAGGATGTAACGTATATGTTTTGAATGTGACATAGATTTACGAATTAAAATCTTACAGAGAACGAAACCCGTAAAAATCTTAAAGAGGATTGAAATAGGGTTTCGTGATCATACCTTCAAAAAGATAGGGGTATTTCTGTCGCATATCTGCCTCAGGCTCCCATGTGGCCTCCTCAACATTCTGACTTTGCCACAATACCTTGACCAAAAGGATGTCTTTCTGTCGCAACTTCTTGACTTCCCGGTCTAAAATCTGCACGGGTGCCTCAGGGAAAGACAAATTCGGTTCAACCGTGAGTTCCGCATAGCTAATCACATGCCAAGGGTCTCGAATATACTTCTCGAAGTTTGACACATGGAATACATCATGCACGCTTGCCAAGTGAGGGGAATGTGCTACTCGGTATGCTACTTTCCCAATACGAGCCAAAATCTCGAAAGGGCCAACGAACCGTGGTGCTAGCTTACCCTTGACACCAAATCTTTGAATACCCTTCAATGGATATACCTTCAAGAATATGAAATCTCCGACCTCAAAATTGAGGTCGCGACGCCTCTAATTAACGTAACTCTTCTGACGGCTCTGTACAGTCAATAATTTCTTACTAGCCGTTTCTCCGGCTCTTGTTGTATCTTTAATTATCTGAGTGGAATAAATGTCTTTGTCGCCCACTTCCTGCCAACACAAGGGAGTGATGCATCTCCGCCCATACAATGCCTCAAAAGGTGCCATGTCAATACTAGCATGGTAGCTATTGTTATAAGTGAACTCCATCAAAGGAAGGCGATCCTTCCAAGATCCTTGCCACTCAATGGCACATGCTCCGAGTAGGTCCTCAAGGGTCTGAATTGTCCTCTCCGATTGCCCATCAGTCTGCAGATGATAGGTTGAACTAAGACAATTCGGTTTTTAGGGCCTTCTTGAATTCTCCCCAATAATGCGATGTAAAACGAGAGTCTCTATCAGATACAACCTCTTTGGAAATTACATGCAAGCGAATAACATGCTGAATATATAACTTGGCCAGATCTACCGGAGTGCATGTCATGTTCACGGGAATGAAATGTGCGGACTTGGTCAACCGGTCCACAATAACCCAAAAAGCATCATATCCACCAACTGTATGAGGTAAGGATTTCACAAAATCCATAGATATACTCTCCCATTTCCACAACGGGATAGGAAGTGATTGTAACAAGCCAAGAGGACGCTTATGCTCTGCCTTCACCAATTGACAAGTAAGGCAACGACTAATATGTTATGCAACATCTCTCTTCATCCCCTCCCACCAGAAGTGATGACGGAGGTCTCTATACATCTTGGTGCTTCCTGGGTGGATAGATAATCTAGAACAGTGAGACTCATTTAGGATGTCTCTCCTCAACTCATCATCATCAGGGACACAGACACGGTCTCCCTTATGTAATATGGACTCACAAACTCTGAATCCATCAAACTCCTCCTTCAGACGTCGATGGAACAAGTCTTGTAATTTCTGATTTGTCTGTTGACCATGCACAATCCTGTCTCATAATCCACTGTATTTGGCAGGTACAGTTACGACATCTGTAGTACTATCAAAGGGGTGCCACTTACTGATTACTGTGAGCATATCTCAAGTCTGTAGCCATGCTGCGATGCTCTCGATATGTGCTCTCCTACTCAAAGCATCTGCTACTACATTTCCCTTACCCGAATGATAAGAGATCGTGCAGTCGTATTCAACTCCTGCTGATCAAAGATATATTTGAGACTATTTTGATCTGTAAAAATTTCAAACGTGACCCCATATAAATAGTGACGCCATATCTTCAATGCAAAGACTATAACTGCCAAATCCAAGTCATGAGTAGGGTAGTTCTGTTCATGGTTCTTTAGTTGCCGTGATGCATATGCCACGACATGACCACGTTGCATCAACACTGCACCTAAACCCTCTTTCGATGCATCATTATACACCGTAAAATCTAAGGTGCCTGAAGGATAGGTGAGAATCGGAGCGTTGGTCAGTATCTCCTTCAATTGTGCGAAAGCTCAGCTCACACTTATCGTTCCAAATGAAGGGGACATCTTTATGTGTTAGACGAGTAAGTGGTAGGACTAGCTGCGAGAAGCCCCTAACAAAACGTCTGTAGTAACCGGCGAGGCCTAAGAAACTGCATATCTCAGTATCTGTCTTGGGCTGTTCCCAGGACATTACTGCCTCTACCTTAGCTGGATCAACTGCCACACCTGCTCCCAAAATTACATGACCGAGGAAAGCTACCCCGGTAAGCCAAAACTCACACTGTATTTTGCATACAACTTGTGTTCTCTGAGTGTTTCAAGAATAGTATGAAGATGTTGCTCATGCTTATGCTCATCACGTGAGTAGATCAAGATATCATCAATAACACTACCATAAAACGATCCAAGTAGGGACGGAAAATTCTGTTCATCATGTCCATGAACGCGGCGGGAGCGTTCGTGAGTCTAAAAGGCATGACTACAAACTCATACTGGTAGTATTTTGTGCTAAAAGCATATTTAAGCACATCTATATCCTTAATTCTCAATTAACGATAACCCGATCGTAGGTCAATCTTTGAGAATAACGCTGCACCCTGCAGCTTATCGAAAAGACCATCTATTCGTGGAAGTGGATAACGGTTCTTTACCGTCCTTTTATTCAATTGCCTGTAATCAATGCACAATCGCATAGACCCATCCTTATTTACGAAGAGGGCCTGTGCTTCCCAAGGTGATGTACTGGGACGGATAAATCCTTTTTCCAACAACTCATGCAGTTGTACTTTGAGCTCCTTGAGTTCAGCTGGTGCCATTCGATATGGAGGGATGGAGATGAGTTGTGTATCGGGTATCAGGGTGATCTTGAACTTGATAGTTCGGGTAACTCCTCTAGAAATACGTCAGGAAAATCCTGCACCACTCTGACATTTTCAATCATGCGATCCTGGGCAGGCAACTCCACATCATAGGAGAGAAAATTTATGCAACCCTGATTAAGAAACTGTTGGGCCTTCAATGTCGATACATATAAGACCTCACTATCTGCGGTACGTCCATCAAACTGAAAGGCATGTATGCCTGGAAGACGGAACACTACCGTCTTCTTGAAGCAATCAAGGCACGCGCGATGCCGCTTGATCCAATCTATACTCAAGATGACATCAAAATCTTCTAACTGAATGAGTAAAAGATATGCCGGCATCAGGTGTCCGCCAATATAGACTGCTAAATCCTCCACTTCTTGTCGCACTACGAATAATTGCCCTCCTGGACCTTTGATGTAGTAAGAAGATGAAACACATACTGACTCTTTATCTATCTTTGGTACTATTCGATGTGCTAGAAAATGTTGCATAGATCCCAAATAAAATAAGGCGTGTAAGGATATACCATGCACTGAAATCATACATTGCACTACAGCTCTTGAGATGTAAGCCTGCTCCCGTGTGATTGCATTCAATTGTCCCTGAAGCTGTGGTGGGGCGCTAGAACCTGCAACACTGAAGGTTGGTCATGGTGGAGGACGTTGAAAGCCTCGACCTCCACGACGAGAAGCTGATCCATATGACTGTGCGGATGAGAAAGTCGATCGTACACTTGGTTGATGGCCACCTGAGCTGTTGGAAACTAAGGGACACTTGACCTTGAAATGGTCTAGATGCTGGCAGTGGAAACACGTACGATCTCCTGGCTGAGAAAAGAAGCCTCCTGAGACAAGGCTAGCACCTCTTGTCTTGCAACTCTGGGAGTGTGTAGAAGAGCAGAAGGAAGTAGTACCGTGACTCGCCAAGCCCTGCCCCAAGGTAGGTGTAGGGGCAAACCTGCTAACAATAGGAGTGGTCGCCACCGGGTGGAAGCGATGTTGTCTACGAGCTCTGTAGAAATCTCGGCGAGTAGATCTCCCTGACCGATGTGGCTGGAAATGTGATGGCCCCCCTGAAGCCAACTCTGAGTTGCCTCCATCTTGGTAGCCTTAGCAGCTACCTCATTAATGGAAGTGAAATCCAATGTAGACAGCTGGTGTTGCACATCATCACGCAATCCCTGGATAAACTTCTTTTAATTCTCCTCAGGGAAAGCAGTAGTCGCTGGTGAGTGGCGGAAGAGTTCAGTATAGGAATGAGGTATTCTTGGGCCGTCATTGACCCCTGCTTCAGCTCAGCAAACAACCTCCTCTGATCCTTAACCCAGTGATCAGGATAGAACTGACTACGGAACTCGTCAAGAAATATTTCTCATATTATGGGATCCTACAGATGTTCCGTGGTGGCGTACCACCAACGTTCAACATAGCCCGCTAGTGAAAAATCCACGAATGTAAGACAAGACTCTTCAGGGGCATGAATCATCCAGAAAACCTTGGACACGTGATCCATCCACAGTTCAACCTCATCTGGTGTGCCGGTACCAAGGAATTGTGGCACCTTAGACCTTTGATATGCTGCATAGGTCGTCTGATGTTTTTGCAACGCCTCTAGGTCCTCTAATCCTTCCAGGTCCAAAGACACCGAAGGATGAACACTATCCTCCTCCTCACGAGAAGGCTGATACGAGGAGTCATCCTACTGAAGGAGCCTTCGTTCCAATACCTCATGACGTTGCTATATACCCTGCACCGCCTGTACTAGTAAAGCTAGCTGTTGTGCAACATCAGGATCAATACGAGGCGGCATGATTCCCTGTGAGAATCATTATATTAGAAATTATTTCTATATAGAGAGACAGACAATGGACACGTTAAAAATGACTTGGATTATTCTCCTTAAACTAATGCCGAAGTCAAAAGGCTCTATCATTATATTTATAATTCAAATTCCATTGATAACCTAATATGCAAAAGAGAGAATGGAGTATCGGGCTTTGATACCATCTATGACGCCTCGTCCCTTCGGCTACCGAAACCGATGGGACGAGAGCATCGGACCTACGATCCAAATACCGCCATGATCTATGATACTCAACAAACTATCTTATGCACATTATATCAACATTTGAAATATATATAACAAGAGAATAATATAAAATGGAAAGTAAAATGCAACATCCATTCTCATTGATAATAATCGTCAAGTCCGTGTCTACACAAAATGAGATACAACATATAATTATAAATTTGCAGAAGAAGTCCTCTAAACATCTCATTACATTTTCTCTCAAATAGAATATGAAATAATGCAAGAATAAATAAAATACTCTAAATAGGACGCACCCTGTCTGGTGCAAGTACGACGTAGGAAGTCTGATCTCCTCAAAAGGCCGCTATTGTTATGGCTGCTCCTCAAGTACACCTGTTGGGTTCACACGAGAGTAACGTTATGAGCAATTGCTCAGTAATGAGACAGACACTATAGTAACTAATGTAGAAGTAGTAAGGCATGTGAACTTGATTCTATCTAGTGACTTTTGCATATATTGTAGAAACTAGAATCTACCGTATTATTCTAATTTACAAGGGGTTACATGGTCGCAAATTTCGTTTATTAATATAATCATTATTTGAGGACTAACATGTTGGTCTTGATACTTCTTTTCTATCCGTTAATTATAATTCACGACGATACACAAATATATATTTTTCATATTCGATCATGACACATTTCTGACATTAATTTAGCATACACAAGTATTCGACTCGCAGGCCTCCGCTATGCGGCAATTTCTTTGTCATCTTAAGTAAACCCTCAAGAACCTTTGTTCAACTAGAACATGAAAACGATAAAAAACCTCATTTCTCCAACTTCAAACCACATCCTGGAACACTTCTCACAATACTAATACTCGAAGTTAATATCAACGCGGCCACATCAATTTTTAATTTGAGTCTTAATATCGTGTATAAGTGCAAAACCAAGAATGCCAACCGTGCCACCTGCCAACTCTGTCTAGCGACTCCGGATACTACCGGGCTGCTAGGTACATGCATCACCCAACTCGTCCGTTGGGATTGAGACCTTCAAGGCATCTTTCTGGCCCCAAGGGTGCATGCCCAATCCCTTGAAGCACCTAAATCCATCTACCCAGTTAGCATTAGATCTAACTCATGAGATGAAAAATACAAAACCTCAACTATTACCAATAACACAAATTAATGTTCTTGAGCTTTTAGAGATTTAAAATTAGTCTGGTTAACAAATGTTACTTGGGGCTCATATCACAGAGGTACTAATTATTGACTTTATTTTTTTCTAATAGAGAAACATTATCAAAAATCTTTCGATTTAAAAAAATATGAGCTGTTGATCAGACCGTACATAGTCAAGATCCAGTAGCTGGTGAATTTAAGAAAGCCAAAGTATGGTTTACATCATTACCAAACATTCAGTCTTTAATAGAAAAAGGCCATCTTTATGAACATTGTATCAAAATTTGGTAACATGCGTTATCACTACTTCTTAAAGACTTGATCATTAGTTAATGCACAAATGCATCACCCTTAATAATGCTTATATGCTTAAATGGAAATTCAATCTTTTTCTTATAGAACTTGCGTTATAAGCAAATGAAGAGACCCTATGTATTCTTAAATTTCTTAATGTGGTGGTGAACACGTGCACAACACTAGTTATTATGGATGTATTAGTAATGAATCAAAACTGTGGTTGGTGCATGGAATTTGTATCGATTGCGTTATACTCTCATGAAATTATGACCAACAAATTAAATGCATTGACATTCAACTTGATCTTAGATGATATGGTGATGATTTCATGATAGAATGTATCATGCAAGAATAAAGAATGGATGATGTTATCTATAGAATAATGGCATAATATATTATAACTTGTATATGAATGATAAATCTCAACTTATATAACATGTACTCTTTATCTTCATAGGGTAATAGGTAAAAGTCTCCAACAAAAATTGGAAAATTAGTGTACTCCCCAATCAACAAACAAGTTGCGGGATATCAATTTTGTCCTAAACATGTTTGATAGCTGCGGGAGAGAGCATTCCCATTGCATGATTACTATTAGTTTGCCACAAGTATGTATTGGAGACCAAACGGGAGAATATCCCTATGAATTGACCTTCTATTTTTTGTATGTATGAAGGGATGCACCGTAAATCAACTATATATCATTACAAAAATAGACATGTCCAACAACTTCATAGATAGGTATCGTGAGATCCAGAAATATGGATGGCCACAAACATACAAACTATCCTACCAGAAGAATACCTAAAGCTTTAAATATATTCAAGCACATAGGAAAGAGATTCGTGTGGAAACCAACAACAAGGAAGGGTAAAACCACGTTAAGGCTCTTAAGAATGATTGCACATATAGGTTTGATAAAACATGTGAATCCAACAGCAAACGGAAAAGCAACTTCGTTACAATTTAAGATTCAAGGTATAAAGATACCTAAGGCTCTAAAAATGTTCCAAACATAGTCTCAAAAATCGTGTGAAACCAACAAAAAGAGGGGGGGGGGGTATTTATCGTTGCCTCCGAGGATGTTCCCTCTGGATCTCCCCTCGCACGGAATTAATATTTCCGTCACTTTATCACAGCATGAATACGTATACTATGGTGACCTCAAGCTCCCCTACACGGTGGCGGTTGCGGATTTTCGATCGGAGCACCTTCTCCACCGTCAACGGTCGCCCTCCGACAACGAATCTGATCAAGGTGGTGATGCTCCAATGAGGAAAAAGGATGGTGGTGGCTAATGTTTTGAGAGAGTAGTTGTTGGACATGCAAGCCCACGACGAGCCATTATGCAATAAATGTTATTGCAAATATCATTCCTTGATCTGAAATGAAGAATAACTAATTTGCATAATAGGTCCCTTAGTACAATTAGGGTTATGTACCATGGCCATCTTAATGATCATACAACTGTTGATTCAATTATTGAATCATAGAGGCTGGTGCTACGATGAATATCTAAAGAGTTAAATTGAGGACTCATCAAGCACCGTCAAATGATTATTAAGAGATGATCTCCAGCCTGGAAAGGAGATGGCAATCCTTTATCTGAAGGCTGATATCTAAGCGACCTCTTGATGCAGGTCCTCTGCATAGGAATAGAGATTCGGAGGTGTTAGATAAGTTAGGTCAAAGAGTTGACTTAACGAGATCGAGATAACCAAAGTCCTATGTCGTATGTTGTCATGATATAGGCACACATCCTCTGACCTGAGACAGATGTGTTACTATATGTCTGAGTATGTACATTTGGCAGACCAATAGGTTGATGACCCAACCAAGGTCTATACACCGGCGCGCTGGTGTGCATACAAGGGCATATGAGTAATACGATCTCTCAAAGAGATCATATAGGTTCATTTCCTGAACCGGAAGACATGAGCTCACTCATGAGATATTGGGAAGAATCAAATACCGCGCGTGGTTGTCTCGCTTTGGAAGCTCGACTGAATTTGTAAGGATTGATATATACTTTTGGAAAGTATATGATCAACACCTAGGTATGATATATGTTTTTGGAAAATATATGATCGATACCAACTTCCAATGATCGAATGAGAAACTTAATGATAAATCTCTGAAGTAGACAGTGTAAAATTGATCTTATACTACGGGATTATTCTGGGTCTTCCAGTATGCAGGATGTACAGGTATTGGGAATATCTGAGGGTGATGTGATCATAAACGGTTGTATAACCATGACGCTTCTATTCCTAGGGAGTGATGAAACAAATCTGGATTTTAGTGACTCCTCTCAGTAGAGAAGTAATTTGATCTTAGTCCAAATATTAGACATTGATCTGATTGTGCTTCAGATGCAATGAGAAGATTAGAATTGCGGTCTTGATTTAATCAAGCATCTATGGGAGGCCCGAGATCTGGATTTGAGATGTGATCTCAATATCCAAGTCACTATACGTAAAACAATACAATCGCCCTGTCCTTATCTCCAAGTATCCGCGGAGAAAGCGCATTATCCTTGAAAAGTTCAGGATAATTTCGTTGTTGATATATGTATCTGAGCATTGAGAAAATGGATAATTAAATGTGATTTAATTATCATGAATTATATGAATTTGATTCATATTGTAAAGAGAGTTATCTTAGATAATTAAATGTGATTTGATTATCAAAGATGTGAATAATGTAAATGTGATTCATATTATTTGGGCACATGAGAATAGAGATCCAAGATGATTAAATGTGATTCAATCATCATGGATATGAATAATGTGGATAGCACTATCCATATTAATCATATATATTATAAATGTGATTTATAATATATAAGAGAGAGCTGTTTGTAATTTACATTTGTAAATTAAATGTTGATGTGAATTGGATTCACATTGGACATTAAATTGAAAATGTAATTTACATTTTCTTTTGGGTTGTGAATGTGATTCACAATTTTCCAATGGCAAGATTGCAATATTCATAAAATAATTATGAATTATTGTTGTTGCATTATTTACAACAAGTGTTGTTGTAAAATCATGGAGATTTCCAAGGAATATTGCAAACTCACAAGATTGCATGAGATGTCCAAGATTGCATGAGATTTCCAAGATTGCATGAAATCTCCATCCAAATATCTCCATGTATGCTTGATTGATTTAATTTGGGATTAAATCATATTGATTTATCAATATATATATTTAATCTAAATTAAATTAATTGTTGTTGGTTTTTTACCAACAAAATCTTGGCCATTAAAAGAAACACAAATCAATGTGAGCCATTGGATTTGTGTTGCCCATGGATTGATATCCATGGATCCCAAAATATTATAAATAGGAGGGCACCCCTTGCTCTTCATATGCTAATGAGAAACACAAGGCTCTCTCTCTCCCTCATTCTCTATGCATGCCCTCTCTCTTCCTCTCTCATGGCCGTCCACCATGGATGTCCTAGAGAGAGTCTCCATCGCCGCAACGTCGTCGTTATGCTGCCGGTTCGATTGCTCGTGAATCTCCGTCTCCTTCGGTGCGCCTCGCTCGTGAAGAAGACGTTGGATCTTGTGTGTCAAGATCAAGAGATTCTCCGCTTGGATCATCAACATGGATTACGAGGATCACGTGTTCCATCAACACGCTCGCAAGCGTCTCCTTCGTGGATCGGACTTGAGACAGGAGGTCTCTTCGTTTAGAGACTCGATCGCAACCATCTTCAAGAGGTAATCCTATTACTTGTTTGTGGTTTAGACGAAACGATCTGAGAAGTTTTCTCGGATCATGTGGTTTCGTCACATGAAAAATTTTTATTTCCGCCGCATCGAGCGACTAGTACGACTAGTCGCTCCCGATCGCATACGATGCGATCCTCACGCTTCCTGATGCGCTTAAGGATCATACCATATCCTTCAAGTGGTATCAGAGCCAGGTTGAAGGTTTCGGATACGATCCATAAACCTAAGAAGACTTGGGTTCATTAGGGTTTGCGAAAGTTTTGTCGCATTTCATTTTCGCATCTCTATTTAGTGATTATTTTTGGCCCTGTTTAAATTGTTTAAACACGAAAATAAATTTTGTATTTTGTTCCCCATTAAATAAGGAAACCTTAGAATCTGAGTTTGTGTGATTTCGAATCCGTTTGCTCAAGTTATGATCAAATTAGTGAACATGTATCCACTGTTTCAGGGACTGCGAATCTTAACGTAATTAAAGAGTTAATTACGGATTTTGAAATGCCTCGAAATGCGTGCAAATCACTTAGGTTCTGTTGTAAATCAAACTAGCAAACTTTGGAAACTTACTTTGCTTAATTTGGATTTAAATTGATTGAAGTGAGGGTCACTGCTAGAAATTACTTTCCTAATCAAGAACCTTGTGATTGTCATTTAATTAATTAGTGAAATTAAATGGTTTAATTTCCTGTAATAATTATAGATAAATATTTGTGAAATATTTGAAGATAATTATTTCCTTAAATGACATTGCCTTAACCAATAATTGATTAGATATGATCTAGATCACAATTGGTTATACAATCTACTTTCCAACAAACAATGTTGCTTGAATAGGATTTGAGAATTGTTTAGCAAATCTCATTATAATGTTAATATGAAATGTTTTGATTATTATTATATATAGTATAACTTCGGTTAAAAGATCAATTATAATCTCAAGTACACAATGATCAATTTGGCATTATCTTTTCCCGAGGTGGATATGGTGTCTAGTTGGGGAGCGTTGGGGTAGCAGGTTGCACCGTGTGCGATCTGTCCCACTCCCGTCGGTACTGGCCATGACAGCGAGTAGGGACTCGATAATGCAGGAGAGATCACAGTGTATTTTTCTAATTATTAAAACTCTGAATAATATGTATTTGAGATAATACCATAATTCAAGTAAACAATAAAGATTGTTTGTTGGATATTAATTGGATCATTAATTTAATATAATTAGATTGATTGGAATCCAATTAAAATCAAATACTCTATTTTTAATAGAGATGTTATTTCCCTTGGAAGAATTAATCACAATGAATATGATTCATGATGATTAATTAGAATTTGAATATGATATGGAGGATCACATAAGTGACATCCATGGTCTCCCGTCAAGGCGAAGGGTTCCGTCGCTAGGGATTGTATGTAGGAGACGCCTGTCCGAAGTGACAGCTCCTGTATGCAAGCGCATCTGGATCGGGCTCTTTGCTTCTCGAAAGAGTAAAATCATATGCGTAGTGACCCCAATATCGGGTCCTCATATTATTGAGGCGATATTGGATTGCGCATAGCAAGTACTAATCATGTTGATGGTTGGTTCAATTAACGACGGGTCAACATCACCTTAGGGGTGGTGGGCCCGGGTGTTAAAGATCGAATTGGGAATGCAAGTTGGACTTGCAAGGCGGAATATGTTCCCGCTTTTTTTATCGGAGTTACAGGTTCTCATATTATTGGGATGTAACAAAGACAAGGAGATCCCAGATCTTGCTTGAGATATAATGGTAAGTATATCTCTTATATTGAAAGTGATTAAGGGAATGAACTTTCATTGTTAACAAGGCAAGACAACTTTGATATAAAAATTCCTAAATCAAAGTAAAGTATATATTTATATATACACTTATGCAAATTTCTTATTTCAGATAATCCTTCATTAAACCCACGCAATACTATACTCAATAATAACCAGTAAAATATCATGAATTGGATCCATGATCAAGATATTGTACTTGCAATTGGACACATAATGTATGTGGTTGCAATGTGCAAGTCTTCCTCATAATAATGAGGAATGACAATTAAATAGATAATAAACTACAACCCTAGGGTTTGTATGTCTCTATAATCTTGATCTCTCATTGAATGTACTTTGGAAGTGACATGTCAATGATGATCGTAATTGTCAAATGAGCCTTATAAAAATCTAAGAAGATGTTTTGGCATGCATATGTGCTCTTGACATTTTATCATGAATGACATGGTTCTCTGCATCATGCAAAATGGTAGCTCTATAAGAGATAATGTATTCAAAAATGTTTGATACCTACCTGAACCGATGTTTTAAGAGTTTAGATGGATATAGATACGATGAGTGGCATCATTCTACTGTCTATACTCTGGTCATTCATGAAGCTTCGCAATATTCATATTGTATGAATTGAATGAAGCACATATAAATGTTGAAATACTCTTATATTGAAATCTTTTAAATTCAACATAAGAGATCATTCGTCTTAAGAAATGGTTGTTTATAGATAAAGGGAGCGCAGTGGAAGCATGGGTTGGACCCAAGTAAGAAGGAAAGTCAAAAGAATTGATTGTACTTCTGTGACTTCCATATGACATCCAAATAGTTGGATGAATGCCAATACTACAATAAGCCGATGTATTGATAGTGTGACTATCTAGTCTATCTAGGATCCTTAGAGAAGGACCCGGATAGTGCATCGAAATAATCTACATCTACATTTAATCATTGAAATTAACTTTCTTATTTGATAAGATCAAAGTCTAATAATTGTATCTCATTCTTCTAATAACACTTGCAATTGGTTGCTTATGTTTTAGAAACTAGAAAATTTGATCTTAAGGTTCAATAGTCATCCACATGGATGTTAATGTAATTGTTGCAAGAACCTCTATTGGATAAATAGACTTCCTAATTTCAGTGGGAGAGCCCTTAGTCTTAGAGAATGTCTCTATGACCTAGATATTAGAATGCACTCATTGTTTATTTTTAAATGTTGGGAATAAACGTGAATTCTGGAATAGACCTATCATAAAGAGTTATGATGGAGACATTTCAGATAGTAATCTAAAATCTAGTGGACTCTACTAAATTAGAAAATTAATGAATGGTTCATTAACATTTCTAATACTGAAATTAAACCTTAAAAGATCAATAGGAAAATGAAGATCATTTGACAATGATCTGGCATCAAGCCTTAGATATTTGACTGTTGATGTGATCAATAGACTAGTAAGAGATGAAACTTTAGATTGTCTAAAGGTTCAAATCTTACATACTTGTGAATATTGTATTCAAAAGTAAAAATGTCCAATACACCATTCCTTGGAATGGTGTAAGATGTCAAGGTATTCAAGATCTCATACATATGATGTATGCGAATCATCTATATCAGAATAAATATTATGGATATGTGATATCTATTGATGATTATTTGTAATATGAGATTTCTTCTCTTCACTTAGAAACCTTTGAAATGTTCAAAGATTACACAATTTTGGTTTAGAACCAAAGTTTGAAGGAAGATTAAATGAATTTTGATCTAATCTAGGTAGTCAGTACCTATTAGATGAATTCATGGAATACCTTGTAGAGATATGAATGTCATTTCTATCTCACTCCTCCTAATAAACCTAAACTCAATGGAGTTGTAGGGAGATACAATTGGATCATGTGTGACATGATTTGATCAATGATGATTCTTATCATAATTACCTCTTAGTTTCCAAGGTATATATGTAGTAGAAACTACAATATATATCCTTAATATGGTTCCAAGCAAGTAAGATGGAATTTAACACCTGAGAGTGCTACTTCATTAGGAAAATAAAGGATGGTATTAGATACCTACTTTATGACCTTGAGATTCTTAAAAGATCTCGTCTATAAGAATGCAATTCTTAGAGGATGAGACTCTTGAGAATCAAGATGAAAATAAAGTGAAGGAACTCATTTAATCTCGAGAAGATAATGAGGCTCCTAAAATTGTAAACTAAAAGGACAACTAAAGATGAAACACTAGTACCTCTTCAAATAAGTTTGAAGATGGATTCCATGTGTCAGTTGAATCTGACAGTGATCTGACTTCATGTGATGAAGCTTCTGAAGATCATAGCATGGAAGGATGGATGTTAGCAATAAAGTCTAAAGTAGACTTCATATATAAATGTTGTATATGTACCCTCGAGGATCCACCTATATGGATAAGGCCCATTAAGGTGTAAATGGATCTTCAATAGAAAGAGGGAACCTGATGAGAAGGTAGAGACCTTCAAAGCACGGTTCGTAGCCATGAGCTGCACACCGAAGAGAAGACATCGCTTGCGATGAGATATGCTCTTCAGTGACCATGCTTGAACCCATCAGAATATTGCTAACTATAGCTATGCAACTTGAATATGACATCTTCAAGATGTGAGTCAAGATTGCACTCCTCTATGAATACCTCTCGAAGGATATTCACATGAAGTAGCCCCAGGGCTTCATGGTTGAGGAAAGCAAGATGTGCAAGCTAAGGAATTCCATCTTTGGACTCAAATAAGCTTCTTGTATTTGGAAAATAAGATTTGATGAAATTATAAATGTTATGATTTCAGAAAGAATCTTGATGAACTGTGTGAAGCTTAGTGGGAGTGCCATTGTGTTCATCGTACTAAAGATAGATAATATCCTAATCATTTGGAATGATATAAGGAAGATAATAATAAGTGTTTTATAATCTAGTTGTTCCATACCTCGAGATATGATCTCAAGGATACCTCTTAGATCTTAGTTCTGAAGTTGTTCAGAAGCAAACAAAGAGGGTATTGGGACCGTCACATTAATGGTACACCTTGTACATTTTCATTTTCAAGAAAATTCCAAGAAAGGCTTCTTTCCCTCTAGATATGGTACTGACCTATCTAAAGGGATAGCACCTCAAAGAGTTGAGGAAGTGGATGCTAAAACTGGTTGCCCTTTGTGCATCAGTTACGAGAAGCTGAAAGTATGCTAGATGTGTACAAAAGCCCGATGTCTGCCATGCAGTGGGAGTAGTAAACTGTTACTAATCCTACTATGGAGATAGAATACTTGATTGCACTAATAAGAATATCTTCAAAGATGACAAGACTTTAGAGATAGTGATCTCTAAGTCTTATCTTCAAGAAATTAAGACTTTATAGATGGAGATCTAAAAGGTCTTAACTGCGAATACCTTAGGAGATAGAGATCTCCAGGAATAAGGGTATTTTGATAAGGATAATAGAAATTACATACTGATTATAATAATTATTGAGGTGTAGTGTCAAGGACACTATGACTGACATGATTGAGTATTGGTTACATGACATGCAACATTCGCATTGAATACGAACACTGTTACTAGGAGATATGCAAGTGTCGTAAAAGGACTTGGCATAGTCTCTTGGGAACAGTGTAAGTGATCAACTTACCTAGCTATTTTCTTAAATGGCCTATAATTATCACATGAGTATGGGTTTAAAAATTAGCCCATTAATTGCTTTTTGGGCTAGTGGGAGATTGTTGGACATACGAGCCCACGGCGAGCCATTATGCAATAAATGTTATTGCAAATATCATTCCCTGATCTGAAATGAAGAATAACTAATTTGCATAATAGGTCCCTTAGTTCAATTAGGGTTATGTACCTTGGCCATCTTGATGACCATACAACTGTTGATTCAATTATTGAATCATAGAGGTTGGTGCTACGATGAATATCTAAAGAGTTAGATTGATGACTCATCAAGCACCGTCAAATGATTATTAAGAGATGATCTCCAGCCTGAGAAGGAGATGACAATCCTTTCTCTGAAATCTGATATCTAACCGAACTCTTGATGCATGTCCTATGCAAAGGAATAGAGATTCAGAGGTGTTAGATAAGTTAGGTCAAAGAGTTGACTTCACGAGATCGAGATAACCAAAGTCTTATGTCGTATGCTGTCATGATATAGGCACACGTTCTCTGACCAGAGACAGATGTGTTACTATATGTCTGAGTATGTACATTTGGCAGACCAATAGGTTGATGACCTAATCAAGGTCTATACATCGACGCGCTGGTGTGCATACAAGGGCATATGGGTAATACGATCTCTCAAAGGGATCATATAGGTTCATTTCCTGAACCGGAAGACATGAGCTCACTCATGAGATATTGGGAAGAATCAAATTCCGCGCGCGGTCATCTCGCTTTGGAAGCTTGACTGAATTTGTAAGGATTGATATATACTTTTGGAAAGTATATGATCAACACCTAGGTATGATATATGTTTTTGGAAAGTATATGATCGATACCAACTCCCAATGATCGAATGAGAAACTTAATGATAAATCCCTGAAGTAGACAGTATAAAATTGATCTTATACTTCTAGATTATTCTAGGTCTTCCAGTATGCAGGATGTACAGGTATTGGGAATACCTGAGGGTGATGTGATCATAAACGGTTGTATAACCATGACGCTTCCATTCCTAGGGAGTGATGAAACAGGTCTGGATTTTAGTGACTCCTCTCAGTAGAGAAGTAATATGATCTTAGTCCAAATATTAGACATTGATCAGAATGTGATTCAGATGCAATGAGAAGATTAGATTTGCGGTCTTGATTTAATCAAGCATCTATGGGAGGCCCGAGATCTGGATTTGAGATGTGATCTCAATATCCAAGTCACTATACGTGGAACAATACAATCGCCCTGTCCTTATCTCCAAGTATCTACGGAGAAAGCGCATTATCCTTGAAAGAGTTCAGGATAATTTCATTATTGATATATGTATCCGAGCATTGAGAAAATGGATAATTAAATATGATTTAATTATCATGAATAATATGAACTTGATTTATATTATAAAGAGAGTTATCTTAGATAATTAAATGTGATTTGATTATCAAAGATGTGAATAATGTGAATGTGATTCATATTATTTGGGCACAAGAGAATAGAGATCCAAGATGATTAAATATGATTTAATTATCATGGATATGAATAATGTGTATAGCACTATCCATATTAATCATATATATTATAAATGTGATTTATGATATATAAGAGAGAGCTTGTTGTAATTTACATTTGTTAATTAAATGTTGATGTGAATTGGATTCACATTGGACATTAAATTGAAAATGTAAGTTACATTTTATTTTGGGTTGTGAATGTGATTCACAATTTTTCAATGGTAAGACTACAATATTCACAAAATAATTATGAATTATTGTTGTTGAATTATTTACAACAAGTATTGTTGTAAAATCATGGAGATTTCCAAGGAATAATGCAATCTCACAAGATTGCATGAGATTTTCAAGATTACATGAGATTTACAAGATTGCATGAAATCCATCCAAATATCTCCATGTATGCTTGATTGATTAAAATGGGATTAAATCTTACTGGTTTATCAATATGTATTTAATCTAAATTAAATTAGTTGTTGTTGATTTTTTACCAACGGAATCTTGGCCATTAAAAGAAACACAAATCAATGTGAGCTATTGGATTTGTGTTGCCCATGGATTGAGATCCATGGATCCCAAAATATTATAAATAGAAGGGGACCCCTTGCTCTTCATATGCTAATGAGAAACACAATGCTCTCTGTCTCTCTCATTCTCTATACACGCCCTCTCTCTTCCTCTCTCATGGCCGTCCACCATGGATGCCCTAGAGAGAGTCTCCATCGTCGCAGCATCGTCGTTATGCTGCCGGTTCAATTGCTCGTGAATCTCTGTCTCCTTCGGTGCGCCTCGCTCGTGAAGAAGACGTTGGATCTCGTATGTCGAGATCAGGATATTCGCCGCTTGGATCATCAACATGGATTGCGAGGATCACGTGTTTCATCAACACGCTCGCAAGCATCTCCTCCGCCGGATCAGACTTGAGACAGGAGGTCTCTTCGTTTAGAGACTCGATCGCAACCACGCTTCAAGAGGTAATCCTATTACTTGTTTGTGGTTTAGACAAAACGATCCGAGAAGTTTTCTTAGATCATGTGGTTTCGTCACATGAAAAATTTTAATTTCCGTTGCATCGAGCAACTAGTACGACTACTCGCTCCCGATCGCATACGATGCAATCCTCACGCTTCCGTGACGCGCTTAAAAGATCATACCATATCCTTAAGTAGCCTACTATCTTCTATTTATAGAAGGAGAGGTGAATTTGGATCCTAATTTCGGATCCGGTTCGGATTCATGTATGGATCTTGATCATCAAATTAAAACATCAATATCTTGAGCTAGGAATGTCAGAATTGGATATTCTTGGGATCATTGGAAAGATCTCGACGAGATCTACGAAATGGCATGATTATATTTTTTGGATATAAAAAATACTTCAGATTTTAGGAAACAAATACGGGGTTTCACACGCAAAAATTCTTGATTTTATGAGTTTAATTATAATCGGCTTTGTTTAGCAGTCCCAATTGTGATCAATGAAAAATTAGGTGAGCAAAAATAAACGTCTACCTTCAGTCCCAAGTTCCTTTAAAATTTACATGACAAATCAAGAGGGAGAAAAATTGGGAAAAGTCGATGCATGCGGAAAACAATTATGAATGCTCGGTCAAAAGACTTACAGTGATTCCTCGTAATCTTCATGTGAGATGCAATACAAGAATTGAAAATTATTCTATATGAATGCAAGCCGATAAAACACGCCTAGCAGAAAGTTCTATTAGCCGTGAAGAATTGATTTGAATTTTGACTAGGTTAAACGATCTAAAAGTGTGTCTCAATTAAGTGTAGTGTGGTCCTAGGTTCTACGAGTACAATAAAAAAATCCTAGTAGCTATAATAGCCGTATGTGCAAGTTTAATCCTATGAACCACTCAAGTCATGGCTTGCCCTCACCGGAGAGTGAAACATGCCCAACACACCACAAAGAAAGCATTTAGGTCTTGTTACACATGCGAGAGTCCAAACAGACACCACTGCAAATGAGCAATTAATTAGAAATAATTAAAATTGCAGAAAATAAATTCTAGACTATACGCTCTCTCACGACTCGACTCGATCTTAATTTTTTTGCGGCTTTTCATTGGTCTATGAAGATGCGTTGGTTTTGAGAAAACCGTTACACGTATGTCAGGTACCTCGCACAAAAAATAAGAGAGAGAGTGTAAGAGAATGATAAAAAAGATAAAAAATATAACAAGAAAATAAATGTTGGAAATGAAATAAAATAAATACAGGAAAAGAAGAAAAAATAATAAAAAATAAAAAATGAGAAATTTACAGTGATGAGACTCGGGGGTCAGACTACCCGAATGTATGAAAACCTAACACTAATTTTCTAGAAGAAAAATCTAAATTGTTTGCCTCTCCGGCAACGACGTCATCTGATAAGTCACAAATTACCCTCTTTAATTTGTAGGAATTAATCGTGTGAAAATAAATGTACTTGTCGTTTCGTTGTAGGTGTGTAATCGGAACTAATCAAGAAATAATTACTTAATATTTAATTCAATTAATTCGAGTGATTTTTTATTTGTTTTACTTGGGCAAGTCCCAAGGTCGAATTCGAGGAGGCAAAGGAATAAACTAGGTTAATGTCTATTAAATTTCGTGCATAGTTTTCGAGGCAGATATTGTTGGTATATTTTTATGCAATGTTTTAAATGCAAATGAAATGAGGCCAATTTTAAGGACTAGAAAAATATTTTTGATCAAACGATGTTAAAAATTATGAATCTTGGCTGATGGTGAAATAAATGCACTTATTGTTTTTAGAATTTTCGGATGCAAGATGAATATTTAATGAATTTATGAATGCATATGATGTGAATCTCAATAATTAATTATAGTAAATACTAAATCTACTTATTTTCAGGAAATAAAATTATCTATGATAGATGAATATATGAACTATCCTGTAACTATCCTAAAACCTAAAAATGTTGGGTTTAATACCTATTAAAAATTAATTATTGACATCCACAAAATTCTTTTTACAGGATAAAATATGCATGTAAATGCCATTCTTTTTGAGAACAGTGTAAAACTTCTTTTTGAGAACATTGTAAAACACAAATGATTCTACTCTACTCGAGTTTTTGGCAATTTTTGGAGCTATTATTAATATAATATGCAATTTTAAGCACAGAATGGGTAAAGTATGCAACTTTCCACTAAAATATTAATTATTAAATTCACCATCAAGCATAAAAATATAACAATCATGCCACATTGTAGAGAATTAAGTAAAGAACAAAATGCTATTTTTAGAATAATAAAATGATGCAAGAATAATGTTTAAATAATAGAGTAAATACGAGGTTCTGTTTGTAAAGTACAATAATTAAATAAAACAAAGAAGATGTAGTAGAGGTACTAAATTGTAATTACCTAAACCCTGGAGGGGTTTTATGCAAAATTTCCAGGGATCACATGCTCCCACGTATCCCTAGGATGACGGGGGTGGTTCTGGAAGTTGGCGGACCTCATGGGCTTCACATGCAAAATCTTCAAGAAGGGGGTGCGAGTCATGTGCTCCCTCCTGCACATGCACCTCACGTAGGGAGGGCCTCGGGTCAGCCCCGGGCGGCGCACGAGCGAAGTGTGAAGGACGGTGTGTTGAGGCGAGGATCGCTACGGGGGAGGAGCAGTAGGGCTCTGGATCGAGGTACGGTTGGGGGTCGAGGTCCGGCGAGCGATGCTTCGATGTCGAAGGAGATGTGCCTTCCGAAGGCACGATGGTAGGCGGAGTTGCTGGACGGCGGAGGTTAGGGAGGCGTAGCTGTCGATGGCGGAAGGCAAGTGAAGGCGGTGCTGAATTGCAGAGGCAATGTCGAGGCGAACTGGAGGAGCGGAAGTAGCGAGGCATGGAGGTCGAAGCGCGGAGGAAAGAAGTGATACTTGGCGAGTCGAAGGCGGCGTGGTGGTTGTCGATGAAGATGGATGGTTGTTGGCTCTACGACCAAAGCCGGAGCAGTGGGCAGTCGACACAGTGGTGGCGTGCTGCAGCAGTCTCGAGAGGGTCGGATCTCGCCGGAGAAGGAGAGGGGGTCGAGATGTCACCACCGACCTCCTCCTTTACTTTGTGCATTCGGCGGATGAAGGCAGTGGTGGGCGACGATGGTGCTTTAATAGGAAGAGGAGGGTGACCAGAGATGGCAGGCGTGAAGGTTGATTTGGGTTCGGGGATTTGATGGTGGCTGGATTGGAAATGAGGGTTGCAAATTGAGGGATCAATTGGAGACGAAGATTGCGTGATTTGAAGGATGGAGATCTGATGGGTAGTTCAATTGAGGGAGTCGGTGATGAGGATCTGCTGATTGGAATGGCGGTGGCCGCCGTAAAAGGAAGCGAGAGGTGGCTCAAGAAGGAAGGAGGCCTGGTGAGTGAGAGGCGGCGATGGAGAAAATCGTGGAAGAGGGCGTCGATGCCCAAGATGGAAGGAGGCAGAGATCATGGAGGGACGACGTGAGATGGGTGGCGGCGCCGCCCCAAAAGGGGAAAGGGGGGAGAGATGGATGGAGGAAGAGGAAGGGTCTGGGACCGTCCGATGGCCGAGATCAAACATCTCAGATCGTGCCACGTGGTATTTTTAATCATTTATTTATTTATTTATTATTTTTTAATTTTTAAATAAAAGAAATAATAGTGCGAAAATTGAGGGATACGTGGCGACTCCAGGAGCTGCCACTTGTCAGCTCTAAAAAATCAAAAAAAATAATAAAAATAAATAGCAAATGACCTCGGATCGAAAAATTTTCTTCATGAAAGTTGCTCGTATCGACAAGATCTACAACTTTCATGAAGAAACCAAAATCATAAATGATCATTTGCATAAAGTGAATTTTTTCTGTTACTCTATGTACATAGAATACCTTATTTTTGGGTTTTGTAATTTTTTGTATTATTTTTAAATAAGATAAAAATCAGAAAAAAATATGATAAAATTAAAGATAAATATTTACACATTACTCTATTTTTTTAATTTTTTTCATTAAGAGAACGAAGAAATAAAATAAAATACGAAATAAAGGACTTTGTACATACTATTAGTGAACACTCAGACTCAGTCAACTTCTTTGATTTCAAGCCCGTTTTAAATTTGGATTTTTGTGCATTTTAATAAAACTTTCATCTAAGAAAATAAATGACTCAGTGGTGACATTGGTCATGGATGCCTTTTGAGAGTCCATTGATAGATTGGGGCATATGTATGGATTTGGCATGAACTGGATCACGAATATTCTCTCGTCTCTATGGTTGAGACATAATGGGTCATTTTTTGGGGTGGGAGAACAAGTGGACTAATCATAAATCTAACATATAGAGGTCGAACCAAATACAAATTATTCAGTTTCAGCACTTAAAGCTCAAATTTAATATATAAGTTTTGGTTTTAACACGTGAAACTCGGATATCGAGAGAAAAAGTTTAGATCTAAGTCTCTGTTCTTGAAAGCTGCCCATGCGGCCGCATATGCCTAAGCGGCCTCCTCGATGCACCGATTACCTGAAGCCCCGCTTTATGCGCCATTTGCGCACATATGGCATGCATATGCAGGTTGTACGGGCGCATATGCGCTCCGTGCGCCTGCTTAAGGTTCAGTTGGGTAATCGAATCCAGATCTTAAGTTCTATATATTAAATCAGATTATGTAGTAATATCTTTTATGATTTTGATATTTAGTTGTGCTATTTTAAGCTCTACATGAAAAATATGTTTCTTAGATCCTTTGTCGGACCAAATTTATTCATAAATTCAGTTCAGTTGCAGTCACTTTTGTAGATATTTATTTATAGATAAAAAATAGAAAATTGCATAGAACCACATATACCCCCATACCATTTTATCGCTATTCAATGACATGTCCGAACACATACACATATCGCTTTCCTGAACCTTGGTACATGGAGCATTGTTACAACTCCTACATAAGCATTTGTTATAGGATGCAAGTGGGTATTTACACTGAAGCAGCGATCAAATGACAACGTGGATCGCTGTAAGGCGAGACTTGTAGCTTGTGGGTTCACCCAGACATATGGGGTAGACTATCATGACTCTCCAGTAGCTCGACATTCTACATTGCAGATTCTTCTTTCTGTTGTAGTGACATGGGACTAGTCTCTATATCAGCTTGATATGAAGAATGCATTTCTCTATAGTAACCTACAGGAGGAGGTCTACATGCAACAACCACCTGGGCTCGCTGTTGAGGGGAAGTGCGAGAAGGTTTGTAGGCTTCACAAGGCAGTCTATGGTCTTAAGCAGAGTCAAAGAGCATGGTTCTAGAAGCCTCCGGATTTTATAGAGCAACATGGGTTTGTGAGATCGACCGTCGATCATTCACTGTTTGTTCAGAGGTCTTAGAGAGGTACAATTGCCTTACTTGTTTGTATTGATGATATCATTGTTACAAGGGATGATGAGCAGAGCATCCGAACTGTTAAGGATTTCCCTTCATGTAGTACAAACCCGGAACAAACAGTGAATGAGGATCATAATGCCAATAAGGATCATAATGTTTGAATTAAAATTCCATTCAATCTTTGTTTCTTACTTCAATTTGTTTGTAACGGCCACATCTCGTACACACCAAAGACCAAGTATCCAAATCATTTATGATATGGTATAAGGGGGTCTGTTAAACTTAAGGGTGTAGAAAATTATGTTTTGTATTAGAAAATTTATGTTCTCGTGAAGGGTCCTTTCAAGGAAGAGGACAACGAATATGAATATTAGTTGCATGATAATTATGAGGACAATAAATGACTGGCCACCACTGTAGATTACATGATAGCAACCAATCTCCTATACAAGGAGACAACCAAGGAGTCACCACTGAATGCTCCATATTCCAAGTCAGAACTCGGGGTTTCACACCATAGACAAAGTGAGTGAACTATAGAGAGAAAAAACACATAGAAGGTGGATGAATTGCAAGTAGTGATCAAATGAAAAGAACAAGGAAATATGTGTTTTGGGCAACAATATTTTCATTAGTTGAATATATAGAAATTCAAACCGTAATATTCCCGAATCTAGATTGTGACCTTAATGACATGTAATAACTTTGTTTGTTTCTATTATCGTAATTGTCATAATAGTGATTACTAAGAGAACAAAAAAGATAGGAATTATATCCATTTCTTCTTGAAAGGCATATGAGGCTGCCCCTCTAAATACACAATACAAAGACGTGTAATCTATTCTAACTACAGTCCTAGTTACAAATGTTTTCTTTCTTCTTGATTTGATTATGTTGTTCCTAAGATTGCTCAGAGACCCAAATCAATCTCAAATGACGTGTGGCCATGTAGGAAGAAATGCAAGTTCTTATTAAGAACAAAATAAGGACATTGTGAATATCCTAGAATGTCATATGGTAGGATCCAAATAGGTATACACTGATGGTCAACTAGACATATATAAGGATTTATTGATGGTAAGGGGATATACATTAAAGTTTAGGACTGACTACTTGGAGACTTTATCGTTACTCGCCATGATCAACTTAGTTAGGATTGTTCCATCACTAGCTATCATGTTTGCTTTGAAGGTACACCAATTGTTCGTCAAGAATTCATTTCTATATGGATCCGACAGAAAAGGCCTATATGCAAATGACCATTAGGCAACTTAAAGAATTCTCTCTATGACCTCAAATAATTACCTTGAGCGTGGTTTGAGAGGTTAAGGGTGGTGATAAATAACCAAGGGTACAAGCATGGCAATGGTGACCATGCTCTCTTTGTTAAACACAATCATAGAAAAGTGGTGCTCTTCATTGGTTACGTGGATAATATGGTCATTATTAGTGATGATAATTGTATGATAAATTAATTAATTTCACAGGAACTTTGAGATCAATGATAGGGGAAAACTTAGGATTTTCCTTGCATTAAAATTGTGAGATCTAAACAGGATCCGGGTTTCTACTAAAGGAAGTATGTTCTTGATCCACTCAAAGAGATGTAGAATTTTGTTTGTTGGCATGCCTTTACCCTAATCAAAGCAAATCACAAATTCATCCTTACAAATGGAATATCCTTGGATGATTGACTGAAGCAATGCCAGAAGCTCGTTGGGAAATATATCTAACTTGCTTTCTCCAAGTCAACCATCTCCTATATAATAAATGTTATGAGTCAATTTATGTATGCACTTCTGCATGCACATTTGAGTGCGGTGTACAAGATTATGTGCTATTTGAGAAAAAATTAGGAAGAGGATGTTCTTTGTAGAAGTGGCAGGAATCGAACATTAAAACATATACTGAAGCTAATTAGGTAGGGTCCGTTGGTGATCGTTGCTCTGCCGCCATTATTTCGTTTATCTTGGAAGAGAGCTCATTATATAGAGGAGCAGGAAACAATCTGTTTGTGCTAGATTCTGCTCTTAGGTTGAATATCATGCTAAGGCACCTAGGGTTGTTGAGATGCTTCGGGTTAAGATCATGCTCAATGATATGACTTTCAATGTTAAACTCCCAGTGAAGTTGTATTGTGCCTCTACAAATCTCGCAAACAATCCATTTTGCCATGATCATGTTAAATAAGCCAAAGTTGATTGATGCTCAAGAAGAAATGATGCCAGACAACTCTTTCTTTTATCAAACCAGAAGATCAGTTTGGCTTGCATATTCACCAAATGCCTTCCCACCACACACAACATAAGACAAATGTAAGTAAGTTGTGCATGGTTGACATATATGCCCAAGTTGAGGGGTGGTGAACTCATTTTTCATGTATTTAGTAAATGAGTTTTGGATATGGATTCGTTCGTCCTTATTATATACAAACAATACCGACCCCTAATTGTTCAGAAGTAAAAGAGAAAAAATATGTGAGGCTGAAAGGTGATTGTTCCCATGGTTTTCTCTAGTATAAGAGGGTTTCCACAAAAACTTGTATTTGTATTTATTCTTGTGGTTGTATATTGTTCCACAAAGCCAAAGATTCCTGGATTAAACACATAAAATCTAACATGATAAGTGAACCATTGAGGACTTGAACATGCACAAGAAACAAAAGAGCTTGCAATCATCTGACTCCATAAAGGATGGTCTTGCATGTCGAATAATCATAGATGACAAAAGAATGATCCCTAAATTCTGTTGGGGATGAACCCCTAGATACGGATGCAGATGCGTAATCACCCACCACCATGAAAGCACGTAAAGAGAAAAAAACTAGATATGAGGATGATTGGTCACCTCTCGCAGCCATCGGAGAAGAAAATCACTAAGATGTAGAACGAGTACAACTCTCATTGTTCCCTCGCTCTCTCTCTTCTCTCCCACTCTCTTTTTCTCTTGTGATATTCCATCTTGGTGTGGTGTGGAGGCAACGCCTCCACCCCCTCTATATATAGCCTAACTACAACCCCATAGTCTTATTTCCATTAGGACTAGTAATAAAATACAACTCAACTACTATTAGGATCAGGAGTCCCATCCATTATGATTTCTAATCCTAATATGACCCTAATCCTAACAATCTCCCCCTTGAGTTGAATTCCATCACGATCTGTTGGGAAAATCAAAGAACTTGTTTATTCCACTAGCCCTAGGCTCTCTTATATAGGAGAGTAGCATATGGGTGAATTACATAAAGAGTATGACAGGAATGGAAAATAATAAAAGACTACATAAGTAGATAATATATGTTTACACTCCCCCTCAAGATGGAGCATAGATATCAATCATGCTCAGCTTGGATGCACATTTCTGAAACGGGCCTCGCAGTAATGCCTTGGTAAAGATATCTGCAGTTTGATTTTCTGAACTAACATGGGATGTAGCAATGAATCCCTTCTGGATCATGTCACGTGTAAAGTGGCAATCAACTTCAATGTGCTTGGTTCGTTCATGGAACGCTGGATTGTTTGCAATGAACAAGGCCGCCTGATTGTCACATTCTAAAGCCATAGGAAGTGGGACTTCTATATGTAAATCTGTAAGCACAGCTTTTACCCACATCATTTCTGTACTAACTTGGGCCATAGCCCTATATTCAGATTCAGCACTAGACCTTGCTACCACAGTTTGTTTCTTCCTTCTCCATGAGATTAGGGAATCTCCAACGTACATAGCAAACCCAGAGGTGGACTTCCTGTCCTTGGGACACCCTGCATAATCTGCATCTGCACAGGCTGAGATAGAGATCACCTTGCCTTTCTTGAACAGCAGACCCGCACCTGGGGATGACTTAAGGTACCTGAGTATCATATGCATGGCATCCATGTGAACCTGACGTGGTTGCTCCATGAACTGACTCACTCGACTCACAACAAAGGATATATCGGGCCTAGTGATAGTGACATATAGAAGTTTGCCCACCAGTTCTCTGTATCTTCTCCTATCCACCTCCTCTGTATCATCATCATATAGCTTCATACTGGGGTCCATTGGTATGGTAGCAGGTCGACAACCCAGCATTCCTGTTTCACTCAAAAGGTCAGTGACATATTTTCTCTGAGACATTACCAACCCATACGAATTTCTGGCGAACTCCAGTCTCAGAAAATATCTAAGAACTCCAAGGTCCTTGGTGATAAATTTTGCTACCCAGCATTTCTTTCGCCTTCTTTATCCCTTGTACATCATCACCTGTAATTAAGATGTCATCTATATAGACCATGATTGCAATAATACCTCTGGAAGTCTTTTGTACAAACAAGGAATGATCAGCATTTGAACGTTTGTATCCCTGTTTTCCAAAGAGATCTGAGAGCTTCTGAAACCACGCTCTGGGGCTCTGCTTAAGGCCATAGATAGCCTTATGAAGTCTGCACACCTTGGAACACTCCCCCTCAACAGCAAAACCGGGTGGCTGTTGCATGTAGACATCCTCCTATAAGTCACCATATAAGAATGCATTCTTCACATCCAACTGATATAGCGGACACTCACGAGTAACCGCAACTGACAGCAAGATCCGTAGAGTGGAATGACGAGCTACTGGAGAGAATGTATCAAGATAGTCCACCCCGTATGTTTGTGTAAAGCCACGAGCAACAAGACGAGCCTTGTATCTGTCAATACTGCCATCTGCATTCTGTTTGACTGTAAATACCCATTTGCAGCTCACTGGGGACACATCTGCAGGTATAGGAACCAGACTCCAAGTTCCTCTAGATTGAAGTGCTGTCATTTCTTCCTCCATTGCTAGACGCCATCTACTATCCTTCAGAGCGTCTTGGTAATTCCGTGGAATATCTACAGCTGACAAAGCGACTACAAGGTTCCTGAAATCTTCAGATAGTCGTTCAAATGACACAGAAGCTGCTAAAGGATATGAGGCGCAGCTCCGCTTCGACTTGCGTATAGCAATAGGAACATCTAAATCAGTTGTGTCCTCATCTGTCCTCTGTAACACATCCTGCTCAGAAACATCATCAGATCCATCAATAGTAATATCTTCAGAACATACCTTCAGCGAGCTAGGTGATGAGTCATGACCATGAGCTGGAGTAGGCCTGCGGGTATAATGAAATGGTAGTGGCGAAACATGTATAGTAATAGGAGGTGCAGATGATGGTAAAGGAGCTGGTGGTGGTGGTAGTGATGGTGGTACTGGTGGTGGTGGTGTCACATAGATGGCATCGGTAGTAACTGGAGGTAGCAACTTATCACCTGAGGATGAAAAATACATTACGGATTCAAAAAATGTAACATCTGCACTATTAAGATACCGCCTGCGCAATGGATCATAGCACTTGTACCCCTTCTGAGTTCTGGAGTACCCAACAAACACACACTTGACAGCCCTAGGAGAGAACTTGTCAGTACCGGGAGACAACTGGTGGACAAAGGCAACCGAACCAAACACACGAGGAGTAAGGGAAAATATATCTTTACAAGGAAAGATAAGGGAGAAAGGAATCTTTTCACCTAGAACAGATGACGACATACGATTTATTAGGTAACATGCTGTAAGAACCGCGTCACCCCAGTAAGAATAAGGAGCATGGCTCTGCATAAGAAGTGACCTGGTGACATCTAGTAAGTGGCGATGTTTCCTTTCAGCGATCCCATTCTGTTGGGAGGTATAGGCACAGGATGTCTGGTGGATAATCCCTTGGGATGAGAAATAACTGGCTAGAACATGAGTACATAATTCCAGGGCATTATCACTTCTCACAATTTTAACAGATGTGGAGAAAACATTACGAATCTCATTAAGAAAATTGATAATAATATTCCCTGCTTCAGATTTATTCTTTAACAAAACACCCATGACACACGAGAGAAGTCATCTACAATAACTATATAAAACCTGTGTCCCTGATGATCAGGAACACGACTCGAACCCCAGATATCAATGTGAAATAACTCAAACTTGGAGGTACTACTCCGACACTGACGACTGGGAAAGGTAGACCGATGATGCTTTCCCAACTGACAAGCCTCACATTGGATAGATGTGTGAGGCAGACCCTGGGGTAACACACGACACAGCTTCTAAAGCGGTAGATGTCCGAAGCGCAGATGCCATAGCAGAGGGGATACAGGTCCAGTAGGTAAGGATGAGGTTCCAGCAAAAGGAGGCTGACTGAGGCGATAGAGGCCTCCTTGCTCATAGCCACGACCAATCACGTTGCCTGTAAGGATGTCTTGAAAAACAAGAGAAGATGGATCAAACATCGCCCGACATTGTAAATCCTTTGTAATTTGGCTGATAGATAACAAATTCATTGAAAAATCAGGTGCGTGTAACACATTCTTGAGCTGCATGGATGATGTCAGTCTAATCTCCCCCTGACCAGTAATTGGGGAATGTGTGCCATTAGCAATGACCACTGTTCGACCTGGAGGGATCTGTCTGTATCCTGTAAGTAGACTTTGATCGCCACATAGATGATGTGTGGCTCCAGAGTCTATAATCCATACTAAAGTATCTGATCCAGTACTAGTAAATGCAAGTGTGCTACCTGATGCACTGGTAGAAGCAGAGGCGGATGCAGCAGCGTCAGACTGGCTCTCAGTAGTATGTGCTGGGTCGGATGGAGGAATAATGCCCCTTAGACGGGCAACAAGGTCATCAAAGCGCTGATCCAAAGAGGCAGCAGATGGAGGCTCTATCTGCTCAGCGACTCGTGCAGATGCAGGAAATCCATGCTTGGAGTAGCATGTGTCTTCGGTATGTCCGGTACAATGGCAGTAGGTACATGTTGGCTGAATGCGGCCTCCTCTGCCACGAGGACCACGACCACGGGTATGATGGTGACCTCCACGACCTCTGTTGGCAGCCATGGCAGGAGTAGTCTGATTCGTAGTCGTAGAGGGAACAGTGATCCGACTCAACATGTGAAAGGCTTCCTCCATAGGAGGAATAGTAGAGTCCGCCAAGATCTGAGACCATGCTGCCTCATACTCAGGATCGAGGGCAGCTAGAAAAACTCCTACCATAGTTGCATTCCAGTAGGTCTTCTGTTGCTCTGGTGTAGCTGTCAGAGGCATGAAGCTATACAGCTTCTCAAACATCCCTCGCAGAGATGTGTACAGTGAGTGTAGAGGACGTCCATTCTGCTTGATAGTGAATATGTCATGCTGAAGTTGCAGAATCTTTGTCTCATTCTTTGCTTGAGAATATGTGGCGGCTAGAATATCCCACATATCTTTGGCTGTTGGCTGATGAAGAATATCATTGGCAATTTCGATTGCCAGAGTTCCAGATAGCCATACTTTAGCATATGCATCATCTGCCTCCCACGAGGCATTAACTCCACTCTTCTCTGCAGGCTCTTCTTCAGTAAGAATGTGCTTCTTACCGGTTGACTTCATCATACTCATGAACTACATTGCCCACAGTTCATAGTTTGAACCATCCATCTTCACAATCGGCGCTGGACCTCGAAAGGCACCTACGGATGGGATATCTGCCTTGCTTTCAGACATACTTATAATCAAAGACTGGAGTAGTAGACTGAGAATAAGATCGTCTACACGGACATAAACGGGTTTAGTTGCAAGGTGTATACTTCAAGCAATCAAACCCATTCCTTTGGAGTTGTGCGCGCTAGAAAAAATGCCGGGCTGATTCACCGCTTAGAGGCGCACAGGAAGGGGCGCGCGATAGAGCGCGCAGGGAGCACGCGAGAGGTCGCGCGAGACAGCGCGCAGGTGGGCACTGGAGATGCGCAGGCGCGCACTAGTCGCGCGAGAGGATGCACCGGAGTCTGCGCTAGATGCGCAGGAGATGCACGCTCAGCGCACGACCGACGAGCACTGGAGGATGCGTGTAAAGCGCACTGGATATGCGCGTGAAGCGCGCTGGAGACACGGGCGAGAGCGTAGGCGACTCGCGCGGGGCGCAGGCGAGTCGCGCGAGGCGCAAGACTCAGTGCAGGGGAGGCGCGCAGGGCACGGGGCGCAGGCGATGCACGGCCGGCGGCGCGCGGAGAGAGGGATGCTTGACGGTGGGGCTAGGGTTAGGGTTTCAAGAACTCCAGTCTAGGACCGTCGCTCTGATACCATGTTGGAAAAATCAAAGAACTTGTTTATTCCACCAGCCCTAGGCTCTCTTATATAGGAGAGTAGCCTATGGGTAAATTACATAAAGAGTACGACAGGAATGGAAAATAATAAAAGACTACATAAGTAGATAATATATGTTTACACGATCTCTTCATAATCTTCAATCTACATAGGGCCATCCTCATCGTCTATAGGTCTCGTTAGCAGGAATTCATCGACTCTGGGTGACACACCCATCACTGGGTGCCCTCGACGTGCCCCCTCTTGGGCACACACGTACAACTCAGTATTGTACCTCATGAAGTTCCATATATCTCTCGTGACTAGAGATTGTGCCATCATTTTCTTATAACGTGAACCACACTCGCTTCTCCTTGTTGCGCACTTCTGCAACAGATATGTCGATAAATTGTCTCTCTCTCTCTCATATTGCTCGCCCTAGGAATAAATGTAGCTTCATCATCTATCACGACCCTTCCCTCGAGCTATACACCCTTTTCGACATCCTCGTCTCACGTATTACCACATATGCTCCCTTGCTCACTATGAGAAAAGGTGAGCCGATGTCCTAATGACTCGATCATTCCTGGTGAAATCATATTCTTCTTGATTATAGGAATGTGTCTGATACCTGTTAGAGTTCGTACTACTCCATCAAACATGAAGAATTGTACTATTCTAATTCCCTTGACATGGTAAGCCTCTCCACCTCCCATCTTGATTGTGCCATCATTGCATGCTTGATATGTATTGAACTGCTCCTCGGATGTGCACACATGATATAAAAAAATGCCGAGTTCAGAATTCATTCCGAATTTACCTTAATCTCTTTAGAGCACGCCAGCAGGTCTCCCTCATAGACTGCGCTGGAATCCTCTTGGTCGGATTCATAATCATCAACCTTTTTCTTTCCGTTCTTCTCACGTCTACCATCAGTTGCCAGTACATGACCTTCATTAGTCATTGCCTCAGCCGTTGACCTCCATCGAGACTCCTTTATAAGTAGAGGCAACTATCTCGTCCAATGTGATTGTCTTCTTCCCATAATGTAACATCATCATAATATGATCGTAGGAAGATGGAAAGGAACTTAGCAAGATGATTGCCTTATCTTCCTTCTTGAAGAGATATTCTCCTTTCGCATTCTGCTCCTTAAGTGTGAACATGTTTATCATAATCTTGTTGAATTCATCCAAGTGCACCTTGAGATTTGTCCCGTCAGTCATCTTTAGATCATAGAACTTCTTCACCAATAGCCGGTTTGTCAGAGATTTAGACTTGTATCTTCCCTCGAGCTTCATCCAGACCTCTGCTCGATCCTCCAAGCCGATGACTTCAAGTAGAGTATTGTCCGCCAAGAACATTTGTATTGTATTGTTCACGAGATTCCTCATCTCCTTCCACTCTTCCTTTTTCATCTTCTTTGGCTTCTTTTCTTTATCCTGGAGAGCTTTCGTATGTCCTTCTCGCGTGAGTATATTCTTCACTTGTTGTTGTCATAAGGTGAAGTCATTCTTCCCATTGAAGGATTCCACGGAAAATAATGCATTCCTCGATGTGAACTTTGCCCTCCGATTTGCAGTTGTACCACCTTGTAGATATGGAAAATTAGAGTAGAATCCTCCCAATCCGAATCGTCTAACTTGCCTGGAGCATGTAAAACCCTTATCTGGACTCCTAGATCACCTCAATCGGACTTCATATGTTTTTAATCTCAGTGGTTCACCGTAACTGTTGGTTCTTCACATCCTCAAGATGCACTTGTTGCTTCACGTCATCTCCTTGACATCGAACCTCTATCTAATCCATCACGTCATAAACCTTAGTGTCCCCAAACCTTGCTTTGATACCAGTTGTTGGGACACGGACCGATATCCAAGGTTTCAAAAAGCGTGAGGTGTATTGAGGTGTTTTCCCAATATTGCCTCGAGGTGTATCGAGGCATAAGCCTCACTCATGAAAGAAAATTTTTCATAAAACATAATAATTAATCGAAATTACAAATTTCAAGTTCTAGAATCTAAATAGTTATGATAAAATACATCACTCTATGACATCTCAAGGCTAACATCATAGTTTAAACATCCAAGTTGCTATATAACTCTCTTTTTTGGACTCTAAATCTGTAAGAAGTCAAGTAAATATGGATATGCAAGCACAATAATGGGTAACTCTCCGTAAAATTCAAAGTCTTGAATAAAAATTAACTAAAGGGACTAGATGTAACACAAGAGGCATACTAAAAATTAGAGGCATTAGATTTAAGGACTCAAGACCCAAATTTTTGTTCGTGTTGATTTATAAATAACATACATAACAAAGTAAAAATAAGCTTAATACTTTAATAAACTAAAAAAATGTATTTCAGTGAATTGTGAGCTTAAGGACTTGAAAATACTTGTCTACGAAAGATGAAAAGCCCACAATAAAAAAGAAAAGGAAAAAATATTGTAGAAAAAAAATAAAAAAATTAGCGCACAAATGAGGCAGCGCCTCTTGGCACACCTCGAGGCACACCTCATAAGCCTCGAGACGCACGTCTCACTGAGGCTGCATGATGCTATAGTCTCGAGACGTTTTTCCTTAAAAACCGCCTCAAGGCGTATGCCTCAGTGCCTCGAGGTGCGTTTTTAAAAACAATGCCGATATCAACTCCGTGCGGATATCGGTTGGCGGTGATTGAATGCTGGATACAAATGCAGATTCGGAATCACTCACCACCGTGAAAGCACATGAAGAAAAGAGAACTAGATATGACGATGGTCGGTCACCTCTGGCGACCACCAGAGAAGAAAATCACTAAGATGTATAACGAGTACAACTCTTATTGTTCCCTCGCTCTCTCTTCTCTTCTCTCCCGCTCTCTTTTTCTCTTACTCCATAGTCATATTCCCATTAGGACTAGAAATAGAATACAACTCAACTACTATTAGGATTAGGAGTCCCATCCATTAGGATTCCTAATCCTAATATGGCCCTAATCCTAACAAATTCTATAGTAGGATCATTATACATGACAAATGATAAAAAAGAGTTTTATTGGCCTACCATGTGGGCAACATCTGGAATTAGATGGGGATTTTTAACAGGAAGACGAAGTGTACGCTATCCAACCTGAGTTATGGGCATAGCTCGCGTGATGTGACAACCTGAGTTGTGGACATTCATTATCTCTTGCTACACATGCTATGTAGGACAATGTAGCATTTAAATCAATTGGCTTCTGTTGTTTGTAATATGGTAAGAATCCTTTATTGAAAAGAATGTGGCACGAAGCCCATAAATTTATTTAATCAGTGGAGAAAAATAAGATACAACGCACACCATGGAAGACGTAAAAGAAGAAAATGAATATAGGCTTCATTATTATTTGGATCATTGGAGGATGCCTCAATACATAGTTGGGAGGTCTCATATAACAAAATCTGAATATTTGGGAGTTCAGAGAGATGAAAGATAAATATTAAGGAGAATGCACGTGGAACATGTCCTTGGCATCTAGGGAACCGCCTATAGTTCCCTACCTTTGGACATGGTCAGTTGTAGACAGGTTGATCAATTTTGCGCAGCTCCAGTTGGGATTTTGCCAAGTTTATCACAATCTTCTAAGAGTTATATCAATCTGACTATAACTATTTGAGAACTATATAACATCTTACAAGAATTAGCAAAATTAGTCTGTATACTCGTTCATGAATAATGGTTCACATTCACTTTCTGCAATATTCTGTGGTTGCATGACTGCGTTTCACAAATTGCAGGTATGCAAATCATCCTTCTTTATTGGGAATCGAGTTATTGAATGAACCGTCTGTTTCAGCTGTTCCGCTTGACATTCTGGTATCTTATTACATGGAGGGTTATCAGATAGTTCGCAAGTACTCCTCTACAGCTTATGTTATCATCTGCCAAAGAATAGGCAATGCAGATCCACTAGAACTTTACCAGGCAAATATTGGCCCATCAAAGCTGGTGGTGGATTTACATTATTATAATCTCTTTGATGGGTATTTTAATAACATGAATGCTGTTGATAATATTCAATACATTTACAAGAACAGAGAAGCCCAAATACAACAACTGAATAGTGAAAATGGGCCTCTTCTCCTTATTGGTAGGTTACATTTTCATAGCAATTTATATTTCTTAGTCAGGGAGAAGGCATCATTTTTCATTAATGTTGAAAAAAATAGCAAATGAGCTATACATATTTAGTAGGCAATACTTGTAGAGATAGTTATTAGTCTTTGATGTTATTTATTATTTTAGTTTCTTTTCGTACCTTTCATGTAATTTACCCAAGGGCTCTCTCCCTATATAAGAGACCCAAGGGCTCTATGGAATTATCATCTCAGTATTCTAACATGGTATCAGAGCCATGACCCTAACCTAGGGTTTCCACCGCCGCCCCCCCCCCCCCTTCCCTCTAGGGTTTCGCCGCCTCCCTCCCAGGCTCCCAGCCTCCAACGCCGCCGCCGGGGTCTCTCACCCTCATCGGGGCCCCTCCCACCGCCGCCGACAGCCCCTGCCGGGCACTCCATCGCCGCCAGCCCCCTTTCGGGCCTCCCACGCCGCCGCCAGCCCCTTTCGGGCCTCCCACGCTGCTGCCAGCCCTCTTCTACCTACCGCCAGCCCCTGTAGGGCATCCTCAACCCCGCCGGGCCCCCCACCAACCGACGCCGGGCCCCTGCACTTGCTGTCCAGCCCCTGACCGACCCTTCTCAGTCACTATTTTGGCGAGGTAGAGGCTCCCACCGCCTCTACTTGTTGCCGGTGTTCCGAGTTCTTTCTAGGACTCGAAGTTATGTTTGATTCAAGTGCATAATCGTCTACCTATGCACTTGGATCCTACAAAGTTCCGGTAGACAGTATATTCTTGGTTATCATTAGTCGCTCTTCTCCGGCATCATGTCAGATCAGAAGCTAGATATGCCCGCCATAGGTGCCTTCAAAGGTTCGGCACCAATCGTCAAGATGGACGGGACGAACTACGAACTGTGGGCAATGCAGTTCCTCAGTCTCATGAAGTCGTGTGGTAAGAAGCATATTCTTACCGAGGATGAACCGCCGGAGAAGACAGGGATCTATGCCTCATGGGAGGCGGATGATGCGTACGCCAAGGTGTGGCTCTCAGGTACGCTCACGACGGAGATAGCAAATGATGTCCTTCACCAGCCCACCGCTAAGGCGATGTGGGATATTTTGGCTATGACGTACTCTCAGGTCCGCAATGAGACGAAGATGCTCCAGTTGCAGCATGACATATTTACCACGAAGCAGAATGGGAGGCCTCTCCATTCACTGTACACGTCGCTTCGTGGAATGTTCGAGAAGCTCTATAGCACCATTCCGCTTACAGCCACACCGGACCAGCAGAAGACGTTCCGCAACGCCACTATGGTTGGCGTATTACTCGCTGCCCTAGACCCGGAGTACGAGGCAGCACGCTCTCAGATCTTAGCAGATGCCACTATCCCGCCAATGGAAGAGGTATACAGGAGACTCAGTCGTGTACCTGTTCCATCCGCTACAACAAATGCACCCCCGTCTGCAATGGCAGTTTCCAGGGGACGTGGTGGTTCGTCCTCGTTTCGTGGCAGAGGAAATGGTGGACGTGGACGTGGAGGTCGCATACGGTCCACGTGTTCTTTTTGCCGTCGTACTGGTCATTCGGAGGATACGTGCTATTCCAAGCACGGTTTTCCCCCTTCTGCACGTGTCGCGGATCATGTTCAGGGTCCTTCAGCTCCAGCCACAGATCACAGGTTCGAAGAGTTGGTGGCACGACTTCGGGACATTATGCCACAATCTTCGTCAGAGAGTGCGGACGTCTCTGATGTTGCGGCTTCAGCATCAGCCAGTACGTCAGCCTCAGCCAGTGCCTCAGGTAGTCCTTCAGCCTCATTTCATAGTCATGACCTAACAGGATGGATTGTTGACTCTGGAGCTACCCATCACCTATGTCGTGAGAAAGATATTCTGCAGTCATACAGAGCCGTTCAGCCAGGTCGCTCTGTACTCATTGCTGATGGCACTCAGTCTCCTATCATTGGTCAGGGGGAGACAGCTTTACTACCATCTATGCACTTACAGAATGTGCTACATGCTCCAGAATTCTCTATGAACCTCTTATCTATTAGTCAGATTACTCGTGATTTGCACTGTCGTGCTATTTTTGATCCATCGTCTGTTATCTTTCAGGACATACTGACGGGCAGGGTGATTGGCTGTGGTTCTGAGCACAATGGCCTTTATCGTCTAGTTCGTAACTCCTATGCTGGCGTCTCCTTGCATTCCCAGGCCTCCGTTTCTCTGTACACCTGGCATCTTCGGTTCGGTCATCTGCCGCTTCAAAAGATGCGTCACCTCCTGCCTCAGATATCTCCGAGTTCCTCGTTTCGATGTGAAGCATGTCAGTTAGGGAAGCACCATCGGTCTAGCTTCCCCGGTCGTCAGAGTCGGAGCAGTAGCTCCCCGTTCGAACTATTTCATATTGATATTTGGGGTCCAAGTCGTGTCCCGGATCATCAGGGGCACAGGTTTTATTTAGTTGTCGTTGACGATTTCTCTAGAGTGTCATGGACTTTTCTTCTTAAGAATAAATCTGAAGCAGGACATGTTCTTCAAAATCTAATTAATGAAGTTCAAAATGTTTTTTCATCTACTGTTAAGTATGTGCGTACTGACAATGCATTGGAGTTCTGCACTCGCTCTCTTGCTAGCTTCCTTTCCTCCAAAGGCATTATTCACCAAACCACATGTGCCTATACCTCTCAACAAAATGGGGTTGCAGAACGAAAACATCGCCACTTCCTTGATATTGCTCGCACTTTACTTATTCAGAGTTGTGCTCCCTTAACGTTTTGGGGGGATGCCATTCTTACTGCATGTTATTTGGTCAATCGAATGCCTACAACTGTTCTAGGGGAAAAATCTCCTATCTCTATTCTTTTTCCTGACAGAGATTTGTTTACACTGACACCTCGGGTTTTTGGTACCGTTGCGTTTGTTCACCGCTTATCTCCGGGGCTTGATAAGCTATCCCCTAGGGCTATCAAGTGTGTTTTTGTGGGTTATTCCAAGACTCAGAAAGGATACCGTTGCTATGACCCGGTCCATGACAAGTACTATGTGAGTGCATATGTTACATTTTTCGAGCCTGTCATGTATTTCTCCCCTGCTGGTGACAGATTGGTCTCCTCCACATCATCAGATTCCAATGTCTTTGTTCCACCACCTCCAAGCCTGGGTCCATCTTCTACTCAACCGACACCACCACCTCCTCCTCCGCCACCACCACCACCACCACCTCCTCCTCCTCCGCCACCACCTCCAGTTGTCCAGTTCCCTAAGGTCTACACGAGACGGACAGGCCCTGCTCAAGCTACGTGTCAACCATCCAACACGCCTCAGGTACATACTGATGATAACACTAATGATGGGTTAAATAATGCACCTGTGCAGGAGCTTTTACCACAGGAGGAGGACCAACCAGTCAGCACTGTGTTAGATGACTTGGACCGGCCTATTGCTCATCGGAAGCAGCGAAGACAGTGTGCATCATATCCCCTCGCCTCTCAGGTCTCCTTTCATCGTCTCACTGGGGATTTCCAGAAGTTTGCCGCTGCTGTGTCGTCAGTAGAGATACCTCGGACTTATCAGGATGCCATGAAGATTGAATGCTGGCGTTTAGCGATGGAAGAGGAGATGCGTGCCTTGCAGTCTAGAGGGACTTGGTCTCTTGTCCCTATCCCTCCAGGTGCATCTGTGGTGAGCTGTAAGTGGGTATTTACGGTCAAATATCATGCAGATGGTCGTCTTGACAGATACAAGGCCAGGCTCGTCGCAAGAGGATTTACACAGACATATGGTGTCGATTACTTGGACACTTTTTCACCGGTGGCGAGGCACTCTACACTTCGTATTCTTCTATCAGTTGCAGTGGTACGTGACTGGACCATATTCCAGCTTGATGTTAAGAATGCTTTCTTGTACGGTGATCTACAGGAGGAAGTCTACATGCAGCAACCACCTGGGTTTGCTGCTGAGGGGGAGAATCAGAAGGTGTGCAGACTTCATAAGGCTATCTACGGCCTTAAACAGAGTCCTCGAGCATGGTTCCAAAAGCTTTCCCAGCTTATTGAACGACAGGGGTTCAGAAGATCTAATGCGGACCACTCACTGTTCGTCCGGAAGACTCCTAGAGGTACCATCGTTGTTATGGTATATGTTGATGATATATTGGTTACTGGAGATGATGCACAGGGGGTTGAGATAACCAAGTCTATGTTGGGCAGTCAGTTCATTACAAAGGATCTAGGTACAATACGGTATTTTCTGGGGATAGAATTTGCAAGAAATGCACAAGGAATGGTGATGACTCAGAGAAAATATGTCACAGATTTGCTGGTTGAAACAAGAATGACTGGATGCAGACCTTCAAGTACACCTATGGACCCGAGTATGAAGCTGTACGATGATGACACTGAGGAGGTGGACAAGAGAAGGTACAGAGAAATGGTGGGCAAGCTCTTATACATGACTATAACTCGACCGGATATTGCACTTGCAGTAAACCGGGTGAGTCAATTTATGGAGCAGCCGAGGCAAGTACATATGGATGCATTGTACATGATATTGAGATATCTGAAGTCTTCCCCAGGCACAGGGTTGCTGTTCAAGAAAGCCACAGATTTGTCTATTTCAGCCTGCGCAGATGCGGATTATGCAGGATGTCCACGGGATCGTAAGTCTACTTCTGGATTTGCTATCTTTGTAGGAAGCTCTTTAGTCTCCTGGAAAAGCAAGAAGCAGACTGTTGTGGCGAGATCCAGTGCCGAATCCGAGTACAGGGCCATGGCACAGGCAAGCACAGAAATGATGTGGGTTAGAGCAGTCCTAGAAGATCTGAATGTTGAAGTTCCCTTGCCTATGAATCTGCAATGTGACAATCAGGCAGCGTTATTCATTGCCAACAATCCAGCCTTCCATGAGAGAACAAAACATATAGAGGTGGATTGTCATTACACTAGGGACATGATTCAGAAGGGCTTCATCTCCACGTCCCATGTCAGTTCAGAGGACCAGACAGCAGACATATTCACAAAGCCATTGCTCAGAGGACCTTTCCAGAGATGTTCTTCCAAGCTGAGCATGATAGATATCTATGCTCCATCTTGAGGGGGAGTGTAGAGATAGTTATTAGTCTTTGATGTTATTTATTATTTTAGTTTCTTTTCGTACCTTTCATGTAATTTACCCAAGGGCTCTCTCCCTATATAAGAGACCCAAGGGCTCTATGGAATTATCATCTCAGTATTCTAACAATACTAAAGAAAGCCATACTGCGATAGCTACTATTTCATTATTTGAAATAATGTGAACATTATGTCTATTAATAATCTAATATATTGAATATATTTATGGGGATTACTGAATTTAGATCCTCTATGAACTAAGCAGATTCCCTTTAATTTTATTTTTTAAATGCAATTGTACATCATCAATTTGTATCCCTTGCTTCTGATACTTGTTTAATGTTTGTATGCTCTTTCTAATTTAAATACCTCCTTGTAGGGGTTGGGTTAGGTAGCCGACAACCATCGTAAAAATAGTCGGATCTTTCAACATGTATTCAAGCAAGAATCTATGTAGCCGACCATACTTTAAGTGGGAGAAGGATTCACCATTTATTTATTGAAATCATTGATTAAGTTGCCTTGGATTACACTAGTTTACAGTGGAATCTTCTTAAACAAAATTTGCTTTTTAATTGATGATTATGTCTTGAATCTCTTGATAACTGTTGAATTATAACATTATGCCTTACAATTGACTGGCTTATTCATTCTTTTGTTGAGTGTTCATAATATTACCACTCCTGTTAAGAGAGGCTTGGTTATCGTTTTAGGAAAAGCACTATCGTATGACATCATAGGCAGGTTTCTAGATGGGGGCTTAAAACCTACTTGCCTTCTTTTTCCATTTCTACATCAGAACAAGAGGAAAAATACCCAAAACCCTATAATTTTCTCTTGCCAGGGAATGCAGCCGCCGTTGTCCTTGTGCTACCTTGATTGTGTTGCCTCCTCATAGCTGACACAGTTCTCATGCAACTTGTGTGTGTTGGGTAAGATCTTCAATATGAGAACTTATCTAATTTGAACCAATCATGGTCCCAACGGAGATTTGAATTGACAATGTAATATTTGATCAACAATCATCAAATTGAAGATTGAGTGGTGACTCCTTTGGTGATTGATATTCTCATCTTAATTCTTTCTTAATTGATGAGATTCTCTTGTTTGATTGATTGATATGATTCTCCTAGTTAATTTGGATGATTTTTTGTTGGAGGCACAAATCTCTCCGGGGATTATAAATGAAAGGGATGAGGTGCATACCAACCATCCCAACACAAGTTCTCGTAGCACAAGAAAGAAATTAGAGAGAGAGATAGAAGAAAGAAGGTTCGTGAATACTACATCAAGTTTGGAGGGAGCGGTCTTTGGATTTTCTTTTCTCGAACATTTTTCTCTACATTTTGGTAGCCCTAGTGATATTTATCATCTCTACTATTCTCCATCGTTCAGCGATTTGTACCATTATATAGAGGATCATCTTTATGCAAGCCGCTCACAGAAGAATAATTTGATTATATGATTGGTTTTGGGTTGCGATCAACCTCGTGGCTTTCACCTTTGATGAAATAGGAAATGCAGAAGCGAATCAAAGCAAGAACAAAACAAATAAAACACTTTGATTTTATGTGGAACCCTACTCTGTGAGGAGCGGGATGAAACCACGGGAGAACTGCCTCAAAGGGCTGATTTTGCATTCACTTTCTCAAAGGTTACAACGGGTGTGGGGCTCTTTATATAGCCCCACCAATGTGACCAAAAGTCAACACTCCAAGATGTGGGACTAAACACAACCCACACAAGATCATTCATTCTTCAACACCCTTGTACTAAAGGTTCTCCACATTAAAAAGTCTCATGCATCTATCATTGATTTTTCATGGTCAGAAATTTGTTATTGGTGAGTGTAGTTGATATATCGTGCATGATCTGCTTAACTTTGGGAGTTATAAGAGATTCAATATATACGGGGAATACATTTCTAACAAGTGGCATCAGAGCCAACATGATTGATACGATGGAGTACAACGTCAACATGATGAGTTGCTTGCATATGACCAACTTCAATTTGTGGAAAGCAAGTTGAAAGGATTACTATTTGTGAACACCATGCACCTTAAAATTTCACCACCCAGAAGCTCAAAACCAAGAGCGATGTAGAATGAGATTTCGAGTGTTTTGAGTTATCTATTTATTTGATTATTTTTTCTGTATCTCTTTATTGAGTCATGTAACCCCTTCGAGGTCATTATGTAGTTTTCTTTGTTGGACTCTAGGGTTTCACGATGTATAAGAAATCCTATACCCCTTAAATAAGACATTACATTCACTATCAATTTTGGTATTATAACGATGGTTCTAGATCGAGGTTCATGCTCGATTTCCCAAAACCACCATCCGACCTATCTTTGCTCCAATGCTGTTGTTGATACCTCGGGGCTGCTGCAAACTCTGCCAGCCCTTAGGTGGCAACCCAATACAGCGTCGGTGCTGCTAGGGGCATCACCATGACATTATTAGGTGTCCCAACAACAACACCACATCGATACAATCCATGTAGGCTCCACCGTTGGGCCTCTCCAATGTCGTAAGATCTCTAAGCACATAGCAACACCGATAGATCTCCAGGCACATATCACAAAACAACGCTGCCAAACCTCTATATGCCTCCTGTGGCCATCTCCAGGATCAGGGGAATCACTAGGCATTGGTGCATAAGATCGTGAGGATCTAAAGTCATCATCAACATCAGCCTTCTCTACAATACTATCTCCAACCATAGTTAGGGGACGTTAGGTCATCCTCCAAATTTCACGTGATATGCCATGTGCTATAGAAACTAATTACATCGGTCCCTACACATGTTTTGATGCGTGAATAAGGAAATTTCCAACCTATTTGATTCTCTCTACCTTTAATCACATTGGTCACGACTTCTATTGAGACCAAACCCCTGTATTTTTACATCCTCTATGATGATGCATTGAACTTCTATCAAACTCAAGGGTGGAGAAAATTATGTGCTATGGTCTCTGACCTTCAAGGTATTTATCTAGGGTCAGAGGAAGATGTCGGTTTTTTTAAAGGAACCTTTAAAGGAGGAAGACATGGACTATAAGTCATGGCTTGGGGACAACTATCATGTCATGACATGGATGGCCAATAGCGTTGAATCCCACATTGCGGGAAACCTCCTGTATAAGGACGCCGTTAAGGAGATGTGGGAGGAACTGGCACAAATGTATTCACAACAACTGCAAGTCTCATCTTGCTGACATCTACATGCAGATCTCGTCCATATCTCAAAGAGAGCCCACTCTTATATAGTACTATCGTCACCTCACCAACCTCTATGACGAGCTTACCATATTTCATTAGGCATGTTGCACCAAATAGGAGACAAAGAGATCAGAATAGCATGCCTAAAGATTTCTAGCCGGCCTACATCCTCGCTATCATAATGTAAGGAAACATTTCCTTACATCTGATACTCTTTCATTCATCAATGTCATCTTTGGATGTCTATAATAGATTGAGAACTTTACTGACTGCACTCCTTACAGCTCGTGGAGAACTCTACCTTTATTGCTTCGTCTGGATGAAGAGGTTGTTTTAGCTACCCGAGAGGCCGAGGTCGTGACCCATCTGAGATTGTTGGGTGAAATTTGGCATGCCCCCACTGGCCAATGTTGAGCGCATTCTGGTCAGGATCCCAGTGGACCGATAGTCCAACTTTCTGCCATAGATTACCCGTGCCTGGTGCAGTTTCTATAAAGATCCGATACCACTCCCAGTGAGAGTACTCCTACCCGACAACTCAGTACTACTTCGGGTATAGCCAACTCTGCTACTGCCATGGCCCTAACATGGATTATTGACTCTGTTATGTCTACTCACCTGTTAGGAGAATGTAGCCTGTTGACCTCCTCTCAACCCTCTTCCGCTATGAAGTTGGTTCGGGTTGCCAAAGGTGCTCATTCTTCATTTACCACCGTTGTGACCATGGAGTTTTCCTCTAAGCTCAGGCTCACTAGAGTTCACTACGCTCCTAACTTTCCTTTGAGCTTATTGTTTGTTCATGGGTTTTGTGTTGAGTTGAATTGTCATGTAATTTTCGATGAATTCTATTTCTATTTTCAAGACATCCAAACAATACAGATTTTTGGTGGGGGACATGAGAAGAACGATCTTTACTACCTTGATATTCGTGTTGATTCTACATTTGATGGTGTATTCTCCATCTCTACTGACCTATTTCTATTGCATTTACAACTTGGTTACTCTTTCACCAAAGATCTTTCCCAGATGTTTCTCAGACTTTCCTCGCTGAAGCTATTTGAGTGCTGTTGAGATATTTGTATCTCATTAGAGTCTTTTCATATTATTTATTTTCTTTGTGGCTACTTTGTAGTTTACCCATGACTTTTCACTTATATAAGAGAGCCATGAGGTCCCTATGAATGCATCTCACTTTATTCTCTTAGCATGATATCAGAGCCACCTGTCCCCACCATCCAGCCCTAACCCTAGACCCCCGCTCGTGATCTTCACTGGCCGCCAGCCCCTCGTGATCTCCATGCCCCCCACCCCCTCCTAATCTTCACGCGCCGCCATCCCCTCTTGATATTCATGCACCGCTAGCCCCCTCTCCTCCAGGGTTGCTCCGCCGGAAGACTATCCGCTAGGGGTTCGTGCATCGGCTGGAGGCCATGCAAGTGAACCCCCACCTCTGCCTCGCTGCCTGGGAGGTCTACCATGTGCCGCCGATGCCTGACAAGGGTTCCGCACCTCTTCCTCGCCGCCTGGGAGGTTCACCACGTACTGCCGATGCCTGACAAGGGTTCCCCTTGTCGACATATCTCCGCCAAAAACTTTTGTCGCACCGCCAGGGGTTCCAACTGCCCGAGAACCCACGTCGAATGCCAAGGATCTTGTTCCGAATCCTATTAAGTTCGCCAAGGTTCTAATTGCTCGAGAATCCCCACGGGGTTCTGACTGCTCCGCCACAGGATTCTGACTGCTCCTCCACGGGGGTCCGACTGTTCCGACTGCTCGGGCATCCTCACAGTTCTGCCAAAGGCTCACCAAGGTTCTCAACGTTACAGAACCCTATTAGGTTCTCGGCAAAATCTGTAAAGCATGCTTTTAGATTTCTCAAGCATATTTTTTTAATCAGAGCACACATCCTTGGTTGTTGATGACGGTTATATGAGCCCATATATTAATCTGATCCTCCATATGCCAGTACAAACTTATCACTATTGATATATTCCTAGTCTTTGTCTAGTTCGATGTGGTGTAATATCTCATGACAGAAAACAAGGGTGATGTGTTTTCTTCCACCGACCCTTTCAAGGGACCAACCCCTATTGTTAAGATGGATGGGACCAACTATGATTTGTGGTCCATGTAGTTTTTCACCCTTATGGAGAGCATAAATAAGGAGCAGAAAACAAGGGTGATGTGTTTTCTTCCACCGACCCTTTCAAGGGACCAACCCCTATTGTTAAGATGGATGGGACCAACTATGATTTGTGGTCCATGCAGTTTTTCAACCTTATGGAGAGCATAAATAAGGAGCATATTCCGACTGATCCAGAACCTAAGGACAAGACTGTGACAAACACATCTTGGAAGCAGGATGATGCTTATACACGAGTCTGGCTCATTGGGACACTCTACACATCGATTGCCAATAATGTCATCAATCAATCCATTGCCAAGTCCATGTGGGACCATCTAGCTGCTACATATGGACATGCTAAGAATTAGAGGAAAATTCTCCAACTGTAGTTTGATATTTTCTCTACCAAGCAGAATGATCAACCGCTCCGCTCATTTCTTGAATCTCAGAGGCATGTTTGAGCGATTCCATAGCTATATGCCACTTACTACGAGCATAGGGCAGCAACAAGCCTACATGGATGCCACTATGACATGCATGTTCCTATCGTCTCTTAACTCTGAGTATGACGTCGCACATACTTAATTTTTGATAGGAGAGACTATTCCACCCATGGAGGAAGCCTACAAGAGGCTCAACCGGATTATCACCTCTTCCCCTACAATATCACAAATCCCTTCTGCAATGGGGGTTTCTCGTGGTAAAGGTGGTACCTTATAGTCTGGTGGTCGTGGACTACGCGAACGAGGTGGAGGACGTCAACGAGGCCCTTACACATACTGCCAGAGGTCATGCCATTCCGAGGACATATGTTACAAGAAGCATGGTTATCCAACACATGCATGAGCAACCAAGCAAACAGAAGCTGCTCCTCCATCTTATACTCAAGACCCAAGATTTGATGATACTGTCTCTCGATTAAGGGAGATAATCACTATCCCCCGTATAACGGCCACAGCCACAAGATCATCATATGCAACGGCTACAGCTAGAGCTTCCCCGAGCTCCTCAGGTATAACCTATGCTCTTTCAAATTATAGCAGCTCCAACCTAAGCGACTGGATCATGGATTCCGGTGCATCTCATCATATGTGTGGAGATAGAACACAATTTAGCTTATACATATCTCTACCCACTGGGAGGTCGGTTATAATTGCAAATGGAGTTCACCTTTCCATCATCGACCAAGGAGATATCATTATTACACCCTTGATGCGACTACAGAATGTTATGCATGCTCCAGATTTCCAGATGAACTTATCGTCTATAAGCCAGATCACAAAGGATTTACACTGTCGCGTCATATTTGATCCTTCATCTCTTGTTTTTCAGGATATACTGACGGGCGGGGTGATTGGATGTGGCCGTGAGCAGTGAGGACTTTACAGACTAATCCAACCTTCATGCACCGGTGTTGTTACTATTCCTACTGGATCTATCTCCCCCTTCATATGGCATCTTCGATTTGGACACCTTCCTCTACAAAAGCTGTGTCATGTTCTCCCACAGATATCTCCCCATATTATCTTAGATTGTGAGGCATGTCATCTTGGGAAGCATCATCAGTCTTCATTTCTGAGTTGTCAGAGTTGTCAAAGTACTTATTTATTTGAGTTATTACATTTTGATATTTGGAGTCCCAGTTGTATTCTAGATCATCAGGGACATAAATTTTATATGGTTGCTGTGGATGAGTTTTCCAGATCTTGGGCATTTTTATTAAAGAATAAAGCTGAAGCTGGTTCTATCATCAAATCTTTTCTTATTGAAATCAAAAATATTTTTTCTGCTATGTGAAGTTTATCTGGTCAGACAATGCTTTTGAATTCTCTATCCTATATTTATATGAGTTTCTCAGGTTTCTTGGTATCGTTCACCAGACATCTTATGTGTATACCTCACAGCAGAATGGTGTTGCCGAAACGCAAACACCGTCACCTCCTTGATATCACTAGGACTCTATTGATCCAGAGTCGAGCTCCTCATTCATTCTGGGGGGGATGCGGTCATCACTGCGTGCTACTTGGTTAATCGCATGCCCTCAACGATTCTTTGGTGAAAAGGTTCCCTTCACGATTGCGTTTCCTGAGAAGGATCTTTTACACTTACCCCCAAAGTGTTTGGTTTTGTAGACTTTGTCCACAATTTTACTCTTGGACGTGATAAGCTCTCTCCAAGAGTCGTCAAATGTATTTTTGTTGGTTACTTTCGTACTTAAAAGGGGTATAGATGCTTTGATTATGTGAGGAGAAAATACTATGTGAGTGTTGATTTTGCATTCTTTGAGTCCATCGTGTATTTTTCTCCCACGAGCGATTGGTTGTCTAACTCAGAGTCTGGTAAAGAGGTTTTTGTTCCACCACCACCCCTTGCTTAAGCCGACCCACAATCAACCCCTCCTCCACCATCTACTCCTCCACCACCTCCATCACCACAAATCCAGTTTTTACCACGTGTTTACACTTGCCGGCCACCTCCTCTTCCAACTGCTCACGTGCCTTCCTCGTCATCCAGTACACCTCAGGTATGTACTGAAATTATTGAGTCTACTAATGGCATTAGTGGCATGGATGTTCCACATGACTCTATTCAGGGGGAGCAACAATCATCGTCAGAGAACAAGGAGGATGATAATATACCTATTGCTTTACGGAAACCACGCTGCAGGTGTGCTACTTATCCTTTAGCTGCTCAGGTTTCGTTAGATCATCTCTCAGAGGCATTCAAGAAATTTGTCATGGGACTCTCATTTGTTACCATCTCACGAATATATGAGGAGGCTATACATGACAGTAGATGGGGACTAGCCATGGAGGAAGAGATGGCAACTCTTCAGTCTCGAGGTACCAGGACCATTGTTTCTGCTCCTCCAGGTGCTTCAATGGTGGGTTGTAAATGGATTTTTACAGTCAAACAACGAGCTAATGGCATCGTGGATCGCCACAAGGCACGACTTGTAGCACGAGGTTTCACCCAAACATATGGGGTGGACTACTAGGATACCTTCTCACCGATGGCTCGACATTCTACTCTACTCATTCTTCTATCTATTGTAGTTTCTAAGGACCGGCCGCTTTACCATCTTGATGTTAAAAATGCTTTTCTTTATGGCGACCTTCAGGAGGAGGTTTATATGCAGCAGCTAGCAGGTTTTACTACTGAGGGGGAGTCTCATAAGGTATGCAGGCTCCATAAGGCAATTTATGGCCTAAAACAGAGTCCGAGGGCCTGGTTTCAGAAGCTATCAAAACTAATAGAGCAACATGGCTTTGTGAGGTCTACTGCCGACCATTCACTTTTTGTCCAGAAGCCACATATGGGTACCGTTACCGTTCTGGTGTATGTTGATGATATAATAGTCACTGGTAATGATGAGCATGGCATCCGGTTTGTTAAAGAATTCTTAGGCCAATAATGTTTGACTAAGGATCTTGGCAGCCTATGTTACTTCCTCGAATTAGAGTTCGCCAGAAACCAGCAGGGTCTTGTGATGACCCAGAGAATTCGTAACATATTTACTATTAGAGACATGCGTGACTGAGTGCAAGCCTGCTACCACTCCTATGGATCCAGGGATGAGATTATATGATAACACCAGTAAGGAGGTAGATAAAAGGAGATACAAGGAGCTTGTTGGGAAACTCCTGTATGTTACGATCACCAGGCCAGACACATCCTTTGTTGTAAGCAAATTAAGCCAATTCATGGAACAACCCATGCAGGTACATATGGATGCATTTCACATGATTCTTAGATACCTGAAGACCTCACTCGATACTGGCCTCATTTTCAGGAGGGATACGATCCTTGAGGTGACCGCGTGTACTGATGCAGATTATGTTGGTTGTCCTACAGATAGGAAGTCTACATTAGGCTTTGCAGTGTTTGTTGGGAGTTCTCTTGTATCTTGGCAGAGTAAGAAGCAGACTGTGGTTGCCAGATCCAGTGCAGAGTCTGAAAACAGAGCCATAGCTCAAGGATGCACAGAGATGATGTGGGTTAGGTCTGTTCTAATAGATCTTGCCATAGAAGTGCCTCTCCCCATGCATCTTCTATGTGATAATCAAGCAACTCTATTCATATCCAATAATCTTGCCCTTGAGCGCACAAAGTATATAGAGGTGGACTGCCACTACGCCAGAGATATGATCCAGAAGGGACTCATTGGCACTTCTCATGTCTCGACTGGAGATCAGACTGCAGATATTTTCACCAAAGCTCTTACCCGAGGTCCATTCCAGAAATATTGTTCCAAGTTGAGCATGATAGATATATATGCTCCAGCTTGAGGGGGAGTGTTGAGATATTTGTATCTCATTAGAGTTTTTTCATATTATTTATTTTCCTAGTAGCTACTCTGTAGTTTATCCAAGGCCTTTCACCTATATAAGAGAGCTCTGGGGTCCTTATGAATGCATCACAATTTATTCTCTTAACAAGTGCGAACTTGTCACTTCGACAAATATCATCGAGCCTCTTTTCCTCCAAGGGTTGGGCCACGGCAATCTTCTCCCTTTCTTTGGTCTATTGTGATATTTAGTGACTTTATCCGATCCGTACTATTGGTGGTTATATATATTTTTCCTTTTATAGATGGTTATAACGTATCTTCTTATATTTATTTAATAAAGGAACGATCAGAGATTAATAAAATTATCAAGTCTTTTCAGTTTATGAAGCAGTACTTCCATAAACTTTTCATTGGGGAAGTAAATAGAGAGATCACTTTGGGTGATCTAGCTAGTAGTGAAAGTTACTTGAATCGTGCAGGCTATAGACAGATACAAAGAAAGGAAGTAGAGGAGGCTTTGAAGGTTATGAGACCTGGGAAAGGTGTAGGACCGGATGACATCCCTGTTATTTGGCGAAGCAAGAAAATGCCTGAAGATTGAAGGAGTATCGTGGTGCCTCTTTATAAGAATAAAGGAGACATTCAAAACTGTTCAAATTATAGAGGTATCAAGCTGATGAGTCACACTATGAAAATTTGGGAACGTGCGATCGAGAGAAGGTTGAGACAAGTTTCCAACGTCAAAGAAAACCAATTCGGATTCATGCCAGGTCGCTCAACTATTGAAGCCATCCATTTGCTGAGGAGAACAATGGAGATTTATAGAGCTAAAAGGAAGAATCTCCATATGATCTTTATTGATTTGGAGAAGGCTTATGATTCTGTCCCACGAGAGATATTGTGGAGAGTTTTGGAGAAGAAACAAGTGCCTGTCCTATACATAAACTTCATAAAGGACATGTATAATAGGGCTTTATCTTGTGTAAGGACCCTGTTTGGGAAGACTGGCCATTTTGACATCAACATTGGTTTACATCAAGGTTCAACTTTGAGTCCATTTTTTTTACTTTGATTATAGACAAGTTGACAAGTCACATAGGATGAGTTACCTTGGTGTATGTTATTTGCTGATGATATTGTGTTGATTGACGAGACTAAAGATGGAGTAAATGAGAAGCTTGAGGTCTGGAGACATGAGTTTGAGAGTAAAGGATTTCGTATAAGTATGACTAAGACAGAATATATGGAGTACACCTTTGATGGAAGTAATGGTGAAGGAATTGAGGTGAAGATTGGTGATGACAACATTCAGAAGAGAGATTCTTTTAGATATCTGGGATCTATTTTGCAACATGATGGGGAAATTGATGGAGATGTTACTAATAAAATAAATGCATGCTGGCTAAAGTGGAGAGGAGCCTCTGCTGTTCTCTGTGATAAGAAAATTTCTTTAAAAATTAAAGAAAAGTTTTATAAAGCAGCCGTGAGATCGGCTATGCTATATGGATCTGAATGTTGGCCTGTGAACCATAGACATGTGCAGAGAGTGGCTGTAGCAGAAATGAAAATGCTAAGGTGGATGTGTGGACACACACGTAAAGATCAGATTCGGAATGATGCAATCAGAAAGAAAGTTGGTGTTGCTCCGATCAAGGATAAGATGCGAGAAAACTGCTTAAGATGGCTTGGTCATTTGCAAAGAAGATCAGCTGATGCACCAGTTAGGAGATGCGAGTATTGGGATGTTGAGCCGGCTAAGAGAGGGCGAGGACGACCCAAGAAGTGTTGGAAAGAGACCATACGAAGGGATCTTTGTTTTGTGGATATAAGCCCGGGATTGACCCAAGATAGATCTGAATGGAGGCGAAGAATCCATGTAGCCGACCCTACTTAATTGTTGGAAAAGGCTTTGTTGTTGTTGTTGTATCCACATGTATTCAAACTACATAGACTGACAATGCTTTTAAGTTTACCCAACACGACTTTGTGTATTTGTATTGCTTATGAATTTTCTATTTTCTGTCTTCTTCTTGTAGTTTGTCCAACATGTTTCTCTCCTATATGAGAGAACCCTAGGGCCACTCAGTAATGCAATTCATTCTTTCATTTACACATGGTATCAGAGCGACAATCCTAGATCGGAGCCCTGACCTAATTCCCATTCCTAACCCCATCGCCAGCCCTAGCTACCATCTCGCACCGTCGTTGCTCGCTGTCGCTGGCCTCATGCATGGCATCCAGCGCCGCCGCCAAGCAACATCGGCACTACCAGCCTCCGCGGGGCTGCCGAGGGATCCCTCTCTCCCTTACGCGCCACTGCTGCACCTGATGTGGTGCTGCTGTACCCCTACGACCTTGCTAGCAGTGACCCCGCGCCACCGACCAAGCCCTCTAATGTGCATTAGGTCACTGTTAACCATCCTAGACACTAACGCTACACGCATTCTCGTGGTTATATGAAAGGCTATCCAATAGTCTGATCTGATTTGAAATGGTTTGATTTTGATCGAAAAATGTGATTTCAGACCTATAAATCATGTTTTTTGACCCTAGCACACACCAGGATTGACGAGGATTTTTGTATGAGTCTACACGTACAACGAATCATCCATATGGTTGTGTAGACTCACTCAGATCGGTTTACTTCCCAGTCGACTTCCGTTTTATGTCGTTTTTCTATCATGTTAGAGAACGTAGAGGGAAAAGATTGAAATTTTTTTAATGAGAGGCCATAGATTCTCTTATATGGAGAGGAACCTATTGGGCAAATTACAAAAAGAAGACAAAAGAAGTAGAAAATAAGAAAATAATAAGAAAGATAACTAACAAAGCTGAAGTCCTTGGGTAGACCGTGAGAATTACTATTCTTAGGTATACTTGAAGGATCATCTTGAATGTCTTCCCCATTTTCCAATTCCTGTAGTTGAGGATTCTTTCTCAAGTTCTCATCAAAAGGAATGCTAGTTGCTTCAACAACATGCATTGTTTTCTTAATGAAGAGCATGCAAACTTTGATATGAAGAATATCCTATGAAGATACCTTCTTAACTTTTAGGATCAAACTTGGCAAGATTTTCTTTATTGCTAGTTTAGTTAGTGGGTTGGGTTGGATTGGGGTAACCTCCTATGAATAGTAGCTGTTTGGATTGTTGTGAAGGTTGATAAAGGGTTGGAATAAGGAATGTGATGTGATGTCACATTGATTTGTGATGGAATTCCAACCCATGTTTGTAGGGTGGTTTACCGGGTTACCCCGTGGTAACTCGGGACACACCACCAACTAAACGAGCCCTTATTGTTAAGAACAAAACCTTTTCTTCCAAAGATACAAAAATTACCTATCCATGATGAGCGTCCGAAGTAAAGCTCAAAAGGAGTCTTCTTTAATCTTGGTTAGATCAAAGTCTTGTTTAAGACATAGCAGGTTGTATTTGTGACTTGTACCTAAAACAATATCTAGGCAGGTCAGATTTGCATAACATTATGTGGGCACATTCTTGATCAGTGTGACTATTCCAATTTACTACGACGTTCTGAGTTGTTGTTCTAGGTGCAGAGAATTCATGTTGATCCCAGCCTTTGCACAATACTAAAAAATTCTCACTCTCGAACTCCCCATCATGATCACTTCTTAAACTAATAATACTGGTTCATTGTTCATTATATATATACTTAGCCAGTTTTTCAAACTTCGAGAAATCTAAGTTCTTGGAGGGAAATGAATAAAACTGAAGTAAACGTGAGTAATCATATACTATAACAAAACAATAGCGACAACCGCTTAAACTTTTGGATTTCGCAGGTCCAAGCTATTCAAGGTGTAACAACTCCAAAGGTCTAGAGGTGCTAATAAATTGTTTCATTTTTAGGGTTGTTTTATGGAGTTTCCCTAATTCACATGCTGAGCGCATGCCCACCTTCTTGTAGAATAGCTAGGTAAGTGCTTAACTAAAGTTTACTCTGTCTATTGATTAGTGGTGAATGCGAACTGATCTTTTCAGCCATACCTAGGTGCCAGCATATAATATAATGATGAACACTTTTCAAATGTAATTATGTATATGCTTTTGTGTCTATCTCCCTTGAGCAAACTTCTTATGTCTTAACAATTCCAAAACAGTCTTTAGAAAACAACACTTTAAAACTTTGTCACGGATTTGAGAAACACTCAACAAGTTGTGTTTCAGACCTTCAACAAGCTAACACAATTAGTCGAAGTTAGAGAGTATACGATTGTACTATCGTCAATAATTATATATTTGTGTTGTTACTAATAGTAACGTTCCACCACCCTTGGCTTTGATATTAAGGAAGAGGTCCTTGACTTAGTCATTTGCTTGGAGCATCCGCTATGCATAATCCATTTTCCACTCCTTTCATACGTGATATCCTGCAAAATATGGTCTGATCATGATTTTAGGCTCACAAAGTCTCCAGTTGTAAGATATATTACAAGAAAAACAATTGACTGAATTCTATGGTACCCATTATTTTTGGGTCCTTGGGGGTTAAAGTGGTTTCTTGGATTTCTCATTGGTTCCGATACCTTACTAGCTTTGACTTCACTAAAGGAAACCTTAACATTTTGTTTTAACATGTTTGTTGATTTTATCTGTTTTAAAAGTACTTGTTATAGTGGGTTCATAACCAATCCCAAACATGGATTTAATATGATAATTAGCCCCTAATACCTTGTCTAGGTTTTCCTTACCTTTAATGAATTTTGCTAGATCATTAATTAGGGTATTTGTTTTTCTTAAATATAACAATGTCTTCTAGAACTAAAAGCTTTAATTTTCTTTTCATGATGCTGTGCAGATAAAGAAAGACAATCGGCAAGTTCATGATTAGTTTCCTTAAGTAAATATACTTCATTTTCATGCTTATCTACTATACAGTGCATGCAGTTGATTTTAACATCTTGTTTTCTTTTTTCAATATAACAACTTATTCATGCAGAGTAGAAACAATGTCTGGTATTTCTTTTAGAGTGGGTTCATGTAACATCCGGGTTCCGCGTAAACCCGAACTCAACCAGAATAAGGTCCGAATAACCTAATTAAGTTATCTGACAATATTAGATAACGTAAAACGATCAATTGATCGTGAATTAAAAGTCGTTTGGGCGTAATCGATCGAAAATCGGTCGCATCATAATGCGCGCCGTGAAAAAAGACGCGACGCAAATTCAAAAACCGCGAAACAAACCGAGACCATCATTAGATCCGATTCGACGATACAAGACCAACGGAATTGACCGTTCGTCAATCGGACGTCGTTTGATATTTTTCAATCACAAAATTTAATCTTAAACAAAAACATATTCGAAAATTTCGGGTATTCAAAACTCGATCGGAAGTATATCAATATTATACTCATATTGACCGTCATTCTGAGACGATCAATTTGAGATATAGTGCGTCGAAATCCAGCATTCGAGGTGCAAGTACATGCTTATTTAACCATCTCAAATAAATGAATTAAAGATAATAATAAATTAGTTACTGTAGTAGCAGACTTCGCTGCGTTGGCTCTCCAGGTTAGCCACAGTTGGTTTTGGATTATCTCCAACACTTAGTTTAATTTATTCCACCACTTGTCAACATAAGGGGGGACCTCCTTCCTTATTTATATCTCCCCAACCCCTTCGTTTTTTCTCTACTTCCTCTCTTAAGATTCCACCGAAGGGCCCTCCTCTATTTTCTACTGGAGAGAGTGTGTGCAACAAATCATGATACTGCAGTTCTGGCCAGCCTTGGAGAAGAACCTCCTGCTGTCCAACAACTGAAGCTGATGCTCCTTCATCTGGACTGATCAAGGCAGCCACATTACTGCTGGAAACCTCTTTTAGTTGCAAACACAACAGCTGGACTGCTGTTCTAGAGCATCTTTTGCAACTAGAAGGCCCCCTGTTGAGGTTCCAAATTAATTTCTATAGCAGCCACCTGCTGCTACCACATGCAAGTCTTGGATCTCCACATTTTGGAGAACCAAAGGTACAATCCTATCATTCTTTTGCTGCCATGCATGCAATCTAACCCAAGTTAAATTCATCTTCTTTTCTTCTCCTCTTGTTTGAAGATCATATTACATTTCTATTTTGTTACTAACATATCCTATCAATATCCAAAACAATAGGTTGGAATGCTTTTATATATATTGTTTTTTTCAATAATACTTCTCCAGTAAAATCCGGATTCAATTATACTACAGATTTTGATTTATATACTGTGATATTGTTATTTTCAAACATAATTCTCCGTTCAGTAAAATCCAGATTCAATTAAATTTTATATCATTGATTTATTTACTGTGAAACGAACGATTTTTTTTCTGTAAATAGCTTCTCTGAAAATTCTGTAAATAGCTTCTCTGCTATATATATACTATATATACTGTAAGTCTTGGTATTAAAAATCGGATACTAAAGGATGTTAATTCAAGGGAAGTTTAGAATCAAAATTTGACATGGATAATAATTTCATTAGTTCCAGACAAGACTTAAAGTACAATTATACACATTGGTATTACACATGAATACTATTATTTTAGGCATTTAAGCATTGATGTCAATACAAGTGGATGGCAGTATTAATATTAAAAATAATTGTAGTTGCACACATGGGTTGAACACATCATCATTTTGTTGCATCTTTGCCAATCAAGTTCTCCCTTCTTTTCGAAAATCTGTAATCTATACGTGATGGTAACTTCACTTTCATACATGCTAATTATTTCTATGCCTTATATACACAAGATTTTACCTCAAGATCTTATATCACCTTCCAAATATTTGATTGTGCGTCTGCCAGGAAGCTTGTGCGTCTCAGAGGCTTGTGCGTCTCAGAGGCGTGCTGTCCTGTTTCAAGAAGAGGTCGCGGGAGGCTAGGCTGTCTGCCAGGAAGGATGCGGAGGCCATCGTGGCCGAGTTGGACAGCTTGGAGGGGCTGAGGGAGCTCTGCACGGAGGAGCTGCTCTCCAGGTCTGCGGCGGTGGCCGCGGTAGAGAGGGAGGAAAGAATGAGGGTGGCGGAATGGCGTCAGAGAGCGAAGCTGAAGTGGATCAAGGAAGGAGACGCAAATTCCTCCTTCTTTCACAGGGTCGCGTCTAATAGGAGGCGCTCAAACTGGATTCGTTCGATTTCCTTCGGGGGTCGCGAGGTTGTGGGCGAGGAGGCGATTGGGAATGCGGTGGCAGACTACTACAAGGCCTTCTCTTCGGTTCGTTTACCTCGTCGCTGGTGCTGGTTGGGGGAGGAGGACTCGATGCTCTCGTCCGCGAGCTGTGCGGAGCTGATTAAGGAGATCTCCTTCGACGAGGTCAAGGCTGCTGTCTGGGAGCTTAATGCCGATGCCTCGCCTGGCCCCGATGGCTTCCCTATTGCCTTCTACAAAGATTTTTGGGGGGTGGTGGGCTTCGACGTCTGGGAAGTGGTTACGGAATTTTGTACGGGAAACATGGGCTTTGATGGGATTAATAGGGCTCTCATTGTTCTTATCCCTAAATCTCACTCTCCGGTTGCAATTGAGGACTTTCGGCCGATCGCGATTTCTAATGCCTTGTACTTGATTGTTGCGAAAGTGTTGGCGAGGAGGCTTGCGGTGGTGCTGGATGACCTTATCCACCCCTCGCAGGTGGCTTTCATTCCTGGTCGCAGGATCTCTGATGTAACGGCTCTTGCCTCTGAGATGGTCGACAGTTGGGTGAGGAGGGGAAAGCAAGGGATTCTTTGGAAGGTGGACTTCGCGAAGGCGTATGACTCCTTGGATTGGAGCTTTCTTTGGTCCGTGATGCGGGCTCGTGGATTTCCGAATGTGTGGATCTTCTGGGTGCGACGATGCGTTACCACTGCATTCTTCTCTATCATGCTTAATGGTCGTATCGCTGGTAGCCCTTTTCAGCCTAGGAGGGGCGTTCGGCAAGGGTGCCCTCTGGCACCCATGCTTTTCGTTATTGCGGCGGATGTGCTTCCAAGGATGGCGGATAGGGTGGTCGCGCGGGGCTTCTCATCGGGATTCTCCTGCGACTACAAGAACACTCCAACCCTCCAATATGCGGATGACACCATCGCCTTCATCGAGGGGGGTCTGGAGGAGGTCAGAGGGATGGCGGTTACTTTGTCGATCTTTAGTGAGCTCTCGGGGCTCCGCATCAACCATTCCAAGTCCAAAATGATTCCTTTCAATTGGGAGGACCAGGCCGCGACGGCGTGTGGCGTGCTGTTGGGAAGTCCACCTTCTTCTCTTCCGATCGACTATCTGGGCATGTCGCTGGGCGCGAGAAGGCCAAGATTGGTTCATTGGAACAGGGTGATGGACAAGGCGGAGAGAAGACTTGCTGGTTGGAGTGCGGCTATGCTCTCCCGGGGTGGGCGTCTCGTGCTAATCAGATCGGTCCTTGCATCCATTCCAGTCTATTTCCTGTCGAATTGGGCGATCCCGGTGGGGATTAGGAGGCGTCTTGAGGGCCTTATGCGGAGCTTCCTTTGGGGAAGAAGGGGTCATACGTCGCGGGGCATCCATCTGGTGGCCTGGAAGGAGGTGGCCAAAAGAAAATGCGACGGTGGTCTCGGCATTCGAAGGCTTGATCTGGTTAACGACGCGTTGATGCTTAAGTGGGTCAACACACTTTGGGGTAGCGCCATCGGGTTCTTTCCTTCTATGCTGCGGGATGTTCTTTCCATCGGGGTGAACATGATGTGGGACGCCGACTCTATGCGCTCTGGTACCCCTTTCTGGAGGGGGATTGCTTCGGCGGTGAGACGTTTCTCTCATTTATTCAAGCCGGCGCTGGGGGATGGTAACTCTTTCCAGTTCTGGCACGACGCTTGGGCGGGGGACAACTCTCTTGCTTCTTCTTTCCCCCGTCTTAGTGCACTGGCTTCTGACTCTAGGGTGTCGGTGGCGTCATCTTGGAGTGGGAGCGATTGGTTCCCTACGTTTGCTAGCAACCTTTCCGACGACCGATTTGATGATTACTTGAGGCTTCTGCATCAGCTTTCGACTGCGCCAAAGCCAACGTCTATCAGGGATCATTGGGTTTGGCGCGACGACACCTTCTCGTCAAGGAGGGCTTTCAACGTCATCTCGCAACAACTGACCTCTGACCGGAACCTTCTATGCAAAGATCTTGGGTGGCTGTGGCGCTTAAAGCTTCCGGAGAGGGTGATTTTCTTTCTTTGGCTCTTGAGGCGTGGGAGGGTCTTGACCCGAGATAGATGTGCTAGGTTTCTCTCGGGGTCTGACTCTTTGGATTGTGTGCTGTGTGGCGAAAATGTGGAGACTATGGAACACTTATTCTTCCTCTGCCTGAGATCTGGTTCTATCTGGGAGGACCTCAATGTTTCTTGGCTCAACGCATCCTCGGCTGACTCGTTCTGGGCCTCCATGCGTTCGGGTGCTGATCGGCCAAGGAGGGAGTTGCTTCGCCCGTTCGCTTGCATTTGGGCGCTGTGGCTCGCTAGGAACGCTAAGATTTTCAGGGGACAAAGGTTTTACAGGGAGAATGTTTTAGCACACATTGATCTGCTTCTGAGTGATTGGTTGCTGTTGTAATTAATGTTGCGTGTGCTGCGGGATCCTCTCGATCCTTTGTGTCTGTACCTCTCTTCTTCCTCCCCCTCTTCTCTTTCCTTTTCATAATAATAATTTTTGGGGCGAACACCAGGGCGTGCTTCCCCCGAAAAGCTTTGGTTTCAAAAAAGAAATTTGATTGTTGGACTTTGTCAATGCCCAGGACAGGACATGAAACTTCTCCCAGAAATTTCTCAATTTCGAGAGTTAGGTGATGTAACGGAAAATGAAAATTCTCCTTATACCTTGGCCTATAATATCCCACCTTAGGCTCTACATGGAATATTGGTTAGTTGTGAGTGTTCCCTTATCTACCTTAATCTCTTAAGGTAAGGGTTCTACTTCAAATAGGATCAGAACTTAAATCCTAGTTGTAGTAGAATAGTACATATACAATAATTGTCTAGAGACACACACACATTCACATATATATAAATACAAGAATGAAACTCTCATACTAGGTTTATCTGTAGGATAGCTAATTAACTAGTGAGAGTCTGTTAAATAAAATGGATTCATAAAGTACAGTAAACTGCTGATATCTCTACTGCTAGAAATACTCGGACTTCCAAGATATCATTGATAGTAAAATGCTTTCTATTTGTGCCTAGGAATCTTAGTGAAAATTTGGATTTATATTACATACATATATAAAAGAGAATCGAATATCCAATAGAAGAAAGGAGCATACATCTTTACTCTTGTATCAATAATGTGGGATGACCCAAATAATTGGTTTAATAAGATCGTAGACCAAGAAATCTAGACTTGTTTGATAAACCATAGAAAGAATTGAGAAAAAGAAGAGGAGACAAGCTAGTGAAGACGATCATGAATCGGCATTGATTTATAATTAATAGTGCCGGTCATGGTGATCCTTACACCTGACTGTGCGAGGGCGCGGTGACCCTCAGCTGGGCGGGAGATAGCAAGCTCAGTTAGGGCAACGACCGACAAGTGCGCGGGTTTAGGATCCCAGTCCTTTTCGACTTTTTACGCGAGCTCGCAGTGTTTTTACGCCTCGTTAGGATCTTGACTTTAGACCATTCTGCTGACCCTTTGTTTAAGGATACCCAGGCGGGGGATCTTCGGTTTTAGTTTTTCGTACGAGCTCGGTTGCCCGTTATCGGTCGGGCGTTTTCTAGAACGACTTTTCTGGGAAGTCTCTCACCCGTCTTAGTGGCGTAGTTTTGGAGTAGACCTATCCCTCTATTGGATCGCACTTCCAATTAGAGGGCGAGACGGAAGAGCCATTTGTAAACTTTCTCACCGCTTGAGTTTACTTCGCCAACAGACTTGGCGATTCTATATCTAGATCATCTATATCTATATCTACATCATCTGGAGTTATATCTGAAACAATTGAAGTTAAGAATTTGAGAAGTTACGATCAAAAGTTGGGATTGATAGGAAATGACTATTCACTGGATCTAAGAATCTAAACAAATGAAGAAATCTTTCCAATCTCAAACTTTTCCATCATCACTCATAGGCATGGTCTCCGAAGAAATTGATATACATGCTTACACTCATACCCTCATGAATATTCAACTACAATATAAATGTCATATGTGGGAAATGTTGGGTTCTGGGAAATCATTAGAGACGCATTACAAACAACTTGAAAATCCTTTTTACTTACGCAAGTAGATGTAAAATGTGCTTGTTCCACTTTTCTACTTGCTCTCTTTTGCACATAATAAATTACTTGTCATTTATTTTTAAATTACGGATTTGTATTCACGTTTGTGACTCCGTTTCTTTCTTAAACATGTTTTGGCAGGCAAACAACCTGTTCCTCAGTAGCTGTTCATTCTTACAGGAGACAGGGTATACACTAGATGGTATGGTTTATTTTATCTCAGTTTTTGATTTACATTATAATATAAATGCTATCTCTTCTGCACTACAATTTGGTATATATGGTGTATACTGGAAGATCCTTGTATATGATGTAAAATGATATAGAAATTAATGAAGTGAGATTTTGGTGGCATTTGCCTCTATCAACTTGTGGTTATGAATGTAAATGTGAATGCCAGATGCAAATGATTGCAACAAAAAAAAAACTCCCATAAATTCATGCTTTTAATGCGATACCAGTGAATGTAATAGTGTGAAAAGTATGTAAATGGGCACTCGGGTCCTTAGGGGTTTACAATTTTGGTATCAAAGCCGTGATACCCCGATACACACATTCGCGGTATTACAATTCCGATTGCATTAAGTTCTCGGATAGCGACGGTCTTCCGACTTGTCGTAAGTTCGAGAAGGGAAATATGACATTTATATTCAACCACCACAGAGGCCACCGATTTCATTAATTTTCATATTATATCCAAGAATAGAAAAAGAATGTATCATAATATTTGCGAACAATAAATTTTATAACTAATAGATGGTTCTCATGCAGAGCCATGGCATCTCGACCCGGTCAGGAGACGGCTGACCAGTTGGCACGCATACTGACTGCTTTCACCGGCCTCCAGCAGCAGCAGGCTACCATGCGAGGTCAGCAGGAGCAGATTTTGGGTCAAGAGATTGAGATTGCCGACAGACAGATAGATATAGAGATGAGATTTGAGGACTTATAAGATTTCACGTACCATCCATCACAAGATGGGATACGGTAGGACCAGCACCAATCAGTTGAGGTAGAGCAGCCTCATACTGATGATCCACTTGAGCATGTACCTGAGAATGGAGCAGATGATGCGGACTTTGACATGGAACATGACCATGTTGACTTTGCTGACGAGGGTGCACACGAGTACTCAGCTATTCACAGGCACCAGTCCGTTTTTACGTCCTACCAGCGGGTCAACCTACCTTTGTTCGAGGGTACAGGTTCACCAGATGTTGCTGAGAAGTGACTGAAGTGGGTGATGAAGGTGCTCAGGATGATTCGCGCGTCACGAGACACGTGGCTATCTTTCATGGAGTACTCACTTACATACTTTGCTGAGAGATGGTGGGATGTCGTAGTGTCTGAGTTAGGCCGAGAGCCTACATGGGACGATTTCGAGACGAAGTTCAGAGCCCACTTCTTTTCTGCGAAGTGGAAGGAGTCTCAGCGCCAACTTTTTGCAGAGCTTCGTCAGGGACAGATGACATCCAGAGATTACTTTATCCGATATACAGAGCTGTCACGACATACCCGAGCAGCTGGCGCATTTCCAGAAGAGAATCTGGAAAAGTTCATTGGCGGCATGCGAGAGGAGGTACATGAGAAGCTGGCTGGACTACACATTACATCCATCTCCGAGGCTACCGATGCTGTGGAGAAGTTCGAGGACATTAGAGGGAGATGTTTCGGGAGCTCGTCTGAAGCAGCGCCTAAACCGCGGCGATCTTTTGGATCGATACGTCGACCGTTTTAACAACAGAGGTCAGACATACGGTTCTGACCTACAGGTTCGTCCTTCACGGGCAATGCTCGCTCTTCTCCATCGATTACTTTAAGAGGAGCACTTGTCGGACGTGGTTCAGATTCCGCTCGACCATCTGGGTCGCAGCGAGTAGACCGACCACCAGCTACACCAGCTCGGAGCACAGACACAGCTACTCAACCTACCAGACCAGTTCGGTGTTACCGATGTCACGAGTGGGGACACTATCGGTCACAGTGCCCACAGGTTTCTGGTGAGCCTCAGTCACAACCTTTACAATCACAGCCTCATGCACAACGCTCAGGGAGTTTCCATGGCAGGAACTCCAACTTCAGGCGACCGCAACAGAGACAGACGTAGAGTGTGGTAGGATCCAGTGCCGCACCAGCCATGTAGGGGCAGATACATGCAGTTACTGAGGAGCAGGCGCGTTCAACGGCTACTGTAGTGAAAGGTATGGTCTCAGTCTTGGACCGACCTTTCCATGTTTTATTTGATTCTGGTGCGACAAACTCTTTTCTTTCTTCGAGATTGCTTGCTTCTTTAGGTAGAGTCGCAGAGATTCTCTCTTCCCCATATAACATCCGAGGGGCAGGTGGCCAGTTGTTTATTATTTCACTGATAGTTAGGCATTTGCCCGTACTGATTGGCGGTTATGAGATGATCGCAGATTGTCTACTTCTGCAGCTTGATGAGTTTGACTTGATTTTAGGCATGGATTGGTTATCCGCTCATCATGCACTTGTTGATTGCTTTAGGAAGATGGTTGTCTTTAGGATTCCAGATCTACCCGAGTTTACTTTTGAGGGTACTATACATGACTCCACCATGGATTACATTTAAGTGTTGCGAGCCCAACGACTTGTTGATCAGGGTTGTGATTCATACCTTGCAATTGTGCGGGAGGTATTTGATCAGGAATCGATGACACAGGACATACGAGTAGTCTCAGAATACCCTGATGTGTTTCCTGATGAGCTATCAGGATTACCTCCTGAGAGAGAGATCGAATTCAAGATCACATTGCTGCTAGATACACAACCGATCTCTATGGCACCATATCGCATGGCACCAGTCGAGTTGAGTGAGGTAAAGGTGCAGTTACATGAGTTCTTTGATTTGGGATTCGTGAGACCGAGCACTTCACTTTGGGGTGCTTCGGTTCTATTTGTCAAAAAGAAGGATGGATCCATGAGGTTATGTATTGACTACAGGTAGCTGAAAAGAGAACGGTGTAGAACCTTATCCTTTGCCACGCATCGATGATTTGTTTGACCAGCTCCAGGGATCTTCGGTTTTTTCGAAGATCGATATTCGCTCAGGATACCATCAGCTGAGAATTCGAGAGTCTGATATTTCGAAGACCGCTTTCCGAACTCGCTATGGACATTACGAGATTGTGGTGATGCCGTTTGGGCTCACCAATGCACATGCGGCTTTCATGGATATGATGAACAGGATCTTCCGTCCATACTTGGACAAGTTTTTAGTGGTATTCATTAATGATGTTCTCATATACTCACGGAATGAATGGGATCATATGAATAACCTACGGATTGTTTTGGACACATTAGGAGAGCACAAGCTGTATGCCAAGCTGAGCAAGTGTGAGTTCTGGCTATCTCAGTTCTCATTTCTAGGGCATATTATTTCTGCTGCAGGCATCGCGGTTGATCCTGCGAAGATAGATGCAGTTATATCCTAGGAGCAACCTAAGACTGTCACGCAGATTCGGAGTTTCCTTATGCTAGCAGGTTATTACAGACGCTTCGTCAACAGATTTTTACGCATTGTTCGCCCTCTGACACGGTTGACGCAGAAGGGACTTTCATTTATTTGGGACGATTCATGTGAGCAGGCCTTCCAGACACTGAAGGAGAGATTGACTACATCGCCTATTCTTGCTCTTTCTTCAGACACTCAGGATTATGCAGTATGCACAGATGCATCTGGAGAAGGTCTAGGAGTAGTGTTGATGCAGAGAGGATAGGTAATTGCTTACGCATCACGACAGTTGAGACCGCATGAGCGGAACTACCCCACACATGACTTGGAGTTGGCGGCAGTTGTCTTCGCCTTAAAAATCTGGCGCCACTATCTTTTTGGTTTGAATTTCGAGATCTTCACAGACCATAAGAGCTTGAAGTACATCTTTGATCCGAAGGAGTTGAACATGAGGCAACACAGATGGCTCGAGCTACTGAAGGATTATGATTGCACGATCTCTTACCATCCCGGTAAGGGAAACGTAGTAGCTGATGCGCTTAGCAGGAGAGCACAAGTAGAGGGTACGGAGAACTGGCTATATACGTGGGATATGCTCGCATCATTGACTGATTGGCATCTTTAGGAGAGCGCATCCATTTTTACCGCCGTGCCTCCACGATACAGTAGTCTTTGGGATCGTATTATAGATGAACAGAAGACAGATCCTTGTATCCAAGATAGATACATGCACGCCGTCAAGGACGAGGTTGATGATTTTGTTGTGGCAGCGTCTATTTTATGGAAGCCAGATCGAGTCGTTGTACCCAATGACGAGCAGCTTTGCAGAGACATTCTGGATGAGGCACACAGTTCACGGTTATCTATCCATCCAGGTAGCACAAAGATGTACCTTGACCTGCGTCGACATTTCTGGTGGGATGGGATGAAGCGTGATGTGGCACTACATGTTAGCAGATGCATGACCTGTCAGATGGTTAAGGCCGGGCACAGGAGACAGCCAGGATTACTGCAGTCTCTCCCCGTTCCTGAGTGGAAGTGGGAGAGCATTTCTATGTATTTTGTCATAGGTCTGCCGAAGACACCGGGTGGCCATGATTCCACTTGGGTCGTTGTTGATAGGTTAACCAAGTCAGCCCATTTCATACTTGTCAACACGACTTACACTCTATCCAGATTGGCCAAGCTGTATGTGCAGAACATCATCAGACTACATGGTATACCACACGAAGTGGTGTTTGACAGGGATTTAGGATTTACGTCGCATTATTGGCATCAGTTCATGTCAGCACTACAGACATAGCTGAAGATGAGTTCTGCATATCATCCACAGACTGACGGTCAGAGTGAGCGCACCATTCAGACGCTAGAGGATTTGCTTCGCGCTTGCACTTTGGAGTGGAAATGGTCCTGCAAGCATGGCCTCAAATTTCAGCGAAATTCGGTCGAATTTCTGTCGAAAATCGATATACAGTTGAAATCGAAATTCGATCGAAATGACCGAAATATGGGGGTCCTAGTATAAAAAATGATCGAAATGACCGAAATTTCGGTCAAAATTCCACCAAAATTCCATCGAAATTCTGTTTTGTTTGATATCGAAATGGTGACCGAAACCGACATTTAAGGTCTTGCCTGGAAGGACCATCTGCCATTACTAGAATTCACGTACAACAACTATCACTCCAGTATTGGCATGGCACCATTCGAAGCCCTATACGGGCGATACCTCACACCTCTCAGTTGGCGTGAAGTAGATGATCATGCTCTCTACTCCGTAGATCTCTTGGAGGAGACCGCGAGAGCTGTTGATCTTGTGAGATGGAGGCTTCTGACGGCACAAAGCCGCCAGAAGAGCTATGCAGACCGTCGGAGAAGAGACTTGGACTTCTAAGTAATCCAAATCTTTCCTTTTCATCCGCTCAATTATGATTTATATATGATCAACTTAATCTCATACTAACGACATTCCTATAAATTATAGGTTGGAGATTGGGTATTTCTCCGTATATCTCCCATGAAGGGAGTGCAGAGATTCGGTGTTCGTGGCAAGTTGGCGCCGCGATATATTGGACCTTTTGAGATTCTAGCTAGAGTGGGGAAAGTGGCCTATCGGATTGCCCTTCCTCCACATCTTTCAGCTATCCATGATGTCTTCCATGTATCCAACCTGAAAAAGTATGTGCACGACCCTCGACGCGTCATCAGTTACGAGAATTTTGAGGTGGAGCCTGACTTGACATATGAGGAGAGACCAGTACAGATCATTGACCGTGCTGTGAAGAAGCTTTGCAACTAGGACATTCCATTGGTCAAGGTGTTGTGGCATCGACATGGCGTCAAAGAAGCGGCGTGGGAAACCGAAGCCGATATGCGGCGCAATACCTGCAGCTTTTCTGAGGTAATCATTAAAACAAGCGTTTATAAATTAGATATATGTTAAAATATATAGCTTGTTTTCTCTTTGATGTTCTTATGGATTCAAAACCTTTTGAGGTTTTTATGGCCATATTAAATTCAAGACAACTAATGACCTTAACTCGAGTCTCGAGGACGAGACTCCATTTGAGGTTTTTATATTAGTAACATCCGGTTCCGCGTAAACCCGAACTCGACCCGAATAAGGTCCGAATAACCCAATTACGTTATCTGACAGTATTAGATAACGTAAAACGATCAATTGATCGTGAATCAAAAGTCGTTCGGGCAAAATTGACCGAAAATCGGTCGCATCGTAATACGCGCCGTGAAAAAAGCCGCGACGCAAATTCGGAAACCGCGAAACAAACTGAGACCATCATTAGATCCGATTCGACGATACAAGACCAACGGAATCGACCGTTTGTCAATCTGACGTCGTTTGATATTTCTAAATCACAAAATTTAATCTTAAACAAAAACTTATCCGATAATTTCGCGTATTCAAAACTCTATCGGAAGTATATCAATATTATACTCATATTGACCGTCATTCTGAGACGATCAATTTGAGATATCGTGCGTCGAAATCCGGCATTCGAGGCGCAAGTTCGAGCTTATTTAACCATCTCAAATAAATGAATTAAAGATAATAATAATAAATTAGTTACTGTAGGCAAGTAGCAGACTTTGCTGCGTTGGGTCTCCAGGTTAGCCACAATTGATTTTGGATTATCTCCAACACTTGGTTTAATTTATTCCACCACTTGTCAACATAAGGGGGGACCTCCTTCCTTATTTATATCTCCCCAACCCCTTCGTTTTTTCTGTACTTCCTCTCTTAAGATTCCACCGAAGGGCCCTCCTTCTCTATTTTCTACTGGAGAGAGAGTGTGCAACAAATCATGATACTGCAGTTCTGGCCAGCCTTAGAGAAGAACCTCCTGCTGTCCAACAACTGAAGCTGATGCTCCTTCATCTGGACTGATCAAGGCAGCCAAATTACTGCTGGAAACCTCTTTTAGCTGTAAACACAGCAGCTGGACTGCTGTTCTAGAGCATCTTTTGCAACTAGAAGGCCCCCTGTTGAGGTTCTAAATCAATTTCTATAGCAGCCACCTGCTGCTACCACATGCAAGTCTTGGATCTCCACATTTTGGAGAACCAAAGGTACAATCCTATCATTCTCTTGCTGCCATGCATGCAATCTAACCCAAGTTAAATTCATCTTCTTTTCTTCTCCTCTTGTTTGAAGACCATATTACATTTCTATTTTGTTACTAACATATCCTATCAATATCCAAAACAATAGGTTGGAATGCATTTATATATATTGTGATTTTTTCAATAATACTTCTCCAGTAAAATCCAGATTCAATTATACTACAGATTTTGATTTATATACTGTGATATTGTTATTTTCAAACATAATTCTCTGTTCGTAAAATCCAGATTCAATTAAATTTTATATCATTGATTTATTTACTGTGAAACGAACAATTTTTTTCCTGTTAATAGCTTATCTGAATTCTGTAAATAGCTTCTCTGCTATATATATATACTATATATATTGTAAGTCTTGGTATTAAAAATTGGATACTAAAGGATGTTAATTCAAGGGAAGTTTAGAATCAAAATTTGACATGGATAATAATTTCATTAGTTCCAACAAGACTTAGGCATTTAAGCATTAATGTCAATACAAGTGGATGACAGTATTAATATTAAAAATAATTGTAGTTGCACACATGGGTTGAATACATCATCATTTTGTTGCATCTTTGCCAATCAAGTTTTCCCTTCTTTCGAAAATTTGTAATCTACACGTGATTGTAACTTCACTTTCATACTTGCTAATTATTTCTATGCCTTATATACATAAGATTTTACCTCAAGATCTTATACCACCTTCCAAATATTTGATTGTTGGACTTTGTCAATGCCCATGACAGAACATGAAACTTCTCCCAGAAATTTCTCAATTTCGAGAGTTAGGTGATGTAACGGAAAATGACAATTCTCCTTATACCTTGGCCTATAATATCCCACTTTAGGCTCCACATGGAATATTGGTTAGTTGTGAGTGTTCCCCTCTCTACCTTAATCTCTTAAGGTAAGGGTTCTACTTCAAATAGGATCAAAACTTAAATCCTAGTTGTAGTAGAATAGTACATATGCAATAATTGTCTGGAGACACACACACATTCACATATATATAAATACAAGAATGAAACACTCAGACTAGGTTCATCTGTAGCATAGCTATTTAACTAGTGAGAGTCTGTTGAATAAAATGGATTCATAAAGCACAGTAAACTGCTGATATCTCTACTGCTAGAAATACTCGGACTTCCAAGATATCATTGATAGTAAAATGCTTTCTATTTGTGCCTAGAAATCTTAGTGAAAATTTGGATTTATATTACATACATATATAAAAGAGAATCGAATATCCAATAGAAGAAAGGAACATACATCTTTACTCTTGTATCAATAATGTGGGATGACCCAACTATTTGGTTTAATAAGATCATGGACCAAGAAATCTAGACTTGTCTGATAAACTACAGAAAGAATTGAGAAAAAGAAGAGGAGACAAGCAAGTGAAGACGATCATGAATCAGCATTGATTTACAATTAATAGTGCCGGTCATGGTTATCCTTACACCTGACTGTGCGAGGGCGCGGTGACCCTCAGCTGGGCGGGAGATAGGAAGCCCAGTTAGGGTAGCGGCCGCCAAGTGCGCGGGTTTAGGATCCCAGTCCTTTTCGGTTTTTTACGCGAGCTTCCAGTGTTTTTACGCCTCGTTGGGATCCCGACTTTAGACCATTCCGCTGACCCTTTATTTTAGCATACCCAGGATCCTCGGTTTTAGTTTTTCGTACGAGCTCGGTTGCCCGTTATCGGTCGGGCCGTTTTTTAGAGCGACTTTTTCGGGAAGTCTCTCTCACCCGTCTTAGTGGCGTAGTTTTGGAGTAGACCTATCCCTCTATTAGACCGCACTTTCAATTAGATGGCGAGACGGAAGAGCCATTTGTAGGCTTCCTCATCGCTTGAATTTGCTTCGCCAATAGACTTGGCGATTCCATATCTATATCTAAATCATCTGGAGTTATATCTGAAACAATTGAAGTTAAGAATTTGAGAAGTTACGATCAAAAGTTGGGATTGATAGGAAATGACTATTCACTAGATTTAAGAATCTAAACAAATCAAGAAATCTTTCCAATCTCAAACTTTTCCATTATCATTCACAGACATGATCTCCGAAGAAATAGATATATATGCTTACACTCATACCCTCATGAATATTCAACTAAATATAAATATGTCATATGTGAGAAATGTTGGGTTCTGGGAAAATCATTAGAGACGCATTACAAACAACTTGAAAATCCTTTTTAATTACGCAAGTAGATGTAAAATGTGCTTGTTCCACCTTTCTACTTGCTCTCTTTTTCTCATAATAAATTACTTGTCATTTATTTTTAAACTACGGATTTGTATTCACGTTTGTGACTCCGTTTCTTTCCTAAACATGTTTAGGCAGGCAAATACCCTGTTGCTCAGTAGCTGTTCATGCTTCCAGGAGACAGGGTATACACCAGACGGTATGGTTTATTTTATCTCAGTTTTGATTCACATTATAATATAAATGCTATCTCTTCTGTACTATATTTTGGGATATATGGTGTATACTGGAAGATCCTTGTACATGATGTAAAATGATATGGAAATTAATGAAATGAGATTTTGGTGGCATTTGCCTCTATCAACTTGTGGTTATGAATGTAAATGTGAATGTTAGATGCAAATGATTGCAACAAAAAAATTTCCATAAATTCATGCTTTTAATGCGATACCAATGAATGTAATAGTACGAAAAGTGTGTAAATGGGCACCCAGGTTCTAAGGGGTTCACCGTTCATCAGCAATTACCTCGTTGTTGTTAAGTGCTTTTAATCCAAGTCGGTCTTCTAATCCAAGCCAATTTTCTTCTTTGTTGGAGGTGTTTGAGTCACTTTTGGAAGAACTGAAGGATTCCTAGTTGGAGAAATCCCAATTTACTTGTAAAACTTTCCTCTTTGGGTGTTTGCGATGGTGTTTGTGGTGTCCTCTTCTTCTTTCCTTTTCTGTTCCCTTGTCTTTGCTAAATTCATGGTTCTTTGGCTCTTGATGGTAGCTCTTTCTTAATAGCAGAAATTATTTCTTGAAATGTCTTTTCTTCATTCAGTTGAAGCATTCGAACTCATTTCCCTTCCTATGATCACCACTCTTGATAAATCTTTTGAATTTCTTGGTGAGCATATAAAGATCATCTCCAGACCTTTCATTTGATGATGTGGATTTAGTTGCTTGAAGAGTAATATTCTTTTTCTTCTTGACTTTCACTTTTGCTTCTGCAGTTTGTGTCTTATTAACTTTGTGGGAAAGTTGTTTTCCGATCCGCTCATCATTGAGTAGTTTCTCGACGTCATTTAATTCCTTGAAGCCAATTGCCATTATATATCGTGCTAAAATGAGAGATATGAGGATCTTCTTGAGTTGATATGGTTTGGTAATATCTACGTTGAGATTCCGAAGGTTGTTGATAATCCTATAATTTTTTTTTTACATTTTTCTCATAAATTCTCTTGATTCCTTCTTGAACAAGTCATACCTCTGTTGGTAAAGATTGATATGTGTCTCCTTCAACTTGTTGGTACCTTCATACATCACACTAAGTTTGTTCCATTTCTCATAATGCATTATTTCATATTGAAACATAGTTGAACTCTCCTTTGAGTTGTAGATAAACCTTTTCTTGTAAGCGTTTGACATGGGTAACCTTCTGCAGGGTTGGACCTAGTGTACTTGGACTCTATGATGTTCCAAGCATCTGTCTATTGATTCAAGAAAGATTTGCATTCCAACATTCCAACAGTTGTAGTTGGTCCCATCGAAATGCGGAGGCCTGACAGTAGACTGACTTTTTTAGCTAGTGCCTATTGATACTGCAACATGTGTTGTAAAATGTTGATTTCGTAGCACGAAACCTGCTTTGATACCACTTGTGGGTTCCTAAGAATTTAGATACCACTAGAGGGGCATGGATAGTGTACTGATAGCAGTTTGAAATGTTATGCAAAATAATATCAGGTTCAAGACAACCAATTAGTCAACTAAGTAAGCGCACTGCACAATATGTTAATATAAAATCTAGCTAGGTAAAAATCACGGCATGAGTCACTTGACTCGGGATTTCTTGTTAGCCAAGTCAACCAACTTCTTCACTATAAGCCTAAGATATTTACATGGATATCTCAATTGTTTAAAAAGATTCCAGCTTCACAACTTTGGATCTGATACCTAAGCCAACACCATATATCAAACATTGCAGCAATTGTTGAGAGTGGACAAACTCCAATTATCCTCTAGCTTCCTTGGAAAGACCGTACTGTGATGATCCAACTTCCTACAAACTTAGGGATCAAACATTAAAAGTTCCCGCAGAAAAGGTTAAGGATATAAACACATATTTCACAATATTTTCCAATATCTTTTCTTTCAACAATATCACACATAACTCTTAATTGTAAGTGCAGTGATATATTGAATAAACAACAACTATAATAACTGCAGACATATTCTCAAATATAAGCACATGCAATTATATCACCGATATGACGTGCTAAGCCGATACATCAACAACATCATCAACAACAACAACAAAGCCTTTTCCCACAATTAAATAGGGTCGGCTACATGGATTCTTCACCTCCATTCAGATCTATCTTGGATCAATCTCGGGCTTATACCAAAAAACTAAGATCCCTTCGTATAGTCTCTTTCCAACACTTCTTGGGCCGTCCTCGCCCTCTCTTAGCCGGCTTAACATCCCAATACTCACATCTCCTAACTGGTGCATCAGTTGATCTTCTTTGCAAATGACCAAACCATCTTAAGCGGTTTTCTCGCATCTTATCTTCGATCGAAGCTACACCAACTTTCTTTCTGATTGCATCATTCTGAATCCGATCTTTACGCGTGTGTCCACACATCCACCTTAGCATTTCCTTTTGTGCTACAACCATTCTCTGCACATGTCTATCGTTCACAGGCCAACATTCAGATTCATAGAGCATAGCAGGTCTCACGACTGCTTTGTAGAACTTTCCTTTAATTTTTAAAGGATTTTTCTTATCACAAAGAACGGCAGAGACTGCTCTTCACTTTAGCCAGCATGCATTTATTCATCAATTCCCCCATCTTGTTGCAAAATAGATCCTAGATTTCTAAAAGAATCTCTCTTCCGAATGTTATTGTCACCAATCTTCACCTTAATTCCTTCACCATTGCTTCCATCAAAGGTGCACTCCATATATTCCGTCTTAGCCCTACTTATACGAAATCCTTTAGTCTCTAATGTATGTCTCCAGACCAAAAGCTTCTCATTTACTCCATCTCTAGTCTCGTCAATCAACACAATATCATCAACAAATAACATACACCAAGATAACTCATCCTGAATGTGACTTGTCAACTCGTCCATAATCGAAGTAAAAAGAAATGGACTCAAAGCTGAACCTTGATGTAGACCAATGTTGATGTCGAAATAGTCAGTCTTCCCAGACGGGGTCTTTACACAAGATAAAGCCCTATCATACATATCCTTTATGAGGTTAATGTATAGGACATGTACTTGTCTCTTCTCTAAAACTCTCTACAGTATCTCTCGTGGGACAGAATCATAAGACTTCTCCAAATCAATAAAGATCATATAGAGGTTCTTCCTTTTAGCTCTATAAATCTCCATTGTTCTCCTCAGCAAATGGATGGCTTCAAAAGTTGAGTGACCTGGTATGAATCCGAATTGATTTTCTTTTACGTTGGAAACTTTCCTCAGCCTTCTTTCGATCACACGTTCCCAAATTTTCATAGTATGACTCATCATCTTGATACCTCTGTAATTTGAACAATTTTGAGTGTCTCCTTTGTTCTTATAAAGAGGCACCACGATACTCCTACTCCAATCTTCAGGCATTTTCTTGTTTCGCCAAATAACATTGAAAAGATTCGTAAGCCAAGTCAAACCGCGCTCACCTAAAACTCTCTATACTTCTACAGGGATGTCATCCGGTCCTACACCTTTATTAGGTCTCATAACCTTCAAAGCCTCCTCTACTTCCTTTCTTTGTATTTGTCTACAGCTTGCACGATTCAAGTAACTTTCACTACTAGCTAGATCACCCAAAGTGATCTCTCTATTTCCTTCCGCAATGAAAAGTTTATGGAAGTATTGCTCCCATCTAGTCTCTATGTCCTTTTGAGTAAAAGCACGCGACCTTCCTCGTCCTTAATGCATCTCACTTGAGAAAGGTCTTTGGTCTTTCTTTCTTTTGCTTTGGCCAACCTGAATATATCCTTCTAGCCCTCCTTAGAGTCGAGATTTTTATAAAAAAACTTCATAAGCTTTTGGCTTAGCTTCGCTTACAGCCTTCTTTGCTTCCTTCTTCGCTATCTTGTAGTTTGTGACAGTTTTCGTTGTTCTATCCGTAGACATAGCTTTAAACCATGCTCTTTTAATTTTTAGTTTCTCTTACACCCCTTCATTCCACCACCAAGCCTCCTTTTGACCTGGAGCTCCTCCCTTCGACTCGCCTAGTATCTCTTTGGCTACCTTTCGGATACAAGATGCTACTGCCTCCCACATCTCGTTTTCACTTCTGCTACAATCCTAAGATAAGCCTTCTAAAACCTTCTCCTTGAAGCCCGATTGCTTCAGTGGAAGATTCCACCATCTAGTTCTAGTGATCTTAGGAACCCTTCTTTTATTAACATGCCTTTTATTTGCACATCCAAGACTAATACATAATAAAATAAATATCATTGAAGCTTGTAGTATACTAAAAGAGTTCTGACTATTATCTGAAGAATTCGAAGACGATATGACTATAGAACGTTGCTTGCTTGATAGCTTTCTTGCACAAAGCTTTCTTACAAAAAACTCCTTAAAATATGGAAAAGAATTCGAAGAACATGAGAGCGACTAATAGAATATCACTCAGAGAGAATTCTTTTCTTTATTGCAGAATGTGAGAGTAATTTGGCGTGTGTTCTAACCATGGTTTTAAAAAGCGATGCACTTTAAAAAGCGGTGCCTCGAGGCACAAAGGCGTATGCCTCGAGGCAAGGCATGCCAAAAGCACCCTGAGCGCATGCATCAGGTCTGGTTGTTGGGGCGTATGCCTCAGCTTCGCCTGAGGCACTCGAGGTGTGAGGAGCTCGAGGCAAGGCAGAGGCGTAAGCCTCACTGTAGCTGCCCGTCTTTTTATTTTTTTCAGTGCAAAGCACGTGACCCCACTTATTCCCCAAAACAGAAACTGAAGGGATTTCTTTCTATTCGAAACCCCATCGCCAAGGCGAAGGAGCTCTGGAACTCGAAGAAGAAGGGTGGTGTCACCCGCCAACCCCATTGCCAGTAATCAGAGCCACCACATGCTCCTTTTATGGTGAATAAGGCCACCGTAAGCTCCACCGAGAAGTGTCACCACCTCCACAGCAGGTACTTTTTTGTTTATTTTGGGGTTTTCATTTTTAGATGGATTTTTTGATGTGTTCTATCGCTTTGGTTACTATCCCTTGGATAATAGTTACCCATTGCTGCTATAAGGGGGTGGAGGGGCTTATTTAAGAAGACAAAGGTTGACTTATCATAATAATTAGTAATTATTTTCTAACATTTTGATTTTTACAAAAAAATACAAAGTAAGTTATTTTATACCTACAATGATTAAAAATTAAAATTGAATTTCCCAACTAACTTGTCTACTATTGTTTAGTCCTTCTTCACTGAACTATCCAACTAAAACTAAATACTAACTTCACAACACTACCTACTTATCAAGAAAAGTACTGACTTCATACTTTTTTCCCTAGATTGGTTGAGTGATTCATTGATTTAATAACTTCATCCCTAGTTTAATTAAGGAGTGAGATGACTAATGTTGATTCATTGAATGACTGCTGATGATTAATGATTTTTGGTGGATCAATTCATTATTTACATGAATGTGATGGACAATATGTTGCATTAGATTTATGCTTATGTTGAACTTTTAACATACTTTATATTTTCTTGTATAATTTTGGAGTTATTGTTGAACTTTGAACAATCATCGTAGTAGTTTGTACGTCAGCTATTACAACAACTAAGCATGGGTTTCCTGCGTCAGCTAGAGTTGCAGAGCAGACACAACAGGCTATGAGTCTATCACCAGCATCTGATCAGAGATTTGATGAGCTTATTGCACGACTGAGAGAGATCATGCCTGGCACATTTGGGTCTACTGATTCTCCTTCAAGATCCTCAGAGGTTGCTGACTCAGCATCTGCATCTACATCAGGTATAGACTATGCTTTTACTAGTTGCTAGAGGGCAGACTTATCAGAATGGATCATGGACTCTGGTGCATCCCATCATCTCTGTGGTGACAGAGGTCAGTTTAGTGTTTTTCATCCTGTTCAGCCTGGATGATCAGTTGTAATAGCTGATGGTACACATTCTCCCATCACTGCTCAGGAGGAGGTGCAGTTGACTTCTACATTGAGACTTCCTAATGTTCTCTATGCTCCTGAATTTTCTTTGAACTTATTATCAATTACTCAAATCACCAGAGATTTACATTGTCGTGCAATACTTGATCCATCTGCTTTTGTGTTTCAGAACATACTGACAGGCAGAGTGATTGGAACTGGTCGTGAGCAAGGGGCCTTTACATAGTTGTGCAGTCTCCATACGCTGACACTTCTTCTTCTACGAGCACCGGGCCTTTGTCTCCATACATGTGGCATCTTCGATTTGGTCATCTTCCTCTGCAAAAGCTGGTCCATGTTCTTCCACAGATTTCTCCTTGTTACACTTTTCACTGCGAGGCCTGCCAGCTTGGGAAGCATCATCGGTCCCCTTTTCAGAGTCATCAGGGTCCAAGTAGTCATAGATTTTAGTTGCTTCATTTTGATATTTGGGGTCCTAGTCGTGTCCCATATCTTCAAGGACACAGATTTTATCTTGTTGTTGTTGAGTTTTCTAGGTTGTCTTGGGGTTTCCTTCTTAAGAACAGGTCTGATGATGGTTCTGTTATTCAGTCTTTTATTAATGAAATAAATAATATTTTTTCTACCAGAGTCAAGTACATACGTTTTGATAATGCCCTATAATTTTGTAGTACTCAACTCTTACAATTTCTTAAGTCTCATGGTATTGTGCATCAGACATCTTGTGCATATACTTCCCAACAGAATGGGGTGGCTGAAAGGAAACACCATCATCTTTTGGATGTTACTAGAACGCTCTTGATTCAGAGTCGTGCTCCTCATTCCTATTAGGGAGATGCGGTTTTTACTTTTAACAGCTTGTTATTTGGTGAATCGTATGCCTTTTTCATTGTTAGGGGAGAAGATCCCGTTCTTGATTGCATTTCCCGAGACGGATCTTTTCTCACTTACGCCTCATATCTTTGGGTCGGTTGCATTTGTTCATCAACTCTCTCCTGGTCTTGACAAGCTCTCTCCCAGAATTGTCAAATGTGTGTTTGTTGGGTATTCCAAAACCCAAAAGGGATATCGTTGTTTTGATCCTGTTCGACGTAGATACTATGTCAGTGTTGATGTCACCTTCTTTGAGTCTATTATGTATTTTTCTCCCACAAGTGACATGCTTACTCCTTCAGAGGATGGAGAAGAGATCTATATGCATCCTCCCCCATCATTACCATGTCCTATTCCATTACTGTCCCCTCCACCACCACCTCTACCACCGCCACCACCACTACCTCCTCGTTTCTTTCCGCAGGTCTATCAGCGAAGGCCCCGTGCTCATGTGCCTCCTCCATCATCCAGCACGCCTAAGGTATGTACTGAGCATTTGGGTTCCTCTAATGGCACGGGTGATTTGCATGTACATACTTAGGTACATGGTGCAGATACTGTCTCTACTACTCCTACTGATGACTTGGATATGCCTATTGCACTTCGGAGTCAGAAACGAGCATGTACTATGCACCTTATGGCTTCTCATGTTTCCTTGGAGCGTCTTTCCAAAGATTTTCAGCACTTTGTTGTGGGGTTGTCTGCTATAGCGATAACACGGTCATATCAGGAGGCAATGCAGAGCAGTCCGTGGTGTTTGGCTATGGAGGAGGAGATGGCGGCTTTACAGTCACAAGATACGTGGAGAGTTGTCCATGCTCCACAAAGTGCGTCTGTTGTTGGAAGCAAGTGGGTCTTTACTGTGAAGCATCGGGCCGATGGTACAGTAGACAGATACAAGGCCGGGCTGGTTGCTCGTGGATTCACTCAGACTTATGGGGTGGACTATCTGGACACTTTTTCTCCTGTAGCGCGTCACTCTACCATAAGGATTCTTATTGCGGTTGCTGTGGTACGTGATTGGCCCCTTTTCTAATTGGATGTAGAGAATGCTTTCTTGTATGGTGATTTACATGAAGAGGTTTACATGCAACAACCACATGGTTTGCTGCTGAGGGGGAGTCCAGTATGGTGTGCCGTCTTCATAAGACTATATACGGCCTTAAGCAGAGTCCGAGGGCTTGGTTTCAGAAACTCTCAGAATTGATTGAACAGAAGGGGTTTGTCAGATCTACTATAGATCGTGCTCTCTTTGTAAAGAGACACCGTCGAGGTATTGTGGTCATCTTGGTTTATGTTGATGACATTGTTATCATTGGCAATGATGAACATGGCATTCAAGCAGCTAAGGATTTCTTTGAACAACAGTTTGTTACCAAGGACCTTGGTACGCTTCGTTACTTCCTTGGACTTGAATTTGCACGAAACCAGCATGGCATGGTTATGACACAAAGGAAGTATGTTACTGATCTTCTAACAGAGACATGCATGATAGGATGTAGACCAGCTACTACCCCGATGGATCCTAATACGAAGCTCCATGATAATGGATCTGAGGAGGTAGACAAGAGATGATATAGAAAGCTGGTAGGGAAATTATTGTATGTTACTATTACCAGGCCTGATATATCCTTTTCTGTGAGTAGAGTAAGTCAGTTCATGAAGCAACCCAGGCCGACGCACATGGATGCAGTATTCATGATCCTGAGATCTCTGAAGTCATCTCCAGGTGCAGGTTTTCTGTTTAGAAGAGATACGTCTCTCTCAGTTACAGGGTGTACAGATGCAAATTATGCTGGGTGTCCTAATGATAGAAAGTCTACGTCACAATTCATTGTGTTTGTTGGTAGCTCACTAGTCTCATGGAAGAGTACGAAACAATTAGTTGTTGATCGATCCAGTGCAGAATCAGAATATAGGGCAAGTGATGCCGATACGATTCGGCGTCGACGTTGATAATAAAAATAATTTGGACGGTGGAATTTCGGTGGAGAACGAGATGGGTTGAGAAGAAGAAAACTCGTCGGAAACGAGGGGTTGAAGAAGAAGAACCGTGAAGACCACGTTGAGAGAGGAGGGAAAATAGAGAGGGAGATAAAATCTCAATTTTTTTAATACTTGACTGCCTAATACATTGGACCCTCATCCCTTTATATAGGAGGGATGACATTACCAAAAATAGAAATAATTTAAATAGACAACCAATTATCCTAAACCGTCTCTAACCAATTAACCGACCAAATTTAAAATCAAATCTACGAATAATTGTTGGAGATCACAGGCGATCTCAATTATTTAATTAGAGATACGATAATCTAAATAAACGCAAATAAAATTGACCATTGAAATTAACTAAAAATTCGGCCCTATCTGTTGGGTCCACGCTGCATCAACTCTCCTCCGCTTTACAATTCGTCTCCCGACGAATTGCTTGATGTAGATGCGCGTTGGAGAAATCGTCTTTGAAATTGTAGCTTGCAATTAGACTCTTTTCAACATTACGTTTGTAGTTCTTTCTAATTGGGGGGCACCTCCGCAATTTTCCTACCCCTTTCTTTAATGCCCTTTCGCTAGAAAAGTTCTTCCCTGTGACCTTAATATAAAAAAATTGCAAGGAGGTGCTTTGCTGCAATATTTCCAAACCAATCCCCCAAACTTCGGGGGTCCGATTTCTTTTCCAGAGAAATCCCACGGTAGGGTTTCTCCATCTTTGCATTTTAAGCAGCGCCGAGTGCGGCGTGATGGGAGCTGACGCGATTGTAGGTGACGGCGGGGTGAAAGCGATGGAGGGCGACGTAGGTAACCGCATCGACGAGTTTGGCTTGAGGGGCTGGGGAGCGGAGCTGGGAGGAATCGCGCACGGGGAGGGTGCGTGCATGCGATGGTTGGTGGCGTGACAAGGTGAGGCGGCAACTGCCGGGGTAGGCGGTGGTCGCGGTGCTTTGGGGAGGGGTTGGGAGAGGGGAAAGCAGTCGCGGTGACGAGGGTTGAGGAGAACAGCGGTGGCTTGCCGGTCTGAGTGGGGTTTTGGGCTTTGGGGATGTGGTTTCGTGGGAGAGGAGGAAGAATGGGGCTGGCGGCAGTGGCATGGAAGGGATGGAGCGCCTAGGGATAGATGGGTCGGGGGAGAGGGAGGGGTGGTGATGCGTGAGAGATGGTGATGGTGAGGCGAGGTCGCGGGGGTGGATGGGCGAAAGGGAGAACACGCGGGGGGGGTCGCCGGCGGCGCGACGAGGGCCTGGATGGCCTGGGGTGGCGTCGGGCTTGGGGACGGAGCGGAAGCCGTAGTGGTTGGGGAAAGGGGGTTCGTGGGAGGGGCCGTCGGTGGTGCGGGGGTGGGGAAAGCGGCCGCGAGGGCTGGGAACTGTACCTCAACGGATGCCGGGGCAGAGGCGTCCAGCGAGGGAGCCGCGGGCGGTGCCGGGGTCGTCTTTGGGGGGTTTTCAAGTCTGAAATCACCGGGGAGAGGGGAAAGCAGTCGCGGTGACGAGGGTTGAGGAGAACAGCGGTGGCTTGCCGGTCTGAGCGGGGTTTTGGGCTTCGGGGATGTGGTTTCGTGGGAGAGGAGGAAGAATGGGGCTGGCGGCAGTGGCATGGAAGGGATGGAGCACCTGGGGATAGATGGGTCGGGGGAGAGGGAGGGGTGGTGATGCGTGAGAGATGGTGATGGTGAGGCGAGGCCGCGGGGGTGGATGGGCGAGAGGGAGAACACGCGGGGCGGTCGCCGACGGCGCGACGAGGGCCTGGATGGCCTGGGGTGGCGTCGGGCTTGGGGACGGAGCGGAAGCCGTAGTTGTTGGGGAAAGGGGGTTCGTGGGAGGGGCCGTCGGTGGTGCGGGGGTGGGGAAAGCGGCCGCGAGGGCTGGGAACTGTACCTCAACGGATGCCGGGGCAGAGGCGTCCAGCGAGGGAGCCGCGAGCGGTGCCGGGGTCGTCTTTGGGGGGTTTTCAAGTCTGAAATCACCGGGGCAGCAGACAGATCGGCACTTTTTTCTTCCGGGATGATCTGGACAGCAACCGACACTTCCTCCACAGTGGAGTTTTCTTCGTCACAACTCGCGACAACGACGTCGGGGGTTGAAGGCAATGATTGGGCGCACATAGCCTTGAGATTAGCCATTATCTCTCGAACTTTGGACTGGGCAATCTGGATCTCACGTCGTGCGTCCATGTCCTGTTTGTAAAATTCTTCGGCTTGTCGTTTCCACTCCAACGAACGTTGGTGTCGGCGCGAGCGTCTGGACGGATCGTCAGATCGTGAGGACGATCTGTAGGCCATGCTCTGATACCAAATGATGTAGATACGATTCAGCATCGACGTTGATAATTAAAATAATTTGGACGGTGGAATTTCGGTGGAGAACGAGAGGGGTTGAGAAGAAGAAAACTCGTCGGAAACGAGGGGTTGAAAAAGAAGAACCGTGAAGACCACGTTGAGAGAGGAAAGAAAATAGAGAGGGAGATAAAATCTCAATTTTTCGTTAATACTTGACTGCCTAATACATTGGACCCTCATCCCTTTATATAGGAGGGATGACATTACCAAAAATAGAAATAATTTAAATAGACAACCAATTATCCTAAACCGTCTCTAACCAATTAACCGACCAAATTTAAAATCAAATCTTAGAATAATTGTTGGAGATGACAGGCGATCTCAATTATTTAATTAGAGTTACGATAATCTAAATAAACGTAAATAAAATTGACCATTGAAATTAACTAAAAATTCGGCCCTATCCGTTGGGTCCACGCTGCATCAGCAAGGGCCCAAGGTAGTACTGAGATGATGTGGGTCTAATCTGTCTTGACTGATTTAACGATTGAGGTACCTCTTCTTATGCATCTTAAATGCGATAATCAGGCAGCTTTGTTTATAGCTAATAATCCAACATTCCATGAAAGGACAAAACATATTGAGGTGACTGTCACTATACCCGTGATTTAATCCAAAAGGGACTGATTTCGACATCTTATGTAGCATTAGGAGATTAGATTGCAAACATGTTTACTAAGGCACTGGCTAGAGGTCCTTTTCATCATTGTTGTTCCAAGCTGAGCATGATAGATATATATGCTCCAGCTTGAGGGGGAGTATTAAGATATTCATGTTATTTTGTTCTTTCTTTATATTTGTTTATTTTCATTGTCCTGTTTATGTAATTTACCCTTAGAGCTTTTCTCCTATATAAGAGAGCTCTAGGGTTATAGATGGAATATAACTTTCTTTTTCCCTTCTACAGTTTGTGTTGTGACTTATACCAATATAATTTGCATTATTTTTACTTTTTCTTTCCAAAAAAGTGAGGCTTACGCCTTGCCTTACATTTTAGGAAAATGCCTTGGACTGCCTCACGCTTTTTTAACCCTTGGTTCTAATATGGATATGTAGCCTCTTATATAGAGGTACAAAAATGTGACCATATGGAAATAATCTGGTAAGAAATCGAGAAGATTTTCCAAGTTTGATTGATCAATCAAAAAGGGTTAATCACTCATATTGAGTTGATCGATCAGTCAATAAGTTGGTCAATCAACATATGATTGTTGGGGTGCCGTGAATTTTATAAAGCTCGCTTAATAGTAAAGGAGGTTACATAAATCTATGTTGTTAATTTTGTCGATACATTCTTCCTGGTTGCTTGTCTCTCCACAATACTAATCCTTGTGGTTGTTGTAGTATAATTTGATTGGCCCTTGCATCAAGTTGATGTAATAAATGCTTTTTTACATGGACACCTTAATGACGTAGTATATGTGCAACAACCTTTTTGCTTTGAGGCTTGGGGGAGTGTTAGAAGATGCGCTTGTTACATAAAGCTGTATATGGACTTACACTCGGACTGTGCATCAAATAACATTGCAAATGATTAGATTGGCTCAGAAGGAAGTTCCATTCATATGATCTAACGCATATGAAACTAGTTTTAGACACTGAATGAATGCCTAACATCTGCACCTATCCTTACTTTACCCTCTGGGGCTGAAGGGTTTACAGTGTACACTGATGCATCTAAAGAAGGGCTCGAGCCAGTTCTTATGCAACATGGCAAGGTAGTTGCTTATGCATCACGACAACTCATGACATATGAGAGGAACTACCCGACACATGACCTTGAACTAGATGTTGTGGTCTTCGCTTTGAAGATATGGAGACATTACCTCTATGGTATTACTTTTGAGATCTTCACGGATGATCAAAATTTGAAATATTTGTTTGTTTAGAAGGAGCTCAACATGAGACATAGACGGTGGTTCGAGCTGTTGAAGGACTACAATTGCACAATCTCTTACCACCATGGTAAAGGAAATGTTGTAGCAAATGCTCTTAGCAGAAAATATTATTCACCTGGGTTGGTGAGTGCTATCCACTTCTGGGGTTCATTATCAACGTTGAGTGAATGGAAACCATTTGATAGTAGTGTTGATACTATAACTATTCTTCGTCGATACAGACCAGAGATCTGGGATAGAATAAAGAAAGGACAGGAGGATGACCCAGTCCTTAAAGACTTGAGACAACAACTTTAGAAGAATGTGATAGAAAGATTCCATATACAAGATGAGTTATTGTATAACCATCACATAGTTTGTGTACCAAATATACCAGAGTTAAGTAAAGACATCTTACGTGAAGCGCATTGCTCTAGATTATGTATTCATCATGGAATTGCAAAGATGTATAATGATCTTCGTTCACACATTTGGTGGCCAGGAATAAAGAAGGATGCTGATGAGTTGATGAACTCATGTTTCAGCTGCCAGCATGTAAAGGCTTCACATCAAAAGCCACCAGGATTGTTGCAACCTCTCCGTATCCCTGAATGGAAATAAGAAAGCATTTCCATGGACTTTGTTATTGGGTTACCTCAAGCGACCGATGGTAAAGACAATATATGGGTTATAATAGATCATCTGACCAAGGTAGTTCACTTTATTCCAATAAGCTTTTCTTCCACTCCAGACCAGCCTGCTGAGTTATATATTACACATGTAATCCGTCTCTATGACATTCTGAAGAAGGCAGTTTCCGATCGATATTCACTATTTACCTCACACTACTGGGAGAACGAAACTCTTAGACACAAAGCTATGCTTGGGCACAACATATCGTCCACAGATAGATAGTCAATCAGAACGTATTATTCAGACTCTAGAGGACATGTTACGAGCATGTGCCTTAGAATGGAAGGGATCATGGATTAAGCATTTGCCTCTTACAGAATTTACGTACAACAATAGTTACATTGCAAGTATTGGCATGGCACTATTTGAAGCATTATATGGACATAGGGGTACTACTCCTCTGTATTGAGAAGATGCTAGAATAAAGAACCTTTACGATTCAAATAGACTCAAGGAGACACATGAATTGTAGAACTTGCTCGAAAAAGACTAATAACTGCTCAAAGTCACTAGAAAAGCTACAGTAATACCAGACGAAAAGACCTTGAGTTTGAGGTAGGTGACTTTGTATTCCTCAAAGTATCACCTATAAAGGGAATTCAGAGGTATGACTTGCATGGGAAGTTGACACCCATGTTCGTAGGTCCCTTTCAAATTATCCGGCAGATTGAGGAAGTTGCATATAGACTTGTACTTCCTCCACATCTTTCGACAATACATGGTATTTTTCATGTATCAAACTGAGAAAGTATATTAAGGACCCTGAGCATAATATAAGCTATGATGATCTAGTGTTGAATCAGACTTGACATACCGAGAAATACATGTGCAAATACTAGACGGGGATATCAAGAAGTTGAGGAATAAAGAGATGCCTCTTGTTAAAGTATTATGGTTGAACTACGAGTTTTACGAAGCTACATTGGAATCCGAGACAAAAATGAGAGAGGAATACCCCTATTTATTTGCATGATAACACTATGTATTGTGTATGTCATCATTATAAATGAAATGCCATTCATTCTCTTTAATATTGTTATGGTTTTAATCCCCTTTAAGGTCATTATGCATGCACTTCAAGTCTCGAGGACGAGATTTCCTTCAAGGTTGTTATAATTGTAACGCCTTGAACTTGGCCTCTCTCGTATCCTATATCATAATATCCGGCTCGTCAAAAGCAAACCAATATAATTTATTTCATGTGAATTGGACTTTGTCGAAAGTATTATGTAGTCTGTGTATCGTTTGTCTTTTCTATTATTCTATGTTCTGTCTTATGTAATTTACCCATGGGTTTTCTCTATATAAGAGACCCTAGGGTTCTCAGGAATAAACAACAACTATTATTCTTCCAACATGGTATCAGAGCCTAAACCCTAAGGGCTCCCTCTCTTCCCACCCGCCATTCCCCCCCTCTCATCCCACCTACCGTCCCCCCTCTCCTCTCTCATTCTGCCGTCGGGCCCCCTCTCTCCTTCCGCCGTCGTAGGGCTCCCTGCCTCCGCCTCCCGCCGTCAGGCCTCCAGGCTCCCGCCCTCAGGCCCCCGCTGCCGCCTCCTGCCGTGCTCTAGCCGGCCCTGCCACTCACCCCCTGCCGGCTTTGGTCTAGCCGACATCGGTACGCCCCCTGTCGGCTTGGTCGTAGCCGCCTCCGTCGCCAAATCTATGGATTTGGGTACGTAACGTCTACATACGCACTCGAATCATATGCAGTTTGTGTAGACATCTATCACTCTGTCTACAAACCCTAATTCTTCTCTTGCGGCGATATGTCGGAATCCAAGGTGGATATGCCCTCCATAGGCGCGTTCAAAGGTCTCGTGCCAATAGTGAAGATGGATGGTTCGAACTACGAGCTCTGGGCAATGCAGTTCATGAGTCTCATGAAGTCAAACAGTAAGAAGCACATTCTTACCGAGGATGAGCCAACAGAGAAGACTTGGATTTATGCCTTGTGGGAGGCTGATGACTCGTATGCCAAAGTTTGGTTGTCAGGCACGTTGTCGACGGAGATTGCTAATGATGTTCTCCATCAGCCCACCGCTAAAGCGATGTAGGACATTCTTGCAGCGATATATTCACAGGTCCGGAACGAAACCAAGATGCTACAATTGCAGCACGACATATTCACCATGAAGCAGAATGGACGGCCACTTCATTCCTTGTATACATCCCTTAGGGGGGGATGTTTGAGAAACTCTACAGCACTATCCCTCTGACGACCACACCAGAGCAGCAGAAGACATTTCGTAATGCCACCATGGTAGGAGTCCTTCTTGCGGCTCTTGATCCTGAATATGATGCAGCCAGATCTCAAATACTTGCAGATGCAACCATTCCTTCTATGGAGGAGGTCTACCGGTGGCTTAGCTGCATCTCTGTTCCATCCATCACATCTACACCAACTCCCTCTGCGATGGCTGCTTACAGAGGGAGAGGTGGTTCCTCCTCTTCATTTCGTTGCCGTGGTCGTGGAACAGGAGGTCGTGGTGGTCGGTCCCGTCCACCTTGCAGTTTTTGTCACCGTCCAGGTCACTCGGAGGATACGTGCTATTCGAAGTATGGCTTTCCAACATCAACGCGGGTGGCAGAACATGTTGCATCTCCATCATCCTCTACTTCGGATATGAGATTTGAAGAACTCGTCGCTCGGTTACGGGATATTATGCCTCCTGCTTCTACAGATTCTTCTGGAGGCCCTTCCAATATAGTTGCGTTTGTTTCTGCTAGTACCTCTGCCACGGCTAGTACCTCAGGTAGTGCCTGTGCCTTTACCACATGTTATAGTTCAGACATCTCTGATTGGATCATGGACTCTGGTGCCACGCACCATCTATGTCGAGACATAGACAGACTTATCTCATACAGAGAGATTCCTCCAGGGAGGTCAGTGATCATTGCCAATGGGACTCATTCCCTCATTGTTGGACAGGGGGAGATCTTGCTATCCTCTTCCATGCATCTCAAGAATGTCTGACATGCCCCTAAACTTTCGATGAACTTACTCTCTATTAGTCAGCTTACAAAAGATTTGCATTGTCGCGCTATTTTTGACCCATCTTCTCTTATATTTCAGGACATTCTAACGGGCAAGGTGATTGGCTGTGGCTTTGAGCAGGATGGTCTCTATCGTCTGAACCAGAGTTCATATGCTGGAGTCTCTTCTCATGCTGTTGGATCTGTCTCTCCATATACCTGGCATCTACGCTTTGGTCACCTCCCTCTACAGAAGATGCGTCACCTTTTGCCTCAGATATCTCCAAGTTCGTCCTTCCGGTGTAAAGCTTGTCAGTTAGGGAATATCGAGCTAGCTTCTCGAGTCATCAGAGTCGGAGCAGTGCCTCTCCTTTCGAGTTACTCCATATTGATATTTGGGGTCCCAGTCGTGTCCCTGATCACCAGAGGCCCATGTTTTATCTTGTCGTGGTTGATGATTTCTCTCGTCTGTCGTGGGTTTTCCTGTTAAAGAATAAATCTGAAGCTGGTGATGTTATTAAAAATCTTATCAATGAAGTAAACAATGTCTTTTCATCCAATGTGAAATATGTTCGTACTGATAACGCATTGGAATTTTGTACTCGGTCTCTCTCACAATATCTTTGGTCAAAAGGCATTATACACCAAACTACAAGTGCCTACACCTCCCAACAGAACGGAGTTGCTGAGAGAAAGCATCGTCACCTTCTTGACATTACTCGTACTCTACTTATCTAGAGTTGTGCTCCCATTTCTTTTTGGGGAGATGTCGTTCTTACAGCCTTCTACTTGGCAAATCGTATGCCGTCCACAGTAATTGGTGAGAAAATTCCTTTTTACGTTGTTTTCCCAGATAAGGAATTATTCTCACTCACCCCTCGTGTTTTTGGAGTTGTTGCATTCGTTCATCATCTATCAGTAGGTCTTGACAAGCTCTCACCTAGAGATGTCAAATGTGTCTTCGTGGGGTATTCTTGGACGCAGAAGGGATATCGTTGCTATGATCCGGTTAACAGGAAATACTTTGTCAGTGCTGATGTCACTTTCTTCGAGTCTGTTATGTATTTTTCACCTACAGGTGACATATTGGTATCTAACACATCTACTGATGACGTCTATGTTGCTCCTCCTCCTACGGTGAGTCCTCCATTATCCAATCCAGTTCCTAACACTGCGTCACCTCCTCCACCACCACCACCTCCACCAAAACCCCTTGTCTCGCCACTGCCTAAATTTTATACCCGTCGACCTAGTCCTGCTCATGCTCCACGTCAATCATCCAGCACGCCCTAGGTATGTTCTGATGTTACCACTATTGATGGGTCGAATAGTGTGACTATGCTGGATGCGTCATTGCAAGGCGAATCAACTCCGACGAGTTCAGTGGTTGATGATTTGGATGTTCCTATTGCGTTGAGAAAGCAGAAACGCAGCTGTGCTATGTATCCTCTTGCCTCACAGGTCTCCTTTCATCGCCTTACAGGGGACTTTCAGAGATTTGCAGTGGCTTTATCTTCAGTAGAGATTCCAAAGACCTATCAGGATGCCTTGAAATCTGATTGCTGGCGGTCTGCAATGGAGGAGGAGATAGCTGCCCTACAGTCGAGGGGCACATGGAGCTTGGTTCTCGCTCCTTTAAGAGCTTCTGTTGTTAGTTGCAAATGGGTATTCACTGTTAAGTATCATGCAAATGGTAACCTTGATCGATACAAGGCACGACTAGTGGCACGAGGTTTCACTCAGACTTATGGAGTGGACTATATGGATACTTCCTCTCCAGTCGCCCGTCACCCCACTCTTTGTATTCTTCTGTCTGTAGCTGTGGTACGTGATTGGCCCTTGTTCTAGTTAGACGTTAAAAATGCATTCTTGTATGGAGATCTGTAGGAAGAAGTCTACATGCAGCAGACTCCAGGGTTTGCTGTTGAGGGGGAGAATCATATGGTGTGCAGACTTCATAAGGCCATTTATGGACATAAACAGAGCCCAAGGGCATGGTTTCAGAAGCTTTCCCATCTGATTGAAGAACATGGATTCAAGAGATCCAATGCAGATCACTCACTGTTCATCCAGAGGACTACTCGAGGTACAGTTGTCATCATGGTATATGTTGATGATATTTTGGTTACAGGAGATGATGCTAAGGGGATAGCGATGATCAAATCAGTGCTGGGTCGTCAATTTGTTACAAAGGACCTTGGTACATTACGATACTTCCTGGTGTTGGAGTTCGCCAGGAATGCACAGGGTCTAGTAATGACCCAGAGGAAATATATTACAGATATGCTTGTTGAGTTGAGACGGACATGGTTGGATGCAGACCGTCTACTACTCCTATGGACCCTAGCATGAAATTGTATGATAATGATACAGAAGAAGTTGACAAGAGAAGGTATAGAGAAATGGTGGGGAAGCTTCTTTACATAACTATTACCCGACCTGATATTGCCTTTGCAGTTAGTCGGGTAAGCCAGTTTATGGAACAACCGAGACAGGTACATATGGATGCTATATATATGATACTCAGATACCTTAAATCGTCTCCATGCATAGGATTGCTGTTCAGAAAGGAAACCAATTTATCTGTTTCTGCATGTGCGGATGCTGACTATGCAGGATGTCCTAAGGACCGGAAGTCTACCTCAGGGTTTGTTGTGTTTGTGGGTAGCTCTCTAGTTTCTTGGAAAAGCAAGAAACAAACAGTTGTGGCTAGATTCAGTGCAGAATCTGAATATAGGGCTATGCACAAGCAAGCACGGAAATGATGTGGGTCCGAGCTGTATTAAAAGACTTGCATGTAGATGTACCCCTACCCATGCAGCTACAATGTGATAATCAAGCTGCACTATTCATTGCCAATAATCCTGCCTTTCATGAGAGAACCAAGCATATTGAAGTAGATTGTCACTACACCAGAGACATGATCCAGAAGGGGCTGATTTCTACTTCACATGTTAGTTCTGAGGAGCAGACTGCCGACATCTTCTCCAAACCTACTCAGAGGACCATTCCAGAAGTGTACTTCCAAGCTGAGCATGATCGATATCTTTGCTCCATCTTGAGGGGGAGTGTCGAAAGAAATTATGTACTCTGTGTACCGTTTATCTTTTATATTATTCTATATTCTGTCTTATGTAATTTACCCATGGGTTTTCTCTATATAAGAGACCTTAGGGTTCTCAGAAATAAACAACAACTATTATTCTTCCAACAGACTTCATTTTGAATTGTTATGATTTTTGGAAGAAAGAGAAGTAAGGAGGCTTAAGATGTCATTAATCCTTAATGGTCGTCATTAAGAATAATTAATCGTGATTAAGGAAACTAGTGACAAATTAATAGCCACTAATCATCATTAGCAAATACTAATCAAGGGTCAGCAAAAGTTAATCATAAGTCTTGAAAGTTAAATTACGATTAATGAAAGTTAATCGTGATTAGCGCTAATGAAGCGTCATTAGCGAATGTAGAAGCTTCTAAAAGGTTATAAATTAAGCCTTAATTTTCGGATAAGTTGTGGCCAAAATCATGGGCCACCAACCGTGGTTAAAGGTTAAATCATGATTTACTAATCATGGTTAGCGGTATTCTGAAGCCTATAAATAGCCCCCCGCCCATTCATTCTTTTACGATTTCCACTACCACCACTACCCGAGGGCTAGGGTCGAGAGGTAGGAAGGAGGAGAGGGAGGCGGAGAAGGAACGCTAACGAAGCGCTGCTGGGAGAATGAGGAGGAGGACGGTGCGATCCTCTCCTAATTGGCTTCATGTAGGAGGTAAGTAGCTCTACCTTGAGCTAGGTTTTTTATTCATCTTTTTTTCAATTCGTTTGGAGTTGTGGTTCGAGAAGAAATCTGAGCATAGCCATGCTTGTGTGCGAGCGGCTCGGCCGTCAGTGAGCACACGAGTTCCTCATGTGATTCACTCACCCTTGACAAGAGACTTGTCGATTTTGCAATTATTATCAATTTTATGATTCTTTGATGGAGGAATATGTATATCGTCCTACTTAGGTGCTGGTGGTTGGGCTGTCATTGAACCCGGTGATTCGTCACACGCTTCACCACCTAAGATACGTTTTTCTACCGATTCTCCATCGCTTGCAGTTCTATTATATTCTTTCTGATTCGCTGTTGTTCCCCTCTCGATGATTTTATAGAGAAAATGCTTTCCGTTTTTCTTTTGAAATAAGTTTTGATATAAGGGGAAACTCTATCTAAGTTTTCATAGAAATATGTTCCGAAATAAGGGGAAACTCTACCAAAATTTTCCTAGAAATAGCACCTCGTATAAGGGGAACCTCCGCCGAAATTACGAGAGAGAATATGGTCTTCGCATTCTTCATGTTCTTCGTTCATTTTTTGCGTTCTCGGCACGTTCTTACTGCTTTTGATATGAAAGTGAAATTTGATCATTTCAGGAGTCGTAAATCACCCTTTCTGAAAACAAATCACAATAAAGTATTGCATACGCGAGAGAGAGCTCGATTAGGTAATAAAATCCTTCCTCTTATTGTTGGGATTTCAAGTTGAACTGTATAAAAATTTATGTTTATCATGCTCTGTATTTTGAAGAATACTCAGATGCTTATTTCATGATTTACTTTAAAATAATTGCTAAAATATAGTTGATGTAAGGAATCATCCTTGAAGTTGCTATGATTGATGTGTTGTATTACATTGATATTAGATGAAAATGGACATGACATAAATGAGATCAAGTTTTGATGTGTGTATCTTTTATAATAAGGATGACTTGGAGTAGATACTACAGGTCGATCATGCCACTTGTAGGTTTGTCAAAAGAACATCTGTGTTCGCAGATCATATCTAGGCGGTACATGGTTTCCTTGTTATGATAAGTGTGCACGAAATGAATGAATGATTTGCAACGCGTGATACTCGACTGCCATTAAGCGGGTTGACTGACTAAAGATGTGGTCATGCCATGTCGAAGTACGGATGGTTGGATAGCGGTTGGGTCACGATAACATGTATTTAAAGGCGCTACTATATGTAATTAAATGTTAGCCTGTGGTTTTAAGCTATCGGATCCTCGAGGACGGCGTGCTTCTTTGTTTGTCAGACCATGGGTTTGAAACCCTGGATAATAAAAGAAAGAAAACTGTCAGGGTAGTATTGGAGGATTGGTTGAGGCGACGTGCGACGGCATAAGCTTACCATATCAATGCAATCTCCAATCCCGAAATGTCCATAATTTCAGAGTCCATGAATGGTGAGGTAAATTCCTTAGGCTAATCCCTGACGTGGAATGAAAGGAATATGACTTAAACTAATGAGAAGAAATGGAAATTTCTGGTATAATAAGTTTTGTTAAACTACACTACTTCTTTCTCTTCTTCATTACTTAGCACTTGCTAATCTTTGTCCCATGATTTCTGGAAACCCAATAGGCATCAGAGAGTCATCACAGGGATAGTAGCCATCCAGACAGCCTGAGTAGCATTACTCTATAAGGTAGTTGCTAATCTTTTTATGCATTTCCTTTCTAACTGATGTACATGTAAAATGTTATAGTGGGACAATATACCATGTAAGCCTTATTTTATGAAGGGAAAACTGTTGAAATACTTATTTTTTAATAATTTTAATTGCAATCCGTTTTTGAATGTTAGTTGTGATTATTGAATAAATTATTGCTGAGTAACTAGATACGGATATGGGAGGATCTGACGACCCGGAAATGGGGCCGTGATAGACACATCTATCCGTATTAGTCAAAATGTGGACTTTCAACTTAACTTTTCCCAATATCAACAGATATGGATTGATATACCTTATCGGGGGTACTTATGCATTTTACTTTCTATTTTATATGTAAATTTTATTAGTCCAAATTTGTCTTAGTATGCTGAATTGACGGTGAATTTATGTTAATTTTATGTATCTAACGTATTTGAGGATCTTTCATTCTTCCTCCCCTATCGGTATGCCATAAGGTGGTGGTATACACTTGAATCACATGAAAGCCTTGCAACCCACCTGAGGTGGGAGCTAGGGATAGGAGATGGAGATGAAGGTGGGTGGTGCCGTTAAAGCATGATAACCATAATGACGACCCAAATCTGATACCTAAATGAGAAAAGACCTTGAATTGTCAAAAGAGAGTCTTGGGTCCTTTCATATAGTGAAATTGAGGAAGTGATCACGGACCAGTTCATCAAGAATATACGAAAAGGAAAAAAAACACCATTTTCTATATTCTAATACACTGGCAAACTTTTTGAGTCTTCGAACACCCAAGAAAGACGATTTTTACTGTTGTTTCTTGAAATAGAATGACCGTGAATATTGAAAAATAAACAAAATCTATGCAACCAAAAAAATGCTAGAAGTTGAATTACATCAGCCTTTAATTGCAACAACTAGAAGGTCTGAAGTTCATAAAATGTCCTTTTTATATGCCCATCCATGGTTCGAAAAAACGCGCCTCGAGGCGCACGAGGCGTACGCCTCGAGGCGAGGCGGTCGGAAAACGCCTCTGAACGACCGCCTCGACTGGATCCTAAGAGGCGGTCGCCTCAGTTGGTCGAGGCGGTCGAGGCGAAGGCGAGGCGCTCACCGAGGCGTTTTCTTTTTCAATTTTTTTATGTTAATTCAATTATCCTATTAGCAATTTCATATGTTTATAAAGATGTAGTTGTTTAGGATATAATATATAAGATGAATGCTTAAATTTGGCCGCTTTCATGTTCATATTTACTATTAAACATATTCAATCATGTTAAGAAACTCTTAAAATATGCCCTTAAATATACGCATCCACAAGTATCATAGAAACAATTACACGTAAAATTATTTTTAAGGAGTTTTCAAACAATGAGCTATGCAATATACCAAGAAGGTCAAATAAGATATAATTCAAGGGGAGTTTATGTACTACTCCCATTGTTGGGGTATGGTATGGCAGGAAGGGGAGCATACGACGGTTCTTCAACTTAGGTTAGATGTTTAGAATTTAGAGGAATATCAATATATTTAATCTATAATTGGATGGAAAATTAGTAAAAAGACATATACACTTGTATATCTTTTCTTTCAGTGTTCCTATCTTTGTAATTGCATCATATATTATAGTAATTTATATCATATGTTAGTTAGAATATATATATAATTTCATTAGTATATATTTTGTTGTAGTTTTTATAGGTTTTCTCCTTGTAAACTGAGGCTTACGCCTCGACCGCCTCGACGCTACGCCTCGCCTCGATTCCAGGGAAACCGCCTCGTTCCGTTTTTAGTTTTTTCAAACCTTGTGCCCATCCTTGTGGCCCATTACAAGCATCATATATCACCATGCATTCTAATATGAGATAATTGATCAGAAAAATATTCAGAATTCCACATTTTTCAGCTTTAAAGTGAAGTTTTCTCTATACGTTGCCTCAGTGAAATTGTGATATTTTCCTTTTTAGGTGAGTGGGTAAATGAGTGGAATGGAACAAATGGTCTCCAGTTAGAGTATCAAGACTATGGAAAGGCTCAGTTACAAGTCTATGGTGAAGCCTCTTTTGGTTGGTGTTTTTGGACCATCAAATGTGCAGAAGTACATTGGGACTTTGAATGGAATATCAGAAATAAGTATCTTCTATTCAGTAAGAATACACACTACCCTGTTGGATAGCCCATTTTCTGTTGAAAAGAAAAAAATTACCGTCTTTTCTGCTTAATTTTTAGTTCATTGCTTAGCAGTAGGGTAACTGCTTTTAGTTTCTACTTTCTCTTGATGAAAAGTAAGTTTATTGAGAAAATGTAGACATCAACAAGTTATTATATCTTGCTATTTTAATTGTAGGCCCCACCTTTCTTGCAATGCAACTATTCACAATGTGAGGTGGAATTAAAAAGGATACCGCACCCCTCAATTAAATTTTGACTGAAATCTTTCTACATAAAAGCCAACCTAATTATGTTTAGCAACATCCACCTTAAACTAATTATGCCAGTTCATGTTTGCATTTTTGGTTTGGTACCATGAGTTTGTCTCCTGGAAAGTCTGGTTAGCTATTTTCAACCAACCCTTGATTTGCCACTATTCAAGTTTGTCTCTGGAAAAATCTCATCGGATAATGGTTTCAACAAGGTATGTAGAGATCGACAATATTCAACATATTAGGATGGAATGATTGTTATATTCTGTGCACATGCTGCAATTATGTTGGTTAAGATAATCTGATAACGCTGGCTGCAGCATAACTTATGTCAGCATGAATGCATAGATGCTTTAATCAAAGCTTCAGACAAGATTTTCATTTTAATCTTAAATAAAAAGCGTGGGTTGAAATTTGGTTGAAATCAAGTAACCTACATCACTTGCAATAGTAGGCTTAGATTAACTAGACCAATTAGTTGGTCTAACGACACTATTAGGTGGGTTGACCAAATAGTATAACTATACCCAACTATTGTAACCATAACCCTAGATTTTCCCTTTACTCATTCAGAAGCTTAATAGAAAACCTAGTCCTTGGGGCTTTGTCCCTGTAGTGAGATATTCACCGTACACCCTATCACATGCATTCTTGTATTTTGTGTATGAGAGGTGGCTATTGCAACTCTAACCCTATCTTTTTCCCGTGGAAGGAGAGCTGGGGTACCTGTTCAGAATATAGCAAAGCATTCTTTCATTTCCTATCGTACCGGAGCTACTTTAAGTCATAAGGCATGGCCCACTCTCCGCTGCTGCTCCTCTCTCTTTCCTCACCCCCGGTTCTAGCAACCTGAACAAGCATTGTCGGCCCCCCCCTTCCCCCCGCCTGTTTTTCCGATATCGCAGCTGCGGAGGCCAACTGCTGTTGATGCCACAATCGAGCAGTATTTCTGGAGCTGCAACCTGCTGTTATTGCCGATTGAAGTCGCAATGTAGCAGCAGCCCATCGTAGGATCCGTCGGCATCGATTATAGTCATGGCCCATAATATCCTCCTACATCGCCGATGTTGTGACCAATTATTTAAGGTCATAGTTTATTTCCTCCTTGACTTCATAGATTTTATCTCTTTCCCAGTTTAGTTTTCTATTTATTTATTGCAATGGAAAATCTAAAAGATGATATTATCCATCGCTGAGATCCACAAAAGGGATGGGTCTTATCATCAATCCATGGGCCATGCATTTTAGGAGCACTTTGGAAAGTGTCAACAAAGAATACATGTTGACACAACCCAAGATGATGGAGAAAATATAAGGGAATGCATCATGGAAACAAGATAATGCATGTGCAAAGGTATGGTTGACACACTCTCACTTTAGAAAATAGTATGCAGGATATCTCGGCCACTACTTATTTTCAGGCCATGATTGAGACCCGGATACTTCAACTTCACCGTGATATCCATTTCACCAAGCAAGATGGTTGTCCTTTACACACATGTTATGCCACCTTGAAAAGGCATGTTCACAAAACTTCACATGTATCTTCTTCCTCGCTAATGTGAGAAAACATACACAAACATTTTGATGGTCAGGATTTTATTTGCGAGCGCAGACTGATATGTGATTCATCCCAAAATCAGTTGTTCACAAGTGCTACTCTACCATCGATGGAGGATGCTTATAGTTGACTGAGTAGGATTGCCATTCTTCTACCATTTCACAGACATCATATGCCATGGTAACATCTTGTAGCAGGTGAAGATACACTACAGGCAGATGATGTGGGAATAGAAGTATGGATGGAAGCTGTGAAGGACCTTACCCCCACTGCAGTAATACCAGAGACTTGGGAACACATAGGATGCATGCTTGTAGAAGCATGGTAAATGTGACGGCCCGCAACTTAGGACTGCGATACTTAGCAACCAATCCCACAACATCAGATTCACATTCAAAATATGGCAAGCAGATAAGCAGGAGAATGCACAAAGGAAAAGAAAGTAAATGATGCATCACTATATCCATTACATTCCACAAGATATAACATATAACCGTATGACTATATCCACACATATATATACCAAACTGCCATCAAAGTATAGTAAAGTACATGTATCACAATTGTCTCTCAAAAGTAAACAAAAGTATATCGAAAGTAGAAATTGTATAAGTAAAACTAACAAAATGTTATCATGCACCCTGTCTGGTGCAGTCTAGCACTATAAAGTCCTCTAGTAAAAGTTGCTATTGTTGAGGCATCAGGTCCTGAACACTTGTTGGACCACACAAAGGAGTACGTTATGACCAATTGCTCAGTGTAGACACTACACTAACCACTAGTGTAATAGAAAAGTAAACTGTAAGCAAGTACTTAACTTTGTATGCTCACTCTCTCTCACGGGTGACCTCAAGAAACAACTCTGTACACGTCAAAACAACCATTCACATGTTCTCATGTTGTAATCATTATTTATTACTTTGTTAGCATAATGGATAATTTGTTGTCTTTACCTTGGAAAGATCTCACACTTCGACTCCAAGGTACTTAGTACATTAGGGTTGGGATGCTTCCGTAGGCATGCATTTGAAGCACGTGCAACTTAACTAAGTTCGCAACATGTTCATTTAACTTACCAATTCAAATATTTAATCTATACATATATAAATGTGTATATTTCTAGAAACCTTCCCATTAATTATACTCATTACCAAGCAACTCTTCTTGTCAGAACACTTATACGGTGGATATTATTATTCATTTTTATATTTAAGCACTCGTCTCATCTCATCGTGACTGACTCCAAAAGTTAGGCAAAAGAAAAACTCTCACAAAACCATTGCGGAAACTTCCCAAGTCCACTATCCATTTGTGAATGTCTTCGATAGTATAGGGCCATGAGTTAGGTTACGAGATCGGAAGCAATAGATTAGATCAAATACCTTATTCCAGGTAGTTAAAAAACACCTACGACTACCTCTATTTTTCTCTCGATTTGGGAAACCAGTACAACTCGTTCGCTAACCACCTTCCGGAACTTCCCTCTTAACACAAGAAAATCAACTCGAATGATCAACCCTAACTGGCTTCTCGTCTTAACTCGATGTCTAAAAGTGAAGGCTAAACTACTAACCCTGCATCCTAGAACGTCGTTGCACAATACTGAAACTACATCACTGCATACAATGACTGCGTCACCCAGTCAACATAACTAGGATCACAACTATCTAGTGTTCTACCTGGGGTCCCAAGGGTGCATGCCCATCCCTCGTGGCTGCTAACTCCATGTACCCACCTACCACAGGAACTCCATTTGTATGCAAGATGAAACCTCCACAAGAACTACATCCACAAGAAACACAAAACCCTTACGGGAACTACATTTGCGCAATAGACACGATGCAAATCAGATCCGTTAATGTAATCAGATCCGGATATCGATTGATCATAAAGGATATTCTTCCACTCATAACACTTTCCATATGATAATATTTTGTATGATTTCAAAAATTGGACCTATTTCCATTTCATTTCATCTAGTAAGTAATTATTTTTTTGAGGCCATTGTAAGTAATTATTTGTTATAAACAATCACATCTTATAAAACCTACATGTGTTTATCACAATTGCATCTTAATCTTTTTATTTAAACACAAATGGGTCTTAATTAGATTAGAACTGATTGACCATGCACTTTGGCTGATTGATCAGTATACAATTTGGCTAATCTATTAGTATGAACGATCAGTCAAATACATTAATCGATCCTACTGTAGACAATGAGCAAAACTACTAAAGACAAAAATTGTGTTAAATTTATGTTCCATATTCAAGAAATAATTACATGCAAATGATACAATTTCTCCCCGATCAGATTGGCATAATTCCCATAATTTTCCCCTCGACGATGCTCTCAGAAATGAAGAAAAACGATGACGATAAGTTTTATACTACAGGTGCATGCGTTAAATACGACCTAAAATGGACCCCGATTAACACGAATGCGACAAAACAAGGATGTAAGGTTCAACAACAAGGCATGGTGCGAAGCAAGGTTGCAAAAGTCAGTAGTTGGTCGTCGAGTCACTGACTAAGGATTAATCAGCAGTCAGACGACTAATCGGATTTAGTCATACTTTAATGGACGATGAATTATTTTATTATTTTAAATATGTAACTCATTTTTATACATATAATTACATCGATTTTGTATATTTTTATACTGTCATAATGAAATACAAAAAATAATTGAATTAGATAAAATATTAAGCATATTACAATAAGTTTGCTTTTAAAAAAGCACAACATAACAAAAATATGGTATCTCCAAGCAAAAATTGATCGATTAGTGTGCTTAGTCGGAATTAGTTAGTACTCGGTTGGCAGCTCCACTGACTAGATTAGTCGAACCTACTAGTCAGGGTAGTTGAATGACTTCTGCAACACTAGTGCGAAGATCCGTACCTTCTGGGCCGCTCACCCAAATCCCTCTTCCCACATGAAAACATGGTTTTCAAGGAACCACATGAAATGCATGTGAGATTCAAGATGACCCCATCGTCCTCAATGCATTGACACCTTCGGATCACTGAACGGACGCTAAAAAATGTCATCGACGCAGGAGTTTTGGCTAGAGGTGGTGACATTCCGGTGAGGGACTGGAGATAAGTGGGAACTTAGGCTTTGTATAAGCTCGGATCCAGATCCAAAAGCTGTAAACCATATTAAAACTTGCGTAACATTCTCATACAATGTCTAATTACGATGTTCTTAGGCTCGTCGGAAAGGTCTCGACGAGTATTACAAAATTTAATGTCATGTGTCTAAGTGGACATTGGATTAGATCGTAAATTGAGATTTGGTGAAATCTGGTACTTAGGGGTCTTACAACAAATCACCATAAGTGCATGGCATTATAGAACATACCAACTTAACACTAATAAATGATCTTAAATATAAGTATTTTTTGTCCCACAGGGGGGGGATGATTGGTATTCTATCTTCTATCCCACCATCTGCATCATCTAACTTTGCTATTGTTTGTGGCCCATCAATTATTGGCCTTGCTCTTACTACTTATAAAAATAATGCAAAATAAATAGTCGATTCATATGCCTCTATCCACCTCAGAGGAAGAGGCATTGTTGTGAGTTTTTGGTTCGGGATACTACTAGGGAGGGGTGAATTGTAGTTCAACGCAGTTTGAAAACTTTTCACGAAATTAATAACAAGCATAAAATAAATATTATTGTGCTTGAGAAGATTGCCAAAAGTATTTTGACTGCTACAAAAAACTTGAAGACAAACACGCGATCATAAATTGCTGATTTAATAGCTTTCTTATAGAGTTATCCTTCAGAAAATATTCTCCTCAAAATATTGAAGAACTCAAAGAACAAGAGAGAGAATAACATAAAATTAACTCAGAGAGCTTATTTTGCTTTTCTAATGAGAGCAAGAGTAATGGTGTGTATTCCAACAAGAATATGGGGCCCTTCATATAGGATGCCAAGAGTAGGTAGCCATTGGTAACAAAATAGGTAACAAATCGATGAAGATTTGTGAGATATGATCGATCAGTCAAGTTATGTGATTGATCAGTTCAATATGATCAATCATGTCAAAAGGGTGATTGATCATTTCATGACCATTGGGTATTAGAGTATTCAAAATATGACGAAACATGAACAAAAGATGGTCGATTATAGATGGTTGATCAGTATAAACAGATGGTCGATCATACTGCTCGATCAGTGAACAAAAGTGATTAATCATTGCTGAATTCTTTGATACTCTTGATTTGGAAAGATTCTAAGGATGCAACTGAGATTATAATTGTGCCAAAATACAATGTAAATAATGCAACAACTTTTGAAACAATTCAAAGAAACTTCTAAGCTTTTTGCAACTTTATCATTGAAGTTTACTTCGTAAAGCTTATGATGCCGAAACTCTCTACAATCATGCAATCACAATAAACAGGTGAGCGACTGTGATATCTGTGTGTATTATCTTTAAAACAATTTGGCGAAACAAAGAAATAACAATTGCCTTGAACCATTCTAAGAATATGCTATAGCCAGTTTGTTGCTTCGGGTTGAACAAAGTTTGGTATTGTCGAGTAGACATACTCCGATAAAAATTGATCAATTGTTTGTTCACCATTGTTGCATACATAGCAGAGTGAGGCAAGTTTGAATCCTCTTTTTCTCATGACTTGTTAGACAATTGATTTGTTACGGAAAAAAGCCAATCAAAGTGGCCTACCCAAGGTGGTCTCTTGAACCAAAGGATATAGTAGATGATATCATTAATTCCTCATTCAGAATGTTCTGGTGGTAGACCTGATTTTGAAATTATTAGAATCCCAAAAGCGAAAAGAATATGGCCTATTCTGTAGATAGATTTTTTCAAAGTCAGCAAGGAAATTTGTTCCTGCAAAGGTGAAATCTTGCATAGTTTAATTTGAAAGGCTTTTGCCCAATTAAGAATGGCCCTCTTGTGGTAAGGGCTTCTTTGATGTTTGCATGTTTATTTCTTAGGATATGCTAATGTTGACTATGCATGTTCTCTCGTAGATAGAACCACTTCAGGCTTTGAGATGTTACTAAGTGAGTCATTGATTACTTGGAAGAGTAAAATGCAACATGTTGTATCCAGATTCAATGTTGAACCTTAACACATGGCTATGATATACACATAGTGACTCAAAAGAAATGACATACACATAGTGACTCAAAAGAAATGACATACACAGAGATTCATGTTTCAATGCAGTTATATGGTGACAATTAAGCATTACTATTCATAATTAATAATCATGCCTTCCATGAGGCTGAAGGTGAGAAATTACGCCTCGTGCATCACAGAAATATGGAGATCGAAATATATCTGATCTAGGTCAACTAGTCGTACTATTCAATGGTGCAACGAAATTGATTTTTTTGACGAAACTACATGCCATGTGAACAATTCTCATGTCATTTCATCAAGATCACACGAGTATAAAATGTTACCTCTTGAAGCATGACCATGATCTTGAAGCCTCTAAGGGTGCATTTGGTTGGGGGGTTACCCCCCACTTTGGTTGGGTAACCCCCCAAAACCCCCACTTTTAATCCACTAGTGGGGTCCACTCCATTCCCATCAAAATATTATATATTATACCATCATATCATCTAAAAATCATAAAATACTCAACTTCTACTCACTATTCCAAACTTCAATACAATCACATCACAACATACACCCACTTTTTCAAATTTCAATACAATCATATCATAATAACTACCAACTTTTTCAAATTCCAATACAATCACATCACACAAACCCTCCTAACCCTTAACCCACCAACCAAACACACAAACACAAAACCGGGTTATCCACCCCTGGATAACCCACGAACCAAACACACCCTAAAGGAAGAGACCTCCTGTCTCAAGTTCGATTCGACGAGAGGGCACTTGCGGAAGTGTGGATGAGACACATGCTTCCTACAATCCAGGGTGACGATCTGAGCAAAGAATCTCCTGATTTTGTAGAACTGGGCATCGAAGAAGATGAAGACCCATGAGCAATCAGTTCGGCAGTGTGACGATGATCGTAGTCTCCACAAACGTTTTATGTGGATGGCTACATGGATTGGAGAGGGAGACATGATCGACGTGCGGTGAGAGAGAAAGATTTGTTGTTACAACAACTGCATGAAATAATAGAGCTAGCGTCAGCATTTCTTATAGCATAATGGATGGTGGAGATGCACTTTTAATAATGATCAATGGTTGTGATTGAATGCAATGTTCCAATCACAATAGGATTAGAAGTTGATAAACTAATTATCAATTCATGCTCCAAATTTTAATCTAAAAAAATATTATTGTTGGAAGAAATGAGAGACTTTTTTATTCTAAAGAACCCTAGGCTCTCTTATATAGAGAAGGCCTATGGGTAAAGTGCATAGGACGGAAGAAAGAAATAAAACATAACAAAATAGTACATAAAGTCTGGAAATATCTCCACACTCCCCCTCAAGATGAAGCATAGATGTCAATCATGCTCAGCTTGGAAGAACACTTCTGGAATGGCCCCGAGCAATGGTTTGGTAAAGATGTCTGCAGTCTGCTCTCCTGAGCTGACGTGAGAAGCATAAATCAAGCCCTTTTAAATCATATCTCTATTGTAGTGGCAGTTTACCTCAATATGCTTTGTCCTTTCACGAAATGCATGATTATTAGCAATGAATAGCGTCGCTTGATTGCCACACTGTAGCTGCATGGGTAGAGGTACATCCAGTGTTGCAGAAGACGGTATTCGGTATTCAGTCGGAGGGGTCACTGAATAGAGAATAATCGGTATTCGGGCGACTATTCGGAATTATTCAGTTTTGTATTTTTTAATATAAAAAAAATTATAATACATATATTCTTATATTTTTATACATATATGGTCATTATTTAACATGAATCCAAGATAAAAGTACCAATCAATATAATAGACATATAGAATTTGACATTTGTAGCGATACCGTGGTAAAATGTAACCCATAAATATTGAAAATTGAAAATAAAAAAAATAAAAATATGAAGAGTCAAACTCCAGTCTCCCTCATAGTCGGGCCAGTCGGCCGAATAATCGGCCGACTATTGCCCGACTGGGGGTTTGTTCAGTCGGGTACCCCACCGCACCTCATAGTCGGACCGACTATTCGGGATAGTCGGCCGACTATTGCAACACTGGGTACATCTATATGCAGATCTTCTAACACAGCTCGAACCCACATCATCTCGGTACTTGTTTGTGCCATGGCCCTGTATTCAGATTCAACACTAGATCTAGCTACCACTGTTTGTTTCTTGCTTTTCCAAGAAACCAAAGAACTGCCAACAAATACTGCAAAACCTGAAGTAGACTTTCGATCCTTAGGATACCCTGCATAATCCGCATCTGCACATGCATAAACTGAGATATTTGTTTCTTTCCTGAACAATAGTCCAGCACCTGGAGACGACTTTAGATATCTTAGTATCATGTATATGGCATCCATGTGTACCTGTCTGGGCTGTTTCATGGACTCACTACAAAAGCGATATCAGGTCTGGTGATAGTAATATAGAGAAGTTTTCCCGCCATCTCTCTATATCTTCTCCTGTCAACCTCATCTGTATCATGTTGGAAGAGAGAGGAGGGTAGTGGCAAAGGTCGGCGACGGTAGAGAGAGGAGAGACGTGCGGCGGCGGGAGGTGGAGAGAGGGGGGGCAGCAACGGGAGGTGTATAAGCTTTTTTGTTGGAGTATTTGGTTGTGCACCTATTGGGTTGTAGATGGGTAAATGGATAGCTCCAGGATCCATTTACCCCATCCATATGTTTAGTCCCACATCTACCAGTGGTGGGCCTTGGAGGCTCTGTGGAGGTTATATAAGGAGCCCCAGACCTCCTGTAACCATTAAGAAAAGCAATGAAGCATATGCCCCTTTGAGGGCTTCTCCCGTGGTTTCATCCCGCTCCTTAGGGAGTAGGGTTCCACGTAAAAATCTTTTGTTCCATGTTTATATTTCTATTCTTATGCTCTGTTTATCATTTCCGCTTATGCTTCCTATTTTCTAACATGGTATCTGAGGGGGTTTGATTCTCGAGGTTTTTTATTTTGTTCTTTGTTCTTCGTTCGAGATTCGATAATCAAGAAGCTTGGTTCGGGCTTATTTTTGAAGATTATTCTTGTTTGTTCATTATTAGATCAAGTTCCTGCTCTAGGGTTTAGTTGAAACCCTAGACATTATTTTACGTTCTTCTACTCCGTTGCGCAAACTCCATTTCTATGTAAACTCCAGTTCTGTGGTTATCTTTGCATCATGTTAGGGCTTTCGAGCCCCTGTTGTTGCCACACCTATCCTGGCGCTTATACAAATTGCGGCATCCAGAAGCACTCGGTCCAGGCGCCCCTACGTCGGTGCTCAGCGGGCGGAAGCCGCGACCAGGCGTCCAGATCTCGACACCAAGCAGTGCACATCCGTGCGCTTCTAGCCCCCGCTTGCTGGTGCGTTAGGTCTTCAGACCTCCAGGCGTGCATCGCGCGTGCACCCTCTAAGCCAGCAAATCCCAGGCGGAGCTCTCCCTCGCACCGCGATTCTCGCATCTCCTCCCCGCACATACCCCAAGCCCCTGCCAGCCGCCGCGGGCTGCTTCACCATCTCCAGCAGGTGGCGTCGCCCTCAACCCCAGTCTCCCGCGGCGGCGCACCCTCCAGCACAACGCACCTTCTCCAGTTGCCCCAAGCGACGAGACCCCGTACTCTTCTTCTGCGGCTCCCCGTAACCTTCTTCCACGGCTCACGCAAGTCCTCTTCTCCCCAGTTACGACGAGAGGAGGTAGAACAATCAAAATGGACGGGCTCGCACAGTTCGTGATGGTGCATCCTCCCATCTCATAGCTCCAGAGGCGGTTCCGAAAGACCCCCATCAAAGAGGAGCGACATTCGTGAAAAGAGGATTTCCCAACCAGGAACCCTAAATAGCCCAAGTAGGCTGCTCTTTAAAAAGAAATTGTTTGTTGGGCCCAGCCGAGAAAAAAAAGAGGAGTCCCTTTCTCTCCAACGAGGAGATTCAACAGACTCACACTCCAGCCCGTTCGTCCTCCTCACCTGCATGGCATGAGAAGCAACGTCCTCGACAACAATAGTTGTGTGCATTGGGTTGATATTGTCCGTAGTGTCCTGTAGCGTGAGTTGAGTTTCTTTCTGTTTGTCCAAGCTTAGCATTGCATGGTCCAGCTTGAGGGGGAGTGTTGGAGTATTTGGTTGTGCGCCTATTGGGTTGTAGATGGGTAAATGGATACCTCTAGGATCCATTTACCCCATCCATATGTTTAGTCCCACATCTACCAGTGGTGGGGCTTGGTGGCTCTGTGGAGGCTATATAAGGAACCCCAGACCTCCTGTAACCATTGAGAAAAGCAATGAAGTATATGCCCCTTTGAGGGCTTCTCCCGTGGTTTCATCCCGCTCCTTAGGGAGTAGGGTTCCACGTAAAAATCTTTTGTTCCATGTTTACATTTCTATTCTTATGCTATGTTTATCATTTCCGCTTCCGCTTCCTATTTTCTAACATCTAGCGACCACTGTTTGTTTCTTGCTTTTCCAAGAAATCAAAGAACTGCCAACAAATACTGCAAAACCTGAAGTAGACTTCCGATCCTTAAGACATCCTGCATAATCCGCATCAGCACATGCAGAAACTGAGATATTTGTTTCTTTCCTGAACAGTAGTCCGGCGCCTGGTGATGCAGCGTGGACCAGAAAATAGGTCCGAAATTTTAATAGTGGTTAATTTTATTTACGTTAAGTTGTCGTAATTTAATTTAAATAAAGAGATCGCGTGTGATCTCAATTAGTCTTAATTTGAATTTCAAATTAGGTAGTATTCGGTTAATTAGTTAGAGTTAATTTAGGATAATCAGTTATTTTTCTATTTTTGTAATCTCATCCCTCCTATATAAAGGAATGAGGGTCCATTGTGTTCAACAGTTCAAGTTAATGAAAATTTGAGATCTTTATATCCGTCTCTCTCTTCTCCCCTACGCAGTCTTCGCGTTTCTTTTCCCTCAACCCCTCATTCCCGACGAGTTTCTTCTCTCTCAACCCCTCTCTTTCTCCACCGAAATTCCACCATAAAAAAATATTTTATTTCCCGCCGTCTCTGATTTCATTCTGCATCATTTGGTATCAGAGCATGGATACCGAATCATTCCTACGATTCGACGATCCTGTCGAGTATTGGCGTTTGAAGTTTGATCTCAACCGTCTATCTCATGGTTCGCGCTCGCATTCACGTTCAAAGAAGTTCCAGCAGCGACTTATATCATGCATCAAGGTACAAGCATGGTTAGACGCGCAAATCGAAGAAGATTCGCATGTCGACGACCAAAATCAGAACGCTATACCTGCTGTTCAATCCGATTCCGACCTAGAAAATGAAGGTATGTTCCGTCCCAATGAAGGTTTATTTGATACAACTATTGTGCAAGAAGCAAAGGAGGACCATGGGCCTATCTTCGACGAAGGTCCTATGGAAGAAGAATATGAAAATCTCAAAATTTTTGCAATCGATGTTGCTGTCCAAAAGATTTCAGATCAGCCGCCGTCGCCGATAGCACCCCCGGTGTCTGCCCCGGCCCCACTGCAGCCCAACAGTGGCTGGCCCGCACCCCTGGGGCCCCGTCGCACTCCGCCACCGACTCCTCCAGCACCGCAGCGTGTGGCCGCCCCCCTGCGGCGCCTCCTGCGCGCATCCAGAGCTCCCAGGCCCCGCTTTCTCCTGTACGGGCGGCTCGGCGTCTCTGCGCGATCCCTCCATCCCACGATCGCGCCCAAGACCTCGTCGCCCTCGCCGCTGGTGATGTTTCCCCGCGCAGCCACCGCGCGCAAGGCCGCGCGCTTCTGCAGTCCCCCTTGCGACCACGCATTGTCCCCAACAGCCACCTGCCGACCCCGCGCTTCACCTCCTCCAGTTCTCCACGCGGCAACCCAACCGCTCGCCCCAGCGCCGTCGCATGCCCCGCACGCGTCATCCATCCTCCCCAGCGCGCGCCGCCCGCGCCATATACACGAGGGACTCGGGCAAACCCTAACAGGGAACCCGATGGTTACGGGGTTTGAGTCCCGTGACAGGTGGGATTGGAAATCCCTTGAGAAATTAAGTGGGAGAAATTACACAGAACCCCCTCCAAGCAAAAGTTTTTATTCAAAGGGAAGGTTCAAAGGCTCCTCTAACAATATAAGTTGTAATGACGGGGTACGAAAATTGCAGAGATGCCCTACAATTGGAAAGAACTACAAACGTAACGTTGAAAAGGATCGAATTGGAGGAAATTGAAGCCACAATTCAAGGATGAACACTCCAACGACGCACCTACATTAAGCAATTCATCGGGAGACGAATTTTTAAAGCGGGGAGTTGATGCAGCGTGGACCAGAAAATAGGTCCGAAATTTTAATAGTGGTTAATTTTATTTACGTTAAGTTGTCGCAATTTAATTTAAATAAAGAGATCGCGTGTGATCTCAATTAGTCTTAATTTGAATTTCAAATTAGGTAGTATTCGGTTAATTAGTTAGAGTTAATTTAGGATAATCAGTTATTTTTCTATTTTTGTAATCTCATCCCTCCTATATAAAGGAATGAGGGTCCATTGTGTTCAACAGTTCAAGTTAATGAAAATTTGAGATCTTTATATCCGTCTCTCTCTTCTCCCCTACGCAGTCTTCGCGTTTCTTTTCCCTCAACCCCTCATTCCCGACGAGTTTCTTCTCTCTCAACCCCTCTCTTTCTCCACCGAAATTCCACCATAAAAAAATATTTTATTTCCCGCCGTCTCCGATTTCATTCTGCATCACCTGGAGACGACTTTAGATATCTCATTATCATGTATATGGTATCCATGTGTACCTGTCTGGGCTGTTCCATGAATTGACTCACCCGACTCGCTGCAAAAGCGATGTCAGGTCTGGTGATAGTAATATAAAGAAGTTTTCGCACCATCTCTCTATATCTTCTCCTGTCAACCTTATCTGTATCATCATCATATAACTTCATGCTAGGATCCATGGGAGTAGTCGAGGGTCGACAGCCAATCATGCCTGTCTCAACAAGCATGTCTGTAATATACTTCCTTTGGGTCATCACGAGACCCTGCGCATTCCTAGCAAATTCCAACCCAAGAAAATATCGTAGGGTACCAAGGTCCTTGGTAACAAACTGATGTCTTAGAAATGCTTTTGCCATCTTTATTCCCGATATATCATCTCCCGTAACGAGTATATCATCAACATAAACCATGATAACAACAGTGCCTCTGGGAGTCTTCTGAACAAACAAAGAATGATATGCATTTGATCTTTTGAACCCTTGCTTCTGAATCAGGTCAGAAAGCTTCTGAAACCATGCCCGCGTGCTTTGTTTAAGGCAATATATTGCCTTGTGAAGTCTACACACCATGTGACTCTCCCCGTCAGCAGCAAACCCCGGAGGCTGCTGCATGTAGACTTCTTCCTGCAGATCCCCATCTAAAAATACATTTTTAACGTCAAGTTGAAACAAGGGCCAATCACGTACCACAACTACTGAAAGGGCACATAGAGTGGAGTGACACGCAACTGGAGAAAATGTGTTCATATAATCTACGCCATAGGTTTGAGTAAACCCACGTGCCACTAGCCTTGCTTTGTAACGATCAAGCCTGCCATCTGCATGATATTTGACAGTAAATACCCATTTACAACTGACAACAGAGGCTCCTGGAGGAGTAGAAACCAAGCTCCATGTACCCAGTGACCTCAAAGCATCCATTTCCTCCATGGCATAATGCCAACAACTCTCCTTCAATGCGTCCTGATAATTCCGTAGTATTTCTACGGTAGATAAGGCCACAACAAACCGCTGAAAATCTCCAGTAAGGCGATGGAAAGAAACATGTGAAGCAAATGGATCGGATGCACATGTACGCTTCTGCTTTCGTAAGGCAATAGGTACATTCAAATCATCAACAATCGTACTCGCTGGTATGATATTCTCCTGCAGAGATCCCTGCACATGCACATCGTCAGACCCATCATTAATAATGTTACCTGGACAATCCTGAGGCGTAGTGGATGATTGACGAGTTACATGAGCAGGGACATGACGACGGGTATAGAATCGTGGTAAAGGTGTACAGGTGGATGTGAAGGTGGTGGTGGTGGTGATGGTGGTGGTGCAACAACAGGAACTGGTATGGGAACGGACAACCACATAGGAGGAGGTGGCACATAAATCTCATCATCAGTAGTGGAGGAAGTCAACCTGTCACATACAGGGGAGAAATACATCACAGACTCAAAAAATGTGACATCCGCACTGATATAATATTTCATGTTCAAAGGATCATAGCATCGGTAACCCTTCTGTATACGAGAGTACCGAACAAATACACACTTGACAGCCCTAGGTGAGAGCTTGTCAAGTCCTGGAGAGAGCTGATGGACAAAAGCAATCGACCCAAAGACACGAGGAGTAAGCGAGAATAATTCCTTATCAGGGAAGACAAGTGAAAGAGGAACTTTCTCACCTAAGACAGAGGTTGGCATACGATTCACTAGATAGCATCTGTAACATCCGGATCTGTACAAACCCGAACCCGACCCGATTAGGGTCCGTGTAACTCAATAAAGTTAATAATCAACGTTAAATATCATAAATCGATCAATTGATCGTGAATCAAAAGTCGTTCGGGTAAAATCGATCAAAAATCGATCGCATCGTAATGCGTGCCCGAAAAAGCCGCGATGCAAATTCGGAAACCGCAAAACAAACCGAGACCACCCAAAAATCCGATTCGACAAAATAAGACCAACGAAATCGACCGTTCGTCGATCGGAGGTCGTTTGATATTTTAAAATTGTAAAATTTAATAACCAATCAAGACCGTATTCCGGAAATTTCGGGGATTCATCATCGACCCGAAGTATATGAATATTATACTCATATTGATCGTCATTCAGAGACGGTCAAAACGAGCTATTGTACACAAAAGTCCGACACTCGAGGTGCTTATACGGTCAACTTCGATTTCTAAATATAAGAAAACTACTGTTAAAAATAAAAAAAAAATTATTTCAATCTGGACAGCAGACTGTTGTGTACAATAGTCACTTGGTTCTCTCCACATGTTCTTGTAGGTGTCTCCACTTGGACAACAAAGCCCCTCTCCTAACTTATATAAACACCAAACCACTCTCCCCCTTTTATTCCTATTTTCTCTCCATTTGCTCCAGCCGTAGGAGCTATATCTTCCACATTTTGCTGCAATTCCAGCCCTGACCAGACAGTCCAATAGGCATCCCTCCAGCCCTTTCTCCTCTTCAATTATTGATGCTGCAATTCTCCCAAAAAGAAGCAGCACATTCTCAGCTCAAGATGTTGCAAACAGTTCTCCAGGCAACAACTCAGTTCTCCAGTGCTGCATGTCATTAATTGAAGCCCAAAGATGATCTCCAAACTTTGAGATCAAGGTACAATCTCCCCTCTTTCTTCCTATTTCTCCCAACTCCCAGCCATAGAGCCCCTTTCTTTCTCTCTTTTTGTTATTTCTGTTGGAAGGTGGGGCTGCTGTCCACCTCCTTATTGCTGCATGTTGAAGCAAAAATTGATGTTAGAAGCTATTGGAAAAATCTGCTACTGTTCCTTCAGAAATCTGCAGTTGCATGGAAGTTTTCTCTCCAAAACTTTAAAGGATCAAGGTACATTTACCCCTCCTCTTATTGCTGTAACAAATATCCAGCAGCATGCAACTGCTATTGGAGCCATTCCCTCGTGTTGGAGCTCCAACAAGTGGAGCTGCTGCTTTCCTCTGCTTAAAACTGAAGCAATAGTTTTTCTTTTCCCTCAATTTTGGTGTTCCTCCAACCATTACCACTGATGCTGTCCATCCATCAGCCCTACTGCATTTGAAGGGATACCTGGAGCCAAGTTTGAACAACAGAAACTGCTCCTCTTCACTTGCAAGCTGTTGCAACTGCAATTCCTTGATGCATGCATTTGGATCTCCAAAATTTGAGGATCCAAAGGTACAATCTTCCCCTCCTCTTGCTGCAGTCCATGTTTTGTACAATTTAAAGTCCTCTTGCTACCAATCATGTCGTACATTCAGATCTCAATGCTTACTACTAGCAATTCAAGTTCCATTAGGCTTTCATGCTGATGCTTTTAGGATGATTTTGGCACTCTGTTTTCAATTTTGACTCATTATACCTAAGACATTCAATATATTTGATTTGAGTCCACATCAATATTATTAATTGTTATCACTAAGACTTCTTATCTTCCTGCGTTATGTTAACACGTAAGTCCATTTCTTGTTTGTTGGTCATATTATTTAACTAGCTTCATTGGGTGTATCACATTATCAATAATGTCAAAAAAAAATTATGTAAAGAACAATAAGTTATACTATAATTTCTACTCTATTAATCCTTCTTACGATATAGATAACTTGTAATCAAAGATGGTATGCACTGCTCAAAGGTTTCCCGTATGTGCAGACTGGTTTATGGTAGAATATTATTTGGATCAGATTAGCAATATGATATGAATTGGATTTAAAAAGTGACTAATTGTGATGCCACGATGTGTAATGAGCAATAATAATAATAGCAATAATAGTAAATATTCATGAGAAATTTAAGGGATATAATTAGTACACCAGATATGACTATAGATGAGAATATTTAGGGAGCATGTAGGAAGGTTGGAGGATTGAATATATTTTGGAATATTAACCTCTTATGTAGAGCATAACATTGATGTTAACTCCCTTTACTATCAACAAAATTTACTCTATAAAGGAAAAGACTCCAAAGATTTAATCTGTAAAAAAAAAAAGAAAGAAAAAAAGAGGTTTTGCAGTCTTTATCCAGAAATTCAAATTTCTTTGGTATAAGCCTGAAGGGTTCATCAAGTAATTATTAGCTAGTTTTCTATCCTCGATGTAAGAATGTTGCTGCTTGAAAGCATCTACTTAGGTGGTTATGGATTGCATGATCTCAAGTTTATTACTGATCTACAAGCAGCTGATCAACATATTCAGTTAACTACTGAAAAGAGAAAATCATATTTACATTGCTTATTGAAAGTTGAAAGTATTCAACTATGCTATTATCACAAGAGAACCTTGGAATTGTTGAGTTCATTAGTATAAAGCCTTTTTCATCACACTAGGTCTTGGAATTAATATCTTCAATCTCCTTAATACGGGATATTGTAGGCTTATGTGATGTACATCATCTCTTCTTCCAATATAGTATCCTAAAGAAGGCGTGATACCTCAGTAGTTTAAAAATATGACAAACTACTTACAACCTCGGAAGGATTTTCCCTATCATTATTAAGTTCTCTCATTAGAATATGGATAGAATCCGTAATCAAGTGATTTATATAATCTAGATCCACAAGCATGTGCCAAATTTCGAGATAATCTATGATCAATGACTGAAAATTTTCATCATCAATCATTTAAGTATGAATCACAATTATGGATCACTATTCCATAAGATTGTCGACATACCTAGATCTGTAAAGTTAATCACAACAGAAATTGAGAGAGAATGATGAATCAAGACAGTGACGATGATTCAGTAATGACTGATATATAATGAGTGCCAGTCATGGTGACCTTTACGTCTGACTGTGCGAGGGTGCGGTGACCCTCAGCTGGGCGGGAGATTAGGAAGCCCAGTTAGGGCAGCGGCCGTTTTGTGCGCGGGTCTTGGATCTCAGTCTCTTCTCGGTTTTTCGCGAGCGCTCGCAGTTTTTACGCCTCTCTGGGATCCACAGGTTTTCTTTTAAAGACCAGTTCCGCTGACCCTTGTTCTTTAGGGTACCTAGGCTGGAGGACCCTTGGTTTTAGTTTTTCGAGCTCGTTAGCCCGTACCGGTCGGGCCGGTTTTTCTTTTAGAGCGACTTTTCTAGAGAGTCTCTCACCCGTCTCAGTGGCGTAGTTTTGGAGTAGACCTATCCCTCTATTGGACCGCCCTTCCAATTAGAGGGCGAGACGGAAGAGCCTTTTGTAGGCTACCTCACTGCTTGAGTTTTGTTTATTTTTCGCCAGCAGACTTGGCGATGCTACATCCGAATCATCCATGTATACATATGAATCCTCTATGACTACATCTGATTCAGTTACAGTTGAATCTGAAAAAGATACATTTGAGATTGGATTGAGTCACAATTGAGTTGGCTAAAGTTGAATTACAGTTGAATTGGTTACATGGAAGCTTGGTTACAGTTGAGTTGGTTTCCGTTGAACTAGTTACTTTTCTGCCAATAAATCCTGGCAAAGAGAAAAGACCCTATAATGAAAATCATCCTGATTAGACTATCCACTAAGCACGAGAAAATCAACAAGGAAAGAATCAAATCCCCATATCCATCATATACTCTTACTATGATCAATCCACAAGATTCTTAAACATCGTTATAAGCATTAATAGAGATAATGATTATATCAGAGTCTCATCATTCACATTCTCAAGACCAATCAAACTTATATTATAATTAATAGAAAGTTATGGACCATATGATATTTATATATAAATGATTATGTGGGTAATTAGTGTAGGATGAGTAGACTGGGGTTTTACATACCAAACAACTTGAAAGCCTGTTTCATTGCAAGTAGCTTTAAATTTTAACTGTCAGGGCCAAATTATTTGCTTTCTTTTGGAACCACTAAATTTCCTGTTATTTTAATTAATTAAGATTTACTCAACAATTGTTGATGTTCTTTTCTCCCTATTCCATGGATTGCAGGTAAAATACCTGCACCGTTGTATTAGGAGAGTTGAATGTCAGTTTCTGCAGTAAAACATATTAGGTATGCATGTTATAGTTTGTTCAAGATACTTATGCTTTTATTTCTCTTCTGATAAAATTGGGATACATGTATATAATGCAATTTCTGTTGTTACATATAAACTGATATGGAAATTTTATGCAATATAATTGTGACATACTGTAGTTCTGTGGCTTACTAGTTAATTTGTGAATGTCATTCGTAAAAAAAAATTTCCCTAATTTCTAGTTCGCTAATGCGATTTCTAGAGAACATGGTATTACGGATGATGTGTAAACGGGTTTCCCAGATCCGAGAAGGAGCGGGCCTTACAGTTTGGTATCAGAGCAGTGGTACCCTGCTACATACATTCGTAGTATTATAGTTCCGATCGCATTAGGTCTTGAATAGCGACAGTTCTTTGACTTGTTGCGAATCTGAAAGGGAAATATGACATTCCAATTTCCATAACCACATATGTCACCGATTGCAACGAATTTCCATGTTGCATCCCAAGAAGAGAAAAAGCATAGTTAGAAATATCCATGAATATTAACTATTAATGATATCGGTTCTTACATAGAACCATGGCATCCTGAACCGATCTTTCTATGTTTTAATTAATTCTGAAGCGATAAACGAACTCCGAGTTTCTAGCTTCAGTAGGTAGAGTTGCATATGCCATAGATCGTCCTTGTCACATCCGTAGGCCAGGTGGCCAGTTGTTCATCATAAAGTTGATAGTAAAGGATTACCAATGTTGATTGGTAGTCACGGGATGATCGCATATTTTATACCATTATAGTTTGATAAGTTTGACCTGATATTTGGCATGGATTGGTTGTCAACTCATCATGCCCTGGGTAATCACTTCATGAAGACGGTCGTCTTTAGTATTCCAGACTTACCCGAGTTTACCTATAAGGGTACATTACATGACTCTAAATGAAGCACATTTCAGTATTGAGAACTCGGAGACTCATACATCGAGAATACGACACATTCCTAGATTCTGTCAGAGAGATATCTTACAGAGCCGATGGCTCAGAACATCATGATAGTGTCATATTACTCTGATGTGTTTTCAAATGATTTGCCAGGTTTACTGTCTGAGAGAGAGATTGAGCTCGAGATCACGTTACTACCAGATAGACAACCAGTCTTGATGGCTCCGTATCTCATGTCACTGGCTGACCTGAGAAAGTTGAAGATGCAATGCATGAGTCACTTGACTTAGGTTTCATAAGACCGAAAACTTCACCTTGGGGTGCTCTACTTCTTTCGTCAGAAAGAAGGATGGATCAATGAAATTATGCATTGATTACATACAACTGAACGAGAAATAGTGGAGAACTATTATCCTCTACCACACATCTATTATTCGTTCGATCAACTACATGGATCTTCGATGTTTTCAAAGATAGATCTCCAATCTGGCTACCATCAACAGAGGATTCAAGAGTCAGATAGTCCGAAGATAACATTGAAGACTCGATATGGACATTATGAGTTTGTCATAATGTCGTTTGGGCACACAAATGCCCCTACAACTTTTATGGATATGACGAACATGATTTCCGTCCATACTTGGACGAATTTGTGATTGTATGCATTGACGATATGTTGATATATTCCCGAAATGATTAGGGATCACATCAATAATCTAAAGACAGTCATGGACATACGTCAAGAGTACAAGTTGTATATCAAGTTTAGTAAATGTGGGTTCTAATTATCCCAGGTCTCATTCCTTGGGCATGCCATTTCTGGAGCAGGCCTTTAGGACATTGAAGGAAAGATTGACGGCTGTACATATCTTTGCATTTCCTCCAGGCACTCAGGACAATGCTGTATATACAAATGCTTCAAGAGAAGGTTTAGGAGCGGTTCTGATGCAACTGGGTCACGTGATTGTTTATGCATCACATCAATTGAGGTCGCATGAGCGGAATTACCCTCGTCCGTAACTTAGAATTGACGATAATTGGTTTTGCTTTGAAAGATCCGACGCCACTATCTCTATAAGGTGAATTTCAAGATTTTCGTAGATCGCAAGAATTTAAAGAACGCCTTTGTTCAGAAGGAGATAAATATGAGACGATGTCTTACCATTCTGGTAAAGGAACATGGTGGCAGATGCGCTTAGAAGGAAAGCTCATGCACATGCGATAAACTAGCTATACACGTGGGATGTACTCACAAGCTTTGACTAATTAGCATCCATATGAGAGTGCATCTATATATACTGTCATGCATCAACGATTCAACGGTCTTTAGAATTGCATATTAGAAGGCCAAAGATCAAGTCCTTGGATTGAGACAAATACATGCGTGCTAACAAGGGCAAAAGTGATAATTATGTGAAGACTAAGTCTACTTTATGAAAGGATGGCTACATCGTTGTGTCCAACGATGAGCAATTGCCTAGAGATTCTTGATGAGGCACGCATCTCACAACTGTCTTCTTATCCTGGCAGTACGGAAATATATCGTAATCTGCGCCAACATTCTGACGGGTCGGGATGAAGTGCGATGCACCACATCAGGTTAGCAGATGCATGACTTGTCAAATGGTCAGGGCTTAGCATAGGAGACCACCATGGTTATTACAGTCTCTTTCATTCCCAAATGAAAGAGTATCTCTATGGATTGTCGAAGACACCAGATGGTCACGATGCTATTTAGTCATTGTCGATAGATTGATCAGCCCATTTCATACCTATCAGTATGACCTATGCTACATTAGGTTGGCAAGATTGTATGTACATAACGTTATCAGGCTTCATGATATACCACGCAAGGTAATGTCTGACATGATGACAGAGACTCGATGTATACATTTCACTACTGGCACCAATTTATGCCAGCATTTTTTACAGACTAAAAAAAATGAGAGTTCCGCATATCGTCCACATATCGATAGATAGAGCAAGAGTGCTATTCAGAAACTTTGTAATTTGTTAGATGCATGAACTCTAGAGTGGAAAAGATCCTAGAAGGACCACCTATCGTTGGTAAAATTTCTATACAACAACCATCATTCTAAGTATTGGTATGGCAACATTCGAAGCCCTATACAGGTGGAGATGCCTCATACTTCTCAGCTCGCGTACGATAGGTAAACACGCTCTGTACCTCGTAGATCTCTTAGAGAAAACTACTACGATTGTTGATCTCATGAGGTAAAGGCTTCTGATGGCTCAGAGCCGCCAGAAAAACTATACATATCGTCAGAGAAGAGATATAGAGTTTCAAGTAATCTGAACATCTTCTCTTTATCCATTCAAAATATGACTTCTCAGTATTCAATTTAACCTCTCATACTGATCAAATATCTGTAAACACATATAGGAGATTGTGTGTTCCTACGAGTATCTTCCACGAAAGAAATACAGAGATTTGATGTCTTTGATGTCTACGGCAAATTAACGCCGATATTTTAGATCATTTGAAATTATTACTCGTAAGAATATGGTGGTATATCGAGCGGTCCTTCCTCTACACCTATCAACCATATAGGTATCCAATCTAAGGAAGTACGTACACGACCTCAACACATCATCATCTACGAAAACCTTAACGTGGAGCCAGACTTGACATATGAGGAGAGACCGGTACAGATACTCGATAATACTATAAAGAAACCTCGCATCAAAGAAATTTCCCAAGACAGAATACAATGACACCAACATTGTAACAAAGAAGCGACATGGGATAACCAAAGCAGACATGCGGGTAAGATACCGCAGCTTTGTCAGATAATGGTCAAAACAAGCCCATTAATTTTATATATTGAAAGATCATGGCTTGTTTTCCCTTTGAGGTTTTTATAGGTTCAAAACCCTTTGAGGTTTTTATAGCCAGATGAGATCCAAACAAAACACATAGTGACCTTGACTCGAGTCTCGAGGACGAGACTCCCTTTGAGGTTTTTATAGCATGCCATAAGCATATCATCATCCCAATAGGAAATGGGCACACAACTCTGAGTAAGTAGAGTCCGAGTGATGTCAAGGAGATGGCGATGCTTTCTTCCTGCAACGCCATTTTGTTGGGACATGTAAGCACAAGTTGTTTGATGGATAATGCCTCTAGACAAGAAAAAATGAGAAAGAGCACGAGTACAAAACTCCAAAGCATTATCCATCCGTACGCACAATTTTCATAGTAGATGAAAAGACATTCCGCACTTCATTTTCAAGATTTTAGATAACTTCCCCTGCTTCAGATTTATTTTTCAACAAAAATATCCAAGACAAACGAGAGAAATCATCAACCACAACTAGATAAAAATTGTGTCCCTGGTGATCAAGGACGCGACTTGGACCCCAAATGTCAACATGAAGTAATTCAAAAGGGGAGCTACTGCTCCGAGACTGACGACCAGGGAAAGTAGATCTGTGATGCTTTCCCAACTGACACGCTTCACACTGGAAGGAAGAACCCGGTGGAATCTGGGGCAGGATATGCCGCTTCTTCTGAATAGAAAGATGACCAAATCTTAGATGCCATATGAATGGAGAAACTGGACCACTTGACTGAGACGAGACACCAGCATAGGGAGTCCAGACCAAATGATAGAGACCATCCTGCTCACAGCCACAACCAATCACCCTGCCTGTAAGAATGCCCTGAAAAATAAGAGGCGATGGGTCAAAAATAGCTCGACAATGCAAATCCTTCGTAATCTGACTGATAGATAATAAATTCATCGAAAAATCTAGAGCATGCAAGACATTTCGTAGACACATAGAGGGTGTCAGACTGATCTACCCCTGTCCAACAATAGGCGAATGGGTCCCATCTGTTATGACCACAGATCGCCCCGGTGGAACCTCTCTGTAGGATGTAAGCTTATCTTTGTCTCGACAAAGATGATGTGTCGCTCCAGAGTCCATAATCCATTCTAAAACATCGGATCTGTGACATGAAGTAAGGGCATGAGCACTACCTGAGGTGCTAGCGGTGGCCGATGTACTAGCAGAGGCTGAAGTAGCTACATCCAAGTAGCCTCTCGGAGAATCAGTAGAGGCAGGAGGCATGATATCTCGCACCCTGGCAACAAGATCCTCAAATCGCTGGTCTGAAGTAGATGGCTGTGGAGATGCAATATGCTCGGCTACCCGCGCCGATGCCGGAAACCCATGCTTAGAATAGCAGGTCTCCTCTGTATGTCCTGGGCGATGACAGAATGTGCAGGGCCGACGAATGCGGCTACCTCGACCACGAGGTTCACGGTCACGAAAAGAAGAAGAGGCTCCTCTGCCTCTGGAAGCTGCCCTCGCCAAAGGAGGCTGAGTAGTGGCAGAAGACGGGACTGTAATTCTGCTGAGCCTGCGGTACACTTCCTCTACTGGAGGAATAGTAGCATTTACAAGAATCTGCGAGCAAGTGGCATCATATCAGGGTCAAGCGCTGCTAGTAGGACCCCCACCATGGTAGCATTCCGAAATGTCTTCTGCTGCTCGGGAGATGTCGTAAGGGGAATGATACTGTAGAGCTTCTCAAACATCCCTCGCAAGTATGTATACAGTGAATGCAGAGGCCGGCCATTCTGCTTCACCGTAAAGATGTCATGCTGGAGTTGAAGAATCTTGTCTCATTTCGCATCTGAGAATATGTCGCTGCAAGGATGTCCCACATCGCCTTAGCAATGGGCTGATGGAGTACATCATTAGCAATCTCCATCGACACTGTACTAGAACGCCAAACTTTGGCATATGAATCATCGGCCTCCGATGAGGCATAAACCCTAGTTTTCTTTGCCGGCTCATCTTCGGTAAGAATGTGCTTCTTACCATTTAACTTCATGAGACTCATGAACTGCATAGCCCAGAGCTCGTAGCTCGTCCCATCCATCTTGACAATGGACGCTGGATCTTTAAACGTGCCTATGGAGGGCATGTCGACCTTGTTTTCTGACATGGTTGCTGGGTAAGAAGAACTAGGGTTTGTAGACAAAGAATCAAGTGTCTACATAAATATCCGAGGATTTGAGTGCATATATAAACTTATGCACTCAAATCCATAGAAAAAGGAGAGGGAGGTGGCGACGGCGAGAAGGTGGTGGGAGAGAGGAGGTCGGCAACAATGAGAAGATGGGGGGGGGGCGGGCGACGACGGAGAGAGAGAGGAGGGTGGTGGGGAAGGTCGGCAGCAGTGGAGAGAGGAGAGAGGTACGACAGCGGGAGGTAGAGAGAGAAAGGGGGGACAACTAAGGTTTTATTAGTGGTGGCTCTGATACCATGTTGGAAGAAATGAGAGAATTGTTTATTCCAAAGAACCTTAGGCTCTCTAATATAGAGAAGGCCTATGGATAAATTACATAAGACATAAGAAAGAAATAAAACACAACAAAAGAGTACATAAAGTCTAGAAATATCTCTACAATTCTCTTATGAAAAAAGTGGAAAGGAGATAGCATACTTCTATTTGTGGATGCCACCTACCATGCAATTGGAGAGCGACTTTCTCTCCAATGTAATCTCATTACATAAATCTTTATTTTTATCAATAAAATATCACCAATTAATTTGCACATTATTTGTGATAATTACAAATAGACAATTGGCATTTATGAATCATATTTATCCATCCAAAATTAAATGTAAATCATATTGTATTTAATTGCTCAATGTGAATCCAATTCACATTAATATTTAAATTGAGAATTTTATTCACAATTAATTCTCTCTATGATATTGTTGATCATATCGACATTATCAATAATTATTATGGATGTTAATATCCATGTTAATTTCATCTATGATAATTAAATCTAATTTAATTTACTATTATGCCTACTTATATATGTCTAGATAATATAAATCATATCCATGTTACTTATGATAATTAAATCAAATTTAATAATAATTATTTCCCTTAATTTTCCAATAATCAGATATTATCTCTAATAGAACAATTTTCGAACACTTTTAAGAATAGTGTGCTTTCTCCTTGGATACTTAGAGATAAGGACATGGCGATTGCATATTCCATGTACAACGACTTGGATAATGAGACCTAATCTCACATCCGGATCTAGAAAATCAATAAAAGAGATGTCTGATTAAGTCAGAATATTCAATCTTCTCATTGCATCTGAATCCCATTCAGATCAATGTTCAACATTTGGATCAATGTTGGATAACTAGTCTACTGATCGGAGTCATTAAAATCCAAACCTATTTCACAACTCTCTCAGAAAGGAAGTATCATGGTTATACAATCAATTAAGATCACATCACCTTCGAGTATTCCCAATACCTGTACATCCTGCATATTGGAAGACCTAGTGTAAACCTAGAGTTCTGATCTTATTTGAATTATCTTCTTTAGGATTTCGTCGTTAAGTTTCTTACTTGATCATTAAGAGTTGGTATCGATTGTATGCTTTCCAAAAGCATATACCATACCTAAAAAGCATGTCATGCTTTGAAAGCAAGACGATTATCGATGGAATTTAATCCGTCCCAATATCTCATAAGAGAGCTTATATTTTCCAGTTCAGTACTGAACTTGTATGATCCATTTGAGAGATCGTATTACTCACATGCCTTCATATGCACACCAGCTTACTGATGTATAAATCTTGATTAGGTCATTAACCTAATGTTCTGCCTAATATACATACTTAGACATATAATAACACATCTGTCTTCGATCAGAGGATACGTGCCTATATCTTGATAGTATACGACATAAGTCTTTGATATCTTGATCTCGTTAAGTCAACTCTTTGATTTAACTCATTTGATACCTTTGAATCTCCATTCTTATGCAAAGGACCTGCATCAAGAAATCGATCAGATATCAACCTTTGGAGTAAGGATTGCCATCTCCTTCTCAGATTGGAGATCCTTTTTCAACAATCATTTGACATTGTTAGTTGAGTCATCAATCTAACTCTTTAGGTAATCCTCTCAGCACATGATTCTATGATCCAACCTTTAGATCAACAACCACATGATTATCAAGATGGCCACAATACATAACCGTAATTGTACTACGGGATCTTATAAGTGCATGCATTCATTAATCTCAGATAGTAAGCGTAAATCAGTAATTTTTATTCATATATTAGATAATTACAATAACATCTATTGTAGAATTGATTCGCCCTGGGCTCGCATGTCTAACAATCTGAGACTAACCCGTAGAACCATTCATGTACAATCATAAGCCCATACTCATTACATGCTGGTCAAAAACTTTTGAGATAAAGATTTGGTAAGGGCATCAATAACATTATCGACAGAGGCCACCTTAGTTATAATGATGCTGCCGCGCTTTTGTATCTCTCTAATGATGTGGCATTTTCTTTCCACGTTTTTGCTTTTTCGATTCCATCTGAGTTCCGTTGCCTAAGTTATGTCTTCCGTGTTATCGCAGGGCAACGTGATGGGAGTATCCGAGGAAACTACTCCTAGCTCTAAGATTAACTTGCACAGTCAGACTGCCTCTTTCGCAACATCATATGCAGTTATTGTTGGGAAAAGTTAATAATCTATTATTCAAGGGAACCCTAGGCTCTCTTATATAGGGAGAGACCTCACGGGTAAAATACATAGTAGTCCAGAGAATAATAAGAAATTACGAACGGGTACATAACATGTAATAATATCAGTCTCTACACTCCCCCTCAAGGTGGAGCATAGATGTCTATCATGCTCAGCTTGGAAGAACATCTCTGGAAGGGTCCTCTGAGCAATGGCTTGGTGAGTACGTCAGCAGTCTGATACCCTGAGCTCACGTGAGCTGTAGCTATCAATCCTCTCTGGATCAAGTCTCTAGTGTAGTGGCAGTCAACTTCAATATGCTTTGTTCTTTCATGGAATGCTGGATTGTTGGCAATAAACAATGCTGCTTGATTGTCACACTGAAGTTGCATGGGTAAAGGTACATCTACATGTAAATCCTCTAGCACAGATCGAACCCACATCATCTCCGTGCTTGCTTGCGCCATGGCCCTATATTCAGATTCAGCACTGGACCTTGCCACAACAGTTTGTTTCTTGCTTTTCCAAGAAACGTGAGAGCTCCCAACAAAAACGACAAATCCTGAGGTCGAATTTCGATCCTTAGGACATCCTGCATAATCGGCATCTGCACATGCTGAAATAGATAAGTCTGTGCCCTTTCGAAATAGCAACCCTGAACCTGGAGAAGACTTCAGATACCTCAGTATCATGTATATGGCGTCCATATGAACTTGTCTTGGCTGCTTCATAAATTGACTCACCCGGCTTACTGCAAAGGCAATATCGGCTCGAGTTATGGTAATATAAAGGAGCTTACCCATCATTTCTCTATATCTCTTGTCCACTTCAGCAGTGTCATCATCATACAGCTTCATGCTTGGATCCATGGGAATACTCGATGATCTGCATCTAACCATGCCTGTTTCAGTCAAAAAATCTATAATGTACTTCCTTTGGGTCATCACCAGACCCTGTGCATTCCTGGCAAATTCCAACCCCAAAAGTATCTTAGGGTTCCAAGATCCTTCGTGACGAACTGACGACCTAGAAATGTCTTTGCCCTCTCTATGCCCTGAACATCATCTCCTGTAACCAGAATATCATCAACATAGATCATGATGACAACCGTACTTGCAGAAGACTTCTGAATAAACCACGAGTGGTCTGCATTCGACCTGTTGAACCCCTGTCGTTCAATTAGATGTGAAAGCTTCTGGAACCACGCTCTTGAGCTCTGTTTGAGGCCATAAATTGCCTTGTGAAGTCTACACTCCATATGCTTCTCCCCCTCAACAGTGAACCCTGGTGGCTGCTGCATGTAGACTTCCTCCTGCAGATCTCCATACAAGAAGGCATTCTTGACATCCAGTTGAAATATAGTCTAGTCACGTACCACAACAACTGATAAGAGAATGCGAAGAGTAGAATGACGAGCCACCGGAGAAAATGTATCCATATAGTCTATGCCATAGGTTTGTGTGAAACCTCGCGTGACCAGCCGTGCCTTGTACCGATCTAGACTGCCATCAGCATGGTATTTAACTGTGAATACCCATTTACAGCTAACATGGATGCATCAGGAGGAGTAATATCCAAGGTCCATGTGCCACGAGACTGTAAGGCACGCATCTCGTCTTCCATAGCCATTCGCCAACAATCAAGCTTCATAGCTTCCTGATAGGTCCGTGGTATGTCCACGGAAGATAAAGCTGCAGCAAATCTCTGAAAGTCTCCTGTGAGGCGATGAAAAGACACCTAGGAAGCAAGGGGATACGATGCACATGTCTGCTTCTGCTTCCGGATAGCAATAGGATATCAAGGTCATCGTCCACTTCAGCTGGTCCACCCTTTACGAGGGAGGGGGCCCAGCCCTCCTCCGCCTCCCTGTGACAGAGGGAGGCGACGCGATTGAGCGATAACGACCCAGCCTCACCGGTGTCGACCCGTCGCCAAACACGGCGTCGTCGCGGCGCTCCGAGCCCGCCAAGCTGCTCCCAACGGCTGGGGGAGTTCAGCGATGACCCCGAGCTCCTCCTCGGAGCTCGAGCCCAAGCCATTCACGCCGCCATCGCTCAGGTAAGTCTCCGATCTCTTCTCTGATTTTTTAACTTCTTTGCTCGATTTAATTAGGCCTCTCGGGCCGCTGGCACCTTCCATTGATCACCGCTTAAGCTCCACCCTCGATCCCTCTTTCTCGCACGACCCTCCGCTCACCTCCTCCTTCCTCCAGACCCCATAGCGCCTCCGACCCATCTCCTCCGCCATCCACGGCGGAGGAGCAATCGAGCTCCCATCCTCTTCGCTCACTGAGCTCCCGTTCCATTCACACACGCGTCCCACTCTTGCTTCGGCTATGTATTAACAATGCAGGTCTTCAAACTCGCACTGGTCGGAGCTTCGCCGGATCTATCTTCATCACAGTCGCCTTCGACTTCAGCGTTCCGATGGCCTGAGCCAAGACGCCAGACTCCTTCCCCGAGCTCCGATCTTCTTCGACGACAATTAATGGAGCTTCGGGGGAGGTCGCCGGCAGCCGAGGGAGCGCGGCGGAGCTGGAGCTCCCTCGCCGGAGCTCCAAACTCGCCGCCAACCTTCGGTGGAGGAGAAAGTACATGAGCCATACGATCGCTGGGATCGGATGGTTCAGACGCAGCCACAGTCGATACTTTATTCATGGAGTAGGCACCGTTGGATCTTCAATATCCAACGGCTCAGAGAAGACCACACCATCGGCGTTAGCTTCCGTTGGATCTTCTAGATCCAACGACCTACATTCCGCCACGTGGCAACATCCGAGCTTCTCCGAACCTCCGTGCCCAAGCCACGAGGAGTGGAGGTCCCGAACCACATCCGAGCCTTCGGCGAGCCCGAACCTACGTCCAAGCCAAGTCGAAGCTCCATCGAGCCTCTGCCGACCCCGAGCCTCCTTCCGAACCTAGATAGCACGTGCCTGGCACGTGCTGACCTGGGAAAATTGCAGAGAAGCCCCACGAACTTCTTCAATTTGCAGAAAGGTCCCTGCGCGTATGGTTTATTTACAGGGAAGGTCCTTAGACTTATTTTATTTTCATTTCAGTCCTTTCCAGGGGCCTTTCTGTAGTTATCATTTCATGTTTTCTTGCATTTATGCCCTTATCTTCATGGTTGCATAACTTGAGCATCATGTTTCCGTTTCAGTTGATTTCAGTTTCATTTCGAAGCTCGTTTGACGTACTTTCTCATGGCATGATCATTTCATATAATGGCACTTTAATGTTGATGTATTATTTTGATAGCCATGTGTCTCTTTTTATGTAATCCATGCTTTGTTCAAATTGAGTTTGTCATCTTAATTCAATCTGGAATTGACTTGTTGTTAACTTTTGCTCATCATTTCGTACCTAGGGCATATTTGTGATACTTTGCATGTGCATTCATTTGCATAAAAAATTGATAAAAAAATGCATGTTTATTTTTCTTAATGCATTGTTGTAATGTCTCTGCATGATTTTGACCTATATGCCTCACTTAATTAAATAAACTTAAATCCGATTAATATTTGAGAGGCTCGTGTCCCTGAGTTCGACCTTGGTATCTTACCAAGAAAAATAAATTACAATCATCTCATTTTGATCTATTATGCATATATTTAAATGAGTTGATCTTTTGATGACCAAATCGGCCCGACTGCTACGACATGTTGAAGTGCTAATTCCGCACTCTTAAAGGGCCGATTTTGCGGCTCATCAAATGGCGCCGTTGCCGGGCCCTTTACGACATGTTGAAGTGCTAATTCTGCACTCTTCATTCCGCACTCTTAAAGGGACACGGCTCATTTCTTTTATTTTTTTGGAATTTTGTTTGTTTAATTTTGTGTTTCTTTTTATAGGTCAAATGATCACATATTTTGCATATAATTTTTTTTTTCTTATTTGATATCTAACCATTGTTTTTGTGGCAGGGTACTTGATTGATCATGGAGGCGAGGAGCAGGATACTCCCCCGCTGCGAGGAGCCGCAGAAGCATGCTTGGAGCCGATAAGAAAGAAAAGAAAAAAAATGTCGCATTTTATTTTTGCTTGTAATAATTCGTCTTTTACAGCGGTCTTCGATCGAAGACTCGCGATTGTAATCGAACGATCATGGTTGTGTGGGGATCGTCCCCACTTGAGTGTCGACCTAGGACTATGCACGTGGCTCTCCGAGCTCATTTTATTATTCATATTTTTATGTGCTTGATCGTAGGTAGGACACACTAAATGATATACGCACATAATCTCGCATCACTTAGCTAAAATTAATGAAAATCAATTACCGCTAATAGATGCATGATTAGGTGCGGTTTTATTCGACTTGCATACATTGATTTTGGTTTTCAAAACGGCCCTAGTTTTTTTTGCGGATTTATCGTCAAATCACTGCATGATTTCTCGCTTAGCCTAGATCGCATTTTTTTTCATCGAATACATGTTTTTCTCGTCTTTCATTTCCTATATTGATCACCTAGGATTAATGGAAAATGAAATGAACGGTAGACGATGATTTTCTGATTGATGTGCTAACCTTAATTCAGTGATAATTCACAATAAAATTGGGACTGTTAATTGCAAGTCAACCAAAAATGGAGTAAAATTCGGTTTTGGGAGAGCAACACCCGCACATACGCCTTGATTTTCATTTCACATTTTTCGTATAAATATCTAAGGCTTTATCACCAATAAAACTGACAAGATAATAAACCAACTTCGGTTGGTTTCATGTGTGAGTTGGTGAAACTAAGGGTTTTTGCTTGCTTGAATTGAGCCATGTTTGCTACACAACCCTAAAACCTTAGTCACTCCATTTCATCTCCAAAGATTCAACCGCTCACTTGTAAATCCATTCCTCTTCTTCGTTCACCTTGGGTTCCTTCCAACATCAATTCCCATCTTTATACTTAGGCTAATCTCAGCCTAAGTATAGGGGGGACCCGAGTCCCCGTGATTTTCTCTACTCTTCTTTTCTTGCCTTTATACTTAGGTTATTTCTAACCTAAGTATAGGGGGAGCCCCTCTTAGCTCCCGTATATTTCTCTATATTTAAATGGACCTATGTACTTGTAACATTTAGTGCTATGAGGACATAGCAAAGTTTAAGTATAGGGGGGTATACCGTATATACCGTATATTTACTTTAGCTATAATCTGGAAAATTTGAAAAATTAAAAACTTTTTGGCTAACGTAAAACTCTTTGGACTATGAAGACTCAAATGATTTCGCGGCTTTTCGATATTATGTTACGCTTTTTTTATAAAAATATTTTTGAAAATGATTTTTGAAAATGTTTTGAAAATTTTTTATTTTGTGTGACATGGTTTTGAAAAATCGCCTTCTCTTTTCAAGGAAAGTTGAGTTTAACTCGTGTTTTAACTTTATTAAAATTCATAAAAAATGAGAACAACCTTGAAACCCTTTAGGAGCCGTTAGTGACTACTAAGCCCAATTAAGTAAGCCGCGTTCAGTGAGGGTTCGCCCTTAGCAGATTGGATGGTTTAGAGGACATCGCGCAAGGCCCCGTCCTCAAGCAACGGGCTTCGGCCTGTACTTACATCCATACTGGCTGAATTGCAGATGCTCAATTGAGTTTAGGAAGTTGTAATATTTTTTGAAGTTAAAAAAAAATGAAATAAAAAGTGTCTTGTTTTTTAATGAAGTTGGATTAGTCCTCTACACCTACACTTTCACCCAGGATCTGAAATGATCAAGGAGATTTAGCTTTTTGAGGTCTTTGAGATTTTAGGTTAACCAGCCTTAGCCTTCAGGGTCATTGACTTAATCATCCACATTCCTCTAGGTTTCTAGATTTGTATGCTATATTCCATGCTTAGTCTCAGACATAAAGAATATGATCAGCACAACACATGCACGACTGCGGTTTTGATTGAGATGAGTTGATTTTTCACTTGAGGGATTGGGATGAGGAAGTCGAGTCTGGACTTGATCTAATGATGCTCGAGGATGGGATAAAGTCTTTGGAGGCTTCATGAAACCTGAGTGTCAGCAATATTAGCCAGTATGAGAACTTGGTTCTTATACTATTCTCTTGACATTGACCTAAGTGCCTGAGTGTGAAAAATAAATAAAAAACTGTTGAACAGTGTGCGCCAACTCTTGGTAAAAAGCAGTGGAGCTAGGCACAAATTATACAAATAAATGAAATTCAAAGAAAAGCTCTCATTCCACAAAGTCAAATATCAAAGAGCTTCCACCAAAGACGAGCGCTCCCAAACTTTTCAAAGTGTCCACTTGGACCACCGCTATTAGGACCAGGAGTCGGGCTTGCACCAAAAAAGGGCTCTGCATCGTAAATGCTACAAGTCTGGGTGTCGAAGGTACGATAGGTACTCAAAAGAGACACACCCCGGTGTACTCCCAGGAAAACAAGTGCAGACGGCTCCAACTTCTCTTGACGGACGCACTGATCAACACCAAAAAAATGTGTTGCGTAAAAGGCACTAGAGAGAATCCTTGTTCCAATGAGAGGGAGAGAAGAATTTACACAATCCCATGCCCTCCATTTCTGGCCCGCCATTTACATTTTCTAAGTCTGACAACTAAAGAGACGGTGGACTGAATGCAAGATTTGATTTATTCCCTAGTGCTGAGGATTGGGTCCTTAGGAGATTTTCTCGGACCAAGATTTTGGGTGACGAATTAACTCTACTCTCAGAATTGCAGTCAACACTAAACCTCATATCCTTTAGTTTATATGTACATCAGAGAGAGTTTAGAGAAGTAGAGGAATTGGAAGCCTCTTGATTAAGGCTGGGTTGAACTCTAGAATTTTGGATCTCTAAAGTCGAGTCGAATTGATCAGATTGGATCCTGTATTCACATGCACAATGGGGGATAATCCAACTTAGTCATTCTTTTTGATGCTCGAGGACGAGCATAGTTTAAGTATAGGGGGGTGATGAACCTCAGTTTCGTCATCTTTATTTCCTATAATTAACCCCCTTGCTTAAAGTTTTGTCAATAAAACCCAGTTAATGTCCTGTAATTATCAGAGTCTCGAATAAATTTAAAATCACAAAAAAATGACAAATCAAAAATTTGTGGTATTTTTAGACTTAAAAATACCCTCAAAAATATTTCGGGCCTTTGTTTGATTTCATCTCCAGTTTTGGCCAACATGAAACTTGTAGATCTCGTCAAGATCTACAACTTTCATGTTTTGAGTTTTCTCAAATTCGGCCATCTAGGCCTTCAAACATCAACTAGAAGTTTGCAATAATTTGATTGGGCCACGTGGCCCGTTCTGGGTGAGCCACGTGGCCCGGTCTTCTTTGTCTTATCCGCCGCCAACCACAACCGTTAGATCCCTTCATGGATCCAACGGCTGTGCTCCTTCCATGCCGCTCTTTATCCGCGACCATCAGATCAAACGCTTCTTCTCATCTAAGCCGTCCACCAGCGCCGCACCCTTAGCTTGCCACGTGGCAGCTTCATGGCCCGCCGATTACTTCGCTTCAGATCTGATCTCAACCGTCGCTCCACGCCTAATTGACAGCCGTTGGATCTCCAGATCCAACGGCCTTTGGTCGTCGTCAACCTCCGAACCCCCTCTCTCGCCCACGTTCTCCACCACTCGAAGACCACTCCCCCTTTCTATTTTCTTGCCCTCACCAGCCACTACCTCCACTCGCCAATTACCCCATGGCGTTCCCCCATCTTCCATCTTCCCTGCGCACCAGTCCACGAACCCAGTCGTCCTCCCTATCGCCCCATAATCCCCTCTAAACCCACTACGATCACCACCTGCATCTCCGACACCCTTCTTTAAATACGCCGCCCCCTTCCTCCGATCAGCTGGTCCACCTTTACGAGGGAGGGGGCCCAACCCTCCTCCGCCTCCCTGTGATAGAGGGAGGCGGCGCGATTGAGCGATAACGACCCAGCCTCCCCGGTGTCGACCCGTCGCCAAACACGGCGTCGTCGCGGCGCTCCGAGCCCGCCAAGCTGCTCCCAACGGCTGGGGGAGTTCAGCGATGACCCCGAGCTCCTCCTCGGAGCTCGAGCCCAAGCCATTCACGCCGCCATCGCTCAGGTAAGTCTCCGATCTTTTCTCTGATTTTTTATCTTCTTTGCTCGATTTAATTAGGCCTCTCGGGCCGCTGGCACCTTCCATTGATCACCGCTTAAGCTCCACCCTCGATCCCTCTTTCTCGCACGACCCTCCGCTCACCTCCTCCTTCCTCCAGACCCCATAGCGCCTCCGACCCATCTCCTCCGCCATCCACGGCGGAGGAGCAACCGAGCTCCCATCCTCTTCGCTCACTGAGCTCCCGTTCCATTCACACACGCGTCCCACTCTTGCTTCGGCTATGTATTAACAATGCAGGTCTTCAAACTCGCACTGGTCGGAGCTTCGCCGGATCTATCTTCATCACAATCGCCTTCGACTTCAGCGTTCTGATGGCCTCAGCCAAGACGCCAGACTCCTTCCCCGAGCTTCGATCTTCTTCGACGACAATTAATGGAGCTTCGGGGAGGTCGCCAGCAGCCGAGGGAGCGCGGCGGAGCTGGAGCTCCCTCGCCGGAGCTCCAAACTCGCCGCCAACCTTCGGTGGAGGAGAAAGTACATGAGCCATACGATCGCTGGGATCGGATGGTTCAGACGCAGCCACGTCGATACTTATTCATGGAGTAGGCACCGTTGGATCTTCAGTATCCAACGGCTCAGAGAAGACCACACCATCGGCGTTAGCTTCCGTTGGATCTTCAAGATCCAACGACCTACATTCCGCCACGTGGCAACATCCGAGCTTCTCCGAACCTCCGTGCCCACGCCACGAGGAGTGGAGGTCCCGAACCACATCCGAGCCTTCGGCGAGCCCGAACCTACGTCCAAGCCAAGCCGAAGCTCCATCGAGCCTCTGCCGACCCCGAGCCTCCTTCCGAACCTAGATATCACGTGCCTGTCACGTGCTGACTTGGGAAAATTGCAGAGAAGCCCCACGAACTTCTTCAATTTGCAGAAAGGTCCCTGCGCGTATGGTTTATTTACAGGGAAGGTCCTTAGACTTATTTTATTTTCATTTCAGTCCTTTCCAGGGGCCTTTCTGTAGTTATCATTTCATGTTTTCTTGCATTTATGCCCTTATCTTCATGGTTGCATAACTTGAGCATCATGTTTCCGTTTCAGTTGATTTCAGTTTCATTTCGAAGCTCGTTTGACGTACTTTCTCATGGCATGATCATTTCATATAATGGACACTTTAATGTTGATGTATTATTTTGATAGCCGTGTGTCTCTTGTTATGTAATCCATGCTTTGTTCAAATTGAGTTTGTCATCTTAATTCAATCTGGAATTGACTTGTTGTTAACTTTTGCTCATCATTTCGTACCTAGGGCATATTTGTGATACTTTGCATGTGCATTCATTTGCATAAAAAAATTGATAAAAAAATGCATGTTTATTTTTCTTAATGCATTGTTGTAATGTCTCTTCATGATTTTGACCTATATGCCTCACTTAATTAAATAAACTTAAATCCGATTAATATTTGAGAGGCTCGTGTCCCTGAGTTCGACCTTGGTATCTTACCAAGCAAAATAAATTACGATCATCTCATTTTGATCTATTATGCATATATTTAAATGAGTTGATCTTTTGATGACCAAAATCGGCCCGACTGCTACGACATGTTGAAGTGCTAATTCCGCACTCTTAAAGGGCCGATTTTGCGGCTCATCAACATGTACCATATCTGACCTGTCAGTAGTAATGCCATCTGAACATACCTGAGGCGTGATGGATCTCTGATGTGTAGCCTGAGCAGGAACTGATCGACGCATATAGAATTTTGGTAAAGGTGGAATAGGAGGTTGTGGAGGTGGTGGTGGTGGTGATGAAAAATACATAACAGACTCAAAGAACGTGACAGCGACGCTGACAAAGTATTTCTTGTTTATGGGGTCTTAACAACGATAACCCTTCTGAGTCTGAGAGTAACCGACAAAGACACACTTGACAGCTCTAGGAGAGAGTTTGTCAAGTCCAGGAGTCAGGAGATGAACAAATGCAACAGTACCAAAGATACGAGGAGTAAGTGAGAATAATTCCTTATCAGGAAAAATGATAGAAAGAGGAATTTTCTCACCAAGGACAGAAGACGGCATACGATTGACCAGATAGCAAGATGGAAGAACATCATCTTCCCAGAAAGTGATAGGAGCACAACTCTGAATAAGGAGAGTTCGAGTAATGTCAAGAAGGTGACGGTGCTTTCTTTCTGCCACGCCATTCTGCTGAGATGTGTAAGCACAAGTAGTTTGGTGAACAATGTCCTTCGACGAAAGAAACTGAGAGAGAGACCGTGTGCAGAATTCTAGAGCATTATCTGTACGAACATATTTGACAATATAGGAAAACATATTATGTACTTCATTAATCAAAATTTTAATCGCATCTCCTGCTTCAGATTTATTCTTTAAAAGAAAGACCCAAGATACACGAGAAAAATCATCCACTACCACTAGATAGAATCTGTGTCCCTGATGATCGGGTACACGACTTGGACCCCATATATCAATGTGAAACAACTCGAACTGGGAGCTACTGCTCCGACTCTGACGACTCGGAAAGCTAGACCGATGATGCTTTCCTAACTGACACGCTTCACAGCGAAAGGAAGAACTGGGAGAGATCTGAGGCAGAAGATGTCGCATTTTCTGGAGCGGGAGATGACCAAAGCGAAGATGCCAGATGTACAGAGATACTGGTCCGGCGGAATGAGAAGAGATGCCAACGTAAGAATTCCGGACCAGCCGATACAGACCATTTTGCTCAGAGCCACATCCAATCACCCTGCCCGTTAGTATGTCCTGAAAAATAAGAGGGGTCAAATATAGCACGACAGTGCAAATCCTTCGTGATCTGACTAACAGACAACAGATTCATGGAGAACTAAGGAGCATGTAGAACATTCTGTAGACACATAGAAGGAGATAAGAAGACCTCCCCCTGTCCAACAAGGGGGGAATGAGTACCATCTGCGATCTGCACTGAACGGCCATGGGGAATGTCCCTGTAGGACTCAAGTCTCTCTCGATCTCGGCAGAGATGATGTGTGGCACCAGAATCTATAATCCAATCAGATATATCATAACAAGACGTAAATGCAGTAGTGATGAATCTGTGATTCATCACTCTAAAAGTTGAACATAGAGCTTTGTTCTCGAGTAAATAGCAGCATATTTCCCCTTATAGTGCATAATTAGCATTCATGCATACATTGATAATATCCGCATTTTAGCATTCACATTTGCATAAAATAAGAAGCCCAATTCACTTGTAAATATTCACCATTTTTTACCTATTTGTATATGTTTTATACTAACTCCGAATCCAATAAAACCAACTCTATAGTGTATATATTACTAACACTAATAAAGGAAAAATATCAAAAAAATACTAACTTGTAAAATTACCCAATAAACCCCCAAAACCAGTTGGAGACCTTAGACCTTAGAATACACCTATCTCTCTCATACAAGCTTCGAAATTTAGGTCTACTCACTATTAAAGTAATATACATTCAAAGATCTTCGACAAGACTAATTTCATTAAAATCGGAGCTCGTATGCAAAACTTCGGTTTTGGGCCCCTTTTGTATATTGTACATATTGACCTTTTTGCCCTTTATTTTATATTTTTATTTTCTTAATCCAAAAAATTAGATTAAGTTGTAAATATTCTTTTTATATTTTTTCTACCTTTATTTTGATTTTTTCTCTCTTTTAAAAATGACAAAAAAATACAAAAGATAAAATGCGGTATATTATATCTATAAGGTACCACCCAAAAATACACATTGTACATATGACTTCTTTTGATTTTCGGCCCTTCACGAAAGTTGTAGATCTTTTCGAGACAAGCAACTTTCGTGTTGACCACTTTTTGATTTAATCCCTTTTGTTATTTCTTTTTTATTTTTTTTTACATTTAATTTTTGAATTTTCAGCTCCTGGAGCCGCCACATGTCACCCTATTTTTTATGTATTTTCAGATTTATTTTATTATTTTCATATTTATTATTATTATTATTTTATTATTACTATTTTAATTATTTTAAGTAGCCTACTTATATTATATTTTATCTACTTTATTTTTTCCCTTTACCTCTTCTCTTCTACTTGCCTTCTACTCCAAGCCACCATTTTCCCCACTTCCTCCACTATTCTCTCCACTCTCTCCATCTCTTTTCTAACTTCCCTCCTCTTTATATTCTCATCTCCTCCATTCTTCATCATCCGTCGTTTTCGAGAGAAGTGAGGTCGAGCCCCTTTAACCTTTAGGTGACAGCTGTAGGAGACGAGTTGAGCAACGACAACCTCAAGGCGAGATCCGAGGTGGTATTAACCATTTCGTCGCGGCCATCCTTCGCAGGAAGCTGCTCAAGCTTCGGAGGCCGCCATCTCCTTGAAGCGACGATCATCGGAGTCGAAGTTTATCTCCTCCCCCACAGGCGACAACATCCACCCATCACAGGTAAATCTCTCTACTTTCCCTTGTCATCTTATTTTTTATCTAACAATTTTCTTCCTTGTTTTTCATCACATCACCGAACACAATTCAAAAATATCACCACCATCATCACACAAATCACATATCACCACCAAACTATTTTCAACATTTCATCATACAAAAAAAACCCCACGACCATCACAAACCATTCATCATCATCACTATTCATTTCTCTTTTCATTCCTAAAAAAAGTACAAAAAAATATATTGCAAAAAAAATAAATAAAAAAAGTGCAGCCCAGCGGACGTGTCGCCCTTGGAGCCGAGCACCAGCCCGTCTCGCCGGCCCAGCCCTCGGCCACCGGTGGCCGACCTCTGCAGCACCTCCAGCAACGGTCCGCGCACCGCCACCCGCCTCCCCTGGCCGCGCAGCGCCGCAGAACACACCAGCAGCCCGCGCGCGGGCGTCTGTCCCTCCGCGCGCCATAATAGCCACCTGCCTCGCCTCCCTCGACGCCGCACAACGGCACCCAAGCCGCCAACACCGTACCACCGACCTCGCACCGCCCGTCACCGCCTAGCTGCGCGGCGCGTCCCTATTAGCTCCAACCCTCCGTGGCCTGGCGGTAGCCCAGCGCACGTCCCCGTCCACGCAGTGTCGCCGTGAACGCCGCCCCACGCGCGGCGCTGCGCACAGCAACCCCCTCTCCACCGAGCACGCCTCCCCGCCGTACTCTCCTGGCGAACTCCGCTGCCCGCAAGCGCGCTCCACAACCCTAGACCGCCTCACGCCGCTCGTGTGGCGCTTCTTCTGTCGCCGTCATCCCCGCGCGTGGCCACTAGCCACGCGTCCTCGTCGCGCCGCGCGTCTACGCGCTGTCCGTGCCCCTTGTCTCGTGTGACCAGCTGTGCCCCTCGCGCCGCCCTCCAACGCCGTTCGCCGTCGACGACCACCGCCGCTGCCGCCTCTCGCAACGGCCGTAGCCCCTCAGCGTTGCCCTGCCTCCGCGCGCCGCTCCACGCGAGTCCTAGCCACCGCTCCCCATCTTTGCTGCTTGCGGAAGAAAAAAAGAGGAGGTTCAACTCATTTATTTTATTTTATTTGTGAAAATTGCGTTTACATCCTTTCATGTTTATGTATTTGCAAAAGCATCCTGTGCACAGTTTCTGTTTATTTCTTTCATTTCAGTTTTGCAAAGATATCCCTGACTTTGAGCGTTAATTTGGACATTAATTTTACATCTATTTTTAATCAAAAAATAGCATTTTGTAGAACATCTCATCTTGTGGCTATTTATTTACATTTTTGTGAGCATCTGACTATTTATTAACATTCAGAGATTGAAAATCAGTGATATTTTGCCCATTTATGCTCTGAAATTCGCACGGCCATATTTATTGCTCTAAAAATTGTGAAAAATTGTAGATGAGGCCTCTCTATGTGTTTTAATTACTGTTTAAATTTCGTCCAATTCGGAGTTGTCTTTTGTATAAAATAATTTATAGAGTGATTTCTGTAATTGATTTTAATTAAATCCACGAATATTATTTTTGAGAAATTTAAATTCTTCTTGATTCCTTATTAAAGTACCTATTTGAGATAATTCATTCTCTAGATGATTTGACTTCGTGGATTTATTAGGAATTAAATACTCACAATCGCTCTGTTTTCAGTAAAAAATTCATAAAAAATTCACAAAGTGTCAGAAAATTCCAAAAATATTAATATAGCTTCATTTCATCATTTTTAACTTTCAGTAAAATTTTCATAATTTTTGTATTTCATTTGCACGAAAAATTGCATAAAAACCCCAAAAAAGTTTGCATTTTTCCTTTGTGCATTTTAAACCCAAAAATTACAAAAAAATACATTTCGCATTCGTTGTTAGATTAGGTTCTTAGGAAAAATATCACTTGGCTAATTTGGATTAATTTCACATTAAAATTAAATTTGGCTAAGTCGGTTCTTTTCGTATTAATTTAATCCAATTCGCATCATTGCATTTGGCTTTTTTATTGCATAAAAATTAAAAAATTCTCACTTAGAAAACCGTGATCTAATCCATCTAACTTGATTCCGAGTTGTTCCTTTGCTTCCTTGAGTCGACCCTGGAGCTTGCCCAGGCTAAATAAAAATAAAATCGCGCGTACATTTATTCGTTAATTATTCGATCTGTGTGGTTATTTTTGATCGATCCGGATTTACCCGACTGTAACGAAAACGTCAATTAGACACATAAAAGGGTAGATTCCGAGCTCATCAAATGGCGTCGTTGCCGGGGTAAGATAGGTTCTAGCTCCGTCAAAGCCGTGAGGTGACAGCTCCTTCGACGTCGAGCGACGACAAGTCGAAGGCGAGATCCGGTGGTCCTCAATACTGTCACGAGTTTCACAGCGCTCGTCGAGCTTCGGAGCACACACCGTCTCCTTGAAGCGACAACCGGAGCCGCACACTGTGGCTCCACTTTTGGTGAATCACAGGTAAGTATCCCTCAACTTTTCCTTGTCATTTTTTTAATCTAATATTCTCATTGTTGTCATTCTAAATCATAAAAAATCACAATATCACAATCATCATCATATAAAACCACTCCATTATTCCACCATCATCACCACTACCACATTTTCATTTCATTTGTTTTTACACTTTTATTTTCTGCAAAAAAATACAAAAAAAATACAAAGAAAAAAAAAGAGAAGCTGCAGGTCTTGCTGCGCCCTTTACCGTGTGTCGCTGGGTGCCGCACTGTCCGCCGCCTGCCGCCTACGACGCCAGCCGCCCCTTGCTGCGGGTGCCCCCGCCTCATCCAGAACTGCCAGGGCCACGCCTCCCAGCCCGCGCTTCATCGCCCACCCCCCGCGCTACAACGCGTCGCCAGTTGCCCCTCAGCAGCGCGCTGCGCATCAAGCCGACCTCCAGGCCGCGCCGGCCGTGCTCCTCGCGGCCGCCCTCGACGCGTGCACCCGCTCGCGTGGACGTATTCGCCCAGGCCGCCACCTCGCCACGCGCTCGATCTCCGCCCGCGCGCCGCCCTGCTGCCGTGCACGCGGTGCTCTGCCGCCAACGCCCGCTTGGTCGCCGCCCCCAAAGCCTTTCAACGCCACGAACCCTAGCGGGCAAAGAGAAGAGAAAAGGTTGATTTTTGGCCCGGTGGACTTGGAGCGGTTTTCTTGAAGTCGACACATCTTGATGTGTATCGAAGGCCGACGATTCGTGGATCAAGTCGGCTGTTGAGACGTCAGAAAGATTTTTTTTGTTGTTAACTTTTAAAAAGGTGTCTGCATTTCCAGCGGTTCCCGTTTGGGTTCTCGCGTGTGTAAACATAGTGGAACCTTGTCCCTGTGTGCTGTGTGTATTGAATTTTAGACTAGGCTTGCACTAGCGGCTTCTCAAGCCAGTCTAGGATTTGCTTGTGCTCATAATTCTTTATGACCACACATTGCACTTAAAAGACGTACTTAGACCGCAGATCTAGTCAAATCAAATCTATGCTTCACTCGCTAATAGAACTGCCTGTCTAGGAGCGGCTTTCTCGATTGCATTCCATTTAGTGTAAAAATTTCAATTCAGTATTGCATTCTGCATTGTAGAGAGCTGGAGGCACTGTAAATATTCTTACTCAAGCATTCATCATCGTTTTCTCGATTGCATCGGCTTTTTCCCGATTCTCTCTCTCTCTTTCTCTATGTTCTAAACTTAGGATAAAGGAATTGGGACTGGATGGTAGACGTTATTGCTTGTGTGGATTAATATCAGTGATAAATAATCTTTAAAATCGAGACTGCTAATTGAATTGGACCAAAAAAATTGACTAAAATTAACACTTTTTTTTGAAACCAACTTTTCGGGGGAGGCACGACTCGGTGCTCGCCCCAAACTTTTTATTAAAAAGGCGAAGATGCAAAAGAGAGAGAGATACAGAGATAAAGGATCGAGTAGATCCTGTTGGCAACCCAAAAAGAGGACGCACTACAATAAAGACCAATCACTAGATAGCATAGCCGAATGCGCCAAAATATTCTCCTTCTAAAACCTTTGTCCCCTGAAAATCGTCGAGTTACGCCCTATCCATATCGCCCAAATGCACGCGAACGGACGAAGAAGCTCCCCCCGCGCCCTATCTTTATTTGACCGCAGAGAGTCCCAAAACGCCGAAGCAGAGGAAGTGTTGATCCACGGAATTTGGGCCTCCGCCCAAATGACAGTAGTGTCTGGGCAAATGAAGAAAAGGTGCTCCGAAGTCTCCAAACCGCCACCACACAGCGCACAGTCCGTAGAATCGAACCCCGCGAAAAACCTTGCACACCTATCGCGAGTCAATATCCTCTCGCGTCTCCAACTAAAATTAACACTTGTTTGCGGAAGATTAACCCCGACCTTGTTTTCAGGTGATGTGAGGGTACTTGAGTGTGTGTGAACACCTTAAGGTAAAGCCCAAATCCCCGCCTTCCATATCACGTTCCGACTAATCCTCGCAAATATCACAAGTTGAATTATTCAGGTTCACTGACTATACTAAGTAGCCTCCGCCTGTCTCAGGTAGATAGGGGTGAAATTGCGGTACTTCGCGACAAGTTGCCAGTAACCCCCCCGGGTGAAGTTCTGGCCTTGTCAGCCTCTGCCTGCTTGCAGGTAGATAGGGGCAGGTCTTTTAATTCATCAACTTGGGATAAGAGCGAAGAAAGGAAGGACCGACGGTATCTTAGGCGTCAGGTTAAACAGGGAAGACGCATCCGGCTTTGAGCCGACTTCCCTCTAGGCCGCGTAACCTTTGCTATCTTGTCTGATAAACTCACACTTAAAATCAACCAGATTAATCGGACTCGGTTTCGGGTCTTTCACCATGAGTGTGAACTCGGGGTTTGCTCTTGCATTTGTCTTTGTGTTTGTCCGTGTGTGTTATCCTGTGTAATTGCACGTTTTCTGCTTCAATCTTCATCATTTCCTCTTCAAGATGTCGGGATATTGGTCCCCATACCCTGAGACCTCTGGTCATTCCTCCTCGATCATATACCGTTCATCTTCACCTTCTCATTCTTCCATGTATCCTCCGCCACCCACGGGAGACCCTTACCCGTGGTCGGCTCCACCTCAACCCGATTATGAAGTCAGAACTTCGACTGTCTTCTCCACTTCTTCGCATTTCTCACCTACTCCATATTGCAACACTCCAAATCCACTTCCATCTTGGGCTGACTGTCCTTATTATCGAGAGCTTGCAGGAATCAACGAATCGAATGATGAGCAAGCCACTGCTGAGATAGATGATTGGCAAAATTATATGCCCCCACATACTTCATTCTCACCTCTAGTAGGGATCAGACAATAATTTACATATACGCCTCCCGACTTGACATTAGGGCATAACATGGTCGATCGAACATATCAAATGGAGATGCCTGCACATCATGATTTCCTAGACTTGATTGACTTTAGTGATCAAGCTTCCATTAACCAGCCTTCATTCGGAGAGCCTGTACATTCACTTGATTGGACTTATGAGCTAGACTTATCAGTCCCCGTTTCATCATATGAGGCTCTGACCAATATTTGCCATTTGGATAGTACATACTCGACCTAGCATTACATGCCAGAGTCTAGGTATGTTTAGTATGAGACCCCAATATCTCAGCAGTATCCTCCAATTGAGCAGAACTCTCCCATGATTTGTCATGAGAATATTTTGGAGGATGACATTTTTAGACTTATTGAGAAAAATGAAACATTAGGTAACAAGTTGAGAGATGTCATGGAAATATTGCACTCAATTTCTGCCTGATTGGGAATGAAAGTGGAAAAGGACATGAGTAGTTTTGAGGTTGAAATCATAACAAACATTAGGGCACCCACACAAGGTGTACAACTGGAGTCCATTCTATCTCCCTCTTCTACTAACCCCCTGCATTCCAATCCAGAGTCTGATCATTCATCCACCAAAAATACCAAAAAAATTAAAAAACCAAAAAATCACATAAAAATTGGAAATGAAAAAGACCTAAAAAAATTGGATCATGTCCTAAGGGAAGCACTCGATGAAGAACTGGTTTTTAATCTTCCCTTAATAAAGGCCATAGATCAATTCCCCTACCTCAAACGATTTGTGAGAAGTAAATTGATGCCCAAGAGGTCGGGCAATAAGAGGACAAGGATTGAAAGACACATAGTGTCTATGGCCACCTCCTTGGTGATGGGGAGAAAGACCAAAAGCCGCAGAGTGAAGCGGTTGCCCCGAGTTGAATGTGAAATCAAAGACACCATCTTTACCCATGCAAGAATCGATGATAATTCACCGATAAATATCCTCCCCACCTCTGTGTTTGACAAGCCCAAACTCAGACCGTTTAGGAAGTCGAGAGAGATCGTTCAGCTGGCTGATCGATCTATCAAACGGTCAAGAGGAAACATTTCAGTCATCGTTACTTTCCAAGGTGCTCTACTCCAGGTGGACTTCACGATCATTGACATTGAGCACCGAGGAGAGTTTTCCCAGTCTCTGATTATTCTCGGGAAGCCGTTCTTAGCCTTGGCTAAGGCGACTATAGATTGCGAGACTCAGGAAATCAATTTTACAGCATTGGGAGCGCTTCGACCTCATCCATTCTTTGATAAACTTTACTTTAAGGTGACCCACACATCCGCTGACAATCGTGACCATCGAGAGGAAGATGAGTCCCACCTCTCTACTACACCTGAGAGACCGATTGTCCGGACGACCGTTGGTTCATAGACTCCCCACACCTCCTCAACTGCTTACACCACCACCGTGACAGCTTCTAAGGAGGTCTCACGACCAGAAGCTGACATTGAGTCGGACATGATTTTTGCTGATTCTCTTGACCATTTTGATGATCCGACACAAGAGCCCAATAATGTCAAGCCAACTGAGATCACTGGCACCTTCTCGAGACGCATGCTGACCCTTCAGGAATATGCTAATCTATATGGTGACTCGTCTGATGAGGAACCATGGTCAGCACCGCACCACATCCTGGACCTTCAAAGGAAACAACCAAGACTAAATTGACTCCACATAAAAACACGATTGCTCCCTCTTCTAGTCGGCTATCTAGTGAGATAAAGTCGAGAATTGATTCCTCGAGATGTTCCCCCGAACCTCTCTAGGCGTGCCGTTCTCATCTCCCTCTCAATGATTCAGGTTTTAGAAAACCGACTAAGAAAATTTCCTTCAACATTCCAAAGAAGGAAGTTTCAGAGGAATCCTCATCGGGTCCGGACAAGGTGATTTATATGAGTGAGCTCAGTTCGGCTGTTCTTAAGCCGTATCTAAGCAAGCAGCCGTGTGTCGACCCTCGTTGGATGATCCCTTCATCTAACTACTATTCATCTGAGGATGATTCCGACAGCGACACACTTGTATATTACCCACCTCCACGCTCCCACAAGAAGGTTCGTCACAAATCTTTCTTGATCCCTGTATATTCTCAATCCTCGTATATATTTTCCCTCCCTCCCCGGTAATTCGAACCACTCGCCCCGGCTCTATATCATTTCATTTTATGGCTATACTTAGGATGATCAGATCCTAAGTATAGGGGGGAGAGTGACCCGAGTCTTCACCATTCATTGTCTATTCTCTAGATCTCATCGGTCCTCACACTCATTCATGTCCTATACTTAGGCTGACCAGAGCCTAAGTATAGGGGGGACCGATGCCCGCCGTATATATACTCCTTCATTTTCCCTCTTAACCTCGCCCGCCTCATTTTTTATCTTCTTCTACACTTAGGCTGCCAGAGCTTAAGTATAGGGGGGCGGGACGAACTTCTATACTTTTTGTTATTTTAACTTTCCTACGCTTAGCATGAGCTATGTCTTTTTCCTCGCTTTTCGTGCTCCGAGGACATAGCACACGCTGTATAGGGGGGCGTGTATATATTACATATATACTTTACCCATAGCTTGTACTTTCGCGTATTTTCGCGTAGTTTTGTATATATTTTGCAATAATTACGAGTGGGTAAAAATTGAAAAAAAAATTGTTGTATAATACTTGTAAAACTTTTGTAAAAATTGAATTTTTTTATATACTTGTATACTTGTATAACACTTGTATAATTGTATAATACTTATAAACTCTTGTAAATTGTTGTAACATAGGAGGTATACCAAAGTTTTTGAAAAAAAATCACAAAAAATAGGCTTCTTATTTTTTCATCATCTCTGCATCTAAAAAAAAGAGTCATTCATATCATGTCATCTACATCTCATATGCATATCTTGCATATGCAAAGTGAGAAGCTAGTGGGTTCTGAACCAAGTTATGAGTAGATATTGAGGATGGACTTGATTTGACCTTAATCCACCTAATTTCAAAGGAACCTTATAGGAACTGGAGTTAAGATTTCTCAGGTCAAGTGACTTAATTCTTTGAGTCCGCAAGTCTATGTTCACATGTCATCTTGATTAGTCTAGGTAGAATATCTCATGCACGCGCATGATTCTTTTAGATAACGACCTAACTTGGACAGGCACCATGCACGTAGCTCTTCATTGATGAGGTGGTGAGGAGGTAGTTTTCACACAGGTTGAAAACACGTAACAAAATATTTTCAAAATAGTTTTCAATAGATGTTCACAAAGATTTTCAAACTATTTTTCAAACATTCTGCAAAAAAAACATTTTCACCTGATTTATTAATCAGTAAATACAAAAAGAATTTGAGGAATAATCACATCTTTTTATTAAGAATTTTTAATGAATTTTAAAGAATTATTAGCCATATTATTAAGAAAATACGAAAGTACGAGTTATGGCTAAAGTATATACGCAGTATATACGACCCCCCTATACTTAGCTTGAGCTATGTCCTCATAGATCGGAGAGAAAAGAGAAGACATACTCGTACTAAGTATAGACAAGTCTAAAGAATAAAGGAATAATAGATGAATAAATGAATGAGAAGTTGACCGTCCCCCCTTTAGCTTGGAGTAGCACACGGGTGGAAACATCCGTCCTCCTCTAGGGAGGGTAGTGCATCTCAACGTAGTTTGGTAGTGTTGACTTCTAAAGACGGGACGCTGTGGTTTGCAATAATGCTTCAAAAGAGAGTTAGTCTACTGGCTCAAGAGGAAAAACTCTTGATGTACATGTTGTACCTTGTATATAGTTCAAAAAAAAGAAAAAAAAGAGAAAAAAGTAAAAAATGCAAGAACTCCAAAAAATCAGACAGTTCCAAGTGAAAATAAAATACATGTCGTAGTATGTATATTAGCAAAGAAAATGCAGCTGGATGACTTGGCTACACTGGTCAGGCATCCCGGGATAGGTAGCTACACTGGCTACCGTCCATTCTTTTCTCCACCCCATCCTCTTGAGCTGGTCGCACTTGAACTTAGAAGGGAATACCCGCTCCTCGAGGAAAGAGTTACTGGACTGGGGAATTAGAGTTACCTTGTTAGAGGAGGCTGTTTCTGAATCATTTCTGATGTGAAGAGCTATTTTACACTTACACAGTACAAGTAAGAATCATAGTCATCAGAAATTTGCGTTTGAGGATTTGTTCTGACCTGACTATTGAGGAGTCTTGAATAGAAGACTTGTGGGACTTGAAGTCTGTTAGGTCTTAAGTTCAGGTCCCAATGAGGTTCCACCACACAATTAATCCAAAAGTCGAGGCAAGCTCCATTTTCAACTTTTGTTCATGACCTTGGTATGGAACCCAAAATCATTTCACTCTTGCATTTCATTTTAGTTGCTCGGGGACGAGCAAGGTTTAAGTATAGGGTGTTGATGAATATGTGATTCATCACTCTAAAAGTTGAAAATAGAGCTTTGTTCCCAAGTAAATAGCAACATATTTCCCCTTATATTGCATAATTAGCATTCATGCATACATTGATGATATCCGCATTTTAGCATTCACATTTGCATAAAATAAGAAGCCCAATTCACTTGTAAATATTCACCATATTTTACCTATTTGTGTATATTTTATACTAACTCCGAATCCAATAAAACCACTCTATAGTGTATATATTACTAACACTAATAAAGAAAAAATATCAAAAAAATACCAACTTGTAAAATTACCCAATAAACCCCCAAACCCTGTTGGAGACCTTAGACCTTAGAATGCACATATCTCTCTCATACAAGCTCCGATTCTATTCACTTTTAAAGTAATATACATGACCTTCGAAACAAGACTAATTTCATTAAAATCGGAGCTCGTATACAAAACTTGGGTTTTGGGCCCCTTTTGTATATTGTACATATTGACCTTTTTGCCCTTTATTTTATCTTTTTATTTTCTTAATCCAAAAAATTAGATTAAGTTGTATATATTCTTTTTATATTTTTTCTAACTTTATTTTGATTTTTTCTCTCTTTTAAAAATGACAAAAAAATTACAAAAGATAAAATGTGGTATTTTATATCTTTAAGGTACCACCCAAAAATACACTTTATACATATGGCTTCTTTTGATTTTCGACCCTTCACGAAAGTTGTAGATCTTGTCGAGACGAGCAACTTTCGTGTTGACCACTTTTTGATTTAATCCCTTTTGTTATTTCTTTTAATTTTGAATTTTCTAGGAGCGACATGTGGCAGCTCCTGGAGCCGCCACATGTCACCCTATTTTTTATTTATTTTCGGATTTATTTTATTATTTTCGGATTTATTATTATTATTATTTTATTATTACTATTTTAATTATTTTAAGTAGCCTACTTATATTATATTTTATCTACTTATTTTTTCCCTTTACTTCTTCTCTTCTACTTGCCTTCTACTCCAAGCCACCATTTTCCCCACTTCCTCCACCATTCTCTCCACTCTCTCCATCTCTTTTCTAACTTCCCTCCTCTTTATATTCTCATCTCCTCCATTCTTCATCATCCGCCGTTTTTGAGAGAAGTAAGGTCGAGCCCCTTTAACCTTCAGGTGACAGCTGTAGGAGACGAGTTGAGCAACGACAACCTCAAGGCGAGATCTGAGGTGGTATTAACCATTTCGTCGCAGCCATCCTTCGCAGGAAGTTGCTCAAGCTTCGGAGGCCACCATCTCCTTGAAGCGACGATCATCGGAGTCGAAGTTTATCTCCTCCCCCACAGGTGACAACATCCACCCATCACAGGTAAATCTCTCTACTTTCCCTTGTCATCTTATTTTTTATCTAACAATTTTCTTCCTTGTTTTTCATCACATCACCGAACACAATTCAAAAATATCACCACCATCATCACACAAATCACATTATCACCACCAAACTATTTTCAACATTTCATCATCACAAAAAAACCCCCACCACCATCACAAACCATTCATCATCATCACTATTCATTTCTCTTTTCATTCCTAAAAAAAGTACAAAAAAAATATATTGCAAAAAAAAATAAAGTGCAGCCCAGCGGACGTACCGCCCTTGGAGCCGAGCACCAGCCCGTCTCGCCGGCCCAGCCCTCGGCCACCGGGCGTCGACCTCCGCAGCACCTCCAGCGACGGTCCGCGCATCGCCGCCCGCCTCCCCTGGCCGCGCAGCACCGCCGAACACACCAGCATCCGGCGCGCGGGCGTTTGTCCCTCCGCGCGCCACAACCGCCATCCCCTTCCTCCTCGTCGACGTCGTCCGCCCGCTCCTCGACCTTCCCTCCGCGCGCGGGCGTCTGTCCCTCCGCGCGCCACAATAGCCACCTGCCTCGCCTCCCTCGACGCCACACAGCGGCACCCAAGCCGCCAACACCGCACCACCGACCTCGCGCCGCCCGTCACCGTCTAGCCGTGCAGCGCGTGCCTCTCAGCTCCAACCCTCCGTGGCCTGGCGGCAGCCCAGCGCACGTCCCCGCCCACGCAGTGCTGCTGCGAACGCCGCCCCACGCGCGGCGCTGCGCACAGCAACCCCCTCTCCACCGAGCACGCCTCCTCGTCGTACTCTCCTGGCGAACTCCGCCGCCCGCAAGCACGCTCCACCGCCCTAGCCCGCCTCGTGCCACACGTGTGGTGCTGCTTCTGTCGCCGTCATCCCCGCGCGTGGCCGCCAGCCACGCGTCCTCGCCGCGCCGCGCGTCTCCGCGCTGTGCGCGCCCCTTGTCTCGCGTGACCAGCTGCGCCCCTCGCGCCGCCCTCCAACGTCGTTCGCCGTCGACGACCACCGCCGCTGCCGCCTCGCGCAGCGGTCGTAGCCCCTCAGCGCCGCCCTGCTTCTGCGCGCCGCTCCACGCGAGCCCTAGCCGCCCCTCCCCATCTTTGCTGCTTGCGGAAGAAGAAAAGAGGAGGTTCAACTCATTTATTTTATTTTATTTGTGAAAAATGCATTTACATCCTTACATGTTTATGTATTTGCAAAAGAATCATGTGCACAGTTTCAGTTTATTTCTTTCATTTCAGTTTTGCAAAGATACCCCTAACTTTGAGCGTTAATTTGGACATTAATTTTACATCAATTTTTAATCAAAAAATAGCATTTTGTAGAACATCTCATTGTTTATCTTGTGGCTATTTATTTACATTTTTGTGAGCATCTGACTATTTATTAACATTTAGAGATTGAAAATCAGTGATATTTTGCCCATTTATGCTCTAAAATTCGCACAGCCATATTTATTGCTCTAAAAGTTGTGAAAAATTGTAGATGAGGCATCTCTTTGTGCTTTAATTACAGTCCAAATTTCGTCCAATTCGGAGTTGTCTTTTGTATAAAATAACTTATAGGATGATTTCTGTAATTGATTTTTAGTTAAATCCACGAATAATATTTTTGAGAAATTGAAATTCTTCTTGATTCCTTATTAAAATTCCTATTTGAGATAATTCATTCTTTGGATGATTTGACTTCGTGGATTTATTAGGAATTAAAGACTCCCAGTCGCTCTGTTTACAGTAAAAAATTCATAAAAAATTCACAAAGTGTCAGAAAATTCCAAAAATATTAATATAGCTTCATTTTATCATTTTTAACTTCTAGTAAAATTTTCATAATTTTTTTATTTCATTTGCACAAAAATTGGATAAAAACCCCCAAAAAATTTGTATTTTTCCTTTGTGCATTTTAAACCCAAAAATTACAAAAAAAATACATTTCACATTCGTTGTTAGATTAGGTTCTTAGGAAAATATCACTTGGCTAATTTGGATTAATTTCACATTAAAATTAAATTTGGCTAAGTCGGTTCTTTTCGTATTAACTTAATCCAATTCGCATCATTGCATTTGGCTTTTTTTTATTGCATAAAAAAAATTATAAAAATCCCTCTTAGAAAACCGTGATCTAATCCATCTAATTTGATTCCGAGTTGTTCCTTTGCCTCCTTGAGTCGACCCTGGGTCTTGCCCAGGCTAAATAAACATAAAACCGCGCGTACATTTATTCGTTAATTATTCGATCCGTGTGGTTATTTTTGATCGATCGGATTTACCCGACTGCAACGAAAACGTCAATTAGACACATAAAAAGGGTAGATTCCGAGCTCATCAAGTAGCACTACCTGAGGTACTAGCAGCAACAGAGGAACTGGCAAAAGCTGTGAGAGCAACATCTGAAGGTCCTCCAGAAGAATCAGTAGATGATTGTGGCATAATATCACGTAGGCGTGCCACAAACTCCTCGAAACGATTGTCAGCATTGGATGCTGACTGGGGCAGAGCATGCTCGGCTACACGCGCCGATGCTGGGAACCCATGCTTAGAGTAGCATGTATCCTCCGAGTGACCTGTGCGGTGACAATACGAACACGGCTGACGAAAGCGACCACCCCTACCACGGGGTCCACGTCCACGACCAGAGAACTGACCACCTCTCCCACGCGATACTGCCATCGTCGATGGGGGTGGAGTAGATGAGTTGGAAGAAACTGAAATGCGACTGAGCCTTCGGTAAACATCCTCCATTGGAGGAATAACTGCATCGGCCAAAATTTGAGAGCGGATGGCCTCGTACTCAGGATCTAGGGATGCAAGTAGTACGCCCACCATGGTGGCATTCCGAAATGTCTTCTGCTGCTCAGGAGTTGCTGTGAGTGAAATGGTACTGTATAACTTCTCAAACATCCCTCTCAGGGACGTGTCTAGTGAGTGAAGTGGTCTGCCGTTTTGCTTCATCATGAATATATCATGCTGGAGCTGAAGCATCTTAGTCTCATTATGTACTTGGGAATACGTAGCGGCCAAAATATCCCACATTGCCTTGGCAGTGGGCTGATGGAGGCATGGCCTCAAATTTCAGCGAAATTCGGTCGAATTTCCGTCGAATATCGATATCCAGTCGAAATCGAAATTCGACCGAAATGACTGAAATATGGGGGTCATAGTACAAAAAATGACCGAAATTTCGGTCGAAATTCCACCGAAATTCCATCGAAATTCTGTTTTGGTGGGTACCGAAATGGTGACCGAAACCGATATTTAAGGCCTTGGATGGAGGACATCATTGGCAATCTCCATCGACAATGTACCAGACAGCCAATCCTTGGCATAAGAGTCATCAGCCTCCCACGAGGCATATATCCATGTCTTCTCTGTCGGCTCTTCCTCAGTAAGAATATGCTTCTTACCGTTTGACTTCATTAGGCTCATGAACTGCATCGCCCAGAACTTGTAGTTTGTCCCATCCATCTTCACTATTGGCGCGGGACCTTTGAACGCGCCTATGGAGGGCATATCAACCTTTGATTCTGACATATTGCCGGAGACGAAGAACTAGGGTTTGTAGACAAAGAACCGTGTGTCTACACAGCCATCATAGGATTTGAGTGCATATGTAGACGATATACACCCAAATCCATTGATTTGGCGAAGGAAGTGGCTACGACAGAGGCCGCAGAAGAGGGCCGGCGCCGGCTAGGAAGAAGCCGGCTAGGGCTGGGATCGACACGGATAGGCAGAGGGTACCGGTACCGACGCTGGAGGGCCGGGACCGGAACATGGCGGCGAGACCGAGAGGTGGAGGGATCGGGAGGCGGCGGTACTGGAAGGCGGTGGGGTCGGAAGGCGGCGGGGTCGGGATCGAGAAAGAGAGAGAGGGAGGAAGGGTGGGTGGCAGGTGAGAGAGCCCTAGGGCTTAAGCTCTGATACCATGTTGGGAAAAGTGAATAATCTATTATTCAAGGGAACCCTAGGCTCTCTTATATAGGGAGAGACGTCACGGGTAAAATACATAGTAGTCCAGAGAACAATAAGAAATTACGAACAGGTACATAACATGTAATAATATCGGTCTCTACAGTTATGTACTCAGCTTTTTTCGTCGAATCAGTCGTGGTGTCCTACTTGTTATTCCAGCTTTCAACACCGTTCAACACGAAGTTGACTTTCATCCATTAATATCAGATTAGAAGTATGAACCTGTTATATCCTAAGATTTGGAGATCACTATCTTCATAGACCAAGATGTAATCTTGTGTCTTCTTAGATACTTGAAGATGTTCTTTACTGCATTTTAATGTTGTTCTCCATAGCAAGATTGGTAACGACTTACCAGTCCTACTGCATGACATATATCCAACATTGTGCACATCATGACATACATCAGGCTTCCTACAACTGATGCGTAAGGTCATCCAGTTATGGACTTCTGTTCCTCAACACTTTGAGGAGCCATCCCTATAGACATGTGTATACCATGTCTTAAGGCAAGGGGGCCTAATGTACCAATGTTGAGACAATCCCAAAATCCTCTTTTCTTTGTTTCTGAACAACTCCAGATCCATGATGTAAGGGGCTTCTCCAAGATCTTTCATCTCAAAGTTACGGGACATCCAGACCTTAACAATAGTCATCATCCTTGTATCACTCCCAATGATAATGATGCCATCTACGTAAATCACGATGAATGCAATATTGTTCCCACTAAGCTTCTTGTACACACATGGTTCATCATGATTCTTAAGGAAATCATAACTCTTTATGGTTTTTCATTGTATGTGATGTTCCAGCTACGAGTAGCTTGTTTGAGCCCATAGATGGATTCTCTAGGGTTGCACACTTTGCCTTCTTAATTCTGTAGTCATGGGTTGTTCTATATAGATATCCTCCTTGAGACATCTATTGAGGAATGTGGTCTTAACGTCCATTTACCAGGTGCCATTGCCAAGATGTGTATCTATAGCTAGCAGTGCTCTGATGAACTTAAGCATGGCCACGAAAGAGAAATATCTCATCGTAGTCAATGCCTTCTCTCTGTTTGTACCCCTTTGCCACAAGTTGTGCCTTGAAGGTTTTTACCTTCCCATCAGGTCCCCTCTTTCTCTTGAAGATCCATTTACACCCAATGGATTTTACCCCCTTTGACGGATCCTTTTAGATACTTGGGATCTATTTTGCAACATGATGGAGAAATTGATGGAGATGTTACTAATAGAATAAATGTTGATTGGCTAAAGTCAGAGGAGCCTCTACTATTCTTTGTGATAAGAAAATTCATTTTGAAAATCAAAGGAATGTTTTACAAAGCAACCGTGAGACTTGCTATACTCTATGGATCTAAATGTTGGCATGTGAACCATAGACATGTGCAGAGAACGAAGGTAGCAGAAATGAAAATGCTAAGGTGGATGTGTGGACATACATACACGTAAAGATCGGATTCGGAATGATGCAAGCAGAAGGAAAGTTGGTGTAGCTCCGATCGAGGATAAGATGCAAGAAAACCCCTTAAGATGGTTTGGTTACAAAGGAGGTCGGTTGATACACCAGTTAGGGGATGCGAGTTTTGGGATGTTGAGCCGGCTAAGAGGAGAGGAAGGTCCAATAAATGTTGGAATGAGATTATACGAAGGGATCTTAGTTTTTTGGATCTAAGTTCGATATTGGCTCAAGATAGGTTTGAATGGCGGCAAAGAATCCATGTAACCGACTCTACTTAATGTGGGAAAAGATGTACCACATATTTCCCCTGTGGTTGATGCTTTTTCTGGGTTATTCGTCATAGCCGTCATCTTGAGCAGAGCCTTCTCACCTAACAAGTTGTCCAAATAAGAAAAATGACAGATTTCAAGCAAGTGTAAAGGATCTCTCTGGCTTTACAAGGAGAACCCCCTGGAGGGGTCTTATGCACAGGTTCACGGAAGCAGAAGATCCCTTAGACGCATAAGGCTACTGAAAGGGGCTGAACGTGCGGGGCTTGCTGGCATGGGACTTGAGGCCCTACACAAGATTGGAGGCCCACATAATGGTTGGGATATCTGTGTAGTGGGATTGGATGCCAGCGATGGGGTTGAACGCCTGCATTATGACAAGGTTTGAGGCTTGCTGCTCATGCAGCGCTGATGAAGGGCTCATGCAATCCTATATGCGTTGGAGCAAGCTTGAACTGGTCCTCGCAGAGGCATGGCTAGTATAGAAGAGCTTATGCGGCATTGGTCACCGGAGATGTGGTAGTGATGTTGGGATAAGTTAATTGCTTTATTCTATATCGTAAATATCATAATGAGCTCGCAAAGCAGGCTAGGATGGTAGAGCCTGCATGGTGTTTGTTGACAGAGGCGTGCTGGAGGTGACAGCGGAGTTGAGGAACCTAGTCTGGTACTAAGTTGAAATGAGGGGAAGAGAAGTCAATTGTTTTATTCCATAACATTATGCCCATTGTAAATTAGAGACGAAGGGAGAAAAAGGAAAAAAAAAACAACTAATTTAGTCTAATAGTGAACAATACGGAAACTTTAGCTTCTCAAATTGCCACTAGAGAAATAAGATTAATAAGGTGATAGCTAAGAATTCGTGAAGACTTGTAAATGCCTTGAGACTGGTCTAGATTTTCAGCCTTTCAATTTGAACTATTTCTCACTTGATATCCTCAATTTTCACGTACCACCATTATGAACTATTTCCTTCCTCTACTTTTCTCATGTACTCTACCATTCTCTCATTGGCTTATCCCTTCAATTTTTTGCCGTCCATTTTGAAGATAGGATGTTGCTCCAGTATGTAACAGTTGACAATGGCGTTTATGTTATCTGCCACTGGGCAATGCAGGCATCCCACCCTGAGAGGAGACGATTAGGCATAGATGGTGGGCAATGGGAAACATTCAAGCAAAAGTCTTGAATATCTGATTTAGGATTTTATGCAATGCTTTCAAAGATTGATGGCAAAACACTTGAAAGATTGCTTTAATATCATTTATGAAGAAATGCATATAATTTGGATGTGGTTGATGCCGTCACAATTTAATATCTTCTGTGAAATAACAACCAAATGAAACAATAAGGTCATGTTTGGATTACTGTAATATAAAACATTTCCATGGAATCTTTTTCCGTGAAAAGGATTCTAATGTTTGGCATTCAATGAAATATGTAACCAGATATTAAATCTAGCAGGTTTTTCATTAGATTGTTATGAATTTGTTAATTAGATAACGCTTAAATATCTACATCTATTTATGCATTACCATTAACACGGGGCACTTGTAAAGTAAACTTGAATGGAATAGAATTATTTTTGCTGTAATAACGTTTTTGCTTGAGTACTGTCGCTGTAAATGGTGAGAAATGATTTCTCATGTGATCGCTCTTTCTCCTCTGGATATAGGTTCATCATTTTGCAACCACATTTCCATGCGGGGTTTATTTCTGGCGCTGACATGCGCTTATTTTTATTTGCAAGAGTTCTTTTGATAGTGACTCGAGAGCAACAACAGTCTACAGGAATTCTGGGAAGAAGGTTTTACGCCACAGCACACTCTCAAAACACTTCATTATCTCTGATAGAGATCACACACATATATAGAAGCTGAAGTGCTCAAGTGATGGACATCATTTATTTAATAAAGGATGGTAGAATAAATCAAAAGCATTGTACAAAATAATTTTACTGATCAATATACTAGTATATATCATTCATTTTTCCCATCATAATGCTGTATTTAGTTAGTCTCTACGAGGGAATGCTTACAGGTTCTGTGTTTTCTGGCTGGATGCGAACAAGAGATTTTTCCTGGTAAACATTCATCAATCATAAACTGATATAATTGTATTCCTCTGTTTTACAATGGTATTTCTTCCGAGTTAGCTACCAAGAAACAGATGCCCATGGGATTGAGCATGGTCACCTTTAATTTAAGATGTTGTAGATAGGATCGAGTTTGTTACTTTGTAATCCTTACTGTTTACGATCATTTTTTTTGCTGCCACGACCATGGAGTTTCTTTTCTTACCAACAACAGATTTGAGATTTGTACAGTGTGTCAGTCTGCATGGGACACAGCTTTTGGATTTTGAATACATCTTGATCATTTAAAATTTCGTTAAGATGGCTCATGATCCAAAAAGAAAGTCATCTTGTCTTGTGTGAGGAACAACGACATCCAGCTCATGAAGATGAACTTGATCGAACCAAATTTCTAAATAATCCGATCAACATGTACTTCAATTGAAAATTGCACTTTACTAAACCGCAAATTGAGTCCGGGTATGATTAATTGGTCTATCAAATTGAACCAGATAGTCCAGTCTGATTTCAGAAGTACGAGATATTTCATGACCTAAAGGTTCGGATCAGGTCTAAATGCAGAAGCATTTTAGAGGTAAAGAAATATAAAATAGTGGAAGAACGACGGGATGTAATGTGAAACCGTACTCCATAAGGAGCGGATGAAAGCACGGGAGAAGGCCTCTCAAGGGTCGGATATTCTGTATTGATTGCTCTCAAGGGTGTGGGGCTTCTTACATAGCCCCACCAGTAGGATCAAGTCCCACTCAGATTATGTGGGACTAACCTGTGAATATGGTAATTGGACCTTAGAGGGATTCAATTACCCATCTATGATGATGCGTATTCTAAAACTTCCCAGCTGGAGCATGCAATGCTCAGTTTGGAAAAATAGAAAGAAATCCTTCGTTCACATAATACAAGATACTATGTATAATATCAATTCAACACATACTCTATTTGTTTCTTGTTGGGGACGTTGTTTCTCATGTTGTGCTAGTGAGGAGGAACTGAAGGGTTGGTGTGTGAATTGAACCGAGTCTCCTCGGAAGATGTGCTCCGTAATACATATGTCAAAGTCAATGAAATCAAAAAAATTTTCTTAACGTGTCATCTATTCCGATCTGTGTATGGGAGAAACAAAAAACAATCTCAAGCAATTTGTTTTTGTTCATGAAAATCTCAAATAATTTGTTTTTGTTCGGCTTTTTCCTGTTTTTAGCCATCTCCCTCCTTTTTTGTCAATTTTTCTCACGTATAGTTTTTCTTTTTCTTTTCTACGCGTTTTCAAAAAAAATCTCCTTAAAAAAATCACGACCCAACTGCACCCAAAATGGCAGTCCCCACCCTCCCCCTTCTTTTTTTAAACTTTATTGCTGCAAGCTAATGGGCCTAAACTAACACTTTTTTCTCTTATTAATTAAGGAGCAGCCGAAGGCCCATCTTAGGCTTTCGTTTAGGGCATGTTTACTAACTGGGATGGGTTGGAGTAACCTCCTGTGAATAGTAGTTGTTTGGATGGTTCGGAGGGTTAAAGAGGGTTGGAATGATAAATTTGATGTGATGTGACATTGATTATGTGTTATATTAACTTTTTAATGGTTCTAATATGTTTTTTATATTAATTTTTTATTTGTGTGGTTAAAAAATATTATAACAAATATATTGTGTTGTCCTTATAACTAATTCGAACACATGAATGTGGGAATAGAGTAGGAGGTATGCCATATTATCCAGAGTAACCTGCCAACCAAACGAGCCCTTACGAAATCCCGTATTCACCCTATCATGGAGGCACCCGATGGGGGAACTCCCTTGGACCTTCCAGGGGACATGGAAAGGCGACACTTGAGCGACGGACTCATAACCGCCTTCTCTGAAGATAGTCACAAAGTAGGTTTGGACACCAAGCATATGTATGGCAATGCGTTGGGCTTTAACTACCACTTGGAGATAAAGGTTGGCGCGTTGGAGGCCTCAAAGATGTGGCTGGTGGTGCCTCCTCTTGTATGGCGGTGTTGGTTGTCGTTGGGGACTTCGCCTAGATGTTGCAACTCGCACAGAGGAAGGGGATTGCCGCCATCGCCTAGAGTTATCTTCGTGCAAGGAGATCTAGAGCCCCATCTCCATGCGTGCTTGGAGATTTGGGTAGGCTTGATGCTGGAGATGATCACACCTTTGGAGATGCATCGGAGTTGTTAAGTCATGGATAGCGCTGCCGAGGAGAATATGCTTTGGGATCGACTTCAGAAGAACTCATGTGCCATAAATCTTCGGAAGAATCCTCTTCCGCCATCCATAGATCTTTTGAAGAACTAGTGTTTCATGGATGTCGGCAGGAATGTTCTTCTTCGGGTTCCAGGGCCTGTGGCCGAAGATGCGTCCTGGACACTAGTGTAGGCATATTATCAGTTGTGTGGAGATGATAATTCTTATACAGGTATGGAACTTGATTACTGTGGCTTGACTAACTAGGGTTAACCAACGTTGATGATGATCTGAGCTTGCATGCGAGTTAGGGTTTTAAAAAACCCTAGAATTTTCTTAACTTGAACTATCTCGAATATGAACATATCTTCAAACGATATATAAATATAAATAAATAATATTCAAGAATCGATCTTCAAGAACAATAAAGAATTGAGCTTGTTCTAATAATTGAATCTTGAACAAATCACGAACATTAAATAACTCCTAGAGAATCAAGCCCGCTCTCATACCATATAAAAACGATGAATGTAAAAGTGTATCAAAGAATATGATATATAAAATAGTAGAAAGAAGCTTATGATTTAACGTGGAACCCTAATCCATAAGGACCGAGATGAAACCACGGGAGAAGGCAAGGCCACAAAAGAATGAGTTCAAGTAAGCAAGTATAGATGTGGATCAAAATTTATTATAACTAAACATACAAGTGTGTATAGTAACAAGCAGAGTAGGGTGTCGAACACAGGGAGACAAGTCGGTGTAGCAGATATATTATTTATAAATAATTAATGAATAGATGACATAGGTGTATTTTGTACCATATTCACTTAATAAATAAATTAATTAAGTAATATTTTTGTTGGTTTTAATTAAGTAAAAGAATTCTTTTTTATTTATATTTTTAAATTCTTTTATTTTATAATTTTTATATTTTTCTGATTTTATGTTTTCCTTTTTAATATATAATATGAATATATATATATATGTGTGTGTGTGTGTATAAATATAATACAGGGGATTTATAATATATAATATATAAAAAATGTATAAAATCAGAAAATATTAGTACGTACAATACTATTTATTTTTTAAAGGTTTTAAGAATATTTATAAGATATTTATATTAATTAATATTAGTATGAATTATATATAACTATATATAGATATATAAGAAAATATAAGGTAATATAATTATAACTATAGATAAAATAATCAAAATTTATAGAATAAAATATTTGGGTTTTTTATTTTTTTCTACTATTTTTATGATTTTTCATATATTTTTGCTAATATTTAGGTGTTTTTAAATTTCTAAATACATAGACTTTTAAATGGGCTGATTTGATTTGGGATTTAAAAATATCAATTGGCTTTAAAATTCCTCCAAATTAATTTTAAAATATAGATAATAATATAAGAAATTGATATTTTTGGATTTTTAAGTTTTTTTATAATTTTATAAGGATTTTAAATCTTTTTCATTTTTTATGTTTTTCTTTTTCTATTTTAGGGATTTTTGGTCTGAAGGCATAAAATACAATAATAGGCAACTACTATTTTTTGAAATTTTTAAAGATGATTTTATAATCTTTTTGGATTTTGTAAGGCTAATAGGGAATAAACCGTGCTCTTTTGATTTTAAATAAATAGAAAAATGATGCGTAAAGTGCAAAATAAAAATTATAGCGTGGAAGAGAATTGCATCAGACACATCCTATATTTCTATGATTTTTAGAGCACGGGTGATATTTTAAAAAATAGAAAACAAACACAAATAGTATTTGAACCGAAAAGTATACATTTGCATATAAAGTAAAAGGCATGGGATAAAATGCAAATATCCCAGAAGTTTATAACTGAAATTAAGGTTTTAATATTAAACTACAATTACAAAAACATGAAAAGTTTTACGTGCAAAATACCCACGCACGTGGGCCGCCAAGTGAGGTGACGTGGCAGGAGATTAAATAACAATTTTAAATAGTCGAGGGCCTACATGCAATTATCCCACTACTTTTTGAATATAATAAAATATATATAATGCTAATTAATAATTACAATAAACCGAGGAGGTCTTTGTAAATTACCCCTTAAACACCTTGGATCAGATCGTTCTTGAGCTGCCATGTGGATGAACAGATGGTGGAGGGACATAGCGCTTCGCAAAATTTCCAACGGCCATGACTAGACTTGCCCCTTGATCTTCATCGGACAACTGTGGGGCTTGAAGGAAGAACACGAATGAACTTGGTACAGAGCTAGCTTCGATCTGGGATTTCTTCATCCTCCGGTGGCCAATCTCTTCTCCGATGGGTGCTACTCCTTCTTGACGTCCTTATGCATCTACAAGTACGCTTCAAATGATTCCAGGTCTCCATGAATATGACATGGGGCTTGTTTTGGTTCAAACAACCTGGGGGCCAAAGGGAGCATCGATTCGACTCCCCTAGGTGTTGGTTGGGATTCAGGACCTGCATAGAAGATAGGGTAGCTCGAGGCGACGATCCTCGGCCCAAAAAGAGCAGCCAAGCCTACGTGGATGGTGATACAGATGAAGCTCTGGCTTGTGGTGGAAGATGGAGCTCGACACCTTGATTCTTAACAAGAATCAAGTGGGAAATGGGTGTATCGGGTGGAGAATGTGATTGGGAATGAAGTGGCGACGACGGCGTGGCGAATAACTGGTCGACACACGATGAATCAGACTTGGAGATCAAGTTCCAAGTCAACAAAGATATAGGAATTACCCTAACCTATAAACACTATTAACTAAAATTGAAATGCAAAAATTAAAATGCGAAGTAAAACTAACCTAAGGACGCAAAGAACTAGCCTTAGTCTGGTCCAATGACCAAAGAAACAAAATCTCCGGTGAACTTGACCGGAGATGGCGGATGCACTCCTCCTCACACTCTCTTCATTGCAGAACGACATCAATCACTTGTTGTCAACAAGGCGATGCTTATGGTCCATATCTGAGGGGCTAACACTTAATAAGAAGCGATCAAATCCTGCAAAAGAGGCGGAGGTGAGGTATTTATAGACGAAGGATGGGTTGACTTGGAGATGGGATTGCATGACGAGGAGAGGAGGTAGTTGGAGATGGAGAGGCCATCGTGGATCGAGGATGTGCAGGGATCAGAGATGGCAGAGCTCGAGGGCGAGGACACGCATGGGTGATGCGTGGAAAAGGGGAGAAACATGGCTCCCCGTGAGTCTGACAAGGGTGTTCAGGGTCAGACGTATAGTTGACCCAGGTCAATGAACGAATGCATCTGGTTGGTCCACATGGTCCAACCAGGGAATTCCAGAGTAAAAAGACCTAAAAGAATTAATATAAAATAGCAGATGATTTAATTAGTTTTTTATTAGAACATAAAAATAATTCTAATTTTATGTAGTATTTATTACTTATATATATTTATTTTTTCATGGTGTTTTATTACAAGTTGTTATTTACATGTATGATCATATGTATATTTACCTATATATTATATATTTTAATTTTATTATTTTACATACATAATTCATATATATTTATACTTTATTTAAATATACATAAATATATTTTTATGGTATTTTTTGAATTCATTTGTACACGTAAATAAATATATATTTATTATATAAGTATATTTATAAGTATTTCATCTATGTATTTCAAATGTAGTATTCATTTTTATTTCATTTTAATGGTTTTTATTTCATTTTAGTTATGGATATATGTTTTAAATGATATTTACAAAATTATAAAAATATAAAATAGTAAAGAATATAAAGATTAAATAAAATGAATATTTTATTCAAGTATATTGCACAATAGGGGTCCAAAACCTAACTTTTGCATCTTAACTCTAAATTAAATGAAACCACCTTAATTAAATAGCTAATAAAAAGTTATATATAATTAAAGGTGTTTTTTAATGAATTTGGAGTATATATGGTGGAGATACAAGTCTGAGAAGTTTGGATTTTAGATTTTTATTTTGAATGTAGAAGGCACAATATGCATTATTTTTATGTGAAATAAATATTGTATTTTTATATACATATATATTTATCGACAACTTTCATATTGAGGGTTTTATTATTTGCAGTGTAAAAATAATAAAATAAAATAGGTCCCAAAAATCAATTATAGATGAATTAAGTAGGGTTTTATATCTAGTTTTCTGTGTATCTTTGTATAGTTCTCTTGCCCTATCTCCTTCTACTTTATTCCTTGTCGACCAAATCATCATGATGACTTGGTCTCAAGGTCTAGGGTCACTCAACACCTACGGTATTTCATTTCTTCTTCTTTTCTTCCTTTATTTTTTTTATTTTGAAATTAAATACAATAAGTAAGCAATCATTTATACAATATTCTTACAAATAAAAGAGTGCTTATTTTGGAAAATTAATGTTATATGCATGCATTTAGCTAGGTATTTAAGGCAAAAAATGAAAGAATAAAGGTGATGAAATGAAGATTCATCACCCTCCTATATTTGTCTTTACCAATCCCTAGTAAAAACTTTTGCCTATAAGTGCAGAAAAGAAAATAAAGCAAAGAAAAGAAAGAACTTGAATTGATTTTAACTTTTGATCTATACTCGTACTATCAAAGTTTGAAGCTCAGTTAGACCTTTGGAAAATTAAGTTTTGTCAGAACCTTATTGGGAACCAGGCTTGAAACACGACAATCTCCGAGAATCACAAAACCCTACCACAAGTCTCCTCAAAAGCCAATTCATGACACTTCGATGTCATACGCAGCCCCTTGTGACTATGAGATTATCTTGTACAATGTGTGTGATGTAGCTCCTCTTGACAAAGAGGTAGAAGTCAGTGTTCTCCAACATGGTGACCATAATTCCCCAATCCAATAACTCTTTCCTCTAGAGGCAATGTATTCCCTTATAAGTTCAAGTACGACCCACTCAAGAAGAGGAGGTGGAGAAGAGAATGTACGGTAGCCGATGTAGCTACCTATCTTAGGATGCTTGACCAGTGTAGCCAAGTCATCCGGCTGCAGGCTCACATACATTTGACTTTGAAGGTCAAGCTAGCTTATTGATTATATACATACTTCGATGGAAATTGATTTTTCTTGAAATTTTTGCCCGTCTCATCTTTTCAGAGTTTTTGAATATGCATTTTTTAATACTATTCACAACAGCATTTACATAAGTACTTTGTCCTCTTAAGCCTGTAGGCTATCCCGCTTTTGAAGCATTATTGCAACCCACAACTTCTATCATATGACCTCATGGCTACTTGATCAGGTTGGGGTACAATGGCCACAAATGTGTGACTTCTGATATTTCCATTGGCTTGTTTCTCATGCCGACAAATCCAACCCTCTACCACCTCAACTGAGTTGAGAAAAGTGTGAGGTGCATGTATGTAAGCTAGGTCACTATCGACAAGAGTTATGTGTGTGTTCCAAAATATTCTACTTAGTTGATCAAGACGACATTGAACTAAGTCTCGTGATCTCAAAGAATTAAGTCTAGAAGACTGAAATGCTTCAATGTAGTTCCTATAAGGTTCCTGTGATTAAGTGGATTAAGGTTCAACCGTGCTCCAATCTTCAGAATTTATTTAAACTTGTTCAATTATTATTATCATTCTGAAAAATGCAAATGCTATGTAAACTGCAAGGAAAATATTTTTGTGATATAATTTTCAGATTTGGAACTTTTTATGTGTTTTTTTGAAAGTTTTGCAAATTTTTATGCAATTTTGAAAACACTTTGCATTTTTTATTGATTTTTTAAAAAATTTTTTTAGTGATTTTCAACAATAAATTATTTTGGCTCGCAATTATATGCAGCTATTTACATGAGAGTGCATCTTTATTTATAAAAAATTAGGAGAAGTTAGTTATTACTTTACATGTTTTCATGCAGGTTTAGTGTATAGGGTTTTTAAAGAATTCACATAGTCGTCAAAATAATTTTCAAAGATTTTGATAAATATTTTGAAAACTTTATTTTGAAAGAATAATTTGATAAATATTTCTTTTCAAATATTTATAAAATTTGAAAATCATATTGCAAAGATTTTTCAAACACTATGTATAGATTTTTCAATTTACAATCATTTTTCACACTATTTGCAAGTAGATTTTCAAAATATTTATTAAAATAAAAGAAAGAAATTTTTACAAACAAATAATTTTACAAAGGTTGAAAATATTTTATAGAATATTTTTCAAACAGTTTCCAAAAGATTTTTGAAAGAGATTTTCCAATCATTTTTCAAACATTTTGCAAAACATTTTTAACCAATTTATTGTACAAAGGATTGGATGTGTGTTTTAATTCTTATTACTTAGCCATATTATTAAAAATAAAAAAGTATGAGTTATGGCTAAAGTATATACACCGTATATATGACCCCCTATACTTAGATTGAGCTATATCCTCATAGATGGAAGAGAAAGAAAGACATAACTCGTACTAAGTATATGAAAATATGTATTTCAATGATTGAATAAAGAATAGGAAGTTGACCATCCCCCCTATACTTAGGATCAATTAATCCTAATTGTAGCAGACTGTATTCCACATGCAGGGAGGGTTGAGGGTGGTTACGAATAAATCATCGGCTTGGCCTGTCTCCCCCTATACTTAGGGTAAAATATTCTTAAGTATAGACTGAAATCAAAAGTTCAGGAGACAGGCGGGGATTGAAGAATGAGCACTCGAATACATAAACCCCCATACTTAGGATGAAGTATATCATAAGTATATCAATGATGAATGGGATGAGGCCACTTATCGGTAGAAAAAAAGAAAGGAAAACGAAAAGAAGAAAAAAGATTAACTAATCAAAAATGTTTTTGATGGCCTTGTTCGCTTGTGCTGATGCTGCAACTGTAAGCTCTTCATGGTATACCACCTGTATTGAATCAACCATGGATAAGAACGTATCATGTTCAAGATAGGGCTTCAGGAGCTGTTTGTTGGTCACAAATGGTTGTGTGTTAGCTAACAGACTAGATATAACAATGTTTCCATTTCCACACACATGCTTCACTATTAAAGGCTTGATCCATTTGCTCTTTAACTTCCCTAGGAATAATTTGAGCTTTGTATCAAACAACCAGACCTTTTGACCAGGTTCTGAAGTCTTGCGGCGGATATGCTTGTCGTGCCACTTCTTGACCTTTTACTTCTATACCAGGTATACTTTAGCAGACTTCTACGTTTGATGAAGTCTTCCACGTCTTTGAAGAGAGTCGGCCACTAGAGGCCACATTGGAGTACTTTCACTGCCATACGCCTTCTAGAAGGTGTCCTCCGGATTCTTTGGCATGACAATGTTCGAGGACACTTCTCCTGAGGAATGCACCTCCTACAGATGCAATCTATCCCTCACGAAAGAGATATGGATCCTCCCACTAATAGAAATGAATATGCGACTGTAATTTGTTGACTTTCAGCTTCAGTCAATCTTGTGGAGTTCTCTTGAACACTAGATAGTTCACAATATCGGCAAACCGGGGGAGAGAGGTGACTGACAGAATTGCTTCATATGGGAATGTCTCTGTAATTGGCAATAAACTCTGCTCAGTAGTGTCAGGCTCCGGTAGTCTTGATAAATGATCTATCAGCACATTTTTAACTCTAGGTTTGTCACGAATTTCAAGATCGAATTCCTTGAGTAGAAGGATCCATCTGATGAGTCTTGGTTTGGCATCCTTCTTGGCTTGTAAGTACTTGATGGCAGAATGGTATGTATAAATGATCACTTTGGATCCAAGCAGGTGGGATCTAAATTTCTCCAAGACAAAGATGACTGCTAGCAACTTTTTTTCAGTGACAGTATAGTTTTTCTGAGCTTCATTTAGAGTCCTTCTTGCATAGTGAATTGTAAATGGTAGATTGTCTCTTCGTTATCCTATAACTGCTCCAATGACATAATCTGATGCATCTATCATGATCTCAAATGAGAGAGAGCAATCTGGCGGTTGAAGGACACATGCCTTGTTGATTAGTTCTTTCCACTGATTGACTGCTTGGAGGACTCTCTCATATACAATAAAATCTGCCTCCTTGCCCAAAAGCTTAGTCAGCGGTCGAGAAATCTTGCTAAAATCTTTGATGAATCATTGGTAGAAACCGACATGTCCTAAGAATGATCTGACTTGCTTCAAGTTTGTTAGTGGCTCTAATTTTGAAATAATGTCCACCTTCGTAGGGTATACCTCCATGCCACATTTTGGTATGTCATGGCCTAACACAGTACCCTCGGTCACCATAAAATGACTCTTCTCCCATGAGAGCACAAGGTTCAATTCATAGCATATCTTCAGAACTCAGTTCGGGTAAGATAGACATTAATCAAAGCTATTGCCTTAGACCGAGAAATTGTCTATGGAAACCACAAGAAAACTTCAAACCATATCTGCGAATATGGCCAACATGCATCACTAGAAATAATATAAAAATAAAATAAAAATCATAAAAGTAAAATTAAAGTAAAAATAAAATCATCAAACCCTTGTACAAAATGCAAAACATCTATTTATTTTACACCTCTAATTAATTAATAAAACTAAAATAAAAATCTTTTTGTATCCCTTAAATTATTGTGAAAATAAGTAAAATATAAAATATAAAGATTTTTTGTAAAAATAATCAAATAAAAATAATTGTATAGATTGCATAATATATTATATAATACTATTTATTGTATATACATTTTTATTTTCATAAAAATAATAAAAAATCATAGAAAAATAGTTTACAAAATATCAAACATTTTTTATTTTATGTACTTTTTATTTTAATTTCATTTACTATTTTCAATTGAATTTTCTTTGTTTTTGTAAATCCTATTTTCTCATTGGTCCACCTAGGACCATTGACCTCAGTTAATAGTCTCTTCCAGGTCAGGTCGGGTCGCACGTGCTTCGCCAGTGTGTTTTCTCCACTTTTTAGTGCCCGACCTAGAGCTCCGATTGCTTCATTTATTGCGCCCAATTGCAGCCTCGACATACATGATCCCCGTGGATCCCTAGGCATAGCTGGATCTACCTAGGTTTCTATGTTATGCTCCGATCTTTTGGGACCCTCGAGCAACCTATATAACATCTCCTCCAGCTCCCCCTGCTCTCCCACTAGTCCGTTTGCGCCACCACTGACCCTTAGCCACCTTCGCCGAAGTGACAGTCATTGGAGGAGAGGCTTAGGACCACCCGGAGACGTCTGGAGCCTTGTAGCTCACGACGTAATCGGAGCTCCACTGCGTGAAGCCTCCCAGCCAGCATGCAGCTTGGTTGAGGCCAGGACCCATCGGACCATCTTCTCCTGGAGCCTATGAGTTCATCTGAACCTTTAGGTATCACTTCTTTCATCCTCATTTCCCTGCTCGATTTCATATTCCCATTTCGTGCCACCGCCATCACCTCTGCTCCGACCAACTGGTCAGAGCCCCGTTACGCACTTCCTCCTACATCGATCGATACCTCGACTTACCCTGCACCTTCCTCTGCAACTTAATCATCCCGAGGCTAGTCCATAATAGTGAGCTTAGGACCCAGATCTCCCTCCCCCACCTTCATCGGAGGTCGAACACTATCCGCAGTCGCTTCCCTTAGTTTCTCAAGCAATAACCCGGACCGGAGCATAGCCCCGAGTCCCTTCTGCCCTTCAAAGGTACCTGCATGCACCTAGAGACCACTTTGGATCCCCCTGCTGCTCAGGCGAAACTACTCCAGGAGGACCTTTACCATTATGTCTATCCAACCGCCGCCTCCTCCACCGGAGCCCTCCATTCGATGCGGAGTATCTTCGTGACACTGCCAGATTTTTCCGTCTCTTCATCGGAGCATCGAATCTTCTCCGATGCTAAGTTGAAGTTCGCTGGAGCTCTGTTCTTGCAGACCCCATCTCCACCGTTGGATGAGCCCTCTACTACCAGTTCTGATCCAATCCACCCAACAAAAGCGGAGGCCAAACTGTTAGATCAGATCTGACTTGTCAGATCTGATAGCACATCCGTGACATCCCTTGGACCGTCCAATTTGCCAGCCGCTATGATCTGGGCCGTACGTCAAAGACGGCCCCCGTGTGCGCCACGTGCCCCTCTGGGTATATTTCACTTTCAGCTCGACATGTTTCTGTTTTTAGTTTTAGTCCATTAAATAAAAGTTGTAGTTAAAAACATTTACAATTTGGACCTCACACTTTTCATATTTGCACTTTAGTCCCTCCGAGTCTGAAGTACGTGCATGCTCACATGTATGCTTGGGATATTTGCACTTTCTACCTTGGATTTTTCTACAGTTATTGAATGAATATTTAGATTTTAGAAATTGCATTTGTACCCCTGTGCGTTGAATATTGAGCATACGCGTGAATTGGTTGGGCTTTTTGTTGATTCAACCCTAGACTTTTACATTGTGTTATCTGTTTGGTCTGTAAACTTAGTTATTTGCGATTTGGTCCCTACGATCTATGATTAATTGCGTGCTTTTTATTAGACTTAATAATTATTAAATTAAATCTAAAAATTGCCAAAAAAATTACTATTAGCTCCTGCTAGTATGTAGTTTTTATTGAATTTTTGTGGATTGATTTGATTGCATTTTCTATTGAATATTCAAAAAAAACCAAAAACAACCTATCTAAGTTAGAAAAATCATAAAAATTCGAAAAAAATGGTTTAAAAATTCCACAAAAGTTCATCTTTATTCCTTTTGTTGTGTTTTAGCTTTAGTATCAATTTTGTTTGAAAATTCATTATAAAAACACTAAAAATCACAAAACAACCAGAAACTTATAAAAATCATATAAAATCAAGAAAAATCCAAAAGTTGTATTTTTAGTTCCTATTTGTAGTTTGTTATTCATATTTTATCATAAAATTTATATCCAGGACCTTAGGGCACTTTTGATATTTTTATTTGGAATTTGGTCCTAGCAATGCACTATTTTGTATTTTGAGTGATGTTTGATTTTTATAAATTCACAAAAAAACATTTAAAATTCACTAAAAATTACCAAAAACATTTTAAAACCTGAAAACCCAAAAATATTTTTAGTTTAATTTTCTGAATATTTTTTGTTACTTAGAAAAATCCAAAAACAATGTTGTGTGTGTTGCTTTATTTTACTCTTGTTTGTTTATTTATTAACGATTAAAAAATATAAAATTTAAAAAGCACTAAAAATATTTTCTTTTGAAATTTGTCTACTTCGATCTTTTTCGTGCTCCTTGTGTTCGACCCTGGTAGCTATACCAGGTTAATAAAAATAGCAGACCGCTGACATTGCATTGATTTCCTGATTTCACTGAGTGGATTTATTTTCTCGATTGAGTCAGCCTATCGATTGGGGTCGCAACGACCATTGATTTATATTGATACTTAACCCTAGTCGGCAGATCGCCCATCAAAATGGCGTCTTGCTAGGGAGTACGACTTAGTAGTCATTTTTCAGTTTTGTTACTTTATTTTTATCTATTTGTTATAACTGCTTTCTAACACTTTTCTGTTTCGCTTTTTGTGCGAGGAATTGCCCGAGGGGGATGCTTCACTTTTGGAGAACCCACATCCGAGGAGGAACAGAGGAGGAGAGGATTTAGTTATATTAGATAGATATTTATTTTTACAAAACCTCTTTTATTGTAATAACTAGACTTTGAGACACTCTTTGGACATAGACATTTCCGGGTCTGTTTCACCGAGTATCGATGTACTCGGGGGACCTCACCACAGTTTTCGTAGATTTTTCGTTGATTTTTCGCTTTTTTTATTTCTATTTTGATTCTTGAGGTTTTAGCCCCTAGTTTTAGGACTTTCTATTGATTGTGACGTAATTAGATAAGGTCCCCACACCTAATTGCTTATTTGTTCCTATAAATCGTAATTGGAGCTAAAATAAATTTGAAAACGTTAACTCATTAGGATTAGAGACCATGTACCGAGAGAGGCTGTATACAGCGCTGGCAGGACCCATTGTGGTGGGCACCGATCGACATCGAAGACCGGACTCAGTCTCTCTTCTGTTAGTTAGCTACTATTCTTCTTGATTAATAGAAGTTGCTCATTTAGGGACGATTTCCTCGTACAACATATAGGTAGTTTACTTTCAGTCTTTATTTTATGTGCAGATCACCCTGCAGGTAGAGTGCTTGAGTCAGGTATGCATTTCTCTCTCTGCATGCATCATTGTGTTTGATCGCGCATCGGCTTTTCCAACTCCCTCCCCTTATTTTATTGGACTCAAAATAACCAAGGAAATCAAAAAATTCATTAGGCGTTGTTTTATTTCAAAAAAATACCTAAAAAGTGAAAACAAAAAATTGAGACTGTTAATGCAAACTTGACCCTAAAATACACTTCACCTAAAAGATCTTTATTTTGGGGAGAATCACCCCCTCCTTGGTTTATTTATCTGCAGCGAGAAAGTGACCCGCACACTAGGTAGAGCCATACCTGAACTCTCTTCAGACTACTGGTCGTGTAGCTAGTTGTTCTCCAGTTAGGATTTCATCGGATAGCCGGTAATCGGTCCGAGATCTCCTAAGAAAATTGGGCAGATCAGGTAGCCGATAAACGATATGCACCCATAGTGGCTAGGAAAAGCTAATTGCGAGATTCGGACCAGCCTCCTGGGAGCATTGGGTTCCCAACATCTCGCTTAATCACTCTGATAGATTGATTGATCACCTTAATAAATTTTGACAAAATTAATGACCGATCTTTTATCACGGTCATCAGCGCGTGTTGAGTAGGTGAAAAACGGGGTCATGTCTTCACTTCTTGTTTTCATTCTAGATCCAATCCTCATAAATCCCCACATCACGATATGGGAAGGAGGTACCTTAGGCTGCCTTTGACAACACTGCTTTTGAGTACTCCTCTCCATTCATCTAGGGCAGCTTTAGAGAGCCCATACCCTCTCTCTGAACCGGAGTTCACTACCCCCATGTTATCTCTTGACCACCGTTCTCCCATTCCTGAGGTGTCAGAGCAGAGGCCAACATAGTTATATGTTCACTTGACAACACCTGAGTTGGGGTCTTTTGCCTTTGCAGAGATCCAAGAGATGGCCAGCAACGAGAACCGCATTGATGAGTAGCTGCAGACTTCTTCCTATGTATTGGACCAGGACGCCATCAACAACACGCTGCTTTCTTCGTTGAAGACCATGCAGTGACAGATTAGTGACCAAGGAGTTTTCATGGTCGAGGTGAGGAGGGAACTCACGCAGATGCGAGCCGGCAGAGCAGAGCTGTAGAGACCAACCGATGGAGGGATACTAGTAGCTGGAGAAGGAGACAAACATCCTGAGGAGCCGCAGGACCCACAGAGACTAGCACGTACGATGAGGCACGTGCACAATCCTGGTGCAACCCTTACCCACTGTTGGATCTAGCTACCAAAGATCCTTGGCGACGTCGAGCTTCGCCCCCATACTATCCAGCTTTTGCCCAATTTCCATGGTCTAGTCACAGAGGAGTCGCACCTCCATCTATAGGAATTTAAGATCATTTGTAGCATTGTCCACAATAGATTTGTGGACAAGGACACTATCAAGATGATTGCCTTCCCGTTTTCCCTAGTTGACATAAAAGCCTACTGCCTGGAGCATTTGGGGAGGTCTGTCACCACTTGGGAGCAGCTCCGGACCAAGTACTTGAATAATTACTATCCACTCGGCTGGACCAACGTAGCTAGAGTGATGATCAATAGTTTCACCATGATCCTGAACGAGTAGTTTCATGAGGCTTGGGATCGATTTAGAGATCTCATTGACCAGTGTCCACATCATGAGATATCCAAGCCCGACCTTGTTCAGTGTTTTTTCTATGGGCTAACACCAGATCTACAAGAGCTAGTCAACGCCTCGTGCAGAGGGTCCTATTTTGCCAAGGACGAGGACCAGGTCTGGGCCATCTATGAGTAGATGGAAGAGAAATACATAGTGATGTCCTCGACCCGTGTCTACACTTAGGGGAAGCCCCTCCCACAGGCTATTTCCTATCAGCGGTTTGCACGTGTCTATGCCAGTCCTTCTACTTCGTTGTCAACAGCAACACTTGTCGAGTCGTCAGCTGGGGCATCACCAACGAGAAGTTGGTCCGCATCGAGATTATAGAGAAGAAGCAGAGCCAGTGCCTGAACCAGATTTGTCAGTTGGCACAGTCATTGAGTAACTTGAAGACTCAGATCATGTGTCTCTAGGAGGCACAAACGGCTTCTCAGCCCCGTCTCAGGTCACAGGCCAATTCAGGGAGCAGCTCTACCCAGCCATCTACCTCATACCGCCAGGTCCACCATATCCAGGTAGAATCGGTCCAGCAACCCCAACACTTCAAGCAACCACCACCATCTCTAGACACTCAGATGGTGGTCTACTAGTCGGATCAGCCTTTGCAGCTCTTCCCCTTCCACACCTTGAGCAGGAACCATTGATGCAAGTCAACGAAATCTGGTACTCCCAGTACCAACCTCAGCCCGGGATTCATCCTGACCATCCCAACTTTTGATGGTCAACTGGAGGCACCTCTTCCCAGCAGCAACCTCCAGCTCAGGCGAGACAGAGCATCCAATAGCAGCAGTCCCGTCACTCCCAACAATACCACCAGCAGCAAGGTCCTTGTCCCTGCCATCAGGGACAACAGTGGAGGCAGCCACAACAACCTCATTAGTATTCCCCGGCTCCTCCTCCTCACTACCAGCAGTAGCAACAACCTCAGCCTCATTTCTAGTGAAGCAACCCATCCGGTTCTCATGCACCTGTTTACGAGAACCCAGCCCTTGATGACCTCGCCCGCTTACTCAGTGACCAGGAGGCATCCTTTCGGCAAGAGATAGACAAGTTCCGGCAGAAAATGAGGGAGATTATCAAGGGCAAGGCCTCCATACCCGCTCAGATTGAACCAAACCTGAACAATATGAAGAGCAAATCTAAGCAGGTACAGTTTATAGAGACCACTACTCCTAGTGCTATTTTGGGCGATTATTCTTCCTATGTATTTGATGCTGATTTTGTGACACTTAGGAGCGGTAGGATGCCAAGCGATGGTGCCTCGTCTGAGTTACGACCCCATGTTGATTCCTATGCGCTAGATGAGGATGGTAGTGGTACTGATGCCGCTTGTGATGATGATGACGATTACATTGAAGCCACCACAGATGTTGATCCAGCCGACAGTATTGAGGTCGTCGCTGTTCCAGATGCATACGGTGGTGCTGATGCCACCATGGTACCAGTTGCTCATCCAGAGAGTGGCGTTGATGCCGCTAGTCCAGATGTTGTAGGTGGTACTAATGCTACCAATTTTCCTTCTTTTGTGCTACCTCATTTTGTACCTGAGGACAGTTTTGGAAAAATACAAAAAATGGAAAAAAATAAAAAATATGAATAAAGGAAAGGTTTATGTATCTCTTGTGAGTCCATCTATGTTACATGATGATGTTGGTATGGATTCTAGCTTACTGCACGCACAGGAGCCTGTTCCTAACCCTCTTCTCTCTGGAGGGGGTCCATCCACCCCCTTCCCTCAAGCACTCTGCTTGGGAAAGGGGATTCAAAAAGAAAATCCCAAAAAGAAACACCAACTATAGTTCAACGAGCAGATGATTGATCGATTTCAGATACAACTGACTCTATAGGAGGCACTAGAGCACATCCGCCTCTTCTAGAAGAACTTGAGAGAGAAGACCACCATCCACAGGAAGAGGAGGAACCACAATGCAGAAATCCATGTGCTTACTCGTGCCACATGCTTCGCGATTCAGATGCAGATGCCAACCAAGAGACATAATGCAGGAGCTCCATATGACAGATGCCACATTCATGAGCATCGGTTCGATCATACTCTATTAGACATCGGCTCTTCTATTAACCTCCTCCCGGCTGCCTTACTCGATCGATTCGAGTTTTGCCCTGTTAGACAGAGCAAGGCAGTCCTTCAGTTTGCTGATAGATCTGTCGAGAGGCCGAAGGGGTTACTCAATGACATGGTCTTCATAATTAAGGTCCTAAAATTCCCCCGTGGAATTTATTGTATTGGATATAGAGATCCCTGAGTTTGTGACCAATACCCCCATTATCCTAGGATGCCCATTCTTAGCCACAGCCAAGGTAGTATCCGATCATGATAGAGAGAAGGTATACTTTCACGTCAAGGGTGAAAGTGTACAAATAGAGACGATCGAGGAGACCAGAGACAAAGATTCAACTTACTCAGAGCAGATAAGCGACTCAGAGTAGATGCAGAGTGAGACGTCCACCAAGAGTATGACTTTGTGATCATAGATGATGAAGCAGTATGGGCAGACCCAACAACACGAGCTCTTATCACCACTTCAGACACTATAGAGTCTCAGACGACAGTTGATAAGAGTTGGAGAGCGCAGTCATGGCACATGACACATTTGAGGTTGATGATCGTGGTCAGGATAGAGAGGAAGATTTCATCTCATGTGCTTTAGATTTAGATCCCTCGGATTCAGACATTGATTGGGTGGATTTTGACAACTATTTACCCTTTTTGATTCCTTCAGAACTGACAACTAGGGAGGAGAGCGAGCCAGCACTGATTACAGACACACAAGCATGGCCATCTTCGTCAGATTCACAGTTTTAGCGAGAGTTCTCTCACGCAGATCTGGTAGCCTTTACTCAGACATTTCAGAAGCCAGATTTGCCATCTCCCACATGTCCAAAACTAAAGACCTTGCCGCAATCGATGAAGTACATATTCCTTGTGGGTGAGCCAGATATGTTCCCAGTCATTATCTCATCGGATTTGACTGGAGATCAAAAAACTCGTTTGATGGAGGTTCTTGAAAGAAACTGCAAGGCGATTGGATGGAGTGTAGTTGATCTCTAGGGGATAAGACTAGCCCTGTGATCTCACCACATTTATCTCGAAGAGGATGCCAAGCCATCACGTGAGTTCCAGCGATGCCTGAACTTGAATCTTCGAGATGTGGTCATGAAGGAGATTTTAAAGTGGTGGAGCGTCGTTTTTATCTACCCCATCTCCGACACCAAGTGGGTTAGTCTATTAATGTGGTACCCAAGAAGACGGGTATCACTCCAGTTTTGAGCGAGTCTGGAGAGGTGATAGCTACTCGAGTACCCACTTCTTGGAGGGTCTGTGTGGACTACAAACAATTGAAATAGGCCACCAAGAAGGATCATTTCCCACTACCATTTATTGATCATATTATCGAGAGGCTAGGTAGGAAGAGTCATTAATGTTTCCTTGATGGGTACTCAGGATGCAATCAGGTGGCCATAGCGCCCAAAGACCAGGAGAAAATGACATTCACCTGTCCGTTTGGAATGTATGCCTTTAGACGGATGCCCTTTGGTTTATGAATGCCCCAGCTACATTCCAAAGGTGTGTCTTTCCATCTTTTCGGATATGGTGGGTGACTGTTTAGAGGTCTTCATGGATGACTTTTCCATCTATGGCGATGGGTTCGATGCTTGTCTTGATTGCCTAGAACGTGTACTTCAGCGTTGCGTAGAGGTCCATCTTGTATTAGCTTGGGAGAAGAGTCATTTCATGGTGACTCAGGGGACGGTGCTTGGTCATATCATCTCCAACAAGGGCATGGAGGTCGATCCAACCAAGGTGGATATCATCAAGAAACTCAATCCACCGTCTAATTTGCGACAGTTGCGGTCTTTTCTAGGGCATGCTAGTTTCTATCGATGATTCATTTAGGATTTCAATCGCATTTCCCGACCGCTTACTGATTTGTTGACCAAAGACACTAAGTTCATTGTAGATGATGAGTTTCTAGCATTATTTGATACTCTCAAGGGATTAGTTATCGAGGCTCATGTCCTTAAACCACCCCATTAGTCTCTCCCATTCGATATCATGACAGATGCTTCTGATTTTACCATAGGCGTTGTGCTAGGACAGAGGAGGGATGGATTACCTTTTGCCAATCACTACGCTAGCCAGACTTTGGATGTCGCTCAGCAGAATTATACTATGATAGAGAAGGTGATGCTAGCCGTAGTCTTTGCTTTAGATAAGTTCATATCATATATTCTATGATCTAGAGTGACCATATATACAGATCACACCGCAATCCGATACCTCATGGCAAAGAAGGATGCCAAAGCTAGCTTGACCAGATGGATCCTTCTATTCCAGGAGTTCGATATAGAGATTAAGGATAAGCCTGGAGTCAAGAATGTGGTGGCGGATCGCCTCTCCCGTTTAGAGAACCTTGAGGATTCTGATCATATTAAACCTATTACAGAGACCTTATCAGATGAGACAATTCTTGCTATCACCTCGCTTCCATGGTACACTAACATTGTGAACAAGGTCGGCCCAGGCATCGACTTGAGACCTTCCTTGCAAAGGCCAAGTCGTACCATTTGGAGGATCCAACTCTTTATAATGAAGGGGGGTGGGGGTAATGTATGGCGTCGGTGCATTCCTCAGGAAGAGCACCACAATGTCTTCACTTACTGCCACAAGTTTGAGGCAGGAGGACATCATTCTGGGAGGAAGATAACATAAAAACTTCTCCAATCCGGCCTAAGGTAGCCTACCCTCTTCAAGAATTCTGATGAATTTGTGAAGTGGTGTACTAACTGTCAGTGGATGGGCACTTGTAGACAATATGATATGATGCCGATGCAACCCATTCACTTCTGTGAGGTTTTTGATACATGGGGCATTGATTTCATGGGTCCATTCCCTAAGAGTCATGGATTCGAGTACATTTTGCTTGTTGTTTATTATGTGAGTCGTTTGGTTGAGGCCATCCCCGCTTGAGCTACATATGCTAAGATCATGTGCATATTCTTGAGAAAAATATCATTTGACAGTTCGGGGTACCTAGAGTTTTGATATATGATGGGGGGACTCACTTTATCAATGGAAAGGTAAGGTCCCTTGCTAATGAGTTCAACATTGACCATTGAGTTGCCACTCCATATCACCCTCAGACCAATGGTTTTGCTGAAGTATCGAACAGGGAGATCAAGACTATATTGGAGAAGGTTGTCCGCCCAGACCGAAAGGATTGGTCACAGCTTTTGGACTCGGTCTTGTGGGCATATAGTACTTCATTCAAGACACCTTTGGGCACACTTCCCTTTCATCTCGATTATGGAAAGTTGTGCCATTCACTTGTGGAGATCAAACACAAGTCACTATGGGCAGTCACTAAGTTATTATTAGAAACCAAGAGTGTAGGAGAGTAGATGAAAGCAGAGTTGGTAATCTTTGGAGGAGTTGTGAGATACAACCTTTTCGAGTAGCCTACAATACAAGGATAGAGTGAAGATATGGCATGATTCTCATATCAGCCATAAACAGTTTGAGCTGAACCAGAGAGTATGTCTATTCGATGCTAGGTTGAGATTATTTCTAGGGAAATTACAAAGCAAATGGAAGGGACCTTACTTGGTTAGAAAGGTGCACAACAATGTAAGCATTGATATATCTAAGTTGTCATATGATTCCACCTTTCGTGTTAACGGTCAATGCCTGAAGTCATATCTTGATCATGATCTGCTGATCGTTGATGTTGCCCCTATTCACTTTACATGAGATGTGGTTTTTGACTCACATCATTTTCATCTCATGCCTGATTTTCACTTCTCTTTTGCAGCTGTATAGATCCAGTTGTTTATATCATTCATTCTTTTTGTATGACACCCCATTTTCATCTCATGATTACGCTATACTTAGGGTGTGATTTACCCTAAGTATGGGGAGGTATTAGACTGTGAGTATCCATTTGATTTCTATTACCTCTGTTTTTCTGCCTACACTTAGGGATATTTTACCCTAAGTATAGGGGAGGTAGTACCTGTACATCCTAACCTTTGGTTCCCCCCTTGTGTATAGTCTTCTATACTTAATATTACTTGATCCTAAGTATAGGGGGATCACCGACCTCTATTCATTACATTCTTTAATTTGTCGTTGCAATATAGCATTCTTTTCGCTTCCCAATACTCAACACGAGTGATGTCTTCCTTTCATCGCTCCTTGATCACTCTGAGGACATTGTTCGAGCTAAGTAAAGGGGCATGTCGTATATATTGTATATATACTTTATCCATAACTCATATTTGTGTGAGTGTGTTAATAAAATGGCTAAAATTCACAAAAATCACAAAATCTTTAAAATTTTCTTGTACATAAATGCTTGTAGATAGCCTTTGTAAAAACTATTTTTGTACAAACTTTTGTAAAAATATTTTGGTTGTAAATATTTTTGTATCAAAATTATTTATATAGTACAAAACTTTTGAAAAATGTTTGGAAAATAAAAGTTTGCAAAAACTTGCTTGTAAATGTTTGTAAAAATAGTTTGCAAAACTTTTCCTTCTTTCTTGCATTCAAAATTTTTTCATAAAAATTTGCATATTTTGGAAAATGTTCAAAAGTGTTTTGTAAATATTTGCATGTACATTCTTTTGAATCATAATTGACATTTAAACTAGTCTGAAATTAATTTGGAAAATGGAGCTTGTTTAAGATCTTAATCTGCTTAACTTTAGACGAACCTTATATGATTTGTGGTTAAGATTTTTCAGGTCCTTAGTAACTTAATTCTTTGAGTCCACTAGGCTATGTTCACAGGTCATCTTGATGGGTCTAAGTAGAACATTTAACAACACACGCATGACTCTCAAAGACAATGGCTTGACTTAGACACACACTTTACACGCAGCTCAACACAGATGTGGTGGTAAGGAAGCTGAATTCTTTGACTTGGAGTAGCATACGAGGGTAGTACTACTAGCTGGAACCTCTCATCTTCCTCTAGAGAGGGATGTGCGTCTCCACCTGATCTAGTGGCAATGAGGTCTAAAGACAAGAGTCTGTGGGTTGCAATAATGCTTCAAAAGAGGGATAGTCTACTGGCTCAAGAGGAAAAAGTCCTTAAGTACATTCTACACCATGTAAATATGATGTATATATGCACATCGAAAAAAATGTGCAAAATCAAGAAAAACTCCAAAAAAGGGGACATGCCTGATTGAAAATAAATTGCATGTCGGAGTGTATATAGTGAATAAGCAGAGCTTATGTATTCTACCTTCTCATCTCATGGAAGCTTGCAACTGGAGACTTAGCTACACTGGTTAAGCTCCAAGGGATATGTTGCTACACTAACCACGATCCATTATCTTCGTTCACCTCTTCTTGAGCTGGTTGCACTTGAACTTAGAAGGGAATACCCCGCTCCTCGAGGAAAGAGCTCCTAGACTAGGGAATTAGAGTTACCTTGTTAAGGGAGGTTGTTTCTTAGTCATTTCTGAGGTGGGGAGCTACACATCACTTACATAGTACAAGGAAAGATTCATAGTCATTAGAGTTCGCGTATGTAGACTTGTTCTGACCTGGTTATTGAGGAGTCTTGACCATAGAATTGTGGAACTTAAAGGCAGTTGAGTCTTAAACCTATTTCTCAATAAGGTTTCGCCAAACTAATAATCCAAAGGTCTGACTGAGCTCCATACTTCAATTTAATGAAGATAAGTTTAATAATCATCTTTAGTTCCTCCTTTTTCTTTTCTTTTCTTTTTCACTTCTTTTTCAAATACGTGTTTACTAAGGGACTAGCAAAGGTAAAGTATAGGGGGGTGATGAATCCACGATTCCCACTCTTTATTCTTTTATTTTAGCTCTTCTTTTTGGCAAAACAACCTATAGATACCTGTAAATATACTAACTTAGCATTCTGCATGCCTTTATTAATATCTCATATTTAGCATTCGTTTTGTAAACATAAAAGAATAAATGGAAAATAAAAGGAAGGAGGTATTTAAAATAAATACAGAGTGACCCAAACCCCAAGAGAAGGTCAAGTCTTGACCTGATCGCAAAAGAAAATAAGTAAGAGAGATAAGGGTTCACTAGGTATTGTACATATCACCGATACTTATATATAATATTTATTTAATTATTTTTAATAGAATAAAATTATTTCATTCTTTTTATAGTCATGTATATAACCCAAGAAATAATATAAAAAAGATAAAAATCGTAAAAATAAAATATAAATAAAATCATCAAACCCTTGTATAAATTGCACATCTATTTATTTTACACCTCTAATTAATTAATAAAAATAAAATAAAATAAAATAAAAATCTTTTTGTATCTCTTAAATTATTGTGAAAAAAATAAAAAATAAAATATAATGATTTTTTGTAAAAAAAATAAAATAAAAATATTTGTACAAAATACATAGGTATATTATATAATATTATATATTATATATACATTATTTTTATTTTCATAAAAATAATTAAAAATCATATAAAAATAGTTTACAAAATAATAAACATTTTTTACATGCTTCGTCGACGTGTTTTCTCCACTATTTCGTGCCCAACCCAGAACTCCGATGGCTTCATTTCTTGTGCCCAATTGTAGCCCCAACTTCAATGATCCTCGTGGATCCCTAGGCTCAGCCGGATCTGCCTAGGGTTCCACGTTATGCTCTGACCATTTGGGACCCTTGAGCGACCTATATAACATCTCCTCCAACTCCCACTCCTCTCCAGCTCATCCCTCGTGCCACCATAAACCCTTAGACACCTTCGCCGAAGTGATAGTCATTGGATGAGAAGCTTAGGACCACCCGGAGATGCCTGGAGGCTTGTAGCTCACAACATGGCCGAAGCTCCACCACATGAATCCTCCCAGCCAATCGCAGCTTGGTTGAGGCCAAGACCCATCGGACCATCTTCGCTTGGAGCTTAGGTGTTCATCTGAACCTTCAAGTATCGCTTCTTTCGTCCTCATTTCCCTGTTCGATTCCATTTTCCCATTTCCCGCCACCGCCTTCACCTTTGCAGGTTGGAGCCCCGTTACACACTTCCTCTCGCATCGATCGGTACCTCGACTCACCTCGCACCTTCCTCCGCAACCTGATTATACCGAGGCTCACCCATCATAGCGAGGTTAGGACCCAGATCTCCCTCCCCCACCTTCGTCGGAGGTCGAACACCATCCCCAATCGCTTCCCTTAGTTTCTCAAGCAATAACCTGGACCGGAGCATAGCCATGAGTCCCTTCTACCCTTTGCAAGTACTAACACATGCCTGGAGACCACTTTGGATCCCCAGCTGCTAGGCGGAGCTGCTCCAAAGGACCTTCACCATCACGTCTATCCAACCGTCGCCTCCTCCATCAGAGCCCTTCATTCAATGTGAAGTATCTTCATGACACTGCCAAACTTATCCATCTCTTCATCGGAGCATTCGGATCTCCTTCGATGTTTGGTTGAAGTTCGTTGGAGCTCTGTTCTTGCAGACCCCTTCTCCACCGTTGGATGAGCCCCCTCTTCCAGTTATAATACGAGCCACCCGACAAAAGGGGAGCCCAGCCTAGTTAGATCCGATCTGACCTTTTAGATCTGACTGCACGTTTGTGACATCCCCTGGACTGTCAGTTTCGCCTACCGCCGTGATCAGGGTCGTACGTCAGAGTTGGTCCCTACGTGCACAATGTGCCCCTCTGGGTATATTTCACTTTCAACCCTACATGTTTCTGTTTTAGTTTTATTCCATTAAATAAAAGTTGTAGTTAAAATATTTATAGTTTGGACCTTGCATTTTTTAATATTTGCATTTTAGTCCCTTCGAGTCTAAAGCATGTGTGAGCTCATGTGTATGTTTGGGATATTTGCACTTTTTACCTTGGACTTTTCTCCCGTTATTGAATGAATGATTAGTTTTTAGAAATTTCATTTATACACCTATACATTGAATATTTAGCATGTGCGTAAATTGGATGGGATTTTATAGTTTCGACACTAGACTTTTACATTGTGTTATCTATTTGGTCCGTAAACTTAAGTTATTTGCGATTTGGTCCCTATGAACTATGACTAATTGTATGATTTTTATTGGACTTAATAATTATTAAAATAATTCTAAAAATTATCTAAAAATCACTGTTAGCTCCCGCTAGTATGTAGTTTTTATTATATTTTTTATGGATTGATTTGATTGCATTTTTTATTTTTAAAAATTCAAAAACCATAAAAAAAATAACCCTTTCTATGTTAGAAAAATCATGAAAATTCAAAAAATGGTTTAAAATTTCCACAAAAATTCATGTTTTGCCTTTTGTTGTGTTTTAGCTTCAGTTTTAATTTTGTTTGAAAATTGATTATAAAAACCCTAAAAATCACAGAACAACCTAAAACTTATAAAAATCATATAAAATCAAGGGGAAAAATCCAAAAGTTGTAGTTTTAAGTTCATGTTTGTAGGTTTTTATTTATATTTTATCATAAAATTACTATCCAGGACCTTAGGGCACTTTAAATATTTTTAATTTACAATTTGATTCTAGTTGTGCACTATTTTATATTTTAAGCACTATTTGATTTTTAGAAATTCACAAAAACATTTAAAAATTCCTTAAAAACTACCAAAAATATTTTAAAACCTAGAAAAGCCAAAAATATGTTTACTTTAATTTTCTGAGTACTTTGGTTACCTAGAAAAATCCAAAATTAGTGTTGTGTGTATTGCTTTATTTTGTGCTTGTTTGTTTCTTTATTAACAATAAAAAAATATAAAAAATTAAAAACCATTAAAAATATTTTATTTTTAAATTTGACTACTTCGATCTTTTTCGTGCTCCTTGTGTTCGACCCTGGTTGCTATACCAGGTAAATAAAAATAGCAGACTGCTGACATTACATTGATATCATGATTTCATTGAGTGGTTTTATTTTCTCGATTGAGTCCGCCTATCGATTGGGGTCACAACGACCATTGGTTTATATTGATACTTAACCCTAGTTGGTAGATCGCCCATCAACTAACGAATTTTTCTTTTTTGTTTTTCCTTTTATCCTAAGCGAAGGAAAACATGGGGAGAAGAAAAATGTAATGCACAAAAATCAATGGGCAAGTAGAGATAGAAGATGCGTACCTATCGCCCGTACTCTACATGTAAAGTTATCCATGCATGGAATTTAAGCTAACCTATATGCATGAAAATTGAAAAATAAAACACATTACCTTGAAAGAGTGAATAGTTCTACATGGGAAGAACATATTACTTTGAATAGATTATCACCCTTAGGTCTAATTAACCTACGATGCACAAACAATGAAATAAAATCCTAAACAAGCACCTAACCACTCACAGAAAATCGTAGAAAACAAAGAAAAAGGCGAGAAAACCAAAGAAACAATGAGGTCTCCCGACACTTGTGCTGGCGAAACAGACCCTGAAGAATGAGTAAAGACTGGTTACAAGCCAAGATGCCCTTAAGGGACAACTTATACACATGCAAAAATGGTAAAGTTCAACTTCTCTCTCACCAAATAAATCAAAAAATCAGGTGGCCAGATCCCACTAGCACTGCTCCTCAGCACCTGACTCGAAGCGATCATTGGTCTCTAGACACCTCGGCTGCTCAGCTCCCTAGAAGTCGACCTCGATACCTAGTTCCTGCAACACGGGTCAGACAAAACAAATATATAAAAAAAGCAAGAGATATAACAAGGAAAATGAAACAAAAATTAGAAATAGAAAAAAATGAAAACAGGTGACAAAGTAAGAACACAAGAAACCTAAAAATCTAAGGCTTTACGAACAACCCAGGAACTACCTCCCCGACAATGATGCTATTTGAAATGCATGTTCAGTTTAGTTGTCTAAAAGGGATAGACAACATTGATGTGCTGACTGAACGAGATTTGCAAAAAAAAAGATTTGCAGGTTTGTTTAGACTCCTAAAGTTGTGTATATATGGTAAGTACGAGAGTGTCGAACTCTGGGAGGCAACCTATGTGAACTTGGGTATACAGTAGAGTCATCTAAGGTATAGGTTTTCTGAGTTTTTATGATTTTTAATTGACTTTTATCTTTTTTGTTTATTTTAAGTTTTGTGTTACTTTAAAGGTGTTTTAGGTAACTATATGTATATGTATTAGTTTTATTTTTTATTTGAATTTATCTTTTAATATTTTTATGTTTTGTATTTTGTTTTACTGTTGTTTGTTTTTTAAATGTAATTTTTATAATTTGTTTTGGATTTTAAATGGTTTTTAAAGTTAACATAATATTATTATGTAAAATATAAAAATATTTTGTATTTTAAAATACTAAACAGTAAGGAATTTATTTAATTTTACTTGTATACTATAGAATGTGAATATTCCTTTAAAATAAGGTATTAAACATATTTTTGTAATTTTTAACGAATAGGTTGTGATTTTTTATCTTTTGATGTGTTTTTAGATTTTGAGAGTTTTAATATTTAATTTTTATATTCTTTTTTGTTTATTTTCTAGAATGTAGCAAAATATACTAAGTGTAATTTTTGTACTTTTTTTGGGATGCATTTATATTTTTTTTGGATTTTAAGAGTTTCAATGTATTTTTGTTTATTTTTGAATGATTATAAATAGAAAGTGTTTTATATTTCCAAATACTATTATATAGTATAGAGTATAGTATAAGGTATTTTTAGGTACTTTTGTTATATTTTTATATTTTGTATTTTGTTTTGTATGAATTTTAATTATATTTATACTATACTGAGTATAGGTACTATTACATAATATACTTAAACTATATGTGCACATGTAAATATGCAAAAGCAAAGGTCGTATCACGCAAAAACTCTAGATACCATGTGGTGGTGCACGCGACTGAACCAACTTATGACCATGTATGAAATTAGAGCAACTGCCAAGGTGTTATACTGCAAAACTCAGAGTGATCACACGAAAAGTCACGTGGGTTGAATTCATCTGCTGCGTGTAATTCAAATAAAGCATGAGGGCTATCTGCATAAAAACACAACATATGAAGTTCACGTGTCTTGTTTAACACCTCTATCTACAAAGGATCTATTCATGAAATAAATGATGTTCGGTTGTTCGACATGTAAATGTCATAATAATGAAGAGTGGGGACGTTTAAGCAATTAACCCAAAATATCTATCACCACATGTGAGGTGCACGTGCAGCTTGCTTGAGAGGTGAGTAGTGAACGGTCTCGATCGTCCGATCCATCAGATTAGATGATGCATGTGTCTCGATTTCATTCCCGAATCAAGAGGCGACGATAGTTGCTCGGGTTTGCTCTCCGACGATGGTTCGTTTTTCTCTCAAGGTGGTGCTGCTCCTTGAGTGTATCAAACTCAAATGATGTGTTGTTTCTAGATGATCGTCTCAATTCAGACGAATACGTCATATGAGCTTTTCAAGTCGATCGCATGTCGTAAGTCTGATCTCCTAGTGTTTTAGATGTTATAAAGATGATCGATTCTCAAATGCTCTGTGCTCTTAGGTGTTGTGTTCTATAAACTAGGTGCTACATTTCTAAGTCTCAAAATGATGCTCAGATCGTTTGACTCGATGCGAATCAGACATGCTACTCATGAAAGGATCGGGTGCTTGCGGTTTTACTCCATATTATCTCGACCGAGTGCTTGCACAAAGACGGTGATGGTTAGCTCTATGAGTCCTGGAAGTTACGTATCGACTCAATGTTGAAGCCTCGATCCAGATGTACACAAAAGAATATGAGTGGGGTTCCAACAAAATGGGCAAAGTAACCAAAGCTCCGACCATCATGCATGGCTGGAGGTGTCAAGGAATGTGAGATAACACAACATCGAGAGGAGGTAATGATGATGATGGATTAGTGAGGTTTGGAACTCGATTTCAGTATCAAATTGAAGAGGAAATGGAGTGGACTGAGAGGATAATAGAGGAGATGAGGAAGAGAAATTAAAGGGCTTAAAAGGGATTCTAACATGGAAAAAGTGGATGCAATCGCCTGGGGATCTGGAGCTCGAAGCTCCATATGGTCATCACCTTGAGCGGTAGCAATTCTAGGAGGCTCTATGTACAATAGAGTGGATCGCTACCAGCTTTTGATCTCGTCGTACCTCGACTTCAACCTAGTTTTACAGCGAGAGGTTCTCAACACTCTCGTGTCACTACAAAGCTCGAGAAGTGGGGGTTGAAATGGTGGATCCACTCACAAGTTGGAGGAGGATGGGTTAAATAGAAGAGGGAGAAGAGGGTCAAGGACATGGCCAGTGAGAATGAGGGATGAATGTCCTAACAACCGGAGTTTTTAGGCAGTTGGGAGGTGAAGACGAGAGAAGAGGAGAGAAAAAGTAGATGGGATTAAAAGAGTAGGAGAAGAGTAGGCATAGGATGAAAAAGAAGAAGGGGACGAGGAGGGAAGTTGAATGGTTAACCCTTTATTGTTGACCAATTAAACAAGCACACGTGCACATGCCACTGCATGATAAACATAATAAAGACAAAAGACTTATATACAATAATTATAAATACCTTCTAAATTCAATATTAAATAATAAATTATCTTAAATAAATAAATTATATAAATAAAATATGTTAATGATTTTACAAATAATTTTATTATGAACTTTAATGAAATAAATTTTGTTAATTAAATTTGTTAAATAATATAAATATGATAAATTATAGGTATAAATTACTTATATAAATTAACTTATTGATTATTAATCAATTATTTTACTCATAAGTTATTTATTATATATTTTATTAATTTAACATATTTTATAAAATTTATAAATATTTTTTTTACTTTAATATGATTATTTAAATAGTTATATATATACGATATACGTATATTATACATATATAATAAGTACATACATTTATTTTTAGTTATTTTGACTTTTGTAATTTTTATTCTTACTTTATATAATTATTATAGACTATAAGTGATAATTACTTTATATAATATAATATTATCAAATTATATGAAGTACAACCTTAATATCTTACATGTAATCTCCAATTGCGTACAATTCACATATTATTTATTTCATATGTGTAGAGGAGAAAAGCGTCTTGAAAATAGAGTGATAATGAGTAATTAATTTCTAATAAATCCATAATGTCAAATTAAACAGAATGCGAATTATCCTAAAAAGGTATTTCCATATAGAATCCATGAGACTTGAAATTTCGCAAAAAAGATGTACGTGGATTTAATTAAAAATCAATTATGAATTCCACTCTATGATTTATTTCAGGCACAAGATAACTCCATTTTAGTTGAAATTTAGATAGCAAATTAAATACTCTTCAAGGCATCACATATAATTTTTGTGGAATTTTTAGAGCTACCGTGTGTGAGATATAATTTTAAGAGTCCAGATTGGGTAAAATATGCAATAGTTTAGTTGCATAATTTTTGTTAATTACCAAAATACAACAAAAATATAAATAAATATCCATAATATAGAGAATTAGTCGCTCAACATGAAAGTATTTTTCATTGAATATCAAGATGCATACACAAGGTCCAAATTAAAGGTAAAACACAGGGTTATCTGTGCAAACTGGAAATTGAAGATTACAATGCAACTTATGTACAGGGATGATATTGTAATTACAGAACATGAGAAATAAAATATGCAAATTTCACAATAAAAAATTAAAAGCAAATGACCTTCTTCTTTCTCCAGACGAACCCAACGGGGAAGGGGGCGACGGCGGGCGCGCGACCGCGAGGAGACGGTGGGGTAGTCTCACGGCGGAGGGGCGATGATCACGACTGGTCGGCCGCGGTGGCACGGCGGAGAGGGCGGCGTTGGCGTCGCACGGGGGCTGGCGAAGGGCTGCTGCACTGGCGCAGCCGCGACGACAGTGGGAGGCGCTATCGCACGCGGAGGAGGGCTGGTGGCAGAGCCGCTGGCGTGCGGCGGTGCGTTTGGGGGCCGGTGGTTGGGAGCCCGTCGGCTGGCGGTGGAGAAGGGTGGGAGGGGCGGCGGGCGGCACAACGCTTGCTGCTCCTTCCACTGTTTCTTTTTTTTATTTTTTATTTTTTTCTGATGTAATAAAAACTTCTTTTTTTGTTTAAATTTTTTTATTTTTTTGTTTTGTTAATAAGGGTATGCAAATGGAGAAGGAGGAGTGATGACAATAAAAATAAAGGAGAAAGAGATGATGGTGGTGATGATGATGGTAATGTGACGATATATATAAAAAAATGCAAAAAACAACAACTATGATAAAATGAAGGGAGAAAAATACATACGATGATACGGTCGCCTATGGAGTGCTCACGAGAGCACGGTCTTCGCTCCAATCGCTGGCGTGCGATGAGCTCGAGCAACGCGTGGTTGCGGCTGCGATGTTGGCCAAAAAGCCAACGGATCTCACCGGAGAGAGGGTCGTCGTCGCTCGACCGCGGTTGCGTCGCTGTCACCGATTCAACTATGGGAACTAGGATCTCCTCACATAAAGATGGATTAAAGGAAAAAATGAGGAGAATGAGATGTATATAAAGATGATACATGAGAAGTTATTAAGGTGGTGGAGTTGAATGGGAAGTTGGATTATCAATGAAGTTGATGGGAAGTTGGGAAAAAATGATGGAATAATGGAGTTGAATTGGTGGTTATTGTAGAGAATGGAAATTAAATAAATAAATGAAATAAAGTTGGCTACTTTAATTACAATAGAATAAAAAGAAGAAGAAAATAAATAGTGGAGAATTTACAAGGGAAGACAAACAACATGTACACATTTTTTTACTTTTCTAATATGTAATTTTTTTGTCTTTTTAATAAGAGATATTTAAAACGGAAAAAATACAATAAAATAATATAATTACAGCACAAGTATGATTTTTTTGTATTTTTAGTAATTAAGAAAGATACAATAAAAATTAAAGAAAGAATGAATATATACATAATATACAATGTACATCTAGGTCCCAAAATCCAACTTTTGCAAACGAGCTCCGATTTTAATGAAACCACTTCCGTTGGATAGATAATTTTCTAACTTGAAATTTAAAAGTGAGTTTCATGAATTTGGAGTTCAGACGGAGCGGGAATTTAGCTTGGAAGTTGGATTTTACAGCTTTTTCTCTTTGGGATCTAGGATCATTTATTTGAGGTAAAATTTGTTTTGTATTTTTGTATTTTTATTTACATTTTTATAAAAAAGTTAGAGAAAGAATTAGGCAAAAAGGATATGAAATGAAATTATTAAAAACCCATAAAGTTTTGGGCTATTTACAGGTGAAAAACTCCTTTAATTTACAGCTTTTTAGTGTTAATTTATTTTATACAATCTAATATACAATAATTAATGTATTTTATTTACAAGAGTCATTTTTTTAATTTAATTATTTTATGTACATTTATTTGAGACTTTACTCTAGGGATTTTGCTAAGATCAAGATATTGCGATGATGAATCACGGATTCATCACCCCCCTATACTTAAACTTTGCTAGTCCTCGAGTAAATAAAGAATGAATAAGTTGGGTTAACCCCTGACTATGCATGTGAATACAAGACTTGATCCGTTCAAGAACTCTCGGTTTTAGAGATCCTAAAATTTTAAACTGAACCAAGCTCTAGTCAAAAGGTACCCAATTTCCTTAATCATCAGACTCTCTCTGTATACATATATTGTAGGGATATCATATTAAGTGTTGACTGCAGTTACAAGAGTAGAGTCACAACGTCACCCAAGGTTCCAGTCCAAGAGACTCTCCTATGGACCCAATCCTCAACACTAGGGAATAAACCATTTCTTACATCCAATTTACCGTCTCTTTAGTTGTCAGACTTAAAAGTGTAGATGGAAGGCCAGTTGATGGAGGGCATAGGATTGTGTCATTTCTTCTCTCCCTCTCATTGGAACAAGGATTCTCTCTAGTGCCTTATTACTCAAAACGCATTTTTTTGGTGTTGATCAGTGCGTCCGTCAAAAGAAGTTGGAGCCGTCTGCACTTGTTTTCCTGGGAGTACACTGGAGTGTGCCTTTGAGTACCTATCGTACCTTCTACACCCAGACTTGTAGCATTTACGATGCAGAGCCCTTTTTTGGTGCAAGCCCGACTCCTGGTCCTAATAGCGGTGGTCCAAGTGGACACTTTGAAATGGTTGGGAGCGCTCGCCTTTGGTGGAAGCTCTTTTGATAATTGACTTTGTGGAATGAGAGCTTTTCTTTGACATTTCATTGCTTTGTAGTATTTTTGGCTAGCTCCACTGCTTTTACCAAGAGTTGGCGCACACTGATCAACATTTTTTTAATTTTTTCACACCCTGACACATAGGTAAATGTCAAGAGATAGTACAAGAACTATGTTCTCATACTGGCTAAAGATGCTGACACTCAGGTTTCATGAAGCCTTCATTGATTTTATCCAATCCTCGAGCATCATCAAATCAAGTCCAAACTCAAATCTCTCATCCCAGTTCCTCAAGTGAAATTTCAACTCATCTCATCATAACTGCAGTCGTGTATGTGAGGTGCTGATCATATTATTAAGGTAGAGACTAAGCATGTAATATAGCACACAAATCTTTCAAACTAGGGAAATGTGAATAATTAAGTCAAGGACCCTAATGACCAAGGATGGTTAACTAAAAATCTCAAGACCTCATAAACCAAGTGTTCTTGAACATCACTAGTCTTGTGTGAAAGTGAATTGTGTCAGGGATTAAACAAACTTATTAGTTAGTTTGTTTTTTTGTTTTTTTTTTGTGATTTTTTTAAGCTTTAGAAAAAGTTTTTTTTCAAAAAGTTTTTTTGACAAACAAAGGCAAAGAAGTTTTTTTTGTTAGAAAAGTTTTGCTCTTTTTTTTCCTTCAAGTTTTTTTGAAAAAGATAGGTAAGAAAGGACTTTTTTTTATAAAGTTTTTTAAAAGAGGATTTTTTTGAAAAGTTTTTTTTGCAAATAAGGAAAAAGAGTTTTTTTTAAGAATTTTTTTTGGAAAAGGTTTTTTAAGAGATTTTTTTTGAAATTTTATGAACTCTTTTTTTTACCCACCCCATAATTATTGTATAATATATACAAAAATACGTGAAAGTACGAGCTATGGGTAAAGTATATATGTAATATATACACGCCCCCTATACTTAGCTTGTGCTATGTCCTCATGACACTAGGTGATAAAAAGACATAGCTCGTACTAAGCGTAGGAAAGATAAAATAATATATATATATATATATATATATATATATAGAAGTCGATCCGCCCCCTATACTTAGGCTCTGGTCAGCCTAAGTATTGAAGAAGAGCAAAAATGGGGTGGACGAGGTCAAGAGGAGAAATGATGGTATATACACATGGCGGGCATCGGTCCCCCCTATAATTAGGCTTTGGTCATCCTAAGTATAGGACAAGAGTAAATGTGAGAACCGATGTGATCTCGAGAATATACAAAGAAGGGAGAATATGTACAAGAGTGATTGAATCTTCTAAGATGTTGAATCTTGATGCTGCATCTTCATGAAGAGTAATAAGATGTATCTGCTCTGTGCTCACTCTGTATAAAGTTGATGACCTCGACTTGGACTAACTGCTCTTTTGAATCAACAAAATGCTTCAACAGGTGTCCATTCACCACATGAGATTGTGCACCATCTGTGAGATCAACTATCTCTACACTTCCATTCTCGTGCACTTTCTTAACCACAAAGGGACCCGTCCATTTAGATTTGAGCTTCCCATGGAATATCTTCAACCTGGCATTGAACAACCATACCTTTTGCTCAGGGATAAAGCCTTTGCACCTAATGTGCTGATCATGCCATCTCTTTACTTTGTCCTTATAAATCAAACTGTTTTCATATGCCCTGTTTCAGATTTCCACGAGCTCGTTCAAGTTCAAGTCTCGGCAAAGCTTCCCTAGGTGACAACTCCAATTAATCTTCTTAATTGCCCATTCGGATTTATGAATCAATTCTGCGGGCAAATGGCATGGCTTTCCATAGATCATTCTAAATGGTGAAGTACCCAATGGTGTCTTGTAGGCTGTCCTATAGGCCCACAGAACTTAGTCCAAGAGCTGAGACCAGTTCTTCCTATCGGGACGAACCAATTTCTGCAAAATACTCTTCACGTCTCTGTTTGAAACCTCTGCCATGCCGTTGGACTGTGGGTGGTAAGGACTAGTAACTCTATGCTCAAATCCATAGTCCTTATCTAAAGATCTGATATCTCGATTTACAACGTGGCTACCCCCATCAGATATCAAAACTTTTGGCACGCCGAACCTAGCAATAATATGATGTCTCACAAACTTACAAACAGTCTTGCTGCCTGCAGTTCGGGTTGGGATAGCCTCCATCCACCTAGATAGATAATCAACCGCCAACAATATGTACTCATGTCCTTGGCTGTTGGGAAAGGGACCCATAAAATCTATGCCCCATGCATCAAAGACATCACAAATAATCATCCGTTGCATGGGCATCTCATCTCTCTGTCCAACTGTCCCTCCCATCCTTTGACAGATCGGGCACGACCGTACAAAATCAATAGCATCTCTAAACAGGGTCGGCCAATACAATCCACATTGAAGTACTTTGTGAGCGGTTCTCTTTCCCGAATGGTGTCCACCAGCCTCAAGTGAATGACAATATGTGAGGACACTCTGGTATTCCTCTTGAGGAATACACCTTCTCCAAACACAATCCGATCCTTCGAAGAAAAGGAAAGGATCGTCCCAGTGGTATCTCCTCGAATCCAACTTCAGTCGATCAATGCTGCTCCTAGTCCAACCATGGGGAACCTGCTTGGAGATAAGATAGTTCACCATGTTGGCATGCCATGGGAGAGAGTCAATAACACAAATTGACTCATCTGGGAAGGTCTCTCTAATCCGCTCATGATCAGGAGAATCCTTAAGTTCAATCCGAGAAAGGTGATCAGCCACAACATTCTTCACTCCAGGTTTATCTTTTATCTCCAAATCAAATTCCTGGAGGAGTAAAATCCACCTAAGAAGACGCTTCGCGTCCTTCTTTTCCATTAAATATCGAATGGCTGTGTGATCAGTATAAATTGTCACCTTAGAGCCCAAAATATATGATCTGAACTTCTCGAGGGCCCATACTACCGTGAGCATTTCCTTTTCAGTCACTGTATAATTCTTTTGTGAAGGATCTAATACTTTGCTCGCGTAGTGGATCGCAAACGGGATCCCCTCTCGTCGTTGTCCTAACACAGCTCCTATAGCGAAATCTGAAGCGTCAATCATGATCTCAAAGGGGAGAGACCAGTCAGGAGCTTGTAGGATAGGCGAGGCACAAATCTTCCTCTTCAAGAGCTCAAAGGCCTCCAGACACCTGTGATCTACAACGAACTCTGTGTCTTTCCCTAAGAGCTCAGTCAGTGGGCGGGCGATCTTTGAAAAATCTTGAATGAATCTCCTATAGAATCCAACATGCCCTAGAAATGACCGCACTGACTTCACGTTGGTAGGTGGATCGAGTTTCTTGATCACCTCCACCTTGGCAGGGTCAACCTACATTCCCCTTTTAGAGATGACATGCTCCAACATGATACCCTCCATCACCATAAAGTGACTCTTCTCCCAGGAGAGTACCAGATTCATCTCTCTACACCCCATGAGGACTCGGTCCAAGTGCGCTAAACATGTATCAAAAGAATCACCATGGATCGAGAAGTCATCCATGAACACTTCCAGGAAATCTCCCACCATCTCGGCAAATATGGCTATCATGCACCACTGAAATGTGCCCGGGGCATTACAGAGCCCGAATGGCATGCGCCTGAAAGCATAAGTTCCGAATGGACATGTGAATGTGGTCTTTTCTTGGTCCTCAGGGGCTATGGCCACCTGGTTGTAGCCTGAGTACCTGTCAAGAAAACAGAAGAACTCTTTCCCTACGAGTCTCTCCAAGATCTGATTAATAAAAGGCAAGGGAAAGTGATCTTTCTTGGTCGCAACATTCAGGTGTCTGTAGTCAACACAGACACGCCACGATGTAGGTACTCGTGTCGCGATCTCTACCCCCTCCTCATTGGTGACCATCTGAATTCCCGACTTCTTCGGGACAACATGAAGCGGTGCCACCCACTTGGAGTCAGAAGTAGGGTATATAAACCCTGCTTTGCACCATTTCTCAATTTCTTTCTTCACCACTTCCCGTAGATTGGGGTTAAGTCTCCTTTGAAACTCACGGGAAGGTCTCACGTTATCCTCAGTAAAAATGTGGTGCAAGTAGAGAGCGGGGTTAATGCCCACAAGATCCGACACTGTCCAGCCTATTGCTTTGCGGTTCCTCTCTAAGACTTCTAACAACCTAGACTCCTGTTCTAAAGTCAAGTCTGAGCTAATGATGACAGGATATCTCTCTTTGGGTCCCGCAAGAAAGGCATACTTGAGTGTAGGAGGTAGTGATTTCAGTTCTGGCAATGTGGTATCATCAAGCAAATCTGGCTGAACAGAATCTGAATCTGGTTCCGTGCTGCATGAAGGTTGGCTAAGCTGAGTAGTACTCGCCACCAAATCAGAAGTATCGGGAGTCGGATCGTCAAAAATATCTAAACAATCGGCAAAAGCCACGTCCGACTCGTCATCTATATCCCATGATTGTTCCGAAGAGGATGGAACTGACAGATCCTGATGGATCTCTATGTCATCATGAGAATAGGTAGATGCATCTCTCACAAGATCAGACAACACCTGACAAACTGCATCATGCACTATATCCTCTCCAGATGAAAGGGTCTCGCTCTGTCCTAAAGGAATCTGTCCCCAAATCTCAACTGTGCTAATCATACTGCAATCTGCCTCTGAAGATGAGTACTCTGTACTACTATCTGAATCAGGTCGCTGACACTTGGTTTGCTTCATCTCAAGGTTCAGTTCTCCATGTGGAGAACGGAACTTCATCATTCCCGTACCATAATCAAAAGCTGCACCTGCGGTCCTAAGGAAGGGTCGCCCGAGAATGATCTGAGATTCTCTCCAATGATTGGGGGTCTCCATGTCCAAGACTGTGAAGTCCACCTGATAGTTCTGCCCCTCAATCGAGATAATGACGTTCTTCATTTCTCCCTTAGGTCTCTTCACTGAACGATCTGCGAATTGGAGTAAAGCTCTAGATTTGCGAAGTGGTCCCAACTCCAATTTCTGATATAATGCTAAGGGAAGTAAGTTGATCGAAGAACCGTTATCTAAGAGTGTGCGTGCAAACGCAATGTCGTCAATACGACTCTCCACATAGTGAGCACCCATGTCTCTCTTTTCTTTGGCAAAGTCTGATTCTTGAGACAATAGGTTGTGTAAAACCCCAAAGGATTTGTCCCACACCGTGGAATACAAAATTCCCGGGTGGGATAAATAGTGAAGGAGGTTACTACTTAATAACCCGGCTTAAGCATTTTGGGGGTGGTTAATCGGGTCCGCATGGGCCTGATCCCAAGAGGTTGTTAGGGCCAGTAATGCTCCGTTAACGGACCGGGGACCTAAGCCCGGGACGTTACAAATGGTATCAGAGCCGAACACCCTCTGACAGTGGAAAGGGCTACCCGAGAGGTGGAGCCGCCCCTACAAAGAGGTTGGAGGAAATGGCTACCCAGAGCGTGAAGCCGCCACTGTCACTGGGAGTAAGCGATGGGCCATGTTGCAACGAGGACGTTGCGAATATAAGTGGGGGAGGTTGTAAAACCCCAAAGGATTTGTCCCACACCGTGGAATACAAAATTCCCGGGTGGGATAAATAGTGAAGGAGGTTACTACTTAATAACCCGGCTTAAGAATTTTGGGGGTGGTTAATCGGGTCCGCACGGGCCTGATCCCAAGAGGTTGTTAGGGCCAGTAATGCTCCGTTAACGGACCGGGGACCTAAGCCCGGGACGTTACAAATGGTATCAGAGCCGAACACCCTCTGACAGTGGAAAGGGCTACCTGAGAGGTGGAGCCGCTCCTACAAAGAGGTTGGAGGAAATGGCTACCCAGAGCGTGAAGCCGCCACTGTCACTGGGAGTAAGCGATGGGCCATGTTGCAACGAGGACGTTGCGAATATAAGTGGGGGAGGTTGTAAAACCCCAAAGGATTTGTCCCACACCGTGGAATACAAAATTCCCGGGTGGGATAAATAGTGAAGGAGGTTACTACTTAATAACCCGGCTTAAGCATTTTGGGGGTGGTTAATCGGGTCCGCATGGGCCTGATCCCAAGAGGTTGTTAGGGCCAGTAATGCTCCGTTAACGGACCGGGGACCTAAGCCCGGGACGTTACAGGTTGTGGCTACTGATAAGACATGTGTCTTTATATTTCGGTTATCTTTCTTCCTGCTAACCCTTCTAGGTGTGCATCTTACCTTAAGGTATTTTTGGAAGGCAGGATGGTTAGCCACATATTCATCAAATGGCACCTTAACTGTGATGTTTTCTTTACAAAACCGTGCCATATCGGGGTCATCTTTCTGAATCTTTTTGATGCGCTTTCCTGCCGTAAGAGCACGGGGGAAAGGGATTGAAGCTAGGGAAACAGAGGATGAAGAGTCTGAATCATGAACTGAAAGATCATTCTTGGCATTAACTGAAACAAAGTTCTTCATACAAGAATCTTTTTGATGCAACATGGAATCGAAATCAAAACTATCTACTAAAGGTTGTGGAATAGAAGCTGGAGTGATATCCTCCACAACCGGAGATGCAAGGTCCTCTGTAGACTTAGAAGAATTTCCATGTTAACGATGCTGCATACGTGCTCTCCTCCTCCTCTTGGCTCCCTGAGTGGAAATCCTCGAATGGTGCTGATGGGACTCCGAAATATGATGCCTCTCCTCCTCGTCCTCTGAAGACTCCTCAGGTAGAACTCCAGAGATGCCCCTCCTTGTGTCCCTCGCCCGGTCAGGTACGGCCACGGTCCTTCCGCTCCCGAGTGACATGTGGTTAGCCTCGTCACACGAAAGAATCTCATGTTAAGATTTAGGAGATGCTGAATAGTATACCTGACCAAAGTGCTACTGAGAACTAGAACGGTTCAGGCCATTTGGGTTAGCCTGAACTTGGGCTGGGATAGAGGTAGAGGGTGCAGTCTGCTCGTCTCGCCATCTGGACAGGCAGTTGACATCCACCCGTAAGTCTTGAATCTCATTCCTGTAGGAATGTAGCTCGTCAAGTATCTGCTGCTGAATATCCACGGGACTAGACGATGAAGGAAGTGGATAAGACTGGGAAGAAGAACGGGAAGACTGGCCCTGCTGGCAAGTGTACTACCTCTACTGCTACTGCTGGGGTTACGGGCCCTGATGGCCCGTCTGGTAATGGCCCTGTCGGCCATACTGCTGGTACTGCTGCCTCTGCTGCTGGGGTAGCTGGAATACAGGGCTCTGCTGTGAAGGAGGTGGTGCGGAGGTGAATGCGGTGTTGTGAAAGGTCGGGGGATGCTGGTAGGTCTGTCGGTCTCTCGTACTTCCCTGCCTGGCAGGGTCCTGAGTATACCATATCCCATTCACCTCCCAAACTGGGGGAAGCTCCTCCTGGACTGTCTCTGCTAATGGAGGTGGCTGCTGGAAAGAGTGGGCATAGGATTGGTCCTGCTCCCACAGCTGGGGTTGCCCTGACACCAACTGCTCCTGAACATGGTGAACTCAATATATGGGAGCAGAGGGTGCAGTCACGGTGGGTATCCTTATCTTAGGTACCTTCTCAGTCAACTCCTCCATCTGTTTTGGAAGTTTAGAGATGCTCCGGTCTAACTCATCAATCCTCATGTCGATCTTCTCGACTACAGTAAGCTTGTCTGTAAGAAGTCCCATGCTAGGGATCACGTCCTGAGAGAGATCGACTATAGCTGATTTTCCCCCTCCAAATGAGAGTGAACTGGGGGATTGTGTATAGGCCCTGCTGGCCATCTGCGAGCGGCTAGTTTCAGCCATCTGCTCGAATACCATCCATACGGTATCCACTCCTCGTGATGTGTAGCTGCCTCCACAGGCAGTGATCACTAAACCCTGCATCTCAGGATTGAGACTAGTGAAGAAGGATTGGACCAAGATGTTATCATCTAATCCATGATAAGGACACTTTTGCAGGATGTCCTTGAATCTTTCCCAAGCATTACAGAAGGCTTCATGGGGTAACTGGGAAAAACTTGTAATTCGCGTCCTCATCATGTTAGTTCTACTCAACGGGTAGAACTTCTTTAGGAATAGGTCCTTGAACTGGGCATAAGTGGTAACGCTGATTCCAAGATTCTTTACCCAGTAATCGGCTTTTCCACCCAAGGCAAATGGAAGGGCTTTGAGCCTAATATAATCCTGGCTGACATTATTATGTTTGAGGTTAGCACATATGAGCTCAAAGTCCCTTAGGAGTGCATATGGCTCCTCGGAAGCATTCCCATCAAAATGTGGCAGCAAGTTCAGAAAATGCGGCTTCAATTCAAAGTTAACAGTGGGTTCGGCCGGGCTCAAGTAGTTATGAATTTGATATTGTCCGGGGTTATACGCCGCATCCATTGGGGGTTCGACCCCAACATTTAACTGTCCTAACTGAGCTCTCAGTAATGCATGTTGCTGCTCAGATGCAGCTAATCGAGCAAGTATCATTCTCATTGGGTCTTCATGGTTCTCTTCTTCCTCTTCTTTCTTCTTTGGCATTTTACTTGAATCTTATTTATGTCCTACATCAGCAAGGTATTCTGGATTAGAAGAGGATTTATGAATCAAGATATTCTCACCGAGGCGATGGTCTTCCTCGGTGAGGTGGGAAGAGAGAAATGGAATGGTTTGAGAGTAACCATCCCGAGAGTGAGTGATCCTGGGCTCAAGAGGGTCATGAGTCCAGGTTGGTCCAAGTTGCGCATGGACTTGTGAAGACGTACTTCTTGAAGGGTTCAACGAGAGATTCGCAAAGTCCGAATAAATATCCCCCCAATCAGTCATCTTTGATGTCAAAAGAACCGATTCGAACACGATAGTCAATGAGGCGCTAGTTCTATGGTGCACGTAAATGTGCGGAGTAAACTCACACAATACAAACACAATTCAAACCCTCAATTTCACCAACTCAACACATGATGGCCGTAAGAGTTTGGCCGAATTATCTGGTCAATTTTAGTTGGTGAGAATACAATCTTGGAAAGATTAACAAGCTGTTAGGTGCCTGTATTTTCCTACAGACTGGCCCGGTTCTTACAACTAGTTTGACCTACTTTCAGCCAGTATAGGAGTAAGTACGGACCGTATAAATACGGCTACCCGTTCCTTGAGGACTAACACGTCCTCTAAACCTCCCACTCTGCTAAGGAATTCCGGACCGTTTACCGGCTACCCATAAATCCTCACTGAAAAGTAGCTAATCGCCTAAAAATAAAGAACCAGTAGTAAGTAAGAAATCCAGACTTGGCTCTATCCTAGGGTCGTCTCTCTCTCACTTGCAAGTAAAACAAACAATGAGGGCTTTATGCACCTGAGAACAAGGGTTCTTTTTATTCCAATTAATTAAATCGACCTGCTGACCTGCTCAATTCAGTCCCAATATTAGAGTTAGGTTATCACTTGAAATTTATGTGAACACACAAGCACGTCTACCGTTCAGTCCCAATTTCCTTTTGACCTAAAGTTGTAAAACAAGAGGGAAATAGGAAATCAGAATGCAAATGAGAAACTATGATGCATGCTCAGAAGAAGGTATACTTACAGTGAATCCCAGCACTCTTCATGCGTTATGCAAGACAGAATTTATAAATATTACACTAAATGCATGCAGATCGAGAAAACCGCACCTAAACAATATACTATCAGTGGGGAAGAATTAATTGAATTTTGAGCTAAGTAGTACGTGTCTATGTGCGTCTCATTATGAATCTTATAAGATAAGTGAATCTTCTAAGATATGTGTGGCCTAAATTACGATGGGCACAAACAAATTTGATTCTATACTACCGTGTGCCTAATCCTAAATTTCACCACTCAAGTCGAGCCCCACCCTAATCGGAGAGTGAAACAAGCTCGACACACCACAAATAATGTCCAAGTCTTTTTACACGCGCGAGCTCTCAAACAAGAGCCGCTATAAATGAGCAAGATAAATAATTACAAGAATTTACAAAATTTCTCTCAAAAATAAATGAATTATCCTCGCACTTCAATAGTCGGCGCGCGTCGCGTCCGTCGACCTCCGATGCACTCCAAGTCCACCGGGCCCTCGCAAGGAAAATAAGATTTATGTTAGAGAGATAAAAACAAAATATATTCAAAAATATGAAGAGAAATAATTGAAAGAAAAATGGATAAATTACGAGTGGCTCGGGGGTCAGACTACCCGAGTAGAGAAAATCTAAATCCAAAATTTTAAATTAATCCCTAAGCCGTTTGCCTCCCCGGCAACGGCGCCATCTGACGAGTCGCTAAATACGATAAATAATTCGTATACGTTGTAATACGTGTACTTAGCGATTTAGTCAGAACCGAGAGGAGATCTCTGTTAAGAGTGTCTCGGCTTAATTTATATCCCGGACAAGTCCGGGGTCGAACACATGGCGGACAAGGAACAACTTTGGGTTAATTTGAAAATTAGGTTTTAGATATCCAGTGCGGTTTTTTTTATAATTTTTTTATGCAAATAGAATGCAAATGCAAGTGAATTACAACACTAAGAAAACACACAACAATGCTAAATTAATTTTAATATCAAATTAGTCCAATTTAGCTAAATTATATTTTTCCAAGAGTTCTAATCCACAGATGAATGCAAGATACTTTTTTTGGAATTTTATGGGTTAAAATGCAATAAATAAAAATGTACACTTTTATCGGTTTTTTCGCAATTTCTCACACAAACAGTAAGCAAAAACTATGAAAAAATTACTGGAATGAAAACATCATGCAAGGAGCTACAGTAATATTTCTGGATTTTTTGATAATATATGAATCTTTTATGATTTTTTTAATGAAAACAGAATGATAATGAGTAATTAATTTCTAATAAATCCACAATGTCAAATTAATCAGAATGCGAATTATCCTAAAAAGGTATTTCCATATAGAATCCAGGAGACTTGAAATTTCGCAAAAAAGATGTACGTGGATTTAATTAAAAATCAATTATGAATTCCACTCTATGATTTATTTAAGGCACAAGATAACTCCATTTTGGTTGAAATTTAGGTAGTAAATTAAATACTCTTCAAGGCATCACATATAATTTTTCTGGAATTTTTAGAGCAACCGTGTGTGAGATCTAATTTTAAGAGTCCAAATTGGGTAAAATATGCAATAGTTCAGTTGCATAATTTTAGTTAATTACCCAAATACAACAAAAATATAAATAAATATCTACAATGTAGAGAATTAGTTGCTCAACATGAAAGTATTTTTCATTGAATATCAAGATGCATAAACAAGGTCCAAATTAAAGGTAAAACACAGGGTTATCCGTGCAAACTGGAAATTGAAGATTACAATGCAACTTATGTACAGGGATGCTATTGTAATTACAGAAACATAAGAAATAAAATATGCAAATTTCACAATAAAAAATTAAAAGCAAATGACCTTCTTCTTTCTCCAGACGAACCCAACGGGGAAGGGGGCGACAGCGGGCGCGCGACCGCAAGGAGGCGGTGGGGTAGTCTCACGGCGGAGGGCCGGTGATCGTGGCTGGTCGGCCACGGTGGTGCGGCGGAGAGGGCGGCGTTGGCGTCGCACGGGGGCCGGCGAAGGGCTGCTGCGCTGGCGCAGCCGCAGCGGCGGTGGGAGGCGCGATCACGTGCGGAGGAGGGCTGGGGGCGGAGCCGCTGGCGCGCGGCGGTGCGTTTGGGGGCCGGTGGTTGGGAGTCCGCTGGCTGGCGGTGGAGAAGGGTGGGAGGGGCGGCGGGTGGCACAACGCCTGCTGCTCCTTCCGCTGTTTCTTTTTTTTTAATTTTTTTAATTTTTTTCTGCTGTAATAAAAACTTCTTTTTTTTAATTTTTTAATTTTTTGTTTTGTTAATAAGGGTATGCAAATGGAGAAGGAGGAGTGATGACAATAAAAATAAAGGAGAAAGAGATGATGGTGGTGATGATGATGGTAATGTGACGATATATATAAAAAAATGCAAAAAACAACAACTATGATAAAATGAAGGGAGAAAAATACTTACGATGATACGGTCGTAAATTACGATGGGCACAAACAAATTTGATTCTATACTATCGTGTGCCTAATCCTAAATTTCGCCACTCAAGTCGAGCCCCACCCTCACCGGAGAGTGAAACAGGCTCGACACACCACAAATAATGTCTAAGTCTTTTTACACGCACGAGCTCTCAAACAAGAGTCGCTATAAATGAGCAAGATAAATAATTACAACAATTTACAAAATTTCTCTCAAAAATAAATGAATTATCCTCGCACTTCAGCAGTCGGCGCGCGTCGCGTCCGTCGACCTCCGATGCACTCCAAGTCCACCGGGCCCTCGCAAGGAAAATAAGATTTATGTTAGAGAGAAAAAACAAAATATATACAAAAATATGAAGATAAATAATTGAAAGAAAAATGGATAAATTACAAGTGGCTCGGGGGTCAGACTACCCGAGTAGAGAAAATCTAAATCCAAAATTTTAAATTAATCCCTAAGCCGTTTGCCTCCTCGGCAACGACACTATCTGACGAGTCGCTAAATACGATAAATAATTCATGTACGTTGTAATACGTGTACTTACCGATTTAGTCAGAACCGAGAGGAGATCTCCGTGAAGAGTGTCTCGGCTTAATTTATATCTCGGGCAAGTCCGAGGTCGAACACAGGGAGGAAAAGGAACAACTTTGGGTTAGTTTGAAAATTAGGTTTTAGATTTCCAGTGCGGTTTTTATTATAATTTTTTTATGCAAATAGAATGCAAATGCAAGTGAATTACAACACTAAGAAAACACACACCAAGGCCAAATTAATTTTAATATCAAATTATTCCAATTTAGCCAAATTATATTTTTCCTAGGGTCCTAATCCAGAGATGAATGCAAGGTACTTTTTTTGGAATTTTATGGGTTAAATGCAATAAATAAAAATGTACACTTTTTATGGGTTTTTTCACAATTTCTCACACAAACCGTAAGTAAAAATTATGAAAAAATTACTGGAATGAAAACATCATGCAAGGAAGCTACAATAATATTTTTGGATTTTTTGACAATATATGATTTTTTTATGGATTTTTTAATGAAAACAGAATGATAATGAGTAATTAATTTCTAATAAATCCACAATGTCAAATTAATTAGAATGTGAATTATCCTAAAAAGATATTTCCATATAGAATCCAGGAGACTTGAAATTTCGCAAAAAAGATGTACGTGGATTTAATTAAAAATCAATTATGAATTCCACTCTATGATTTATTTCAGGCACAAGATAACTCCATTTTGGTTGAAATTTTGATAGTAAATTAAATACTCTTCAAGGCATCACATATAATTTTTGTGGAATTTTTAGACAACCGTGTGTGAGATATAATTTTAAGAGTCCAGATTGGGTAAAATATGCAATAGCTCAGTTGCATAATTTTAGTTAATTACCCAAATACAAAAAAATATAAATAAAAATCCACAATGTAGAGAATTAGTTGCTCAACATGAAAGTATTTTTCATTGAATATCAAGATGCATAAACAAGGTCCAAATTAAAGGTAGAACACAGGGTTATCCGTGCAAACTGGAAATTGAAGATTACAATGCAACTTATGTACATGGATGATATTGTAATTACAGAAAGATGAGAAATAAAATATGCAAATTTCACAATAAAAAATTAAAAGCAAATGACCTTCTTCTTTCTCCAGACGAACCCAACGGGGAAGGGGGCGACGACGGGCGCGCGACCGCGAGGAGGCTGTGGGGTAGTCTCACGGCGGAGGGGCGGTGATCGCGGCTGGTCGGCCGCGGTGGCGCGGCGGAGAGGGCGGCGTTGGCGTCGCACGAGGGCAAGCGAAGGGCTGCTGCGCTGGCGCAGCCGTGACAGCGGTGGGAGGCGCGATCGCGCACGGAGGAGGGCTGGGGGCGGAGCCGCTGGCACGCGGTGGTGCGTTTGGGGGCCGGTGGTTGGGAGCCCGTCGGCTGGCGGTGGAGAAGGGTGGGAGGGGCGGCAGGCGGCACAACGCATGTTGCTCCTTCCGCTGTTTCTTTTTTTTATTTTTTTATTTTTTTCTGATGTAATAAAAACTTCTTTTTTTGTTTAGATTTTTTTATTTTTTTGTTTTGTTAATAAGTGTATGCAAATGGAGAAGGAGGATCGATGACAATAAAAATAAAGGAGAAAGAGATGATGGTGGTGATGATGATGGTAATGTGACGATATATAAAAAAAATGCAAAAAAACAACAACTATGATAAAATGAAGGGAGAAAAATACTTACGATGATACGGTCGCCTATGGGGTGCTCACGAGAGCACGGTCTTCGCTCCAATCACCGGCGTGCGATGAGCTCGAGCAGCGCGCGGTTGCAGCTGCGATGTTGGCCAAAAAGCCAACGGATCTCACCGGAGAGAGGGCCATCGTCGCTCGACCGCGGTTGCGTCGCTGTCACCGATTCAACTATGGGAACTTGGCTCTCCTCACATAAAGATGGATCAAAGGCAAAAATGAGGAAAATGAGATGTAAATAAAGATGATACATGAGAAGTTATTAAGGTGGTGGAGTTGAATGGGAAGTTGGATTATTAATGGAGTTGAATGGGAAGTTGGGAAAAAATGATGGAATAATGGAGTTGAATTGGTGGCTATTGTAGAGAATGGAAATTAAATAAATAAATGAAATAAAGTTGGCTACTTTAATTACAATAGAATAAAAAAAGAAAATAAATAGTGGAGAATTTACAAGGGAAGACAAACAACATGTGCACATTTTTTTTACTTTTCTAATATGTAATTTTTTTGTCTTTTTAATAAGAGATATTTACAACGGAAAAAATACAATAAAATAATATAATTACAACACAAGTATGATTTTTTTGTATTTTTAGTAATTAAGAAAGATACAATAAAAATTGAAGAAAGAATGAATATATACATAATATACAATGTACATTTAGGTCCCAAAACCCAACTTTTGCAAACGAGCTCCGATTTTAATGAAACCACTTCCGTTGGATAGATAATTTTCTAACTTGAACTTTAAAAGTGAGTTTCATGAATTTGGAGTTCAGACGGAGCGGGAATTTAGCTTGGAAGTTGGATTTTACAGCTTTTTCTCTTTGGGATCTAGGAGCATTTATTTGAGGTAAAATTTATTTTGTATTTTTGTATTTTTATTTACATTTTTATAAACAAGTTAGAGAAAGAATTAGGCAAAAAGGAGTTGAAATGAAATTATTAAAAATCCATAAAGTTTTGGGCTATTTATAGGTGAAAAACTCCTTTAATTTGCGGCTTTTTAGTGTTAATTTATTTTATACAATCTAATATACAATAATTAATGTATTTTTTTACAAGAGTCATTTTATTAATTTAATGATTTTATGTACATTTATTTGAGACTTTACTCAGGGATTTTGCTAAGATCAAGATATTGCGATGATGAGTCGCAGATTCATCAGTCAGCCCGTAGTATGTGGTGCCCAAGAAGACGGGCATCACTACAGTTGTCAGCGAGTCTGGAGAGGAGATTGCTACTCGGGTACCCACTTCTTGGCAGGTCTGCGTGGATTACAGACGACTCAACCAGGACACCAAGAAGGATCATTTCCCCCTGCCCTTTATAGATCAGATCATTGAGAGACTGGCAGGGAAGAGCCATTATTGTTTTCTGGATGGGTACTCCGGCTACAACCAGGTGGCCATCGCTCCTGAGGACCAGGACAAGACCACCTTCACCTGTCCCTTTGGCACATACGCCTTCAGACACATGCCATTTGGGCTATGCAATGCCCCTGCGACTTTTCAGAGATGCATGCTATTGATCTTCTCAGACATGGTAGGGGAGTGCTTGGAGGTCTTCATGGATGATTTCTCAGTCTACGGTGACGGATTCAACTCCTGTCTTGACTACCTAGACCGAGTCCTTCAATGATGCATAGAGGTTCACCTAGAGCTATCTTGGGAGAAGAGTCACTTCATGGTGACTCAAGGGACGGTTATTGGCCATATCATCTCCAACAGGGGCATGGAGGTTGATCCAACCAAGGTAGATGTCATTAGAAAACTCGCACCGTTGTCCAACTTGCGGCAGTTACGGTCTTTTCTGGGGCACATCGGTTTCTATCGACGCTTCATTCATGATTTCAGTAGGATTGCCCGACCGTTGACTGATCTGCTAACGAAAGACACCGAGTTCCTTGTCGATGACAAGTGTCTTTCGTCGTTTGAGACTCTCAAGAGATGTGTTGTTGAGGCTCCTGTTCTCCAGCTGCCTGATTGGTCTCTCCCATTCGAGATCATGATGGATGCCTCCTACTTTGCCGTAGGGGCCATGCTGGGACAGAGGAGGGATGGAGTCCCATTTGCCATTCACTACGCTAGCCGTACATTAGATTCCGCACAGCGGAACTACACAATCACTAAGAAGGAGATGCTAGCCGTAGTGTTTGCCCTAGATAAGTTCAGATCGTACATTATTGGATCTAGAGTGACCTTGTATACTGATCATACCGCCATCAGGTACCTCATGGCAAAGAAGGATGCCAAAGGCAGATTGACCAGATGGATACTTCTACTCCAGAAGTTTGACATAGAGATTAAGGATAAGCCTGGAGTCAAGAATGTGGTGGCGGATCATCTCTCTCGATTAGAGCATCTTGAGGATTCTGAGCAGACTGATCCTATTTGTGAGACCTTCCAAGATGAGGTGATCCTTGCTATCGCCTCTCTCCCGTGGTATGCCGATATTGTGAACTTTCTTGTTGCTAAGAAAGTTCCACAAGATTGGCCCAGGAAGAGGCTTGAGACCTTCCTCGTGAAGGCTAAGTCTTACCACTGGGAGGATCCCATCCTTTACCACGAAGGAGGGGATAGCGTCTGGCGTAGGTGCATTCCTCAGGACGAGCACCATAGCATCCTCACTTACTGCCACAAGCTTGAGGCAGGAGGACATCACTCTGGGAGGAGAACGGCACAGAAAGTGCTCCAATCCGACCTATGGTGGCCTACCCTCTTCAAGACCCTGATGAGTTCGTGAAGAGGTGTACTGACTGTCAGAGGATGGGCACTTGTGGACAGCGTGATATGATGCCGATGCAACCCATTCACTTCTGTGAGGTTTTTGACGCATGGGGCATCGATTTCGTGGGTCCATTCCCTAAGAGTCAGGGATTCAAGTACATTCTGTTGGTCATGGATTATGTGAGTCGTTGGGTTGGGGCCATCCCCACCCGAACCGCAGATGCTAGGACTGTTTGCAGATTTTTGAGGAGGCATATCATTACACGGTTCAGGGTACCTCGAGTGTTGATATCTGACGGGGGGTCTCATTTCGTCAACGACCAGGTGAAGGCCCTTGCTAGCGAGTTCGGCATAGACCATCGAGTTGCCACTCCATACCACCCTCAGACGAATGGTCTAGCTGAAGTGTCAAACAGGGAGATCAAGACTATTTTGCAGAAAGTCGTCTGCCCTGACCGAAAGGATTGGTCACAGCTTTTGAACTCGGTCTTGTGGGCGTATCGGACGTCTTTCAAGACACCTTTGGGCACATCTCCCTTTCGCCTTGTTTATGGCAAGCCGTGCCATTTATCTGTTGAGTTGAGACACATGTCACTTTGGGCAGTCACAGATATACTTTTGGATCCAGATAGTGTAGGAGATCAGAGGAGGGCAGAGTTAGCAGCCTTGGAGGAGCTTCGTGATACCGCCTTCTCAAACAGCCTACAGTACAAGGAGAGAGTGAAGGAGTGGCATGATTCTCACATCAGCCACAAGCATTTTGAGCCTGGACAGAGAGTATGGCTGTTTGATGCTAGGCTTCGTCTATTTCCAGGGAAGCTACAGAGCAAATGGAAGGGACCGTATCTAGTGAGAAAGGTACACGACAATGGGAGTATCAATATATCTGAGTTGTCTTTTGAGAGTACCTTTCGAGTGAACGGCCAGCGGCTCAAGCCATTTCTAAATCATGAGCCGCAGGTCGTTGATGTTGCCCCTATTCACTTTGCGTGAGATGTGGTCTCTTGACTCACATCTATTGCATCTCACGCCTGATTATCACTGTTCTCCCGACTTGTATAGATCCAGATGTCCATATCATTCCATTCTTTAGTCCAACATCCCTTTTCTGATCCTTTGATTATGCTATACTTAGGGTGTACTTTACCCTTAGTATGGGGGGATGTAGGACTCTCGGGTATTTCTTTTGATTCATTTTACCCCTATTTTTGCTGCCTATACTTAGGGATATTTTACCCTAAGTATAGGGGGGGTAGACCCTGTACATTCTTCACTCGGTTTTCCCTTTGTGTACAACCTACTATACTTAGGATTACTTGATCCTAAGTATAGGGGGAAAAAGCCGAGACCCTCTTGATTTCTATTCTTTCATTCGTCTTTGTAAATAGCCTTCCTTTTCACTTCCCTACACTAAGCACGAGTTATGTCTTCTTCATCGCTCTTGACTCTGAGGACATCGTTCGAGCTAAGTATAGGGGGGTGTGTATATATTCCATATATACTTTAGCCATAACTCGTACTTTGTATGAGTGTGTTAATAAATAAAATGGCTAAAAACCCAAGATCCTTAAAAATTAAAAATTTTTCTTGAAATAACCATTCTTTTATTTGCACACACATAGCTATTGTACAAATTATTTTTGTAAAAATGTTTTCAAAAACTTTTTGTGTAAAGATTGTGTAAATATGTGCATATCAAAATTATGTATATAGTACAAAATTTTTCCAAAATGTTTTGAAAATAAAAAATTTGCAAAAATCTTGTGTAAATTTGTGTAAATATTTTGCAAAACTTGCATTCATGCATACATCCATGATTTCAAAACATTTTTCAAAAATTTTGCATTTGTGTAAATATTGTGTAAATAGCATCCTTGTATATACTTGTATAGTTTTTCCTGGATTATAGTTGACATTTAAACTAGCCTGGAATTAAATTGGGAAATGGAGCTTGATTAAGATCTTAATCCACCTAATTCTAAGAGGAACCTTATAGGGCTTAGGGTTAAGGCTTTTCAGGTCCATGGTGACTTAATTCTTTGAGTCCACTAGGCTATGATCACATGTCATCTCAACGAGCCTAAGTAGAGCACTTAACAACACACACATGAATCATATAGACAATGGCTTGACTTGGACCCGCACTTAGCACCGAGCTCTCTACGGATGAGGTGGTGAGGAGGCAGTCTTCCTTGACTTGGGGTAGCATATGAGGGTAGTACTTCTAGGAGGAACCTCTCTTCTTCTTTTAGTGAAGGAAGTGCGTCTCAACTTGGTCTGGTTGCCATGAGGTCTAAGGTCAGGAGTTGTGGGTTGCAATAATGCTTCAAAAGAGGGATAGTCTACTGTCTCAAGAGGAAAAACTCCTTATGTATATATGTTGCACATTGTATATGTTGTACAGATGCATTTGAAAAAAAAATGCAAAAAGAAAATAACTCCAAAAAAGTGGTGGGTCTGATAGAAAATGATAATCCCACCGGAGTATGTATATAGTGCAAATAAGAAAGCTTGAGACTTATGGATTCCATCTTATGTAGCTTGCAGCAGGGAGACTTAGCTACACTGGTTGAGCTCCCAAGGATACATGGCTACACTGGCCATGGTCCATTCTCTTCTTCCCCCTCTTCTTGAGCCAGTTGAACTTGAACTTAGAAGGGAATACCCCACTCCTCGAGGAAAGAGTGGCCAGACTAGGGTCATATAGTTACCTTGTTGGGGAGGGATGTCAAGTTACTACTTCTGAGGTGGAGAGCTTACCTCACTTACACAGTGCAAGGAAAGACTCATAGTCTTCAGGGTTTGTGTATGTAGACTTGTTCTGATCTGGATTATTGAGGAGTCCTGATTATAGATTAGTGGATCTTAGAGGGTGTTAAGTTTTAAACCTAAGTCTAAATAAGGTTCCAACACATTAATAATCCAAAGATCTGATCGAGCTCCATATTTCAATTTAATGAAGGCAAGTTTAATACTCAGCATTAATCCATGCATTTTCTCCTCCTTTTCTTTTTCTTTTTCTTTTTCACTTCTTTTTCAAATAAGTGTTTGCTAAGGGACTAGCAAAGTTAAGTATAGGGGGTGATGAATACCCATTCATCACTCTTTATTTTTTTATTTTAGCTACAAAACCTTTGCCAAACACATGTAGATACTTGTAAAAAATAATAATTAGCATTCAACATGCATTGTGTAAAAATAAGTAATTAGCATGTTTTTGTGCATAAATAAAAGAATAAAGAAATAAAAGAAAAAGAGGGAGATATTTAGAATAAATATTGAGCGACCTAATCCCAAGGGAGGGCTCAGCATGGGCCTGACCGCATAAAAACCAAAGTAGAGAGAGATAAGGAAGCTCATGTGTGTATATATATACCTATAAATAAATAAAAATATTTTCCTCTAAATAAAAATAAAAATGGGTGTGTATTTATATGTATATATTTGTAAATACTAAATTAAAATAAAAATGAGAAAAATAAAAGAAAACTAAAAAGAAATTAAAAATCCCTTCACCCTTGTCGATACACCATTTACATAGAACTCTTTATATATTTATTTATCCCTATAAATAAATAAATTAAAATCCAATAAAAATGTGTACATATTCTATACTTCATAATGTAAATAAATAAAATAAAAATTACAAAAATAAAAATAAATAAAAATAAAATTCAAAACCAACCTTGTATATATACCATGTATATAAATGTACATAATTATTTATTTAACCCTTGTAAATAAATAATAAAAATAAAATAAAAATACCAAAATATTCCAAATTTTATTCTATAAATAAATAAAATATAAAATTGGAATAAAATGTACAAAAATAAATAATTCAAAATCAAAAATAAAAATGTATAGTATATATACCTATATATAATAATACTATATTGAACATACCTAATTTTTATTTCAAAAAAATAAATAAAAATCATAAAAAATAGTTTATAAATAAATAAACATTTTTCATGTTTTAACTTTTTCCAAAATCGGCCATTTACTATTTTATATTGAATTTCCAATTATTTTATACGTGGCTGCATCCCATTGGTCCACGGGGGATGTTGACCCCCCGGTCAACTCCCCCCCCCCCCCGGACCACAACCCCGTGGATCTGCGCCTGACCCGCCTTTTCTCCCAATTACTGTGCCTTGATCCGACTGCCAAACCCTTTAACCCCGGGTCCTAATCCATCATTGATCATCCGAGATCCACGCCCGGTGGTTTCCCCTCGGGGTTCGCGCTTCGATTTCCATGCCCGACCTCATCTTCTCGGACCCTTAGGACTATTTAGTCTCAGCTCCGCCGCACGATTCCAGCTATCTTTGGCTCCGCCTCCCCATCCCAGGACCTCCACTGCCTTCCCTAGAGTGACAGCTAGCCGCGGGTGGTGTCGCAGTGAGGAGAAGTGTCCCAGCCACTGATCCGACCACTCATCGCCGTCGTACGCCGCCCAGGAGCAGCGCTCGAGCCTCGAGCCTCGACGTCCCTTGAGGCAAGGACAAGGAGCTCCAGGAGCTCATTCCCAGTCGACCTCGACCATCCAGTAAGCTTAATTTCTTCTACATTTCTCGAATTTCCATTTATGCCCAAATCAGCCATTCGCCGTCGACCATCGATTCCGACCATACCAGTCACTATCTCGATCATCGGACTCGACCCTCACACTCACGAGCCTTATCCGCACCTTCTGCACCCACTCACACCCTGACTCTCCCAGGAGCAGGGTCTTCGATCTTCACCGTCGTCGCTTCGCTGGAGATCGACCACCTCGCCATATTGTTCACCCATTTCGCCCCTAACCGGGTCGAGGCATTTTGCCCTCGACCCAGGAGCTTGTTGCGATACTTTGCAGGTCACGCCAGGCCCATCTGAGGGCCTAAGAATCCAGAGGCAGCAGCTCCAGGCCATCGCCGTCGCCGGAGCTCCTCAGAGATTCCCGGCCTCATTGGAGATCAACAACAGTTGCGGGACGTCACGACGGAGCTACTCCGCACTTTTGCAGCAGCAGAGGAGGTCCCATGCGCGAGTGTCGTGCCGGCGAAGTTCGTCGGCCACCTGTTCTTGAAGGATCTTCCCCGGCCGTCAGATCGACCCCCACTCGCCAGTTTTGATCTTGAGCGTTCATCCGCGAGGAGTCAGCCACCGTCAGATCTGTTGGAGAGTCGATCATAGCCGTCCATTTAGCTCAGGGCTCAGCCACCGCCAGCCACCGTCAGATCCACCACGTGGCCATCTCTCGAGCGTCCATCACCTGGAGAGAAGCCCTCGATCCACAGCCGCCTGATCTTCCACGTGGCTTCGCTCCTGTCATCCGCTTAAATAAAGGGTAAATTTCTCGTAAGCCCTTTAGTTTTTAGTTGTTACTTTTTAGTCCTGTAAATATTTTGTCATGTTGTTTTTATTTTGTAAATATTGCATCGAGGACCTTCTTGTTTAGCTTATTTGCATTTTAGTCCCTCTATATGTTATGCACGTGCGTCGATACGCGAGTTTTGGTTAAATTGCAGTTCTTATCCTGTGGTTTATGTGTGTTCTACTTTGCATGTTTTAAAATTAGATTGACACATACGCCCCTCTGAGTGTGACACACGTGCGTCGTGCGTGGTTCTCTGGGATTTTTGTATTTAAGGACCTGGGGTTTTCTACCGTGTTATCTATTGGCCCCAGGACTATGTTTTTCTTGCAGATAGGTCCCTGCGCACTATTTGATTGTTTTTTATTTGAATAAAATAGCAAAATTAATCCAAATCGAGTGAAAATTGGATACGTGGCTCCTGCCACTGTGTAAAATTTTCACCAATTTTTGGATACATTTCTGAGCATTTTTATTATTTTTAAAAATTCAAAAAACTCTATTTTTCTGCCTGTTCAGATTTAAAATTCAAAAAAATATAAAAACCTCTTTCAAAATTACAAAAATTTCAGATTTTGTGTGTTTGAGTGTTTTTGATTTTCTGGCCATTTTTGGCTATTTTTGGATTCATAAAAAGCTTAAAAATTAAAAACCCTTGAAAACTTATAAAAATTCTAATAATTCATAGAAACTTCCAAAAATAATAAACTCTTTCTCTTATTTTTCCGTTTTGTTTATATTTTTCAAGAAAAATACCTCCTGGCCTTGAAAAGGCCATTTAATATTTTTATATGGTCTTTGAAGCCAGATTGGATAGTTTTCATTTATTTGTGCCTTCTTTCATTTTTTATAAAATTCTAAAAAAATCAGAAAATTATCAAAAATTCACCAAAAATAGTAAAAAATATAAAAAGCATAAAAATATTTTTGTTTGAATTTTTAGAGCATTTTTTATTAATTAAATAATTGCTTGAAGTTGTGTGTTTTCCTTGTTTTCTTATTTTCTTTATAACTAAAAATTCCAAAAAAATATAAAAATATTAAAAATCCATCAAAAATAATTTGTTTTTATTTTTCTTTATTTTAGACTACTTCGTAGGCCGCAGGCCATTTCGTGCTCCTCGAGTTCGACCCTGGGAGCTATACCAGGTCAATCCCATAGCGAGACCGCTCTCTTGATTTTTATCGTGTTTTGATCTTTATTTGGTGGTCTGATTATTTTTCTTGTTGAGCTCTGAATCCCGAATGACTGAGGTTACAACGACCGTAGTGACACCTTTACCTTAGTCGCGCAGACGGCTCATCAGTTCTTATGAGGGCATATGAGTAATATGATCTCTCAAAGGGATAATGCAGGTTTACTACTAGATCGGAAGACATGAGCTCATTCATAAGGTATAAAGACCAATCAAATTTTGTGCATGGTCATCTTGCTTTGGAAGCATGCCAAGAATTTGTAGGCATGATATATGCTTTTGGAAAGCATATGATCGATACCAACATCTAATAACCAAATGAGAAACTTAATGATAAAACCCTGAAGAAGACAATCTAAAAGTGATCTAAAACTCTGAGTTTATTCTAGGTCTTCCGATATGCAGGATGTATGGGTATCAGGAGTACTCGAGGGTGATGTGATCACAAAGAATTGTATAATCATGATACTTCCATTCTGACGGGGTGATAAAAAGGTTTGGATTTTAGGCACTCCTCCAGTAGAGAAGTAATATAATCTTAGTCCAAATATTGGACTTTTATCTGAATACGATTAAGAAGATTAGATCTATGACTTTGATATAATCAATCATCTTTAAGAGGTCCTCAATATATGGATTTGAGATATGATCTCAACATCCATGTCACTATATGTGGAACATACAATCACCCTAACCTTATCTCCAAGTATCCGTGGAGAAGACACATTATTCTTGAAAGAGTTCAAAAATAATTCCATTGTTGATAATATATCTAAGAAATTGAGAAATTGAAAATTAAATGTGATTTAGTTATCATGATAATATGAATATGATTCATATTATTTAGATACATGAGAATGGAGATCCAAGATAACTAAATATGATTTAATTATCAAGGATATGAATGATGTTGATATCAATATCCATATTAATCATATATATTATAAATGTGATTTATAATATATTAGAGAGAGCTAATTGTAAATAGTATTTAAGAATTAAATATTTATGTCAATTGGATTAACATTGAACAATTAATTGGAAATATAATTGACATTTTATTTTGGATGTATGAACGTGATTTATATTTTCAATGGAATGATTGAAATGGACACAAATCTAATTTATAATTATTTTTTTGTGAATAAATTTGCAATAAAATTTGTTGCAAATAATGAAGGATTGTGTGAGATATAAGATCTCGCATAATTGAAGATGGAATGCACCTTCCAATAATGGAGGGACGACCACCCTTGAGTGTTAAATCAAGGTGGTCGTCCACTCCATGATTCAAAAGAGACTTGCCTCCTTCCTAATTATTCTATGCATATTGATTTGATTGAATTAGATCATATTGATGATTATTCAATATATTTAATTTAATTTAATTTAAGTTAATTGTTGTTGCAAATTTATGTAATAAAATCATGGCCATTGATTAAAAATACAAAACAATATAAACCATTGATTTTGTGTAGCACATGGATCGTGATCCATGGGCATCCAAATTATTATAAAAGAAAGGAAAATCCTAGATCTTCTTTTACAATATAATTGCCAGTGCAAACTCTCTCTCATTCTCAATGCATGCCTTCCTCTCTCTCAAGAGTGGTTGTCCACCTCTTGACCTAGAGAAAGTAACCATCGTCGCCACGCTATTGTGTTGCCACATCGACCGCTCGTGGATCTCCATCTTCTTGGGTTACCCTTGCTCGTGAAGAAGATGTCAGATTTCATGAGACGAAATTAGGAGATTCATTGCTTGGATCTTCGATTTGGATTGTGAGAAGCACGCGTCTCATCCACACGCTTGCATGTGTCTCCTCCGCTGGATCAGACTTGAGACAGGAGGTCTCTTACTTTAGAGACAATGATCACAACCATGCTTCAAGAGGTAATCCTACATCTTGTTTGCGATTATGATGAAATGATTTGAGAAGTGTTCTCAAGTCTTGTGTTTTTGTCTCTTTAAATTTTCTAATTTCTTCTACCCCGAGAAACTAGTATGATTGGTCGCTCTTGATCGCATATGATGTGATCTTTATGCTTCTATGATGCGCTAAGGCCTAAAACCTAGCCTTCATCGATATGGAGGTTCCCCAGGATATAATGTTATGAAATATATGTTTGTTGATGTGAAATGCACATAGAGTTACAACCTTATGAAAGAATTAATTCGCTGCAAGATGCAGGAAGGGACCAGAGTTAGAGAACTTGTAATCAAAATATTTGGTTCCCTCTTTAAATTGGATACCCTTGGGGCATAGATGGATGTAGAAATGCAATTTGTCTTCATTATGTTCTCTGCTCAAGTCTTTCAACAATTTTGTGGTATTGTACCACATGAATAAATTGAGGTTCATAAATGTTGAGCTCATATCTTCATTGAAGTCTGTTGAGGACATCATGAAGAAGGAGAATCCTACTGGTAGTGCAAGGGTTGCACAATTCAAGGAAAATCACGTTCAGAAGTAAGGGTCTCAGAATGGTCCCACCCATAAGAAAAAGAAGAGTCAAGTTGTTTACTCATCCTCTCAAGCTTCCACACTCATGGAATCCAAGAATTCGATGTCTATTATTACTATAGGAAGTTGTGGCACTGGAAGCATAATTGTCCAGATTACCTAAAAATCATTAAAAAGGTAAAGCTCTAGCATGTATGAAATCTACTTTCATCATTAAAACCAATTTTCTGGTAGGACGAGAAGGTAGTTGGGTCAAATTTTGGTGCCACATGCAATTTATAGTATCTATTTCAGGAAACCAGAAAGCTTGGTAAAGGGGAGATAGTCATCCAGGTGGGATCTGATGCCACTGTTGTAGCAGTCACCATCGAGACATGCAAACTATCATTATCTAGTGGGAGAGTCTTACTACTTAGAGAATGTCTCTATGATCCAGATGTTTAAAGGAACTTATTATCTATATCTAATTTAGTTAAAAATGGATATTCACTCATGTTCTGTGAGAAACGTATCATAAGTTATTATGGTAAACATATTGCATATGTTTTTCTAACTTCCGGTGGACTCTTTGAATTTTTCATTAACTATGATTTGTCGTCAATGATTTGGTCATTTATCTGTTGATAGGATCAAAAGATTTGTAAATGGGTGGACCATCAATTTTTCTATAGGTTCAAAGTTTACCTACTTGTGAACATTGCATTCAAGGTAAAATCACTAGAGTACCCTTCCAAAATAAGGGAATACCATGCAGGGGTATACTTAACCTAATACATACCGATGCATGTCATCCCTTCAGTCCAATACTTTAAATGGATATTGATACTATTTTACATTTACTTATGTCCATTCACGATACGGGTTTATCTTCATATTACTGATACCTTTGAAAAGTTCAAAAAATTTACGATTTTGGTTGAGAACTAAACCAATAAGAAGATTAAACAAATTCGATCTAACCGAAGTGGCGAGTACCTTTCAGTTGAATTCAAAGAACACCTTAAACAGAGAGGAACTGTATCTAATATCACTCCTCCTGGAACTCTCCAACTAAACAATATTGTTGGAAAACGCAACAGGACCATCATAGATATGGTCCGATAAATGATGAGTAAAGCACATTTACCTCTTAGTTTCTGGGGATATGTAGTAGATTGTTGGACATGTGAGCCCATGGAGAGCCATTATACAATAAATGTTGCAATTCGCTCCTTACTCAGAAATGAAGAGTAACTAATTTTCATAGTAGATCCCTTATTGCAATTAGGGTTTTGTACCATTACCATCTTGATATCATACAATTGTTGACTCAAAGGTTGGATCATAGGGGCCAGTGTAGGACTGAATATCTAAAGAGTTAGAATGAGGATTTAACCGTACCATTATATGATTATCAAGAAGGAATCTCTAACTCGATAAGGTGATGACAATATATACTCCAAAGATAGGTATCTGACCGATCTCTTGATGCATTTCCTCTGCATAGGAATAGATATTCAGAGGTGTTAGATGAGTCAGGTTAAAGAGTTGATTTAACGAGATCAAGATAACTAAGACCTATGTCATATGCTATCACATATAGGCACACATCCTCTGATTAGAGATAGATGTATTATTATATATATCTAAGTATGTACATTAGGTTGACGACCTAATCATGGTCTATATACTGGACAGTTGGTCTGCATATGTTGAACATGGAAAATCCAGGTTTTTAAATATTGAAATAATGTCCAGTGTCATTGCAACCGTAAAAATCCCTCAACAAAAATTTATTCAATTCTCAAGTAAAAATCAATAAAGAAAATGTAGCCAGAGAAAATTACTATTTAATTCACCAATATAGCTAATAGGATCGAACTTAGGAGGCTACAAAAACTTCGAGGGTTATTTTGTGCAATGAAAAATCAATGAAAGAATGAAGGAATCTCTATGCACAATATGCTTGGCTTTTGTATTCTAGATTTTGTATTTTTTATGGAATTTTAATTTTTATATTTTTTATTTGTATTTCTGATTTTTATTTTTTTTCATGATTTTTAATTTCAAAAAAGATATTTTTTAAAAAAAATAATGGAATAATTAAAAAAATCAAGACACTAACACACAACCACTCTTTTTGTATTTTTCAATTTTGCCAAAAATAAACAGAACATTAACTATTTTTTTGGGTTTTTGAATTTTTTTTAACATTATTGTAATTTCTCGAGATGTTTCTACAATTTTAAAAAAATTAAATAAATTAAAAACATGGAAAAAATAGACAAGAAATAAATTGAATGTTTTTGAATTTTTAAAACATCAAATAAATTCAAAAAATGAATGGATTATTCACAAAATAAAAGGATTTTTTTAATATTTTCTAGAAAGCCATTTTGTGATTTTTTAGATTTTTAAACGATCTTTTCTGATTTTTTAATGTTTGTGAGTGTTTTATGTTTTTTATGTTTTTATGAGGAATAAAAATGAAAAAATTAGATAGAAATTAAAATAAATCAAAAGAAGCAAGCATGATTTTTTTAGATTTTTATTGCAATCTTTATTTTTTATTGATTTTCACATGCAAACATGGAACTTTAATGGAGTTTTTTATTTTAAAAATAACAAAAATAATGAAAATTCAAAATGCAAAATGTGGATGCAAGAAGGATGTAAGAGCTAGAGGAATTTTATGGAATTTTGAAACAAGTTTTGATATTTTTATTTGATTTTTAGTAAGCAAGCCACATGCAGATGAATAGGGACCTAAATGCAATTATTTAAAGTTAGCAGATTAAATGATAACAAGTAAAAACATCACAGGAAAAATGTTAAAAAATCCCAAAGAAAACGTGCTAGGGTACGTGCGTCTAGCTGGACTAGACACGAATGCAAATAAAATATTTTTAGGTGTAAATAATAACACAATAATAAAATACTTTTATTACATGTTTTCCACAGATCATGTGATACGCACGCTTCACTGTTTAAGTAGGAATTAAATGCAATTAAAATAAATTCGAAGGATAAAAGTGCAAATGTTTAAAGAATAAAGTACAGACGCATGTCCTCGTAGGGACTTATTTGAAAATAAAATAAAGTCAGGGGCTGGATGCAAATGTACCCTTAAATGATATGGATTGATATATGGCTACGATTCACTTTGAGCTGATCCAATGGCTTGAAATGACTGCTGCTTGAATCGCTCAGATCTAATTTGGAGGGGGGATCCAAGCTCTCTTTTGGTGCAAAATGGACGGTAGTGATGGAAAGTTGGTTGATGTTCTTAATTATGCAACGATGAAAGGCCTTGGAGGAACTCGAAAGAGGATGGACTCTGAAAAACTTTGATAGAGGAGATCTCAGTCGTTGCTCATCCAAATCTGTTGTTGGCAAGTGCTACAACTCCTTAGACTGTTCCTCTATCGACTGGCTGAAGCAATGGAGCACGACTTCTCATTATTAACGTTCTGGAGGTCTGAAAAGTATCATCTTCAGGAGAACCTCCCGAACACGATTCAGTGTTGGTTAGCCATGCTTTGACCATGCAATAGAACACTAATGCTCGGAGAAAGCTCCGGCCAAAATATTAGGGCAAAAACGTGGGCAATGTTGAATGAATAGGGGCCTCCGACGAAGGATGGTTTGATTGGAGACCAGACTTCAGAACTGTGAGGCTCTGGAGGTGGGAAGAGGGTGGAAGAGCTGGAGAAGAGTGGTGCGAACGTGTTGGAGTAATCAGAGGGGGTCGATGATGATCAGAATACCGCCAATCTTGCAGATCAGAGGTTGAAGGTGAAGATTTTGATCGTGATTTAGATGAAATCAACGCGGGAAAGAAATGCTAAATTAAAGATGAACTACCTATGTTACCTATAGAGAAGGTAGAAGGTTGTAATCACCTCGATCTGTGGTTGATGGCGGAGAGGCGAGACGTGCGGTGGATGGCTCCAACAATGTAGTTGGATCATGACGGTTGGCGCTCCTTCTCACGCTCCCGATTGGAGGATGGCTCCTCTGTCATTGGAGGTTTTACCCTGTCACTCAATCTTGGATGAAATGAGGCCAAGGTAGGATCAAACTCAAGGCAGAGGAGAAGGATGTATATTTATAGAATGACTAGGGTGGATTTTGAATTTGAAAATATGCGCAAATCAAGTCATGGTTGACGGATCAGAAGGATTGGCGATGGAGTTGAATGATGGGGCTACAAGTTCGGAGGAGAAGGCGAAAGCTGTTGGTGATTAAGACGTATGGGAAAAAGGGGTGAAGCAACGATGGACATGAGATTAGTGGGAGTTAGGTGAGAGCTAGCCAGTTGACCTCGGTCAAAAGACCCTGACTGGCTAATTAGATGGTGCGTGGAATACAACCGAAATAGACTAAACGATAAAACAAGAAGAAAAAGATAAATAAATCAATAAGAAATAAAAAATGAATTTATTTAATTACATAATATAAATAAAAATGTTAAGAATAAATTAAAGTTAATTTTGGTGATTTTTAATTAATTAAAAAATGTATATACAAGGGTTAGAATAAATACAAGGTGTTATTTATATGTATATATACCTACATGTACAAGATTTTGGGTTTTCATTAATTATTTATACAAATTTATACATAATGTAATATTTTTTTATTTACAATATTTTTCAAGTGTTCTAATGGTATTTTTATTTTATTTTTAAGAACTAATTTATTAGGTTAATTAAATAGGTACAAGTACAATATATACATGATGGCACATATACAATATATACATGATTTTATTGTTGTTTATTTTTACTTTATGATTTTTTTTATTTTATATAAGTAACTATAATATTCATAATTTATTAAAACACAGTATTCATAAATATGCACAAGAAAATAAATAATCAAATAATAAGCAAAGTGTATATAGGTCTATTATACAATAGTACCCCAATTTGCCACATTTCACATCTTAACTCTGAATATTATGAAATAATAACCTCCATTTTAAAGATAATTTAATTTAGTGTATAATGAAAGTGAGTTTGAAGAATTTGGAGTCTCGGTGGAATAGGTATTGATCTTCAAAGTTTGTATTTTGTGGCTTTTAGAGAGTGATGTAATTTACACAATATATATATACATGATTTAATTGTAATTATTTTTATTATTTATAAAAGAATTTTATTCACAAATTTCAAGAAGAAATAAATTTTATTTACAAAGAATTGGTAATGAAAAAATAAGGAAAGAATGTGTATTATAGACAATATTGTACATGTTATGAATATATACAGGTGACAAGTTAATTTTCTGGATTTTTCTGGTAGTTAAGCCATAACCCCCCAACTTTCTTCCTTGTCAATCAGGCCAAGTCTTTACCTTCTCTCGAAGTCTGGTTTGGCCTGTATCTATTACATATGTACAATCTTTTATTTTCTTTAATTTTCTTTTATTTTAGGTTAAATTAATGATAAATATACAATATATACAAAATAATTAGAGTTAGTAAAAGAATGAAATTAGTGATACCTTCATGTGTTATATAAGGGATTTTAAGCTAAAACAATGAATAAAGATGATGAAATACAGATTCACCATCCCCCTATGCTTTACCTTTACTAGTACCTTAGCAAACACTTATTTGAAAGAATAAGTGAATAAAAGAAAAAGAAGAAAATAAAGGAAAAATAAAGAACTTATAACGCTATTGAGTATTAAACTTATCATCATAAAATTGTAGTATGGAGCTCAGTCAGACCTTTAGATTATTAGTGTGGCGGAACCTTATTGGGAACTTGATTTAAAACCTACCAACCCTCAAGTTCCACAAGACTCCTATTCAAGTCGCCTTAATAGTCATGTCAGAACAAGTCTACATATGCAAATTCTTATGACTATGAATCTTTACTTGTATGGTGTTGGTGAAATATAGCTCCCCACCTCAAAAATGGTAAAGAAACAACCTCCCTAAATAAGGTAACTCTAGTCCCCCGGTCTAGCAACTCTTTCCTCGAGGAGCGGGGATATTCCCTTCTAAATTCAAATGCAACCAACTCAAGAAGAGGAGATGGAGAAAATAATGGATGGTAGGCAGCGTAGCTACCTATCCTTGGATTCATGACCACTGTAAACAAGTCATCCAACTGCAAGCTCACAAGAATTTCACTTTGAAGTTCATCCTTGTTTATTGACTATACACTCAAGCAGTCATTTTATTTTCAATCATGCCTATCTACATTTTTTGGAGTTTTTGATTTTTCATTTTTTAATATATACAAGGGTGCAACATGTATATAAGGAGTTTTTCTTCTTGAGCCAGTAGACTATCCCTCTTTTGAAGCATTATTGCAACCCCACAACATCTTGTCGTTAGACCTCAATGCTACTAGATCAGGTTGAGATGCACTACTCTCCCTAGAGAAAGATAGATGTTTCCATTAGTTGTTACACACCCGTGTGCTACATGTAGAGTGTTTGTCCAAGTTAAGCCGTTGTATAGAAGAATCATGTGTGTGTCGTGAAATATTCTACTTAGACCAATCAAGATGACATGAAAATATAGTCTTGTTGACTCAAATAATTAAGTCGCTAGGACCTGAAAAGTCTCAACTCCATTTCCTATAAGGTTCCTCTGAAATTAAGTGTATTAAGGTCTTAACCAAGCTCTATTCTTCAACTTTATTCCAGACTAGTTTAAATGTCAGTACTGTTCTGAAAAATGCATATGCAAATGCAAGAAGTAAATACAAATCAAATTATTTTCAAAGAAAGAATCAAGATTAGTAACCTGAATATATACAATTATATAAAAGGATTATACAAATTTTATACAAGATTTTACAAGAGGATTTTATACACAAGTTTTACATACAAGTTTTATATACAATAAAGAATAATATTTGGGGATAGATTATTAAGGGTTTTATACACACATGGATTTTATGAATATAAACATCCCATAATTTATATCCCTTGTGACAAAATAATTTTACAAACATTTCGTACAGTATACCTTGTTTTCATACATAAAATAATTTTACAGATATTTTACAAATAATACCTTTTTTATATCCATTTTATTAATAAAAGTATGAGTTATGGATAAAGTATATATACAATATATGACACCCCCTATACTTAGCTCGAACTATGTCCTCAAAGTGATCAAAGAGCTATAAAGGATGACATAACTCATGCTAAGTATTTAAAAGTGAAAAGAATCCTGTACAACAACGACTCAAAGAATAGATGAAAAGAATAGAAGTCGGTGATCTCCCCTATACTTAGGATCAAGTAATACTAAGTATAGAAGAATGTACAAACAGGGAACATCGAGAAATATAATGAACAAACTCAATGACCCGTCTCGTCCTCCCCTATACTTAGGGTAAAATATCCCAATTATAGAAAAATAATATCAACAATTGAAGGACAAGTGGGAGATTAGGATAAATAAAGAAAATAAAAACAGTAAAAGGATGATATGTCCTAAGTATAAGCGACAACAAGAGTGATGAAACATGACGAACATGAACAACTCAAATCATTCACCTCCCCTATACTTAGGATAGAGTACATCCCAAGTATATCACACATACACACATGAAAAAGAGATGAACGATAAAAATGGAATACGAAAGAATAAAACGAAAGGGTATGTACAAGAGATAGTCAGATCATGTATCATACGCATAAGATTTAAAAGTCATCGTCTGATACTACAGATATAGAATCAATCATGAACAGGAATACATCATGATCTTGATTTGGCTTCAGCAACTGTCCGTTCACAATAAATGGTTGTGCGTCAGATGACAATCCATATATGAAATACTACCATTATCACTCATAGCTCTCACAATGAATGGTCCTGACCATTTGCTTTTCAATTCGCCTGGAAATAACTTCAATTTAGCATCAAACAACCATAAATTCTGATCAGGGGAGAAAGTTTTCCTTCTAATGTGTCTATCATGCCAATGCTTGACTTTCTCCTTATACATGAGTGAGTTGTCGTATGCAGAATCTCGAAATTCCAACAATTTATTCAGATCTAATTTTCTTCTCTTTCTTGCTTTCTCATAATCCAAATTGCATACACAGAGTGCCCATAATGATCTGTGAATTAATTCCACTAGCAGGTGGTAAGGCTCTCCATACACCAATCTGTAGGGAGACATGCCCAATGGATACTTGTACGCTGTCTAATAAGCCCATAGAAATGAGTCAAGCATCTGGGACCAGTTATTCCTATTTGGACAAACCAGTTTTTGCAATATAATTTTGATCTCCCTATTTGAAATCTCAGCCAAGCAATTAGTCTATGGGTCGTAAGGAGGCCCTAATCTATGCTTAATGGCATACTCCTTCACGAGCTCCTTGACTTCTCTGTCAATGAAATAACTTCCACCATCTGAAATGAGTACCTTGGGAATCCCGAACCGTGTAATAATATGTTCCTTGAGAAAGGAACATGCCATATGACTATCAGTGGCTTGGGTGGGGATAGCCTCTACCCATCGACTAACATAATCCACGGCAAAGAGGATGTGCTGAAATCCCTGACTGACAGGAAATGGGCCCATGAAGTCTTTACCCCAAGCATAAAAAACATCTGAAATCTGTATATATCTTAGGGGCATGGTATCATTGGAACCAACGGTTCCTCCCATCTTATGATAGTCAGTACAACCTCGAACATACTATGTAGCATCCTTAAATACTGTTGACCACCATAGATGCTCTGTAAAACCTTTGCGGCCATGTACTTCCCCGAATGATGCCCACCATACTCTAATTTGTGACAGTACTCAAGTATGCTGGTGTATTCCTATTGAGGAATGCACCTTCTCTAGATACAATCTACGACGTCATGAAACAGGTACAGATTCTCCCATTGGTAAAAATGTATCTCAAACATGAATCTGTCTACCTTATACTTTGGCCAATCTTGTGCAACTTGCTTGGAGACAAGATGGTTCACAATATCAACATACCATGCGAGTGAGCCCACAGATAAAATGGTCTCATCTGGAAAGGTCTCTGAAATAGGAATCATGCTCTGCTCAGAAGCCTCTACATCTGTAATGCGAGAAAGGTGATCTGCCACAACTTTTTTACTCTAGGTTTATCTCTAATATTTAAATCAAACTCTTGGAGAAGAAGGGACCATATGATAAGGTGTGACTTGACATCCTTCTTTGCTTGTAAGTACCGTATGTTATTTTGATCCATGTACACAATAACAGGCGAACCAAGGAGGTAAGATCTGAACTTCTCTAATCCAAACACAAATGCTAACATCTCCTTCTCTATGATTGTGTAATTATGATGTGGCTCATCTAGAGTCTTGTTAGCATAGGGTATAACTAATGGTACTTGACGAGCTGTGAAAATCCTACTTTAATTTACGTTAATTATCATTTAAAATTATTGTTACGTTGTAGGCGGGAATTCAAAAACAGTAAAGAGATAACCATAATTAATTAATCAATTTTTAATCGATGCGGTTTTATGTTTATTTTACTTGGGCAAGTCCCAAGGTTGAACTCAAGGAGGCAAAGGAACAACCTAGAATTATGTCTATTAAAGTTCGTGTACGGTTTTCAAGGCGGTATGATTTTGGTATTTTTATGCAATTTTGGAATGCAAAATGCAAATGTGGCCAACTTTATGGACTAAAATGTAATTTCAATCAAACAACGTCCAAAAATTATGAAACTTGTTGAGATGTAAAATATGGTGAAATGAACACACTGTAAATTTTTTTTTTGTAATTTTCAGATGCAAGATGAATATTTAAAGAATTTATGAATGCAAATCGTGTGAATTTCAATATTTAATTATAATAAATATTAAATCTATTTATTTTCAAAGAATAAAATTATCCAAGATCTATCACTAGATGATTGATCTCAGAAAATGAATATATGAGACTTAATACCTATTAAAATTTAAAGATTGAGATCTACAAAATAATCTTTATAGAGCAAACCATGCATGCAAATGCAATTCTTTTTAGGCATAAAGTGAAATACAATTAATCCTCTAATCCTTGAATTTTGGATAATTTTTAGGGCTATGGTTTATTTTTTATGAATTTTAAAGAACAAGATGGACAAAATATGCAATTTTACACAAGAATATAATTGTTAAATAACCAAAACATAGAAAAATACAATAATTATACCATAATGTAGAGAATTAATTGAATAACACAATGCTATTTTTGAATAATAAAAATAATGTCATGTAGAGGTTTAAAATAAATGGCGAACACAAGGGTCTGTTTGCAATTATAGGAATTAAATAAATAAAAGAGAATGTAGTGAAGGAACTAAGTATTAATTATCGAGACTCCGGGGGGAGTTCTGCAAAATTTCCAAGGGAGTACATGCTGCGTACATACTCCTTACGAGGCAAGGGCATTTATGCAAATTGGTGAACTCCAGGGGCGTATCTGCAAATCTTCCACCCCCATGTGCAGGTCATGTGAGAGGGACTCTTCTAGCAATGGCTGAGAACACAAGGCCTTTGAGAATCTGTTCCCGCAACGCACATGCCTCTCATGTGTGCAGGGGTCTCGGGTCTCGAACCCGGCGGAGGAGCAGAGTCAGCGTTGTAGTGGCCGCTGGCGAAGCTTCTAATGTGGCACAGGAGGGTCGGCTCCAGTGAGAAATCAGGACGTAGGTTGCCCTGTTGGAAGGTGGAGGTGCCGATGATGTGGGGTTGCAGCCACACGGAGGAAGAGGTAGAGTACTCATGGAGGAGGGTTGCAAGCGACTAGAGGAGTGAAGATTCTGAAGGAGGAGGAGCGGTTGAAGCGTGGATGTTGGTTGTTGACATCGCGGAGGTAATGGTAACGGAGGACATTGTCGATGGCATTGGCTCAACGGCTATGGCGCCGGAGCGGGAGCAGTTGCAGCGGAGGAGGGCCGCACTGCAACAAGGGGGGGGGGGGGTGAACCCTCGGATCTTGCCACAAATTAGAGGAACAATCATGAGTGCTGTCACCACCCAATGGGGGTGTTCCTTCTTACTGTTTGGGTCGGCGGAAGGGTTGGAGTTGGTGCAGCAATGGGGATTAAATAGGAACGTAAGACTAGAGATGGGAGGGGATCGTGACAAGAGATACGATTTGAGTATCGAAGGAAAAAGGCTCGAGAACGATACGATGAGATCGTGGAGGTGGAGGGTGAAATAGGAAAGGGGCCCGCCATATATGGAAGAAGAAGGTGATTGGAGTGGATGTCGACCAAGATGGAAGGTTGGAGGTTGATTTCGCGGGCAACGACAGTGCGCGATGCGCGGAGGATCATGATGGAGGAGATTCGATGAGGGAGGAAGTTGCAGGAATCCGTGGAGGCGATGACAACTCCCAGAAGGGGAAAGGAGGGTGGAGGAGGAATAAGTGCAATGGTTATCCGATCGATCGAGATCAGACGGTCAGATAGATGCCATGTGGCAACATTTTTATTTAATTTTTTTATTTTCTTTTTATTTTTTTAACTAATGAAATTTTTATATAAAAATAAATGAAAATAAAGTCCGAAAATGGGTGACACGTGGAGGCTCCTGGAGCCAGCACGTGTCAATCCTAGAAAATTCAGATAATTAAATACAAATATAATTTAAAAGAAATAGCAAACGATCTCGGATAAAAAAAATTTCGACATAAAAGTTGTTCATCTCGACGAGATCTACAACTTCATACCAAAATCAAAATCAATCATTTACGTAAAGTGATATTTTGGGGGTATCCAATGTACATAGAACACGTTGATTTTTCGGTTAAATAATTTTTTTATTATTTTTAAACTAGATAAAAATCCGAGAAAAATATGATAAAATAAAATATAAATATTTACATATTAATCTATTTTTTGTATTTTTATTAATTAGGAAAATAAAATAAATAAAATAAAATGTGAAAGCGACAACTTTTGTACAAACTGTTAGTGAAGACTCAGTCTCAGTTAGCTTCTTTGATTTCAGTCTCATTTTAAATTTTGATTTTTGAGCATTTTAATAAAACTTTTGTCAAAAAAATAAATGAAAGAGAGATAAAATAAAATGAGTTAATTACGTACAAAAAATATATGTCAAAATAGGTAAAGTACAAAATTTACAAAAGAGGCCCAAAACCCAACTTTCACATATGAGCTCTGATTCACTTGAACTTAGTCATGTTTTGAAGATAATTGAATGTACATTAGTTCAAAAGTGAGTAATCAGACACTGTATAGGGAATATATCAATGTTTAGTCGAGAATCCTGCAATTAGGGTTTGTACTTTTGGTCCACTTATTTCAGTTAGTGATTTTTTTGTATTTTTAATTTATTCTTGTCAGTATATGTACATAATGGAGGTGGTTTTAGGTCATTTGGAGTTAAAAATCAGAGAAGTTAAGATATTTTTATAGTTCAATTAGAGTGATATTTTTGGCTTCCTATTTTATGCAATTATGAGTGATAAAATGCAATTCTTTATTAATACATGCATGAATGCTAATTATGCAGAATAATGGATAAAATGCATTGGATATTTGAGCTTAATTTAATATCTTTTAGATTGAAGAATCTGAGATTCATCATCCTCCTATATTTAAACCATGCTCATCCCTGAGCTCTAAAGAAATGCAAGGTGAGATGAGATTGTGTTCCATACCAAGATCATGAGGTGAAGGTGGAAAATGGAGCTAGACGCAACCTTTGTATTATTCATTTGACGGAACTTAGTGAGACTTAGAATTTTAAAATCAACTGCCTACAAGTTCTACACAACATTATCACAGTTTCGGCTCAGAAGTCATCTTAGATCAGTCCTCCTCCCAAAGCATACGCCGTGAACAATGAACAATTGACTCATGTATGTGAAAGGTTTTAGCTCTTCCCATACATAATGCCAGATTACCATGCAAACCTCCTCTCCAGTAACTCATCCTCGAGGAGTCAGGTATTTACTTCTAAGGTCTATCACGCTATGTTCACAATCGAATAGAGGGAAAAAATTAGAAGAAGGAGAAAGAACTGGAGGGTGACAACTATAGTCACCTCTCCTTGTGAAGCCAGCCAGTTTAGCAAAGTCTCCACCAAGATCTGCAGGTTTTCTTGAAGCTTGGACCCTTTTTTGGTCAAATATTTATTTGGTAGTAGGCTTCTTTGTGTTTGGATTTTGGTAGCTCTGCATGTATCTTGTTGTGCCCCTACAGATATGGAATCTTTTTTCCGTACATGTTTTGGGATCTTAAAAGAAATTGTGCCCAGCTGTCCATCCCTTTTCCGAAGCTTTATTTCAACTAGTACTAGTTTTTAGATGTCCACACTACCAAAAAAAGAAGCTTACACAGTCTTCCAACATCCCGCCTGAGTTGAGCTAAGTACATAGTGCGAGAGTACAAATTAATTCCCTATTCAAAAGTCATACCCAGAATGAAGAGACCTGGTTTAGACACTAAGAGTCGAACATTGCACATTGTCATGTGGAACTTGAAGAATTAAGTCATAGACCTGAAGCTTCAAAAATCCTTTTTCTCAGTGAAGTTCTTCTGAAAATTAGGTGGATTAAGGTCAAGTCCAGACCGCTCTCAGTTTCTGCACATAAGTCGGTTCAGATTCCAAGGGCTTTTCACAAATACAAATGAATATAATGCTGCATGAAGTGCAGGTGCGTGAAATGCATACACTTTTTTTACTTTTATGATTTTGTTTTTGATTTGAGAGATATATTTTTTTAATGTAAGGATTTGTTTTTTGCAAAAATGAATAAGAAGCCATTTTTCAAAATTTTTGGTTGGACACAGTCAGTATTAGTAGCAAAACTTCTTTTTGATTTTTTTCAAGTTAGTTACCCACCCCGTAAATACATATAGAATTACACGAAAGTACGAGCTATGGGTAATATATATATATATATATATATAGTATATACACACACACACCCTATACTTAGCGAGTGTTGTGTCCTCAGAGCACAAGAAGCATAGAGAAGACATAGCTCGGGCTAAGCATAGGAGAGTGAAAAAGAAAAAGATAGATCGACCTGCCCCCTATACTTAGGCTATGAGCAGTCTAAGTATAGAGGAAGAGCGAAACTGAGGTGGTCGGAAGATGTGAATGAGGAGAGTATATACATATGGGCATCAGTCCCCCTATACTTAGGTTCTGGTCAGCCTAAGTACGGAAGAAGGGTGGAAATGGGGTGATTGTGAGAAGGATTGGATAAGGAGAGTGGTATAAACAGATGGCGTCGGTCCTCCCCCTATACTTAGGCGTTGGCCTAAGTAGAGGAAGAAGATGTACAAGGGAACTGATGTGGTCGGGAGGGAGGGAGGGTAGACGATGATTAAGGTGGTTTTCGGTCGATCTTTTTGTGAGCATGTAGTGGGAGATCACAATGATAAGAAGAAGATGAAGCACATGAGTCCTAACCATTGTCAGTGTTATCCTTAGAAAAATCATGTTGGAGAGTAGATGAAGCATACGAATCAAATGATATCAACCATCATCGGAGTTATCCTCAGAGGAATAGTATTTGAAAGTGAAGGCACTGCAGATATTCTTATTCTTTAATTACTTTAGTTGTTTTCTCAGAATTTGTTCCTTCTTAGGATCAAGCGATTCGTCCTCAGATGAATATTCAGAAGCGCCGGTTGCAGTATGAGCATAAGAGATTATTCCAGTATATTTAATGAGATAAGGAGAACTAACTTTGGACGAATAATAGTGAGGAATAGGAGTCATCCAACGGGAATCGGGGTTTGGATCCTTGCGTAGATAGGGTTTTAGAATAGCCGAACAAACCTCACTCATGTAGATTACCTTGTCCGGACCTGATGAGGAATCATCAGTCGATTCCTTTTTCAGCATGTTGAAGGCGACTTTCATTTTAGATGAAGGAGCAACCATTTTGTTTCATGTTGTCTGTGAAGGTACTAGTCCTGGGAGTGAGGTGTTGACAATAGAGTCTCCAGATGAATAACCATTGAAATTTTTCTCCATGGTCAGTGTATGTCCCACATATTTGTTCTTATTTTTCTTCATGTTGGTGCACTCCTGAGTCTGATCGATTTGGTCAAGGTGGTCAGAGAAGATTTTGGTCGATTTAGGATGCTCCCATGCATATGTCTCAGCATCATATAAGAAGTCCTTTCCCATGGTGAGAGCAGCGGGAAATGGAACAATGGGGAGATTCTCTGAACTATTGGTTAGTGCATGTCCCACATATTCGTTCTTAATTGATTTGATGTTGGTGCATTCTTGTGTCAGGTTGATTTGATCGAAGTGGCCAGAGGAGATTTCGACCGACTCAGGATGCACCCATGCATATGTCTTAGGATCATATAAGAAGTCATTTCCCATGATGAGAGCAACGGGAAATCGAACAATGGGATGTGTCTCTAAATCAATAGTCTCCTCAACAACCATTATCTCAGGTGTAGCAGCGCGGTAGGGCTCGTCTACCGCTTGGTGGTTACAGCTGTCGACAGCTACGTGGGTTGCCTCAAAATACCGTGTTTCCTCAAAGACTAGGTGAGATCAAAGTGCTCCCAATGCTGTAAAATTGATTTCTAGAGTCTCGCACTCAATAATTGCCTTAGCTAATGCCAAGAATAGCTTTTTAAGAATTATTGGAGACTGGTTGAATTCTCATTGATGCTCAAAATCAAATGCTCATGAAGTCCACTTTGAGTGGATTACCTTAGAATGTAACGATGAGTGAAATGGTTCCTCTCGCTTGCTTTATTGATCGATCAGCCAGTTGAATGACTCTTATCTTCCAGATAGGTCAAAGTTTGAGTTTATCAAATACAAAGGTCAGGAGGATATTGATTGGTGAGTCGTCATCGATTCGAGCATGGGTAAATATTGTGCCTTTGATTTCATAGTCAAATTTGGGCAACCGCTTCACTATGCGACTCTTGGTTTTTCTCCTCAACACCAAGGAGGTGGCCATTGATAAGATATGTTTTTCATTCTTTGTTCTCGTCATGCCTGACTTTTTCATCATTAATTTGCTCATTATAAATCCTTTAAGCTCGGGAAAGTGTTCAATGGTTTGTATCAAGGTAAGTTCAAAAATCAATCTTTTCTCCAATGCTTCCCTTAGAGAAGGATCCAAATTCTTCAAATCCTCTTAATTTTCAATTTTTATGTATTTTTCTAGTTTTTTGATTTTTCAGTGTTTTTTAATATTTTAATTTTTTGATATTTTCTGTGGTGTGTAGATGTGGTGCTTTCCGTAGATGATGAGGGGTTTAGATTTGCCGAGTAAGAGTCGGAATCAGAGTCATCCCTAGGGGAATAATATGCAGAAGTGTTGCTGTCAGAGTCATCCCTAGGGTGAACATAGTCTATGGGTTTCTGAATATCCGCAGGACTTTCAATAGGAGATCCAATCTTTTCATCATCCATTTTTATATCCGAGCTACCATAGAATGAAATTAGTCGGTCAGTGAAATATAAAAATTTATCCTCAATTAATTCATATCTCTTAGTAATCCTCGAAATGCCATCTCCAAAAATATTTCATGATAAATCATAGGAGTAGTCTATGTGGGTTCTCATTTTGAATTTGAGATCAATTCATTTCATCTTCCTTTTTCCTGTATGAGATGTGAGAAGATTTTATTGGAATATCAAATATATGATCGCTATTTTCTGAAAATTTCTACTCAAAAATCATGGAAGGAGTCTACTCAGTGGAAGGATTTTGCTGGAATCTGTAGGTCTCATACTCAGCATACCGTGACTCAGGCATGCAATGCTGGTTTGAATAGAGTCCACTTCCATGGTCATGATTGGTCATATCCCCAAACAATAGAGTCATACATGGTTCATATGTGTCGATATAATCAATTTACCCCTCTGTATGTAGGTTGATCGAAGGAGGGTATTCAGGGTTGTCAATGTGGATGCGATCGTCACAGTTAATCCAAAACTGATGATCATTAGGTGCGGGCCTCTCCATCTAGTGTGGTTGGGTTTTCATATTATTCTACATGGTTAAGGAAAGATGTGGATTTGTGTAGTGTTGACCTATCCCAACAAAATTGTGAGGAAAGAATGAAGTTGCTTGGGGTCGATATTGCTGCCAGTCATTTGTTTCGATGTTTTGTTCTTCAATGGTTCTTGGGATCTAGAAAGAAATCTTGAATAAGTCTGGTCATCCCAAGATGGATGTGGTTCACATGTAGGAAAGTCGAGGGAGATGGGATATATGTAGAAGTAGAAAAACCGGTAGAAAGATTAGGGTAAATGGTTTTGAATTCGATGATTGAACCGAATTCATCCGAGGGTGATTGTTTCCTACAAATGTTGGAGGATTCTTGATAGAAGAGGGTTTATATGATTTAGGTTTGACCGAGACAAATTCATTTTCATAGTACAGAGCTGATGGATACTTGGACCATTTGTCTTTGTCAATGGTGGTTGATGATGAATGGACATGGTTGATCTCAGTGCAAGTGCACATGATACTCACAAAAAGAGAAAAATCAAGGAGAGTGATGGCACAAGCATGCAGTTTTTGGTCTTCGAATTCAGTTTATGCACACCAATGCAAACACAATACAAACCCCAGATTCACCAACTCACGAACTGAAGCCACAAGAGTTCGACAATTATCTTTTCAATTTTAGTTGGTGATAAATCAATCTTAGAAAATAATTAGCGAGCTGTTAGGTGCTGGAAATTCTCTTAAAGACTGGCCCGAATTCTTACAACTAGTTGCACCTATTTTCAGCTAGTATGGGTGTAAGTACGGACCAAAAAATGGCTACCCATTACTTATGGACGGAGCCTTAAACAATATCCTTTAAACCACCCACTCTGTGAAGGAAATCCAGACTGTTTACTGGCTACCCGTTTTTCCTGACTAAGAAGTAGCTAATCTTTTTTATAGAATCAGTAGTCTGAACGAAGATTCCGGAGCTGGGCTCTAACCTTGAATGTCGTCTCTCGCTCACTCAGACAGATAAATGAATGTAAGGTAGGGGTTGCTCTCCCACAAAAATTCTTGATTTTATGAGCTAATTAAAGTCTTCTTTATTTAGCAGTCCCAATTTTAATTAGGCGATCACTGAAAAATTAGGTGAGCATAAATGCACGTCTATCGTCTAGTCCCAATTTCCTTTTAAAATTTACTTGATAAAACATGATGTATAAATTAGGGAAATATCAATGCACATGAAACAATGATGTATACTCAGATAGAAGACTTATAATGATTGCTCGTAATCTCCATGTGGGATGCAATACAAGAATTTAAATTTATTCTAAATGAATGCAAGATGACCAAAATTGAACTAAGCAGAAAGTTCTATTAGTCGGGAAGAATTGATTTGAATTTGACTAAGTTGAACGATCTAATGCATGTCTCAATAAATGTGAAGTGTGGTCCTAGGTTCTACGAGAACAATAAAAAATTCTAGAAGCTCTAATAGCCATATGTGCAGGTCTAACCTACGAGCCACTCAAGTCAGGCCCCACCATCACCGGAGAGTGAAACCTATCATGACACACCACAGAAAAAGTTTGAGGTCTTGTTACACACGCGAGAGTCCAAGCGGACACCGCTGTAAATGAGCAATTAATTACAAAAATTAAAATTGCAGAAATTAAAATGCTAAACTCTACGCTCTCTCATGACTCGACTCGATCTTAATTGTAATGCGGCTTTTCAGAAGTCGGTGAAGATGCATCGGTTTTCGAAAACCTCTCCACGTACGTCAGGTACCTCACACGAAAAATAGGATAGAGAGAGAATGTGTGTGTAAGAGAGTGACTCAAAATAAAAAATAAAGACATAAAATAAATGCTGAAAAATCAATGAAAATGTATAGTGGCACGTTCGGGGGTCAGATTACCCGAATGTGTGGAAAATAGAGCACTAATTTTTAGAAAAAAATCTAAGTCGTTTGCCTCTCCGGTAACGACGTCATCTGACGAGCCACGAAAACCGTACTTTAATTTGCGTGAATAATCGTTTAAATTTATCGTTTCATTGTAGGTAGGAATTCAAAATCAGTTAGGAGATAACCATAATTAATTAATCAATTTTAATCGATGTTGTTTTATGTTTATTTTACTTGGGCATGTCCCAAGGTCGAACTCAAAGGAGGCAAAGGAACAACATAGAATTATGCCTATCAAAGTTCATGCACGGTTTTCTAGGCAGTGTGTTTTTAGTATTTTTATGCAATTTTGGAATACAAAATGCAAATGTGGACAATTTTGAGGACTAAAATTCAATTTCAATCAAACAATGTCCAAAAATTACGAAACATTGCCGAGATGTAAAATATGGTAAAATGAACACATTGTATTTTTTTGTAATTTTCAGATGCAAGAAGAATATTTAAAGAATTTATGAAATTAAATAGTGTGAATCTCAATATTTAGTTACAATAAATATTAAACCTATTTATTTTCAAAGAATAAAATTATCAAAGATCAATCACTAGATGATTGATCCCAGAAAAAACCCTAAACCACAAAAATATGAGATTTAATACCTATTAAAAATCAAATATTGAAATCTACAAAATGATTTTTATAGAGCAAATCATGCATGCAAATGCAATTCTTTTTGGGCACAATGTGAAATACAATTAATCCTCTAATCCATGCATTTTTTGCTATTTTCGAGCTATGGTTAGTTACTTATGAATTTTAAAGCATAAGTTGGGCAAAATATGCAATTTTACACAAGAATATTAATTGTTAAATAACCATAGCATTGAAAAATACAATAAGTTTGCCATGATGTAGAGAATTAATTAAAGAACACAATGCTATTTTTGAATAATAAAAATAATGTCATGTAGAGGTTTAAAATAAATGGGGAACACAGGGGTCTGTTCGCAGTTACAGAAATTAAATAAATAAAAGAGAATATAGTACAAGTACTAAATATTAATTACCGAGACTACAGGGGGAGATCTGCAAAATTTCCAAGGGAGCATGTGCTTCGAACGTGCTCCTTGGGAGGCAGGGGCTTTTATGAAAATGGGCAAACTTTAGGGGAGTATCTGCAAATCTTCCACCCCCATGTACATGTTACGTGAGAGGGATCCTTCTAGCGATGGCGGAGAACAAGAGGGCGTTTGAGAAACCCCCAGCGCACATGCCTCTCACGTGCGTGGGGGTCTTGGGTCTCAAACCTAGCGGAGGAGCGGAGTCGGTGTTGTCGTGGCCTCTGGAGGAGCTTCTGATGCGGTGTAGGAGGGTCGGCTCCAATGAGCGATTGAGGCGGAGGTTTCCCTACTGGAAGGTGGAGGTGCCGATGATGAGGGGTCGCAGCCGCACGGAGGAAGAGGTGGAGTACTCGTGGAGGAGGGTCGCGGGCAGTTGGCGGAGTGAAGATTCTGAAGGGGGAGGAGTGGCTGAAGCATGGACGTTGGTTGTCGATGTTGTGGAGGCGATGGTGATAGAGGACGGTATCGATGGAGTTGGCTCAACGGCGATGGTGTCGGAGCCGGAGCAGTTGCAACAGAGGAGGGCCGCACTGCAATGAGGGGGTGGGGGGACCCTCGTATCTCGCCGTAGTTTGGAGGAACTATCGTTGGGCGTTATCACTGCCCGATGGGGGAGCTCCTTCTCACTGTGTGGGTCGGCGGATGGGTTGGAGTTGGTGCGACGATGGTGATTAAATAGGAATGTGAGTAAGGCTTGAGATGGGAGGGTATCGCAATGACGAGATGTGATTTGAGTATCGAAGGAAAAAGGTTCGAGAACGATACAATGGGATCATGGCAGCGTAGGATGAAATTAGAAAGGGGTCGATGGATATGGAAGAAGAAGGCGATTGGGGTGGATGTCAATGCCAGACAAGATGGAAGGTTGGAGGCTGATTTCACGGGCAGTGGCGGAGTGAGATACGTGGAAGATCGTGATGGTGGAGACTGGATAAGGGAGGTAGTCGCGCAAAATCCGTGGAGGCGGCGGCACTGCCCAGAAAGGGAAAGGAGGCGGGAGGATGAAGAAGTGCAGTGGCTGTCTAATCGGCCGAGATCGGACGGCCAGATGGACACCACGTGGTGGCATTTTTATTTATTATTTATTTATTATTTTTTTAATTAATTAATTTTTATTTTTTATATAAAAATAAGTGAAAATAAAGTCCAAAAATTGGCGACACGTGGCTGCTCCAAGAGCTACCATGTGTTAACCCCCAGAAAATTCAAATTATTAAATATAAAGATAATTAAAAAAGAAATAGAAAATGACCTTGGATCGAAAAATTTTCTTCACAAAATTTATTTGTCTCGATGAGATCTACAAATTTCATTAAGGGACTAAAACCAAAATGGACCATTTGCACAAAGTGATATTTTTGAGGTATCCCATGTACATAGAACACCTTGATTTTTAGGTTTAATAATTTTTTTAATTTTAAACCAGATAAAATCCAGAAAAAATATGATAAAATCAAAGATAAAAATTTACACATTAATCTATTTTATGGATTTTTATTAATTAAGAAAATTAAGAAGTAAAATAAAATGTGAAAACGACAACTTTTGTATAGACTGTTAGTGAAGACTCGGACTCAGTTATTTTCTTTGATTTCATGATCATTTTAAATTTGGATTTTGTGCACTTTAATAAAACTTTTGTCAAAGAAAATAAATGAAAGAGAAATAAAATAAAATGAGTTAATTATGTACATAAAATAATAGGTCAAAATCAGGTAAAATACAAAATGTACAAAAGAGGCCCAAAACCCAACTTTCACGTATGAGCTCTGATTCACTTGAACTTAGTCTTGTTTTGAATATAATGATTGTACATTTTAGTTCAAAAGTAAGAAGGATCAAATTGGACTATGTATGAGGAAGATATCGATGTTTTAGTCCAAAAATCCTGCAATTAGTGTTTGGGTTTTTGGTCCACTTATTTCAGTTAGTGATTTTTTGTATTTTTTATTTATTCTTGTTAGTAATATGGACACAATGGAGGTGGTTTCAGGTTATTTGGAGTTAAAAATCAGAAAATTTAAGCTATTTTATAGGTCAATTGGATTGGGATTTTTGGCTTCTGATTTTATGAAATTATGAGTAATAAAATGCAATTCTTATTATTACATGCATGAATGCTTATTATGTAGAATAATGGATAAAATGCAGATGAATTTTGGATATTTGAACTTATTAATGTCTTTTAGAGTGATGAATATTAGATTCATCAGTACCCAATCCCTTCTCTTCCCTTAAACATCTCCAACTGCAAAATCTAATGTGCCCATCATGATCTCAAAGGCAAGAGACCAATCAAGTGGTTGTAGGATAGGAGCACTAGTACCATCTGATGGAAAGCAAGGTGGACATTCTCATCAACAACAAACTCACTCTCCTTGCATAGAATCTTGGTCAACGGTCTAGCGATCTTGCTGAAGTCCTTTATAAATCATCTACATAATCCAACGTTCCCAGAAATGACCTCAACTGCTTCAAATTCTACGATGGTTGTAGCTTGGATATCACATCGATCTTAGCCGGGTCAACCTCCATACCATATTTCGAGAGATGGCATGGCCTAATACAATCCCATTATTCACCATAAAGTGACTCTTCTCCCATGAGATCACTAGATTTACCTCACAACAACGTTAAAGGATTCAGTCTAAATGAGCAATACATGTGTCAAAACTATCCCCGTAAAAAAAGAAATCATCCACAAAGATCTCTAGAAAACTACCCACCATGTTGGCAAAAACGACCAACATAAACATTTGGAATCTAGCAGGGGCGTTACACAAATTAAAGGGCATCCGTCTAAAAGCGTAGGAGGGAAACAAACAAGTGAAAGTAGTTTTCTCCTGAACTCAAGAGCGATAGCAACCTGGTTATACCCTGAGTACCCATCCAAGAAACAAAAGAACTCTTTCCATGTCAACCTCCCAATAATTCGATCAATAACGAGCAGTGGAAAATGATCGTTCGTGGTAGCTGAGTTCAGGCGTCGGTAATCTATGCAGACACAACATGAAGTAGGTACATGGGTCAGAATCTCTTCACCACGATCATTATTCACGATAATAATATCGGATTTCTTCGAGACCACATATAAAGGATTGACCCACTTAGAAACTGAAATATGATAAATAAAGCCAGCATTACACCTTTCCTGATCTCTTTCATGACAACCTCTCTTATATTCAAATTGAGAAGGAGATGACACTCACGAGAGAGTTTATAGTCATCCTTTAAGTAGATATGATGCAAGCTTAAAGCTGGACTAATATCTTGGAGATCTGGAATATCCATCCAATGGCCTTGCAGTTTCTCTCAAGATCTTCTAGCACGCGAGATTCTTGTTCATCAATCAACTACAAGCTGAGGATGACCTAAAGCATTCGGGGGAGGGGGCAAGGAAGGCATACATCAACGGTGATGGTAAAGCCTTGAGCTCAGGTGAATTTTGAATCAGCTCTGTGACGATCTCTTAACTGCACTGGTAGAAGGTATATGATATGTACTCTGTCAACTATCCACCATGGCTCCTATCAGCTCAGCAAGTAAAATCTCAGAAAGATATGAAAAGAATGATCTCTACTCAGAAAGGATCGGCTCATCAGGATGTTTAGAAATCTTTGTAATCTCATCAACAAAGGGCTCAAATATCTCATCAATAATCTCAGAAAGATATCTCTCATTATTGGATATATAATAAATCTCAGCAAGTGGCTTAGATATCTTAGCGGGAGGCATATCAGCAAAAATCTCAGAATAATGTGTTAAAGGAATATCAGAATGTACCTCCAATCTCTCAGACTAATCCTCATAAATAAGCTCAAACTTCTCATCAACACGCAACTCAGACGGATCAACAAGGGAACTAATATCGACTGTGCTTTCCAAAAGGTCCTTCTGAGAAAGGAACTTATGGGTATCAATGAAATTAGTAAACAGATATGTCTCTCTAAATTCAGTAAGAAAATCACAGTCCTCAGGATCTGGTGTAATTAGCTCTCTCTCATCTATTGCTGCTGGTGGCGGTGACAGTCTAGGATCAGGGATCGTCTCAATTTTCACCTTGTCACTATGAGAGTGGAAGATGATCTCTCTAGTACCGTAATCAACTACCTCTTCTGTTGTTTAGAGGAACGGTCAACATAGTATGATCGGGGTATGGTGCAGGTGTGTCCATATCCATGACAACAAAATCAATAGGGAAATTCATTCCCTGCACCGTTATAATAATATCCTCTAAAATGCCCATTGGCCTCTTCATCGATCTAAGAGGTCCTAAGCAAAACTCCGTTAGTAGAGAGGATGACATGATATTAATGGAGGAATCACTATCAAGAAGAGTTTGTGATCAAATTTATGATAAAAAATATGGCAACGGATGTGAGGTGCCCCCTTATATTTCTTCTTGGGTGGGAGGTTGCTGATGGCATGTACTGTGACCATGTCAATATGTGTTTTTCTGTCTTCTTTCGTCTCTTCTGCTTTATATGACGCTTTTGAGTACATGCTTCTTTCATTCTCTTTTTCACTGCAGCCATGTACTCCATGGCCTTAAGGAGTGGCATCTCTAAAAAGATGTTCTGTAAGATCTCAACTACTACATGATCAGATATGGTTTTTTTTAATTACCGAATTTTCTTTGTTTTATTCAATGCAGAATGAAATGACATATAATCAAAAGAAACATTCAAATGCTCATTTCAATTATTGAAAATAGAATCCTCATGTACAATAGGACAACCATAATTAGTCTGTACAGTGTTGTGTAAATTAGGGGTAGAAGAAAGAAAATAAAAAACAAGACAGGCTGTTGCTGCTAGTGTAGAAAAAGAATCCATGACTAGTGTGTTCTCCCTCTCTGTTGATGGTGAAAAACATCTGACTGGTGAAGTTCATGATGGTGGTGTTGAAAAAGATTGTGAAACTCCATGCTCAGGTGCCTCTACACTGGATCTTTGCACTGATGGTGTGGAAGATGATGTAGAAGGTAAAGCTCTCTCACTAGCTTGATCTCCCAATCCCAATGGCTGTGAAGGCAGCTGCAATCTCCTACCGCTCTTGAGATGAATGGCATCATATAAACATGTAAAACCAAGGGCCATACATGTCTCGGGTGTGGAATGATCATGGTCTACCTGCTCCTTGCGTCTAAAGTTGTTGGGATTGGCTTCAACTTGTGCTGGAATCAGTGTCTTTGTAGTGGTCTGTTCATCAAGTCTCTAAGTCAGATCATTCATGTTCTTCATACCCAGTGCTAACTGATCAAGTGTTGGATTCACCGAAAGTGCCACATGATGCTCAACAAGAGACTGTTGTTGAGATTGGTAGTGATGTGGCTGCTGGTATCTATACTATTGGTAATGAGGAGAAGGAGGATGTGAATACTGTCCATATGATGCAGACTGCTACTAATGGTAAGACTGTGGGAAATATGCATGCTGCATTTGCTGTTGGCCATGTCTCTAGATATGGAATTGAGTGGAGATTGAAAGTGAGACTGGAACTGCTGGTGCTAGTACTACTGCGGTCTGCCTCCCTAAAACTGGTGGGTAGGTCTTTGACCTTGTTGGGAACCCAACTGGCCTTGCCCTGATGGATGGGGCTAGTTGCACTCTCGGTCGAACCAGATACCGTTCACCTCCTGAATGATAGGTAGAGGTGGAGACTATTGCTCAGGAATGTATGGACCTTCCTGCCGGTATAGTACAATATGCTGTGAATGCTACGAGACCTGATCAGGGGTCTACACGTAGTAAACATGTTGAACTGTGGATGGTCCTCTAGTACTCTGATGTGTGGAAGTGGAAGAAGTTTGCTCCCGGGCAGTTGTTTCGGCTACTGCACTCGCACTCTAGCATAAACTTATTGTACTTACAAGAAGTTCCAAATGCTTCATTATCTCATCCAACTTATCCATGTTATTCATCCTCTGTTCGATCACTTGGAGCTTCTCTAACTCCTTGGATCATTTTTCAATTATATCTACTTTGGATAGGTGATTTCCTATGATAGATCAGAACTTTCTGCCCTATCCACTTCATGTGATGTTGTCATGTCGACAACCTTGTGGGGAACAGAAGGAGAGGTGACGGGATGCTTCTAAAATGCACGCGAAGAAGAAAGAACTGCAGAGCTTTTTGCCATCTCCTCAAAATTCTGGTATACGACATCCTCGTCCTTATTCAAGTGATTACACCCACAAGCGGCATCTACCAACTTCTGATTCTCGTGACTCAAGCTCCCAAAGAAATTTTCACAAGACTTATCTTTGGAATATTGTGATGGGGGTACTTCTCCATTAAATCTTTGAATCTTTCCCATGCCTCGTGAATAGGCTCATGGAATATTTGGGAGAAGTTTTTTTCAACGATCTCATTTGATTGAGGCATCCAAGTGGATAGTATTTGCATAGAAAAGCAGACCTCAACTCTTCCCATGTAGTGACAAATTTTCCTAAATGATTTACCCAATATATGGCCTTGTTCCTCAAACTTAAAGGAAACGTCATCATCTTCACTGCCTCTAATGGGATGTTAGGGTATTGGACCATGCTGTAGATGCAATCGAATTATTGGAGGTGTACATATGGCTCTTCATTGCTATTTCCGTGGAATATGGGGAGTAATGGTAAAATAATGGGCTTAAGCTCAAAATGCCCATGAATCGTAGGAATTTGAATGCATGTATTTGCCTGCCCTGCTCCCGGATTATAAGTATCTCTATGTGATAGCTTAGCCACTGGCTCTACAGGATCTTATCCCCCACCTCCTCCATGATTTCTATCCTCCTCTCTTCTATCTTGCCTCAGCTCGAGAATCATATCCCTCAATGCAGCTTGAAAGTCTGCTCGTTCTGTCAACTGAGCCTGAATGGACTGAATGGAGGATAACATGGTACTGTTGATCTCGGTCTGCTCAGCCATGGAACTTTTTCCCTTAGGTGGTATCAAGTGCACTACCTCGATTTCTGCAAGTGTAGACTGCATTGGATTAGTCTTCAGGAATGATAGAGTCCCAAATGATAGTTCAAGATTAGAGTCAATCTTCAACAATTGATTCATTGATGAGTTGAAGGGTGAAGTGGAGAAAGAGGAATATTCAGGAAGCGAGTCTCCTCGAGTAGAAGACGACTGGTTTGGAGTGTGGAATGAGTCCACAAAGTCCAAACTAGAAATGTTCCAATCTGACATATTCGATATGAAGAGGCGAGATTCGAGAACACAAAGGTAAACAAGAAGAGAATAAGAAGAAGGCAAGAATGGCGTGGAAGAATCTCTAGCACTTGCAATTAAACACAATTCAAACCCCCAATTCACCAACGAAACATAAGTGAAGATCGTAACTGTTCAGTCTTTTATCTTTAAGATTTTAGTTGGTGATAAATTCAATCTTGTATAAAAGTTACCGAGTTGTTAGGTGTTCCCTAAAGGCTAGCCCAAAAGTTTAAGACTAGTTGCATCCACTTTCAACTAATATGGATGTAAGTATAGACCCTAAAGTGACTACCCGTGTTACTTAAGGACGGTGCCTTACACAGTGTCCTATAAACCGCCCACTCTACCAAGGGAATTACGGATCATGAAACGGTTACCCGTATTCCCTCACTGAGAAGTATCTAATCATTTTGTTAGAATTAGTAGTCTAAATGAAAATTCAGAGATTGTCTCTATCCTAGTGTTCGTCTCTCACTCCCTCTGCAAGTAAATTCAAACAATGAGGGGGTTACTCACCCCCAAAATAATAATGATTGTCCTTACGTTTAGTTTTAGGGTCGAGTATTCTTTAGTAGTCCTGGTTTTATAAAGTTATCACTGTTTTTAGATTTTTTCAATGAATCGACTACTGAATTTCCAATTTCCTTTTTAGATTATGTGAGTGAAAACAAGGGAGGAAACCACAAATGCCAATGCATGATGAAATTCAATGATGGATGCAGAGAATAAGAGATGCGTACCTTGTCGTCAGCACTCTACATGTAGGATGATCTTTACCGAATTTAAATACATAAAATAAAGTAACTTATAAGATGCATGAGAGCCATCCTAACAATAACTTCTATTAGAGGGCAAGAACAAATTAATTTGACTAACTCCAAATTACACTCCACTCTATAGGTGTAGAAATTCTTGTTTAGGGCTTTGGACCTAATTGATTACCTAGCTCAAGCAAGTTAATAAAGCATATCACTAAACCCATGTGAAACAAAGAAAAAGAAGACGATGCAAACAAAACCAGTGATGTCCCCCTAGTGCACCGGCACTTGGTGAGACATACGGCCACACAAAAGATATATAGTGTCCTTTTACAAGAGTTTTGAATAAATAAAATGCTAAAACTAAATAAAATCTATCTAAGCAATAATGCTCCAGGTGATCAGTCTCCTCCAAATCTTCTTCTCCTCCTCCTACGCTCTCCCACGGCTTAGTGAAGAATCAAGTCGCCTCCGCTTCGCTTGGGTGTACCGATGCTCTTAAGAATGCTACCCTCGCTCGTCAGGCCCTCGCAATAAAGTGGAAACACAAGAATGTGTAAGAGAGACAGTTATACATATAAAAAAAATGAGCAAAAATGAATGGAAATGATACATAGAATATGAACAATGAAATGAATGTATAGATAAAAATAAGAGAAAGAAAAACAAGTATAAACAACCAAGAATAGTAGGTAAAAAGTAAAACGTAACTACCCTCGTCGTGCCTCCCCAACAACGACACCATTTGTTGAACAGGGAAAATCATGGTTTTTAAATATTAAAATTAACATACAATGTTGCTGCAACCCTAAAAATCCCTTGATGAATATGTGATTCATCACTCTAAAAGTTGGAAATAGATCATTATTCACGGGTAATTAGTTGCATATTTCCACTTATATTGCATAATTAGCATTCATGCATGCATAAATAATATATGCATTTTAGCATTCATATTTGCATAAATAAGAAGCAAAATTCACTTGTAAAAATCACCTGTAAATACCATATTTGTATAAATTTTACACTAACACCAAATCTAATAAAGTCAAATCTATAGTGTATATATTACTAGCACTAATTAAGGGAAAATATCAAAAAAAAATATACTTGTAAAATTGACCAATAAAACTCGAGCCCTAGTTTGAGAATGAGGACATTAAAACATACATATCTCTCTCATACAATGTCTGATTTATGTCTACTCACTTTTAAAGTAATATATATTCAAAGATCTTCAAAACAAAACTAATTTCATAAAAATCAGAGATCGTATGTAAAACTTGGATTTTGGGCCCCTATTGTATATTATACTTATTGGCATTTTTACCCTTGTATTTTCTCCCTTTGTTTGACCTCATCTCTTTTTTTGGTCAACATGAAACTTGTGAATCTCATATATATCTACAACTTTCATGTTTTGAGTTTTTCCAAATTCAGCTATCTCCTCCCTCTTTTTTTTATTTTTTCCTGAATAACCTGATTGGGCCACGTGGCTCTTTCTGGTTGAGCCATGTGGACCGTATCATTGTGTGCCATGCGCCCATCATCAGCTATTGTTGGATTGCTTTCTGGAGCTCTCCATCCGCGCTGCTCATTCTCGTCGCTTCCCTAACCATTGATCAACCATCTTCTTCATCACAACCATTCACTTCCACCTCACTCTCAAGCTGCCACGCGTCTTCACCTGGGCCACACGATCCCCTCCTGATGCTGCATCTCCACCGTACACTAACGCTTTACCCTCAACCCTTCGACCAAGTCATGATCACATCTAGTCCGTCCTTTAGCACCTTAACCACAGATCGCCACGTGTCACATTCTCCATCGCCCGATCGTCTCCATTTGCTTCCATCTCTATCACTCATTCCCGCTTTGATTACCATCGTTCGATCCGATCCCAGATCTCATCATCACCGTTCGCCAGCGCACTCCTATCCCCAAGACACATGGCTCCATCTTAACCCTCAATCTTGCCTCCCAGATCCAATCCACACCTCTCGTTAACGCCCCTCTTGTTGTCGTTGGATCGCGAGAAAGTGCATTATTCTTGAAAGAGTTCAAGGATAATTTCATTATTGATAATATGTCTGAGCACGAGGAAAATTGATAGTTAAATGTGATTTAATTATCATGGATAACATGAATATGATTCATATTATTTGGCCATATAAGAAGAGCTATCCATGACAATTAAAAATGTTTTAATTATCAAAGATGCAAATAATGTGAATTTGATTCATGTTATTTGGGCACATGAGAAGAGTCATCTAGGATAATTAAATGTGATTTAATTATCAAAGATACGATTAATGTGGATATCTCTATACATAATAATAATGGATATTAAAAATATGATTTATAATGTGTTGGAGAGATTTAATTGTAAATAGAATTACAAATTATATGGTGTTGTGAATTGGATTGACAATAAACAATTAATTGTAAATTTGATTTATATATTATGTTGGATATATGAATATGATTCATATTTATCAATGGCATGATTGATGTTTTCACAAATTTAATTTGGAATTATTTTTATGAAGATAATTGCAATAATTGTCGGTAAGCATTTTAATATATATAATAAATATATATTAAGGAATACAAAACCTCCAAAGGTGGTTGTCCACCTTGACCCATTCATGGGGGGAGGGGGGGACAACCACCCTTATTTTGAGGTGGTGGCTGCCTCCCTTATTATCTATTTATTATAATTAAAATTAAAATGAATTAATTTATATCTTGATAATGAGATATAATTAATTTATTTAATTAAATTAGTTATTGCAAATTTGTAGAAACAAATCATGCCCATTGATTAGTAACATCTTAATATAAACCATTGGATTAAGAGGGCACTAGGATTGAGATCCATATACATCCAACTAGTATAAAAGGAAGGGTAGCACTTGTGTCTTATACTATAATAATTCCAAGAGGAATTAAACTCTCTCTATACATGCCCCCTCTCTCCCTCCTTAGAGTGGTCGTCCACCCTATACCCAAGAGGGTCGTAGTCATCGTGACACCATTGTGTTGCTGGATTGACTACTCGTGGATCTCCATCTTCTACTGTACGCTTGGCTCTTGAAGAAGATGTCAGATCTCGTGAGACGAGATCAGGAGATTCATCGCTTGGATCATCAACAAGGATTGCGAGGAGCACACGTTTCATCAAAGCACTCGCAAGAGTCTTCTCCGTTGGATCGGACTTGAGATATGAGGTGTCGTCGTTTAGAGACTTGATCGCAACCACGCTTCAAGAGGTAATCCTAATACTTGTTTGTGGTTTAGATGAAACAGTCCGAAAAGTATTCTTAGATCATGTGGTTTCATCGTTCAAACTTTTTAAATTCTGTGGCCTCGAGCACTAGTGCGACTAGTCGCTCCCGATCGCATATAATGCGATCTTCATGCTTCTATGATGCGCTTAAAGTTTTCTTCATAACCTTCAAGTGGTATCAGAGTCATAGGTCCGAGGTTTCGGATATGATCCATAAACCTAAGATGACATGGACATTTTTGGTTGTGCGAATTTTCATCGCATTTTATTCACACAACTATGTTCTGTGTGATTTTTTCACCATGTTTACATAACTTAAAAATGAATTTACTCGGATTATTTTCCCATTAAATTATAAAACTGTAGGGCTTGAGTTTTCAAGTTTTGGAATCTGTTTTATCAAGTTATGATCATTTTAGTAGACATGTGTCCATTGTTACGGGAATGGTATTTTAGAACATAATCAAGAGATAATCACAATTTTAGAATGTCTAGAAATGTGTTTCTATCATTTGAATTCTATTTCAAAGTAAATTTAAAACAAATAAATTTAGTTTGCATAACTTGGAGTTTATTTGCTAAACATTTGTTAGTTTTAGTAAACATGTGTTACTGTTGGAAACTTAACAAACTTGGACAAGAATTTTGTGATTGTCATTCAATTAATTCATGGAAATTAATTAATAATATACTGGAATAATTATTTGTTACTATTTATGAAATATTTAATAAAGATAATTATTTTTGAATGATCGTAACTAACATGATAAGATAATTGATTTGATCGCTTTGATTATAATGAACTTTCCAACAAACATTATTGCATGAATAGGATTGGGGATTTTTAGCAAATCTCCTTATAATATTAATCAAAAAGGTTATGGTATAACTTCATTTGAAAGAACAAATAACATCTCAAATTCATTATGGTCAAATCACATTATCCTGATCTGAGGTGGATATGGTGTCTAGTCGGGGATCGTTGGGGTAGTAGGTTGCTCCTTGAGTGGTCTGTCTCACATCATGTGCGTACTAACCATGACAACGGGTAAGGAAATGATAACGCTTGAAATGATCATGACATATTTTTTAAATTATTAAAATTTGAATAATGCATATTTTTGAGATTATACCATACTTCAAGTAACAATCAAGAATTTTTGTTAGTTGTTTGAATTGGATTGATAATTGAATTAATATGATTAAATAATTATATCAAATTAAACACTCTATTATGTATAGAATAGTATTTCTGTTGGACGAATTAATTATGCACATATGATTCATAATAATTAATTATAATTTGAATGTGATATGGAGGATCATATAAGTGCCATCCATGGTCTCTCGTCAAAGTGAAGGGTTCCAACCCCAGGGATTGTATGTAGGAGATGCTAGTCTGAAGTGACAGCTCTTGCATACAAGCTCATATGGATCGGGCTCTTTACTTCTCGATAGAGTAAGTTCGTATGCGTAATGACCCCAATATCGATTCCTCATATTATTGGGGCGATATTGGATTGCACATAGCGAGTGTTATTCCTGTTGATGGTTAGTCCAATCAACAACGGTTGACATCGCCTTAGGGTGGTGGGCTCGGGTGTTAAAGACTGAATTAGGAGAAGTAAGTTGGATGTACAAGACGGAATGAGTTCATCCTCCTTTTTATCTGAGTTACAATTTCTCATATTATTGGGTTGTAAAAAAGATAAGAAAAAAGATCCCATATCTTGCCTTAGATATAATGGTAAGTGTATATCTTACATTGAAAGTGATTAAGGGAATGAACTTCCACTGTTGACAAGGCTGTACAACTTTGATATAAAAAATCCTAAATCAAAATAAAATATTTATGCAAATTATCTTATTTCACATAACCTACATTAAACCCACTCATTACTATATTCAATAATAACTAGTAAAACTATCATGAATTAGATTCATGGTTAAGATATTATTCTTGCAGTTGGACACATAATGTATGTGGTTTCAATATGCAAGTTTCCTCATAATAATGAGGAATGACAATTAATTGGACATTAGGATAAAAACTTTGGGTTTGTATGTCTCTATAGTCTTGATCTCTCATCGAGTGTGCTTTGGAAGTAACATGTCTATGACGATCATAATTCTCAAATAATTCTTATAAAATCAAAGAAGATGCTTTGGCAAACATACGTGCTCTCAACATTTAATCATGAATGACATGGTTCACTGCATTATGCAGAATAGTGACTCTATAAGAGATGATGTATTCAAAATGTTTGAGTATCTACATGAACCTAAGTCTTTAAGAGATTAAATGGATGTAGATAAGATGAGTGTCATCATTCTACTATCTATGTTCAAGTCATTCATGAAGCTTCATAATATTCATATTATATGAATTGAATGACACATATGAAAATGTTGAAATGCTCTTATATTGAAGTCTTTTGAGTTCAACTTAAGAGATCCTTTGTCTTAAGAAATAGTTGTTTATAGATGAAAGGGAGCGTAGTGGAAGCATGGGTGTGGCCCAAGTAAGAAGGAAAGTCAAAGAGTTGACTATACTTTTGTGACTTCCATATGACATTCAAAGAGTTGGATGAATGCCAATACTGCAATAAGCGGATGTGTTGATAGTATGACTATTTAGACTATCTAGGATCCTTGGAGTGCATCAAAATAATTATATATCTACATATATTCATTGATAATAACTTCCTTATTAGATAAGATCAAAGTTCGATGATTGTATCAGTTCTTCTAATAACACATGCAATTGGTTGCATATGTTTTAGAAGATTGGAAAATTTCATCTTAAGGTTTAATAGTCATCCACATGGATGTTGATGCAATTGTTGCAACAATCTCCATTGGATAGGTAGACTACATATTTTCAGTGAGAGAGACCTTAATCTTAGAGAATGTCTCTATGACCTAGATGTTAGAATACATTCATTGTTTATCTCTAAATGTTAGAAATGAACATGTATTCTGGAATAGACCTATCATAATGAGTTATGATGGATATATTTCATATAGTAATCTAACATCCAGTGGACTCTACTAAATTAGAATATTAATGAATAGTTCACTAATATTTCTAAATTCTGAAAATTAAACCTTAAAAGATCAATATGAGGATAAAGATCATTTGACAATGTTCAGGCATCAAACCTTGGATATATGTTTATTGATAAGATCAATGGAATAGTAAGATGTTGAACTTTAGATTGTCTACAGGTTCAAAACCTACATACCTACGAATGGAGATTCAAAGTAAAATGTTCGATATACATGTGGGAAAGGTGTAAGATGCATTGGTATTCAAGTTCATATACATATTGATGTATGTGGATCATCTATATCACAATAAACATTAATCATATGTAATATGAAATGATGATTATTTATAATATGAGATTTCTTCCCTTCACCTTATAAACCTTTGAAATGTTCAAAAATTTCATAATTTTGGTTAAGAACCAAAGTTTGAAGGAAGATGAAAGAATTTGATTTAATCAAGGTAGCTAGTACCTATTAGATGAATTCAAGGAATACCTTATGAAGAAAGGAATATCATTCCTATCTCACTCCTCCTGATACACCATAACACAATAGAGTTGTTGGGAGATGAAATTGGATCATGTGTGACATGATTAGATCAATGATGGATTTTAGTATAATTACCTCTTATTTTCCACGTATATATGTAGTAGAGACTACAATATATATTCTTAATAAGATTCCCTGCTAGTAAGCTGGAATCTAAAACCAAAGACTGCTACTTCATTAGGAAAACAAAAGATGATATTGTATACCTACTTTATGATCTTGAGATTCTTAAAAGATTTCATCTCTAAGGATATGATTCTTAGAGGATGACTCTCTTGAGAATCAAGATGAAAATGAAGTTAATGATCTCTTTAATCTTGAGAAGATAATGAGTCTCATAAAATCGGAAACTAAAAGGACATTTAAAGATGAAACACTCATACCTCTTCGAATTAGTTTGAGGATGGATCCCATGTGTCAAAAAAATCTGACAATGATCCGACTTCATATGATGAAGCATATGAGGATCATGACATGGAAAGATGGATGTTAGCAATAAAGTCTAAAGTATAATTCATATACAAGTGTTGTATATGGACCCTTAAGGATCCATCTATATGGGTAAGAATCGTTAAGGTGTAAGTGGATCTTCAAGAGAAAGAGGGAACCTGATGAGAAGGTAGAGACCTTCAAAGCACTGCTCGTATCCACAAAATACACATGAAGAGGAGACATCGCTTGCGATGAGAATTGCTCTCCAGTCACCATGCTTAAACCCATCAGAATATTTCTAACTATAGATATGCAACTTGACTTTTACATATACAAGATGGAAGTCAATATTGCATTCTTCTATGAATACCTCAACGAGGATATTCATATGAAGTAGCCCCAGGGCTTCATGATTGAGGAAAGCAAGGTGTGCATGCTGAAGGAATTCCACCTATGGACACAAATAAGCTTCTTGTAGTTGGAACACTAGATTTGATGAAATTATAAATGTTATGATTTCAAATAGAATCGTGATGAACCATGTGAAGCTTAGTGGGAATGTCATTGTGTTCATCGTGTTAAATATAGATAATATCCTAATTATTTGGAATTATATAAGGATGAATAAGTGTTTTATGATATGGCTATTCCATATCTTAAGATATGATCTCAAGGATACCTCTTAGATTTTAGTTATGAATATGTTCAGAAGCAAAGAGAAGAGGGAATTGAGACCATCACAATAGTGGTACACCTTAGACATATTCCATTTTTTTTGGAAAATCCCAAGGAATGCTTCCTTCACTTAAGATATGGTACTGACCTATTTGAAGGGATAACACCTCAAAGAAGTTGATGAAGTGAATGCCAAAGCTATATGCCCTAGTGCATTAGCTATGTGAAGCTTTTTGTATGCTAGATGTGTACGAAAGATAGATGTCTACCATGTAGTGGGTGCAGTAAACTGTTACCAATCCTACTAAGGAGATAAAACACTTGATTGCAGTAATATCATTATCTTCAAAGAGGACAGGACTTTAGAGATAGTGATCTCTATGTCTTATCTTCAAGAACTTAAGACTTTATTGATAGTGATCTAAAAGGTCTAAACAACAGATACCTTAGGAGAAATAGATCTCCAGGAATGAAGGCATTCTGATAAGGATAATAGAAATTACATACCAGTTATAATGATTATTGAGTTGTAGTGTCAACAACACTAGAACTGCTTCAAAATTGGGTAATGATTGCATAAGATGCAACATTCGCAGTGTATGCAAGCACTATTACTAGGAGATATGCAAGTACCGTAAAAGGACTTAGCGTAGTCTCTCAAGAAAAGAGTGACTAATCAGCTTACCTAGCTATTTTTCTAAATAGATTATGATTGTCACATGAGTGTGGGGTTAAAGATTAGCCCTTTAATGGATCTTTAAGCTAGTAGGAGATTGTTGGACATGCGAGCCCACAACGATCCAATATGAAATAAATGTTATTGCAAATATCATTCTTTAATCTGAAATGAAGAATAATTAGTTTGCACAATAGGTCCCTTAGTACAATTAAGATTACGTACTATGGCCATCTTAATGATCATAAAGTTATTGATTCAATTGTTAAACCATAGAGGCTAGTGCTTGGATGAATATCGAAAAAGTTAGATTGATGAGTCATCAAGCACCGTCAAATGATTATTAAGAGATGATCTCAAGCGTGAGTAGGAGATGGCATGCCTTTCTCTAATGAGTTGATATCTAACCGACCTATTGATGTAGGTCCTCTAGATAGGAATAGAGATTCAGAGGTGTTAGATAAGTTATGTAAAAGAGTTGACTTTACGAGATCGAGATAACCAAAGACCTACGTTGTATGCTGTCACGATATAGGCACGCATCCTCTGACTGGAGATAGATGTCTTACTATATGTTTGAGTATGTACATTTGCCAGATTGATACGTTTATGGCCTAATCGAAGTCTATACACCGGCATGATGTGTGCATACAAGAGCATATGAGTAATATGATCTCAAAGGGATCATATGTATTCAATACTGAATCGGAAGACTTGATCTCACTCATGAGATATTAGGATCAAATTCTTTGCACGGTCGTCTTACTTTAGAAGCTTGACATAATTTTTAGGTTTGATATATGCTTTTAGAAAGTATACGATCAATACCCGGGTCTGATATATGCTTTTGGAAAGTATATGATCGATACCAAATCCCAATGTTCAAATGAGAAACCTAATGATAAAACACTGAAGGAGATAGTCTAAATAAGATCTAAAACTTCGAGTTTATTCTAGGTTTTCCAGTATGCAAGATGTACATGTATTAGGAATAGTTGAGGGTGATGTGATCAATAAATGATTGTATAACCATGACACTTCCATTCCGAGGGAGTGATGAAATAGGTCTAGATTATAGTGACTCCTCTCAATAGAGAAGTAATCCAATCTTGGTCCAAATATTGGACGGTGATCTAAATGTGATTTAGATGCAATGAGAAGATTACATTTACAGCTTTGATTTAATCAAACATCTATGGGAGGTTCCTGAGATCTGGATTTTGAGATATGATCTTAATATCCAAGTCACTATATATGGAACATACAATCTCCTTGTCCTTATCTCCAAGTATCCGTGGAGAAAGTGCATTATTCTTGAAAGAGTCAAGGATAATTTCATTGTTGATAATGTGTTTGAGCATTGAGGAAAATTGATAGTTAAATGTTTATCATGGATAATATGAATATGATTCATATTATTTTGCTATATAAGGAGAGTTATCTATGATAATTATATTTGATTTAATTATCAAAGATGTGAAGAATGTGAACTTCATTCATGTTATATGGGCAACATGAGAAGAATCATCTTGGATAATTAAATGTGATTTAATTATCAAAGATATGATTAATGTGGATATCTCTCTCTATAATAATCATGGATATTATAAATACGATTTTTAATATAATGGAGAGATTTAATTGTAAATAGATCTACAAATTATATGTTGTTGTGAATTTGATTGACAATAAACAATTAATTGTAAATCTGATTTACATATTATGTTGGATATATGAATTTGATTCATATTTACCAATGGTATGATTGATGTTTCCACAAATTTAATATGGAATTATTTTTCTGATAATAAAGGAAATAATAGTTGTTGCATTTTAATATAGATATAATAAATATAAATTAAGGACGACAAAACCACCAAAGGTGGACATCCATCTTGACCCATTCATGGGGGGGGGGACGATCACCTTTTTTGGGGTTGGTGGTTGCCTCCCTTATTATCTATTTATTATAATTAAAATTAAAATGAATTAAATATATCTTGATAAAGGTATATAATTATATTTTTTAAATTAAATTAGTTGTTGCAAATTTATAGCAACAAATCATGTCCATTGATTAATAACCCCTTGATCTAAACCGTTGGATTAAGAAGGCACATGGATTGAGATCCATATACATCCAACTAGTATAAAAGGAAGGGTAGCCCTTGCCTTTTAGACTATGATAATTCCAAGAGGAATTAAACTCTCCCCATCACTCTCTCTACACATGCCCCCTCTCTCCCTCCATAGAGCGGTCGTCCATCCTAAACCCTAGCGAGGGTCGTAGTCATCGCAACGTCGTTGTGCTGTAGGATTGACTTCTCCTGGATCTCCATCTTCTTAGGTGTGTTTAGATCATGAAGAAGACGTCAGATCTCGTGAGATGAGATCACGAGATTCGTTGCTTGGATCATCGACATGGATTGCAAGGAGCACACGTTTCATCAACGCGCTCACAAGTGTCTCCTTTGTTGGATAGGATTTGAGACAGGAGGTCTCTTCGTCTAGAGACTCGATTGCAACCATGCTTCAAGAGGTAAACCTAATACTTGTTTGTAGTTTAAATGAAACGATCCGAGAAGTGTTCTTTGATCATGTGGTTTCATCGTTCAAAATTTTTAAGCTCCACTACCCCCAAGCAACTAGTATGACTAATCGCTCCCGATCGTATATAATGTGATCTTCACACTTCCGTGATGCGCTTAAGGTTTTCTCCATAACCTTCACATGATATGGATAGTTGGATGCTATCAATTAAGTCTGAAATAGAATCAATGCAAAAATATAGTATATGGACCCTAGAGGATCCACTTAAAGGGGTAAAACCCATTGGATGTAAATAGATCTTCAAGAGAAAGAGGGGACTTGATGGGAAGGTAGAGACCTTCAAGGCATGTCTTGTAGCCAAGGGGTACACACAGAGAGAAGACATTGACTACAGTGAGACATCCTCTCATGTGGCATGTTTAATCCCATCAGGGCACTTCTAGCTATAGATGCACATCTTAACTTCGACATGTAGCAGATGGAAGCCAAGACAACATTCCTCAATAGATACCTTAATAGTTGAGGAAGGTAAAGTGTGCAAGCTGAAGAAATCCATCTATGGGCTCAAACAAGCTTCTCGTAGCCGGTACATCAAATTTGATGAAACCATAAAGAGTTATGATTTCGTTCAAAATCCTAATGAACCATGTATGTACAAGAGTAACATTGGGAGCACCATTGTGTTCATCATGCTTTATGTAGATGAAATCCTTATCATTGGCAATGATACATGAATGATGCCTAGTGTTAAGTTATGGTTGTCCCATACCTTTAAGATGAAGATCATAGAGAAGTCTCTTACATCTTGGGTCTGGAGCTGTTTAGAAATAGAGAAAAGAGAATTTTTGGATTGTCTCAACATGGGTAAATTAAGAAGATCATGGAACGATTCCATATGGAAAATTCCAAGAAAGGCTTCATTACCTTAAGACATGGTGTACACCTATCTAAAGGGACGGGTTCTCAAAATGTTGAGGAAAAGAAGGCCATGACTGGATGCACTTATGCATCAGCTATGGGAAGCCTAATGTATTCCATGATGTGTACAAGGCTGGATATTTGTCGTTAGTGGGAGTAGTAAGTCATTACAAATCCTGTCGTGGAGTGCAATACTGAAATGCAGTGAAGAACATCTTCAATTATCTAAAAAGGACACAAGATTACATATTGTCTACAGATATGGTGATCTTCAAATCTTAGGATACACAGATTCAGACTTCCAATCTTACAATTGTGATCGCAAGTCAACTTCGGGGTTCGTATTCTTGTTAAATGGTGGTGTTGTGAGCTGGAGAAACAAGAAGGAGGATACCATAATTGATTTGATGACAGAGGCTAAGTACATTGCCACATCAGATGTTGTGAAAGAGGCGGCATGGTTGAGCGAGTTCATCTTGGAGTTTGGCGTAGTTTCCTCTAATATTCCCATGTCGCTTCTCTGTGATAACATGGGAGCCATAGCTTAGTTGAAGGAACTCAGATGGCTTCAAAAGAGGAAACAAGTGGAAAGAAAATACCACATCATTTGGAAGATACAAAAGTATGGTGATATCATCATCATCAAGGTGGTCTATACTAATAATGGTGTTGATCCCCTTTCCAAACCTTTATCTCAAAAGATTTTTGACCAGCATGTAATCAATATGGGTTTAAAGATTGTACTTGAATGGTTCAGATGGCTGGTGGGAGATTGTTAGATATGTGAGCTCAGTGCAAAATATTTCTATTATAAATGATATTGTAATCTGTTTATATATCAATAAAAAATATTGATTTTCAATCCTTAAATGATATTAATGAATGCATGCATTTATAAGGTCCCCTAATACAATTATGATTATATACCATGACCATTTTGATAACCACACAATTATTGATTCAATGGTTGAATCATAGAGGATGGTGCTAAGATGATATCTAAAGAGTTAGAGTGAGGACTCAACTAGCACCGTCAAATTATTATCGAGAGAGGTTCTCCATCCTAAGGAGATGGCAATCCTTAATCCCAAATGGATGATATCTGACCGACCTCTTGATACATGTCCTTTGCATAGGAATAGAAATTCTGAGGTGTTAGATAAGTTAAATCAAAGAGTTGACTTAATGAGATCGAGATATCGAAGACCTATGTCATATGCTATCATGATATATGCATCCTCTAATCGGAGATAGATGTATTACTATATGTCTGAGTATGTAATATAGGTAGACCATTAGGTTGATGATCTAATCAAGGTTTATACACCAGCAAGCTGGTGTGCATACAAGGGCATATGAGTAATTTGTCTCAAAGGGATCGCACAAGTTCACTATTAAGCGGAAGACATGAGCTCACTCACGGGATATTTGGACGAACCAAGTTCCATCGACTATCAGCATGCTTTGGAATCATGGCGTGATATATGCTTTTGGAAAATATATGATCGATACCAACTCACAATGATCAAATGAGAAAATTAATGATAAAACCCTGAACAAGATAGTTCTAATATGATCTAAACTTCATGTTTATTCAAGGTCTTCCAGTATGCAGGATATATGGGTATTGGGAATATTCAAAGGTGATGTGATCTTAATCGATTGTATAACCATGACACTTCATTATGAGGGAGTGATGAAACCTGTTTGGATTTTAGTGACTCCACTCAGTAGACTAGTTATCTAATCTTACTCCAAATGTTAGACATTGATCTGAATATGATTCATATGCCATGAGAATATTAGATATTCTATCTGACTAGATCTGACATCTCTTAGAGGTTTTCTAGATATGAATATGAGATTGGATCTTAGTATCTAAGCCACTATACATGGAATATGCATTCACCATGTCCTTATCTCTAAGTATCTGTAGAGAAGGCAAATTGTTCTCGAAAGAGCTCAAGAATAGTTCTATTATTGACAATATCTAAACATTGGGAAATTGATGATTAAATTGTGTATATCTATCATTAATGATGTGGATATGATTCACATTATTTAGACATATGTAGAGAGGAATCTAAGATTATTAAATTGGATAATTACCGTAGATATGATTAATGTGGATATCACTATCCACAATCATCATGAATATTATGAATGTGATCCATGATATCTTAAGAGAGATTTAATTGTGAATAGGATTCACAATTTATAAGTTAATGTGAATTGTGACAAGTCCTGAATTGTGCATGTTAAGGATATTAAAAGTCGTGCATAAAAAATATTATGTGTCATTTCGTTGTAGGCGGCAATCGGAATCGGTCAAGAAAATAACCACAATTATTTAGTCAAATTTTTAATCGTGTGGTTTTATGTTTATTTTACTTGGGCAACTCCCAAGGTCGAACACAAGGAGGCAAAGGAACAACCTAGAATTATGTCTATCAAAGTTCGTGCGTGGTTTTTTTAATGCAATGAAGGATGCAAAATGTTAATTTGACCTATTTTAGGGACTAAAATGTAAATTACGCTCAAACAATGTTCGGAAAATATGAAACTTGTCCACGATGCAAATTATGATGAAATGGATGCATTATAATTTTTTTGAATTTTTAGATGCAATATGATTTTTTTATGAATTTTTAAATGCAAACAGAATGAATTTCAATATTTAATTATAATAAATATTAAATTATTATTTTCAAGGAATAAAATTATCTATGATCTATCACTGGGTAATGGACCTTAGAAAAATCCTAGACCTCGAAAATACAAGATTCAATACCTATTAAAAATCAAACATTGAAATATGCAAAATGATTTTTACAGGGCAATCTATGCATGCAAATGCGATTCTTTTTTGGCACAATGTCAAACACAATTATTTCTACAATATTTGATTTTTCAGAAATTTTTAAAGCAATGATTTATCAATTATAAAATTCAGAGCTCAAAATGGGAAAAATATGTAATTTTCCACAAAATAATTAATAAATAATAAACCAGTGATCACAAAAAATGTCCACAATTTGTTAAGATGTACAAATTAAATATAGAACAAAGTGCATATTTTTTATAAATAAAATAGTGTCGTGTAGGAGTCAGAAAACACAGGGAAACATAGGGGTATAACTGCAATACAATAAATAACATAAATATAAAAATAAATGCAGTGGGATGCAATGTAATTACCAAAAGCTGGGGGTTCTTCTTGCAAAATTTCTAGAGGTGCACGTGCGCAGCATGTGCCCTCTGGTCGGTGGGGACCTCCTCGTGAATACGAAATTTTCCAGGGGCCCTTCTGTAGAATCAATAAGTGGTCACGTGCACAGCACATGACCCTTGGACTTCGGTATAAATGGGAGGGACTCCGGGGGGTGCCTTGCAATTTACCCCGCGATCATGTGCGGAGCACGTGACCCGGGTTGCTAATGCCAGGTGACGTTCCCCCGCCACGTGCCACACACGTGGGGCTGGGGCCTCTAGATGAACGCCCGGCCACGACGGTTGGGAGGCGGAGGAGGCCCGGACTTGGACGGCAGAGGGTCTCCCAGCTGTGTGTTGGCGGAGGGGCCTTCGCGTGCGGCATGAGGCCTGGCGGAAGCTCCTGGCTGGGCGGTGCTCCTGGTGGTCTACGGCTGAAGTCGGAGGTGGAGTTGCTGGAGGTGGAAGCTCCTAAGGTTGAAGATGGTGATGTCGCAGGTGTCGTTGGGGTTCCAGTGGTTGTCGAAGAAAAAGGTTGTCGGAGTCGTAGAAGTCGTAGGCTCGACGGTCGTTAGCCGGAGTAGGGGCAGTATGCTAGGAGCAGCTCTGTGGCAAGGCGGCATTGCCACCTTGGATCTCGTCAACGGCGAAGCTCCGGGCTGTAACCACCGGGCTTTGCCTGGGCTATCAGCGGATGGGGGATGGTCGGGGCGGCGGAGTTCGTTAAATAGGGAGGTGAGTCGTGCTGTTAATGGAAGTCGCGATCGAAGATTGATTTGACGAGGGAAGACGGTTTTAGATCTAATGAGGATCGGTGATGGTAGTAGCGATCGTGAATGGGAGATGAAGATACGCTGAGGGGCGGCGCGCTGCAATGGGCGAAATCGCAACGGAGATTTCGCGATGGGCAAAGCTTGATTGGGAAAGGAGTGCTGGAGATGATGGTCATGGGCCATCTGATCGGCCGAGATTGGACGACCCAAATGGAAACACGTGGCAGTCGAGGGCGCAAAGGAGGTGGCACGTGCACCGTACGCACGTGGTTTAAATTTTTAATAAAACAAATAAGTAAATAAAAATTCGAAAAAAGACTGACACATGGCAGCTCCAGGAGCTACCACGTGTCAGCACCATAAAAATCCAAAAATAAAAACTTTGGAAAATCAAAAATAAATAGCAAACAGCCTTGGATCAAAGAAGTTTCTTCATAAAAATTGCTCGTTTCCATGAGATCTACAATCTTGAAGACATGAAAACCAAAATCGATCAATTGGACAAAGTGATATTTTTGGGGTATCCCATATACATAGAATACCTTGATTTTTAGGTTTTATAATATTTTTGTTATTTTTAAATCAGATAAAAATCCGAAAAAAATGTGGAAAAATAAAAGATAAATATTTACACGTTAATCTAATTTTTTGTATTTTTATTAATTAATAAAAAGATGAAATAAAATAAAATATGAAAAAGACAAATTTTGTACAGTTGGTTAGTGAAGACTCGGACCCAATTTGTTTCTTTGATTTCAAGATAAATTTGGATTTTAATTTTTGTGCATTTTAATAAAACTTTTATCAAAGAAGACAAATGAAAAAGAAATGAACTAAAGTAGGTTAATTATGTACATAAAATAATAGGTCAAAATCAGCTAAAATACAAAATGTACAAAAGAGGGAAGATATGAGGTTTTTAGTCCGGAAATCTTGAAACTAGGGTTTGGGTTGTTGGTCCACTTATTTGGGTTAAAGATTTTTTTTGTATTTTTCATTTATTCTTGTTAGTGATATGTACACAGTGGAGTGGTTTTGCGTCATTCGGAGTTAGAATGAATGAGTTAAAAATCTGGGAAGTTAGGCTATTTACAGGTCAATTTTGGCTGGGATTTTTGGCTTCTTATTTGTGCAAAAATAAGGGATAAAATGCAATTCTTATGAAAACATGCATGAATGCTAATTATGTAGAATAAACGAAGAAATGCTGATGATTTTGAGTGATTTGAGCTTAGTTAATGAGATTTAGAGTGATGAATCTGAGATTCAAAATCCCCCTATAATTAAACCATGCTCGTCCCTAAGCATCAAAAAGAAATGCCATGAGGTGAAATGAGATTGGGTTCCATACCAAGACCATGAGCTGAAGGTGAAAATGGAACTAAACTCGACCTTTGGATTATTAGTTTGGCGGAACTTCTTTGAGACTTAGAATTTTAAAATCAACAACCTTCAAGTTCTACACATCATTGTATCAATTTCGGCTCAGAAGTCATCTTAGATCAATCCTCTTCCCAAAGTATACCCTATGAACATTGAACAATCGACTCCTGTGTGTGAAAGATTTTAGCTCTTCCCATCCAGAATGTCGGACTACCATGCTCCTCTCCTCTCCAGTAACTCGTCCTCGGGGAGTCAGGTATTTCCTTCTAAGGTCTGTCGCGTTGTGTTCACAATCGAATTGGGAGGAGAAGTTAGAAGAAGGAGAAAAGAACTGGAGGGTGGCCAGTGTAGTCACCTCTCCTTGTGAAGATGGCCAGTGTAGCCGAGTCTCCACCAAGATCTGCAGGTTTTCTTGAAGCTTGGACCTTTTTGGTCATATATTTATTTGGTAGATTGCTTCTTTGTATTTGGATTTTTGGTGGCTCTGCTTGGATCATGTTGTGCCCCTACGGATATAGAATCTTTTTGTTTCCGTACATTTTTTGGAGTCTTAGAAAAATGTGTGCCCAATCGTTCATCCCTTTTCCGAAGCTTTATTTCAACCCGTACTCTGGTCTTTAGATTTCCACGCAATCAGAAAAGAAACTCACACAGTCTTCCAACATCCCGTCTGAGTTGAGCTAACTGCATAGTGCGAAAGTACAAATTAATTTCCTTTTCTAGAGTTGTACCCAGAATGAAGAGACCATGTTAGACACTAAGAGTCAAACACTGTTCATTGTGATGTGGAACTCAAAGAATATAGTCAAAGACCTGAAGCTTCTAAAATCATATTTCTCGGTGAAGTTCCTCTGAAAATTAGGTGGATTAAGGTCAAGTCCAGATCACTCTCGATTTCTACTCATAACTCGGTTCAAAATCAAAAGACTTTTCACAGATGCAAATGAAATGCTGAATGAAGTGCAGGTATGTGCAATGCACACATATTTTTTGTGATTTTTTTTGCAAGGGATTTTTTTGTTTTTTTAATGCAAAAATAAATAAGAAGCCTTTTTTTCAAAAATTTTGGGTTGGTCACAGTTAGTAGCAATTTTTTTTTTGTTTTCTTTTTTTTTCAAATTAATTACCCACCATGTAAATACATATAGACTTACGCGAAAGTATGAGATATGGGTAAAAATATATACAAAGTATATATGCAGACCCCCCCTATACTTAGCGAGTGTTGTGTCCTCAGAGCACAAGAAGCGTAAAGAAGGCATAGCTCGGGCTAAGCGTAAGAGAGTGAAAAAGAACAAGATATACAGGTCCGCCCCCTATACTTAGACTGTGAATAGTCTAAGTATAGAAGAAGAGCGGAAAAAATGAAGTGGTCGGGTTATGTGAATGAGGAGAGTATATACAGATGAGCATCGGTTACCCCTATACTTAAGCTATGGTCAACCTAAGTATAGAAGAAGGGTGGAAATGGAATGATCGTGAGATGGAGTGTGATGAGGATAATGGTATATACATATGGAATCGGTCCCCCCTATACTTAGGCCTTGGCCAAAGTAGAGGAAGAAGCTGTACAAGGAGACCGATGTGGTCGGGAGGGAGGATGGGTAGTCGATGATTAAGGCAGTTTTCGGTTGATCTTTTTGTGAGACTATGATGGGAGATCGCAAAAACAAGACGGAGATGAAGCATATGATTCCCAACTATTATCAGTGTCATCCTCAGAAAAATCATGATGGATAGTGGATGAAGTGTTTGAGTCAGATGAAAGATATCCATCATCGAAATTATCCTCAGAGGAATCGTATTTAAAAGAGGACACACTCCAGATATTCATGTCTTTTTGTTTCTTCAGTTGTTTCCTCAGAATTTGTTCCTTCTTGAGATCAAGTGGTTTGTCCTCGGATGAATACTCAGAAGCACCGGTCTCAGTCAGCTCATAAGAAATAATTCCAGTGTACTTGATGAGGGTAGGAGCATCAAATTTGGATGAATAGTAGTTAGGAACAGGAGTTGTCCAACGAGAATCGAATTTTGGATCCTTGCGAAGATATGGTTTTAGAGCTACCGAACAGACTTCACTCATGTAGATTACCTTTTCCGGATCTGATGAGGGATCATCAGCCGATTCCTCTTCTGAAAGGTCAAAGGTGACTTTCTTTTTCCTATTTTGTGAAGGCGTCGGTCTACTTGAGTATCAGATGAATAACCATTGGAATTCTTCTCCGTGGTCGGTGTTCGGCCTGTGTGATCGTTCTTAGTCTTATTAATGCTGATGTACTCTTGATTTGGGATGATCTGGTCAAGGTATTCAGAAAAGGTTGCTCCAGGGTGTGACCATGCATATGTCTCAGAATCATATAAGAAACATTCATCTATTTTGAGATCCACGGGAATTGAAATACTGGGAAGAGTCTTTGTATGTTCATTCCTAATTGATTTGACATTGGAGCATTCTTGTGTCAAGTTGATGTGATCCATGTAGTCAGAATAGGTTGACCCAGGGTGTTCCCATGCATAAGTCTCTGGATCATATGATTCATATACTTGATTCTCCATGGTGAGAGAAGCTGGGAATGGAGCAGGGGGAAGATTCTCTAAACCAATAGTCTCATAAACAACCGCAATCTCAGGTGTAGCAGTGGGGTAGGGCTCTTCTACCGCTTCATGGTTACGGTTGTCGAGGACTTCGTGGATTGCCTCAGAAAATCGTGGTTCCTCAAAGACTAGGTCAGATCGAAGTGCTTCCAATGCTGTGAAATTGATTTCCCGAATCTCACAATCAATAATTGCCTTAGCCAATGCTAAGAATGGCTTTCCGAGAATAGTTGGAGACTGGGTGAATTCTCCTTGATGATCAATATCAATGACCATGAATTCTACTTTGAGCGAAGCACCTTGGAATGTCATGATGACAGAAATGATTCCTCTCAGCCGCTTTATTGATCGGTCAACCAATTGAACAATCTCTCATATCTTCCTAATTGGTCCGAGTTTGAGTTCGTGGAATACAGAGGTCGGGAGGATATTAATTGGTGAATCGTCATCAATTCGAGCATGGGTAAAATTTGTATCTTTGATTCTACAGTCAAATCTAGGTAACCGCTTCACTATACAACTCTTGGTTTTTCTGCTCAATACCAAGGAGGAGGCCATTGACAAGATATATCTTTTAGTCTTTGTTCTTATTCTGCTCGACTTTTTCGTCATTAATTTGTCGATTACAAAACCTTTAAGGTCGGGAAAGTGTTCAATGGCATGTATAAAGGGAAGTTCAAACATCAATTTTTTTCCAGTGCTTCCCGAACAGTAGGATCCAAATTCTTCAGATCTTCTTCAGTCTCAATTTTTATGAACTTTTCTGGATTTTCAATTTTTTGGGTGTTTTCTAATATTCCATTTTTTGGTATTTTCTGTGGTGTGGTGATGTGGTGTCTTCTGTAGATGAGAAAGGGATTTGCTATTCAGAGTAAGAACCAGAGGCATAGTCATTCCTAGGGGAGTAATATGCGGAGGCATCGATGTCGGAATCATCCCTAAGTTTTTGAATATCCTCAAAATTTTCAGCATGAGATGCAATCATTTCCTCATTCATTTTTATGTTCGAGCTCCCAGAGAGTGAAATTAATCGGTCGGGAAATTTTTGAAATCTCTTCTCCATTGATTCGAATCTCTTATTTATCCTCAAAATATTATCCTCAAAATTCTGTTCATGATCAATCATGGGAGCAGTCGGTGTGTGTTTTTGAGATTCAATAATTTCGTCTTCCATTTTCTTGTATGTGTTGAGAGGAGAGTTTCTTGAAATATCAATTATATGATCATTATTTTCTGAGAATTATTTCTCAAAAATTATGGAAGGAGGCTACTCATATGGTCCAGGCATGTGGAGTTGGTCTGAGTAGAGTTCAATCCTTTTATCATGATTGGTCGGACCTTGATATTGTGGAGTCAGCATACAGGGTTTATGTGTTTCTATGTGGTCAGTCCAGTCCTCTATATGAGTATCATGTCTGAAGAGGGGTTAGTCATGGTCAATCCAACGCTGATGATCATTAAGTGAGAGTCTTTCCATCTGAGTTTGGTTTCTCGGCCAGTAATGAGACTCAAAGGTATTTTGATCTTGAAATGGTTCATTAGCGAGAAACCGAGAATAAGACGGTTCAGTCCAAGATGGTATGTGGTCATGTGCGGTCGGATAATTTGAGTAGGAAGTCAATGAGGGGGCCGAATTCATCCGCGGGTGAAAGTCTCCTGCAAATGTTGATGGAATATTGAAAGAAGAGGATTTAGTTGATTTGGGCCTAACCGAGAGAAATTCATTTTCATAGTATAGCTCTGATGGATTCTCAGATAAATGTTTTGCCATTTTTGAAAGAGCTGAAATGAATGATGGTTTGGGTTTGCAATGATTTTCATGATCTGGATGCGGAGAGTTTTTGGATAAAAGTTCCATGATGAGGTTTAAATCAAGAAAGGAGAGATATGACTGTACGGGATAGTCAAAAGAAATTTTATCAAATGTGCGGCTTTTGATCTTTGATATCAGTTCATGCGCACCAATGCAAACACAAATCAAACCCCAAGTTTACCAACTCACACAATGAAGCCGTAAGAGTTCAGCTATTATCTTTTCAATTTTAGTTGGTGATAAATCAATCTTGGAAAGAATTTAGCGAGCTTTTAGGTGTCGGAAATTTTTCTAATGACTGGCCCAAATTCTTACGACTAGTTGCACCTACTTTCAGCCAGTATGGGAGTAAGTACAGACTGTAGAATGGCTACCCTTTACTTAAGGACGGAGCCTTACACAGTGTCCTCTAAACCACCCACTCTGCTAAGGAAATCGGGACAGTTTACCGGCTACCCATTAGATCCTCACTGAGAAGTAGCTAATCATTTTTGATAGAATCAGTAGTCAATATGAAAATCTGGGTTTGGGCTCTAGCCTTAAGTGTCGTCTCTCGCTCACTCAGAAAAATAAAAGCATCCAAGGTTGGGGTTGCTCTCTCGCAAAAATTCTTGATTTTATGGGTTATTTAGATCGGCTATATTTAGTAGTCCCAATTTTAATTAGGTGATCACTGAAGAGTTTAATGAGCAGAAATGCACGTCTACCGTCCAGTCCCAATTTCTTTTTAAAATTATGTGACAAAACAAGAAGGAGAAATTTGGGAAAAGCTGATGTACGCAGAAAACTATGATGTATGCTCAGTTAGAAGACTTACAGTGAATCCTCGCAATCTCCATGTGGGATGCTATACAGAAATTGAAATTTAATCTATATCGATGCAAGCCGATGAAAAACCACACCTAGTAGAAAGTTCTATTAGCGGGGAAGAATTGAGTTGAATTTGTCTAAATTGAACGATCTAATGTGCGTCTCAATTAGAGTGCAGTGTGGCCTTAGATCCTACAAGCACAATCAAAAATTTAAATGCTCTAAGAGTCGTATGTGCAGGCTTATCCTAATCGCCACTCAAGTCGGACCCCACCCTCACAGAAGAGTGAAACAGGACACGACACACCGCAGAAAAAGTTCAGAGTCTTTTTACACACGCGAGAGTCCAAACGGATACCGCTATAAATGAGCAATTAATTACAGAAATTAAAATTTTGCATAAATTAAAATCCTAGACTCTACGTTCTCTCGTGACTCGACTCGATCTTAATTTATTTGCGGCTTTTTCGGAAGTCGGTGAAGATGCTTTGGTTCCTAAAAAAACTGCTCCATGTACGCCGTGTACCTCACAAGAAAAATAAGAGAGATTTGTGTAAGAGAGTGACTCAAAATAAATCAAAAATAAAATAAGAAAAAAAATGCTGAAAATAAAATAAATTAAATGCAGGAAAAAAATGGAATTTACAATGAGAAATTCGGGGGTCAGACTACCCGAATGCAGAAAACCGAATAAAAACTTCAAAACACAAAACTAAGTTGTTTGCCTCCCCAGCAATGGCGCCATCTGACGAGTCCTGAATTGCACGTGTTAAGGAATATAAATGTCGTGCGTAAAAAATATTATGTGTCGTTTCGTTGTAGGCGGCAATCAGAATCGATCAAGAAAATAACCACAATTATTTAGTCAAATTTTAAATCGCGTGGTTTTATATTTATTTTACTTGGGCAAGTCCCAAGGTCGAACACAAGGAGGCAAAGGAATAACCTTGAATTACATCTCTCAAAGTTCGTGCGTGGTTTTTTTATTTTTTTAATGCAATGAAGGATGCAAAATGCAAATTCGGCCTATTTTAGGGACTAAAGTGTAAATTACGCTCAAACGATGTCCGAAAAATATGAAACTTGACACGATGCAAATTATGATGAAATGGATGCACTGTAATTTTTTTGGATTTTTGGATGCAGTATGAATTTTTTTTATGAATTTTTAAATGCAAACAGAATGAATTTCATTATTTAATTATAATAAATAATAAATTCAGTTATTTTTAAGGAATAAAATTATCTAAGATCTATCACTAAGTAATGGACTTTAGAAAAATCCTAGACCTCGAAAATACAAGATTCAAAACCTATTAAAAATCAAACATTGAAATATGCAAAATGATTTTTACAGGGCAATCTATGCTTGCAAATGCGATTTTTGTTTGGCATAATGTCAAGCACAATTAATTCTACAATACATGATTTTTCAGAATTTTTTAGAGCAATGGTTAATCAATTATAAAATTCAGAGCACAAAATGGGTAAAATATGCAGTTTTCCACAAAACAATTAATAATTAATAATCCAGTGATCACAAAAATATCCACACATTGTCAAGATGTAGAAAATTAAATGTAGAACAAAGTGCCTATTTTTGATAAATAAAATAGTGCCATGTAGGAGTCAGAAAACAGAGGGGAACACAGGAGTATAACTGCAATACAATAAATAACATAAATATAAAAATAAATGCAGTGGGCTGTAATGTAATTACCAAAAGCTGGGGGGTTCTTCTTGCAAAATTTCCAGTGGTGCACGTGCGCAGCTCGTGCCCTCTGGTCGGTGGGGACCTCCTCGTGAATAAGATATTTTCAAGGGGCCCTTTTGTAGAATCACCAAGTGGTCACATGCACAGCACGTGACCCTTAGAATTTGGTGTAACGTCACGGCGGCGTTGGCATCTTGGATCTCATCGACGGAAAAGCTCCAGGATATCACCACCGGGCTTCGCCTGGGCTATCGGCGGATGGGGGATGGTCGGGGCGGCGGAGTTCGTTAAATAGGCAGGCGAGTCGTGCTGTTAATGGAAGTCACGATCAGAGATTAATTTGACGAGGGAAGACAGTTGAAGATCGGATGAGGATCGGTGATGGTAGTAGCGATCCTGATTGGGAGACGAAGATACACTGAGGGGCGGCGCCCGGCGACGGGCGAAATCGTGGCCGAGATTTCGTGATGGGTGGAGCTTGATTGGGAAAGGGGTGCTGGAGACGATGGTCACGGGCCATCCGATCGGCCGAGATCGGACGACCCAAATGGAAACACGTGGCAGGCGAGGGCGCAAAGGAGGCGGCACGTGCTGGGCACGTGCATGGTTTAAATTTTTTTAATAAAACTAATAAGTAAATAAAAATTCGAAAAATGGCTGACACGTGGCGGCTCCAGGAGCTGCCACGTGTTAGCACCTCAAAAATCCGAAAATAAAAACTTTGGAAAATAAAAAATAAATAGCAAACGGCCTCGGATCGAAGAAGTTTCTTTACGAAAGTTGCTTGTCTCGATGAGATCTACAACTTTTATGAAGACATCAAATGCAAAATCGATCAATTGCACAAAGTGATATTTTTGGGGTATCCCATGTACATAGAATACCATGATTTTTGGGTTTTATATTTTTTTGTTATTTTTATACTAGATAGAAATCTGAAAAAATATGAAAAAAATCAAAGATAATATTTACACGTTAATCTATTTTTTGTTTTTTTTATTAATTAATAAAAACAAGAAATAAAATAAAATATGAAAAGATCAATTTTGCATAGTTGGTAAGTGAAGACTCGGATCCAATTTATTTTTTCGATTTCAAGCTCAATTTGGATTTGGATTTTTGCATATTTAATAAAACTTTTCTCAAAGAAGACAAATGAAAAAGAAATGAACTAAAATATGTTAATTTTGTACATATGATAATAGGTCAATATCAGCTAAAATATAAAATGTACAAAAGAGGCCCAGAACCCAACTTTCGCATATGAGGTCCGATTCACTTGAATTTGGTCTTGTTTTGAAGGTAATTGAATGTACATTAGTTAAAAAGTGAGTAGGATCAAAACAGACACTGGACGGGGGAAGATATGAGGTTTTTATTCCGGAAATTTTGAAATTAGGGTTGGGGTTTTTGGTCCACTTATTTGTGTTAATGATTTTTTTGTATTTTTCATTTATTCTTGTTAGTGACGTGTACACAGTGGAGGTGGTTTTGGGTCATTCGGAGATAGCATGAATGAGTTAAAAATAGGGAAGTTAGGCTATTTACAGGTCAATTTTGGCTGGGATTTTTGGCTTCTTATTTGTGCAAAAATAAGGGATAAAATGCAATTCTTATGAAAACATGCATGAATTCTAATTATGTTGAATAAGTGAAGAAATGCTGATGATTTTGAGGGATTTGAACTTAATTAATGAGATTTAGAGTGATGAATTTGAGATTCATCAAATTGGATTCACATTATACAACTAAATGTAAATGTAGTGTACATTTAGTATTGGATGGTTTAATATGATTCCTAATTATCAATGACTTGATTGAAATTATCACAAAATAATTTGATACTATTTTGATGATAATGCAATAATAAATTCTTGCACATGTAGAAGATTTGTTGGAGATTGAGCTTACAATTAAGGAATGGATTGGAGAGCACTCACCTCTTAATAGGAGTGGATGGCCATGTTGGAGACACCATGGTGGTCATCCACCCTCTATTAGGAAGGAGGCTCTTCTCTTTCCAATTTCTTCTACATGGAGATTGATTTTGATTGAGGTAATTTATTGAAGAATGTCATCAACTTATTTCTTTTTATAAAATTTATTATATTCTTGGAAGTTATTGCTACAAAATTTTGTACATTGGTTTTATTAGGAGTGCATCCTAGTCATCCATTTTTATATAAAAGAATGGCTAACCCTAACTCTTTCTTTACACAATTAAGTTGAAGTAAAAGTTCCAACAACTCTCTCTCTCTCTCTCATTACACTTGATCTCTCTCTCTCTCAACTCTTGGTGGTTGTCAAACTAGGATTTATTGAGAGCTCTATTGTCACCGCACTACCATCGTGCTGCTAGACTGACTACTCACGGATCTCTATATTCTTTGGTGCCTCATTCTTGTGAAGGAGATATCGGATTTCATGAGATAAAATCAACAGGTTCCCCGCTTGGATCGTCACTTTGAATTGTGGGAAGCACACGTCTGATAAATATGTGATTCATCACTTTAGTTAGCCGAAAATAGAGCTCCGTCCTGAGAAATTAGGTTCATTCGTATGTTAATATCTAAAAATTAACATAAATTAGCATAGCATTATTCATTCATAATCATCTATGCATTTTCACCTGAATTCATCTATTTTTTATTAATCCATGCTAACTCCAGTTGACCTAAAAGTGACTCCATTGTCCGCATATCACTAACCTTAATCAATGAAATCCTAAAAAATATTGACTTGTATATATTTACAATAAATCCAAGCACTATTTTGAGGCTAAAAAGCCCCAAACACTGATCTCTCTCATACAGTGTCCAATTTCACTATACTCACTTTTGAACTAAAGTACGTTTAATTATCTACAAATCAAGACCAAATTCAAAAGAATCGGAGATCATTTGTGAAAACTAGATTTTGGGACCTAACTATGCATTGTACATTTTTACTGATTTTGACTAGTCATTTCATGTACATATTTGACTATTCTTGATCTATTTACTAATCATTTATTTTTTTATTCCATATTTTAACTAATTACATAAAAATTACAATAAAAAATCAGAAAAACAATGAAAATGACTAATTCCGACTTAAGCACACTAATCCATTCATCTGTATATATCTCACATTTTTAAATTATTCCCAACTTATAAAAATCCAAAAAATGCATTAAAGTCCATTGCATCATTTCAGAGCATATTTAATTTTTGCATACATTTTTCATTTAAAGAAAGTCAAATAAAAATTATAAAACTAAAAAATGATATTTTATATAAATAAAATATCACTAAATAAAAAATAGCCTTCATTCCATAGTACATTCGCATTTGGGTCCTTCATGTACATTATAGATTGAATTTAAATGTTGAGCACTTTTGCATTTGGGGTCATTCATTATTTTATATTTAATTTTCTTTCAAATTACACACATTGTCAAAGTTTTGTCAGCATCTAGTCCATGTGTCATTCGGTTATTGGGCCACCTCAGGTCATTGCTCATCCCCGCCTTGCTTAATCAACTTTGTTTATCCTATAGCACAGATGATCTAGTTCGTTCGATCACTTTCGATATAACAACCATCGTTAACCATGCCTCTTCCAACCTCTCTCCACATACATGGCATGTGAGCTATGGTCACCGTTGGATCACAATTGATCCAACAACATTTGGATCATCCCATGTCCTCCTCCGCTCGCCACTGCTTGGTCGAGATCTCACTCCAACCTCACATCGCCTACTCCTCTCTTAGCCGATGACCACCACCTCCCAACAACCATCTCCTCGTCTCCCATCTCAGCCCTAAACCCTAACCCGTCATCGGTCAAAAACTCAACCAAACCCGCCCAATCCGTTAGAACCCACAACCCTCATAACTCTAACCTCCATCGCCAATCCTCTATTATCTCCAGCCACAACCGAAACCCCAAATTCTATCGCCATTACCTGAGTTACTAAATGGCCATTGGCCCCTTCCCTTATCATGTTAACCCATAATCCTACCGGATCTTTGAATCTAAGCACCAATCACAATCGGACACCCAAACCACACCTTATCCCCTTCTTTCTATGCCTTCTCTCCCAATAAGAACCCATATCCACCCACCTTACTAAGAATTTGCCAATTTCATCAGAAACGAGAGAGAGAGAGAGCAAGAGGGAGAGGCTGGTGATAGGGGCCTCTATCTCAAGCAAGGGCTCCTCGGGCACGATCTAAGGTGCTATAAGCACCTTGATACTGCATCTTCCAGGTTGCAGTTGAGTTATCCTATCCTCTGCCGATGGTGAGGTGAAGACCGGAGAGGGCATTCGCTCCTCCAAAGCATCAAGTGATTCCCGGCCTTCTTCCTCATCCTCGTCTTCTTATTCGCGCTATGTGTCTCATATCTCGATTTTTTATGGACCATCGTCATCGCCTCCTTGTCACTCCACCTTCCATTCTACTTCCCCACAGTCCCTTCATCACCACTGCTTTGGTCCTCCCTCATTACAGGAGCATCACCATCAACTCTGACTTTCCTAAACCGTACATGGAGCACCATCCACCATCACCCCTCAGAGAAGGAGCCTAGATCCAAGCAAGTATCAGCCATCAAGTCTGTTAATCGAGGAAGATGACATCCCAAGTCCAAGTGCCTAGATGTTGTTCGATCAAGAATGGGGAGCATCGCAGCCATCCAAGAACCCCCAAATTTAGGCCAATAGGTTGAGCATCATCGGATCCTCAAGATAGAATTCGAGCCCGCATTCGAGTCAGCGGCTTCAGGAGCAACCGAAGCAACGAGACACATACACGTAGAGGTTCACCCCCAGAATGCCACCCAAGTCGATCCATGTCACGTGCACCACATGTGTACGTGAGGAATTTTATGCCCAGGCCCCCACACGTCTCCAGAATCACAGAACAACCCTCACATGCCCTGACACGTGCCTTGGTGGGAAAATACCATCGCACCTTCTAACTACTGAAAACTCATACACATGCCTCCGTCAGGGGAAAATTTTAGAGTTCCCCCAACTGACTCTGTGAAATTATAGAAACGCCCCAGAAGTTTGATTTGCCAAGATATTTATTAATTTTATTATACTTATACCCATAGACTTAAATAATAAACATCTTGAGCGTTTGTTTGTCCAATTTTGTGTTATTTATGTCATTTTGATCCTCTCTGTATTGTCTATCATTTAGAACAAAGAGTAATTATTTGAAGGCATTTTTTAACATTAATTAATTTGAGGAGGATATCCAGTTTCATTGAGCATTTATTCTCTGATATTGATTTTCTTGCTTAATAACTTGTGGAAGATTGGGCTGGCCAATTGGGGACTTAACTTGATTAATTAAATCTGAAATTGATTGGGAGTTGTGGACTAAATTAACTGGCCTTGATTGCTTGCTCTTGGATTTAATTTGGCATGCTTGCTCTTGCTTCTACACTTGCATTTATCACCTTGCATCACTATTTCATCATTTAAAACTCACAAAAATATTGCATTTATTTCTCTATTTCTCACACTACATATTATAGCATTATTTTTAATGCATTAAAATTATTTTAAAACCCATGCAACATATTTCTTTTAGCAGTCAATTACATCTTTTTTTATAAAAACCCAAACATTTTTAAAAAAAACACCAAAAAATTCCTCTCTTGAAAACCTGATTTTTTTTAAAATTATTTAATTATTTATTCTAAACCCTCATATTACCTACTCGAATTCTCCCATGGAACTTACTCAAGTAAAATAAATAATCTAACCTCATCGAGATTTGATTCTCCATATCATTATCTTGGTATAGTCATTTTTGGCGACTCTAGAATTGCATGGCTACAACAACAACATATTATATTAACAAGGGTGATTTTGTACATTCGTCAAATGGCACTGTTACCAGGGAGGTATACAATTTAGGATTAGTTTTAAATACTTTAGATTTTTTGTTCTCCACCTCCAGATATTCTGACCCCCAATTTTCTTGTATTTTTTTTCTCTGCTTATTTTCTATCATTTTATTTCATTTTATATCTTGTATATATTTCTTGTGAATATATCTTACATTTGATTTTTTATATTTTGTGCGAGGAACCCAGTGGACTCGGAGCGACTTTCTTGGAGGCTAAAGCAACTCGAAGCGATTAGAGGCAGTCGATTCAGTGGACCGAGCCCGCAGAAGAGCCGTGGAGAATTTATTTTCTATTTTATTTTGAGAGAGAGAGTATTTCAGTTATTTTTGTAATTAATTTGTAATAATTTGCTCATTTAAAGAGGTATTCATTTGAAGACTCGTGCATGTACCCAAACGCTGGACACTCGGCCAATCGGCCCATATTATTTGTGGTGCTTGACGTAGATCTAGGATTGCACAATGTCTATTTAAGCTAACAGGTTTTGTTTATTGTGCTCGTAGTCATATGTCCACGCATTCACAATTAATAGATGCACTAGATGTTCTACGTAGCTAAAATTTAACATGTTCTTCACTCTCTGATAGCACTATTTGTATAGGAGCAATTTTCCTGTGCATTCATATAGATTAACTTTCAATTCTGTTTAGCATCTACACAGAGATTGTGAGGATCACTGTAAGTCATTCTACTTGAGCGCACATCATTGTTTTATCGAATTGTGTCGGCTTTATTGACTCCTCCCTCTGTGTTTTTCACAAAGGATTAAAAGGAAATTGGGACTACTCGATATATGTGCTTGGTTCTGACCTTCAAAGCAAGTGATCGCAAAATAAATCCGGTACTTCTAAACAATTTTGATTATCTAAAAATCAGATAAAACCTGGATACCACTATATTGCGGGAGAGGAACCACTATCCTTGTATGTAGGTACTTACCTCCCTACTATGAGTGGGTAAGGAATTAGCTTTAAGGTTAGAGCTCAAAACCCTGGACATGCACCCTAAGTCTCCAGATTCGTCTCTTGTAGGTTTTGGGAGCTGCAACTGCTCACCTCTGACATAGTTTTGGCTATGCCCGTCTAATATTTCCTTTAGGTGTGTGATATAACCTGGCAGCCTGGGAAGATCACTCCTTTGATTAAGGGGTAATAGAACCACATCTGTGCATTAGGGAAACACACCTAGTGGATTCCAACATTATTTTATCACCAATGTAAAAATGAAAAGATAATCAGTCGAACTTTGACGCTCTTTAATGTGCTAAGTTGGTGAACTTGGGATTTTGCATTAAATTGTGTGTGTTCAAAGACCATTTCACATACGTTTTGAGGTTTATGAATCATACTCCACCTCCCTTTATGGAGTTGTCAGATAATGGTATTCATACCCAGACTCTATGAGTCGAGCTTACACGACCATATCTCGGCTATCTTCGTTCTCATTTTAGAAGAACCCTCATTTCGAGGCAGTTCTTCCCCAGCCATCATTATCTCCACCATCATCCACTTCACTCTCATTCCACCATCCCACTCCTTCCTTGGTTGAGTTTCCAATATATGAACTGCTCACACAATTGAATGAATATTATATGGACACAATAGAGTGAGCGAATTTGAGGATGGACATGAGCGTAATCGAAATTGAAAGAGAAACATGATTGATGAATCTCTCATTTATCATCACTATATCTCCTTATTATCCTCCGAGCTTAAACAATTCAATAAAAATCATCAATGATTCATCTTAATTAACAATTGAACCTTTGTTTGTAATTAGCCCTAATTATTGTATAAAAATAACCCCTCTTTATTTTCTTTATTTTCCTTACTTTTTTCTCATTAAAAATTCAAAAAAAATTAAATATTGTATATATTTCTTTTGCATTTTAAAAGAAATAAAAATACAAAAAATACAAAAGAATTAAAATGTGGTGTTTTTATTCATTAAAAATACTCTCAAAAAATTTGCTTTGTTTATTTGATGGATTTTACTGTCCCGTTCCCCTTGCACCACCTGCCTGCCTGATAACCATCCATCACCTCCTAATCAGCTCCGTCATGGCTGCTCTTTTCTGCCTCATCTGTGGTCGTCTGATCCCGACTGATGGATGTAACCCATACCGCCCCTTCCTGCCTTCATCACAGTTGTGAGATTTCTTCGCATCCAATGGCTTAGCATCCTCCATGTCTCCATCTCTCTTGCCCACTGTAGGATTAGTCCCCTTATTCCATCTCAACTGTTCAATAGCATCGCGCTCTCCTCCCTTGACTTAGATCATCAGACCTGAACTAACCCATCCCTTAGCTCCATCTTCCTAGCGGTTGGATTGCAAGAACCAACGACCCACAACCCTTCGTCTTCCTCCGACTTCTCTATCTCTCCCCGATCACTTGCCACCCTCTTCTCTTCACCCGTTTCCCCCAACCATTACCCCCACCATCTCCACAACCTAATACCTCACACACGAATACATAACTTCCCCGTTCATCGCTTGGCCATTAATATCCCACATCTGCGCTCCTAGGGCAGTCACACGACTGTTACAAACTCGCCACCCACCACCTCGTAACAGCCAACATTATCTTTCAAATACGCCTCCCCCTCTGCCATTCCACATCGCCCACCATTACACGGGCCATGGACTAGCTCCACTCCCTCCTCCTGTGATAGAGGAGGAGCGGAGCGAGGAGCGACGATGGCCAACTGCCCAAGTATTGACCCTTGGTCGGTCGGCCAAGTTATGGTGGCTCAGCCACCGTCGATCTCCATGCTCTGTCCGAGCATGTCGAGTGATGATCAGAGCTCCTCCGGAGCTCATCCTAGGCCTCCCTTCTGTCTTGATATCTCCTCCAATCAAGGTAAGTCCTCTATCTTCTTGTTCTTTTATTTTTCTCATAATTTCTTAGATGCACACACTTTGTTACACCATCGACTCGTCGCACCACCACCTTCGCTTGACCACCAACATCTACGCTCACTGTCTAGATCACCTCTTCCCTTCCCCCACAACCCTCTCCACTCTAGGCCATCTCCTCTGCCGGAGGTGGAGAAGATCTCACTCTGGGTTCCACCTGCTCCATCGATAGCCTGCCACACCACCTACAATGCTTCGATTATCCTCCATATAACCCCCTGCAGGTCTGATGAAACACAGTTTAGTTGTCATAATTTGAGGTTATTAACCACCTTGCTTAAATTAATGTCAATAGAAAACCAGATAAATCCTTGTTTATATCAGAGTCATGAAATAAATTAAAAATGCAAAAAAAATAACAAAATAAAAATCGTAGTGTTTTTAAGCCTTTAAAACGCTCACAAAAATAATTTCTCCCTCGATTTGACCTCATCTCCGTTTTTGGTCAACATGAAACTTGTAGATCTAATCGATATCTACAACTTCCATGTTTTGAGTTTCTCCAAATTCGACTTTCTTCTTCCTCATATCTCAACTTCTTTGCCTAAATAATCTGATCGGGCCATGTGGCTCTTTCTGGTTGAGCCACGTGGCCCGCTTCCAGCGCACCACGCGCCCTCTACCCGCCGCCATTAGATCGCCTCATTCTCCTTCAATCTCGAACGTTCCTTCCTGCAACCTATTTCCACCCTTTGATCAACTCCCATGTCTCATCGTGGTCGTTCGCCAGCGCTCTTCTCTCCTCGTGCCATGTGTTACACTTCCAGCTGCACGATAGTCGCCGATATAATTCCATCCCGGTCATTCCTTCCCACTTCAACTTACACCATTCGATCAAGTCCCTAACTTCATCTCGACCATTTGGTACCGCCCTCTTACCCTCACACCACGTGGCACCATCCTAGCACTTGATCTCGCCATCCCCGCTCTAATCCCAGCTGCTCATGATCTCCCCTTTCTCAGTTGTTGGATCGTGAGATCCAACGGCCAAGACATCTTCTTCCACCTCCGGATCGCCCTCACCCACGTCGTCTATCATCAAAAACATCCGCGCCCTTTCTATTTTCCCGATCACATCTGCCATCTTCTCCACTCTCCTACCAGCCCACAACGGAGTCCAATCCTCCACTATCCTCGCGAGCCTCGTGGGTTGCCTCATAATCGCTCCTCTCGCTTCATATCTTTCCACTCAATCGTGATGTTCTCCACCAGAATAGGCAACCTCCCACCTTCAAATACCGTACCTCCTTCGTACTTCTGCCATGTCCCCCTTTACGTGGGGCCTCGCCCAGCCCCTCTCCTCCTCCCCGTGACAGGGGGAGGACTGATTGAGGCGCGAAGACGATGGTGGTTTCTGGTGTTGACCCCTGGCCAACATAGGATAGGTTCGTGGTGGCTCTGCCTTGCCAAGCTGCTCCCCATAGCCGGGGGAGTCCAACAATGATTGGAGGTTTGTCTTGAACTTCAAGCCCAGGCCTTGCATCACCCCTTCTCTCAGGTAAGCCTCTCTGATCCACCATTGCATATTCTTTGATTTTCTCTGAATTAATTAGGTCCCCCCGTTCATGTTCACTCGCCATTAATTAGTTCACGAGCTTCATCACGCAACCCCCATTCACGTGCTTGATGAATCCCTGATCATCACTGTTTATTCTTTTATTTTAGCTAATTATGTTGGCAAAGCATCATGTAAATGGATGTAAATACAATAAGTTAGCATTAGGCATGATTTTGTTAATATTACATAATTAGCATGTATTTGTGCAAGAAAAAAGAATAAAGAAAAAGAAAAAGGAAGGAGGTATTTAGAATAAATACAGAGTGACCCGAACCCCAGGAGAAGTCCAAGCATTGGCCTGATCGCCAAATAAAACAAGTAGAGCGAGATAGGGCCCACTCTATATTGTACATATTAATTATGTAATTAAGTAATTAATTTTGACAAGATATAAATAAAATATTCTTTTTACCTCCTTGTATATATTTCTAAAAATAAAACAAAAATCAAGAAAATAAAATAAAAATAAAAATAAAATCCTCTCTTCCTGGTGCAAAATACATATATATATATATATGCTTTATTTTTTATAAGCCTATAAATAAGTAATAAAAATAAAATAAAAATTATTTTATACTCCAAAAATTAAGTTGTAAATAAATAAAATATAAAATTGGGATATTTGTGTAAAAATAACAAAATATTGTACAAAATACATAGTATAATATACATATATATAATACACTACACAATATAAAGGTTAATTTATTTCTCACAAAAATAAATAAAATTCACAGAAAAATAGTTTGAAAAATAACAAACATTTTTCATTTTATATACTTTTTTATTTAAAATCATTTATTATTTTTTATTGAATTTGTAAGTATTTTGTACATTTAATTTTTCTGATTGGTCCACGTCACGTTGTTGACCTGGGTCAACACCTTCTTCTAGGGCTTGACCCGACCCGATCACGTCACCAGACTAATTTCTTCGAATTTTTTCGGTTGGGTTACGCAGCCCCTTGCCCCAATTCTTCGCTCGTAGTCTCTCCTTGGATCGAGGACCCTTGCGGATCCCTAGGAAGGTGCAGATCTTCCTAGAGTTGCGTGCCCTTGCCCGATTCCTCCAGCCTCCTGGGAGACCTATATAGTCTCTTCTCCACCACCCTGGAGCGATAGCTCGTACCTAGTGCCTCCCTTCCTCCCTAGCCACCTCTGGTTGAGTAACAACTTCTCGAGGGACACTTTGGATCGAATCTTGGAGGAGCAGCTACACAGCTCAGCCTCATGGCCAGCGTGCGCCATCGCGATCAGCCTCTCGGCCTTCCATAGCCTGGTCAAGGCCATTACCTCTCCGACCGCCTTCGTCTGAAGCTCTAGAGCTTTCGTAGGACCTCAGGTACCCGTTATTTCCTTCGCACTTTCGGATTTGCTTCAAACATTCCATCTTCCGCCACCACGTGATCAACTGCTCTGACCAGCTGGTCGGAGCCCCATTTTCCAAATCCATCCGCTCCGATCGAACCCCGAACGCACGCTCCACCTAGCACCGCAACTCAATCCCCCTTGGGCTCACCCTTAGGTCGAGATTAATGACATGATCTCCTCTATCACCTCTGCCGCAGATCGAGCTTCGCCCTACATCGCTTCTTTGCATTCTAGTCGAAATAACCCTCGACCGGACCTCTGTTCCGAGTCAAGCCTTCCTTTGTAGGTCTTAGCGCGCGCTGGGAGCCCCCGTTTCATCCATCAGAGGGTTCGCCGGAGTAGCTCCAGGCCACCTTCACCGTTACACACATCCAGCCATTGGCTCCTCCATCGGTCCCGTTCAGTCGATGCGGAAGACCTCCATGATCATTCTGGAGCTTCCGATCGATCATCGAAGCTGAGGATAGCCTCCTTGGCTCTGGTGAAGTTCAACCCGTTCCTGTTCTTCCAGGAATCTTCAGCACCGTCGGATTGGCCCCATTCTCCCATATCAGATCCACGCCGCCGACCCAAGGATCACTCCGGGCCATTAGGTCTGATCTCTGACATATATGCGCCCCACGTTCTCTACAACTCATGAGGCGTCAGATCTGACACCTGCCACATCTGAGTCATACGGCCATGCACTGTCAGTGGCCACCACGTGCCCCTCCCACGCACCATACGCGCTTGCAAGGGTATATTGCACTTTCTTCCCTGCACTTTTCATGTTTTATGTTTTAGTTTGTTAAATAAAGTTGTAGTTCAGACTATTTGCATATTAGTCCCTGATGTTTCTAGTATTTGCACTTTAGTCCTCCTAATTTGAATACATGTGCACGATTACATTCCCTGTGGTGTTTTTGCATCCTATATACTGGACTTTTTGAAGGTTCTGATTTGAATGAAAAGTTTTATGTATTTACATTTAAGCCCATGTATGTGGTTAATTGACATGTACGTGAATTTTGTGGGAATTTTGCACTAATACCCTTGTAATTTATACGTGTATTATTGTTTAATCTGGAAACTTTGAATTTTTGCAAGAAGGTCTCTATAACCTCTGTGTCTTGTTTTAAATCAAATAATTATCAAATTTACTCCAAACATTCACTAAAATTTACCATTAGCTCCTGCTAATGTGTAATATTTTTGGTTATGTTTGTGATGCAATTTGGTTTTATTTGATATTTTCTAAAAATCAAAAACCAATAAAAAAGTGTTTGTCTATTTTATAAAATACCAAAAAATATAAAAATACACCTAAAAATTCTATAAAAATTCATGTGTGCTAACTTTCGTTTCTTTTAATTTCAGTACCATTTTTGTTCAAATATCCTTTATAAACCCCTAAAAATCACAAAAGACCAAAAATCTTATAAAAATCATTAAAATTCTACAAAAATCAAAAAAATGAGTTTTTAATTTCTGTAGTTAGATATTATCATATATTTTAACATAAAATTAAAGCATGACGTTTGAGGCACTTTAGTTATTTTAAAGTTGCCTTCTAATCAAGGTTTTACTACTTCATAGGCTTATCTCGTGCTCCTTATGTTCAACCCTAGTTGCTATACCAGGTTAAATTAATAGCGGAGACCGCTACATTCGATTTTGTGCTTTGATTATTTTATTTGTGGTCTTATTTTTCTTGTTGAGCCCGGCTCGGGTGGTTGAGGTCGCAACGACCTTTGATCACTTAGCCTCGATCGCCTAACCGCTCATCAGAATGGTGTCGTTGCCGGGGAGCATGGCTTAGTAATCGTTTTTTATCCTTCTTTGTTTCATTTTTATTATTCTTTCTTTATTTTTTTAGCTCTATTTAATATATTTGTTTTCTGACCCGTTTCTGTTTTACTTTTTGTGTGAGTAACCGCTCGAGGTTGCTTTGGAGGAGACCCGTACTCGAAGGGAAGCAGGAGTTGAACAGGAGTAGTTATAGTTTATAGAGTAGCTTTTAGCACATTTTATTATTATTATTGTAAAAATACAGGGACTTTAGACATTTTTGGACACTTGGCATATCGGGGTCTGTTTCACCGAGCATCAGTGTGCTGGGGGGACCTCACTGCAGTTTTCGCCGATTTTGATTTTTCGCATTTTATTTTCATTTTGATTCTTGAAGAATTTGGCCCTTAGATTTAGGGATTTCTTCGACTGTGACATAATTGATTAAGGCCCAATCCCTAGTTATTTGCCTGCACCTATAGTTCATAATTAGACCTTAATAAAAATAATTAATAAAAAAGTTAGCTTGGTTACTAGAGAGGTCACGTGCTGCTAGAGGCTTTATACATCGCGTGCAAGATCCGTTGTGACGGACACCGATCGGCATCAGAGGTCGGACTCTGACCTCTCTCTCTCTCTCTCTCTGATCAGTTAACTACAGTTCTTCATGTGTAGAAATTGCTCATCTAAGGTCCTTTTCTTCTTGCATCATATAGGATAGTTTTATTTATGTCTTTTAATTTATGTACGGATCACCATGTATGTAGAGTGCTGGCGACAGGTACACATCTCTTACTTTGCATGCATCATCGTATTTGATTGCGCATCAGCTTTTTCGACTTCTCCCCCTGTTTTTGGATTTTAAATAATCAGGAGATCGAAAAATTCATTAGGAGTTTGTTTGTTTATTGAAAAAATACCTAAAAAGTGATAATCATAAAATTGAAACTGCTAAATAAACTTGACCCTAAAAGACACTCGACTTAAAAATCTGTCTTGGGAGAGCAATCCCCTCATTGTTTGGTTTGCTTGTGCAAGAGAGTGGCCCGGACACTAGGCTAGAGTCATACCAAAACTTTCATCAGACTACTGATCTTGGGGTTAGTCGTTCTCCAGTGAGGATTGCTCCGGTCTCCGATAAAGAGGGCCGCGATATCCTTAATAGAGCGAGTTGATCGGGTAGCCGGTAAACGATCCACAACATGCCTGACTAGGAAAGATCTAGCTTTGGGATTGGTCCAGTCTCCTGAGAGCCTCGAGTTCCTACCAACTCACTTAATCGCCCTGTTAGACTGAATTTTCACCGAAATAAAATTAATAAGATAAAAGACCGAACCTTTACTGTCATGAACTCTCAGTGTTGAGTAGGTGAATTGGGGGTTTGTTTGATGATCTTCTTTGTTTCCAGATCCCATTTGCCTTTTTCTCCATATCACGATGATGGGCCGGAGGTCCCTTAGGCAGCCCTTGGCTGCACCACTTTCGAGCACTCTGCCCATTCATCTAGGTTGGTCCATGAGAGCCCAGACCCACTCTCCAAACCAGAGTTCGATTCCGCCCTGTTCCCTCTCGACCACCCTTCCTCGAGTCACGAGGTACCCGAGCAGAGACTGGAGCAGATATTTGTTCATTTGATGGTGCCTGAGTTCGGGTCTTTTACCTTTGCAGAGACCCAAGAGATGGCCAGCAGTGAGGAGCGCACACATGGGAAACCCCAGACCACCACATATGTATTAGACCAGGGTGCCATCAACAACACCATGTTAGCTTCCTTGGAGACGATGTAGAGAAATATCAGAGACCAGGGGGCTTTCATGGCTTATATGCACACATAGAAGACCCATATGCGAGCTGACCGCAAAGAGCAGAACAGACCAGATGGTGGAGAGATACCAAAGCTGGGAGGAGGAGACGGAGGACATCTAGAGGAGCCACAGGAGCCAGTCTGACCAGCCAAGACGATGAGAGAGTTGCACAACCCTGGTACGACTCTTACACACAGTTGGATTCAGCTTCCGGTGATTCTGGGAGATTTCAAGTTCCCCCCTCAGACCATTCAGTTGTTGCCCAAGTTCCATGGGCGAGGAGCCACATCTATATCTCCAAGAATTTGAGATGATCTGCAGCACGGTCCACGACAGATACGTAGACGAGGACACCATCAAGATGATGCCTTTTCCATTCTCCCTGGTTGACAGAGCAGCCTACTGGCTAAAGCATTTAGGGAGATACGTCACTTCGTGGGAACAGCTCCAGACCGAGTAGTTGAACAAGTACTATCCACTCAGCCGGACGAGGCAACTCAAGATTTGATCAATAACTTCTCCATGCTTCCTAACGAGCAATTCCATGAGGCATGGGATCACTTCCGAGAGCTCATTGACCGGTGTCCACACCATGACATCTCCAAGCCAACTTAGTGCAGAGTTTCTTTTGTGGGATGATACCGGAGATGCAGGAGCTTTTGAAAGCTTCTTGTGGGGGATCCTACTTCACCGAAGACGAAGACCATGTTCGAGCCATATATGAGGAGATGGCCGAGAACTACACCCTCATGTCCTAGACCCGTCTCTACACTCAGGGGAAGCCCTCAACCCATGTTGTGTCCTATCAAAGTATAGCACGAGTCGATGCTGGTCCTTTCACCTCTTCAGCAGCCGCAACACAGATAGAGTCGTCAGCCGTTGAAATGGGCATCATCAGCGAGAAGCTGGACAACATTAAGATTATCGAGAAGAAGCAGTGTCAGGGAATGACGCAGATCGATCAACTGGCACAGACATTGAGTGACCTGAAGACCCTGATCATGTGTCTCCAAGAGGCACAGATGGCTTCTCAGCCCCGTCTCAGGTCACGGGCTGACCCTAGCAGCAGCAGCTCAACCCAGCATTCCGCCCAGTACAGACAGGTTCACCATTTCCAAGCGGAGCCGTTCCAGCACTCGCAGCACCAGTACCTTTAGCCACCACCGTCTCATGACACTTAGATGGTGGTGTACCAGCAAGATCAGCCACTAGCAGTTCTTCCTCTACCCCCCTTCAAGCAGGAGCCATTGATGGAAGTCAACTAGATTTGGTACGATCGACAACAGCCCGAGATCCGTCGAGATCATCCCGGATTCAAGTGGTCCACCAGAGGTGCCTCATCCCAGCAGCAACCTCCAGTTCAAGGTGGACAGTACATCCAGTCTCAACAGCAGCCCCAGTTCCCACACTAGCCACAGCAACAACATTATAAGCCGGGTCCTCGTCCCTACCAGCAGGGACAACCGTAGAGGCAGCACCTGTAGTAGCCTCAGCAGTACTCTTAGCTTCCCCTTATCCTTCCCAGCAGCAGCTTCACTTTCAGAGAGAAATCCCATTCGAGTCCCATGGGCCAGCCTATGAGAACCCATCACTCGATGATCTAGCCCGCCTTCTTTCCAATCAGCAGGCCAGATTCAGGCAGGAGATGGACGAGTTCTGCCATGACATGGGGGAGATTATCAAGGGCAAGGCCGCCATACCCACTCAGATCGAGCCAAACTCGAACAACCTTAAAAGAAAATCTGAGCAGGTACAGTTTACAGAGATTACCACTCCTAGTGATTTATTGAGTGACATTGCTTCATATACATTTGATGTTGACTTTGTTGCACTTAGGAGTGGTAGGATGTCAATCGTTTGAGTGACAACACCACGAGGATGCAAGAGCGCCAGACGAGGAGGATAGCGGTGCTGATGCTGCTCATGATGATGATGAAGGTGGTGCTGACACCACCAAGGATGTTGATCTAGCCGGCGGTATTGAGGTCGTCGCATCCCCAGATGTAGAGGGTGGTACTGATGCCACCAGAGATCCGGATGTTGTGCCAGAGTGCGGTGCTGATGCAGTAGTTCGTGATGTCGTAGGTGGTACTGAGGCCACCCCTTCTATTCTAGTTGTATTTACTCCAGTTTTTGTACCCCGAGACTCTACAGAAAATACCAAAAAATTAATAAAGGAAAGGATTCTTCATCTTCGAGTCCATTTGTGAGGCATGGTTATAATTGTGGATTCCATTTCTTCTCATCAGAAGGGACCCATTCCTAGCCATATATCTGAGGTGGGCCCAGCCATCCCCTTGAATTAACTACTTCACAAGGACATATCTCTCCACTGACTCTGAATATGTGATTTTTGGAGCGCTAGAATTGTGTTTTTATGCGTTGTTTTGTGCACAGGGAAATTGAGTTATTTTGATAAAATTTATTCAACTACAATCTAACAAATATTATAATATGTACAGGTCAAGTAGATTATCTATCCACAGGTACTCGAGCTTTTTTATGCGAATTTTTATTCTATTTACAAAGGCATTTTCGAATTTATTGACTCAAATGGAATTCTATTTTAATTTTGGTTCCAGGATCTTAAACTATGTTGAAACTTTGTCACTAGGTTCAAACATCGTAATCACCACACATGAATTTTCTAAGAATTTTTTTTTGATTTTTCTGCAATTTTTGGTGAATTTTTGAATTGCTAGAGGCATAAGTGTAATTTTCTAAGAAACCTAGGGGCCTAAATGTAAATAAACAAAAAGTAACAGACATGACTGTAATTAAATAAAAAATTAGATTAAAGTGAAATATGCAATTTAAAAAAAGTTTGATGGCTAAATTGCAGATAATAGAAAAAACTTAAGAGAATTGCATAGAGGACCCTAAGGGATTGAAATATAATTAAGCAGAATTTAAATAAAAGAAATGAAAATGTTATGAAATATAAAATGTGAAAATAGATAAATTGCAAATATTAGATCAATGTTTAACAGAATTCCATTTGGGTCCAAAATGTTAAAAAACATAAACAAAAAATTTACGATGGGGTCCCTGGACCCCTTCTTCCTCCAACAGTGGGGGCAACCTGTGAAAGAGGCACACAGAGGCATGGCAACTCACAACGACGACACGCATAGGACAAGTAGGGTGATGGAGATAAGGAACAGAGGCGGCGAGGAGGGGTGGTGGCAGCTACAGTATCGTAAGTCCCAAAACTAGGTTCGATGGAGATCCCCCCATGATGTTCCTCCTCCTCCCTCTTATAGAGGTCGAGGGAGAGATGGAGGGAGAGGAGGAGACACGGCAGCTCCTGCACAAGAGGTCTTGTGGAAGAAGAGGAGGGGACACTGACATCATGCTTATGTCAGCTGCCCCTTTTTTTGAGATACTGATGTCAGCATGTCATCAACTAAATTGTCTAGTAGTGATTTTTTTCATTTTTTTTTGCAAATGAAGAGGAGAGGAAGAGAGAGGCCCCTTGTACATCATCTAAAATAGATCTGGAAATAAAAATAAAATTATTAGATACTTTAACATGGTTTTGGAGCCCATATTCAGAAAAAGAGTGTAAATAATTTTTTTAATTCCTTTTGCAATGAATAATATGAATTTTAGAGCAAACATAAATCATTAATTCATCATACTCCCATACTTTACTTTTGATAGTTCCGGGAAAAATAATGAAATGCAAAGAGAAACAGAAAATAATTAGAGAATGCACAAAGAGGGTTTGCAATAGACAAACCCACAATGTCTTGAGATTTTAAGCCAAGATACAACAAATAATAAACATAGACTAAGTTGACCTCTAGATTAATAATGTGTTCAGACTCCCCTTAGATTCGAGTATTCAATTTGACAACCATCGAGTTCTATCAAATTTTGTCGGTTCAATCCTTTGGTCAAGTCAGATCATCCCTATCAATAGATATTCTCTTTAATGTTGAGTTGAATTGGAACTATATATGAAAGTTATAGATCTTCAAAACTTGCGAGACAAGTATACCGTATAATCTTAAGCAAGGTACCCAGAGATTCACAAAATCTAAAGCCTATATTCATTCTAAGTCTACGCTTATTCTCATTTCACCTAAATCTTTCAACAAAAGAATATGGGTGCAATTCATAAAGAACGTGGATTTTGTAGGGATTTCCATAGACCCCTTTGGTTCGTTGCTATCATTTTTTTTGCAGAGCATATCCCTGGATCTCTTTGGCATCTTTTAAACTAGTAGAAACATTGGTCTGCTACCTGGCTTATTTGGTAGAGCTGGGTTGTTTGAGTAGATTTTTCTTTGGTAGATCTTTCCTTTGTATTTGTATTTTTTGAACAATCATCCCTTATTATGCCCTCTTTTTGATAGGATTTTATGGAATTGGGTACCAAGCGTGTACATATATAAAATGTAACTTTCAGATACATGTAGAAGGAAAGTTTGTTGAAAAACCCAAACTTATAGAAAATAAGTAGTTTCAGAACTTAGATCATTGAATTTTGCTTTCTCGAGATTTAGAGTCACTCCCTCACTTGCTAAAGATTGCAACAATCACATGTACAAGCAAACTAAGTTGAACTAAGGTGTATGGTGCAATTTGTTCAATAATCAATCAATAGCAAAAGAGTAGTATAGTTGTCAAGATGATCTATTTAGACACATATTTTGGTCACCGCATAAAATTAGCATAACTCAAGAAATTAAGTCTAAAATAAACCTACAGTACCCGAATACTTAAACGTAATGAAGTGCAATGAAATAAGTGGACTAATGTCTTCTTGGTTGAAGTCCAAAATTTGTAAAAATCAAACTTTTAATCCCAAAAAGTTAGGAGAAAACTAGGAAAATATTTTGGATTTTTTTTTAAATTTACAAATTTTTTTTATTTTTTGGAAAGTTTTGCAAATTTTTATGCGATTTTGGGTGTATGAAAATATTTTTGGTATTTTTGTAAAACACGTAAAAAATAATGCAATGTTTCTAATGAAAATGCTAGTTGAAATTTTAATTTTTATGAAAAAATGCAGAAAAAGAAAAAAATGGATTTTTTGAAAGAAATATAAAACAAAATGAATGCATGAAATGAAATGAATTTTTTTAAAAAATGACATGCATGAAATGTGATGCACCCTCCTCCCCCCCCCCCCAATATTTAGTTTGAGCCATGGCCCGATGGTGATTATAGAGTGGAAAAAATGGGACAACATGATTTAAGGGAGTGCAGATGCAAGTTATGAAAGATGCTTTTTTTCATCATTTTCTAATTGATTTTTCCTTTTTTATAGGGTTCCCCCATACGTAAAATAAACTACAATTAGTAGAAAAAATGCAAGCTAGAGAAAATACATGAAAGATAACGGTGGGATTTGTCCCATGAAGTGATGGTTTTAACGCCCCTAATCGGGCTCCAGGGATAAGAATACCATGTGTCTTAAGTATGTCCAACATCCATGTTTAGAAAACCATGATGATGGATAGAACTTTTCTCTGTGGGCAACGTGGAAATGTGGTTACCTTTGTGAAGCTTGTATTTGATGGGTGGGACCAGCGACATGAGGCTCGGGTGAATGTTCGATTTGTTGGTATGATAAATGACATAGTCAACTCAAGTGGAGATGTGAGTGGAAAGGGTAGAGTCAATTTCGATAATTTTCTCTAATAAGTAGGTAGGTTGAAGATAATCTAAAGTTACAAAATTTATGGTCATCACATAAAATTGGTTATCGGTGAAAACCATCTCCTTGAACACAACAAATGATTCCTTGATATTTGTACCCATAATACCAACATTTTCTACCTCAACAACCTCATTTGTGTCACAAAGATAGATATCTGATCATAACATTGAATAGTTTCTGTGAAATCTGTATTAACTTGAAAGTCCAAGGGGGGGAGGGTGGGTTCGTGCATGCTCAGCTTTAATAGTTGCTCATGCTCATTTTATGTATGTGAATCATCCAAATCATTTGAAGTAACTATTTATTTTTCCTGGTTCTTTAATTTCAATCAACCAAGAAGATGGTTCCTACCATGACAGAATCAATGTGGTAGTTGGTCATTCATCCTCGATTTTCTTGAGCTCTTCATTTCCAACCCTAAAATCATCAAGAGATAAAGAGTCATCTTGATCGAGATTCAAGGTAATACCAGGGGATGCACTTAGAGAGTGAAAGTCCAACCATGATTGGTCCCTATAGGTTGTGGGATCGTAATGGAAAATTATGTGTTCGTCCCTAAATGAGTCAACAGGGGGGATTTTCGACATCTCATCGGGGGTGGAAGGTAGTTCAGTTTCAATCTTTCTCTCAAGCTCAGAATTCTCAACATTATCTTCAAGCTCAAAATTAGGTTCAATTTCATTGTTGTATTTGTTTTTTTGTTTATCATTGTCCTCATGTTGATACATAGATTCAAATTATTCTCAAATTCATTATCAATATCAATGTTGCTATCATTTTTAAATTCCACCCAAGATTCATCATCATTAGATTCATCCTCAAGTTCCTTCTCAAATTCAAAATCATCCTCAGATTCATATTTAACCTCATTCTCAGGCCTATCCTCAACATCCATTTCATTGTTATTATTAGATTTGTCTCTTTCATTGTTAGCTTCATCCTCAAAATTCATCATCCAAGAATCAGTACATGAGGTCAAAAACATACTAGATAACTTGGATAGTTCGATCAGAATTTCATCAGACAGAGGAGGGATCATGCCATGAGTCTGATGAAAATCATGGGATTCATTACAATCAAATTTTTTTTGCCTCTAGATTAACCTCATGATCAACAATTACTTCAGATAACTCATTATCAGGACTTCTGCTATCACAATTATTGTCCTTAATTAGAGATTCAAGTTTGACCCTTTGTTCGATGGGAATTTAAATTAAAACTAGATCCGAACAATGTGGCAAAGGGATCACCTTAGTGCCAAAAAAATTATTTTACTCAGGTTCATGTTGAGATAGAGGCTGGAAGAATTTATATCTTGGATCTTTCCTTAAAAGGCTTTCATTATAATTCTCAAGTTGATATTGTTTTCGGAAATTTTGTGTTTGTTCCAACTCATTATTTTTCTCATAAAAAATCTTCTCATGTTTTCCTTACATATTTTCCACATACTTAGATTGAAATGTGTTCATGTTTTTCAATTCATTCCAAGTTGAGTCATGGTCAAGAATTCCCTGGTTAGAAATCTTCCTATTCTCAACCATCGAATCTGAAACCATGAGTTGATTGACAAATAGATGTCATGGATTTCAATAAAATGACGAATATTCTCCTCATATAGTCATCCATATTCATCTTAAAGTTTTTCATTGAATTCAAGAGGTTACTAAAGCCCTCAAAGAATGTCTCGTCAACTTGGTTCGCAAGAGGTTGAGGTGGAGAAGGGATGAAACAAGTTAATGATGTAGACTCATACTAAGATTCGGATTGGTCATACATCCTTGAGTTGTAATATTCAACATTTGGGTAGGAGAAATATTGGGATTGTGGAGGGTCTTGAATTTTTCGGTACTCAAATGGGTCTGGTTGACTTCACAACGGAGGTTGGGTTATACTTTGAGTTTGAGGAGAAATCTCCCTCATAAGATGATTGATATTGCGAAGAGTAGTCTGGATATTATGGTGAAGAATTGATATATGACATCCTCTTCATACTCTTCATGAAGGCATGGATTTATTCACTAGGAGAAATTTTTGAGAGGAAATTCAATGAAAACACAAAGCACAAAACAAACACAAAATAAGATCGATTCACCAACACACATGAGTTGCCACAGAAGCGGTTGTCTTTTCCAAATTTTAATTTATTGTTCACAAAAAAATAAGAACACAAAAAGATTGACCCAAAATATATTTGTAGAATTAAGGACTATCCCAAATTGCTATACTTAGTTGCATCCACTTTAAACCAATATGGGTGCAAGTATACAAATAATAGAATGGCTAATCATATTTCTTGAGAACAATGCTAAATGCGGTGTCCTTTAATTACCCACTCTTCTAAGGTTTCCTCACTGAGAAGTGGCTAAATATTTTAAATTCAGTACTCAAGAAATTTACGTAGAACTTTTGGCTCCGACTTAAGGTTGGTTGTTTGTGCACATGAATTTGTGCATAATGTGCAACACTTCAAACACTTTAGATCGCTTTCGTCTGAGACATATAGTGACTTTTCGAACTTATCTGATTAAGCGAACAACTCAATTAGTGATCTTGTTCAATTAGCGAGCAGAGGGAGAGAGACCATAGAAATGAATGCAGCGGAGGAAGTTGATTTTATGATTTTTGGAATTTTGTTAAATATAGACGAAAATGCAAGCACCTAAAAATGTCTAAGTAATTGGAAAATATTACAATGTACAGCTTGTTGGATCTAGAATTGGATCTAGAGAGAATGATGAGTGAGAGAGAGATATCCACCATTTTCCTGAATTTTTTGCATGAAATTAAAGATAAATGAAATTAATTTATAAAAATAAAATAAAATAGACAAAATGCCAAAAAATACGTAAATTTGTTGAGTCCCCGTCAACGACGTCAAAACGAAGATGCGAATTTCGGAGAACTAAAAGTGTGTTTTTATGCGTCATTGTGTGCACAAATGAAAACCAAGATATTCAGATGAAATTTATTCAACTACAAGCCAACATATATTAAAATATGTATAGGACCAGTAGAGGATCGATCCACAGGGACTACGACATTTTTACATGAATTTTTATTCTATTAACAAAGGTATTTTCGACTTTATTGACTTAAATTGAATCATATTTTATTATTGAGGTCTTAAAATGTATTAAAACCTCAATCATTTCTTCTAGACACCATAAGTACCGCACATGAATTTTCTGGAAATTTTTCGTATTTTTCTGCTGTTTTGGTGAATTTTTGAATCGTTAGGGGAATAAGTGTAATTTTCTAAAAAACCCAGGGGCCTAAATGTAAAGAAAAATAAAGTAAAGGGCATGACTGTAATTAAATAAAAATACTAGACAAAAGTGAAATTTGCTAATTTAAAAAATTGTTTAATGGTTAAATTGCAAATAACAGAAAACACTTACAGAAAATTGCATAGACCATAAAGGACTGAAACATAATTAAATAGAACTTAAGTAAAAGAAATGAAAATGTTGCGGATTATAAAATGTGAAAATGGAGAAATTGTAAATATTAGATCAATGTTTAACAGAATTGCTTTTGAGTCCAAAATGTTTAAAAAACATAAACAAAAAAATTTACGAAGAGGTCCCTAGACCCCTTCTTCTTCCTCTAGCGGCTGAGGAGAGGGGCACGGAAAGAGGCACGCGGAGGCACGATAGCCCACAATGACGGCACACGAAGGATAAGGAGGTGGCGATGACGAGGAGAGGCAACGACGATTGCGGTGTTGTAAGCCCCTAAATTGAGTTCAGAGGAGACCCCCCCCCATCATGTTCCTCCTCCTCCCTCTTATAGAGGTCAAGGGAGGGATGGAGGGAGAGGATGAGACCTTGGCAGTTGATGCAAATAGGAGGGGGACGAGACCCATAGGCAAGGCAGGCAGAGGAGACAACGATGACTCCTACACATGAAGTCTTGGGGAAGAAGAGAAGGGAACATTGATGTCATAATGACATCAACCACCTCGTTTTATTTTTATTTTTTTGAGATGTTGACGTCATATTGCTGTTAGCTAAATTATCTTGTAGTGATTTTTTCATTTTTTTCTTGCAAATGAAGAGGAGAGGAGGAGAGAGGCCCCTTGGACCTCTTCTAAAACAGACCTTGAAATTAAAAAAATAAATTTGTTAGATACTTTAACTTGAACTTGGAGCCCATGTTCAAAAATAAGAATGGAATTAGTTTTTTTATTTCTTTTGCAATGAATAATATGAATTTTAAGGCAATCAATATGAAAATTATGAAATGAAAATTATGTGTGAAACTAAGATAAATGCAGCTAATGACACATGGTTTTTGCTCAATATAAGGTATAAAAACATGATAAATCATCGATTCGTCAGATTCCAGGCACAAACCAAGGAGAGACACATGAGGATCCGAATGTCAAGGCTACCAATGACGCTACTATGGTGTGATTAATCTTGACCTAGACACATTCAATTCACCAAATTCAGACACAGTCATTTCAGAATTCCTATATCATTACTGTGATCTAGCACTTGAACCGACGATGCCAAAACTAACTCTGAGCACTATCATATACTAGAAACGTGAACTGACCTTATAGAAAATATACAATATATAAGGTGATTTATTCGATGAAGAATCCATGGCCAGCACATCATTGACTCAGTCTAGAAAGGTCACATCCTCTAGTATTGTAGCTAGTGGAGGGAAGAAGCACTCCTGTCCTTCTCCTCTCCTTGCTTCCGGTTCTAGCAAACTGACTAAGCACATCACTTTAGACATGAATTATTTTGAGGACTCCTCCCAAGGGTATTGTACACATACCGATGTAATCAGATATGACTAGATGAATACCTCTTCACAAGACTATTCATCATCTGAGATCAAGTTGGTTGACTAGTTGAGAAAGCAATAGTAGAGAAAAACTAGTTGGAGAGCCTCCACCGAACATTTTTACTCTTCTGAGGATGACTCTGACAATAGCTAGAAATCTTCTTCGCAATGTTCTTCATATACATATTCCCTCCCACCACATGCCTGCAACAAGGTTTGACGAAAACCTCCTTGAACTTCTATACATTATCTCCTAACCCCATCGATTCTCTTTGTACTTATTCTATACTTATGCAAAAGCATAAGTATAGGGAGGAACTGATGCTAACCCTATTTATATCCACCTTCTCTCCTTGTGCCCTTAGCTGCCTCGGTTTTTCTCTCTTCTATACTTAGGTTGACCAAGAGCCTACATATACGAGGGAGGCCCACTTCTACTTTCTTCATTCTTCTTTTGCTTCCTTCTATACTTAGCATATGCTAAGTATAGGGTGGTGAGTTACATTTGTGTACATACTCTACACTGCATTGTACTAGAGGGTATTGTTTTTTTTATACGTAAAACTAACATGGGTGTCAGTAAGTCTTGTAAAACATGTAAAAAAGTGTAAAATATGTATAGTAGTGGAAAATGTGTATAATATGTATAACCATATCAAAAAATAATAAATATATTCACAAAGTTCAAAAAATAAATGGTTGCACTTCATGCATTTGCGCTTCATTCCAAGCATCCGCATTGGTGAAAAGCCCTTGGGTTCTAAACCGAGTTGTGAGAAGAAACCAAGACTTGTTTTGACTCGACCTTAATCCAATTAATTTTCAAAGGAACTTAACTAGGAAATAGGATTTTAAAAGATTTAGGTCATGAACTTAAATCTTTGAGTTCCTCATGACAGTGTTCAGATTTTGACTCTTAGTGTCTAACCTGGTCGGCTCATTTTGAGTATGAATCTAAATAGAGAATTAATCTATACTATATCACTATGCACTTAGCTCAACTAAGATCGGGTGTTGGAAGACTGTGTGAGTCTCTTTTCAAGTAGTGTGGACATCTAACGACAAAATTACAGGTTGAAATAAAGCTTCGAATGAGGAATGGACAGCTAGCACAATTTTTTTAAGACCCTAAAACATGGGTGGAATAAAAGATTCTATATCTGTTGGGGCGCAAAAAGATCCATGCAGAGCAACCAAAATTCATATCAAAAGAAGACAAATCCCAAGTACATCATTGACCACAAAGCTCCAAGCATCAAACAACTTGCATATCTTAGTGGAGACTTGGTTACATTGTCCTAGCTTCACACGAGATATAACTACACTGGTTACACTCTAGTTTTTCTCTCTTTCTTCTAAAAACTTTTTGTCCGTCATATTCATTGTGAACTAGAACATACATGAACTTAGAAGGAAATACCTGACTCCTCAAGGATGAATTACTTGAAGATAAGTTTGTGAGGTAGTCTGACATTTCAATGAGAAGAGATAACACCCTTAACACACATGAGGCAGTCATTCAATGTTCTTGGGGTACGCTTTGGGAGGAGGATTGATCTAAGATGGCTTTTGAGCTAAACATGTACAAAGATATGTAGAACTTGGAGGTTGTTGATTTTAAAACCCTAATTCTCACAAGAACTCACCAAATTATTAATCTAAAGGTCGGGTCGAGCTCCATTTTCACCTTTTTCTCATGATCTTGGTATGTAACCCAATCTCATTTCATCTCTTCATTTTTAGTTGCTCGAAGTTGAGCAAGGTTTAAGTATAGGAGGTTCATGAATATGTTATTCATCACTCTAATTAGCTGAAAATAGAGCTTAATCCTGAGAAATTAGGTTCATTCATATTTTAATATCTAAAATTTATCTTTCATGCACCTATAAATAATTTGCATAAATTAACTCAACATTATGCATTCATAATCATCTATGCATTTTTGCTTAAATTCACATAATTTTTTATTAATCATAGTGACTCCAGTTGACCTAAAACTTACTCTATTGTGTACATATCATTAACCTTAATAAATGAACATTCCTAAAAAAATATTGACTTGTACATATTCACAATAAACGCATACCCTAATTTCAGAACAAAAATACACAAATGCTAATATCTCTCTCATGCGATGCCCAACTTCATTCTGCTCACTTCTTAATTAATGGGTGTTTAATTACCTACAAATCAAGACCAAATTCAAAATAATCAATGTTCATTTGTGAAAATTAATTTTTGGGACCTAATTGTGCATTGTACATTTTCACTAATTTTGACCAGTCATTTCATGTGCATTTTTAACTTTTCTTAATCCATTTTATTTTCATTTCTTTATATTATTACAAATTTTAATCAATTACATAAAAATAAAAATCAAAAATCAAAAAAATAATGAAAAAGACCAATTCTTAAGCACACTAACCCATTCATCTGTATATATCTCACATTTTCTAATTATTCCTAACTTATATAAATCCAAAAAAATGCATTCACATCCATTTCATCATTTCATAGCATGTTTGATTTTTGCATGCATTATTCATCTATAGATTCAAATACAATTACAAATCTGGAAAATTGGTATTTTATATAAATAAAATATCATCACAAAACAATATATTATGTTCAATAGTCCATTCTCATTTGGGTTCTTCTCGTACATTATAGATTGCATTTAGGTGAATATTTTTCATGTTGAGCACTCTTGCATTTGAGGTTGTTCATTATTTTATTTTTTTTCTTTTAATTTACATGCGTGGTCAAAGTTTGGTCAGCATCCAATCCATGTGTCAACTGGCCATTGGACCACCTCATGTCGTTGTTCAACCCCGCCCTTGCTCGGTCAACTCGGTTTGTCCTATAGCACCAATGATCTGGGTCGTTCGATCGCTTTCGATCCAACAACTCGATCCAACAACCATCCTCAACCCCTTCTCTTCCAATCTCTCTGCACGTTCATGGCCCGTGAGCTATGGCCGTTGTTGGATCATAATATATCCAATGGCATCTTGATCATTCCCTCTCCTCATCCGCTCACCACCGCTTGGCTGAGATCTCACTCCGACCATGCGCCGCTTACTCCTCTCTTAGCCAACAACCACTACCCCCCAACAACCATTTCCTCTTATCCCATCTCAGCAATAAACCCTAACCCCTCATCGATCGAAAACCCAACCAGCCCCCCCACCCCAATATATCAGAATCCACAACCCTCACAACTCTAACCTCCATTGCCAATCATCTATTACCTCAGGACACAACCCATACCCCAAACTCTATCACTATCACCCGAGTTCCCAAATGGTCGTTGACCCCTTGCCTTATCCTATCAACCCATCATCCTCCCTGATCTATGACCCCAACCACCATTCGTAATTGGAGACCCAACCCGCACCTTATCCACTTCTCTCTATGCCTCCTCTCTCTATAAGAACCCATCTCAGATCACCTTACTAAGAATCTTCCAATTTCATCACGAGAGAGAGAGAGCTAGAGGGAGAGGCCGGTGACATGGGCCTCTATCTCAAGAAAGGGCTCCTCGAGCGCGATCCAAGGTGTTGTAAGCACCTTGCTATTGCCAATTCTAGGTTGCAGTTGAGCTGTGACGTGCTCCACTCGCGGAGAGGCGAAGACCGGAGAGGGCCTTCATTCCTACAAACCATCATGTGATTCCTCATCATCATCTTCTCCTTCGCATTCTGTGTCCCACATATAGATTCTTCATCCTCCTTCAAAGTTATCCCAATAGATCGATTGTTGAGCATCATCATTGTCTCCTCATCCCTCTACCTTCCATTCTACCTCTTCACATTCCCTTCATCATTGCTACTTCGATCCTCTATTGTTACGAGAGCATCTCCACTCGATCTGCCTTTCCTCAACCGCATACGGAGCACCATACACCATCATCCATCGAAGCAGCAGCCAAGATCCATGAAAGCAGTAGACAACAGGTCTGTCCAATGAGGATGAAGATATCCTAGGTCTAAGAGCCCAGATATTGTTCGATCAAGAACAGGGAGCATCGCAGCTGTCCAAGAACCCCCAAATTTGAGCCATTGGATCGAGTGTCATCGGATGCTTGAGATCGCATTCAAGCCATGCACACGAACCAATAGACTCAAGAGCACCCGAAGCAACGAGACGCGTACATGTGGAGGCTCGCATCCGGACTGCCATCCAAGCCGACCCGCATCACATGCACCCCACGTGCGCATAGGGAATTCTATGCCCATGCTATGCGCGTCTCTAGAATCATAGAACATCCCATCACATGCTCAGGCACGTGCCTTGATGGAAAAATTGCCGTCACATCTTCCATCTTCTAGAAAATCACACACGTGCCCCTGACATGGGCTAATTGTAGAGTACCCCTAGCCAGCTTTGGGAAACTACAAAAACACCCCAGAAAGTTCGATTTGCAAGGATTTTTATTATTTCCATTACACTTATGTTTCCAGACTTGCATAATTAATATCTTGAACATTTGTGGTCTAAATTTTGCGCTCTTTATGTCGTTTTGATCCTTTTTGCATTGTCTATCATTTAGAATAGTGAAATAATTATTTGGAGATATATTTGAATATTAATTAATTTTAGGAGAGTATTTGGTTTCATTGAGCCTTTATTCTCTGACATTTATTCTCTTGCTTAATATATTTATGGAAGATTAGGGAAACCAATTAGGGACTTAACTTGATCATTTAGTTCTAAAATGATTGGGGGTTATGGATTAAAGTAATCAGCCTTGATGGCTTGCTCTTGGATTTAATTTGGCATGCTTTCTCCTACTTCTGCACTTGCTTTTATCACCTAGCATCATTATTACATCATTTAAAACTTACATAAATATTGCATTTGTTTCTTTATTTCTCTCACCACATAGCATAACATTATCTTTCTTGCATTAAAATTATTTTCAAAACCCATGCATCTTATTTCTTTTAGCAATTAATTACATCTTTTAAATAAAAAACCCATAAAAATATAAAAAAAAATAAAAACACTAGAACTATTTTTCTCTTGAAAACTTGATTTTCTAAATTATTTAATTATTATTTCTAAACTCTCATATTACCTCCCTGAGTTCGACCTTGGTACTTACCCAAGTAATTGATTCTCCATATCCTTCTCTTGGTGTAGTAATTTTTGACGACTCTAGAATTACCCGGCTACATCAAAAACGGATTAGATTAATAAGGGTGATTCTGGACATTCGTCAGTTTCTCATCCATGCGTCTGCAAGTGATCTCTGCATCGGATCGGACTTGAGACATTAGGTCTCTTCTCTTAGAGAATCGTGGATCGTGATCATGTTTCAAGAGGTAACCTTATTCTCATGTGATCTTGATGAAACGACATGGGAATTATTCCCTATGTCATGTGATTTCGTCTGAATTTTTAATTTTCGCCACCCCTTATGACTAGTGTGACTAGTAGACTTAGATCGTATAAAATACGATCTCCACGCTTCTACGATGTGCGGGGCATTACACCTCACCTTAATCCCTAACAACCCTACTTCTAATGCTTGTCCCGTTTGCGTCTCGGATGGGAAAACGATCTCACACCTTTTCTTACATTGGCCCTTTACTTTCTATGTTTTCTCCCAGCTTAATTATTCTAATTTTCATGGCTTTGAGATTTATAAATGCTTTTATTCACTAAGTTATTGTTGCATCCAAGATCCTACCAGCTCCATGAGCCACTCCGCCACCAACCTCACCCCATGTACTGGTTGTCAGTTGGCAATCAAGCATTAATGATGCCCTACCATTAGTTGCATACCCCTATTGCTTTATCTGAAGACATGACCTTCCTTTTTTTGAATTAACAAAACCATTATCATCTACTTTTGCTTATCCTATGGTAGTCCGGTTATACTAAAATACCAATGACACATGGGTGTTAGTCTTCCTTTTTGTTTCATTTGGGTTATGCTTGTATGTTGTGCTAGCCCCTACTATTGAGCTCATTTGGCTTAGTTCTACCCTTTATTTTGATGATTGAAATGAGATCATTTGTCTAAATTCTTTTATGGGAATGTACTAAGGCAAGAATAAGTATGAAATACAAAAATGTGTACTGATGTACCAAAATGTACAATGCATGCCAATGTTATGTACCAGTGTAGTGGGTCTTCTACGGTGCAATAGTGAGTTCAACTTATAAGTAGCTTATGATTCAAGAGTATATCGATGTATATGGTTGATATATTGATATAATTGTAGAAAAAGTGTGTGTGAGTTTTTTAACAAGGCATTTTAAAAATACGCTTACTAATTTTAAAGTTATTACAAACTAACTCAATAAACAAAAGATGACACGCTTGGTCACTTTATCTCTAGATGAGAAACTCATAAGCTTATGAACACATCATTTGCTTTGATTCTAATCATTAGACACTTCTTTTTCAATGAAGCACAAGGTTAAAAGATAGCCTTTAACACAACTTGCCAGTTGCATAAATTAATTATTTGCATAACCACTTTCTCATACCTATTTAAGCTAAAAAATAACAAATAACATCATGTACTTAGATATATTTTCACCATTAACCAAGGCACTTAAAAATAAAACTTTTAGGGAAGATGTTTCAACACCTGCCACTCCTTCCCCCCCACACACACACCCAATTTGAAAACTACTTCAAATTTACAATAGGACATGCAATGTTTCAAATAAAGTCACGCATCTAATACTCACAAAATGAGAGAATGCGTTATAAGAGTTTAAGATTGATACTCGACAACTTTACCTTTAGCATTTTGAGTAGTGGTTGATGAATCTCAGATACATCATATTAAAATTCATTTATTACTCTCCAAGCTCAAACAATTCAATAAAAACCACAATTATTTCACTAATATTAACTTTTATTGTGTTGTGTATATTATGTGTTTAAATAACACTAAACACTAACCATAATTTATTGTATTTAATTACTAACCATTTTTTATTTTCCTTTTATTAAAATCCCTAAAATGAGTAAATATTGTATATATTTATTTTGGCTTTAAAAATAAATTAAAAATATAAAAAATAGCAAACCCTTAAAAATGTTGTGTTTTATCCATTAAAATTACTCCCAAATATATATCTTTGTACAAATGACCTCCTTTGACTTTTTGTTCAACATGAAACTTGTAGATCTCATTGAGATCTACAACTTTCATGTTTTGACTTTTTGTTAATTCAAACACCAACAAATTCTTTCTTAATTTCTTTATTATTTATATTTTTCAATAATCTGATTAGGCCACGTGGCACCTTCCAGGTCGTCCATGTGGCCCCACTCTTCACCGCCACCCACCCCTTTTCTTCACCATTGGATGTGATCGAGATGATCACATCTGAACCGTCTTTTGGCGCTTCCACCTCAGCCATTTGATCATGTCTTATGATGAGATCTCCATCGCAACTTAGTGCCTAATTCTTAGCTGACCAATCTGGCCCTATCAAGTGGCTCGATATCATCCACATCTTCCCTTCTCTCACAACCGTCAGATGAACACCCAGCTTCCATCTCAACCCTCATTGAGCGCTCCACACGCCATCGTTGATCAGATCTAGTGATTTGATCTTGACCTCTCCCTCACGCCCCCATGTGGATCGTTGGATTACTTCATCCCACGGCTCCCCTTCATCACCTTCCTCTAGCTAGATGTTTCATCTCGCATACCTCGCTCCCCCTTTCTGTTTCAGCGCCACCATTATGGCTTCTCCCCATGAACTAAATCACATCCTACGTAGACCTTTCCTCCGCCATCTTCACACACTCCATTAAGAACTCAGCTACCACTTCCACCTTCCTCTCCCGACCATTACAAAACACCACCTCACAAGTAACAGCCGGAGATCCTCCTATAAATCACGCCCCTACGCCCTCGTCATCTTCGTCCACCAATTCCCAAGCATTGGCCCAGCTCCCGCCGCCTCTCCGGTGACAGTAAAGGGGCGGATTGTCAAGGTGATGACGACCATTTGCCTTCGATGTTGACCCATGGTCCTCCGATCATGTCGCGGTGCCTCCAACCCACTGAGCACCTCACCGCGGCAGTGCGAGTCGTGCGACGACCCGAGCTTCCTCCAAATCCCAATCCAAGCAAACCTTCTTCGTTAAATTTCAACTCTGATATCCAGGTAATTCTCCATCATTCTTCTCCAATTTAATCCACCCTTCATCTCACACCTAACACCAATCGAACCTCACCATCACCTTTGTCTCTTATCGTAGACCTTTGTGCCACCTTCCCCCTTCTCTAGATCCCCTCCTTCTCCGCCCCATCTCCTCTTTGGCTCGTCGAAGAGGGAGCTTCGGTCATCTACTCCCTCACCCCTACAGGACCCCACACCACTGACAACGCACGCACGCCACTCGATTCAGCTATTTCTAAGGATTACAAGAATAAATTCCTTCAATGGTCGGAGCTCGTGCTTCCTCTCCATTCTCGAGATGGATCTCTGACGGAGCTTCACCGACTCGCACCATCATCTATAGTTGGAGCTTTGTATCACCTCTAGCTTCTTCACGAGGCCCTCAAACTCCTTCCTCAAACATCAGGCTCGTGAATGTAGCTCGGAGGAGCTTACAGCTGGTCATCGGAGCAACACCAAGTCCATCGTAGGAGGCGGTGTAGCTAATGGACATATCATACAGGTGTCATTCAATCCCTAATACCGGGCAGCTTAGAAGCGGCCACGTCACCCACCAAGCCTACAGGCTCTCTAGACTCGAGCCACTTGCCCGAAGTGCCCCACAACTGCCACATGTCCACTAAAGCTATCTCATTCCGAACCTTGCCTGCACGCATTCCATGTGCGTGAGGGCTGGGTTACTTGTAGAGACACCCCTAATCATCCTCCAAATTATATCTAGGTCCTCCAAGAGCGTGTCTCACATGCACGCCTGGGGTAAATTACATGGAGACCCTGCAGGATTTCACAGTTTGTAGATGTGCCCTTACATGCAATGGAAAAATTACAGTGGGATCCCTCCTGCTTCTTGAAATTGCAAATATGTCCCTCCAGTGGCTTTTTTGTGATATTTATCGTTTTATTTTCAAGCATTTTTATTATAATTATGCCCTTACACTATTTGGATCATATCTTGAGCATTTTAACTACAAATCAAACAATTTCAGTTTCATTTTGAAGCTTGCTTTATTCTATACATAATTGCATATGTTATTCCCTGATTTGACACTAAATTATATTTGACAATTTTGGATGTTCTATAGTGTCTCCTACCTTTTAATAGACTACCATTATTTATCATTGTTGCTCGATTTGCCTCTGAAATCAACCCTTATTTTATTGCTCAATGATTTACACATGTTAGGGTATATTTGTACATACATATCTGCATGCATATCATATAACGCATCTCATTTTAATTTCATAGAAAGAAAATAAAAATGCATGCATCATATTATTCTGTCTTTGCATATCACTTTATTTCTGCATCATTTTATTTGCATGATATAAATTTGCATATCATTATGTATTGTGCATTTAATCTTGCATATGAACCTTTGGATTTAATTGTTCATTATTTATTCAGTAATTTTTGATGAATAGACTAGGAGGCTCGTATCCCTATGTTCGACCTTGGTATACTTACCAAGTAAAATAATTGCCACATATTCAAAGTTGTGGTCTTTACTAAATCGAAATTTATCTCATGTACTACAATAGTATGACATTATTAATTAGGTATTTTTCGAGTTCATCAAATGGCATCGTTGTCGGGGACACGTCTCATCCTATGTGTTCATTAAATTTTATGGCATTATTTTTGTGTGATTATTTTCAAAAGCTTATGTATTCACATCGTGTTTATTTTTGCATCATTTCTGATTTAATTTCTTGATATTTTTCCTGACATTTTTATTTTGGTAGGGCCCGTGAAGACGGAGGATGCTTGATCTACATAGAGGCATGGAGTGGAGAGCTCCTACTGCGAGGAGCCACAGAGGAAATTCAGGAGAATTCGAGGACTTGAATCATCATTTTGTTCATGCATTTAGTGAAAAAAAGTGTAACCGTTACATTTCTAGTTGTCCTCGTTTGAGGGCTCGCATGTGTTAAAAAAGAAAAGGGGGGAGAAGAAAAGATCACTCGATGATCTACGCCCCCCTGCACATCATTCCGTAAATCTACACCCCCTCCACCCCACACCCAATATCTATAGATCGACCCCCCTCTAACCCTAATTGAGCTCCAGTTCCCCTTCCTGAATTCCACATCTAGATACTTAGACTACTCTTCAGCCTAAGTATAGGGTGTACCTTGTATAGATATTGATCACTCACCTAGGGTCTCCCCATCCTCATTGCATATCCAATACTCAGACTATTGATAGCCTAAGTATGGGGGGTCGTGTCATTCTTCCCTCTGCTTTTCTCCTTATCCTTAGGTCATTTTTGACCTAAGTATGGGGGTCCATCTGAGTCCGTTCCGCTATATCTCCTTGTATTCAACCTAAGTTATGGCTTAATATCATTTCGTGCTATGAAGACATAGCAAAAGTAAAGTATAGGGGGGTATACTGACATATTGTATATACTTTAGCCATAACTCGTGTTTTAAAATTTCTGAAATTTTCCTTTTTTGGGTTAGAAATTAAGTATTCTTGTTAACTGATTTTAGCTTTTTCAAAAAAATTGAGGGACTAACTATTTTGTAAATTCAATAAACCTTATTAAAAAATCCATAAAAATCTAAAAAATTAAAGTATTTTCTTGAGCAGAGATTCTGAAAACTGAGCATAGAAACGAGGAGCCATTTCTCAGCAAGGGAAATATGATCTCCCTTAGTAGAGTAGGTGGTTAAAAGACAATGTGAATGGCATCATCTTGAAGTAATACGAGTAGCCATCCAACGGTATGTACTTACACCCATACTGGCTGGAAATGGATGCAACTATTCATATGAGCTTGGACCAATCATTATTTCTCTTGAGATTAAAAAATTCATAAAAATTGCAAAAGCTAAAAATCATAAAAGTTCACTAACTCTGGAGTTGGTGTATTCTTGACACATTTACTATCAATCAAGGCTTAAGGATTTGAGGACACTTAGTTTCTGAGATCCTGAGAGTCTGAGTTGTCATGCCTTAGTCATTAATAATCCACACTTCCCTAGTTTGAAAGATTTGAGCGCTATATTGCACTCTTCGTCTCTACCTTCAAAAGAATATGATTAGCACATCACTTTCACAATTGTGTGATTGATGAAACGTGTTGAGTTATCACTTGAAGAAGTAGGACTGGAGATTTGAGTTTAGACCCGATTTAATGATGCTCGAGGATGGGATAAAGTTGATGAAGGCTTCAAGAAATTAAGATGTCAACAAAACCCTAGCTAGTATGTGAACAAGTTCTCATGTTATCTTTTGATATTTACCTATGTGACAGGGTGTAATGAAATTTAATAATTGTTGATCAGTGTACACCAACTCTTGATAAAAGCAGTGGAGCTAGCCAAACATCAATGAAATAAATTTTGAGCGGAGATCTCTCAAAGAAAAGCTCTATCATTAAAAATACAAATTCAAAAGAGCTTCCACCAAAGGCAAGCGCTCCCGACCATTCTAAAGATTCCACTTAGACCAAACGCTATTAGGAGTCAGGACCAAGGAGTCAGGCTAGCACCAAAAAGGTTTATGCATCATATAGTGATATAAGTCTGGGTATCGAAGGTATCTTAGATACTCAAAAGAGACACACCCCGATGTACTCCCAACAAAACATGGGCAGACGACTCCAAATTTTCTTGACGGACACATTGATCAACGAACAAAAATATACTTGCGTTAAGTAATAAGGCACTCGAGAGGACCCTTGTTCCAATGTGAGGGAGAGAAGAAAATGCACAATTTTATGCCCTCCATCATCCACCCGTCCATCTACACTTTCAAGACTGACAAACTAATAAGATGGTGGATTGAAGCAAGAACCTACTTATTCCATAGTGTTGAGGATTAGGTGTAGAGGAGATTCTCCTGGACTAGAACCTTGGGTGACATCTCGACTTGACTCTCACAAATACAGTATACTAAAATTCATATCCTTATATTTTTTGTACAAACAGAGAAATTGGATTCCTTTTGATTAGTGCATGGTTGAGCCCAGAGTTTTAGGATCACTTAATTGAGGGTCTTCGATGAATTGAGCCTTGAAAAATCAATTGCATTATCAGGAATTAATCGAGCTCCTTCATTCTTTAGATGCTCGAGGGTGAGCATGGTTTAAGTATAGGGGGTGATGAATCTCTGATACATCATATTAAAATCCATTTATTATTCTCCAAGCTTAAACAATTCATAAAAAACACAATTAATTCATTGATATTAACTTTTATTGTGGTGTGTATATTATGTGTATAATTAACACTAAAAAACTAACCATAATTTATTGTATTTAATTACTAATATTTTCTTTATTTCCTCTTTTATTAAAAGTCCCTAAAAATTAGAGTAAATACAGTATATATACTGGCTTTAAAAAGAAATTAAAAATACAAAAAATAGCAAACCCTTAAAAATGTAGTGTTTTTATCCATTAAAATTACTCCCAAAAATATATCTTTGTACAAATGACCTACTTTGACTTTTTGTTCAATAAGAAACCGGTAGATCTCATCGAGATCTACAACTTTCATGTTTTGACTTTTGTTAATTCAGACTCCTACTAATTCTTTCTTAATTTTCTTTATTTTTTCTATTTTTCAATAATCTAATTGGGCCTTGTGGTACCTTTTGGGACACCTACACGACCCTTTTCTTCAGCATCACCCGCCCCTTTCCTTCACCGTTGGATGTGATATGGATGATCACATCTGAACCGTCCATTGGCGCTTCCACCTCAACCATCTAATCAGGTACTCTGATAAGATCTCCATCGCAACTTAGCGCCTATTCTCAACCACCTGATCAGGCCCTATAGAGCGGCTCGATATCCTTCACGTCTTTCCTTCTTTCCCAACCGTCAGATGAAGCCCCAGTTTCTATCTCAACTCTCATTGAGCGCTCCACTCACCGTTGTTGATCAGATTTAGTGATCTGATCTAGACTGCTCCCCCACACCTCTACATGGATCATTGGATCACTTGATCAAACAACTCTACTTCATCTCCTTCCCCCAGTCAGACGTTTTACCTTGCATACCCCGCTCCCCCTTTCTGTTTTAACTCCACCATCATATCTCCTCTCCAGACCTAAACCACCCCCATGTATCCCTTTCCCCCGCCATCTTCGCGTAGGCCATTAAGAACTCAGCTACCGCCTCCAACTTCCTCTCCGGGCAGTTACAAAACACCGCCTCACCAGTAACGGCCAGAGCTACTCCTCCTATAAATCACACCCGTTCATCCTTGTTGTCTTTGCCCACCAATTCTCAGGCATTGGCCCAACTCGCACTGCCTCTCTAGTGATAGTGGAGGGGTGGATTGTCGAGGCGATGCTGACCGTTTTCCTTTGATGTTGACCCTTGGTCCTCTGACTATGTCACAGTGCCTCCAGCCCGTTGAGCACCTCACTGCGAATGTGCGAGTCGTGCGATGACCTGGGCTTCCTCCGAAGCCCAGCCCAAGCCAACCTCCTTCTCCCAATTTCATTTCCTATATCTAGGTAATTCTCCGTCATTCTTCTTCGATTTATTTCTCCCTTCATCTCACACCTAACACCAATCAAACCTTACCTACATCTTTGCCTCACATCGCCTACCTTCGCACCACCTTCCCCCATATCCAGAGTCCCTCCCTGCTCTGACCCATCTCCTCTTCAACTCGCCAGAGAGGGAGCTTCAGTCCTCCACTCCCTCACCCCTACAGGACTCCACTTCACTCACAATGCACGCACGCCAATCGCTTCAGCTATTTCTAAAGCTTGCATGTACAAATGCCTTCAATGGTCGGAGCTCGCACTTCCTCTCCGTTCTCGAGATGGAGCTCTGGAGAAGATTCATCGACCCGCACCATCATTTAACGTTGGAGCTTCGTATCACCTCCAGCTTCTTTGCGAGGCCCTCAGACACCTTCCTCGAACATCAAGCTCGTGAATGGGGCTCTGAGCACCACCAAGTCCATCAAAGGAGGCAACGGAGCTGATGAACATATCATATAGGTGTTGTTCGATCCTCATGATTGGACGGCTTAAAAGCGGCCACATCACCCACCGAGCCTGCAGGCTCGCTAGACCTGAGCTACTCACCCAAAGTGCCCCACACTAGCCACGTGTCCACCGAAGTTGCCTCACTCCGAACCTCTCCCGCACGCATGCCATGCACGTGAGGGCAGGGTTATTTACATAGACAACCCTGATCATCTTCCAAATTATATACAGGTCCTTCAGGCATATACCTTACGTGCGTGCCTGGGGTAATTTAAATGGAGACCCTGCTAGGTTTCACAATTTACAGATGTGCCCCTGTGCATAAAGGGAAATTACAATGGGGTCCCTCCAGCTTCTTGGACATTCAATAGGTCCCTCAAGTGGCCAATTTTGATATTTATCACTTTATTTTCATGCATTTTTATTAAAAGTATGCCCTGCACTATTTGGATCATATCTTGAGCATTTTAACTCCAAATCGAACGATTTAAGTTTCATTTTGAAGCTTGTTTTAACTATTCCTAATGGCATATGTTATTCATTGATTTGATATTGAATTATATGTGCCAATTTTGGATGTTCTGTAGTGTTTTATGCCCTTTAATAGACTACCATTATTTATCCTTGCTGATCGATTTGCCTCTGAAATCAACCCTTATTTTATTACTCAATGATTTGTATATTTTGGGGTATATTTGTATATACATATATGCATGCATATCATACCCAATTCATCTCATTTTAATTTCTTAGAAAGAAAATAAAAATGCATACATAATATTATTATGTCTTTGCATATCACTTTGCATGATATATATTTGCATATCATTATGTATTGTGCATTTAAGTTTGCATATAAAAACCTAGATTTTGGATTTAATATTTCATTATTTAATCAGTACTTTTTGATGAATAGACTAGGAGGCTCGTGTCCCTGTGTTCGACCTTGGTACACTTACCAAGTAAAATAATTATCGACTATTCGAAGTTGTGTCCTTGCTTAATCGAAATATGTCTCATGTTCTATAACAATATGACATTATTAATGAGGGTCTGAATCGAAATCTGTCTTCACATATTCGAAGTTCAACAGCGGTCAAAGCATACAGTTAGACCCGAGCCCTTCCTCGATAATGGCCCTGGTCTAGGGTCTAGAAGTTTGAGATAGTTTCAAAGCATGCTTTCTTTAATATTTAAAAGGTTACCCAAGAGGTGGCTCTATGTTTTGTGTTTTAAACCTCTCACACATATATTAGCAATGACCTCTTTACTATATGGACTATCACTTATTCTAGTCAATGATGGAAAAGGACTATCCGAGAGTTGGAGCCTCCTTTACAATGAGATAGGAAGAAAAGATTAATCAAAGTGTGCACCTCCACTATTTTTGGGAATACGTTGATGTGTCATATTGCGATAATGGTGTTATGAATATAACTGGCAAGGATCGTAACAAGCAAACATAGTCCCAAATCTTATTCTTAGTGAGAGTAGGCTATAAATGATATGGACTATTGTTATAAACTTGAACTTAAACATTTTAAGTGGTGATAAACATGTTAAATTAGTTCCTATTTAAATAAATGTCAACACAAGTTTTCCTTGCTAACTATCCACTTCTAGACTTGATATGATATATATGATATTAGAGTGGTTTCTCTCTAATACCGGAAAGGTTACCTGAGAGGTAAAGAAACCCCTACAAAGATATAGAAGGTAAAAACTAACGAGAGTATGCATATGTCACTATCACTAAAAATAACTAATGAACCATACCGTAATAAAATTTTTGCAAATTTCAGTGACGGAAGTTATAATGTCCCAACATGTTCTTACATCTAAAACTCATAAAGTATGAGAGTGGTATCTAAGAATTACAAAATTACCATTTTGAGTACTTGGTCTTAAGCATGAAAAACCAATTATGCTCTGGAAAAAGATCACAATATCGTATTCATCTAGAAGAAAAACAGAAATTGTGTCTTTATTATGGTCTAACAGAGCGACAATTACTTAGATATGTGCATATTGCTGGAAAGGCAAAAGGATCAACAGGACAGGTTTTACTGCAACTACTTGAAATGGGTTTGGATAACATTCTTTTTCGATTGAGTATGTCTTGTGATAGCTGTGTGTGAGTCCATTTATGCTTTATCTCAAAGAATTATTAGGGCTAGTTTTCCATAATAATGATTCGAGTTTACATTAGACACTACGATACATGTGTCACTAATAATTGATGCTTTGATCCTCTCTCAGAATAGGGTCATGCATAGGACAATAAGAATCCAATTAGTTAGAAAATATAATAAAATCAGTTCTTTTATTAATCAGATGGAAAACTTGGGTTGATACTAACATGCCACCATCATTTGAGTATGCGAGCGATCAAGTGAAGAACCTAAGTTAAGTCGCAAGGTCAAGTGTGTGTGAGTTTCTTCCTTTATTGTTGTTCTTATTGTGTTTTAATTTTATTATTATTATATAAATTTCTAATTATAACTTTCTAATTTTTGAACAAAATAATAAAAGAAAATAAACAAAAAAGAGTAAAATGATGTAATTAGTAATTAAAAAAGGATTTAATTAATATATATAAAACAGAAAATCTAATTTTTAGTTTTAATTTACATGATTATCCACAAATTATTAGGTTATTGCACACATTGGCACCTAAGCCAAATGAAGGTTGTACACGGATCCTTGTCCCCATACTGGCTATGTACCGACACTCAAGTTTCATTAGGTGATTCCCACTCCTTTCCATCCTCAAGTGTCATAAAATCAAGTCTCGATTTAAGTTCTTAAATCCTAGTGCCTTAGGCGAAACGATGACAAATCATTAGAAGTATGCAATCGTGCATGTGTAGTACAAGTCAGATTTTAAGCCTAGAGATTCTACATGTGATATAACATGCATATCTTCAAACGAGGGAGTTTGATTAATTAAGTCATAAGACCCTGATGAATAAGAGTGATGAGACTCTAAGTCAAGACACACTTTAAATTGAGTCATGTGTGAAGTGAAGGTTTCAGGGATAAAACCTTAATTTAAAATTTAATTATTTTCGAAGAGTTTATTTTTATGCTTTTAAATTTTCAAAAATTTTGTTATACCCCTCAAATTTGACAAAAATGGACAAAACCAGTATATTATACGCATATATACAAAAGTGTACATATTTACAACCTTTATAATTATACATAATTTACAAGTATTTTCAAGTATATTTCATACTATACAAATTTAACGAAATTTACAAGTGATTACTCATTTCCCATTATTTATTTACAAACCAGTGGAAAGTACAAGCTATGGGTAAAGTATATATCACATATATATACACTCCTTAACATGTAAGTTTTTTATTGATTTCCCATCATAGGAAGTAAAATAAAAAGAACAGATTCCAAAAATATGTAAATAAAGGAGGAAAAGAAGTTTTAATATAAATCATATGTAAAAAAATTTTAGTCTTAATTATAAATAAATTACTTTTTGTGTTTTATGTTTTTGATAATTTTCAGTGATTTTTGACAATATAAAATATATTAAATAAAAGAAAAAATACACATTTTAAAACTCATGTTAAGGCAAAATTTGGGGGCTTTTTAAATTAATTTTCTCTTGCAAATTTGTCCTAAAAATTTTGAAACTAATTTTCACGAATATTACTAATTACAAGGTATCCAAAATAGTATTTTTTATATTTTAGAAAATAACTGATTTTTTAGAGATTTTTCTAATTTTTATATATTTTATATTTTTGAGGTATAGATGCAATAAAAATAAAAGAAATGTGGTAAATTTGCATATATACTAGGAAGCTACACTAACTTTTTTAGAATATTAAAATAAGGGGAATTAACTAGAATCTAAAACCACAAAAGCGTAAATTGAAGTTTTCCAATTTTTCTATCAAAGCATCTCCAAAACTTCCCTAAAAATCATAAAAGACATAACAATTAGAGAGCAAATACAAGTTTTTTCCCAAAAATATTACAAGTGGAGTTAAAAAAGCTTACAATCTTTAAACACGTTAATTCATTTAAGGAACCTTTTACAATATTTTTCAACAAATTGTTGCCCAATTTTTTCAAAAAATAACATGCATACAATTTCTCAAGATTATAGTAATATGATATAACAATGATTTTAAATGAATAAACAATACACTAGTGAAATTATAACTCATAAAATTCTATATATATCAATTCAACTCTAAAAAATCTCAACAACTTATCGAAATGTAGAGTTAGATTCTAGTTATGCATATAAATTACATTTATTTCAAAATAAACACAGATAAAAAAATTTAGGATACCTAAATCTAGGGTATTTCTACAAAAAGTTTAAACTAAATAAAACTAAGTTAGTCGTAAGAGATACTCATTTATAATATCTTATATTTGAAAGGGGTTAATAGCAGTTTTCTCAAATCATATACCGCTCACGTGGTACAGTGGATCGTCTGTTGTAGTGCAGTAGGTGTTATACTCGCAGCAGCCTTCCGTTGGGGATCGGACGGCCCTTATAGGGGGTCGAACATCCCCATCCCCCTACGAGGGTCGTCCGATCCCCAACAGACAGCTCCCGCTAGTACGACACCTACTGCACTACAGCAGAGGATCAGTCTCCGCTCACATGCTTGCTTCATTAAAGAGACTATTCAATGATGATTCAATCTAAGCAGGGCTTGTCAATAATTTGGCCCAGATGGACTGTGGCTGGTCTTAATCGAGCGGTTCCTCTTGTAACGTGTGTCATAGCCAAAGCATTGGCATTGGTATTGAGTCCTTACTCCGATGATGATGATGATGATGATGATGATGATCAAGTGATAAGGAGGCGATGGCTTGAGGTGGAGCTCAAGTGGTCCATGTAGCTTAGTCAAATCAGATGAAGGAGGTGGTGGTAATGGTGTAGTTCACTGAATCGATGAAGGAAGGAGTTGTTATGTGGTGGGTTATGGGAGATAGAACATTGAAGCGAGAGAGAGAGAAGTGGGGTTATGATGATGTTGATGGTTCAGTTGGTTAAAAGTGAATAAAATAATAGAAAAGGGCATAGATGAAGAGGAAGGAAAGGGTTTGGAAATCGATGAAGAAGTAGAGAAACATAAGGGAAGTTAAGGACATTGAAAAACACAAAGAGAATGGGGAAGTACCTGGACTAGAAGAACGGTCGCCTGAAGGTGCTCGGACTCAATCGAACACTGATCCTTGCCTCTATAGTTGGTGTACATTGGAAGTTGTCTACAGATTTGAAAAGCTTTGTTATAATGTATGTTTGCCCATGAAATCCCGTTGATACCCTACTCCCTTGGTCATAATCACTCAACAATTAACAATATATTTGTCACCTCATAGTGCCTGATAGAGTCAGAGCCGGAACTTGAGATTTAGGAAGAACGATGGATGAATTTTACTACTCAAAAAATTGGAGACTTTATATCACAAGCGATTAGGGTCTGTGGAGGGTGTAGACAACTCATCTGGGTAGGTTGGTGTGGCACAGGTTTGAGGAAGATGTCGAGAATGGTGTGCAACAGTTGGGTGAGGTGGAAAGAGACTCGCATATGTAGAGGGGAGAAAGTTGACCAATGGTCAAGTATATGGGGTGACTAGGCGCATAGGGGGAGAGGGCTGGCCAATGAGAGAAGGTGTTTCAATGGTCTTTTTGACCAAGATCAAAGGAAGATCAGTGAAGGTGTAAAGAGGGAAGCAATGGGCTAAAGAGACGTTGTGGAATGGCGGTTGACCCAAATGAGTGGACTTCCATGTAGCGAGCAAAGGAAAACCACAAAATAGAAAATATAAAAAAATAAAAATAAATAACAAAATAAACTTAAAATAAAAAAATCCCGATATGAAAGTCATAGATCTCATATAGATACATAATTTTTATGAAGGAATCAAAATATAAAAGAGGTAATTTACATATTAAAAATACTTCTTAAGGGATTTTATAGCTATAAAGTACTATTTTTTATATCCTTTTTATTTTTCCTTTATTTTCTATTTATAATATATGTATTCCTTTTAATAGATTACTACTACAATATTTGCACATTACTATATCTTTTTTTAATAAGAAAGAGAAACATAAAAAAAGAAAGATATGTGGTATATAAATGTGAAAATAGAAATTTTTTAGTTGTTTTAATAATTTCTGATTTTTTATTTGGTTTTCTTTGTAGTTAGTTTTATTACACAAAGAGAAAGATAAGATGACTTTTTCTACAGAGAGATGCAATTATATATATGAAATGGAAGTGGTTTCATGTTTATTAGAGTTAAAATGAGCATTAAAAATCAGTGAAGATTGTATTATATACATATAGGTATTTATATATATACAAATGACACACTATCTTTAGTAATTTCTTTGATTTTCTTGTTTTTATTTGTCGACCTAGTCATGACGTCTGGATCACTTAGGTGAAATAAATGATCTTTCATCCCATTTGTTTCTTATTTTTTGGTCAACTATAAAAGTGCATCCTTCCTTGATTTGGGTTTTATAATTTATATGATTGTTATGTTAATTATGCAATATTAACAAAGCATGTACAAATGATAAAAACATGAAAGAAAATGCAAATTGAAGTGTTTGTCCGAGAAAAAGAACTCAATTCAAGGGTTTTAGGTGAGGGAATCAAATATTCATTAGTCATCCTTCTCTTCCATACTCTTAATATCACACCCAACTCACCACACCCAACCTTCTCCTCCTCCTCCTCCTCCTCCTCCTCCTCCTTCTTCTTCTTCTCTCCCTCTCTCATAGGAAAAGTTCTCTCCTCTCTCTTCTCAAGACTTTCTCTCCGATTCACATTATCTGCCCCTTTTTAATTATGAAACACATTATGTGTTTTCTTCCATTAGTATCAAGCACTTAATTCATTCAACAAAACTAATTCTACACACTACCTACTATTAGAAATATGTTTAAAATTTTAAATATATTTTAGAATTTACCCTTGCATCCTTATACTGTAAATATTACATGATAAGAAATTCACTCGGAATAGAACAAAAATCTTCCATATTCATGTAGCAACCATAATTATATCTTCATTGGCAATATCATATCATGACCTAACCTTTCTACTATTGATGGAACTAGAAACAAGCATTCATATTGATAATAAAAATGTTAGCATAAAATTATGAGTTGTTCTTTAAGATTTTAAATGGTAAGGTGAGATTCGTAAAATATGATGGCATATTTTATTATTTTGTTAATTTTAATATAAACTGACAGATGGACACGTGTCTCACTGCGAAATGATTAAAAATAATTAAACCAAATATAATTGAATATCATCCTATATTTATATTTTAAAATTTAACAAGATATGGTAGTGGACATTCAAATCAATAGGGAAATTTTTCTATTATATTTAAACTCTCAAAAAAAAAGAAGTGTATTTTAGATTCTTGGATGAAGTAAATTCATAAGGTATCTAATTGTTATTATATTATAAGCAACTAAATTTGCAACTATTACAATAGGACAAAAATGATATAGTTCGTCTATTTTATAGAGTCCAAGAAGATACATTTTATTATGTATTATGTTTTTGTGTTTGCATATGATGAGATTATACACATCATAAATCATTGATAGTCAGGGAATTAAATGATCATATTTATTTATTTTGTATAATTAAATGTATTTACTTGAGTGAATTAATAATGTTGCATCCAAATTCTAAAATAAGACTTTTAGAATAGGAGGTGATGAAGAGGTTTTTGGGAGGCTCTAAAATGGTCCTCACTGAATGAAAGAGAAGGCAAAGTGTTGTTGAGGCGACCACCCACAAACACCTCACTCAATCAACAATTACCCCACAATATAAATTAATCAATGAATAAAAAAATGTGAGTTACATTTTATTATACTCTATAACACAAAATGTATAGCATGCAAGCATGTAGAGGTCAAACTACAGAGAGCAAGTTACGTAGCCAATGGTATTACTAATCAATGAAAATTATGTACATGTGAACCTTTATTCATTATGTGGGTTTTATTATATTTATTTATTTATATTATACATTTTTAATGAAATTAATAATGAATATATAAATATATTTAATAATAATAAAATATATATATTAGATTAATACATATGTACACATATATATTTAATATACATATAAGAGTATTACTAAATTTTAATAATCTTTTTTTAATTTTTTAGTTAATTATATAATATAGAGCTATATAAGGATATATACACATAATATAAGCCTAATAAAAATAAACAAAATACAGGGAATATTATTTTTTGACTTTATAAACTTTTCTAATTTTTATGATTTTTTTTGTAATTTTGGAATATTTTTATATATCTTCAAAATCAAAAGTATCCCAAATCATGGTTTAAATAAATACACAGAATTGAATTGAAGATTAAAAATATCAAATAAAATCCAAAATTCTCCAAATCAATTTTAATAGATATATATTAATATATGGAAAATTCTGAAGCAAAAATAAATTTCTTTTGGGTTTTTAGGAATTTTATATTTTTTTACTGAACTTTGGAGTTTTTAAATTTTTTGGATTTTTTCTTTTTCTATTTTTAGGGATTTTTGGTCTGTAGTAATAAAATATAATAATAAGCAACAAATGTATTTTTGGGGAATTTTTCAAAATATTTTTCTTTTTTTTGGAATTTTCTAAAATAAACAAGGACAAAAATGTGCTCATTTGATTTTTAATAAATACTTAAAATGTCAAAACTGTCAAAACAAAATAAACCAAGAAAATACATGTCGGTAGGCATCTAACCTATTTTTGCATAATTTTTGAAGCACGAGTGTTATTTTTAATAAATAAAATTCAAGCACTAAAAATACATGAACTAGGAAGGATATATTTGCAAATAAAATAAATATTAAGGGTACATGTGTAATTTTCTCAGAAATATACAACACATATTTATATTTAATGGACTAAAAACAAATTCAAAAACTCGCAAGGGTATACATGAAATTTACCCAGCTCACATGGGACGACACGTAAGCTGAGTTGGACTGGACCTGATTGTGATATCCATAAACACCAAGGGATTGTATTCAAAATATCCACATTTATTTACACTTTATATTTATTTATAGAACTAATAAATAAATACAAAAACTACAAGGATGACCTTTACAATTTACCCCCAATAGGCGTAGCGATGGGTGTTTCTGATCAGTTAACTTACCACGTGTCGCACTCTTCGTGCCTGATGAAAGAGATAAATTAAATCTAACTAATGGAATTAAAAACGCATAGCTCTTATACTTGCGATGAAGTAGGGAGCGGGGTGGCCAGAGAACCACCGTGGATCGTTGTGTTGTCCTCACTTCACCACGTCCAATCACGGGGAAGCTCTCAGCTGTCACCTAGACCTCAACACACATGCAAGAACATGGAGCAAAGCTCGAAGGGGATCAAGAGGAGAAGGAGAAGTTGGAGTTCTTATGTATAGATAAGGTGGTCGGTGCATATTAATCAAGGACATGTGGTCCAATCGAAGAGAGTTGATTGGATCTTTGGCTAGGGAGTGAATTAAGGAAGTTTAGTCGCCATGAATCACGCATCACACCCAGCCCGAACATCATGAACGCCAGCAAAAATTGGGCGAAATCTAGGGGTTTGACATTCTGGTGACTCGAGGAGAGAGGGGGTTGTTGACCGAGGTCAATAGTCCCAGCCTTCTAATTGGTCCACCTCGAACACTACAGGACAAAAAGGTTGGATTTATTCAAAAATAATCAATTTAAATAGTAACTGATTTTAATAATTTTTGGTTATAAAATAAAACATGTTTATTATTTTAGATGATATTTTAATATGATTTTTATTTATTTTTTGGTTCTATTTATTGCAAGTTAATTTTTAAGGGCACATTTATAGGTATACTCATCTATGTTTTGGGTTTGTATTTTTATTTCATTATTTTATTATATTATTTTATTATCTTATTTTATATATTTATAATTTATTTTTATGTACCCAAATATATTTTTACTATATTTTTCTAATCTATTATGTATACTTAAATAAATAAGGGTATATATTATATAGGTATAAGTATAGGTATTTCATCTATTTATTTATATAGGATATTTTATTTTTTTTGTTTCCTTATAGTTTTTATAGTTTTAATATGTACATGTATTATGAATAATATTTACAAAATTATAAAAATATAAAATTGCAAAAATAATAAATAATAAAAAAATGAATATTTTATTTAGGTATACTATACAATAGGGGTCTAAAACCTAACTTTCACACCTTAACTACAAAAAATATGAAACTACCTTCATTAAATAGCTTATTAAAATTTATATATAGTTAGAAGTGATTTTGATACATTTTAAGTTTTTATTTAGGAGATATGGGTTATGGAAGTTTGGGTTTTGGCTTTTTATTTTGAGTTTAATTTGTTCATTAAGTATCATTTTGGTGTAAACTTAATTTTATATTTTTCTATGTTTTATTATCAACAACTTTCATGCACAAAGTTTATTGATTTGAGGTATGAATAAAATAGATCCCAAAATGGACTTATTTATGAATTAAAGAAAACGAATTTATTGGATTTATTGGCCCTTATCTCCCCCCACAACTTTATCCCTGGCCGACCCAGTCATCAAGATTCCTAGGCCTCGGGGTTTAGGGTCATAAAACACCTTTGGTATTTTATTCTTTTTTTTCCTTTATTCTCTAATTTTGGCATTGAAAATAGTATTTTATATACAATAAATGGAATAAATAATGAAGTTATTATGTACAAAATAATGTCATTTACATGCATTAGCTAGGATTTTTAAGGCCAAAATGATATAACAAAGGTGATAAAATAGAGATTCATCACCCCCTTATGCTAGCCTTTGCTAGTCCCTAGCAAACACTTATGCAATAAGTACAGAAAAAAAAAGAAAACAAAAAGAAATAACTTGGAATAATTATCGGCTTTTAAACTAGTCGTTAATAAATTCAAAGTTTGGAGATGAGGGAAGGTCTTTAGATTAATGATATGTTTGGAACCATATTGAAGTCTAGAAGCGTGACATAACAACCCTCAGATTCCATTCCCCTATCATCCAGTCCAATTCACAACCAGGTCAGAACCATCCTCTCAGTCGCATACTCTTGCTACCTTGAAATGATAGAACCATGTGTGTGAATTTGTTCAGCTCTCCCTAGACAAACCGTTGAACCATCAAGGTGTCTGCTCTTCTACTAACTCATCATCGTGGAGACAGATATTCCCTTCTAGGGTCAGGTGCCTCCGGTCTTTATAACCGAATGGGGGAGAGAAGTAAGAAGAATGTGAAGAGAAGTGGGAATGGACCAGTGTAGTCTTCATTCCCTTGTGAAGTAGGTCAATGCAACCGATTCTTCACCAAGAAGCAGGCTTTTCTGAAGCTCCAGTTCTTTTGGAATTTTTGGTATAGGCTTCTTTGGATATTTTTTTTGACTTTGTACATCTTTTACGCTTGTGTTTGTACCCGGTGGATATAGCATCTTTTGTTCCACCTACTATTTTGGGGTCTTGGAAAAGATACGTCGGTAGACCATTCCTCATCCGAAGCATTATCTCAGTCCATCTCTAGTCTTTAGATATCATTGTGACCAAAAGTAGTGGGTTAGAGTACCTGTATCGACAATCCCCAAGAATGGTTCCTGAGCCACCCTTCACGAAGCAGCCTTGCATCGTCCCAACTTAGACTCCAAGACTTTTCAACAATCCATCTAGGTTAAGCTAAGTGCTAGGTGTGAGGTTTACAGTCAAGTCCCTGTCTCAAGAGTCGTACGGATGATATGAAGGGTTCTATTTAAGCACAATGAATTGATTCATGAACACAGACTTGTGGAACCTAAAGAATTAAGTCAAGGTAACCTGAAACATCTCCACTTCTAGTCCTGAATGGGTTCCTCTGAAATTAGTATTATTAAGGTCTATTCCAAGCTCCAAGCTCCGAACTTTATTTTGACTTGTTCAATTGTCTATATTATTCTGAAAAATGTGAATGCTATGTATAATACAAGAAAATATTTTTGTGATGTCATTTTCTAATTTTTAACTTTTTATGGAGTTTTGAAAAAAATGCAAGTTTTTATGCAATTTTTGAAGAAGATTTTGCAAATATTTTTGGAATTTTTGGATTTTTCAAAATTTAGGGATTTTTCAAAAAAAAGTCTTTTGGCATAAAAAAAGGAAGTGTGTACAGATATTTACACGAGTGTGCCTCTTTTTTTTACAAGAATTAAGGTTGGAGGATTTACAGATTGGATGTTAGTTATTTTTATAAGAATGTTGATGAATGTCAAATTTGCCTCTTTAATAATCGTCAATTGTCGTAGCATAGGAGGCAAATTTGGTTCGGCAAAAACTACAATCTTTGAATGTTGTGGAATATTTATACTTGGAAAGTCTACCAAGGTTGAACACAGGGACATGAACCTCTTTAATCTATTTATCAAATTTGTCAATTAACTTAATGTGTGATTATTTCCTCAATTCTAGGCCTTCATGCAGATGCACACAACAAAATGCAGATTAGATGATACATGTATTTTTATTTTATTTTTCAATGCAATTAAAGGATGATGCATGTTAGAATGAATGAATGAATGCAAGAGATAAACATGTAAAAGATGAATTACAAATATGCCCTAGAAGAAATGAGTACAGATGATGATTCAGATTCAGAGTCAAATGGAGCAAAAAAATTACGAGCAAACATCTATTTAATGGCAAGGCATTTGAGCAAGGGACACTATATATCATAAAAAATTCATCATATTTAAATTAGTGCCAAATTAGAAAACTAAATATGCCATTAGACAGAGAATTAAATAAAGAACAAAGTGACACTAAAATCATGCAATTTGGACTTAAGATGCTCAAGTTATGAAAGAAACAATGCAGGGTCATAAATGCAATAACAATGCAAGAAAAAAGATAAATAATTTCAAATAGGTACCTAAAGGGACCTATTTGCAATAACAAAAACCCAGAGGGCCCATATCAAAATTTTCTGATATGCGGGGCCTTTTGCAAATTCCAGAAGTCGGCTAGGCCTATATGTAAATTTCCCCAGGCGCGCACATGGTGCACATGCCCTGGAACCTTGTTGTAATTTTGAAAAATATCCGGGGTGTTCCTACAAATTACCCAGCCCTGCACGTGACAATGTATACGAGGGCTAGGCTCGGAGGGCGAACTAGGCTCAGATAGATGCGTGGCAGCTTTTGGTGCCTTAGATGGAGGCTCGGTCCACCCGAACCTCTTTGCTTCAGACTGATGATGTGGTGTGCTCTGGGTTGTTGGAAGGACACTAGAGAGGTGACATCCAACGGCACCTGTACCATCCTCATCCTTCGTGGACGGGCTACGATATCAGATCTCCGTCGAGGTTGCTCGAGCTCCGCCCCATCCCTCTGTGCACGTTAGAGCTTCGGGAAGATCCCTAGAGCGTTTACGATGAAGATATGACGGAGGAGGAGGCGTGGGAGGTCAAGGAAGGGGATGGTAATGGAACATCACCGGAGATCAAGCTCTTGATTGGAGCTTCTTACAGAGCTTTGTCTATTAAAGTACATGGTACCTGTAGATGTTAGAATAGCCAAAGCACGTGTGAATAGTGTATGAGTGATACGTGAGGCGAAGTGGAGGCCCATGGGACGACGAGAGGCGGAGTCCAAGAGCTTCCTCCGCCTGTGATGACGGAGGAGGTGAATCGGAGCGGGGAGGGATTCCAGAGAAGGGAAAAGGTGGCGCGAGGATCGATGATGGGTGACGAAGATGCGAGGGTGGTCAAGTGGCATCAAAGATGGATGTAGGCGATGGGATAAATGCGAGAAATTGAAGGAAATGTGAGGTAGCCGAAAACCTCGACGGAAGGGTAGCTTGGCGGAGGAGGTGGCCTGGGTTGGGTCTAAGAGGAAGCCCGGGGTCATCGCACATGCTGGGCGGTCGGTCCAGCGAGCTTGACGGTGTACGAAGGTAGTGCTTACATGGTTGGAGAACCATGGATCACACCAGGGATGCTCACGGCCATTGTTGCCTCGACAAAGCACCCTCCGCTGTCACCAGAGGGAGGAGGATGCTAGGGCAGAGCCCATTATATTGGTGGATTGGGGTGAACGGTGGCGGAGCGAAGGATTTTATAGGAGCAGGGGGTCGGTTACAGGAGGGGGAGTGGGGTGTTTGCAACGGCGATAGTGAAGGATCGGAGTAATGTCTGGGGGTAATGATGGGTTCGCAAGAAAGGTTTGAAGGATACGGGTGGATCCTTAAGCGCATCACGGAAGCGTGATGATCGTATCATATACGATCAAGAGCGACTAGTCATACTATTTGCTCGGAGCAACGGAATTTTAAAAATTTTTAAATCATAAGATGAAACCACATGATCTAAGAACACTTTATGGATCGTTCCATCTAACCACAAAGTATTAGAAATACCTCTTGAAGCGTGGTTGCGATCACTTGATCTCTAAAGCAAGAGATCCTCCTGACTCAAGTCCGATATACGAAGATGGCACTTGTGGGTGCGATGATGAGATGCAAGCTTCCCACAATCCAAGATGAAGATCCAAGCCTTGAATTTCCTAATTTCATCCAACGAAATCAGAAGCACCAAGGAAGACGGAGATCCGACAGCGCTACGGCGTAGCGACTACTATAGTTCTCTCAAGAACTCAGAGTGGACGTGCACTCTTAGGGAGAGAGAGAGATGGGGCGTGAGAATGAGAGAAGGAGAGAGAGTACTTCATGCGTGTTCTTGAAGGGCTAGGGTTTCCCTTTCTTAAATAGTGGTTTGGGAGTCCATGGATCACAATCCATGGACACACAAAATCAACGGTTAGGATGATTTGTGTTTTTAATCAATGGCATGATCATTTGTTGTTTAATAAAGCAACAACTATTGATTTAACTTAATTAATCAACAAAGGATAAAGGAGCTAATAATCATCTCCTAAAGGGGTGGCATCACCCTTGAAAGAGTCAAGGGTGACGTCACCTCTTAAGGTGATTATCATCTCATTATCCTTTTTATTATTTGCAACAACATTTATTGCAAATATTCACTAATTAATTCCAAATTAATAAGTGAATATTTCAATCATGCCATTGTAAAATTGTGAATCATATTCACTACCCAAAACAAAATGTAAATTATATTTCTAATTAATTGTCCAATGTGAATCCAATTCACATCAACAATCAATCAGTATATATTATTTACAAAAAATGCTCTCTCTGATGTATTATAAATAATATTTATTATATACATGGATATTATGGATAACATGGATAGTACTATCCATATTCAGTATTTCCTTGATAATTAAATCTCATTTAACTATCTTGGATAATCATTCTCATAATACGAATCTCATTCATATTATTCTTGATAATTAAATCTCATTTAATCATCAATATCATGTTGCTTGGATACATAATTCATCATAGGAATTATTCTTGAACTCCTTCAAGAATAGTGTGCTTTCTCCGTAGATACTTGAAGATAAGGACAAGGCGATTGTATTGTTCCACGTATAGTGACTTGGACATTGAGATCATATCTCAAATCCAGATCTTATGGACCTCCCATAGATGTTAGATTAAATCAAGTCCGTAAACTTAATCTTCTCATTGCATCTGAATCTCATTCAAGTCAATGTCCAACATTTGGACTAAGATCAAGTTACTTCTCTACTGAGAGGAGTCACTAAAATCCAAACATGTTTCATCACTCCCTTGGAATGGAAGTGTCATGGTTATACAATCATTTATGATCACATCACCCTCAGGTATTCCCAATACATGTACATCCTGCATACTGGAAGATCTTTGTATAAACCCGAGGTTATAGATCACTTTTAGACTGTCACCTTCAGGGTTTTATCATAAAGATTCTCATTTGATCATTGGAATTTGGTATCGATCATATACTTTTCGAAAGCATATATCATACCTCTAAATTCTGTCAAGCTTCATAAGCGAGACGACCATGCATGAAATTTATGGATCCCAATACCTCATGAGTGAGCTCATGCTTCCGTTTCAGAAGTGAACCTGTATGATCCCTTCGAGAGATCGTATTGCTCATATGCCCTTATATGCACACCATCTCACCGGTGTATAGACCTTGGTTAGGCCATCAACCTATTGGTATGCCAAATGTACATACTCAGACATATAGCAATACATCTGTCTCCAGTCAGAGGATGCGTGCCTATATCGCGATAGTATTCGACATAGGACTTAGGTTATCTCGATCTCGTTAATTCAACCCTTTGACGTAACTAATCTGACACCTCTGAATCTCTATTCCTATGCAGAGGGCATGCATCAAGAGGTCGGTCAGATATCAGCCGATATGAGAAAGGATTGCCATCTCCTACTCAGGTTGGAGATCATCTCTTAACATTCATTTGACGGTGTTTGATGAGTCCTCAATCTAACTCCTTAGATTTTCATCCAAACACTAGCTACTATGATTCAATTATTGAATCAACAGTTGTATGATCATTAAGATGGCCATGGTACATAACCCTAATTGTACAAAGGGACCTATTGTGCAAATTAATTTTTCATTTCAGATCAGGGAATGCTATTCGCAATAACATTTATTGCATAATGGCTCGCCGTGGGCTCGCTAGTCCAACAATCTCCCACTGGCCCAAAGAGCCATTAATGGTAATAATTTAAATCCGCACTCATGTGACAATCATAGGCTATTTAGAAAAATAGCTAGGTATGATGATCAGTCATTTTGTTACTGAGAGACTACGCCAAGTCCTTTTACAACACTTGCATATCCCCCAGTAACAGTGCTCACATCCAATGCGAATGTTGCATCTTATGCAACCAATATTCAATTTTGTCGGTTATAGTGTCCTTGACACTATAGCTTAATAATTACTATAACCAGTATTTCCATAATCCTTATCAGAATACCCTTATTCCTTGAGATCTATATCTCCTAAGGTATCTACAGTTAAGACCTTTTTAGATCACTATCTATAAAGTCTTAAATTCTTGAAGATAAGACTTTTAGATCACCATCTCAAAAATCTTTTTATCTTTGAAGATATTGTTATTACTGCAATCAAGTATTTTATCTCCTTAGTAGGATTAGTAACAATTACTACTCCCACTGCATGGCAGATATCCATATCTCAAGGGAATGAAGCCTTTCTTGGAATTTTCCAGAAAATGGAATATATATCCAAGGTGTACCATTAATACGATGGTTCCAATGCCCTCTTCTCTTTGTCTCTGAACATCTTCAGAACTAAGATCTAAGAGGTATCCTTGAGATCATATCTCAAGGTATGGAATAGACAGTATATAAAACACTTATTTTTATTATCCTTATATCATTCCAAATGATTAGGATATCATCTACATATAGCATGATGAACACAATGGCACTCCGACTAAGCTTCACATGGTACATCAAGATTCTATCTGAAATCACAACATTTATAATTTCATCAAATCTTATGTTCCAAATACAAGAAGCTTATTCGAGTCCATAGATGGAGTTTCTTTAGCTTGCACACCTTGCTTTCCTCAACCATGAAGCCTTGGGGCTACTGCAGGTGAATATCCTCGGAGAGTTATTCGTGAAGGAATGCAATCTTGACTTCCATCTTGAAGATGTCAAAGTCAAGTCATATGGTTGTAGTTAGCTATATTCTGATGGGCTTAAGCAATGTCACTGAAGAGCAAGTCTCATTGCAAGCAATGTCTTCTATTCAGTGTGTAGCTTATGGCTATGAGACGTGCTTTTGAAGGTCTCTACCTTCTCATCAGGTTTCCTCTTTCTCTTGAAGATCCATTTACACCTTAACGGGTCTTACCCATATAGGTGGATCCTCGAGGGTCCATATACAACACTTGTATATGAAGTCTACTATAGACTTTATTGCTAACATCCATCTTTCCATGACATGATATTCAGAAGCTTCATCACATGAAGTTCGATCATTATCAGATTTCTCTGACACAAGGAATTCATCCTCAAGCTAATTTGAAGAGGTATTAGTGGTTCATCTTTACTTATCCTTTAAGTTTCCGATTTTAGGAGCATCATTATCTTCTCAAGATTAAATGAGTTCCTTTACTTCGTTTTCATCTTTATTCTCAAGAGAGTCATCCTCTAAGAATCATATCCTTGGAGATGAGATCTTTTAAGAATCTTAATGTCATAAAGTTGGTATCCAATACCGTCCTTTATTTTCCTAATGAAGTAGCATTCTCTGGTACTAGGTTCCAGCTTACTAGCATGGAACCTTATAAGGAAATATAATGTAGTCGCTACCACATATATATATACACCTGGAAACTAAGAGATAATTACGCTAAGATTAATCATTAATCAAAATCATGTCACACATGATCTAATTGTATCTTCCTACAACTCGTATTGAGTTTAGGTGCATTATTAGGATTCATATCTCCATAAGGTATTCCATTGAATTTATCTAATAGGTACAAGCTACCTAGATTAGATCAAATTCATTTCACCTTCCTTCAATCTTTGGTTCTAAACCAAAAAATTATGAAATCTTTGACCATTTCAAAGTTTTCTTAGGTGAAGGGAAGAAATTTCATATCACAATGAATCATAAAATGATATCACATATCATCAATATTTATTATGATACAATGATCCACATACATCAATATGTATTAGATCTTGAATACCTTGGCATCTAACACCATTCCCAGAGAAGGGTGTATTGGACCATTTTTACTTTGAATACAATATTCACAAGTATGTATGATTTGAAATTCTATACATTTTAAAGTTCATCTCTTACTAGTCTGTTGATATCATCAACAGACAGATGTCCAAGAATTGATGTCAGATCATTGTCAAATGATCTCCATCCTCCTATTGATCTTTTAATGTTTAATTCTCAATATTAGAAATGCTAACGAACCATTCATTAATTTCTAATTTCGTAGAGTCCTCTAGATATCAAAATACTATCTGAAATATATCCATCATAACTCTTTATGGTATGTCTATTCCAGAAATCATGTCTATTTCCACCATTTAGAGATAAACTTTGAGTGTTTTCTAATATCTAGGTAGTAGAGACATTCTCTAAGACTAAGGGCTCTCCCACTGAAAATATGAATTATATCTATCCACCAGAGATTGTTGCAACAATTGCATCAATATCCATGGATGACTATTATACCATAAGATCGAATTTTAGTCTTCTAATACATATGCAACCAATTGCAAGTGTTATTAGAAGAATGGGATACAATTATCAGACTTTGATCTTATCAAATAAGAAAGACAATTTTAATGATTATATGTAGATGTAAATTATTTCGATGCACTATCCAAGTCCTTCTCTAAGGATTCTAGATAGACTTGATATTCATACTATCAACACATCGGCTTATTGTAGTATTGGCATTCATCCAACTATTTGGATGTCATATGTGTGTGTAAACCATAGAAGTACATCCAACTCTTTGACTTTCCTTCTAACTTGGGTCCAACCCATGCTTCCACTACGCTCCTTTCATCTTAAACAACCATTGCTTAAGATAAAGGATCTCTTATGTTGAATTCAAAAGATTTCAATATAAGAGTATTTCGACACTTTTATATGCTTCATTTAATTCATAGAATATGAACATTATGAAGCTTCATGAATGACTAGAGTGTAGACAGTAGGATGATGACACTCAACATATCTACATACATCTTAACTATTAAAGACTTAGGTTTAGGTAGGTATTCAAACATTTTGAATACATGGTCTCTTATAGAGCCACCATTCTGCATAATGTAGTGAACAATTTCATTCATGATTAAATGTCAAGAGCACGTATGTATGCCAGAACATCTTCTTAGAATTTTATAAGGATTATTTGACAATTACGATCATCATTGACATGTCACTTCCAAAGTACATTCGATGAAAGGTCAAGATTATAGAGACATACAAACTCTAGGGTTGTAGTCATATTATCTATTTAATTGTTATTCCTCATTATTATGAGGAAACTTGCACATTGCAACCACATACAATATGTGTCCAATTGCAAGTACACTATTTTGATCATGGATCCAATCCATGATACTTTACTGGTTTTTATTGAGTATAGTACTGAGTGGGTTGAATGAAGGATTATCTGAAATAAGAAATTTGCATAAATATATATATAAATTTATATATATACACACGTTTTACTTTGATTTAGGAATTTTATATCAATGTTGTCTTGCCATGTCAACATTGAAAGTTCATTCCCTTAATCACTTTCAATGTAAGAGATATACTTACCATTATATCTCAAGCAAGATCCGGGATCTCCTTCCTTATCTTTGTCACATCCCAATAATATGAGAACCTATGACTCGGATAAAAAGAAGCGAGAACACATTCCGCATTGTAAAGTCCAACTTGCATCTCCTAATTCGATCTTTAACACCTGGGCCCACCACCCCTAAGGTGATATTTACCCGTCATTAATTGAACCAACCGTCAACAGGAATACAACTCGATATGCGCAATCCAATATCACCCCCATAATATAAGGACCTGATATTGGGGTCACTACGCATACGTCATTACTCTTTCGAGAAGCGAAGAGCCCAATCCAAATTGATCGTATGCAGAAGCTATCACTTCGGACAGATGTCTCCTACATACAATATCTGGCAATGGAACCCTTCGCCTTGACGGGAGACCATGGATGTCACTTATGTGATCCTCCACCTCATATTCAAATTTTAATTAATTATCATAAATCATATTCATGAAATTAATTCTTCCAAGTGAAATACACATCTATTCATAATAGAGTTTTCAATTGGATGTAATTAATCTAATTTCATTAAAGCAATTATCATTCCAATTTAATCATCAAACTTGATTGTTACTTGAATTAGTGGTATTATCTCAAAGTACGTACTATTCTAATTTTAATAATTAGAAAATACATCATGATCTCTCAGGCATCATTCATTCCCTACCCACTGTCATGGTCAGTACCGACAAGAGTGGGACAAACCGCACACGGTGCAACCTGCTACCCCAACGCTCCCCGACTAGACACCATATCCGCCTCAGGAAAAAACAATGTTGAGTCAATCACTTTGTACTTGAGATGATCATGGTTTTTCAACTTAAATTATACAATATAGTAATAATCAAAACCATTTTGATTATAAGGAAATTTGCTAGACAATTCCAAAAACCTAATCAAGCAACAAGTTTGATGAAAGTGTATCAAGTAAGCAATTGGTGATCAAGATCTAATCTAATCATTCATTGGTTGAGGCAATGTCATTTATGGAAATAATTATTGTTCTAATATTTCCCAAATATTATCCACAATTATTTCAGGAAATTAACTATTGATTTCGCAAATTTCTTAAACGACAATCACAAGGTTTCAAGATAAACATGCACCCTCACTAACTAAAATTAGCATATCTCATTATTTTAAATCCAAATTAAGAAAAATCAATTTCTAGAGATTGATAATTTGATTTAAAATAGAAACCATTGTTAAACATGTATTTTCAGACATTTTAAAACCGTAATTAACATCTTAATTATGTCTCTAATAGCCATCCCCGAAACAGTGGACATATGGTCAATAAAACGATCATATCTTGAGTAAACGGAATCCAAATTATGCAAACTCAAATTCCATATTTTGCTTATTTAATGGGGAACATTATCTAAGTGATAAATTCTTTATCATGATTAAACATTTTAAACATGGTCAAAAAATTATAACAAGATAGGGCTGCAAAAATTGAAATGCTAAAATCTTCACGAACCCAAACGAGCTAAATTTTCGTAGGTTCATGGATCATATCCAAGACCTCCATAAATCAGCTCTGATTCCACTTGAAGGATATGGGTGGATCCTTAAGAGCATCATGGAAGCATGAGGATCGTATCATATACGATCAAGAGCGACTAGTCATACTAGTTGCTCGTAGCAGCGGAATTTTAAAAAATTTTAAATCATAAGATGAAATCACATGATCCAAGAACACTTCTTCGATCGTTTCATCTAACCACAAAGTATTAGAAATACCTCTCGAAGTGTGGTTGCGATCACTTGATCTCTAAAGCAAGAGATCCTCCTGACTCAAGTCCGATCCACGAAGATGGCACTTGTGGGTGTGATGATGAGATGCAAGCTTCCCGCAATCCAAGATAAAGATCCAAGACTTGAATCTCCTGATTTCGTCCAACGAAATACGACGTCTTCTACTTGTGCGAGAAGCACCAAGGAAGACAGAGATCCGACAGCACGACAGCGTAGAGAGGATTGTAGTTCTCTCAAGAACTCAGAGTGGACGTTCACTCTTAGGGAGAGAGAGAGAGAGAGATGGGGCGTGAGAATGAGAAAAGGAGAGAGAGTAGTTCATACGTATTCTTGAAGGGCTAGGGTTGTCCTTTCTTAAATAGTGGTTTGGGAGTCCATGGATCACAATCCATGGACACACAAAATCAACGATTAGGATGATTTGTGTTTTTAATCAATGGCCATGATCATTTGTTGTTTAATAAAGCAACAATTATTGATTTAACTTAATTTATCAACAAAGGATAAAGGAAATAATAATCATCTCCTAAAGGGGTGGCGTCACCCTTGAAAGAGTTAAGGATGACGTCACCTCTTAAGGTGATTATCATCTCATTATACTATTTATTATTTGCAACAACATTTATTGCAAATATATTCACTAAATTAATTCCAAATTAGATAGTGAATATTTCAATCATGCCATTGAAAAATTGTGAATCATATTCACAACCCAAAATAAAATGTAAATTATATTTCCAATTAATTGTCCAATGTGAATCCAATTCACATGAACAATCAATCAGTAAATATTATTTACAAAAATGCTCTCTCCAATATATTATAAATCATATTTATAATATACATGGATATTATGGATAGCGTGGATAATATACATGGATACTATCCACATTTTGCATTTCCTTGATAATTAAATCTCGTTTAATTATCTTGGATAATCATTCTCATAATATGAATCTCATTCATATTATTCTTGATAATTAAATCACATTTAATCATCCATATCATGTTGCTTGGATACATAATTCATCAAAGGGAATATTCTTGAACTCCTTCAAGAATAGTGTGCTTTATCCGTAGATACTTGGAGATAAGGACAAGACGATTGTATTGTTCCACATATAGTGACTTGGACATTGAGATCATATCTCAAACCCAGATCTTACGGATCTCCCATATATGCTTGATTAAATCAAGTCCGTAAACTTAATATTCTTATTGCATCTTAATCTCATTCAGATCAATGTCCAACATTTGGACTAAGATCAAGTTACTTCTCTACTGAGAGGAGTCACTAAAATCCAGACCTGTTTCATCACTCCCTCGGAATGGAAGCATCATGGTTATACAATATTTTATGATCACATCACCCTCAGGTATTCCCAATACCTGTACATCCTGCATACTGGAAGATCTTCTGATAAACCTGAGGTTATAGCTCTCCTTTAGTTTGTCACCTTCAGGGTTTTATCATTAAGATTCTCATTTGATCATTGGGATTTGGTATCGATCATATGCTTTCCGAAAGCATATATCATACCTCTAAATTATGGCAAGCTTCATAAGCGAGACGGCCATGTATGGAATTTATCGATCCCAATAGCTCATGAGTGAGCTCATATCTTCCGGTTCAGAAGTGAACATGCATGATCCCTTCGAGAGATCATATTACTCATATGCCCTTATATGCACACCAGCTCGTCGGTGTATAGACCTTGGTTAGATCATCAACCTATTGGTCTGCTAAATGTACATACTCAGACATATAGCAATACATCTGTCTCCGGTCAGAGGATGCTTGCCTATATCGTGATAGTATTCGACATAGGACTTTGGTTATCTCGATCTCGTTAAGTCAACCCTTTGACCTAACTAATCTGACACCTCTGAATCTCTATTCCTCTGTAGAGGACCTGATTCAAGAGGTCGGTCAGATATCAGCCTATATGAGAAAGGATTGACATCTCCTACTCAGTCTGGAGATCATTTCTTAACAATCATTTGACGATGTTTGATGAGTCCTCAATCTAAATCCTTAGATATTCATCCAAACATCAGCTACTATGATTCATTTATTGAATCAACAGTTGTATGATCATTAAGATGGCCATGGTACATAACCCTAATTGTACAGAGGGACCTATTATGAAAATTAGTTATTCTTCATTTCAGATCAGGGAATGATATTCGCAATAACATTTATTGCATAATGGCTCGCCGTGGGCTCGCATGTCCAACAAGGTTGATCAAAGGGCTATGCGGGGGTAACCGTTAGGTCAAGGAGAGAGGGGTGTGGCTGATGTCTATAATAGGAATGGCGTGGCATGCTTCTGAGTGTAACGGTCAGGGTTGAAGATGAGCTAGAGGAAGATGACAAGCAAGAGCCATTGGATCTTGCGACAAGCAGGAGCCCTTGGATCTTATGATCCAACGACCCTGATGAGGGCATTTGTGAAGGGTGGTGAATCAGATCTTGTGGTCTGATCAAGTGGTTACGATTAAGGCATGGGTAAACAGTGGAGATATGCCTTGGAGATTCATCCAACGACAGGAGGGGATGGGTGACATGGAGCGAGGGGACCCGTTGGATAGGAGATGATCGTGCGGTCTTACATTAGAGGGGGTGTGGCTCGGATTGGATACAAGGGGTTGATCTGATGGTAAGGATGAAGGGTAATGTGGACAAGCGAAAGCTGCTAGATGGGAAGTCATCTGACGGAGGAGCTGTAGGAGCGAGCGGGCAGCTAGGATCTGATCTGAGATAATATCTGATGGTTGTTAGTGAAGCGGCAGTGGACAGTTGTGATGGAGGCGGGTAGGAGAGGATCATACAGCTCCAGAAGGGGTCGAGTGGCGAGTGAAGAAGCGAGCCACGTGGGCGGACTAGAGGGCGCCACATGGCCCAATCAGAAAATGGAAAATGAAAGAAAAATAAAAAAAATAATTAGAGGTAAAATTGGAAAAGTCAAAACATGAAAGTCGCAGATCTTGATGAGATCTACAAGTTTCATGTTGGACGAAAAGCCAAAAGAGATCATTTGTACAAAAGAATGTTTCGAGGGTAGTTTTAAAGGCATAAAAACACCGCTTTTGGGTTTTGATATTTTTGTGTTTTTATTTTTTTAAGGTTAGGGAAAATTATAGACAATTAACTAACCTATTTTTTTATGGATTTTCAATGAGAATTAAAAACAAAGGAAATAATAGTAATTAATTATAATAAATAAAGGTTAATTAAACACAGTTTATATACAATATAATACAAGATAAAAACAATGAATTATCAGTGATTTTTATTGATTTGTTTAAGCTAGGAGATTAATATGTGGATTTTAATATGATGAATACAAAATTCATCATACCCCTATACTTAAACTGTGCTCGTCCTCGAGCATCTAAAGAATGAAGGAGACGGATTAATTCCTGATAGTGCATGTGAATTTTTAAGGCTCAATTCTTTTGAAGACCCTTAATTTAAGTGATCCTAAAATTCTGGACTCGGCCATGCTTTAGTCATAAGGAATCCAACATCTCTATTATGAGACTCTCTTTTTGTATATATAATATAAGGATATGACTTTTAGTGTACTGCATTCATGAGAGTTGAATCGAGACATCACCCAAAGTTCTAGTCGAGGAGACTCTCCTCTAGACCTAATCCTCAATACTAGGGAATAAGTCAGTTATTGCATTCAATCCACCATCTCATTAGTTTGTCAGACTTGAAAGTGTATATGGATGGCTAGATGATGGAGTGCATAGGATTGTGTATATTTTTCTCTCCTTACATTGGAACAAGGGGCCTCTCGAATGCCTTTTTACTTAACACATGTTTTTTAGTTTTGTTGATCAATGTGTCCGTCAAGAGAATTCGGAGTCGTCTACACTTGTTTTTCTGGGAGTACAATCGGGGTTTGTCTCTTTTGAGTATCTAAGATACCTTCGACACCCAGACTTGTATCACTATACGATGCAGAGCCCTTTTATGGTGCTAGACCGGCTCTTTGGTCCTACAAGCGTTTGATCCAAGTGGACACCTTGAAAATGGTTGTGAGTGCTCGTCATTGGTGGAAACTCTTTTGAAAATTGACTTTAAAGGATAGATATTTATTTGAATATATTTTTTTTCTTTTTAATTAACTCCGCTACTTTTACCAAAAGTTGGCGCACACTGATCAACAATTATTTAGGTTTCATCACACCCTAGCACATAGGTAAATATCAAAGAGATAGCACGTGAACTTTTTCACATACTGGCTAGGGTTTTGCTGACACTCAGGTTTCTTGAAGCCTTCATTAACTTTATCCCATCCTCGAGCATCATTAGATCGGGTCTAAACTCAAATCTCTAGCCCTAGTTCCTCAAGTGATAACTCAACTCATCTCATCAATCATGCAGTTGTGACTGTATTATGTTGATCATATTCTTTAGAAGGTAGAGATGGAAGAGTGCAAAATAGCGGTTAAATCTTTCAAACTATGGAAGTTTGGATAATGAAGTTCAAAAACCTAATGGCTAAGGCTGGCTAACTTAGACTCTTTAGATCACTGAAATCAAGTGTCCTCAAAATCCTTAAACCTTGAGTGAATGTGAATGTGTCAGGAATACACCCACTCATCGGTTAGTGATTTTTTGTGATTTTTATCTTTTTTAAATTTCTATGGATTATAATTTTTAATTTTTTTAATTTCTTTGAGAGACAATGACTAGTCCAGGCTTATATAAATAGTTACGTCCACTCTCAGCCAGTATGGGTGAAAGTACGGAACGTTAGATGTGCTCATGTTACTTGAGGATGGAGCCATATATAGTGTCTTCTAAACCACCCACTCTGCTAAGGGAGACCGAACTTCCCTCACCGAGAGTTGGTACTCATTTTTAAGCCTAGCAGTCAGAGTCTCTACATAAGAAAAAGTTTTAATTTTTCAAATTTTTATGGTGTTTTTGAAAAAGGTTAATTTTATTTACAAAAAAGTTAATTTTTACAAAAAGTTAATTTTTACAAAAAAAATATTCCCTCATGTTTAAAAACATTTTTACAATAATTTTTACAAAACTCAGTTTCACAAGTCAAATTAAACCAAGCTCAAAAAGATTTTTCAAAATTTTTAAAAATATACGAGTTATGGCTAAAGTAGATATACAATAATAAACGGTATACCCCCCTATACTTAACTTTTTCAATGTCCTCATAGCACAAGTGATACAAAGCCATAGCTCTGGTTAAATATAGGGTGATATAGCAAAACTGGGGAGGAGAGTCCCCCTATATTTAGGTTAAAACTGACCTAAGTATAAGAAGACCAAGTGAGGGTAGAATGATGGGTCGGATCCCCCTTATACTTAGGCTGAAATTAGACTAAGTAGAGGATCTGGAATTTAGGCTGGGGGGGCGAGGTTGCTAGGGTTAGAAGAGGATTTATACAGAGAAACGTGGAGAGGGAAGGGGTCAGTTTTACATATGATTAAGAAGATGCGAAAGGGGGTGTGTGTGTATGTGCATTATTTGAAAATACTAAGATAGTAAAGGGGGGGAGGAGTGGATGTACAAGTATGTGGTGTGTGCATGTGTGTGAAGGGGTGGAGGGGAGGGGTAGATAATCTAGTGATCTACTTTTTTTCTTTTCTTTTTCTTTTCTTTTCTTTTTCTTCTTTTTTATACATGCGAGCCCTCAAATGAGGACCGCTAAAAATGCATATGACATATTTTTTTACAACATGAAAATGCATGGCGAGCTGACCAATCTTCCTTGAATTCTTCATCCTTTCTTTTTACAGCCTTCTCAGCGGGAGCTCCCAACTACACACCTCCATGGCGATCAAGCGTCCTCGATCTTCATGGGTCCTTCCACAAAAGAAAAATATTAGAAAAATAGCAAGAAAATAATCAACAAAAATTACGCAAAAATGCATGATGAGAAGACCTGCAAAAATTGAAAATATTCCCAACAAAAAATGTTTCAACATTAGACAAATAAATAAAGGTGAGTCGTGTCCCTGGCAACGACATCATTTGATAAAAGTCATGCTTCTTTAGTAATCGTTATTTGTCGTAGCATAGGAGGCAAATTTGGTTCAGCAAAAACCACAATCTTGGAATGTTGTAGAATATTTGTACTTAGCAAGTCTACCAAGGTCGAACACAGGGACACAAGCCTCTTTAATCCATTAATCGAATTTGTCAATTAATTATTATGTGATTATTTCCTCAATTCTAAGCTTTCATGCATATGCGCATAACAAAATGCAGATTAGATGATCATGTATTTTTATTTTATTTTTCAATTCAATTATAAGATGATGCATGTCAGAATGAATGAATGAATGAATGAATGAATGCTAGAAATAAACATGCAAAAGTTGAATTAGAAATATGCCTTAGAGGAAATGAGCATAAATGATGATTCAGATTTAGAGTCAAATGGAGCATAAAAATTACGAGCAAACATCTATTTAATGGCAAGGCATTTGAGTAAGGTACACTATATATCATTAAAAATTCATTATATTTAAATTAATGCCAAATAAGAAAACTAAATATTCCATTAGATAGAGAATTAAATAAGGAACAAAATGACACTGAAATCATGCAATTTGTACTTAAGATGCTCAAGTTATGAAAGAAACAATGTAAGGCTATAAATGCAATAAAAATGCCAGAAGTAAAATATAAATAATTACAAATAGGTTCTTGGAGGGACCTATTTGCAATAACAAAAACTCGGAGGAGCCCATGTAAAATTTTTCTAATGTGTGGGGCCTTTTTGCAAATTCCAAAAATTGACTGGGCCTAGATGTAAATTTCCTCAGGCGTGCACGTGAGGCACGTGCCCAGGGACCTTATTACAATTCTGGAAAATCTCCAAGGTGTTCCTGTAAATTACCCAGCCCTGCACGTGATATGCACACGAGGGCAAGGCTTGGAGGGTGGATTAGGCTCGGATGGATGCGTGGCAGCTTTTGGTGCCTCAAATAGAGGCTCGGTCCACCCGAACCTCTCTACTTCAAACTGATGACATGACTCGCTCTAGGTCGTTGGATGTACATCGGAGAGGTGCCCATTCAACAGCATCTGTAGTGTCACGGCTATTCTCCTCCTTCGTGAGCGGGCGGCGATATTAGATATCCAGTGAGGCTGCTCGAGCTCTGCCTCATCCCTCCGTGCACGTTGGAGCTCCGAGAAGATCCCTGGAGCGTTGGTGATGAAGATCTGATGGAGGAGGAGGCTTGGAAGGTCCGGGAAGGGGATGGTGATGGAACCTCGCCAGAGATCAAGCTCTTGAACGGAGCTTTTTGTAGAGCTTCGGCTATTAAAGTATAGTGTACCAGCAAATGTTAGAATAATCTAAGCGTGTGTAAAGAGTGTGTGAGTGATACGTGAGGCGAAGTGGAGGGTCGTGGGGTGATGGGAGGCAGAGGCCCAGAGCTTCCTCCGCCCATGACGACGGAGGAGGTGAATCAGAGCGGGTAGGGATTCTGGAGAAGGGAAAGGTGGCATGAGGATCGATGATGGGTGGAGAAGATGCAAGGGTGGTCAGGTGGTATCGAAGATGGTGTATGAAATGGGATAAATATGAGAAATTGAAGGAAATGTGAGGTAACTGAGTACCTCATCGGAAGGGTAGCTTGGTGGAGGAGGTGGCCTAGGTTGGGCTTTGGAGGAAGCCCGGGGTCATCGCATGTGCTGGGAGGCCGGTCCAGCGAGCTCGGCGGAGCACGAAGGCGTCGCTTACATGGTCGGAGGACCATAGATCACACCGGGGATGCTCGTGGGCATTATTGCCTTGACGAACCACCCTCCGCTGTCACTGGAGGGCGGAGGATGCTAGGGCAGAGCCTTCTAGATTGGTGGATGGGGGCGAACGGTGAGGAGAGGGGTTTTTTTAGAGGAGGGGGTTGGTTCCCGGAGAGGGAGCGGCGTGTTTGCAATGACGATAGTAAAGGATCAGAGAAATGACTAAGGGTAATGATGGGTGCATGAGAAAGGTGGATCGAAGGGCTGCGCGAGGGTGTCGTTAGGTCAAAGAGAGGGTCATGGCTGATGGCTATTATAGGAAGGGTGTGGCATGCTTCTGAGTGTAACAGTCAGGGTTGAGGATGAGATGGAGGAAGACGACAAGCAAGATCCTTTGGATCTTACGATCCAACGGCCATGATGAGGGTGTTTGTGAAGGGTGGTGATCAGATCTTGTGGTCTGATCAAGCGGTTATGATTAAGGCGAGGGAGAACGGTGGAGATATGCTTTGGAGATTCATCTAACGACAAGAGGGGATGGGTGACGTGGAGCGAGGGACCCGTTGGATAGAAGATGATTATGTGGTCTAGAAGAGAGGGGATGTGGCTCAGATTGGATCTGGGGGGTTGATCTGACGATAGGGGATGAAGGGCAATGTGGACAAGTGAGATGCGCTAGCATCTGACGGAGAAGCTGCAGACACGAGTGGGCGGCTAGGATCTAATCTGAGATCACATCTGATGGTTGTCAGTGAAGCGGGAGCGGACGGTTGTGATGGAGGTGGGTAGGTGTTGTTGCGAGAAATTGTCGGATCAGAAATTGATGATAAAAAAGGTAGTCATCGTTGCTATCCCCAAAAATCCCGTGACAAACAAACAAATATTTTTTTTATTTTTTGCAATGTATTAACCTGTATAGCGGACAGGGTCGAACTCAGGGAGGCTACAAATCCCGAGGGTTATTCAATTAATCGCAAATCAATTAAGAGAAAACAAGAATATCAGAGGAAACTATCCTTGGTTTTTGTGATTTTTTAATCTTTTTAATTTTTTTAAAATTTTTTATTGCTCTTTTTTATATATTTTCTTATTTTCAAATTTTTAGTGATTTTGATTTTTGCAAATTTTTTATAAAAAACATGGAGCAATATTCACAAGATCAAAAATACGCACTCCAACTCCTTTTGTATATTTTTATTATACCAAAAATGTTCAGAAAAATTCAGAGAAAATACTTTTGGGTTTTAAAAGTTTTGAAATATTTTTGGGAATTTTTGTGGAATTTCAGATGTTTTTATATTTTTCTAAAAATCAAACAGTGAGAAAATGCAAAATTGTGCACAGCCTGGAGTAATTTGCAACTTAAAAATACTTTAAGTGCCTAAAACTCCTGACAATTATTTTTATGACAAACGACAGACAAATATCTACAAACAAGGAACTGAAATCATAATTTTTGGATTTTTGTAGAATTATTTATGATTTTTATGAGATTTTTAGTATTTTTCAGTTTTTTGTGGTTTTATAAAGAATCAATGCATCAAAATTGGTAGAAATTAAAATACAATGAAATACAACTACTCTATTTTTTTGGAATTTTTGGAACAATATTTGAATTTTTACGAATTTTTGAATTTCAGGAAGACAAAATGACACTATTTTTTATTTTTAAAAAAATATCAAATGAAATCAAAACGCAATGAAAAATTTATGCTAAGAAGATAATCACATCAGGAGCATAGCATAATGTTTGCAAGATTTTTTGATCACAAATAATATTTATTTCATTCAAATAGAGTACGCAAGTTTTTGTTCTACGGTTTAGGGACTAAAATGTAAATAAGTTTTGTTTTTGCATCAAATAAATAATAAAAATAAATCATATGAGAGAATGCGTATTTTTACCACTATATCACGTGCTTAGCATGTGCTTGAGGATGGCAGGGGCTTATTCGCAATTTTCGTAAAACTTTGGGGCGCAACTGTAATTTTGCCAAAGGAATTTTTTTTATTTCAACACGAACCTAAGGGTTCCTGTTCTCTCATTTCTTCTTCAACGACCAACAGGGGAGGGAGAGCCGGCCGCCGCCCAAGTGTGGAGGCGCAGGCGGTGCCGCCTCACGTAGGGGCGCGGAAGGCGGTTGTTGACAGAGGGGGTGCCCACGGCGGAGGGCGGAGGAGGAGGATGATGGCAGTGATGGAGGGGGACGCCTAGACGGTGGGTCGCGCATCCTCGCGCGTCGGCAGAGGGGGCGTTGGAGGCGCGCCTTGGGGCGGATGGCGGAGCGCGGAGGTGCTGGTGGTGACACCGTAACCGCCAGGTGCGGTGGCGCGGATGAGGGCAGCGTGGGCAGCTGGAGGTGGAGGGACTGCGGGATGTCAGTGGAAGAGCGAGGCTGAAGACGGAGCAGGAGTGAACGGAGTGTGTGGCTGGTCAGCCCGTTGGAGGCGTCCAGGCGAGAGGGGGTTGCGCACGGCGGTGCTGGAAATGGCAGTGGGGAGAGTGCCGCCCTCGCGCAGCGGAGATGCTGCGCACAGGAAGATGAAGGGAGGCGGGGGGTGATGTCCCCGCAGCCGGTGGCGAATGGTTTATTTTTTTATACTTTTTTTGTAATTTTTTGATGTAGATAGAAATAAAAAATTTATTTATTTTTTTTTGTAAATATGAAAATAAGAAAAAAAGGGGCTATAGAAATTCTTTTTTTATTTTTTATTTTTTTATTTTTTATGATCCTGCAAAACAAACATTAGAGACAAAGAAAACAAATGGCTTTTTTATTATTATTATTATTATTTTATTTATTTATAAATAGAAAAAAAAACAAGGATCCGGTGAAAAATGGGAGAATCGAATCCGATCTCTGACCACCGTACGCGGTCGGAGTTGAGAGATCGTGGACGAGAGAATAGAACGTGGAGAGATCAAGAACATGAGATGAAAAAAGTCGAGTAGATGGCGGAATAAATCATGGGTGGTGATTCTAAGATCTAGATGAAGAAAATTGACAACGACAACAAAAAAATATGAAAAAAGAAAAAAAATATGAAAAATAAGACTATGATTAATCTAAGATAAAGATAAGAAGAAAAATGTGGATCTCACCTTAGGAGCGTAAATGGACCGTGATCGCCTCGACAAGGCCGACTCGCTGTCACCGGACGGCTCGGAGGCTAGGCACAATTCTCGACGAAATTTTCTCTTGGAGATCGGGCTCCTCTCTCTAAAGATTGATCAAGTTGAAATGAGGGAGAAGAAGCCATATAAATAGAAAAACTAGAATGAAATTTGAATTTTTGAAATTTTTTGGGTGAAGAGATAAGAGAGATGAAAATTAAAATGAATTTTTGAATTTTTTTGGTGGAAGAGATAAGAGAGATGAAATGAGATAAAGTAAAAGAGATAACACTATTTAAAAATTATGTAATTTATTTACAACTTTGATTTTGAAAGTTATTTGATTTGAGTTCAATTAATGCACAAATAAATTAGTGTTAGTTTTATACAGATATTCACAAAATAAGTGAGAAGTATTTACAACAATACACACAAATTTTTTTGATTTTCTGCTTAAGGACCCTTATCTCCCCCTACTTTATTCCTGGTCGATCAGGTCAAGTCTTGACCTTCTCTCGGGGTTCAGGTCAGCCTGTATACAGTCTTCCCTTTTTATTTTATTTTCTTTATTTTTTCCTTTTTTATTTTCTTTTCTTTATTTTTCCTTTTTTTATTTTCTTTTCTTTATTTTTCCTTTTTTTAAATTTATTTATTTTAGGTTAAAATTAGTAAGAAGTGTACAATATTTACACATATGCAAGTTAGTAAGAATATGAAGTTAGTGTTATATGCAGGTGTTTATTTAGGGATTTTAAGCTAAAATAAATGAATAAAGATGACAAATCGCATATTCATCATCCCCCTATGCTTTACCTTTACTAGTCCCTTAGCAAACACTTATTTGAAAGAATAAGTGAAGAAAAAGAAAAAGAATGGGAAAATAAAGAAAGTAGGACAATATTGAGTATTAAACTTATCTTCATAAAATTGTAGTTTAGAGCTCTGTCGTATCTTTGGATTATTGGTGTCTCGGAACTTCTGTGAGACTTAGGATTTTAAAATAAACAGCCTTCAAGTTCTACACATCAATGTCACAGTTTCGGCTTAGAAGTCATCTTAGATCAATCCTCTTCCCAAAGCACACCCTATGAACATTGAACAATCGACTCATGTATGTGAATGGTTTTAGCTATTCCCATCCAGAATGCCGGACTACCATGCAAATCTCCTCTCCAGTAACTCATCCTCGGGGAGTCAGGTATTTCCTTCTAAGGCCTGTCGCGCTGTGTTCACAATCGAATTGGGGGAGAAGTTAGAAGATGGAGAAAAGAACTGGAGGGTGGTCAATGTAGTCACCTCTCCTTGTGAAGCTGGCCAGTGTAGCCGAGTCTCCACCAAGATCTGCAGGTTTCTTGAAGCTTGGACCTTTTTGGTCAGATTTTTATTTGGTAGTGGCTTCTTTGTATTTGTATTTTTGGTGGTTCTGCTTGGATCTTGTTGTTCCCCTACGGATATAGAATCTTTTTATTTCCGTACATTTTTTGGGGTCTTAGAAAAAATTGTGACCAGCCGTCCATCCCCTTTTCCAAAGCTTTATTTAAACCCGTACTCTGGTCTTTAGATTTCCACCCTACCAGAAAAGAAACTCACACAGTCTTCCAACATCCCGTCTGAGTTGAGCTAAGTGCATAGTGCGAGAGTACAAATTGATTCCCTATTCCAGAGTTATATCCAGAATGAAGAGACCAGGTTAGACACTAAGAGTCAAACGTTGCACATTGTCATGTGGAACTCAAAGAATTAAGTCAAAGACCTGAAGCTTCTAAAATCCTATTTCTTGGTGAAGTTCCTCTGAAAATTAGGTGGATTAAGGTCCAAATAAGCTTCATTCTTCAATTTTATTCCAGGCATAGTTTAAATATCAATACTATCATGAAAAATGCACATCCAAATGCAAAATATGAACAATGCCAAAAGTTTTTTTTGAAAAGAATTGATGCATATGTGAAAAGAACATTTTTTAACAATTTTCTAATTTTGAACTTTTTATGGATTTTTGGAGGAAAATGCAGATGCAAGTTTTTATAGATTTTTGGTTTTGTAGTTTTTTTTAAAGAAAAAGGTTAGTAATAAAAAAAGTACAAGTATATACAAAAATAATTTGTGTTTTTTTGTTTGTTTTTCATGTGTTTTTTTATTTTGTTTTTTGTTTTTTGTGTTTTTTTGTTTTTTTTCTCTTTTCTTATTAATTTTTTTGTTTTTGTTTTTGTTTTGTTTTATTTTTTTACACACGTGGATTTTACAAAATTTTACACATAACCCCCTAAATAAATGTATTTAAAAGTACGAGTTATATCTAAAGTATATATACAATATATACCACACCCCCTATACTTAGCTCGACCTATGTCCTCATAGTGATCAGAGAGAGATAAAGGAAGACATAACTCGTGCTAAGTATAGAAAAGTGAAAAGACTCCTATGCTACAATGACTCAAAGAAAGGATAAAAAGAAGAGAAGTTGGTGATCCCCCCTATACTTAGGATCAAGTAATCCTAAGTATAGTAGAGTGTACAAAAGGGGAAAACCGATGAAGAGAATGTACATACTCAAAAATAAAAAGACACGATATGAACAACATCACCCCCCTATATTTAGGGTAGAGTATCCCTAAGTATAGGCAACAACAAGAGTAATGAACATGACAAATATGAACAACACAAATCATTCACCCCCCATACTTAGGATAAAGCACATCCTAAGTATAGCATATATACACACATGGAAACAGGGTGAATGATACAACGGGAGAAGAAAGAGTAAAACGAAAGGATATACAAGAGGAGTGGATGTATATATGTCAAGAAGGTCAAAAGCGAACCTTCTTGCGGGACCGCTGAGGTATGGATTTGACAAGGTGTAGGTCAATATTGGGATCATCATTATACATAAACTGAGTAGGATCGACCAAGAATGTATCCTCAACGGTTTCAAATTGTGCATGCCTAAATCGGTAATTGGAAGTAGGGTGGTCATGTCTGATGAACGTGAAATTCACCTCTTTAAGAGTGGAAATTAGTCGTAGTATAGGAGGCAAATTTGGTTCAGCAAAAACCACGATCTTTGAATGTCGTGGAACATTTTTACTTGGCAAGTCTACCAAGGTCGAACACAGGGACACGGCTGCCTAATATGTTTATCGAATTTCGATTCATGATGGCACAATATGAATTATTCCATTTTCAAGTCCATATGAAGAATTATGCTATTTACAAAGTGATGCCATGATGCATTTTTTTATTTATTTTATGCAAGTTAAAGTGTTGCTTGATCAAATATGCAAGGGAAATTATTTACAGATTCGAGACTACAATTATACCCTAAAAGTTATGAGCAGCATGATAGAAAAGAAACTAGTGTCAATTTAATCCATCATTAAAAAGCGGTCATCAAATCAAAGCAAGACAAGGAGAGCAGGGTCCCATTTTCCACATAAAAATTCACTTTAAATAAAAGTAGAGGCAAATGAGATAATTAAGCATGCTAAAATGTAGAGGACAAAACAAGGATCAAAACGACACTAAAATCATGCAATTTGGACCTACGATGCTCAAGTTATGCTAAAAACAATGTAGGGGCATATTTGTAATAAAAATGCAATAAAAATAAAGGATAAATATTGCATTTAGGTCTCTAGAGGGACCTAAATCCAAATAGCAAAAACCGCCTGGGCCATTTTCTAATTTGTCCATTGCGCGTAGGGGCCTTTTTGTAGTTTCCGAAAAGTTGAGGGGCTTCTCTGTAAATACCCTAGGCGCGCACGTGAGGCATGCGCCTGGAGGACCATTCTGTAATATCAGTAACTTCTTGGGTCTTCTCCGCAAATAACCCAGCACCACACGTGCTGTGCACGTGCAATGCTAGGCTTGGGAGGCGGGGCTGCTTCAGGCAACATGGTGGATATCGGGGGCTCGGCTTGAGGTTCAGATGACGCGAGCCTAGTCGTTCGGAGAAGAGGCTCGGGACGACACGTGCCTTCATCTTGGCCGTCCGATCGGACGATATCTGCTTCTTCTTCTTCCGCCGTGGCCTACCGGAGGAGGCGGGGCTTCGGCATGTTGGATGGAGCTCCATCGTCCGCCACAGGCTCGCCTGAAGGATGGTGAAGGTTGCTAAACTCATGGCGAAGCCCGTGGAAGCCAGGCGAAGCTCCGTCGACGTTCGAGATGGAGAGGCGTAGGCAGGTGATCGGTGTGGGAGCTGGAGATCGGCGAGGTTGCTAGAGCTCCGACCATTGAGCTTTGATGCACCTGCAAACGTTAGACAACAGCAGAGCAGTGTGTGTGAGTGCTTGTGAGGTGAGTGGAGGCCGCGGAGCTGACGAGAGGTGGTGGTCGTAGCCTCTTCTCCGGCGGAGGAGGGGAAGAGGGGAGTCGAAGCGGGGGAGGCTCTGAAGAAGGGTGAGGGGGTCGGCGAAGGTGTTTGATGAGTGATGGAGGTCGGAGGATGGTCCAGTGAAGGTGGTGGCTATCAATGAGGTCGGAATAATTAGAAAAAATAAGTTAAAAAATAACCTCGCCGGAGCGAGGTGGAGATGAAGGTTGTGACCTAGGAGTGAGCTCCAATGGAGCTCAGGGATCTTCGCCCAGCACGCCTGGTCTAACGTGGAGCTCGGAGAACGCCAGAGACGCCCGATACGTGGCAGTGGAGCCGCGGGTCAACACCAGACCAAAGCCATCTTTGCCTCGACGCCCCGCCCTCTCCGCTATCACCGGAGGGGTGGGGGAGACTAGGCTAGGGCCCAAAATGGTGGACAAGGTGCTACGGTGGCGGAGGCAGGGGTTTTGTAGGAGGCGGAGGCAGACGGTTATGGTGGTTGTTGAAGGTTTTCGCGCGGGGTTTTAATTGCCGGAGGGTAACGGTAGAGAGTTATGGAGGTCCCGCGAGAAAGGTGTATCGAAGGGTGACGTCGGGGAGGCGTTTCGAGCTCGAGGGGATGGTCGGAGCGCCGGCCAAAAAAGGAAGGGGGAGCGGGGGTTACGCGAGTCGCAACGGCTGGAGTGGGGTGAGCTAGAGGTTGACGATGATCCCTAGTCGTTGGATCTAGGGATCCAACGGTTAGCAGCGGAGAGCGTGCGGAGGGACGAGATCAGATCCTAGGATTTGATCGTGTGGCTAGGAAGTAGGCGGGGGCGAGTGGTTAGGATTGAAAGTTGGGTGAGATCCAACAGTTGTGGTTAGAGGGGGACGTGGCGTATTGACAGGCGATGGATGAGGAGGTGATCGGACAGCTACGTGGAATGGGCGACGTGGCACAAGGGAGATTGTAGGATGGGGACTGGATCCAATGGTTGTAGATTAGGCGCGAAGTAACGGTGGAGATCTGATCTGAGATCAGATCCAAGGGCTAAAAGTGAGTCGGTGATGAAGGGCTCAGATGCAGGCGGGGGGCGTGAATCCAACGGCTGAGAAGGGTGCCGGGTGTCAGAAAGGGAGGCGGGCCACGTGGGCGGCCCAGAGGGTGCCACGTGGCCCAATGAGAAACTTCAGAGTGAAATTACAAAGAAAAATAGAAAAGAAATGGTTAGAGGTCGAATTAGGAAAAAGTCAAACATGAAAGTTGCTCGTCTCGATGAGATCTACAACTTTTATGTTTCAAAAAGCCAAAAAAGGTCAACTGTACAAAAGGTATTTTTGGGGGTATTTTTAGGGGAATAAAAACACCGATTTTGTGGTTTTGAGATGTTTTTGTATTTTTTAGTCTTTTTAATGGTCTGTGAATTATAGACATTTATCCTACCTAATTTTTAGGAGTTTTGAGGATAAAATAATTACAAGAAGAATAAGAGGAATTAAAAACAATAATTTAATACAATATGATACAAAATAAAAATAGGGATTTAAAGGTGATTTTTATTGAATTGATTAAGCAGGGGGGTTAATTTGTGGCTTTTAGTACGATGAATACGAGATTTATCATACCCCTATACTTAAACCATGCTCGTCCTCGAGCATGTAAAGAATGAAGGAGTCGGATTAATTCCTGACAGTGCCCATGAAATTTTTAAGGCTTGATCTTTCGAAGACCTTTGACCTAAGCGATCCTAAAATTTCGGGTTTATCCAAGCCTTAGTTAGAAGGAATCAACTTCTCTGTTTATCAGACTCTCTTTTTGTACATATAATATAAGGATATGACATTTAGTGTTATGCATTTCATGAGAGCCGAGTCGAAGCATCACTCAAAATTCTGGTCCCAAAGATTCTCCTCTAGACCTAATCCTCAATACTAGGGAATAAGTCTACTCTTGCTTCAGTCAACCGTCTCATTAGTTTGTCAGACTTGAAATGTTGATGGACGGCCAGATGATGGAGGTAAAGAGATTGTGTCTATTTCTCTCACCCTCACATTGGAACAAGGGGCCTCTCGTGTGCTTTTTTACTCAACACATGTAAATTTTATTATACTGTTGATCAATGTGTCTGTCAAGAGAGTTGGAGTCGTCTGCACTTGTTTTTCTGGGAATACACCGGGGTGTGTCTTTTCTGAGTATCTACGATACCTTCGACACCCAGACTTGTATCGCTTACGATGCAGGGCCCTTTTTGTGGTGACAGCCCGACTCCTTGGTCCTAATTAGCACTTGGTCCAAGTGGACACTTTGAAAATATTTGGGAGCGCTCGCCATTGGTGGAAGCTCACTTGTATTTTGACTTTGGAATTTAGAGCTTTTTCATTGACATTTCATTTCTTTTATTAGCTAGCTCCTCTGCTTTTACCAAAAGTTGGTGCACACTGATCAACAGTTTCCATTAAGTTTCATCACACCCTGGAACATAGGTAAATATCAAAGAGATAGCATATGAATCTTGTTCACAAACTGGCCAGGGTTTTGCTGACACTCAGGTTTCCTGAAGCCTTCATTAACTTTATCCCATCCTCGAATATCCTTAGATCAGGTCTAAATTCAAATCTTTGGTCCTAGTTCCTCAAGTGATATCTCAACTCAGCTCATCAATCATGCAGTTGTGAAGTGATTGTGATGATCATATTTTCTTGAAGGTAGAGATGAAGAGTGCAATATAGCACTCAAATCTTTCAAACCAGGGAAGTGTGGATAATTAAGTCTTTAAAAACCCTAATGGCTATGGCATGTTAACTCAGACTCTCAAGATCACAGAAATCTAGTGTCCTCAAAATCCTTAAGCCTTGAGTGAGTGTGAATGTGTCAGGAATACACCAACTCCTTAGGTTAGTGATTTTTTGTGTGATTTTTGTCTTTTGCAGATTTTTATGGGTTTTAATAATATTTTTTTTAATTCCTAGGAGAGACAATGACTGGCCCAGGCACTAAAAAAAGTATACACTTTCAGCCAGTATGGGTGTAAGTACGGGCTGAGGCCCGTGTTACTTGAGGACGGGGCCGTATGCGATGTCCTCTAAACCACCCACTCTGCTAAGGGAGACCGAGGTTCCCTCACTGAAAATGTCTACTAAGTCTAGTAGTCAGAGTCAACCCAAGAAAGATTTTTAATTTTTCAAATTTTTAATTTTTCAAATTTTTTTATACAGGAATATTTACAAAAATTAATCCCTTAATAAACAAATTTTTACAAGGTTTTTACCCAGTTCACAAGCTTACCAAAACCTAGCCCGAAAAATAAAATTTAAAAAGTTTTAAAAACACGAGCTAAGGCTAAAGTAAATATACAATATTATACGGTATACCCCCCTATACTTAAAATTTGCTATGTCCTCATAGCACAAGTGCTATGAAGCCAAGGCTCAGTACAAATATAGGATGATATAGCGGAACTGAGGAGGAGGGTCCCCCTATACTTAGGCAAAAATTGGCCTAAATACAAGAAGACAGAACGAGGGAGGGATGAGCAGGCAGGTCCCCCCTATACTTAGGCTACAAATTGCCTAAGCAAGGTCTGGGTTAGGGGGGAGGGTGTTCTATGATACAAGGATGCGGGGGAGGGGTTCGTAAAATATATACACAAAGAGATAGAGATAGAGAGAGAGCAATATACAGGGGAATGGTGAGAGTGAGTGTGTATGTGCAAGTGTAGGTGTGTATGGGGGGGGGGTTGATCATCACGTGATCTACTTTTTTTTACAATATGCAATACTGAAAATAAATATGCAGATGCAGGTTCTCTATCTTTTTTTTACAGTATGAAATGCAATCTGACTGATAAAAGTTCTCAATTTCCTTCACCATGTCTTTTGCGGCCTCTTCAGCGGAAGCTCCCGACTTCACGCCTCCAAGAGGATCAAGCTTCCTCGATCATCATGGGCCCTGCCACAAAAGAGAAAGGTTAGACACACCAAGAAATTAAATCAGCAGATATGATGCAGAAATGAGGTCCTAAAAAAATGAAATTAATAAAAAAAATCAAAATTCAATATTTAAGCAAAGACGTATTACCGGCAACGGTGCCATTTGATGAACGTGAAATTCACCTCTTTAAGAGTGGAAATTAGTCGTAGTATAGGAGGCGAATTTGGTTCAGCAAAAACCATGTTCTTTGAATGTCGTGGAACATTTTTACTTGGCAAGTCTACCAAGGTCGAGTACAGGGACACAGCTGCCTAATATGTTTATCGAATTTTGATTCATGATGGCACAATGTGAATTAATTCCATTTTCAAGTCCATATGAAGAATTATGCTATTTACAAAGCGATGCCATGATGCATTTTTTTATTTATTTTTATGCAAGTTAAAGTGATGCATGATCAAATATGCAAGGGAAATTATTTACAGATTGGAGACTACAATTATACCCTAAAAGTTATGAGCAACATGATAGAAAAGAAATTAGTGTCAATTTAATCCGTCATTAAAAGCGGTCATCAAATCAAAGCAAGACAAGGAGAGCAGGGTCCCATTTTCCACATAAAAATTCACTTTAAATAAAAGTAGAGGCAAATGAGACAATTAAGCATGCTAAAATGTAGAGGACAAAACAAGGATCAAAACGACACTAAAATCATGCAATTTGGACCTACGATGCTCAAGTTATGCTAAAAACAATGCAGGGGAATAATTGTAATAAAATGCAATAAAAATAAAGGATAAATATTGCATTTAGGTCCCTAGAGGGACCTAAATGCAAATAGAAAAAACTGCCTGGGCCATTTTGTAATTTCTCCATTGCGCGTAGGGGCCTTTTTGTAGTTTCCAAAAAGTTGCGAGGCTTCCCTGTAAATACCCTAGGCGCGCACGTGAGGCACGCGCCTGGAGGACCATTCTGTAATATCAGTAACTTCCTGGGTCTTCTCTGCAAATAACCCATCACCACATGTGATGTGCACGTGTAATGCTAGGCTCGGGAGGCGGGGCTGCTTTGGGCAACGTGGCGGATATCAGTGGCTCAGCTTGAGGTTCGGATGACCCGAGCCTAGTCGTTCGGAGAAGAGGCTCGGGACGACACATGCCTTCATCTTGGCCGTCCGATCGAACGATCGGACGGTATCTGCTTCGTCTTCTTCCGTCGTGGCCTACCGGAGGAGGCGGGGCTCCGGCGTGTTGGATGGAGCTCCACCGCCTGCCACAGGCTCGCCTGAAGGTCGGTGAAGGTTGCTAAACTCATGGCGAAGCCCGTGGAAGTCAGGCGAAGCTCCGTCGATGTTCGGGATGGCGAGGCGGAGGCAGGTGATCGGTTTGGGAGCTGGAGATCGGCGAGGTTGCTAGAGCTCCGACCATTGAGCTTTGATGTACCTGCAAACGTTAGACAACAACAGAGCGGTGTGTGCGAGTGCTTGTGAGGTGAGTGGAGGCCGCGGAGATGACGAGAGGTGGTGGTCGTAGCCTCTTCTCCGGCGGAGGAGGGGAAGAGGGGAGTCGGAGCGGGGGAGGCTCTGGAGAAGGGAGAGGGGGTCGGCGAAGGTGTTTGATGAGTGATGGAGGACGGAGGATGGTCCAGTGAAGGTGGTGGCTATCAATGAGGTCGGAATAATTAGAAGAAATAAGTTAAAAATAACCTCTCCGGAGCGAGGTGGAGATGAAGGTTGTGACCTAGGAGTGAGCTCCAATGGAGCTCGGGGATCTTCGCCCAGCACGTTCGGTCTGACGTGGAGCTCGGCGGACGCCAGAGATGCCCGATACGTGGCAGAGGAGCCACGGGTCAACACCGGACTAAAGCCATCTTTGCCTCGACGCCCCGCCCTCTCCACTATCACCGGAGGGGCGGGGGAGACTAGGCTAGGGCCCAAAATGGTGGACAAGGTGCTACGGTGGCGGAGGCAGGGGTTTTGTAGGAGGCGAAGGCTGACGGTTATGGTGGTTGTCGAAGGTTTTCGCGTGGGGTTTTAATGGCCAGAGGGTAACGGCAGAGAGTTATGGAGGTCCCGCGAGAAAGGTGGATCGAAGGGTGACGTCGGGGAGGCGTTACGAGCTCGAGGGGATGGTCGGAGAACCGGCCAAAAAAGGAAGGGGGAGCGAGGGTTACGCGAGTTGCAACGGCTGGAGTGGGGTGAGCTGGAGGTTGACGATGATCCCTAGCCGTTGGATCTAGGGATCCGACGGTTAGGAGTGGAGCGTGTGCGGAAGGACGAGATCAGATCCTAGGATCTGATCGTGTGGCTAGGAAGTAGGCGGGGGCGAGTGGTTAGGATTGAAAGTTGGGTGAGATCCAACAGCTGTGGTTAGAGGGGGATGTGGCGTGTTGACAGGCGATGGATGAGGAGGTGATCGGACGGCTACGGGGAATGGGCGACGTGGCACAAGGGAGATTGTATGATGGGGACTGGATCCAATGGCCGTGGATTAAGCGCGAAGTAACGGTGGAGATCTGATCTGAGATCAGATCCAAGGGCTAAAAGTGAGGCGGTGATGAAGGGCTCAGATGCAGGCGGGGGGCGTGAATCCAACGGCTGAGAAGGGCGCCGGGTGTCAGAAAGGGAGGCGGGCCACGTGGGCGGCTCAGAGGGCGCCACGTGGCCCAATGAGAAAATTCAAAGTGAAATTACAAAGAAAATTAGAAAAGAAATGGTTAGATGCCGAATTAGGGAAAAGCCAAAACATTAAAGTTGCTCGTCTCGACGAGATCTACAACTTTTATGTTGGTCAAAAAGCCAAAAGAGGTCAACTGTAAAAAAGGTATTTTTAGGGGTATTTTTAGGGGAATAAAAACACCGATTTTGTGGTTTTGAGATGTTTTTGTATTTTTTAGTCTTTTTAATGGTCAGTGAATTATAGATATTTATCCTACCTAATTTTTAGGGGTTTTTGAGGATAAAATAATTACAAGAAAAATAAGAGGAATTAAAAATAATAATTAATACAATATAATACAGGATAAAAATAAGGATTTAAAGGTGATTTTTATTGGATTGATTAAGTAGGGGGTTAATTTGTGGCTTTTAGCACGATGAATATGAGATTCATCAATGTCCTGTCTGGGAAGCCTCGCAAACATCAAAGTAAAATGGCTCGAAATCATTATCAGAAAAAGTAGGATCAATTTCAGCCTGGCGAGCCTCTACCGGATCATTATCTTTATCAAAAGGTCCAAATTCCTGTATAAAAGCAATCAAATCAAATTTGTCCTGATCGGTCTCATTTGAATCAGGGTGAATAGGAATGGACTCGTTAGTGAAAGTAGTCGAATCATGTTCGTCCTGTCCAGTCTCAGATTCTTCCTTCTGCTCTAAGGTGTCTATCGAGTAAATTCCGCGGATGTCATCAATGCATCTACATACCAGAAGGGGGAACTCCAAGGTCTATGCTTTCCGAGTCTTCCTCCTTCAAGAGGAATTCTTGGGTTTCATTATCATCCAACATATAACAAGAATCTCTGATATAATACTCGAGGTCAAGTTCCTTGGGGTTGGCTAACACAGGCGGGCTCTCATGGGATGCAGGTGTCTGGTCGGTAGTGGGCGTAGTGATCAACACATCGCTCCCCGCATCAGAACGAAAGCGAATCTCTCCTGAACCATAATCAATAATGTCTCCCGCAAAGGCGAGGAAAGGTCGTCCCAGGATGATTGGAGGGTGTTCCACAGGGGTGGAGGTCTCCATGGGCATTACAACAAAATCCGAAGTGAAATTCATACCCTGAATAAGAATGACAACGTTTTCTAGAATACCCTTCGGCCTCTTGATAGATTCATCATCAAATTGAACTATCATCCTAGTTTTCTTGAGAGGCCCAAGATGATGAGACTGTACCATAGAGAAGGGTATTATATTGACTGATGAACCACCGTCAAGGAGATTGTTTTCACAAGAATAGTCAGATATGGAGCAACTCACAAGAGATGTGGTAGTGTTCCCTTTCTTAAAATATGGACGGCGGGAGATGGCGTAGGCAGTGGCCATGGTCAATATGTGACGCTCAGATCTTCTCCTTCGCTTTCTCTTCTTGTGTTGAGGAGTAGATAAATATGTCATGGCCTATTGAAGTGGAGCTTTAATGATCTCATGAAAGGTGGCTACAACTTCGGGTTCAGTCAACATTTTTTTGAATTTTTAGACCTCATCCATACAAGGGAGAAGGTCAGAATCATCATTTACACGAGGATTGCCAAGAGCAATCTGTATAATGGAATCCTCGATGCCAAGATTGGGACATGTGGTGGATATATGTGTGGGTAAATGATCAGGCATTTGGGTCCTCTCCTCGCAAAATGAATCAATAATGTGTCTCCCAGAATCTTTTTGGATTTTTTAATTTTTCTCATTTTTTTGTATTTTGGGTGATTGCAAGCTCTCATGATTATCTTCAAATGAATCCATATCCTCAAATAGTGGAGCAATGTTCTGGCTCGTATTTATGTTAAATAGATTGCTAATCCTCGAATTCATATGCTCCATCATCTGGTTCAGTTTCTCAAGTGTGGAAATCATGAAAGGTGATTCCAAAATCCCAGGATCGGGTGGGTTGAATGAGGGTGGGTGAAAATCATCGTTTGATTCCTGAAATAATGGGTTAGGCAGATATGCACAAAAATCAGGAGGAAAGTCCTCCTGGAAAAAGAAAAGTGGATCGTCTGGAGAGTACGAGGTATCCGCGAAGATCGTATTAAAATAACCCAAGTCGGCCATCTCTGAAACAAAAGGCGGGATCAGGAGAGCATGAGGGTCAAGTCAAAAGATATGGAGAAAAAGGCGCAAATACACAGAAGTATCTAGCAAGCACACAAGCAATCAAACACAATACAAACCCCCAGTTCACCAACTCAACTCAATGTGAAGACCGTGAAGGTTCGGTCAACTATCTTGTCAATTTTAGACTTTGGTGAGACTACAATATATCAGAGCGGTTAGAAGCGAGCTATAAGGAACCCAATGCTCTCATGAGACTGGCCTAATCTCAAAGTTAGATCTTTCCGAGCCAGTATGAATTGTGGATCGTTTACCGGCTACCCGATCAATTCAATCTGTTAAGGATGTCACGGGCCGCTTTACCGGCTACCAGAGAGATCCTCACTGGAGAACGACTAACCCAAGATAGTAGTCTAAAAAGAATTCGGGTGTGGTTCTATCCTAGTGTGTGGGTCACTCTCTCACTCAAGCAAACCAAACAAGGGGGTTACTCTCCCCGAAACAATAATTTTCCTTGTATTTCTTAAGGTCGAGTTTTCTTTAGCAGTCCTCGTTTTAACAGTTATCACTTGATTTAAAATATTTTCCAAGAATCTCCTACCGAGTGTCCAATTTCCTTTTTAAGTTATGTGAAGGAAGGAGATCAGAAATGCAGATGCACGATTAAAAACAATGATGCATGCAGAGGTTAGAGATGCGTACCTTGTCATCAGCACTCTACATGCAAGTGATCCGCGTAGAATAGAAATAAACTATCATATATGCAAATGCAAGTGAACCTCCTAGATGATAGCTTCTATTAACAGGCAAGAACAGGTTAATTTGACTAAGTCCAACTTACGCTCTATTCTATAGGCACAGAAATTTTCTTTTTTAGGGTGTTTGGACCTAATTAATTACCTGACTCAAGCAAATTAATTAAAGCAATCAAGAGGTAGCTCACGAAATCCGCAAAAAAAAAGAAAAATAAGGTGATGAAAACAAAACCGGTGAGGTCCCCCAAGTGCACCGGCACTTGGCGAAACAAACCCCGAAACAAATGAATGTCCGTTTACATGAGTTCAAATGGTAGAAAAGAAAAACTCTCTCTCTCTTTTCAATTCTTTCTCTTCTCACGCTATCCTACGGCTTGGTGAAGAATCAAGCTGCCTCCATGTCGCTTGGGTGCTTCGGCTCTCCTAGGATCACCTCCATCGCTTCGCAGGCCCTCACAAGAAAAAGAAAAGAGAATGTGTAAGAAATACAGTTATCAAATATGAGAAAAGAAAAATGAAATAAACAGTGAATATGAAAAATGGAGTGAATGTGGAAAATTATAAACATATATTTACAACCAAGAATAGCATATCAAAAGAGAAACCTAACTACCCTCGCCGTTGTGATCGAAATCTCGGTGGATGGAAATTTAATGGTAAATTAGTCGTTGTTGTCCCCAAAAACCCGTGACAAAGAAACAAATATTTTTTTATTTTTTACTACTTATTAACATGTATAGCAGACAGGGTTGAACTCAGGGAGGCTACAAATCCCGAGGGTTATTCAATTAATCGCAAATCAATTAAGAGAAAATAAGAATCTCTGAGGACAACTATCATTGGTTTTTGTGATTTTTTATTTTTTTATTTTTTTATTTTTTTATTTCTAATTTTTTTATATTTTCTAATTTTCAAATTTTTAGTGATTTTGATTTTTGCACATTTTTTTATAAAAAAAACACGGAGCAATATTCACAAGATCAAAAATACGCACTTCAACTCTTTTTGTATTTTTTTATCATATCAACAATACTCAGAAAAATTCAGAGAAAATATTTTTGGGTTTTAAAAGTTTTGAAATATTTTTGAGAATTTTTGTGGAATTTTCAGATGTTTTTGTAATTTTCTAAAAATCAAACAGTGAGAAAATGTAAAAATGTGCACAGCCTGGAGTAATTTGCAACTTAAAAATATTTTAAGTGCCCAAACTTTCTGAAAATTATTTTTATGACAAACTACAGGCAAATATTTACAAACAGGATCTAAAATCACAATTTCTAGATTTTTGTAAAATTATTTATGATTTTTATAAGATTTTCAGTATTTTTCAATATTTTATGGTTTTATAAAGAATCAATGCATGACAATTGGTCAGAAATTAAAAGACAATGAAATACAACTGCTCTTTTTTTTGGAATTTTTGGAATAATATTTGAATTTTTATGAATTTTTGAATTTCAGGAAGAGAAAATGACATTGTTTTTTATTTTTAAAAAAAATATCAAATGAAATCAAAATGGAATGAAAATTTTACGCTAAGAAGATAATTACATCAGGAGCATAGCATAATTTTTGTAAGATTTTTAGATCGCAAATAACATTTATTTCATTCAAATAGAGCACGCAAGTTTTTGTTCTGCAGTTCAGCGATTAAAATGTAAATAAGTTTTGTTTTTGCATCAAATAAATAATAAAAATAAATCACAAGTGAGAATGCGCAATTTTACCACTATATCACGTGCTCGGCATGTGCTTGAGGCTGGCAGGGGCATATTCGCAATTTTCGTAAAACTTTGAGGCGCAACTGTAATTTTGCCAAAAGAATTTTTTATTTCAACAAGAACCTTAGGGTTCCTGTTCTCTCGTTTCTTCTTCGAAGACCAACAGGGGAGGGAGAGCTGGCCTCCACCTATGTGTGGAGGTGCAGACGACGCCGCCTCACGCTGGGGGCGCGGAAGGCGGTTGTTGATAGAGGGGGAGCCCACGACGGAGGGCGGAGGAGGATGATGGCAGCGACGGAGGGGGACACTGACGAGTCGCTAGATACGTAATTTAATTCAAGCACGTTGTACCACGTGTACTTAGCGATTCAATCAGAACCGAGAGAATGATCTCCGTGAAGAGTGTCTCGGCTTTAATTTATATCCCGGGCAAGTCTGGGGTCGAACTCAGGAAGGAAAAGGAACAACTTGGGTTTAGTTTGAAAACTTAGGTCTAGATTTCAGTGCGGATATTTTTTTATATTTTTTTATGCAAATAGAATGCAAATGCAAGTGAATTATGACACTTAGAAAATACACAACAAGGCCAAATTAATTCTAATAAGAAATTAATCCAATTCAGCCAAATTATATTTTTCCTAAAGTCCTAATCCAGAGATGAACACAAAACACATTTTTTGTAATTTTTAGGGTTAAAATGCAATAAATAAAACTACACATTTTTTATGGGTTTTTTCATAATTTATCACACAAACAGTAAGCAAAAATCATGAAAAATTCACTGGAATAAAAACATGACACAAGAAAGCTACAGTAATATTTTTGGAATTTTTTGACAAATTACGAATTTTTTATGGATTTTTTAGTGAAATCAGAGTGACAGTAAGTAAATAATTTCTAATAAATCCACAATGCCAAACTAATCAGAGTGCGAATTATCTCAGAAAGATATTTAGATAAACAATCCAGGGGAGTTGAAATTTTGTCAAAATAATGTATGTGGATTTAATTAAAAATCAAATACTAAAAACACTCTACAATTTATTTCAGGCAGAAGATAGCATTACTTTGGATGAAATTTGGAAAGTAAGTTAATCACATATCAAGGCATTATTCCTAATTTTTGTGGATTTTTTAGAGCAACCGTGTGTGAAATATAAATTTAGAAGCTCGATGTGGGTAAAATATACAGATTTTCAATTAATCAATGTTAGTTAATTCAAAATATCTCAAAAAAATACAAATAAATATTCAGAATGTAGACAATTAGTTGCTCATCGCAATGGCATTTTTCATTGAACAAAATGATGTATAAATGAGGTCCAAATTAACACACAAACATAGGGGTATCGGTGCAAATTCAGAAAAAATATTTACAGTGCAAAAAATATACAGGGACTGTTATGCAATATTAGAAACTTAGAATGATAGAAGTGCAAATTTTACATAAAATAATAAAAAAATTACCCTCTTCTTCCTTTGTAGGTGGAACCCAACGGGGAAGGGCAGGAGGGCGGCTATGGCGGCTTGCCGTTGGGGCTTGGAGGCGGCGCCTCCCACGCGCGCGCGGCCGCGGTGGAGCGCGGAGGCTGGGATGTGGCGCGAGAACGGTTGGCGGCGTCGGCGATGCAGCGTGGCGGAGTCCGGCGGTTGGTGGCGGAGGCGAGCGACGGAGTAGACGGCGGAGCTTCCGCAGGCGGGCGGAGGACAAGTGGGGCGCGAGCAGCGGCGTGGGGGGAGGTCGCGGTGGGCTGCGGGCGGCGCGGCCTGGTGGTTAGGCGGCGGTGGCGGTGCTGCTTGGAGGGAAGGGGAGGGGCGGCAGGCGTGACCTGCGGCTCCTCCTCTTTTCTTTTTTGTATTTTTTTAATTTTTTTGATTTTTTATATAAAAAAACTGTTGTACTAAACAACAAACAAAAAAACTTTTTTTTGTTTTAATTTTTTTATTTTGTTAATCAGGGTATGCAAATGGAGAAGGAGGAGTGATGACAATAAAAATAAAGGAGAAAGAGATGATGGTGGTGATGATGATGGTAATGTGACGATATATATAAAAAAATGCAAAAAACAACAACTATGATAAAATGAAGGGAGAAAATATTTACGATGATATGGTCGCCTATGGAGTGCTCACGAGAGCACGGTCTTCGCTCAAATCGCTGGCGAGCGATGAGCTCGAGAGCGCGCGGTTGCGGCTGCGATGTTGACCAAAAAGTCAACGGATCTCACCGGAGAGAGGGATGTCGTCGCTCGACCGCGGTTGTGTCGTTGTCACCGATTCAACTCTGGGAACTAGGCTCTCCTCACATAAAGATGGATCAAGTGCAAATTGAGGAGGATGGGATGCATATAAAGATGATGGAATGAGAGGTTATTAAAATGGTGGGAGGTTATTTTATTAATGGAGTTGAATGGGAGGTTTATAAAATGGTGGGGTTGAATGGAGGTTGGTGGTAGGATGAGTTGAATGGTGGTTATTGCAGAGAATGTAAAATAAATAAATAAATGAAATAAAGTTGGCTACTTTAATTACAATAGAATAAAAAAGAAGAAAATAAATAGTGGAGAATTTACAAGGGAAGACAAACAACATGTACAATTTTTTTAACTTTTCTAATATGTAATTTTTTTGTCTTTTTAATAAGAAATATTTGCAACGGAAAAATACAATAAAATACTAAAATTAAAATACAACACAAGTATGATTTTTTTGTATTTTTAGTAATTAAGAAGGATGCAATAAAAATTGAAGAAAGAATGAATATATACATGATATACAATGTACATCTACGTCCCAAAACCTAACTTTTGCAAATGAGCTCCGATTTTAATGAAACCACTTCCATTGGATAGATAATTTTCTAACTTGAACTTTAAAAGTGAGTTTGATGAATTTGGAGTTCAGACGGAGCGGGAATTTGGCTTGGAAGTTAGACTTTACGGCTTTTCTCTTTGGGATCTAGGAGCATTTATTTGAGGTGAAATTTATTTTGTATTTTTATATTTTTATATATATTTTTATAAACAAGTTAGATAAAGAATTAGGCAAAAAGGAGTTGAAATAAAATTATTAAAAATATAAGAAGTTTTGGGCTATTTACAGGTGAAAAACTCCTTTGATTTTGCGACTTTTTTATTGTTAATTCATTTTGTACAATTTTATATACAATAATTAATGAATTTTAATTAAAAGAGTCATTTTGTTAATTTATTGATTTTATATACATTTATTTGGGATTTTACTTGAGTATTTTGCTAAGATTAAGATATTAAGATGATGAATCGTGGATTCATCAGATGCCTGGACGGTGGGTTGCGGGGCCTCGCGCATCGGAAGAGGGGGCGCTGGAGGTACGTCTTGGGGCAGATGGCGAAGCGCGGAGGTGCTGGCGGTGACACCGCAACCACCAGGCACGATGGCGCAGATGAGGGCGGCGTGGGCCGCTGGAGGAGGAGGGGTCGCGGGACGTCGGTGGAAGAGCGTGGCTGAAGACGGAGTAGGAGCGGATGGAGTGCGTGGCTAATCGGCCCGCTGGAGGCGTCCAGGCGAGAGGGGGCCGCGTATGGCGGCGTTGGAAATGGCGGAGGGGAGAGCGCCGCCCTCATGCGACGGAGGTGCTGCGCATAGGAAGACGAAGGGCGGCGGGAGTGATGTCCCCGCAGCTTGTGGCGAATTTTTTATTTTTTATAATTTTTTTGTAATTTTTTTGTGATGTAAACAGAAAAAGACTTTTTATTTATTTTTTTGTAAAATCGAAAATAAGAAAAAAAGGGGGGCTATAGAAATTATTTTTTTTTATTTTTTATTTTTTTTATTTTTTTATGACCCTGCAAAACAAACGTTAGAGACAAAGAAAACAAATGGTATTTTATTATTATTATTTTATTTATTTACAAATATAAAAATGAATGAGCACCCGGCAAAAAATGGGAGAATCAAATCCAATTTCCGACCACCGTACGCGGCCGGAGTTGAGAGATCGTGGACGATAGAATAGAATGTGGAGAGACCAAGAAAATGAGATGAAAAAATTCGAGTCAGTGGCGGAATAAATCGTGGGTGATGATTCTAAGATCTAGATGAAGAAAATTGACAACGACAACAAAAAAAGAAAAAAGAAAAAAATACGAAAAATAGGACTACGATTAATCTACGATATAGATAAGAAGAAAAATGTGATCTCACCTTAGGAACGGAAATGGACCTTGATCGCCTCGACAAGGCCGACTCGTTATCACTGGACGGCTCGGAGGCTAGGCACAATTCTCGACGAAATTTTCTCTCGGAGATCGGTCTCCTCTCTCTAAAGATTGATCAAGTTAAAATGAGGGAGAAGGAGCCATATAAATAGAAAAGATAGAATGAAATTTGAATTTTTGAAATTTTTTGGATAAAGAGATAAGAGAGATGAAAATTGAAATGAATTTTTGAATTTTTTTGGTGGAAGAGATAAGAGAGATGAAATGAGATAAAGTAAAAAAGATAACACTGATTACAAAATTATCTAATTTTTATGAATTTTCGTCACTTTATTTATTTGAATTAAAAAATATAATTTTTTTTATTTTTTTATGGCAGTTAATTAAAAATAGCTACATATACTATATACATATATGATATTATATACAATGGTAAATAAGGAAATTAGTTTTTTTAAAAAAATATTATTTTATTATTTTTATTTTTATTTTAAATAATTAGTGAGAATAATTTACAAATATATACAAATACAATATTTACAAAATACATGGGAAAAATGTACAAACCACCCCAGAAAACCAACTTTTTACTCATAACTTCAAAAATTATGAAATCACAGCCATTTTAAAGATAATTTAATTTAGAACCCAATGGGAGTTAGATTGGTTCAATTTGAGCTCATATGGAGCTGGAATTAGTCTTTCAATTAGTACTCAGTGCCTTTTTCCAAGTGTGGTTACTTTTATTCTGTACATGATTTAATTGTGCAATTATTTTTTATTAATTAGGACATATTTTTATTTACAACTTTGGTTTTGAATGTTATTTGATTTGAGTTCAATTAATGCACAATAAATTAGTGTTAGCTTTATACAAATATTCACAAAATAAGTGAGAAGTATTTACAACAACACACATATTTTTTTATTTTCTGCTTAAGGACCCTTATCTCCCCCTACTTTATTCTTGGTCGATCAGGTCAAATCTTGACCTTCTCTCGGGATTCGGGTCAGCATGTATACAGTCTTTCCTTTTTTATTTTATTTTCTTTATTTTTCCTTTTTTTATTTTATTTTCTTTATTTTTCTTTTTTTATTTTCTTTTTTTCCTTCTTTCTTTATTTATTTATTTTAGGTTAAAATTAGTAAGAAGTGTACAATATTTACACATATGCAAGTTAGTAAGAATATGGAGTTAGTGTTATATGCAAGTGTTTTATAAGATATTTTAAGCTAAAATAAATGAATAAAGATGACGAATCGCATATTCATTAGTAGGAGTGGATCATACGGCTCCAGGAGTTGTCGGGTGGTGAGTGAAGATGCGGGCCACATGGGCGGCCCAGAGGGCGCCACGTGGCCCAATCAGAAAATGGAAAATTAAAGAAAAATAAAAAATAATTAGTTAGACGTAAAATTAGGAAAAAGTCAAAATATGAAAGTTGTATATCTCGATGAGATCTACAAGTTTCATGTTGGATAAAAAGACAAAAGAAATCATTTGTATAAAAGTTTTCTTTGGGGGTATTATTAAAGGGATAAAAACACCGCTTTTTGGGTTTTGATTTTTTTTCTTTGTTTTTATTTCTTTTAAAGTTTAGGTAAAACTATAGACAATAATTAACCTATTTTTTATGGATTTTTACTAAGAATTAAAAATAAAGGAAATAATAGCAATCAATTAAAATAAATATAGGTTAATTAAATGTAGTTTACAACAATATAATACAAGATAAAAATAATGAATTATCAGTGATTTTTATTGGTTTGTTTAAGCTAGGAGACTAATATGTGGATTTTAATATGATGAATACGAGATTCATCAAACGTATATACAACTTTTAAATAATATTTTTGAAAGTTGTATATATACCTCAAAGTTTTGACATGGTTTTACAAATAATTTTGAAAACTATTATTCAAAATAATTTATGCAAATAATTTTGACAAACATTTATAAATATTTGAAAAACATTTTGCAATGATCTTCAAACAGTATATATAATTTTTTTTCAAATATTTTTGTAACCATTTTTCAAACCATTTGCAAATAAGTTTTGAATACATTTTATTTCACACAAAGAAAAGATTTTTTTACAAACCAAGCATTTTGCAAGTGTTGAAAATATTTTACAAAATATTTTTCAAACAATTTTTGAAAGATTTTTGAAATAGATTTTTAAACTATTTTTCAAACATTTTGCAAAGCAATTTTATGCCTGATTTATTAATGAGTATATACAAAAAAGAATTTGAGGAATAATATGCATCTTTTTAATGAATTGTATGTGTATATATAGTATTTTAGCCATATTTTTTTAAAAGTACAAGTTGTGGCTAAAGTATATACAGACTATATATGAACCCCCTATACTTAGCTTGAGCTATGTCCTCATAGATCGAAGAGAAGAGAAAAGACAGAGCTCGTACAAAGTATAGAAAAGCCTATACAACAATGACTAACGAATAATGAAGGAAATAATGAGAAGTAGACCGTCTCCCCTATACATAGGATCAAATAATCCTAAGTATAGAAAATTGTATCTACATGCAGGGAGGGTCGAGGGTGGGAATGAACAACTCAATGATTTTCCTATCTCCTCCGATACTTAGGGTGAGATATCCCTAAGTATAGCCAGGAATATCAACAGAGAGGAGATAAATGGTGAGACGAGGAAGGAACAAGTTACATCACTCATCCCCCATATACTTAAGATGAAGTACATCCTAAGTATAGAAGCAATGAATGAGGAAAACAAAGCAGAAAATAGAAAATACAAAAGAAAAGATGAAAAGAAGAAAAGAAGAAAATAAGAAAATTTTAAGGAAGAGTTTTTTAGTGACATTATTTGACTCTTTTGATGATGGTAGGGTTGTGGATGCTTATTCCTTGCATATCACTTGGACTGAGTCGACAGCAGCCAAGAAAGAGTCATGCTCAAGGTAAGATTTCAGTAGATGACCGTTGACGAAAAATGGTTGTGTGTTATGCGACAAATCTGATATTGCAAGTCTTCCATTGTGACGTACTTCTTGAACTCTGAATGGCCTCGTCCATTTACAATTTAATTTTCCTGAAAATATCTTCAACTTTGCGTCAAATAGCCCCACTTTCTGTCCAGTCTCGAAGGTCTTTCGTCTGATGTGCCGGTCATGCCAGCGTTTAACCTTCTCCTTGTACGTCAATGTGTTATCATAAGCATAGTCTCGAAATTCCAGGAGCATGTTCAGATCATCTTTCCTTTTCTGATCACCTTTATGTGAGTCTAAGTTGCAGATATTGATTGTCCATAATAATTTATGAATCAATGCCATAGGCAAATGGTATGATTTTCCATATATAAGATGGTAGGGAGACATGCTCAAGGGAGACTTGTAAGCGGTTCTATATGCCCAAAGGACAAAGTCCAAGAGTTGGGACCAATTCTTTTTGTCCATCTCACAAGCTTCTGAAAGATCGTCCTGATTTCATTGTTGGATAATTCAATCATGCCATTGGTCAGAGGATGATAAGGAGACACGACTCGATGCTCGATGCCATACTCCTTCGTTAATTTCTTAACCTCCCTGTTAATGAAGTGACTACCCCTGTCTTATATTAGTGTTTCAAAATCCCGAAACGTGAGATGATGTTCTCTTTCAAAAAGTAATAAACTGTACAGTTGTTTGCGGCTCGAGCGAGGATAGCTTCAACCAAGCGACTCATATAGTCAATGGAAAGAAGGAGGTGCTCGTATCCCTGACTGTTAAGGAAGGGTCCCATGAAATAGATGCCCCAAGCATCGAATACAACTGTAATCTGAATAAACTTTAGGGGCATTGAATATTTAGCTGTAAGGGTACCTTTCAATCTCTGACAATCAGTGCAACACTTCACGTATGATGCGACATCCTTAAATAGTGTAGGCCACCAGAGGCCACACTGCAGTACTTTTGTTGTCTTTCTATCTCCATAGTAGTGTCCACCATGATTCAAGCGAATGATAATGCTTGAGAACACTATGATGCTCCTCCTGAGGGATACACCTGCGCCAAATGCAGCCCTCTCCTTCCCTGAATAAGAGAGGATCTTCCCAATGGTTGAAATGTATAGTGGACAAGAACTTCTCCTTCTTGATCTTCGTCCAATTGTGTGGAACTACACCAAAGATGAGGTAGTTCACAATATCGGCATACCAAGGGAGTGAATCCATAGCCAGAATCGACTCGTCAAGAAAGGTATCTGTGATGGGTGCACTACTCTGTGGAGGCTCTTGCTGCTCAATTATGGAGTGATAATCTGCTACCACATTATGAACCCCAGGCTTGTCTTTGATTTTTTAGTCGAACTCCTGAAGGAGAAGGATCCATCTGATCAGTCTAGGCTTGGCATCCTTCTTCTGTTGTAAGTATAGAATAGCAGAGTGGTCAGCGTAGATGGTGACTTTAGATCCAAGCAGATAGGATCTGAACTTCTCAAAGGAGAATACCACAGCCAACAATTCTTTCTTCGTAATGGTGTAATTTCTCTATGCTTCATCTAGCATTTTGTTGGCATAGTAAATGGTGTAGGGCACCTTGTCTTTTCTCTGTCCTAGAACGGCCCCAACTACAAAATCTGACGCATCTATCATGATATCAAAAGGGAGAGACCAATCAGGTGGTTGTAAGACAAGAGTTTTAGTGATTAGCTCCTTCAACTGATTAAATGAAAGGAAAACCTGCTGATCAACATTAAACTTGGTCTCCTTGCACAGTAATTCTGTAAGAGGTTGGGCAATGTAGCTGAAGTCTCTGATGAATCTCATGTAGAAACCCACATGCCCCAGGAATGACATCATATTTCGGACAGTATGAGGTGACTCTAGATTGGAAATTACATGTACCTTTGCTGAGTCGACTGCCATGCAATGTTTGAAAATAACGTGGCCTAGCACAATCCCTTCTGTAATTATGAAGTGGCTCTTTTCCCAAGATAGCACAAGATTGACTTCACGGCACTTCTGAAGTACTTTGTCCAAGTACTCAAGACATGAATCGAAACTGTCACCATAGATGGAAAAGTCATCCACAAACACCTCGAGAAAACTGCCTACCGTCTTAGCAAAAACTACAAGCATGCATCTCTGTAATGTCGCAAGTGTGATCATAGTCCAAATGGCATTCTCCTTAAAGAATAGGTGTTGAACGAGCAAGTGAAGGTCATTTTCTCTTGGTCTTCTTGGGTGATTGCCATTTGGTTGTACCCAGAGTACCCATCCAGAAAGCAGAAGAACTCCTTGTCGAATAGTCTTTCCAACACTTGATCAATGAACGATAAGGGGAAGTGGTCCTTCTTGGTTACTGCATTAAGGAACATATACTCAATACATACACACCAGGATGTCGGTGCCTGAGTAGAAATATTCTCTCCTCTGTCATTTGTAATCACGGTGAGTCTGGATTTCTTCGGAACTACATGCGGAGGGCTCACCAATTTTGAATTGAAGATGGGATAAATGAAGCCTATGTCACACCATTTCATGATCTCTTTAATGATGACGTCCCGTAGATTTGAGTTTAGTCTTCTTTGAAAATCTCAGGATGACTTGGCATCTTCTTCCAGATAGATATGGTGTAAGCACAGAGAAGGATTTATCCCACGGAGATCTGAGATGTACCAACCAAGTGCCTTGTCATTCTTTTCTACAACCTCGAGAAGTCGAGGTTCTTGATCTGGTCTTAGCCTGTTGTTGATGATGACCAGATACATGTTCTTTTCACTCGCAAGGAAAGCATACTTAAGGCCTGCCAGAAGTGGCTTTAGTTCCGGTTCCGATCTTTCCTATTTCTCGGTCATGGAAACTGTACTCGTAGGTGGATGATCTGCCATAACTTTAGAGGTAGTATTGCTCACATCAATGGTTTGTTGTTCAACCGATAATGTGCCGAGTAGATCTAAATTGAATTCATCTTGTTAGGACTTGCGTGAATTGTCTGAATCAAAGAGATACATCAGCAAATCGAATTCTAACTCCAAGTGCCATTGGATCTTGTATTGACTGTACTTTCTCAGTCCTCCTCAGGAGACATGATTTCTAGGGTCCACGTGTCATTCAAAGATATGTATGTATCTCTGACCTCTACAATGAAGTCACAGTCTGCTTCATGCGGTGTTGCATGACTTTCATCATATACGATCCTTGGCTCGTTGACCATGTCTATGTTAACTTTGTGATTTCTCGAGCTGAATGTGATCTTCTCAGACCCATAGTAACCTACAGCCTCTACCGTGCGTAAAATGACCATCTAAAGATAAATGAGGTCTGAAGTAATGGTTCAAGGAATTCCATATCAAAGACTACAAAATCAACATGAAATTGCATATCTTACACCTTTACTACAATGTCTTCCAACAGACTTCGGGGTCTCTTGATAGAACACGAATTGAAGGATCATGCATGTCTGCTTCAATGGACCCATCCCAAATTCTTATAATAATAATTAGGGCAAGAGATGGAATAACCGCTGTCAAGAAGGGTTCGCTCGATGACTTAATCTAAAATCTTGCATCTGATCAAAGGTGCTCCTTTTCTTGCTTTTTCTGTGTGAGATTACTGATGGCGGTAAATGTGGGCATGGTGAGGACGTGCCTCTCAACTTGCTGGCATCTGTCGTTATGGTTCGGTCAACGCTTGTTTGTACATACCTCCTTTAATCCCTTCTTCACAATAGGCATGTATTCCATGGCATTCATCAATGGTAACTCAACTGTCAAATTATTAAGAATATCCACAACTCCAGGATTAGACAATGCACTTTTTCTTTATGTAATTTTTTTGTATTTTTGTATTGCATAACGAAAAGGAATATTTATAGAGCTAAAATCAAAATCAGTGTTCTTATTTACAACAAAATTCTTGTCTACAATATTATGTACATCCGGATTACAAAAAGGTGTAAATACTGGAGATGAAGGTGTTGTTGTTGGTGGACAAGCAAAAAGCGTGATCTCTGCTCCATCGGCTGGTGTTGGATCGGTTGTCATGGCTGGCTCCTCCATAACTGGCACGACTTCACTTTGACAATGATCATCTTTTTGGTATTTTTGTTTTTTATGATTTTTTTGTTCTTTTTGCTGGTGTGGTGGTAGCTGGCATGGCTCCTCCTCCTTCTTCTTCCTCACATGAAGCTGTAGTTGGTACGGCTAATGCAGAAGATGATGATTCACATGTCAAAGCTTTATTCTTCCCTTTTCTTATGGTAGATGGAAGCAAAGTCCTACCTCTCCTGAGAGTGACAACATTAGATAAAGCAATATTACAACCATACGACTCTACAGGCACAAATAGGACATCACACTCTACCTACTCTTTCCTCTTAAAATTATTGGGATTTACTTGGACCTACACCGGGATAGGAGTTTTAGTGGCTTCATGTCGTCTAGCTTCTTGGTCATCTCTATTAGACCCTTCATGAGTTGGGCCAAGCAATCTAGAGTGGGTTCACAGGAACAACCTCAAAAGTTTTAGCATGTAGACCACGATGTGGCTGATGGTTGGGAGGCTGAGGTTGAGACTACTGATGTGATTGTTAAGGAGGATGAGGAAAGTACAGCTTTTGTATAGCTTCATACTGATCGTATGGATGTGGATGATTGTACTGCAGATGTCGGTACTGTTGAGATTGTCTCTAGTTGCCTCAGTGGTGGTAATGGTGGAAATGCTGGATCAGAAGATGGGAGGTAGTCTGGCTAGTAGACCACCATCTGTTGATGTGGTGGAGCCTTCTCAGGTGCATGCACGTAGTACGCGTGCTGGGTCGCGGGCTGCTGCGGACTTGGTTGAGGCTGTTGCGGAATCGGTTGAGGTTGTTGTGGCAGTGAGGGCTCATCCTTCTTCCCAGCAGGAATCTCTGATGCTGGGATCACCGACAGACACAAACTGATGGTGCTCACCAATAGCTCCAACTGCTTGGTTATTTGGTCCAACTTGTCCAAATTATACGTCCTTTGTTCGTTCACAGTGAGCTTCGCAAGATCTTGTGACCGCTTCTCGATGATATCAACCATTGAGAGATGTCCCCCAATGATGCTGAGGTTGGAGCTCTAATCTCTCTCTCTCTCTCTCTCTCTCTGCCTCTCAGGACGATGTCATGTGAACTAACTTCTGGAGGACTTGAGGCTGCCTCTGATAAGTGTGTGATGAAGATAGGGTGGACTCACCCTTAGCCATTTCTTCGAAAATCTGCTAAACCATATCTTCATCATTGTTAAAAAGAGTCCCTCCACATGCAGTGTTTACTAATCTCTATCTCTCTACATTCAGCTCCTTAAAAAAGTGTTGAACCAGGCTAGTCCTCGGTATATCATGGTAGGGGCACTTCTCCTTCAGGTCCGTAAATCTCTCTCACGCTTCATCGATGGATTTGTGGGTGGTCTAGGAAAAGTTGCTAATCCTGATTCGCATCTGGTTGAGCCGACCAAAAGGGTAGAACTTATGAAGGAACACAAATTTAAGTTCATCCCATGTTGTCATGACCTTTCCCAAATGATTGACCCAATAGAGCGCCTTGTCTTGTAAACTGAAGAGCAAAACAGTCATCTTTACTATACTCAACGAGATGTTAGCGTAGCGGGTAGTCCTGCAAATGCGAGAGAACAATTGCACGCGAATGTATGGCTCCCCATTGGTGTTCCAATGAAATGAGGGGAGAAGCACAAGGAACTATGGCTTGAGCTTGAAGTGAGCATGGATTAGTGGGATGCAGATCCATTCTGTCATCTGGTTGTCTCCAGGATTACATGTCTCCTTCAGTATAGATTTTTCCCTGCTCCATCCTCTTGGTCTAGCCCATCACTAGGAATTTCTCCACCTCCTGCTCATGCTGCTCGTCTGTGGCGTAGATCATTCAGCATATCTTGGAAGGCAGACTATTCTAGGGCCTGCTCAGTCAGTTGTTGTTGTATGGCTTGGATGGAAGCCAACAACTGAGCATTCATCTGATTCTGATCTGGCATCTGCCATTGCTTTGGTTGGGGTGGTTGCTGACCCTTGTCTTTGAAGGATATGGTGAGATCCTTAAGCGCATCACGGAAGTGTAAGGATCGTATCGTATGCGATAGGGAGAGACTAGTCGCACTAGTTGCTCGATGCAGCGGAATTTTAAAAAAAATCATGTGATGAAACTACATGATCCAGGAACACTTCTCGGATTGTTTCATCTAAACCACAAACAAGTATAGGGTTACCTCTTGAAGCGTGATTGTAACCGAGTCTCTAGAAACCTCTTGTCTCAAGTCCGATCCGACGGAGGAGATGCTTGCGAGCGTGTGGATGAGAAATGTGCTTCTCACAATCCATGTTGATGGTCCAAGCGATGAATCTCCTGATCTCGTCACACGATCCAATGTATTCTTCATGAGCGAGGCGTACCGAAGGAAATGGAGATCCATGAGCAAACGATCCGGCAGCATAATAACGACACTGCCGAGATGGAGACTCTCTCTATGGCTTCCATGGTGGACGGTCATATGAGAGAGAGAGGGTGTGTAGAGAATGAAAGAGAAAGAGAGAGAGAGAGAGAGAGAGAGAGAGAGAAGTTGTTGTTGTTCACAACTTGTGTGTTGTAACTTTAGAAGAGCAAGGGGTGCCCTTCTATTTATAATATTTTGGGATCCATGGATCTCAATCCATGGACAACACAAATCCAATGGTTCACATTGATTTGTATTCCTTTTAATGACCAAGATTTTATTGTAAAAATATAACAATAATTAATTTAATTTAGATTAAATATAAATAATCTAAATTAAATCAATCATACATGGAGATACATGGAAGGAAGATTGCCTCCTTCCATTAAGGGGGGCGGGGGGAGGGGATGGCCACCTTTTCCTATGGGAATAGGTGGCCGTCCACCCTCCCCACAAGGAAGGTGGCAATCTCCATGTAATCCATGAGATTACATTATTCCATGGAAATCTCCAATATTTACACAACACTTGTTGTTATAATTCTGCAAAAAATAATTCACAATTATTTTGTGAACATTGCAATCTTACCATTGGAAAATTGTGAATCACATTCACAACCCAAAATAAAATGTAAATTACATTTTCTATTAATTGTCCGATGTGAATCCAATTCACATCAACATTTAATAAACAAATGTATATTGCAAATAGCTCTCTTATATATTATAAATCACATTTATAATATATATGATTAATATGGATAATGTTTCCACACTATTCACATCTACAATAATTAAATCACATTTAATCATATTGGATCTCTATTCTCATGTGCTCAAAAATATGAATCACATTCACATTATTCACATCTTTGATAATTAAATCACATTTAATTATCTTAGATAACTCTCCATATAATATGAATCAAATTCTTATTATTCATGATAATTAAATCACATTTAATTATCCATTTTCTCAATGCTTGGATACATATATCAACAATTAAATTATTCATGAACTCTTTCAAGGATAATGCGCTTTATCGCGACCCCAGTTCTAGGTCGTCGGATCCTCCCATATCCGGATCTGGTTACTCAGCAATAATTTATCCAGCAATCACAACTAACATTCAGAAACAAACAACAAATAAAAATACTCAAAAAGAAGCATTTAATACTTTTCTATTCACAAAATAAAGTTTACATGATCCATTGTCCCACTACAACACTTGACATGTACATCAGCTGGAAGGAAATACACAGAAATATTACTAACCACCTTAGAGAGTAAAGCTACTATGGCTAACTGGATGGCTAAAGTCCTTGCGATGGCTCACCGACACCTGTTGGATTTTCCAATAAATCACAGTATATTAATTAGTGAGTGATAAGTAACGAAGAAGCGAAAAGTGACCAAATTATGTAATTTTGCAAAGCTTCTTGTCATTAAAAGTTACAATCCTTTCATTAATTTAAGTCATGTTCCTTTATATTCCACATCAGGGATTAGTCCAGTGGAACCCCACCATTCTTCGACTCTGAAGTTGTGGATATTTCAGGATTGGAGATTGCATTGATCCGAGGAGCTTATGCTGCCGTACGTTGCCTCAACCAATCCTCCAATACTACCTAGACAATTTTCCTTTACTTTTATTAATCATGATTTCAAACCCTCATTCTGGAACACAAAGGAGCACACCATCCTCGACGACCCGGTTGCTTAAAACCTTAGGTTAACCTTTAATCACATAACCTAGCGGCTTTAAATACATGTTACCGTGACCCAGCCACTATTGAACCACCCGTGCCTCTACATGGCTCGACCACATCTTCCGTTGTTCAACTCAAATATATTGGCACCGGGTGCCACGTGTTACAAATCATTCATTTCGTGCGCACTTATCAAAACAAGGCAACCGTATACCACCTAGGTAGGGTCACACCAATACGGGTTCCTTCCGACAAACCTACAGGTTGCATGCCCAAACTGTAGTTCTACTCCCAGTCATTTCTTAACGTAACACATGATCCTTTTCGGGATCCAACTTAATACACATCAATTCTCATGATGTAATTCTTTGTTAAGCATTCAATTTGTATATTCCTTATTATTGAGTATAGACCCACATACATATTAATTCATATATATATATATATACTCATATTTATTTATATTTAACTTCCAAACCCTAGCTTTCTAAACCACTGCATCCATACAATGCTTAGACCTTAATTTAGTTGAAACCACAAAGTAACTTCATATTTTCTCCAAAAATAACCAAATTAGGGTTCTCTGTAGCGAAGAACATACAATTAGAAATTTGAACGATCTCATATGAAAACCCAACAGCAAAAGGAATGATTTCGTTACCGAATCGAGCTATCTCTCTCTTGTATACAGTTCTTTATCATGATTATCTTTCAAAAGGATGATTTATGGCTCCTGAAATGATCGAATTTCATTTTCATATCAAACACGCTAAGAACAAACCAAGAACGCGAAGAACGAACGAAGAACACGAAGAACGCAAAGAACGCACGAAGAACACAAAGAACGTGAAGAACATATTTTCTTTTGAAATTTTGACAGAGCTTCTCCTTATACAGGGTGATATTTCTAAGAAACTTTCTGCAGAGTTTCCCCTTATATAGGGACATATTTCTAAGAAAATTTTAGCAGAATTTCCCCTTATAAAATCATCGAAAGGAAAACAGCAGGGAAACTAAAAATGAATCGAAAACCTAACTCACGAAATAATCTAAGTAAGAGAGGATCGTGCCTTCCTCCTTCTCGTTCTCCCAACAACGCTTTGCTAGCGCTCCTTCCTCGCCTCCTACTCCTCCTCTTGACCTCTCGACTCTAGCCCTTGGGGTGGTGGTGGTAATGGAAATCGTAGAGAATGAATGGGTATGGGGCTATTTATAGGCTCTAGAAAACCGCTAACCATGGTTAGAAAATCATGGTTTAGACCTTAACCACAGTTAGCGGCTTATGGTTTTGGTCCATAGTTTTGGCCAAAACTTATCCCAAACTTAAGCTTAAGTTAGAACATTCTATAGGATTCTAGATTCGCTAAATATGCTTAATTAACACTAATCATGATTAACTTTCACTAATCGCGATTTAACTTTTGCGGCTTATGCTTATCTTTTGCTAACTACTGATTAGTATTTGCTAATGATCATTAACGGTTTTCAATCCGTCATTAGTTTCTTTGATCATGCTTAATTTATCTTAATGACATTCATTATGGGTTAATGACGTCTTAATCCTCCTTACTTCTCTTTCTTACGAAAATTATAACAAATCGAAACAAAATCCGATTCAAATGAAATAAATTCCGTTGGTTTTCTCTTGATGGGTCGGATCTTATGATATAGGATCCGAGAGATGCCAAGTTCATGGCTTTACAATTATAACAACCTTAAAGGACGTCTCATCCTCGAGACTAGAGATGCAGGCATAACAACATTAAAGAAGATTGAGAATATAACAACCTTAAAGATAATGAACGTCATTTCATTTATAATAAAGATATACAACACATAGTATTATCACTCAAATAAATAGGGGCATTTCTCTCTCATTTCCGCCATAGTATTATCACTCAAACAAATAGGGGCATTTCTCTCTCATTTCCGCCTCAGGTTCCCATGTGGCTTCTTCAAACTCTTGGTTCTGCCATAATACTTTAACTAGAGATACAACTTTGTTTCTCAACTTCTTGATATCCATGTCTAGTATTTGCATAGGTACTTCGTGGTATATAAAGTCTGGTTCAACATGTAGATCATCATAGCTTATCTTATGCTCATGATCCTTAATATACTTTTTCAGATTTGATACATGAAAAATATCATGTATTGCCAAAAGATGTGGAGAAAGTACAAGTCTATAGGCGACTTTTCCAATCCGTTGAATAATTTCAAAGGGACCCACGAATCTGGATGCTAACTTCCCATGCAAGCCAAACCTCTGAACACCCTCCATAGGTGATATATTGAAAAATACAAAGTCACCTACCTCAAATTCAAGGTCTCTTCGCCTGGTATCACTATAGCTTTTCTGGCGAATCTGAGCAGTCAATAGTCTTTTTCGAGCAAGCTCTAGAGATTCCCGTGTCTCTTGGAGTTTATCTGAATAATAAAGGTTCTTTATCCCGACCTCTTGCCAACATACTGGACTACTACACCTACGTCCATATAGTGCTTCAAATGGTGCCATGCCAACACTTGCATGGCAACTATTGTTGTAGGTGAATTCTAGAAGAGGCAAATATTTAATCCATGACCCCTTCCATTCTAAGGCACACGTTCGTAGCATATCCTCTAGTATCTGAATCATGCATTCTAACTGACCATCTGCTTGTGAATGATATGATGTACTCAAGCATAGTTGTGTACCTAAGGCTTTCATGAAGTTCTCCCAGTAATGTGAGGTGAATCGTGAATCTCGATCGGAAACTACTTCCTTTGGAATGCCATGGAGACGGATCACATGTGTAATATATAACTCAGCAAGCTAGTCTGAAGTAAAAGATAAGCTTTTTGGAATGAAGTGTGCTACCTTGGTCTATTATAACCCATATACTATCTTTCCCACCAGTCGTTTGAGGCAAGCCAGTAACAAAGTCCATGGAAATACTTTCCCATTTTCATTCAGGTATAGGGAGGGGTTGCAATAATCCCGGTGGCTTTTGGTATGAGCCTTTACCTGCTGTCAGGTAAAACATGAATTCGCGAACTCAACAACATCTTTCTTCATTCCTCGCCACCAATTGTTTGAACGAAGATCCTTATACTTCTTCGTAATTCCTGGATGAATAAATAATCTTGAGCAGTGTACTTCGCATAAGATATCTTTCCTCAATTCGGGTGTATTTGGTACACAAACTCTATAATGTTTGCACAATATCCTAGCTTGTATATGGAATCCCTATATCTTATTCTACTCAAGTTGTTGTCTCAAGTCTTTAAGACTGGATCATACTCTTGTCCTTTCTTTATTCTATCCCAGATCTCTGGTTTGTATTGGTGAGGAATAGTTATAATATCGACACTACTATCAAATGGTTTCCATTCACTTGACATTGATAGTACACCCCAGAAGTGGATAGCACTCACCAACTCATGTGAATAAGTTCTTCTACTAAGGGCATCTGCTACGACATTCCCTTTACCGGGGTGATAGGAGATGGTGCAGTCATAGTCTTTCAATAACTCTAGCCACCGTCTTTGTCTCGTATTTAGCTCCTTCTGATCAAATAGATATTTCAAGCTTTTATGGTCGATGAAGATTTCAAAAGTAATACCATAGAGGTAGTGTCTTCATATCTTTAAAGCGAAAACTATGCCAGTTAATTCAAGGTCATGTGTTGGGTAGTTCTTCTCATGTGTCCTGAGTTGTCGTGATGCATACGCAACTACCTTACCATGTTGCATAAGAACTGCCCCAAGTCCTTCTTTAGATGCGTCAGTATACACTTTAAACCCTTCACTCTCGGAGGGTAGAGTAAGGTTGGGTGCAGATGTTAGGCATTCTAATCAGTGTTTGGAAACTAATTTCGCATGCATCGGACCATATGAATGGAACTTCCTTCTGGGTCAACCTAGTCATTGGTAATGCTATTCGTAAAAAGTCTTTCACAAATCTTCTATAATATCCAGCTAAACCCATAAAAGATCGTATTTCTGTGACAGTATTAAGGCGTTGCCAACTCATCACCGCACTAATCTTTGTAGGATCAACTGATATGTCTTCCTCAGAAATAACATGGCCTAAGAAAGATACTTCAGATAACTAGAAGACACATTTGTTATATTTAGCATACAGTTTGTTCTTCCTTAGAGTTTCAAGTACCTGCCTGAGATGGTGTTCATGCAGATACTTATCATTGGAGTAAATAAGCACATCATCAAAAAAGACTATTATAAAGTGATCTAAGAACTCCTTGAATACTCTATTCATGAGATCCATGAAGTCTGCTGGGGCATTTGTCAGTCCAAAAGGCATGACTAAGAATTCATAATGCCCGTATCTAGTTTGAAAAGCTGTCTTGGGAATATCTGTATCTTCAATTTTCAAGTGATGGTATCTAGATATTAAATAAATCTTGGAATACACAGTCAAATCCCATAACTGGTCAAAGAGATAATCTATTCTTATAGAGGATACTTATTCTTTATTATCCTCTTGTTTAACTTTCCATAGTCAATGCACAATCGCATTGACCTATTCTTTTTCCTCACAAACAAGACAGGTGCACCCCATGGTGATGTACTAGGACGAATGAATCCTTTATCTACTAGTTCTTGTAACTGTACTTTTAACTCCCGCAACTTAGCTGGGACCATCCTATATGGAGGAATAGAGATAGTTTGAGTATCAGGTTTGAGAGAGATCTCAAATTCAATCTCTTGCTCAAGTGGTGATCCAGGTAATTCTTCTGGAAATACATCAAGAAACTCGCACACTATAGGCACATCTTCTATCATTCTATCCGACTCTGATGTAGTGGATTCATAAGCTAAATATCCTTGACACCCTTGTTCTAAAAGTTGTTAAGCCTTTAGAGTAGAGATGTATTTAACATCATCACCGGATGTCTTTCCAATAAACTGGAACTCTATCAAGTTAGGAAGGTGAAAATTTATTATCTTCTGAAGACAGTCAAGGAATGCATGATGCTTTTCTAACCAGTCCATCCCTAGGATGAGATCAAAATTATTTACATGTCAATACATAGTAGAGAAGTTGGTGACTAATGTCCTGAAATCTGTCCCATATCGTCGTTTAAGATCTTCTTGAATTATAGTTGACCTCTTGGTTCCTTATTCAAATAATGGTTTTGTGCTTTTATCGAAACATTATCCTTACAATAGGAATCAAATATTCTTCTTATTTTCTTTGTGTGCCTACAAAGTGCCTTCTCTACTGCTCCTCCGAATGGAGTAGGTGCAAACAAATTCTATGGACTGATGGTATCTAGACTCTTTCTTATGAGGGTGAATAGAGTCCTCAACTCTAGCATCCATGGGTCTGGATGACTTTGATCTCTCATTTTGGCATTGAGTCTTCGCTCTAATACCTATTACCTTTGACCCATCTCATGGGTCATAACTATTATACCCGCTAATTGTGTAGACACATCTTGGTCTGCTATAATCATGGAATGAATCAAGGCCAAAGGTTAGGTCCTATATGTTTTAGCATGATGTACATACGGGACAATGACTTGTGAATGGTACTGCAGTCAATTATTAAGATCAAAGGATCTTAATACAACCTTAGTTTTTGAATACCACTCATAGTTGTCAATTACTAAATAAATTACTGTACTAATCGGGCTCTAATACCAAACAATCGCGACCCCAGTTATGGGTTGTCGGATCCTCCCATATCCGGATCTGGTTATGCAGCAATAATTTATCTAGCAATCACAACTAACATTCAAAAACAAACTGCAAAAAAATACTCAAAAAAATATTTAATATTTTTCTATTCATAAAAAAAGCTTACATGATCTTTTGTCCCACTACAACCCTTTACATGTACATCAGCTGGAAGGAAATACATAGAAATATTACTAACTACCTTAGAGAGTAAAGCTACTGTGGCTGGCTGGATGGCTAAAGTCCTTGCGATGGCTCACCGACGCCTGTTGGGTTTTCCAATAAATCATAGATAATAATTAGTGAGTGCTAAGTAATGAAGAAGAGAAAAGTAAATAAATTGTGTAATTTTGCAAAACTTGTTGCCATAAAAGTTACAATCCTTTCATTAATTAAGTCATATTCTTTTCTATTCGACATCAGGGATTAGTCCAGGGGAACCCCACCATTCTTGGACTCCAAAGCTGTGGATACTTCAGGATTGAAGATTGCGTTGATCTGGTGAGTTTATGTTGCCGCACCTCGCCTCAACCAATCCTCTAATACTGCTCTGACAATTTTTCTTTTCTTTTATTAATCAAGATTTCAAACCCTCAACCTGTAACATAAAGGAGCACACCGTTCTCGAGGATCCGATTGCTTAAAACCTCAGGCTAACCTTTAATCACAAAACCTAGCGGTTTAAATAAATGTTATTGTGACCCAACCTATATTGAACCACCCATGCCTTCACCTGGCACGACCACATCTTCCATTGTTCAATCCAAATATATTGGCACTTGGTACCACGCGTTGCAAATCATTCATTTCATGCGCACTAATCAAAATAAGGCAACCGTATACTACCTAGGTAGGGTCACACCAGTAAGGGTTCCTTCCGACAAACCTACAAGTTGTATTCCTGACTTGTAGTTCTACTCCCAGTCATTTCTTAATGTAACATACGATCCTTTTCGGGATCCAACTTAATCCACATCAATTCCCATGATGTAATTCTTTGTTAAGCCTTCAATTTGTATATTCCTCATTATTGAGTATAGACCCATATATATATATACACTCATATTTAATAATATTTAACTTCCAAACTCTAGCTTTCCAAACTACTGCATCCATACGATGCTTAGACGTTAATTTAGTTGAAATTACAAAGCAACTTCATATTTTCTCAAAAAATAACTAAATTAAGGATCTTTATAGTGAAGAACATAAAATCAGAAATTTCAACGATCTCATATGAAAATCCAACAGCAACAGGAATAATTTCGTTACCGAATCGAGCTCTCTCTCTTGTATACAGTTCTTTATCGTGATTATCTTTCAAAAGGATGATTTATGGATCCTGAAATGATCGAATTTTATTTTCATATCAAAAGTGCTAAGAACCAGCCAAGAACGTGAAGAACAAACGAAGAACACGAAGAACACATGAAGAACACGAAGAACGTGAAGAACATATTTTCTCTTGAAATTTCGGTAGAGCTTCCCCTTATACAGGATGATATTTTTAAGAAAATTTCGGTAGAGTTTCCCCTTATATCGGGACATATTTCTAAGAAAATTTTGGCAGAGTTTACCTCTATAAAATCATCGAAAGGAAAATATAAGGGTAACTGAACATGAATCGAAAACCTAACTCACGAAGCAAACTAAGTAAGAGAGGATCGTACCTTCCTCCTTCTCGTTCTCACGGCAGTACTTCGCTAGCGCTCCTTCCTCGCCTCCTACTCCTCCTCCTGACCTCTCGACCCTAGCCCTTGGGGTGGTGGTGGTAGTGGAAATCGTAAAGAATGAATGGGTAAGGGGCTATTTATAGGCTCCAGAAAACCACTAACCATGGTTAGAAAACCATGGTTTAAACCTTAACCACGGTTAGCGGCCCATGATTTTGGCCCATGGTTTTGGCCAAAACTTATCCCAAACTTAAGGCTTAAGTTATAACATTCTAGAGGATTCTAGATTCGCTAATGATGTTTAATTAACACTAATTATGATTAACTTTCACTAATCGTGATTTAACTTTTACGACTTACGCTTATCTTTTTCTAACTATTGATTAGTGTTTGCTCATGATCATTAGCGGTTTGCAATCTGTCATTGATTTCTTTAATTATGCTTAATTTTCTTAATGACAGTCATTATGGGTTAATGACGTCTTAATCCTCCTTACTTCTCTTTCTTCCGCAAATTACAACAAATCGAAATGAAGTCTGATTCACACGAAATAAATTCCGTTGGTTTTATCTTGACGGGCTGGATCTTATGATATAGGATCCGAGAGATGCCAATTTCATGGCTTTACAATTATAACAACCTTAAAGGAAGTCTCGTCCTCGAGACTAGAGATGCAGGCATAAAAACCTTAAAGAGGATTGAGAATATAATAACCTTAAAGAGATTTAATATCATTTCATTTATAATAAAGATATAGAACACATAGTGTTATCACTCAAACAAATAGGGGTATTTCTCTCTCATTTCCGCCTCAGGTTCCCATGTGGCTTCTTCAAACTCTTGGTTCCTCCACAATACTTTAACTAGAAGTACCTATTTGTTTCTCAACTTCTTGATATCCCTGTCTAGTATTTGCACAGGTATTTTTTGGTATGTCAAGTCTGGTTCAACATGTAGATCATCACAGCTTATCTTATGCTCATGGTCCCTTATATACTTTCTCAGATTTGATACATGAAAAACATCATGTATTGCCGAAAGATGTGGAGAAAGTGCAAGTCTATAGGCAAATTTTCCAATCCAATGAATAATTTCAAAGGGACCCACGAATCTGGGTGCTAATTTCCCATGCAAGCCAAACCTCGGAACACCCTTTATAGGTGATACTTTGAGAAATACAAAATCACTTAAATATCACTTACCTCAAATTCAAGGTCTCTTCGCCTATTATAACTATAGCTTTTCTGGCGACTCTATGCAGTCAATAGTCTTTTTCAAGCAAGCTCTAGAGCTTCCCGTGTCTCTTGGAGTTTATCTGAATCATAAAGGTTCTTTATCCTGATCTCTTGCTAACATAGAGGAGTAGTACACCTATTTACATATAGTGCTTCAAATGATGCCATGCCAACACTTGCATGGCAACTATTTTTGTAGGCGAATTCTGCAAGAGGCAAATGCTTAATCCATGATCCCTTCCATTCTAAGGCACACGCTCGTAGCATATCTTCTAGTGTGAATCATACATTCTGACTGACCATCTGTTTGTGGATGATATGATGTACTCAAGCATAATTGCGTACCTAATTCTTTCATGAAGTTCTCCCGGTAATGTGAGGTGAATCGTGAATCTTGATCGGAAGCTACTTCCTTTGGAATGTCATGGAGACAGATCACATGTGTAATATATAACTCAGTTAGCTGGTCTGGAGTGAAAGATAAGCTATTTGGAATGAAGTGTCATACCTTGGTCTATTATAACCCATATACTATCTTCCCCACCAGTCGTTTGAGGTAAGCCAGTAACAAAGTTCATGGAAATGCTTTCCCATTTCCATTCAGGTATAGGGAGGGGTTGCAATAATCCTGGTAGCTTTTGATGTGAAGCCTTTACCTGCTGGCATGTAAAACATGAATTCACGAACTCAACAACATCTTTCTTCATTCCTGACCACCAAATGTTTGAACGAAGATCCTTATACATATTCATAATTCCTAGATGAATAGATAATCTTGAGCAGTGTGCTTCGCGTAAGATATCTTTCCTCCATTTGGGTGTATTTGGTACACAAACTCTATGATGGTTATACAATATACCAGCTTGTATATGGAATCCCTATATCCTATTCTACTCAAGTTGTTGTCTCAAGTCTTTAAGGACTGGATCATCCTCTTATTCTTTATTTATTCTATCCCAGATCTCTCATTTTTATTGGTGAGGAATAGTTATACTATCGACACTACTATCAAATGGTTTCCATTCACTTGACATTGATAATACACCCCAGAAGTGGATAACACTCACCAACCCATGTGAATAAGTTCTTCTACTAAGGGCATCTGCTATGACGTTCCCTTTACCGGGATGGTAGGAGATGGTACAATCATAGTCCTTCAATAACTCTAGCCACCTTCTCTGTCTCATATTTAGCTCCTTCTGATCAAATAGATATTTAAAGCTTTTATTGTCAATGAAGATTTCAAAAGTAATACCATAGATGTAGTGTCTCCATATCTTTAAAGCGAAAACTACAATAGCTAATTCAAGATCATGTGTTGGGTAGTTCTTCTCATGTGTTCTGAGTTGTCATGATGCATACGCAACTACCTTACCATGTTGCATAAGAACTGCCCCAAATTCTTCTTTAGATGCATTAGTGTACACTTTAAACCCTTCACTCCCAGAGGGTAGAGTAAGGCTGGTGCAGATGTTAGGCATTTTTTTAGTGTTTGGAAAGTAATTTCGCATGCATCGGACCATATGAATGGAAATTCCTTCTAGGTCAACCTAGTCATTGGCAATGCTATTCGTGAAAAGTCCTTCAAAAATTTTCTATAATATCCAGTTAAACACAGAAAAGATCATCTTTCTGTGACAGTCTTGGGACGTTCCCAACTCATCACTGCACTAACCATTGTAGGATCAACTAATATACCTTCCTCAGAAATTGCATGGCCTAAGAAAGATACTTCAGATAACCAGAAGTCATATTTGTTATATTTAGCATACAGTTTGTTCTTCCTTAGAGTTTCAAGTGCCTTCCTGAGTTAGTGTTCATGCAGATACTTATCCTTGGAATAAATACGCACATCATTAATAAAGACTACTATAAAGTGATCTAAGAACTCCTTGAATATTCTATTCATGAGATTCATGAAGGTTGCCGGGGCATTTGTCAGTCCAAAAGGTATAACTAAGAATTCATAATGCATGTATCTAGTTTGAAAAGTTGTCTTGAGAATATCTATATCTTTAATTTTCAAATGATGGTATCCAGATCTTAAATCAATCTTGGAATACATAGTCGAACCCTATAACTGGTCAAAGAGATCATCTAATCTTGGTAGAGGATACTTATTCTTTAGTATCCTCTTGTTTAACTTTCTATAGTCAATGCACAATCGCATTGACCCATTCTTTTTCCTCACAAACAAGACAAGTGCACCCCATGGTGAAGTACTAGGACGAATGAATCCTTTATCTAACAGTTCTTCTAACTGTACTTTTAACTCTCGTAACTCAGATGGGACCATCCTATATGGAGGAATAAAGATAGGTTGAGTATCAGGTTTGAGAGAGATTTCTAATTCAATCTCTTGCTCAGCCACCGGCAGGGAAAGTCGGATTGAGGATAGTTGCCAGTGAAGTAGAAAGCAAGCTACGCGCTTCATCCCCTTCTTCGACGATCGGATGAGCCCTCCTCTATGCTTGAGCTCCAAGCCTGGTTCAATACTCATACTTTTCGGGGGAAGTGCAAAGGTAAGTCAGGGAAGATTCTTTGATTCGCTACGGGGAAAGAGCGAGTAAGCGCTTGATTTGGTAATCTAGGTAATTCTTCTAGAAATACATCAGGAAACTCGCACACTATAGGCACATCTTCTATCATTCTATCTGACCCTGATGTAGTGGATTCATAAGCTAAATATCCTTGACACCCTTGTTCTAAAAGTTGTTAAGCCTTTAGAGTAGAGATGTATTTGACATCATCACTAGATGTCTTTCCAATAAACTGGAACTCTATCAAGTTAGGAAGGTGAAAAATTATTGTCTTCTGAAAACAGTCAAGGCATGCATATGCCTTTCTAGCCAGTCCATCCCTAGGATGAGATCAAAATTATTCACATTTCAATACATAGTAGAGAAGTTGGTGACTAATGTCCTGCAATCTGTCTCATACAGTCGTCAAAGATCTGCTTGAAATATAATTGACCTCCTAGATCCTTATTCAAATAATGGTTTTGTGCTTTTATAGAAATCTTATCCTTACAATAGGAATCAAATATTCTTCTTATTTATTTGTGTGCCTACAAAGTGTCTTCTCCACTGCTCCTCCGAATGTAGTAGGGGCAAACAAATTTTATGGACTGATGGTATCTAGACTCTTTTTTGTGAGGGTGAATAGAGTCCTCAACTCTAGCATCCATGGGTCTGGATGACTTTGGTCTCTCATTTTGGCATTGAGTCTCCGCTCTAATACCTATTCCCTTTGACCCATCTCATGGGTCATAACTATCATAGCCGCTAATTGCCTAGACACATCTTGATCTGCCATAATTAGGGAATGAATCATGGCCAAAGGTTAGGTCCTATACGTTTTAGCATGATGTACCTATGGGACAATGACATGTAAATGGTACTGCAGTCAATTATTAAGATCAAAGAATCTTAATAAAACCTCAGATTCTAAATACCACTCATAGTTGTCAATTACTAAATAAATTACTAGAGTAACCGAGCTATGATACCAAACTATCATGACCCCAGTTCCGGGCCGTCGTATCCTTCCATATCTGGGTCTGGTTACTCTGCAATAATTTATCTAGAAATCACAACTGACATTCAGAAACAAACTACAAATAAAAATACTTAAAAAGAAGTATTTAATACTTTTCCATTCATAAAATAAAGTTTACATGATCCATTGTCCCACTACAACCCTTTACATGTACATCATATGGAAGGAAATACACAAAAATATTACTAACCACCTTAGAGAGTAAGGCTATTGTGGCTGACTGGATGGCTAAAGTCCTTGCGATGGCTCACCGACACCTGTTGGGTTTTCCAATAAATCATAAGATAACAATTAGCAAGTGCTAAGTAATGAAGAAGAGAAAAGTAAACAAATTGTGTAATTTTGCAAAACTTGTTGTCATTAAAAATTACAATCCTTTCATTAATTTAAATCTTATTCCTTTCTATTCCACATCAGGGATTAGTCCAGGCGAACCCCACCATTCTTGGACTCCGAAGCTGTGGATACTTCAGGTTGGAGATTGCATTGATCTGGTGAGCTAATGTTGTCGCGCGTCGCCTCAACCAATCCTCCAATACTACCATGACAATTTTTCTTTTCTTTTATTAATCAGGGTTTCAAACCCTCGGCCTTGAACCTAAATGAGCACCCCGTCCTCGAGGAATCGGTTGCTTAAACCTCATGCTAACCTTTAATGACATAACATAGCGGCTTTAAATACATGTTATCGTGACCCAGCCGCTATTGAACCACCCGTGCCTCCACATGGCACGACCACATCTTCCGTCGTTCAACCCAAATATATTGGCATCTGGTACCATGCGTTGCAAATCATTCATTTCGTGCGCACTTATCAAAATGAGACAACCGTGTACCACCTAGGTAGGGTCACACCAATACAGGTTTCATCCGACAAACCTACAGGTTGCATGCCCGACATGTAGTTCTACTCCCATTCATTTCATAACGTAACTGATAACGGCCACAATCCACGAGGGTCACCATGAATAAATAATACAAAGGTGTCGCTGAGGCGACCGCTCGTAGAATATGGGGGTTGATCAGCAATTAACCCACAACAAATAATACAACAATCAAGCTCGAAAATAAATGAGAATTAATTTTTATTTACTCTACCATAAAATGTATAGGGAACAAGCATGTAGAGGTCGAACCACAGAGAGCAATACAAAATGCATGAGCCTTCAGGTGCGAATGAGTCATCCTTGTGAGAAGTGGGTTTTAATTAATTGAATATATACATATCTGTTTTTTTATTATTTTTTTTGTTTGTTTATATATATATATAGATAATAATAATATAATTAGATAATGTATATATATATATATTTCTTTTTAGGAAAGACTTATATATACATTAAGGGGTACTAAAATATTTTACAAAAATGCTTAAAAATAGTCAAAAATTAACAGAGAGAGTCTTTTTAGGCTTTTCATCATTTTTTACTGTTTTTGTGATTTTTGTGCATTTTTAGCATATTTTTAGTATTTTTAAATAGCTACATAATAGCAAACAGTGGAATAAGGTCTGGCTGCAATAAAAATGAACATTAAAAATAGTTACAAGCCTCAAAATTTTTCCACACTATTTTTCTAATGAAGATAATAAAATATAGCATAAACAGGGCATGGGTTTATATTTTTCTGATTTTTCTTTGATTTTCAATATTTTTTTTGAAGTTTTTGGGTATTTTTACATTTTTAAGGTTTTCCTTTTGAGATTTTTAGGGATTTTTGGATTGACACTAGAATAGGACAAAATACACCATAGGGAATTTTTTTAGAATTTTTCAAGGCATTTTGATATTTTTTTGGGATTTTATACTCTAGATAGTGAATAAAAGACATGTTTTTGATTTTTAATAAATACAAAAAGGCCATAAAATGACAAACTAAAAATATGACATGCAAGCACAGCCAATCAGTAGCTTAAGTCTATTTTCCAAGATTTTTCGATTTAACATGAAGCACAAAATAAATAGACAAAACATTCAAAAATTAAATGGCCTGGCAGGGGTGCTTTTGCAAATAAAATAAGTCACAGGGGCATACATGCAAAAATCACAGTAAAAATACACTTTAACTTTTATTTTCAAGACCATTTAATAATTACAAGGACCCGGAGGGGCTTGACTGCAAAATTTCACGCGCCTCACGTGGTTGCTGCACGTGAGGCGCGGAAGGACTAAAGTGCAAATATGAAAACATCGGGGGTCCTTTTGCAAAATAAACATTTTATTTACAACTGTGACTTTTATTTTTGACATTAAATATTAAATACAAAAAGCGAGGGGGATGGATGTTAAATTTACCCCTACTAAAAACGTGGCATCCGACGGTGCTGCTCTTCTCACTTGCCACGCGTCGTCTCCTGGTCGCCCGATGACGCTTCGCCAATGGGAGGCTGAGATTAGATCAGCCCAGCTGATCTGACGGTCGATGCAGTGCTCCATCGGACGGCTGAGGTTTAATCTGGGACGACTCTCCTGATCCGACGGCGCCAGAGATCCCCGGAAGAACTGGGATGAAGCTCGCGCCTGGCGAGCTTTGATCGAGCCGTGCGGGCTCCTCCGGTGCTCTCCGGTGCGTCGGATGTGCTCTGAAGGTAGCTGGAAGCCTCCCGCGTCGGCTGATGGCGGTGTCATAGCCCCTGGAGGTCTGAGTCGATGGAGCGAGGTCGAAGAAGGAGAAGACCCCCAGGTGCCTCTTCCCGGATCCGTGCGAGTCCAGTTGGGATCGATTCCTTAAAGTACCTGCACAGGAAGAACCGCGGGCGAGAGAGCTTTCTCCTCGACCCGGGGTTTTGAAGCTACGATGCAGAATGAAGGTGGGCGGAGGGGCTCCGGCGAACGGCGGAGGAGGAGCCCCGATTCGCCAGGACCTAGAGTCCTGGGTTGAACAAATGAGTGCAACAGATGGAGAAAGCGTTGGGATTCGAAATGGGGTGAACGGGGCGGTCGGATACAGTCAGATCAACAGTGGAGAAGTTGCCGGAGCGGAGCTCCGGCGAACTTCGAATTTCGATTTTTAAACTACAGGCATTAATCAAAACCTATTCTAATGACTGGAATGAAAAGCTAACATCTAAGACTAACTAAAAATGCATAGAAAGGGCAGCTCTTATACCTGGGGGCCTCCAGGGAGCAGGGCGGATGCCGGAGCTCCGCCGCGTCAAAATCTCCTCCCTCCGGCCGAGTCACGGCGCTGGGCTGCTCCCCCTGTCACGAGGAACAATCCAGGAACGAGATCTAGGCTTTAGGTTGGAATAAAAGTGGCCAAATCTGAGGAAGGAGGCGGAGCTTGTTATTTATAAACATTGGCGAGTAGCCTTATTGACCGGCGATTATTGTATGATCTAGAGAGTATTAGGTTGATCCAAAGAATCGGCGGGCATCATGGATGATTAGGAATTAATTCTTGTGAAGGAAGCATCCTCGATTAATGGATGGTGTGTCCGGGAAAAATGGGAGAAGATGGGCGAAGAGACGGGCTGCGTCACATCAGGCGGCTGGAGGTCAAGTTGACTGGAGTCAACTCGCGGAGGGACCTGATTGGTCCACCTCAGCCGCTAAACGCCAAAATAGAGGACCTGATGGAAGATTGATTTATTTGACGCCCTAAATGATTTTATTAATTTTTTCTCATAAAATAAAAAATGTGTATTATTTCATCTAGTATTTGTTTATGATTTTTGTTGAATTTTTCGAGGTATTTTATTATAGTTTTATTTGAATAATGTGTATATGTATGTATTTACATGTATTTTTAGGTATTTTATTTTTAATTTATTTATTTTCTTTTATTATTTTATTGGCTTATTTTATAAATTTATAATTTATTTTTGTGAGTATAAAGGTATTTTTGTTTGATTTTTATGGGTTTATTCATATTTTTAAATAAATAGGTATAGGTGTATGTAGGTATACTTATAGGTGTTCTATCTATATATTTTATATACTTAATTTATTTATTATATTTTCTTGATTTTTATTTTGGTTTTGTATTTTTAATGAGTTATGCATAATGTATATACTATTGTAAACAATAAAGGAATCAATGCATCAAATCCTTTTCATTTGTATGTAGGTGTATAATATAGGTATTTGGTCTATGAATTTTGTATACCTATTTTATTAAATTATTTTTGGTTTTCTTATATTTTTAATATGTATGTGCATTATATACATTATTTACAAAATTCTAAAAATATGAATTTGTACAAATAATAAATACTGAATAAAATGAATATTTTAATCATTCCTATATACAAGAAGGGCCAAAAACCTAACTTCTGCATATGGACTCCAAAAATAATGAAACCAATTTTGTAAAATAGTTCATGGAATGCTATATACAATTAAAGGTGAGTTTGGGTGATTTGGAGTTTTTATTTGCAAGATATGGGTCTGTGAAGTTGAGATTTTGGCTTTTTATTCTGTGTATAAAATGTACACTGGGTATTATTTTTACAAAAACTCAATTTTGTATTTTTATTCACATTATTATCTACAACTTTCATGTACAAAGTTTCTTCATTTATTGAATAAATAATTATGTACAAAATAGGTGCCAAAAATGCATAAATGAATGGATTAATAAATGAGGTATTTATTGTACATTGGCCCTTATCTCCCCCTACTTTATCCTTGTCGACCAATGCCATGCTGGCCTTGTTCTCGTGGTTTGGGTCATAAAATATTTATAATATTTTATTCCTTTTTTTCTTTTCTTCTCTTTATTCTATAATTTTGGCATTAAAAATCTTATTTAATGTGGAATTAATATAATGAACCATGAATGCTATTATGTGCAATTTAATGCTATTTTTATGCATTGGCTGGGGTTTTTGAGGCCAAAATGATAGAATAAAGGTGATGAAATGGAGATTCATCACCCCCCTATACTTGCCTTTGCTAGTCCCTAGCAAACACTTATGCAATAAGTGCAAAAAGAATAAAGAAAAGAAAAAGGAAAATGAAAGAAATATAGAGTGAATAGGGATGCTTTCAGTGCAATGCATGTCCTTACAAAATCTGAATTTGGAGCTCCGGTCAGACCTTGGGTGTGAAGGTGTGTGGAACCTAGTCGGGAACCAGCTCTAAAATACAACAGCCTTCGATAGTCACAGAACTCGGTTCAACCCACCTCAACAGCCGGGTCAGAACCAGTCTACATCATACGCAAACCCTTATAACTATGAAGCTGACTTGTACGGTGTAAGTGATAATGGCTCTCCCCAACTGAAATGATAAAGGAACTGACTTCTCCAGAATGACAACCCAATGATTCCCCAATCCAACAGCTCTTTCCTCGAGGAGCAGGGTATTCCCTTCTAAGTTCAAGTGGCAACCAGCTCAAGAGGAGGGGGTGAAGAGAAGAATGGACGGTAGCCAGTGTAGCTACCTATCCCGGGATGCAAGACCAGTGTAGTCAAGTCATCCAGCTGCAGGCTTACATATTTGACTTTGGAGCTCAAGCTTGCTTATTGACTGTACATACTTTGCAGGCATTTTATTTTTTTACAGGCCTGACCATTTTTTTCTCTTTTTTTTTCAACATACTATTCACAGCAGCATTTACATAAGGAGTTTTTCCTCTTGAGCCAGTAGACTATCCCTCTTTTGAAGTTTTATCGCAACCCACAATCTCCTGTCTTTAGACCTCATTGCTATTGGATCCGGTTGGGGTGCACTTCCCTCCCTAGACGAGGATGAATGTTTCCACCCGTTTGCGTCTCAGACTGGCAAATCCAACCCCCTCACCACTCCAACTGAGTTGAGCCAAGTGAAAGGTGCAGGTGTCCAAGTTAGATCACGGTCGGCAAGAGTCATACGTGTGTCTCGAAAAGTTCTAGTTAGTCCACTGAGGTGACTTGAACCCAGCCCTGATTTCTCAAAGAATTAAGTCTGCATAGACTGAAGTACCTTAAACCTAGTTCCCATAAGGTTCCAGTGCAATTAGGTGCGGTAAGGTCTAACCGAGCTCCAATTTGAGACTTTCTTCGACTGATTCAATCATCAAGCTTCACTCAAAAAGAATATGAATGGTATGCTTATGCTATGCACAATGAATGATGCAATTTTTCACAAAAATTTGAAAGGATCAAAGAATGTTTTTACAAAAAGAATTTCTGCACAGGAAGTACGAACTGAAAATATTCAAAAAGTATATACACTTATTTACACGGGCGTGCTGCTTTATTTACAAAATTTAGGAATTTTTAGCAACTTTACAGGTGTGAATGAAATAGTTTATTCGGGTATGTACAGAAAGAATTGTATGTGTCTTGTTTCTGATTTACTAGTATCTGCAATGGTGTTCTTATTAGCTTTTTGAAAATAATTTTGCAAACTATAGTACACGATAATTTTTGCAATCATTTACACACATTTGAAAACTATTTTTTTGCAAAGACTTTTCACACTATATGTATATATACAATTTTCAAGCATTTTTCAAAACATTTGCACATAGGTTTTTCAAATCCTTTCTTTCACACAAAGAAAAGTTTTGCAATCAACACAGTTTCGCACATTTGAAATCATTTCACATCAAATTTTTCAAAACTGGTCACACTATTTTTCAAATCATACTGTATAGGTATCTGATTTATTAATCAGTAGATACAAAAGAAGAAAAATCGTATTTGATGTACAATATGGTTTTGGTTCTTATAAACTTTATTTGGCTTATTCCTTATTTACAAATGAGAGATTTTTGTGTGGATTCCTCAGACTTAATCAAAAATCATTTTCACAGGGGTTTTTGAAAACTCTAGTCCAAAATAATTTTACGACATGTACACGCATTTGAAAACCCTTTTACCTAGGTTTTGCATAACATAGATAGATTTTCTAAACACTTTTGACAATCAACTTTTCACAATCATTTGCACACTAATTTTCACACATTTTGCTTTCACTCAAAGAAAATAAGTTTTACACACAAAACCAATTTTTCAAACGTTGAATACTTGTATACGCTGTTTTCAAACAAATTTCACAAGATTTTTCAAAGGAGAATGTTTCGTACAGAACACTTTTCTGACTCACTAGTCAGTATAATTACAAGGAGTCTGAGGAGCTCACAATCATCTTTCATTATTATAAAGCTACTTTTTACATTTTATTTTGTGTTGTAGTGATATTTTATTTTTCAGTATGAGTTATGGCTTTTAGTATATACATGGTATATACGACCCCCCTATACTTAGCTTGAGCTATGTCCTCATAGATCGAAAGGAAAAAGCAAAGACATAACTCGTACTGAGTATAGACAGATCTAAAGAATAAATATGAATGAAATGAGTGAATGAGAAGTTGACCGTCCCCCCTATACTTAGGATCAAATAATCCGAAGTATAGCAGACTGTGCAAAAAGCAGGGAGGGTCAAGGGTGGGAATAAACAGATCAAAGAATTAACAAATCAGGAGTGCAACCCCCTATACTTAGGACAAAGTACGTCCTAAGTACAGAAAACTGACACAAAGGGGCGACACCTTTTTAAGATAGAAAAAGAAAATAGAAAAGGAAAAGAAGAAAAGAAGAAAAGAAGAAAATCAGAGAAATAGTGGTTGGAGTACATCGTCTGAATCTTTTGGTGTTGCAGGTGGTGCGGAGATATCATCGTGGTGCACTAACTGGATCGAGACTACAACGGCCAAGAATGCATCTGGTTCCAAGTACGGCTTCAGTAGTTGACCGTTGACAATGAAGGGTTGTGCGTCAGGGGACAATTCTGATATAGCAATGCTTCCGTTGTCACGCACTTCACATACTCGGAATGGCCCTGTCCACTTACTTTTTAATTTACCTGGGAATATCCGCAACTTTGCATCAAACAACCACACTTTCTGCCTAACGTCGAAGGTCTTTCGTCTGATGTGCCGGTCATGCCAGCGTTTCACCTTCTTGTACATCAAGGTGTTATCGTATGCGCAGTCTCGGAATTCCAAGAGCCTGTTCAGATCGTCTTTTCTCTTCTGACCACTCTTTCGTGAGTCCAAGTTACAATTGCTAATTGCCCAAAGAGATTTGTGAATTAATTCCACGGGCAAATGGCATGGTTTTCCATATACAAGACGGTAGGGCGAAATGCCCAAGGGAGACTTGTAGGCCGTACGGTAAGCCCAAAGAGCTGAGTCCAAGAGTTGAGACCAGTCTTTTCTGTTTGGCCTAATAAGTTTCTGCAATATAGTCTTGATTTCTCTGTTGGATAACTCCGCCATGCCATTGGTCTGCGGATGATAAGGAGACGCGACACGGTGATCGATGTCGTACTCCTTCGTTAACTTCTTGACCTCCTTGTTGATGAAGTGACTACCCCCGTCTGATATGAGAATCTTTGGTATCCCAAACCGCGAAATGATGTTCTTCTTCAGAAACTGGCAAACTATTTTGCTGTCGGCGGCTCGGGCGGGGATAGCTTCAACCCAACGACTCACGTAATCTACGGAAAGAAGGATGTGCTCAAAACCTTGACTGTTAGGGAAAGGTCCCATGAAGTCAATGCCCCATGCATCGAAAACGTCTGCTATCTGAATGATTTTCAGAGGCATTGAATCTTTGGCAGTGAGTGTACCTTTCAGACGCTGACAGTCAATACATCTTTTGACAAACTCTGCTGCATCCTTGAATAAAGTGGGCCACCAGAAGCCACACTACAATACTTTTGCTGCCGTACAATCTCCAGAGTGATGTCCACCAGATTCGAGCGAATGACAATGCTCGAGGACACTAGATTGCTCTGTCTGAGGAATGCACCTGCGCCAAATACAATCTGCTCCTTCTCTGAATAGAAGGGGATCTTCCCACTGGTAAAAGCGGATGGTCGACATGAATTTGTTTTTCTGGTTCTTCGTCCAATCCGACTGTATTACCCCAGAGGCGAGGTAATTGACAATGTCAGCATACCAAGGGAGAGCATCCACAACTAAGATAGCTTCGTCAGGGAAGGTTTCTGTGATAGGTGCATTGCTCATAGGAGGCTCATGCTGCTCAATTCTGGAGAGGTGATCTGCTACCACATTCTGAACTCCAGGTTTGTCCTTAATTTCCAGATCGAATTCCTGGAGGAGAAGGATCCAACGAATCAGTCTGGGCTTGGCATCCTTCTTCTGTTGTAGGTACCGGATAGCAGAGTGGTCTGTGAAAATTGTGACTTTTGACCCTAACAGATAGGATCTGAACTTCTCTAAGGCGAAGACCACAGCCAGCAATTCTTTCTCTGTCACTGTATAGTTCCTTTGAGCCTCATCTAATGTTCTGCTGGCATAGTGAATGGCACAGGGCGCCTTGTCTTTCCTCTGCCCTAGAATAGCTCCGACTGCAAAATCTGACGCATCGGTCATTATCTCAAATGGAAGAGTCCAGTCGGGAGGCTGTAAGATTGGAGCCTGAGTGATAAGCTCCTTCAACTGATTGAAAGCAAGGAGAACTGGCTGATCAACTATGAACTCGGTTTCCTTGCACAAAAGTTCTGTCAGAGGTCGGGCAATGCGGCTGAAATCCTTGATGAATCGCCTGTAAAACCCCACATGCCCCAGGAATGACCTCACATTCTTAACTGACTGAGGTGGTTGAAGATTGGAAATGACATCCACCTTTGCTGGATCGACTTCCATGCCACGTTTGGAAACGACGTGGCCCAGCACAATACCCTCTGTGACCATAAAGTGGCTCTTTTCCCATGAGAGCACTTAATTGACTTCCCGGCATTTCTGAAGCACTCTGTCTAGGTGCTCGAGGCAAGAATCGAAACTATCACCATAGACAGAGAAATCATCCATGAACACCTCGAGAAAGTTGCCTACCATCTCGGCGAAGACTGCTAGCATGCATCTTTGGAAGGTTGCGGGTGCATTGCATAATCCAAAGGGCATCCTCTTGAAGGCGTACGTGTCGAACGGGCAAGTGAAGGTAGTCTTCTCTTGATCCTCAAGGGCGATCGCCACTTGGTTGTACCCGGAGTACCCATCCAGAAAGTAGAAGAACTCCTTGCCTGCTAACCTCTCCAAGACTTGGTCAATAATTGGCAAGGGGAAGTGGTCCGTCTTGGTTGCTGCATTAAGACGGCGGTAGTCAACACACACCCGCCAGGAGGTTGGTACCCGAGTAGAAATTTCCTCTCCTTTTTCATTTGTGACCACGGTAAGCCCGGATTTCTTGGGAACTACATGCAGGGGGCTTACCCATTTTGAATCGGAGATGGGATAGATGAAGCTTGCATCACACCATTTTGTGATTTCTTTCATGACCACGTCCCGAAAGTTAGGGTTCAGCCTTCTCTGAAATTCGCGGGACGGCTTGGCATCTTCTTCTAGATAGATATGGTGTGAACATAGGGCTGGATTTATCCCTCGGAGGTCTGATACGCTCCAACCAAGTGCCTTGCGGTTCTTTTCTAGAACCTCGAGAAGTCGAGATTCCTGATCCGGATTCAGCCTGTTGCTGATAATGACCGGATACATTTGTTCTTCACCCGCAAGATAAGCATACTTCAGGCCTGCCGGAAGTGGCTTGAGTTCTAGTTTCAGTCTGTCCACTTTATCGGTCACTTCCGATACCATGCTGGTGGTGGGATGTACCTTAAGACTGTTACCATCCTCAACATCCTGTTGAGATCCCAGTGATGTACCGAACGGTTCTGCGGTGAGCTGATCATGTTCGGTCTAGAGTGAATGCTCAAGAAGATGCACCTGCATCTGAGAATCTGTCTCCCAGAAATCATCAGAGCACATGCTGACTGTGCTTTCCAAGTCCTCCTCAAGGGTGAGGATTTCTTGGGTCCATGGATCGTCCAGTGACAACTCTGAATCTCTTATCTCTGCAATAAAATCACAGTCTGCTTCTGATGCTGCTTGACTCTCATCAGTTGTGGCATTCTGCTCCTTGTTCATATTGATCATGATTTGCTGGGTGTTCGAGCTGAAAGTGATCTTTCCAGACCCGTAATCAACCACGGCACCTGAAGTACGGAGAAATGGTCTACCAAGGATGATAGGGGTCTGGAGTAGTGGTGCAGGCGAGTCCATATCAAGGACTACAAAGTCAGCTGGGAATTTCATCTCCTGCACGGTAACTATCACGTCTTCCAACAAACCTCGGGGCCGCTTAACGGATCGGTCAGCGAACTGAAGGATCATTCGTGTCTGCTTGAGCGGTCCCATCCCGAATTCTTGCATTATGGATGAGGGCAAAAGGTTGATGGAAGAACCACTGTCAAGAAGAGTACGCTCAAAGACCTGATCAAAAATCACACAACTGATCAGAGGTGCTCCTGTATCTTGCTTTTTCTGGGGGAGGTTGGTGATAGCTGCAACTGTGGCCATGGATAAGACGTGCTTTTCTACCTCTCGGCGTCTGTTTTCTTGCGCTGGGCGACGCCTGTTAGTACATGCCTCTTTCAATCCTTTCTTCACAGCTGGCATGTATTCCACGGCCTTCAACAAGGGAATCTCAACAGTCAATTTATCCAAAATGTCCACAACACCTGGATCAGACAATGCATTTTTTCTTTTTGCAATTTTTTTGGATTTTTGTATTGCATGCGGAAAAGGAATATTCACATTACTGGAAGGAAGATTAGAGTTCTTATTTACATCAAAATCATCGCCCACAGAATGTTGTACATCCGAACTACAAAAAGGAGTACAAGTTGGATCTGAATATGCTGGTGCTGCTGGGTGATCAAAAAGGGTAGCATCGGCTCCATCGGCTGGCAAGGGATCGGCTGCTGCTGGCGGCTCCTCCAAGGCTGGCGCGGCTTCACTTCTGCTACATGCTTCTTTTTGTTGTTTTTGTTTTTGCTGATTTTTTTGTGTTTTTGGCTGAGGCTGATGACATGGCACGACGGCTGGACTGGCTTCTCCTTCCTCTTCCACCTCACCCGCCCCTGGAGTTGGCACGGCTGATGCGGAAGATGACGATCCACCTGTTTCTTTATTCACCCCACATCTGGTGGCAGGCGGAGGCAAGGCCCTACCGCTCCTAAGAGTAACAGCATTAGAATAAACAGTAATATCATTATCACACACGGACTGGACATCACATTCTACCTGCTCCTTCTTCTTGAAATTGTTGGGGTTGGCTTCGACCTGCGCCGGAATGGTAGTGCGAGTGGCGGTTAGGTCATCAAGCCGCTTGGTCATCTGCGATAGCCCTTTAACAAGCTGGACTAGACACTCCATGGTGGGATTAGCTGGGGGCACATCAGAAGATTCAGCATACAGACCACGCTGCTGTTGGTTAGATGGGTGGGGAGGCTGCTGGTGGTGTTGCTGTGGTGGAGCAGGAAGTTGAAGCTGTTGGTAGGACGGAGGTGGATACTGCTGGTATGGTTGAGGCTGAGCAGCCGCATACTGGTGATACGGCTGTGGGTGGCGGTACTGCGGTTGCTGCTGATACGGAAAGTTCTGCCTCCATTGGTGTGCGAACTGAGGAGGCTGCTGGTGTTGTTGGTGAGGTTGAGAGGTTTGGCCAAAACGACCACCCTGAGGTTGGTGGTACTGTCGGTTGGCAAATTGCTGACCCTGGGGTTGTCCCTGAGGACGGGTCGGCTGTGCATCATTCGTCCATACCCATTAACTTCTTGGATCAAGGGTGGTGGTGCGAAAACTGGATCAGGAATGGAAAGGAACTCTGGCTGGTAAACGACCATCTGCTGCTGCGGTGGGCCCTGGTCGGGCGCCTGCACGCAGTACACGTGCTGGACTGCCGGTGGCTGCTGGCTCGGCCGAGGCTGATGCTGCGGTTGCGGCTCGTCCTTCCTCTCAGCGGGAGTGTCTGATGGTGTAGCCGACTGGATAGAGTTGATCGTACCGACCAACAGCTCGAGGTACTTGTTGATCTAATCGAGCTTATCCAGGTTCTGGGTCCTCTTCTCGATCACAGCGAGTTTTTCAAGGTCCTGCGATCGCTTCTCGATTATGTCGACCTTAGAGAGATGGCCCCCGATGATGCTGAGGTTGGAGCTCTCATCTCTCTCTGCTTCCTTGGATGCAGCCATGTGCACTTGCTTCTGGAGGATCTGGGGTTGCTTCTGGTATGCCTTGGATGAAGAGAGGGCGGCCTCTCCTTCGGCCATTTCTTCAAAGATCTGCCAAACAACATCTTCATCCTTATTGAAATGGGAGCCTCCACATGATGCGTCCACGAGCCTTTGACTTTCAATATTGAGTCCCCCGAAGAAATGCTGGACCAGGCTGGTCTTAGGGATCTCGTGGTGGGGACACTTCTCCTGCAGATCAGTAAATCTCTCCCAAGCCTCATGTACGGACTCATGTGCTCCTTGGGAGAAATTACTAATACGGGCTCGCATCTGGTTGAGCCGACCGAGAGGGTAGTACTTGTGCAGGAAGGCGGACTTCAACTCCTCCCAGGTCGTCACTACCTTTCCCAAATGATTGACACAATAAATGGCCTTGTCCTGTAGACTGAAGGGGAAAGCCGTCATTTTGACAATGTCCAGGGGGACATTCGGATAGTGAGTGGTGCGGCAAATGCGGGAGAACTGCTGGAGGTGAATGTACGGCTCTTCATTGGTGTTGCCATGGAATGCAGGGAGAAGGTCTATGAATTGGGGCTTCAGCTCAAAGTGAGCGTGTACTGGTGGAATGAGGATCCACTCGGTCATCTGGCTGTCTCCCGGATTGTATGTTTCTTTGAGTGTCGGTTTCGGCGGTGGTGGGAATTCGGGATCATCATTGTGGTCATCACCACCTTCTCCACCTCTACCTCCTCCTCCCCTGCCTCGGCCTCCTCCTCAGTCGTTACGGTTCATCATATCGTTCAACATGTCCTGGAAAGCGGTCTGCGTAAGGGCCTGCTCAGTCAGCTGCTGCTGGATAGCCTAGATAGATGCTAGCAACTGTGCATTGACTTGGTTTTGATCTGGCACCTGTCCCTCTGGTATGGGTGGCTGCTGACCCTTTCCCTTTCCTCCCGAAGCCATGTCAGGGTCTGAGTCGGACGAGATGAACTCCGGAGTAGTCTCCAGGGCTCGCACTGGCTTCTATCTGCATAATGAGATGGTCCGAATCAGATCACTTGCAATTAATGTTCAGTTGTCGTGATGAAGCTGGAATTCAAGTCAACCCCAGCATGTTGTGAATGGAAAAATGATGTAGACTGTAATCGACTCCCATTCACAACGACGATAGCGGGACAAAAGTGATCCTAGTTTATTGGGTGGCCAAGAGAAAGGTAGACAAACGAGGAGTCTGAAGATCGATCCGCAAAGTCCGGATCGGGTTCTCGGGAATCGCCTCGAAATTATTGGCGGAGTTGAGTCTATGGAATCGATGTGGGTGTCGGCATGGTCCCGACGAAACCATCCATGGATCAACTTCGCGAAGCACAATAGGATGTTGGATTTTGGAAGAATGATACGATGGTCAACGAGGAACAAAAGGAGTGTAAAATAGTAGAAAGGCTCGATTGAGCGGGGTGGTCAAAGGAAGTCATAACAAAATTTGCGCAAAGGCGCGGGACTTTGATCTTTGAACCTTAATCTTGATCCATACAAACACAAGACAAAATCGGGTTCACCAACTCACGCCATGTGAAGCCGTGAAAGCTCGGCTATTTATTATCTTTTCATTTTTAGAGTTGTGATTTTCAGGCATATCTTATAACAAGTCCTTAGTACGCTACCCTATAGGAGAGAGAACTGCCAAAAGAGTATCCCGTACTTGTCCTCCTCCTGTGTAACCTGTAGTCTGTACTTTTTGGAGTCCTTGTAACCCTTCCTGGATCCCTACTCAGCCAAAGAAAAGAGAGAGGAAGCCGATAGGCGAAACCAATACTTCGGTTCTCGCTCGCAACGGAATCACCCGTGAGCGTGCAAGAACCTACTCGGACGCAGGACGATGAGACAGACACCCCCGTGAAGGCATGGCCTATGCTCAATACTTCGGACAGAGTCGATGCTCTCACAACAGAGAGTCACAATTGGTGACCAAGTCCTACTCGCCTACGTACGATAGAAGCGCCAATACTTAGGAAATCCAGGCGATACACAAGGCAGTTGCAGACTGGGTTTTGGGCTTTAATCCTTAGGGGTCGCACTCGCTCAAGGGAGTAGGGTTTTGGTCCCCCTCCAAGGTACCTGAAAACAATGAGGGCTTTATGAACCCGGTACAATGATAGTCCATTACAGATTTTAATTAAGGTCAAAGTTTATTTAGCAGTCCCCTTGTTTTAATTTTTTGGGTTTTCACTTTTTTTTTGGATCTGTTTCATACCAGCGCTAACGTTTTTGTAGATTTTCATTTAAGTCCTAGGTGCTCAAAATCAGAGGGAGATAGCGGAAAAGCCGTGCAAGTGGTTCCATGGTGGAAATCTCACCATTGAACCGAATGATGCATGCTAATTTAGAAGACTTACAGTGCATCCCAGCTCTCTCCATGTGGTATGCAAAACAGAATTTTTAAACCTATCTACATGTCGGTATGCAAGGCACAAAATCGCCCTAAACATAAGCTGCTATTAGCGTGAAGAACCATAAGTTTCTCATTTATCTCTAGCCCAAGAGAGTCCGGTCTTGGCTCACCCCTCCTCTGCTCAACAAATTGAGGGTAGGAGAAAGCGCTTTACAGGGTTCACTACGGCACAGAGGGCTAAGAGACAAATTTACAACTTGTTTGAGTTTGACTAGATCCAATCGAAGTAGACTATAGGAACATGCATTCTTATTAATGTTTGGACCTAGCTACCGAGTCAAGCATCCTATATCTAGGGGCTCCAAGCACACAAAACAAAGTAAAAGAAAGGCGGAAAGCTCAAAACATCGGAAGACAAAATAAAAGAAGGCGATGAAAACTCGAAAAAGCCGCGATGAGGCCCCCAGGTGAACAATCACCCGGGCACTGGACCTCATTGTGAAGAGTAGAGTCCTGTTTAATTACATGCCAAATAGTCTCTCTCTCACCATGAATTACAAAAATAGTTCTAAGTATCTAGCCTATCTAATGCCCCTCTCTTTGCTTCTTTGGTGCACTCTCCAGATGGTCATGAGAAGAGAAGACCATCCCCCTCCAAGCTCGGCTGCCTTGGCCTCCTAGGAAGCCATCCTCGCGTGGCGGCCCCTCGCATCAAAGTCACAAAAAGATTGCATTAGCATACTCAGTCAATCAAATAGAGCAGATAAAGTAATCACCGTGAATGAATAAATGAAGCATGGTGATTAATAGTAATAAAACAATAGCTGCTCACACAAAAATGAATCATGAATCAAAATTTTTATATAAGGATGACAAAAATCAATTTGGCTATGCTCATTGCTCCCCGGCAATGGCGCCATCTGATAACGGCCACAATCCACGAGGGTCACCATGAATAAATAATACAGAGGTGTCGCTGAGGCGACCGCTCGCAGAATATGGGGGTTGATCAGCAATTAACCCACAACAAATAATACAACAATCAAGCTCGAAAATAAATGTGAATTAATTTTTATTTACTCTACCATAAAATGTATAGGGAACAAGCATGTAGAGGTTGAACCACAGAGAGCAATACAAAATGCATGAGCCTTCAGGTGCGAACGAGTCATCCTTGTGAGAAGTGGGTTTTAATTAATTGAATATATACATATCTGTTTTTTTTATTTATTTATTATTATTTTTGTTTGTTTATATATATATATAGATAATAATAATATAATTAGATAATGTATATATATATATTTATTTTTCTTTTTAGGAAAGACTTATATATACATTAAGGGGTACTAAAATATTTTACAAAAATGCTTAAAAATAGTCAAAAATTAACAGAGAGAGTCTTTTTAGGTTTTTCATCATTTTTTACTATTTTTGTGATTTTTGTGCATTTTTTAGCATATTTTTAGTATTTTAAATAGCTACATAATAGCAAACAGTGGAATAAGGTCTGGCTGCAATAAAAATGAACATTAAAAATAGTTACAAGCCTCAAAATTTTTCCACACTATTTTTCTAATGAAGATAATAAAATATAGCATAACCAGGGCCTGGGTTTATATTTTTCTGATTTTTATTTGATTTTCAATATTTTTTTTTTGAAGTTTTTGGGTATTTTTATATTTTTAAGGTTTTCCTTTTGAGATTTTTAGGGATTTTTGGACTGACACTAGAATAGGACAAAATACACCACAGGTAATTTTTTTAGAATTTTTCAAGGCATTTTGATATTTTTTGGGATTTTATACTCTAGACAGTGAATAAAAGACATGTTTTTGATTTTTAATAAATACAAAAAGGCCATAAAATGACAAACTAAAAATATGGCATGCAAGCACAGCCAATCAGTAGCTTAAGTCTATTTTTCCAAGATTTTTCGATTTAACATGAAGCACAAAATAAATAGACAAAACATTCAAAAATTAAATGGCCTGGCAGGGGTGTTTTTGCAAATAAAATAAGTTACAGGGGCATACATGCAAAAATCACAGTAAAAATACACTTTAACTTTTATTTTCAAGACCATTTAATAATTACAGGGACCCGGAGGGGCTTGACTGCAAAATTTCACGTGCCTCACGTGGTTGCTGCACGTGAGGCGCGGAAGGACTAAAGTGCAAATATGAAAACATCGGGGGTCCTTTTGCAAAATAAACATTTTATTTACAACTGTGACTTTTATTTTTGACATTAAATATTAAATACAAAAAGCGAGGGGGATGGATGTGAAATTTACCCCTAATAAAAACGTGGCATCCGACGGTGTTGCTCTTCTCACTTGCCACGCGTCGTCTCCTGGTCGCCCGATGACGCTTCGCCGATGGGAGGCTGAGATTAGATCAGACCAGCTGATCTGACGGTCGATGCAGTGCTCCATTGGACGGCTGAGGATTAATCTGGGACGACTCTCCTGATCCGACGGCGCCAGAGATCCCCGGAAGAACTGGGATGAAGCTCGCACCTGGCGAGCTTTGATCGAGGCGTGCGGGCTCCTCCGGTGCTCTCCGGTGCGTCGGATGTGCTCTGAAGGTAGCTGGAAGCCTCCCGCGTCGGCTGATGGCGGTGTCATAGCCCCTGGAGGTCTGAGTCGATGGAGCGAGGTCGAAGAAGGAGAAGACCCCCAGGTGCCTCTTCCCGGATCCGTACGAGTCCAGTTGGGCTCGATTCCTTAAAGTACCTGCACAGGAAGAACCGCGGGCGAGAGAGCTTTCTCCTCGACCCAGGTTTTGAAGCTACGATGCAGAATGAAGGTGGGCGGAGGGGCTCCGGCGAACGGCGGAGGAGGAGCCCCGATTTGCCAGGACCTAGAGTCCTGGGTTGAACAAATGAGTGCAACAGATGGAGAAAGTGTTGGGATTCGAAATGGGGTGAACGGGGCGGTCGGATACAGTCAGATCAACAGTGGAGAAGTCGCCGGAGCGTAGCTCCGGCGAACTTCGAATTTCGATTTTTAAACTACAGGCATTAATCAAAACCTATTCTAATGACTAAAATGAAAAGCTAACATCTAAGACTAACTAAAAATGCATAGAAAGGGCAGCTCTTATACCTGGGGGCCTCCAGGGAGCAGGGCGGACGCCGGAGCTCCGCCGCGTCAAAATCTCCTCCCTCCGGCCGAGTCACGGTGCTGGGCTGCTCCCCCTGTCACGAGGAACAATCCAGGAACGAGATCTAGGCTTTAGGTTGGAATAAAAGTGGCCAAATCTGAGGAAGGAGGCGGAGCTTGTTATTTATAAACATTGGCGAGTAGCCTTATTGACCGGCGATTATTGTATGATCTAGAGAGTATTAGGTTGATCCAAAGAATCGGCGGGCATCATGGATGACTAGGGATTAATTCTTGTGAAGGAAGCATCCTCGATTGATGGATGGTGTGTCCGGGAAAAATGGGAGAAGATGGGCGAAGAGACGGGCTGCGTCACATCGGGCGGCTGGAGGTCAAGTTGACTGGAGTCAACTCGCGGAGGGACCTGATTGGTCCACCTCAGCCGCTAAACGCCAAAATAGAGGACCTGATGGAAGATTGATTTATTTGACGCCCTAAATGATTTTATTAATTTTTTCTCATAAAATAAAAAATGTGTATTATTTCATCTAGTATTTGTTTATGATTTTTGTTGAATTTTTCGAGGTGTTTTATTATAGTTTTATTTGAATAATGTGTATATGTATGTATTTACATGTATTTTTAGGTATTTTATTTTTAATTTATTTATTTTCTTTTATTATTTTATTGGCTTATTTTATAAATTTATAATTTATTTTTGTGAGTATAAAGGTATTTTTGTTTGATTTTTATGGATTTATTCATATTTTTAAATAAATAGGTATAGGTGTATGTAGGTATACTTATAGGTGTTCTATCTATATATTTTATATACTTAATTTATTTATTATATTTTCTTGATTTTTATTTTGGTTTTGTATTTTTAATGAGTTATGCATAATGTATATACTATTGTAAATAATAAAGGAATCAATGCATCAAATCCTTTTCATTTGTATGTAGGTGTATAATATAGGTATTTGGTCTATGAATTTTGTATACCTATTTTATTAAATTATTTTTGGTTTTCTTCTATTTTTAATATGTATGTGCATTATATACATTATTTACAAAATTCTAAAAATATGAATTTGTACAAATAATAAATACTGAATAAAATGAATATTTTAATCAGTCCTATATACAAGAAGGGCCAAAAACCTAACTTCTGCATATGGACTCCAAAAATAATGAAACCAGTTTTGTAAAATAGTTCATGGAATGCTATATACAATTAAAGGTGAGTTTGGTGATTTGGAGTTTTTATTTGCAAGATATGGGTCTGTGAAGTTGAGATTTTGGCTTTTTATTCTGTGTATAAAATGTACACTGGGTATTATTTTTACAAAAACTCAATTTTGTATTTTTATTCACATTATTATCTACAACTTTCATGTACAAAGTTTCTTCATTTGTTGAATAAATAATTATGTACAAAATAGGTGCCAAAAATGCATAAATGAATGGATTAATAAATGAGGTATTTATTGTACATTGGCCCTTATCTCCCCCTACTTTATTCCTTGTCGACCAATGCCATGCTGGCCTTGTTCTCGGGGTTTGGGTCATAAAATATTTATAATATTTTATTCCTTTTTTTCTTTTCTTCTCTTTATTCTATAATTTTGGCATTAAAAATCTTATTTAATGTGGAATTAATATAATGAACCATGAATGCTATTATGTGCAATTTAATGCTATTTTTATGCATTGGCTGGGGTTTTTGAGGCCAAAATGATAGAATAAAGGTGATGAAATGGAGATTCATCAGTAACACACGATCCTTTTCGGGATCCAACTTAATACATATCAATTCTCATGATGTAATTCTTTGTTAAGCATTCAATTTGTATATTCCTCATTATTGAGTATAGACCCACATATGTAGTAATTCATATATATATATATAACTCATATTTATTTATATTTAACTTCCAAACCCTAGCTTTCCAAACTACTACATCCTTACGATGCTTAGACCTTAATTTAGTTGAAATCACAAAGCAATTTCATATTTTCTCCAAAAATAACTAAATTAGGGTTCTTTGTAGAGAAGAACATAAAATCAGAAATTTCAACGATCTCATATGAAAACCCAACTGTAAAAGGAATGATTTTATTACCGAATCGAGCTCTCTCTTATATACAGTTCTTTATCGTGATTATCTTTCAAAAGGATGATTTATGGCTCCTGAAATGAATGAATTTCATTTTTCATATCAAAAACGCTAAGAACGAGCCAAGAACGTGAAGAACGAACGAAGAACACGAAGAACGTGAAGAACATATTTTATCTTGAAATTTCAGCAGAGCTTCCCCTTATACGGGGTGATATTTCTAAGAAAATTTTGGCAGAGTTTCTCCTTATATCGGGACATATTTCTAAGAAAATTTCGGAGAGTTTTCCTTATAAAATCATCAAAAGGAAAACAACATGGAAACTAAACATGAATCGAAAACCTAACTCACGAAGAAAACTAAGTAAGAGAGGATCATACCTTCCTCCTTCTCGTTTTCCCGGCAGCGCTTTGCTAGCGCTCCTTCCTCGCCTCCTACTCCTCCTCCCGACCTCTCGACTCTAGCCCTTGGGGTGGTGGTGATAGTGGAAATCGTAGAGAATGAATGGGTAGGGGGCTATTTATAGGCTCCAGAAAACCACTAACCATGGTTAGAAAATCATAATTTAGACCTTAACTATGGTTAGTAGCCTATGGTTTTGGCCCATGATTTTGGCCAAAACTTATCCCAAACTTAGGGTTTAAGTTAGAACATTCTATAGGATTCTAGATTCGCTAATGATGCTTAATTAATACTCATCGTGATTAACTTTCACTAATCGCGATTTAACTTTTACAGCTTACGCTTATCTTTTGCTAACTATTGATTAGTGATTGCTAATGATCATTAGTGGTTTTCAATCCATCATTAGTTCTTTAATCAGGCTTAATGTCTTAATGACAGTCATTATGGGTTAATGACATCTTAATCCTCCTTACTTCTCTTTCTTTCTAAAATCATAACAAATCGAAACGAAGTTCGATTCACACGAAACAAATTCTGTTGGTTTTCTCTTGACGAGTCGTATCTTATGATATAGGATCCGAGAGATACCAATTTCATGGTTTTGTACGCTTTCTCTGCGGATACTTGCATATAAGGATAGGGAAATTGTATTATTCCACGTATAGTGACTTGGATATTGAGATCACATATCAAATCTAGATCTTACGGAACTCTCATAGATGCTTGATTAAATCAAGACCACAAATCAAATCTTCTCATTTCATATGAATCACATTCATATCAATGTCCAACATTTGGACCAAGATCAGATCACTTCTCTACTGAGAGGAGTCACTAAAATCCAGACTCATTCATCATTCCCTAGGAGTGGAAGCATCATGGTTATACAATCATTTATGATCACATCACCCTCGGGTATTCCTAATACCTGTAGAATAATCTCATTAAGTTTAAGATCAATTTTACAATGTCTACTTCAGGGATTTATCATTAAGTTTCTCATTCGATCACTGGGAGTTGGTCTCGATCATATACTTTCAAAAACATATATCATACCTAGGTGTTGATCATATACTTTCCAAACGCATATATTGAACCTACAAATTCAGTTAGGCTTTCAAAGAAAGACAAACGCACGCGAAATTTGATTCTTCCTAATATCTCATGAGTGAACTCATGTCTTCTGGTTCAGTAATGAACATGTATGATCCCTTTGAGAGATTGTATTACTTATATGCCCTTACATGCACACCAGAACGCCGGTGTATAGACCTTGGTTAGGCCATCAATCTATTGATCTGCTAAATGTACATACTCAGACATACAGTAACACATCTGTCTCCGGTCAGAGGATGCATGCCTATATCGTGACAGTATACGACTTAGGACTTTGGTTATCTCGATCTCGTTAAGTCAACTCTTTGACCTAACTAATCTGACACCTATGAATCTCTATTCCCATGTAGAGGACATGCATCAAGAGGTCAGTTAGATATCAACCTTTAGAGAAAAGATTGCCATCTCCTTCTCAGGCTGGAGATCATCTCTTAATAATCATTTGATGGTGCTTGATGAGTCCTCAATCTAACACTTTAGATCTTCATCATAGCACCAACCTCTATGATTCAATAATTGAATCAATAGTTGTATGATCATCAATATGGCCATGGTACATAACCCTAATTGTACTAAAATACATATTATGCAAATTAATTATTCTTCATTTCAGATTAGGGAATGATATTTGCAATAAAACTTAGTGCATAATGGCTCGTCGTGGGCTCACATGTCCAACAATCTCCCACTAGCCCAAAGAGCCATTAATGGGATAATCTTTAAATCCGCACTCATATGACAATCATAGGATATTTAGAAAAAATAGCTAGGTAAGCTGATCAGTCACTCTGTTCCTGAGAGACTATGCCAAGTCCTTTTTATGGCACTTGCATATCTCCTAGTAATAGTGCTCGCATCCAATGTGAATGTTGCATCTTATGCAACCAATACTCACTATTGTCAATTACAGTGTCCTTGAAACTACAACTTAATAATCATTATAACCAGTATTTCCATTATCTTTATAAGAATATCTTTATTCTTGGAGATCTTTATCTCTTAAGGTATCCATATTAAGACCTTTTAGATCTCCATCTATAAAGTCTTAATTTCTTGAAGATAAGACTTTGAGATCACTATCTCTAAGTCTTGTCATCATTGAAGATATTGTTATTACTGCAACTAAGTGTTTTATCTCCATATTAGGATTAGCAACGGTTTACTACTCCCACTGCATGGCAGACATCTGGCTTTTATACACATTCAGCATACACCCGGCTTTTCATAACTGATGCATAAGGGCAAATAGTTTTAGCATTCAATTCCTCAACTCCTTGAGGTGTTATCCTTTTAGATAGGTTAGTACCATATCTTAAGGGAAGGAAGCCTTTCTTGGAATTTTCCAGAAAATGGAATATGTCCAAGGTGTGCCACTAATGTGGCAGTCCCAATACCCTCTTCTCTTTGCTTCTGAAAAACTTCAGAACTGAGATCTAAGAGGTATCCATGACATCATATCTCAAGATTTGGAATAGTCAGACTATAAAACACTTATTATCATCCTTATATCATTCCAAATGAGTAGGATATTATCTACTTTTAGCATGATGAATACGATGGCACTCCCACTAAGCTTCACACAACTCATCAAGATTCTATCTGAAATCATAACATTTATAATTTCATCAAATCTTATGTTCCAACTACAAGAAGCTTATTTGAGTCCAGGGATGGAGTACCTTAGCTTTTACACTTTGCTTTCCTCAACCATGAAGCCCTGGGGCTACTTCATGTGAATATCCTCAGAGAGGTATTCATGGAGGAATGCAATCTTGACTCACATCATGAAGATGTCATAGTCAAAATGTGTAGCTATAGTTAGCAATGTTCTGATGGGTTTAAGCATGGTCACTAGAGAGTAAGTCTCATCTCAAGCGATGTCTTCTCTTCGATGTGTAGCTCATGGCTACAAGCTGTGCTTTGAAGGTCTCTACCTTCTCATCAGGTTTCCTCTTTCTCTTATAGATCCATTTACACCTAATAGGTTTTATTCATATAGGTGGATCCTAAAGGGTCCATATACAACACTTGTATATGAAGTCTAATTTGTATATTTTATTGCTAACATCCATCTTTCCATGTCATGATCTGTAGAAGCTTCATCACATGAAGTAAGATCATTGTCAGATTTCTCTGACACATGGAATCCATCCCCAAACACATTTGAAGAGGTATTAATGTTTCATATTTAATTGTCCTTTTAGTTTCTTCATTATCTTCTCAAGATTCAATGAGTTCCTTTGCTTCATTTTCATCTTTATTCTCAAGAGTCTCAATCTCTATGAATCATATCCTTAAAGACGAAATCTTTTAATAATCTCAAGGTCATAAAGTAGGTACCAATACCATCCTTTATTTTCCTAATGAAGCAGCACTCTTTAGTGCTAGATTCCTGCTTACTTGCATGGAACCTAATTAAGGATATATAGTGTAGTCTCTACAACATATGTACCTGGAAACTAAGATGTAATTATGCTAAGATTCATCATCGATCAAATCATGTCACACCTGATCCAATAGTATCTCCCTACAACTCTAGGAGTGAGATAAGAATGATATTCATATCTCCATAAGGCATTCCATGAATTCATCTAATAGGTACTGACTACCTAGATTAGATCAAATTCATTTTCATCTTCATTCAAGCTTTGGTTCTAAGCCAAAATTGTGAAATCTCTTAACATTTCAAAGCTTTCTAAGGTGGAGGGAAGAAATCTTATATCACAAATAATCATCGAATGATATCACATATCATCAATGTTTATTATGATACAGATTATCCATATACATCAATATGTATGAGATCTTGAATACCTTGGCATCTTACACCACTCCCAATGAAGGGTGTTTTGGACATTTCTACTTTGAATACAAAATTCATAAGTATGTATGATTTGAAATTTCAGACATTCTAAATTTTCATCTCTCACTAGTCTATTGAAGACATCAACAGATATATGTCCAAGGCTTGATGCTAGATCATTTAACAAATGATCTTCATCCTCCTATTGATTTTGTTAAGGTTTAATTTTCGGTATTAGAAATGTTAATGAACCATTCATTAATCTTCTAATTTAGTAGAGTCCACTAGATTTTAGATTACTATCTGAAATATATCCATCATAACTAATTATGATAGGTCTATTCCAGAATTCATGTTGATTTCTAACATTTAGAAATAAACTATGAGTGTATTCTAATATCTAGGTCGTAGAGACATTCTCTAAGACTAAGAGCTCTCCTACTGAAAATATGAAGTCTACAAATCTAATAGAGATTGTTGCAACAATTGCATCAATATCCATGTGGACGACTACTAAAACCTTAAGATGAAATTTATTGTCTTCTAATACATATGCAATGAATTGCAAGTTTTATTAGAATAATGAGATACAATTACTAGACTTTGATCTTATCAAATAAGAAAGTCAATTTCAATGATTAAATGTAGATGTAGATTATTCTGGTGTACCATTTGGATCCTTCTCTAAGGATCCTAGATAGACTAAATAGTCCACACTACCAATGCATGGGCTTGTTGCAGTATTGACATTCATCCAACTCTTTGGATGTCATGAGGAAGTCACAGAAGTACAATCAACTCTTTGACTTTCCTTCTTATTTGGGTCTGACTCATGCTTCCATTGCGCTCCTTTCATCTATAAATAACCATTGCTTAAGACAAAGGATCTCTTATGTTGAATTCAAATGATTTTAATATAAGAGTATTTCAACATTTATACGTGTTTCATTTAATTCATACAATATGAATATTATGAAGTTTTATGAATGACTAGAGTATAGATAGTAGAATGATGGCACTCATGATATCTACATACATTTTAACTCTTAAAGACTAAGGTTCAGGTGGGTACTCAAACATTTTAAATACATCATCTATTATAGAGCCACCATTCTGCATGATACAGTGAACCATGTCATTCATGATTAATGTCAAGAGCACATATGTATGCCAGAACATCTTCTTAGACTTTTGTAAGGATTATTTGAAAATTGTGATCATCATCGACATGTCACTTCCAAAGTACATTTGATGAGGGATCAAGACTATAGAGACATACAAACCCTAGGGTTGTAGTCCTAGTGTCTATTTAATTGTCAATCCTCATTATTATGAGGAAACTTGCACATCAAAATCACATACAATATGTGTCCAATCGCAAGTACAATATCTTGATCATGGATCCAATCCATGATATTTTACTGGTTATTATTGAGTATAATATTGAGTGGGTTTAATGAAGGATTATTTGAAATAAGAAAATTTGCATAAATCAATATAAATATATATATTTTACTTTGATTTAGGAATTTTTATATCAAAATTGTCTTGCCTTGTCAATACTAAAAATTCATTCCCTTAATCACTTTCAATGTAAGAGACATATTTACCATTATATCTCAAGCAAGATCTGGGATCTCCTCCTTATCTTTGTCACATCCCAATAATATTAGAAACTGTAACTCGAATAAAAGAAGCGGGAACATATTCCGCCTTGCAAGTCCAACTTGCATTTCCCAATACGATATTAAACACCCAGGTCCACCACCCCTAAGGTGATGTTGACCTGTCATTAGTGAACCAACCGTTAACAGGAATACAACTCGCTATGCGCAACCCAATATCGCCTTAATAATATGAGGATCCGATATTGGGAGCACTACGCATATGTCCTTACTCTTTCGAGAATCAAAGAGCCCGATCCAAATGGCTTGTATGCAGGAGTTGTCACTTCGGGCAGGCATCTCTAACATACAATCTCTAACGACGAACCCTTTGACTTGACAGGGGACCATGGATGTCACTTATGTGATCGTCCATATCATGTTCAAATTCTAATTAATCATTATGAATCATATTCATTACAATTAATTCTTCAGAGGGAATTACAAGTCTATTCATAATAGAGTGTTTTAATTGGATTCCAATTAATCTAATCATATTAAATTAATGATCCAATTAATATCCAACAAACATTCTTTATTGCTACTTGAATTACGGTATTATCTCAAATACGTATTATTTCAAATTTTAATAATTAGAAAATACATCATGATCTCTCCAGCATTATCCCTTCCCTACCCGTTGTCATGGCCCGTATCGACAGGAGTGGGACAAACCGCACACGGTGCAACCTGCTATCCCAACGCTCCCTGACTAGACACCATATCCGCCTCGGGTTAGGGTAATGCCAAATTGATCAGTATGTACTTGAGATGATAATCGGTTTTTCAACCGAAGTTATACCATATAATAATAATCAAAATATTTTTTATTAACATTATAAGGAGATTTGCTAAACAAATCCTGAATCCTATTCAAGCAACTATGTTTGTTGGAAAGTAGATTGAGTAACCAATTGTGATCTAGATCATATCTAATCAATTATTGGTTAAGGTAATGTCATTTAAGAAAATAATCATCATCAAATATTTCACAAATATTTATCCATAATTATTACAGAAAATTAAACCATTTAATTTCACTAATTGATTAAATGACAATCACATGGTTCTTGATTAGGAATATAATTTCCAACAGTGTCCCCCACTTACAAAAATTAGCATATCTCAATCAGTTTAAATTCAAATCAAACAAAATAAGTTTCCAAAGTTTGCTAATTTGATTTACAACAGAACCCAATTGATTTTCACCCTGCAGTTCTAGGCGTTTCAAAACAATAATTAACTCCTTATTTACGTCAAGAATCGCAGTCCCTGAAACAGTGGATACAAGTTCACTAAAATGATCATAACTAGAGAAATCGGATTCCAAATCACGCAAACTCAAATCCCACAGTTTCCTTATTTAATGGGAATATAATTCAAGAGATAATTTAATTTTTATCTAATTTAAATGGGGCCGAAAATATTCACAAAACAGGGCTGCATGAATGAAATGCGATAAAATTTTGCAAACCCTAATGAGCCCAAGTCGTCCTAGGTTTATGGATCATATCCTAAACCTCCAACCTGGCTCTGATACCACTTGAAGAATATGGTGAGATCCTTAAGCGCATCACAGAAGCATGAGGATTGTATCGTATGCGATCAGAAGCGACTTATCACACTAGTTGCTCGAGATAGTGGAATTTAAAAAAAAAATTATGTGATAAAACCACATGATCCAAGAACACTTCTCGGATCATTTCATCTAAACCACAAACACGTATAGGGTTACCTCTTGAAGTGTGGTTGTGATCGAGTCTCTAAACGAAGAGACCTCCTCTCTCAAGTCCGATCCGACGGAGGAGATGCTTGCGAGCGTGTGGATGAGACGTGTGCTTCTTGCAATCCATGTAGATGATCCAATCGACGAATCTTCTGATATCGTCACACGAGATCCAATGTCTTCTTCACGAGTGAGGCGCACCAAAGGAGATGGAAATACATGAGAAAATGACACAGTGGCATAACGACGACACTGCCACGATAGAGACTCTCTCTAGGGCTTCCATGATGGATGGCCATATGAGAGAGAGAGAGGGCATGTAGAGAATGAAAGAGAAAGATAACAACTTCTGTGTTGTAACTTTGAAGAGCAAGGGGTGCCCTTCTATTTATAATATTTTGGGATCCATGGATCTCAATTAATGGACAACACAAATCCAATGGTTCACATTGATTTGTGTTTCTTTTAATGGCTGAGATTTTGTTGTAAAAACACAACAATAATTAATTTAATTTAGATTAAATACAAATAATCCAAATTAAATCAATCATACATGGAGATACATGAAGGAAGATTGCCTCCTTCAATTAAGAGTGGGAACAGCCACCCTTTTCTAATGGGAATAAGTGGTCGTCCACCCTCCCCACAAGGAAGGTAGCAATCTCCATGTAATCCATGAGACTACATTATTACATGGAAATCTCCAATATTTACAACAACACTTGTTGTAAATAATTCCACAAAAAGTAATTCACGATTATTTTGTGAACATTGCAATCTTACCATTGGAAAATTGTGAATCACATTCACAACCAAAAATAAAATGTAAATTACATTTTCTATTAATTGTCCAATGTGAATCCAATTCACATCAACATTTAATTAACAAATGTAAATTGCAAATAGCTCTCTCTTATATATTATAAAACACATTTATAATATATATATATTTAATATAGATAGTGCTATCCACATTATTCATATCCATGATAATTAAATCACATTTAATCATCTTGGATCTCTATTCTCATCTGCCCAAATAATATAAATCACATTAACATTATTCACAAATTTTATAATTAAATCACATTTAATTATCTTAAACTCTCCATATAATATGAATAAAATTCATGTTATTCATGATAATTAAATCACATTTAATTATCCATTTTCTCAATGCTTGGATACATATATCAACAATGAAATTATCCATGAACTCTTTCAAGGATAATGCGCTTTCTCTGCGGATACTTGGAGATAAGGACGGGGCAATTGAATTGTTCCATGTATAGTGACTAGGATATTGAGATCACATCTCAAATATAAATCTTGCGGACCTCTCATAGATACTTGATTAAATCAAGACCCCATATCTTTTCATCGCATCTGAATCATATTCAGATCAATGTTCAACATTTGGACCGAGATCAGATTACCTCTCTACTGAGATGAGTCACTAAAATCCAGATCTGTTTCATCACTCCCTAGGAGTGAAAGCGTCATGGTTATACAATCATTTAGGATCACATCACCCTCAGGTATTCCTAATATCTGTACATCCTGCATACTGGAAGACCCAGAATAATCCCAAAGTATAAGATCAATTTTTCATTGTCTACTTCAGGGATTTATCATTAAGTTTCTCATTCGATCACTGGGAGTTGGTACCGATCATATATTTTCCAAAAACATATATCATACCTAGGTGTTGACCATATACTTTCCAAAAGCATATATCAAACCTACAAATTCAGCCAAGCTTTAAAAGCAAGACAACCACACGTGAAATTTGATTCTTCCCAATATCTCATGAGTGAGCTCATGTCTTCCGGTTCAGTAATGAACCTGTATGATCCCTTTGAGAGATCGTATCACTCATGTGCCCTTACATGCACACCAGAGTGTCGGTGTATAGACCTTGGTTAGGTCATCAATCTATTGGTCTGCTAAATGTGCATACTCAGACATACAGTAACACATCTATCTCCGGTCAGAGGATGTGTGCCTATATCGTGACGGTATACGACATAGGACTTTGGTTATCTCGATCTCATTAAGTCAACTCTTTGACCTAACTAATCTGACACCTCCGAATCTCTATTCCCATGTAAAGGACATGCATCAAGAGGTTGGTTAGATATCAGCCTTTAGAGAAAGGATTGCCATCTCCTTCTCAGGATGGATATCATCTCTTAATAATCATTTGACGGTGCTTGACGAGTCCTCAATCTAACTCTTTAGATATTCATCATAGCACCAGCCTCTATGACTCAATAATTGAATCAACGACCGTATGATCATCAAGAAGGACATGGTACATAACCCTTATTGTACTAAGGAACCTATTACGCAAATTAGTTATTCTTCATTTGAGATTAGAGAATGATATTCGCAATAACATTTATTACATAATGGCTTACTATGGGCTCGCATGTCCAACAATCTTTTCCTTGGGGAGCCATCTCTCGGTCTGAGTCTGAGGAAATGAATTCTGGATTGGGATTTATGATGGACTTCTATCTGCAATATGAGAGAATATTAATCAGACCACTTGAAGTTGAATTCCAGCCAAGATGAATCTGAGATTAAGATCAATCCTAGATTATTGTGAATGGAGTAAGAGATGTAGACTGTAATCGACCTCCACTCACAACGGACTAAAAGGGGACAAGAGTGGTCCTGGTCTATTGGGTGATAAAGGAGGATGGAAGGAAAACGAGGAGTCTGGAGATCGGTTCCCAAGGTCTGAACCGAGTTCTCATAATCATCTCAAATTATTGACGATGTCGAGTCCATGAAATCGATGTGGGGGTCGGCAGAATCCCGTCTAAATCATCCATGGATTGACATCGTAAAGTAAGAGAAGATCAATGTAGGAGGAAGGATAAGATGGTCAACGAGGAACAAAAAAGAGTGTAAAATAGTAGAAAGGCTCGAAACAAGCAGGGGGTCAAAAGAGAGAACACATAGACAAAATTTATGCAAATGTGCAGGACTTGATCTTTGAACCTTAATCTAGATCCATACAAACATAATACAACATTAGGTTCACCAACTCTACATATGTGAAGTCGTAAGGGATTAGTTATTTGTTATGTTTTCATTTTTAGAGTTATCATTTCAAGCATATCTTATAGCAGGTCTTTAGTACGCTAACCCTATAGGAGAGAGATTACTGCTAGAAAAGTATCAAGTACTTGTCCTCCTATGTAACATGTAATATACACTTTTTGAGGTCCTTGTAACCCTTCTTGGACCCCTACTCAGCCAAAGAAATAGAGGGAGGAAGCCGGTAGGTGAAACCACTACTTCGGACCTCGCTCGCAACGGAATCACCTGTGAGCGTACAAGGACCTACTCAGATGCAAACCGAGGAGACAGATACACCCGTGAGGATGTGGCTGAAGCTCAGTACTTCAGACCAAGTCGATGTTCCACACAAGGCGGGAACACCATTGATGACAAGGCCCTACTCGATCGCGTACGATATAAGCGTCAATACTTCGAAAATCCAAGCGATACACAAGGCAGTTACAGACTGGAATTTTGGCTCTAATCCTTAGCGGGTCGTGCCACACTCATGAGAGGGATTTTGGTCCCCTCCTAAGGTTCCTGAAAACAAAGAGGGCTTTATGGACCCAAGGCAATGAAGTCCATTACAGATTTTAATTAAGGTCAAAGTTTATTTAGTAGCCCCCTCATTTTTATTTTTTAGATTTTCACTTTTTGAGGTTATTTTCATACAAGCACCTAACGATTTTGTAGATTTTCATTTAAGTCCTAGATGCTCAAAATCAGAGGGAGATAGCAAAAAAGTCGTACAAGTAGATTCGATGATGGAAATCTCACCATTGAATCTAATGATACATGAAGAGTATCAGGACTTACAATACTTCCCATCTCTCTCCATGTGGTGTGCAAAACAGAATTTTTAAACCTATCTACATGTCTGTGTGCATTCGACAAAATCGTCCTAAATAGTAGTTGTTATTAGACGTGAAGAACCAAATGTTAATTATTTAGAAAAGAGACCTAAAGTCTGATCTTCGATGCTACTCAGTGCCCGCCACAACGGGTCCAGCCAGCGTTGTATGTGACCTCTCTCGGTAAGCGATTTCAAGTCCAAATAACCAACATTTATTTATTTGACAAGATCCAATAGTAAGAGACTATAGGAACATGTAATTCTTATTAGGGATATGGACCTAATTACTGATACAACTAACCTACAGGCTAAGGGCTCATGCACACAAAATAAATAAAAATAAGATGGAAAACTCAAAACATCAGAAAACAACGTAAAAGAAGACGGTGAAAACATGAGAAAATTGCGATGAGACCCCAAATGAACAGACACTCGGGCAATGGACCTCATTGTGAAGAGTATATGTTCAAGTCTTCAATTATTACAAATAATATATGAATCTCTCTCACAAGTAAATAAATCTAAGCTACATCTATGCTAGACAGTCTCCTTGCTCCACTTGCTGCCTCCCAACTGGTCAAAGTAAGATGACCAGCCTTCGCCAAACTTGGTTGCATCAACCTCCTAAGAAGTTGTCCTTGTATAGCAGACCCTCGCAACAAATACAACAAGAGAGGTGTATTAGCATAGATAATCAAATAATGTATTAAGATATAAAATAAAATACATACAAGTAAGAGACAACAAATAAATATGCACAAATAAATGAATTAGTAGACACATAGATACAAAATAGGCTACACATATTGCTCCCAGCAACGACACCATTTGATGAAAAGATTTTTGTGAGGGTCTAAAATGATTATCACTAAATGAAAGCGAAGGCAAAGTGTCGTTGAGACGATCGCTCACAAACAACTCACTCAATCAACAGTTAACCCACAATATAAATTAATCAACAAATAGCAAAAATGTGAGTTAAAATTTATTATATTCTACAACACAAAATGTATAGCATGCAACCATGTAGAGGTCAAACCACAAAAAGCAAGCTAGGTAGCCTATGATTATTGCTAATCAATGTATATGATGTACATGTGTGCCTTTATTCATTATGTGGGTTTTGTTTTGTTTTTTATTTTTATTTATTTATTTATACTATACATTTTTAATGAAATTAATAATGAATATATAAGTATATTTAATAATAATAAAATCTATATATATTAGATTAATACATATATACATATATATTGGGAAAAAAGGAGTATGCTCCCTGGGAGCCAACGGGGATGCTCCCACCCCTATTTTTCCCCCATGTTTTATTTTTTGGAAAACAAAAATTTGTATATTCATCACTATATCCCTCTAATATTCTATTAAAATTTTGTCAAAAACAGAGACTCCTAAGCCCTCCATCCAAACGTCATTTTTTTAACGGTCGCAGGATTTTTTAAATCGACCATGTTTGGATGGAGGCCATAGGAGTCTCTGTTTCTGACGAAATTTTAATAAATTGTTAGAGGGATATAGTAATGAATATACAAATTTTATTTACCAAAAAATAAAAAATTTTGAGGGAAAATGGGAGTAGGAGCAGCCCGTTGGCTCCTCCCAGGGAGCAGCCCCATTTACCTCATATATATTAATATACAAATATGAGTATTAAAATTTTAATAATTTTTTTAACTTTTTTTGGTTAATTATATAATATAGGGCTATATAAGGCTATATATAATGTAGGCTTATAAAGCATAAAGACTAATAAAAATAAACAAAATATATGAAATAAATTTTTTGGATTTTATAAACTTTTATAATATTTTTGTGATTTTTCTGCAATTTTGGCATATTTTTATATGTTTTTAAAATAAAAATATCCCAGATTAGAGAATAAATAAATATACAGAATTGAATTTAAGATTAAAAATATCAACTAAAATCCAAAATTTATCAAATTAATTTTAATAGATAGATATTAATGTAGAGAAAATTTATAAGTAAAAATAACTATTTTTGGGGTTCTAGGAATTTTATATTTTTTATTGTACTTTGGAGCTTTTAATTTTTTGGGTTTTTTTCTATTTTTAGGGATTTTTGGTCTGTAGTGATAAAATATAATAATAACATATATTATTTTGGATTTTTTTTCAAAATATTTTTATAATTTATTGGTATTTTCTAAGTTAATAAGGATAAAAATATGTTCATTTGATTTTTAAAAAATAGTTAAAATGCTAAAATGTCAAAACAAAAAGAAATCATGAAAATACATGCTAGCGGGCATCTAAGCCTATTTTGCATAATTTTTGAAGCATGGGTGTTATTTTTAATAAATGAAATTCAAGCACCAAAAATACATGAACTAGGAAGGTATATTTGCAAATAAAATAAATATCAGGGTGCATGTGTAATTTTTCTAGAAATATACAATGTATATTTAAATCTAATGGACTAAAATAAATTCAAAACACGCAAGGATATACATGAAATCTGCCCAGCTTACGTGGGGTGACACGTAAGCTAAGCTGGACCTAATTATGATATCCATAAACACCAAGGGACTTTATGCAAAATATCCACATTCATTTATGTTATATATTTTATTTACGGAACTAATAAATAAATACAAAAATCGTAGGGGTGAGATTTGCAATTAACCCTCAATAGATGCTAGGATGGATGGTTCTGATCAGTTCACTTGCCACGTGTCGCACTCTCTGTGCCTGATGACAGTTCGGCCATGGACGCTTGAGATTAGATCTCGAGTCGAGATCAAGCGGTCGGGGCTTGCGAGATCCAACGGCATGCGATGGATCTGGGGCTCCTCCCAAGATCGGACGGTAGTTTTTGTTCTCCAAGAACAGGGAAGAACAAGGCCTTCCCCGACTTTTAATCCGAGATTCCTCCTCCATCCGGCTGTCTTTGGCGATGGTTCTTCGCTCTGCATGATTGGGGAGGTCTTTCGCAACGACTAGTGCTCACAAAACGGTCCAGGACCCAGTGTTGGGCTCCTGGAGCTCGGTCAAAGTTGGAGCACCTGGGCATCCTCGTCCGGGTGGGATTGTGTCACAGGAGGGGTCCTTTTCCCTAGCACATGCACGAAGAGATCTAATGGTCTGAGGCGAGTGTGGTCGGCCTAAAATGAAGCTGCAATGCGCAATGGGAGAGGTGGACGATGAAGCTCCGGCGTAAGGCGGAGTGTGAGCTTCGTTTCACTGATCGGAGTGCGATCAGGTTGGTACAAACAATAGAGCAGATGAAGAACGCGATGGGAAAGAGGATGGGATGAACGTAGTGGTCAGAACAGTGGTCATGAGTGATGAAACAATGGTTGTAGCTCTAGAGCTCCGACGAGGAGATTAAGCTAACCTAACCCTAATCATTAACTAAAACTCGAAAGAAAACACGGAAAATGAAAGGGACGAACTAAATCTACCTAATGGCACGCATCTCTTATACATGCGATGAAGCAAGGAGCAGGGTGGCCAGAGAACCACCGTGGATCGTTGCCTTGTCCTCACTTCGCCACCTCCAAGCACGGGGAAGCTCTCAGCTGTCATTTGGACTTCAACACACATGCAAGAACATGGAGCAAAGCTCGAAGGGGGATCAAGAGGAGAAGGAGAAGATGTAGTTCTTATTTATAGACAAGGTGGTCGACGCTTATTGATCAAGGACCTGTGGTCGAATCAAAGAGAGTTGATTGGAATCTTTGGCTTGGGCGTGAATTAACGATGTTTAGTCTCCATGAATTGTACATCACGCCTAGCTAGAACATCATGAACGCCAGCAAAAAAATAGGCGTAATCCAGGGGTCTGACATTCTGACGACTCAAGGAAGAGAGAGGGAGCTATTGACCAAGGTCAATAGTCCCAGCCTACTGATTGGTCTACCTCAGACACTACATGACAAAACGGTTGGATTTGTTCAAAAATAATTAATTAAAAACCGTAAATGATTTTATTAATTTTTGGGTATAAATAAAAATTATTTATTATTTTATATAGTATTCTAATATGATTTTTATTTATGTTTTGGTTCTATTTATTGCAAGTTAATTTCTAAGGGTACATTTATAGGTATATTCACCTATATTTTAGGTCTTTTATTTTTATTTGTATTTATTTTATTATCTTATTTTACATATTTATAACTTATTTTTATGTACCCAAATATATTTTACTATATTTTTTCTGATCTATTATGTATACTTAATAAATAATGGTATATATTATATAGGTATAAGTATAGGTATTTCGTCTATATGTTTATATAAGCTACTTTAATTTTGTGTTTTCTTTATGATTTTATTGTAGTTTTAATATGTACATGTATTGTGAATAATATTTACAAAATTATAAAAATATAAAATTGTAAAAAAAACAAAGAATAAATAAAATGAATATATTATTCAGGTATACTATACAAATGGGTCCAAAATCTAACTTTCACACGTTAGTTCCAAAAAAATATGAAACCATCTTCATTAAACAACTTATTAAAAATCATATACAATTAAAGATGATTTAGATACATTTTGAGTTGTTATTTAGGATATATGGGTTTGGGAAGTTTGTGTTTTGACTTTTTATTTTGAGTATAATTTGTACAATAAGTATCATTTTGGTGTAAACTCAATTTTATATTTTTCTATGTATTATTATCCACAAATTTCATGTACAAAATTTATTGATTTGAGATATGAATAATTAAAAATAAAATAGGTCCCAAAATGAACTTATTGATGAATTAAAGAATAAGAATTTATTGAATTTAGTGGCCCTTATCTCTCTCTACTATATTCCTGCTCAACCTAGCCGCCGAGATGCCTAGGTCTCAAGGTTTAGGGCCATAAAATACCTTTGACCTTTTATTCTTTTTCTTTACTTTCCTTTATTCTATAATTTTGACATTGAAAACAACATTTTATATACAATAAATGGAATGAATAATGAAAGTTAATATGTACAAAATAATGTTATTTACATGCATTAGATAGGGTTTTTAAGGTCAAAATGATAGAATAAAAGTGATGAAATGAAGATTCATCAATATGTATTAAAGACTAATTATGTAATTGATGAAAGACTAGAAATACCTATCTAATTGTAGGATACTAATAAGTAATAGATAAAAAATATTAGGGTAAATTATGAAATGGCCTCAACTATGCATCAATTCCCAATTAAGAGCCTCATCAAATGTAACAAAGAGGGGCCTGATCGTGATTTTTAATCTCAAATAAAGGTCTCTGTTAGCTTTTACAATCCTTTTATGTCAATGTTAAACCTTAAAATTTTGTCTCCACATTGTTACATTTGAAAGACGAGATCCCTAATTGCGAATCGAGAAATGGTTGAGGCACTTTTTTTGCAGTTTACCCAAATATTTATGGGGATTAAAAATCACTATTTTAAGAATTAAATCCATAGTATTCGCATGTTTTATTTTTGAAAATATATAAATAGTATTCGCATGTTTTATTTTTTAAAATATATAAATCTTAGATAATATATATTAAGTATTTTTATAATATATAGTATTTGCAAGATTAGATACAAAAAACTTTAATTGATTACATAAAATGAGATGAAATGAATAAAACTATTTTTTCAATAATCATATTAATTTGAATAGATGATATCTTTTAATAAATGTGGAAATATTATTAAACAAATTAGTGAAATAGAAGCAAAAGTGAACTCTTGACGTATAGAGAGAGAAGGAGATAGATAGGGATGAAAATGAATATTAATATATTTGTATTTGTTCGTATTCACATTCATCAAATAGAAGATATGGATACCATTTTCTCATATAAGGTAAATGTGAACACAAACACAAATACAAAGATTTTACATTCGACAAATACGGATATGTGATGAATCTCGGATTCATCACTCTAAGTGTCATTAATTAAGCTCAAGTCCCTCAAAATCAATTGCATTTCTGCATTTATTTCGCATAATTATCATTTATGCATGATTTCATAAGAATTGCATTTTAGCATTAATTTCTGCATAAAATAAGAAGCCAAAAATCCAAGCCAAAATGACCTGTAAATAGCCTAACTTCCCCTATTTTTAACTCCTCCATGCTAACTCCGAATGCCACAAAACCACATCCACTGTGTGCATGTCACTAACAAGAATAAATGAAAAATACAAAAAAATCACTAACCCTGTTAAGTGGACAAAAAACCCAACCCTAGTTTCAGGATTTTCGGACTAAAAGCCACATCTTCCCCATCCAGTATCCGATTTGATCCTACTCACTTTTGAACTAATGCACATTCAATTACCTTCAAAACAAGACCAAGTTCAAGTGAATCGGAGCTCGTATGTGAAAGTTGGGTTTTGGGCCTCTTTTTGTACATTGTATATTTTCGCGGCTTTTGACCTTGTATTTTATACATATATTTTCTTTATTAATAAAAATCAAAAAAATTAGATTAAGGTGTCTTTTATTTATCTTTGATTAATCCATATTTTTCCAGATTTTTTATCTTATTAAAAAATGACAAAAAAATTAGAAAACCCAAAAATCAAGGTGTTCTATGTACATAGGATACCCCAAAAATTCACTTTTTACATTTGACCGATTTTGGCTTTGATATCTTCATGAAAGTTGTAGATCTCGTCGAGACGAGCATTTTTTGTGAAGGAACTTTTTTGATCCGAGGTCATTTGCTATTTCTTTTTTATTTTACAAAACAATTATTTTTCGATTTATCTGGAGCTGGCACGTGGCAGCCCCAGAGGCCGCCACGTGTCAGCGGTTTTTCGCCCTTTTTTATATCATTTTTATAAAAAAAAATAAAAATAATAAAAATAAAAACCCATGCACGTGCGTCGCACGTGCCTCGCAGGCACGTGCTCCGCACGTGCTCTGCTGTCCCCTTTTGACTTGCCACATGTTCCATCCGCGACCGTTCGATCAGCGGCCGATCGAACGGCCGCTGGCCTTCGTCCTCACGCCAACGGCCCTCCTCGATTCCTCCACCCGCCACTCTGACCGCGTCCTCAACGCCTCGCAACTCTCACAACGGCCGCCGCCACTCCGTTATCTCCGCCTCACCTCAACCACCTCCGCATCTCCCGCCGATAGCTCCACCCCCTATTCTATTTAAAGGATCTGGACTCAACCCCCGACCCCATCCGCCAACATGCTCAAATCAACAAGGCTCCGCCGGTGGTGACACCCCGGCAGCCCTTCACTCGCGGCGAGATCCGAAGCCACATCTCAGTGCTTCGCTGCAGCGCGGATCAGCCCCGACTTCTGCCGTAGCTCCGATGAACGTTGAGCCAACGACGTTCTTCTCCGACCTTCATCTCCAACCTCTCCGCCAGCCGCTTCGCCGCTTCATCGATCGTCATCAACATCGCCACCGACCGACGTTCTTCACCGACATCAACCTCCATCGCCACGACAACGACGCCTCTTCACCGCCAACGACACTTCGCCTTCAACGCCTCGCCACCGCCACTCTTTCAACGCCTCGCCGCCGATCTACAGCCACAGGAGCACGACCGGCCTCACCATCTGCCACGACAACGCCAGGAGCAACCTTGCTCCGTCGAGACTCCTTCGTCGCTACAACGCAGCCAGTCACCGGGCAGAGGGCCCGAGACCCCCGCACGTGCCTTGCACGTGCACGGGGGTACGTCAACAATACGTCAGCCCGGGGTCACGTGCTGAGCACGTGACCCGTGGGCAATTTGCAGAAACAGCCCCGGAGTCCCCCTATTTGCGTTTCAGTCCAAGACCAGAGAGCAAGTGTTGTACACGTGCCTCTCTGGGCCATTTGCAGCCACACCCCCAGAGGGTCTTCATATTGCAGAAAAGTCCACCCGGAGGTCACGTGTTGTGCACGTGACTCTCTGAGAAATTTACGTAGAGCCTCCTCCATTATCGGTAAATTCAAATTAGCCCCCCCCCCCCCCCGCATTTCATTTATTTTATTTATTTCATATTGCATTTGTATCCCTGTGTTCCTCCTCAGTTTTAGACTTATTCTCTACATTATTCTATTTATTTAAAAATAGCACTGTGTTTCTCATGTAATTCTCTACATTTTGATTTACTGTGGGTATTTTTGTGATTAGTGGTTAATTAATTATCAATTATTCTGTGGAAAATTATGAATTTTGCCCAATTTGCTCTCTAAAATTCATCATTGATTGATCATTGCTCTAAAAATCCCCAAAAAATCACATATTGTAGAGATTATTGTGCTTGACATTGTGCCCAAAAATCTTTGCATTCGCATGCATAACTTGCTCTGTAAAAATCAGTTTGCATATTTCATTATTTAATTTTTAATAGGTATTAGACCCCACATTTTCAAGATTTAGGATTTTTCTGAGATCCATCACCTAGTGGTAGTCTTAGATAATTTTATATCTTGAAAATAAGTAGGTTTAATATTTATTATAATTAAATATTAAAAAACATTCTATCTGCATTTAAAAATTCATAAAAAATTCATATTGCATTAGAAAATTCCAAAAAAAATATAGTGCACTAATTTTGTCATAATTAACATCTTGGCCAAGTTTCGTATTTTTCGGACATTGTTTGATCGAATTTTACATTTTAGTCCCTAAAATAGGCCGAAATTGCATCCCTTTATTGCATTGAAAATTCCAAAAAAAGACCGCATCGAAAACCGAACACGAAATTGGATAGACATACTTATAGGTTGTTCCTTTGCCTCCTTGTGATCGACCTTGGGACTTGCCCAAGTAAAATAAACATAAAACCACTGGATTGAAATTGATTAAAAATTTGTGGTTATCTCTTGACTGTTTCCGATCGCCGCCTACAATGAACGACATTTATTATTTTCATACACGAAGATAAAAACAACTTCTTTAACTCGGCGTTTTCGGACTCGTCAGATGGCGCCGTTGTCGGGGAGGCAAACGGCTTAGTTTTGTGTTTTGAAAATTTTTATTCAGTTTTCCGAATTCGGGTAGTCTGACCCCCGAATTTTTCATTGTAAATCCCATAATTTTTTTTCAGCATTTATTTTCTTATTTTATTATTTTTTGAGTCACTCTCTGATATTCTCTCTCTTATTTTTTTTGCGAGGTACCCGGCGCACGTGGAGCGGTTTTTTTTTCAAGAAACCGACGCATCTTCACCGACATCCGAAGAAACCGCAATAAAATTAAGATCGAGTCGAGTCGTGAGAGAGCGTAGAGTCTAGGTTTTAAATTTCTGCAAATTTTAATTTCTGCTCATTTATAGCGGTTTCCGTTTGGACTCTCGCGTGTGTACAAAGACTTTGAACTCTATTTATGGTGTATCGTGGCCTTTTTCACTCTCCGGTGAGGGTGGGGCCCGACTTGAGTGGCGATTAGGATAGACCTGCACATACGGCTCTCAGAGCAATTTTATTTTTTGATTGTGCTCGTAGGATCTTAAGCCACACTTCACAATAATCAAGACACACATAGATCGTTCAACTTAGCCAAATTTAATTCAATTCTTCCCCGCTAATAGAACTTTCTACTTAGGTGCGGCTTTTCATCGGCTTGCATTTTAGAGTAATTTTTAAAATTCTGTCTAGCATCCCACAAGAAGATTGCGAGGATTCACTGTAAGTCTTCTAACTGAGCATTTATCATAGTTTTCCACGTGCATCGGCTTTTCCCGACTTTCTCCCTCTTGTTTTATCACATAAATCTAAAGGAAATTGGGACTGGACGGTAGACATGTATTTGTGCTCATCTAAATTCTTCAGTGATCACCTAATTAAAATCGGGACTGCTAAATATAGCCGATTTCAAAATAACCCATAAAATCAAGAATTTCTGTGGGAGAGCAACCCCGACCTTGGATGATTTTATTTTTCTGAGTGAGCGAGAGACGACACTTAAGGATAGAGCCCAAATCCGAAATCTCATCTCGCTAAATTTTTTGCCAAGATTGATATATCACCAACTAAAATTGAAAAGATAATAGCCGATCTCTTACGGCTTCATTGTGTGAGTTGGTGAACCCAGGGTTTGAATTGTGTTTGCATTAGTATGCGTGAACCGATTTCAAGGTCAATAGCCGCCACATTTGATTTCTCTTGATTATCCCGTGCAGTCATCTCTCTCCTTTCTTGATTTGAAATTTACCATGGAATTCTTCTCCAATAACTCTTGCATATCCAACCCCTCATTCCTTTCAGCTCTTTCAAAAATAGCCGAACGTTTATCCGAGAATCCATCAGAGCTATACTATGAAAATGAATTCGTATCGGTTAGACCCAAAACACCTCCCTCTCAACCACCAATAAATCCATCTCCCTCTGCTAATCCAATATGTTTCATGAATAACAACCCTTTGTATTCAGAGCAGACAAACCAACAAATGACTGAGGTCTCCACTTCTTCATTTATCAATCCTCTTTACGCTGATCATACAATTCATTCTTCATATTCAGTAAATGTCAATCCATCATTTGTTGGAGCATAAGTTGTATGCGCCTATTGTGTTGTAGCAGGGTAAATGGATCCTGGAGGAGATCCATTTACCCCACCCAGTTGTTTAGTCCCACATCGTCCAGTGGTGGGACTCGGAGGCTCTGGAGAGGCTATATAAGGAGCCCCAGACCTCCTGTACTCATTGAGAAAGTCAATAGACAAACACGCCCCGTAGAGGGCTTCTCCCGTGGTTTCATCCCGCTCCTCACGGAGTAGGGTTCCACGTAAAAATCCCGCTTGTTCTTTTCTTTTATTATGTTTATTCCATGTCCGCTTCCGCTTCCGATTTTCTAACATGGTATCAGAGCGGGTCGATCCTCGAGGATTTCAAGTTGTTATATATGATCGAGATTTATTTTATGTTGAAAATTTTGTTGTTCTTATTCTTGTTCGAAGATCTGTTCATGTTTATTTGGCAGAGATCGAGATTATTTTGTATTATTTGTGAGATTTGAGTTCTGTTAGAGGGTTGTTTCAAAACCCTAGATCTCTTGTCCGCGAGATCGCCGCTCCCTTCAGCCGCAGGAGGTCACTGGACCTCTCACGGTTCTCTGGCGCAAGGCAGGAGCTCCCGCATACCCTAGCAACAGGTCTTTTTCGACCAAGCGGCTGTGCGCCAAAACCCACAGCGCAAGCGGTGCTTCTCCACCACGCTCGATGCCTCTTCCAGGCAGCGTGATATTTCAAACTTCTTCAAGAGGCGATCTAGCCTTCCAGGCGGCAGCCGCTGCAGTCATCCCGCTCGCCCATCTCAAGGCGAGATGCCATCATCTGGCGGTGACGCAACCTCCGCGTAAGCCTCCCTGTGCGACCCAGCAAAAGCATGGCGGCGCCCTCATGCTCCATCCCCCAGGCGGCGCACGTCAAGAGCCGAAGAATCGGTGGCGGCGCAACCACCTCGGGCGACCCTCCTCGTTCGTGTAACCTCCAGCGCGCGATGCTCCTGCTTCCGCTCCAGTTGCGTGCAGGCGGCGTGCAACAGCCATGGCGCCTGGCGGCGGCGCTCCAGTAGAGGCGAAATAGAGAAGCCCCCCCTTTGGGGGTTGTGGCGGCTATTGTCGAAGGAAAAAAAAGGTTTCCCGTGAGTGGGAACCCTAAAGGGGTTTCGGCGCTTATGTAAAGTGGCTATTTGTGTTGCAGTTCGGCCCAATTGGGCTGTGGTCAAGTGGGCCTCTTGTTATTAAAAAAAATTGAAAAAGAAAAGAGAGGAGAAAGAGAATGGCCAAGGGGCCAGTAAAAAAAATAAAAAAAAAAGTGAAAAAGTCGCGTACAAAAAAAAGCCATACGCAAAAGGAAAAATTGCAAGAAAAGCCGGGAAAAAAAAACAACGGCTTCAAAAAAAAGTTTCGAAAAAAAAACAATTGAATGTTTTGAAAGCCGACAAATGTGTAATCAGCTAAGTGGTGTTTGTTTTATCCCCATCATTGTTGTCTTCTCCCAACTTGGTCGACGTCCATGTTTTTCCGACAAGTATGGGAGAAAGGGGGAGTATATGTAGAGTCACAGGTCTATTTTAGATTCTCCAGGTTCAGATTATCCAGTCTCCAGACCAGTTCAGAATTTTCAGACTCTACATCAGATATTGTCAGACTCGACGATTGTCTTCCGAGTCTCCAGTTTCAGACACGCACGAGTGTGCGGTCATTGTCAGATGAGAATAAGTTGCCATCATTTGTTTCGCGGTCCCCATCATTCTTCTTGTTGTCAGGCCAGAGTTTTCATGTGAGCCATAGGGACTCCAGAGCAGAGGACCATTCCCTTGAGGGCAAGGGTTTTCATGTGGTATCATAGGTACACCAGAGCAGTGCACCATTCTCTGAGCCAGATGGGAGAGACCCAGTTCTCCGACGAGGAGACTTCAGGCGCAAGTTCAGACTCGATGGTCAGACGAGTCTTCAGTTGACTCACACTCCAGCTCGTTCGTCCTCCTCACCTGCACGGCATGAGAAGCAACGTCCTCGACTGCAGCAATGTGTGCGTTGGGTTGATATTGTCCGTAGTGTCCTGTAGTGTTGAGTTGAGTTTCTGTTTGTTTGTCCAAGCTGAGCATTGCATGCTCCAGCTTGAGGGGGAGTGTTGGAGCATAAGTTGCATGCGCCTATTGTGTTGTAGCAGGGTAAATGGATCCTGGAGGAGATCCATTTACCCCACCCAGTTGTTTAGTCCCACATCGTCCAGTGGTGGGACTCGGAGGCTCTGGAGAGGCTATATAAGGAGCCCCAGACCTCCTGTACTCATTGAGAAAGTCAATAGACAAACACGCCCCGTAGAGGGCTTCTCCCGTGGTTTCATCCCGCTCCTCACGGAGTAGGGTTCCACGTAAAAATCCCGCTTGTTCTTTTCTTTTATTATGTTTATTCCATGTTCGCTTCCGCTTCCGATTTTCTAACATCATTTATGGGAGATAATAACCACATGATCCAATGGAACACTTCTTCACCTCTTCCATCGACCCTCTCCTTGAACACACGTGAACAATCATCATCTTGGATTGACCATCACAACCCCCTTTTCAGACATGACAATCATATAGAGGACTGGACTGATTACATAGAAACACAGGAACCCTTTATGCTGACTCCACAACATCAAGGTCCGACCACTCAAAGAATTAAACACCCTTTGGACCAACTCCACAGACCTAAACCATATGAGCAGACACCTTTCATGATTATTGAGGAGATACTTTCAGAAAGTGATGATCATATATTGAATATTTTAAGAAACTCCTCTCCTAGTACATACAGAAAAATGGAAGAGGACATTCAATTACAAAAACATAGCCCAATTGCTCCCATGTTTGGTCATGAAGAGATTCTGGAGAATATTTTGAATATGTACAAGAAATTTGATTTAATGAGGATAGATTTCAAGAATTTGCCGATCGATTAATCTCTGCTATTTTGGACATGAAAATGAATGAGGAAATGATTGGATCTGAGACTGAAAGTTTTGAGGAAATTCAAGGACCTAGGGACGATTCTGACAATATCACTTCCGCATATTCTTCCCCTAGAGATGACTATGCCACTGACTACCACTCCGAACACCCGAACCCCTTTTCATCTGAAGAACACACCACACCCCCACACCACCCAGAAAATACCAAAAAATGGAAATATTTGAAAATCACGAAAAAATTGAAAAATCAGAAAATTTCATAAAAATTGAAACTGAAGACGATATGAAGAATTTGGATCCAGCTATACGGGAAGCACTGGAAAAACGTTTGATGTTTGAACTTCCCTTTATACAGGACATTGAACACTTCCCCGACCTTAAAAGATTTATAACAGATAAATTAATGAACAAAAAGTCGGGTAGGATACGAACAAAGACCGAAAGACATATCTTGTCAATGGCCTCCTCCTTGGTGTTGAGGAGAAAAACCAAGAGCCGCATAGTGAAGCGGTTGCCCAGATTTGACTGTGAAATCAAAGACACAATCTTCACCCATGCTCGGATTGATGACGATGCACCGATCAATATCCTCCCGACCTCTGTATTTCATGAACTCAAACTCGGGCCGATTCGGAAGATACAAGAGATTGTTCAATTGACAGACCAATCGATAAAAAGGCCAAGAGGAACCATTTCTGTCATCATGAAATTCCAAGGTACTCCGCTCAAAGTAGAATTCACGATCATTGATATTGAGCATCAAGGAGAATTCACCCAATCTGCAATCATTCTCGGAAAGCCACTCTTGGCATTGGCCAAGGCGAGTATTGATTGTGAGACTCGGGAAATCAATTTCACAGCATTAGAAGCACTTAGATCTAACCCTATCTTTGAGGAACCACGATCTTCTGAGGCAACCCACAAGGTCCCCGACAATCGTAACCATGAAGCGGTAGAAGAGCCCTACCCTGCAGTCACACCTGAGATAGTGGTTGTTGATGAGACTATTGGTTTAGAAAATCTCCCCCCTGCTCCATTCCCAGCCGCTCTCACAATGGAGAATCATGTATATGAATCATATGATCCGGAGACTTATGTATGGGCACACCCTGGGTCAACCTACTCTGACTACATGGATTACATCAACTCGACACAGGAATGCGCCAACATCGAATCAATTGAGAAAGAACATGCAGAGACTCTCCCTGGTATTCAAATCCCCGAGGATCTCAAAATAGACAAATCTTTCTACTACGATTCTGAGACATATGCATGGTCACACCCTGGAGCAACATTCTCTGAATATCTTGACCAAATCATCCCAAATCGAGAGTGCTCAAACATTCGGGAGACTAAGATTAAGCACGCAGACCGAGTACCGACCAAGGAGAATTTCAATGGCTATTCATCTAGATACTCAAGTGAACCGACACCTTCACGACAAAATAAAAAGAGAGTCACCTTTGACTTTTCGGAAGAGGAATCAGCTGGTGATCCCTCATCAGGTCCGGAAAAGATGGTCTACATGAGTGAAGTCTGTTCGGCAGCTCTAAAGCCATATCTTCGCAAGGATCCAAAATTCAATCCCTGTTGGACAACTCTCGTTCCTAAATACTACTCATCCAAAGCTGATGCTCCTACACTCTTCAAGTACACTGGAATTATTTCATATGAGCTGACTGAAATCGGTGCTTATGAGTATTCATCCGAGGACAAACCGATTGACCCCAAGAAGGAACGAATTTTGAGAAAACAATTGAAGAAACAAAAAGACCAGAATACTTGGAGTATGTCCACTTTCAATTACTACTCCTCCGAGGATAACTCTGATGATGGATATCTTTCTTCTGACTCAAACACTTCATCTATTATCCATCATGATTTCACTGAGGATGACAATGATCATAGTTGGGAATCATATGCCTCATCTCCGTCTCATCATTACGATCCCCCACCACAGGCTCACAAGAAGATCAGCCGAAAACTGTAACACCCCGTAATTTTCGGATTTTTCTGAAGCTTTAAAACTTATTCAATATGATACTCAAAAGAAGCGTCTCGTCGCAAGCTTTCCAACGAGCCCAAAAACGCGAAATTCCGAGTTCGGATGTGGGAGATATGCCTATTTTAGTGAAGAGGGGTCATGGTTTTTGAGGGAATTAAGGGTTACGGGTTTTGGTTAATTAATTTCGAATTAGGGTTGTTTTAGGATTTCTAAAATTAAGATTTTAATCCCCAACTATATAAAGACCCACACCCTTTATCTCCCCTCATTCCTACTCCTTTTCCAAACCCTAATCCACCCTTTCTTCCTTCCCAAGTTATTCTCTTATCTTGTTCCATCTCCATCTCTAGAGAGCCAAAAGGTTAATGGTGCAAGCTCCGTAGCTTCGAGAAAAGAAGAAGACGAGGAAGGCATCGCAAGGGAAAGGCAGCCCTCTCATCGGATTGGTGATCGGGCGATCGAGCACGTGGATCAAGGGCGTGCACGAGCATAGGTAACGGATCTTGATTTTTTTTCCCTTGTTATCCGCGCATCCCGTGATTTGGAGGTTATCGATTTTAAGGATTATTGTCGAACCTTGGCCTAGCCCTCAATCATCTTTTGCTGTTGGTACATCCGATCATTTTCGTGAATCGTCTTATAAATGGATCACCACGATTATGTGAAATCTCACGTAAGCAATTTTTTTTATCCCTACGTGTCTTGCAAAAAGATGTCATTCAGAACACAGATCTGTATCGAATAAAAGAAGACTATTGTGTATATGATTAATTAACAATATTTACGGTGAATGATATTTATTATAAAGATAAGTTGTGATATTAATTGCCATCAAAGGATTCTCAACGTGGATAGCTTTTGTATTTTTTTTTTATTTTCTCAACCCACTGTGTTCTTAAGAGAGATTTACGTGACAAATTTTCTTTTTTTTTTGTTATGTAAAATGCAAGTAGTTATGTTTAATCACTTTCCTTTTACCCAAAATAGGTCCATCTTCCACGAAATACGTCCAAGTAGTTAAGAGTAATTATGTTATATATTGTGGTTTTTGAGATCAAGTGGATATTTTTTTGGACGTTGCATTATTATAGGTCTATATATATATGGGCCATGAAGCTGCAATAATGGTGTTTTATGCTTTTTATATTCTCTTACTGTTTTAGGCTAATATCAAATAGTGCCTTGTCAGCATACATGACTTCACCCAGGGTCGTGACCTATCACAGGAGCGAGTCTTATCTATTATTGCGTTGAGTGTAGAACATGCACGAAAATACGATCACCATGTGGTTTAACTTGATATAATCAAATAATCACAATAAAGATCATTCACGACCCTTATCATGCCACCTGTTTTATCTATTAGTTTGCCTCATAAAGTAGTGATTTTCTAATTCCACCATTTAGGCAGAATTGTTGTATTAAAGACCAACTCGAGATCAGTAGTCATGAAAATGACAAATAATAGGTTTGCCATATGGTTGAGGATGATACTTCATATTTTAAGATATATGTATAGGCCTCCATTCCATTCTATACCTCAGATTTACCTGTTCAGGATTCTATCCCCATATGTAAATTTGTGCAAGTTTTGAGTGGGGAAGTTTTAGTATGTGACAAAAGTTTTATGATTATCCAAATGATTAGTTAGCAAGGAATAAGGTACTCGATGTTTACTTTTGAGGACTCTTATATAGAAAATATCGTGTTAGATCATGGCATACAGTGATGGAGGTTTTGTCAAATAAGAAATGATAATGAAATGGAATGCAAGAGTTCTAAATGTATTTTTCTTTATTGATTACTGATTAATTACTTCTTTTGGCCGAGTCTCAATTTCTTTTCAATTACTTTTGAGTAAAGTCTTATAATGCAATTGCGAACTGATGAAGTAAATACTACAAGGTAGGTGTACACCCTTGTAGTCCGGCTGAGCCGACAGTTAGTCATCCTCACTCGCGGGGCATCACAGAGTGGGGTGGTGGTAGGTACTCTGGTGGAATTGAGGTGGATGCACGCGTGCATCGCCCATACGGATCCGTTTTGTAGCACTTTTTAGGGAGCGAGCGTGACTCCTCCGGCAAACTCGATTGACAGAGTTGCGACTCATTGGGCATGTATGTCCGTCTCGAGTGTCAGAGTATTACCAACTAGACTAGCTGAAGGATCGCGTTTGCGCACAGGTTTTGGGTTGCACTTTAAATGAAGTGTTGCAGACTTCATTTCTAGTGTAATCTTTCTCCTTTGACGGACGAGTCCGGGATAAGTAAATGAAAATATGAATATAGATATGTCAAAGAATTGGTTTGATTGTGTACTTATTAAAGGCCTAGAATATAAGTGATTGTATAATGCTAGATGCTTTTAGAATGCTCTCTTCTAAACTTGTTAAGTTACTGCAATTGCATTGCCTACCTATACTCTCTCTTGATTTATAGGTTATTTTATCCTTACTGAGTCAGTTGACTCATGAGTTACATTCTTTGGAAATCCAACAGGAAGTGTAGAGCAGGAGACAGAGGCTCATATCTTTGGTGGTGCATCTGCAGGATGTGGCTAAGGTTGAGGACTAGTTTCTTAGTAGTTGTTGCTATCTTTCATTTCCAAGTATTTATGATGTAATAAAGAGACTCTGAGGATTTATTGCTATTCCTATGTGGACTTTTGTTATCAATGAAAACTTAGATTTTCTTTCCTATGTTTTTTTTTGTATAAATGGTATATCATACAGGTTGTTTATGACCGTTGTTGGGTAATAATGTGAATGGGTGTTGAGATGCGCTCCCGTCGAGGTGGGGCGTTTCATTTGGTATCAGAGCCCAATTACCCCATCAGTCATAGACAACTGTATGGTAGGAGAAATACCATTGTACATTAGATAAGTAGTCTTCTGACTACTGTCAAAAAAAATGTTCAAGGTTGACAAAGGACCTCTTCTCTTGGATCTAATCACAATTTCCTTTTATTTCTACTCATGCAGATCATGCCGCCTCGTAGGGATCAGACTGCACAGCAATTGGCTGCGATGATGGCGATGCTGCAGGATGTGCAGCAGAGACAGCTTATGCTCGAGGAGCGATTGTCGAGATCTACGTCCGAAGGGGGGTCTGGAATGGGTGGGGGAGACGGTGATCCACCACCGCCGCCACCTCCTCCTCCTTCCCCCTCGCCGCTGCCACCGCGACAAGAGGACATATTTTCAAAATATCGCAAGGAGAAGGTTCCGGAGTTTCTGGGCAATACAAGCACAGATGTGGCAGAGAGGTGGTTGAAGCGTGTAGAAAAAATATTTCGCACCATACATGTACCGGATGAGGAGAAGGTTACCCTTGCCACTTACTCCTTAGCAGGCTATGCTGAGGAATGGTGGAGTTCTATGGAGCCGCAGATTGCAACGCCAGTTACTTGGGAGAAATTTACTGAGGCTGACAAAGCATTCAAGTTCTTTCGGGGTCTCCGTAAGGAAATTCGCGAGAGACTAGTACCCCTTAGATTGGTTACTATGAAGGAAGTGGTTGATGCTGCATCACGAGTAGAAGAGGACTTGCGTGAAGGCAGGTCAGTGCAAACCAAGCAAGGAGGATCGAGCTATTATGGGAGGACTGCTCGTAATGATCGTTCCACAGCACGAAGAGGACAACGTACCCACCCCTACCGGCATGGCATGTCTACCAGGTCCGCACATGGAGGAGCTCCTACCTTGGGGCAAGCACTTTCCGAGCCATCACGACCAGCACATCCTATGGCGAACAGCATAACCGATGCACGTGTTTGCTACCGATGCAACCAAGAGGGGCACATCAGGTCCAACTGTCCGTTGGGAGCTTCACAGATACGAGGTACTGTACGAGGGGGACGTCCGCAGCACCAGGGACGTGGTTCTACCTCTCGTGGTGGCAGGGGACATTCCAACCAGACTCGGGGCACGACAAGTTCCAGTGGGCCATGAAGAGAAGGACAACTCCATGCCATCACCGATGGGCAAGCACATGCTTCAGGATCAGTAGTACGAGGTATGATTTCAGTAGGCGACTTTACAGCTCATGCTCTTTTTGATTCGGGCGCATCTCATTCCTTCGTGTCATGGAGTTTTGCGGATACCTTAGGCCGAGAGCCTACTGTGGTTTCAGACCCTTATCTTATTAAGGGACCTGGAGGTCAGATGTTTGTGGTACATCGGGTGTTTCCCGATTGCCCGGTCTATATTGGAGGTTATATGCTCGAGGCCTACTTGCTGCTTATTCAGATGGAGGATTTTGATGTTATTCTCGGCATGGACTGGCTTGAGAATCACCACGCATGTTTAGACTGTTTCCAAAAACAGATTATTTTCAGGATTCCTGAGCTACAAGAATTCATATTTGATGGAAGCATCTCGTCGAGAGGGGTAACCTGCATATCAGCATTGCAAGCTCATCGCCTGCTATCTCAAGGGTGTGAAGGATTTGTTGCTCACGTCATTGGGAATCAAACTCCCATGGAAGGAATAGAGGATGTTGAAATAGTAAAGAACTTTCCGGATGTATTTCCTGCAGATTTGCCTGGGATTCCCCCACCTCGTGAGGTGGAGTTTGAGATTTCTATCATCCCAGGAACTCAACCAGTATCCATGACACCATACCGGATGGCACCAGTTGAGCTGAAGGAACTCAAGGTGCAATTACAAGAACTGCTGGAGAAGGGTTTCATACGCCCTAGTACATCTCCATGGGGAGCGCCTGTCCTTTTTGTTAAGAAGAAGGATGGATCTATGCGCATGTGTATAGATTACCGACAGTTGAATAAAGTAACAATCAAGAATCGTTACCCTTTGCCGCGCATTGACGATCTCTTTGATCAGCTACAAGGGTCATCCATCTTCTCCAAGATTGATCTGCGGTCTGGTTATCACCAACTACGTATTCGGGATGTGGACATACCAAAGTCTGCCTTCAGAACCAGATATGGTCACTATGAGTTCTTGGTGATGCCCTTTGGCTTAACAAATGCCCCAGCAGCATTCATGGACATGATGAATCGGGTGTTTCAGCCTTTCCTCGACAGCTTTGTTATAGTTTTCATTGACGATGTCCTCATATACTCTCGAGATGAGAAGGAACATCGCACTCACTTACAGACAGTGTTGGAGACCTTACGGAGGCACAAGCTATATGCAAAGTTTAGTAAGTGTGAGTTTTGGCTTCAAGAAGTATCATTCTTAGGCCATGTTATCTCAGGTGCAGGAGTGTCGGTGGATCCGGCAAAAATCGAAGCAGTCCTTAGTTGGGAACGACCGAAGAATGTGTCTGAGATCCGAAGCTTTCTTGGCTTAGCCGGTTACTACAGGTGGTTTGTGAAGGGATTTTCTCAGATTGCCCTTCCCCTCACCCAGCTAACCAAGAAAGAGATGCCATATGCTTGGTCAGAAGAATGTGAGAATAGCTTCCAGACTCTGAAGGAAAGGCTCACTACAACTCCCATCTTGACCATTCCGTCGGGTCCAGACGGATTCACGGTTTACACCGATGCATCAAAGGAGGGTCTGGGTGCGGTTTTGATGCAACATGGTAAGGTTGTTGCATATGGATCTAGACAGTTGAAGCCCCATGAGAAAAATTACCCAACTCATGATATGGAACTGGCAGCAGTTATCTTTGCTCTTAAAATGTGGAGACATTATCTTTATGGTGTTGCTTTCGAAATCTTCACAGATCACAAGAGTCTCAAGCATCTTTTTGATCAGAAGGAGCTCAATATGAGGCAAAGGTGATGGCTGGAGCTGTTAAAGGATTACGAGTGCACCATCTCTTACCATCCTGGTAAGGCGAACGTGGTTGCTGATGCACTTAGTCGTAGGCCTCCTTCAAGCGAATCTCGTCCTCAGCTTAAAGCATGGGATCTTCTTGCAGCTTTCAGTGATTGGCATCCATTTCAGAGTAGTCGAGAGACTGTCATAGTTCCATCCCCTTCTCGTCCAGAGTTAGTTGAGCGAATCATCCAAGGGCAACAGGAAGACCTGAGTATGCAGAGACTCAAGGAGAAGGCTATAGCAGGAACCTTAGTTGGCTTTTCTTATCAAGATGGTGTGCTACGAAATGGGAATCGATTGTGTGTTCCAGCAGATGTACAATTGAGGGAAGAGATCATGCGTGAGGCACATAGTTCACGTTTGTCGATACATCCTGGGGGCACAAAGATGTATAAGAATTTGAAAAAGAATTTTTGGTGGAAGCAAATGAGAAGGGATGTGGCCAAGTTTGTGGCAAAATGCCTGACGTGTCAGCAAATTAAGGCTGAGCATAAGAGGCCACCTGGACTTTTGCAGTCCCTTCCTATTCCTGAGTGGAAGTGGGAGGGTATATCTATGGATTTTGTGACGGGTCTTCCTAGGACCACTAGTTGTCATGATGCCATCTGGGTCGTGGTTGATAGGCTTACTAAGTCAGCACATTTCATACCTGTGAGTATGGCATGCACTCCCTTACAGCTTGCAGTGATCTTTATTAAAGAGATTGTTAGACTTCATGGGTTGCCGAAGCAGATTGTATCTGATCGTAATCCAAGGTTCACCTCTCACTACTGGAGGGAATTCATGAGTTCTTTAGAAGTGCAACTATGTCTCAGTTCTGCTTACCATCCACAGATCGACGGACAATCCGAGAGGACGATTCAGACGCTAGAGGATCTTCTACGAGCATGTGTGCTGGAGTGGAAAGGGTCGTGAAAGGATCATTTGCCGTTAGCAGAGTTTACATATAATAACAGTTACCATGCCAGCATAGGCATGGCTCCTTTTGAAGCGTTGTACGGAAGGCGGTGCTCTACACCTCTGAGTTGGCAGGAGATTGGACATAACCTTCTACATAAGGTAGAGTATTTGGAGGAGACTGCTAAGGCAATCAAGATAGCTCGGAAGAAATTGCTTACTGCACAGAGTAGGCAAAAGAGCTATAGCGATAGGCGACGCACTGATCTTAGCTTTGAAGTTGGAGATTTTGTCTTCTTGAGAGTTTCTCCCACAAAGGGAGTTCAGCGATTTGGAGTGAAGGGAAAGTTAGCACCCCGGTTTGTCGGACCGTTCGAGATTCTCGATAAGATTGGTAAAGTTGCGTACAGGATTGCTCTTCCTCCTCACCTTGCTGGTGTGCATGATGTTTTTCATATCTCCAACTTGAGAAAATATGTGCGTGATCCATCGCATGTGATTAGTTATGATGACCTTCATGTGGATACTGACCTGAGTTATCCAGAGGAACCAGTTCAGATCATCGATCGTTCAGTGAAGAAGTTAAGGCACAAGGAGATACCCTTGGTGAAGATCCTTTGGAAACGACACAACTCCGAGGAGGCCACCTGGGAACCTGAGGCGGATATGCAACGGGACTACCCATACCTTTTTGAAGGTAATTTATAAGCTACTCTCATCCTTTTTAAGGTTGTTATCTTGTACTCGATAAGATCCAACCTTTTAAGGTTGTTATTTTACACCTTTTACATCCTAAGTCTCGGGGACGAGACTGTTTTTAAGGTTGTTATGATGTAACACTCCGTAATTTTCGGATTTTTCTGAAGCTTTAAAACTTATTCAATATGATACTCAAAAGAAGCGTCTCGTCGCAAGCTTTCCAACGAGCCCAAAAACGCGAAATTCCGAGTTCGGATGTGGGAGATATGCCTATTTTAGTGAAGAGGGGTCATGGTTTTTGAGGGAATTAAGGGTTACGGGTTTTGGTTAATTAATTTCGAATTAGGGTTGTTTTAGGATTTCTAAAATTAAGATTTTAATCCCCAACTATATAAAGACCCACACCCTTTATCTCCCCTCATTCCTACTCCTTTTCCAAACCCTAATCCACCCTTTCTTCCTTCCCAAGTTATTCTCTTATCTTGTTCCATCTCCATCTCTAGAGAGCCAAAAGGTTAATGGTGCAAGCTCCGTAGCTTCGAGAAAAGAAGAAGACGAGGAAGGCATCGCAAGGGAAAGGCAGCCCTCTCATCGGATTGGTGATCGGGCGATCGAGCACGTGGATCAAGGGCGTGCACGAGCATAGGTAACGGATCTTGATTTTTTTTCCCTTGTTATCCGCGCATCCCGTGATTTGGAGGTTATCGATTTTAAGGATTATTGTCGAACCTTGGCCTAGCCCTCAATCATCTTTTGCTGTTGGTACATCCGATCATTTTCGTGAATCGTCTTATAAATGGATCACCACGATTATGTGAAATCTCACGTAAGCAATTTTTTTTATCCCTACGTGTCTTGCAAAAAGATGTCATTCAGAACACGGATCTGTATCGAATAAAAGAAGACTATTGTGTATATGATTAATTAACAATATTTACGGTGAATGATATTTATTATAAAGATAAGTTGTGATATTAATTGCCATCAAAGGATTCTCAACGTGGATAGCTTTTGTATATATTTTTTTTATTTTCTCAACCCACTGTGTTCTTAAGAGAGATTTACATGACAAATTTTCTTTTTTTTTTGTTATGTAAAATGCAAGTAGTTATGTTTAATCGCTTTCCTTTTTCCCAAAATAGGTCCATCTTCCACGAAATACGTCCAAGTAGTTAAGAGTAATTATGTTATATATTGTGGTTTTTGAGATCAAGTGGATATTTTTTTGGACGTTGCATTGTTATAGGTCTATATATATATGGGCCATGAAGCTGCAAGAATGGTGTTTTATGCTTTTTATATTCTCTTACTGTTTTAGGCTAATATCAAATAGTGCCTTGTCAGCATACATGACTTCACCCAGGGTCGTGACCTATCACAGGAGCGAGTCTTATCTATTATTGCGTTGAGTGTAGAACATGCACGAAAATACGATCACCATGTGGTTTAACTTGATATAATCAAATAATCACAATAAAGATCATTCACGACCCTTATCATGCCACCTGTTTTATCTATTAGTTTGCCTCATAAAGTAGTGATTTTCTAATTCCACCATTTAGGCAGAATTGTTGTATTAAAGACCAACTCGAGATCAGTAGTCATGAAAATGACAAATAATAGGTTTGCCATATGGTTGAGGATGATACTTCATATTTTAAGATATATGTATAGGCCCCCATTCCATTCTATACCTCAGATTTACCTGTTCAGGATTTTATCCACATATGTAAATTTGTGCAAGTTTTGAGTGGGGAAGTTTTAGTATGTGACAAAAGTTTTATGATTATCCAAATGATTAGTTAGCAAGGAATAAGGTACTCGATGTTTACTTTTGAGGACTCTTATATAGAAAATATCGTGTTAGATCATGGCATACAGTGATGGAGGTTTTGTCAAATAAGAAATGATAATGAAATGGAATGCAAGAGTTCTAAATGTATTTTTCTTTATTGATTACTGATTAATTACTTCTTTTGGCCGAGTCTCAATTTCTTTTCAATTACTTTTGAGTAAAGTCTTATAATGCAATTGCGAACTGATGAAGTAAATACTACAAGGTAGGTGTACACCCTTGTAGTCCGGCTGAGCCGACAGTTAGTCATCCTCACTCGCGGGGCATCACAGAGTGGGGTGGTGGTAGGTACTCTGGTGGAATTGAGGTGGATGCACGCGTGCATCGCCCATACGGATCCGTTTTGTAGCACTTTTTAGGGAGCGAGCGAGACTCCTCCGGCAGACTCGATTGACAGAGTTGCGACTCATTGGGCATGTATGTCCGTCTCGAGTGTCAGAGTATTACCAACTAGACTAGCTGAAGGATCGCGTTTGCGCACAGGTTTTGGGTTGCACTTTAAATGAAGTGTTGCAGACTTCATTTCTAGTGTAATCTTTCTCCTTTGACGGACGAGTCCGGGATAAGTAAATGAAAATATGAATATAGATATGTCAAAGAATTGGTTTGATTGTGTACTTATTAAAGGCCTAGAATATAAGTGATTGTATAATGCTAGATGCTTTTAGAATGCTCTCTTCTAAACTTGTTAAGTTACTGCAATTGCATTGCCTACCTATACTCTCTCTTGATTTATAGGTTATTTTATCCTTACTGAGTCAGTTGACTCATGAGTTACATTCTTTGGAAATCCAACATGAAGTGTAGAGCAGGAGACAGAGGCTCATATCTTTGGTGGTGCATCTGCAGGATGTGGTTAAGGTTGAGGACTAGTTTCTTAGTAGTTGTTGCTATCTTTCATTTCCAAGTATTTATGATGTAATAAAGAGACTCTGAGGATTTATTGCTATTCCTATGTGGACTTTTGTTATCAATGAAAACTTAGATTTTCTTTCCTATGTTTTTTTTTGTATAAATGGTATATCATACAGGTTGTTTATGACCGTTGTTGGGTAATAATGTGAATGGGTGTTGAGATGCGCTCCCGTCGAGGTGGGGTGTTTCAAAAACCGCCTTAATCATCGGCTACCCACCCTCCCTCCCGACCACATCGGTCTCCTTGTGCAGCTTCTTCCTTTACTTAGGCCAAGGCCTAAGTATAGGGGGGACCGATGCCATCTGTATATATCATTCCTCTCCTAACTCTTGATCGCTCCATTTCCTCCATTCTTCCATACTTAGGCTGATCAGAGCCTAAGTATAGGGGGAACCGACATCCACCTGTATATACTCTCCTCATTTCCTGACCGCTTTTCTTTTCATTTTTTTCCACTCCCTTACGCTTAGCCCGAGCTATGTCTTCCGCTTCTTGTGCTCTGAGGACACAGCACTCGCTAAGTATAGGGGGGTCTGTATATATACTTTGTATATATTTTACTCATATCTCGTACTTTCGCGTAAGTCTATATGTATTTACGGGATGGGTACTAACTTGAAAAAAACAATAAAAAAAGAGGTTTTTCTACTAACACTAACCGTGCCCAAAATTTTTGAAAAAAAAAGAGAAGGCTTCTTATTCCATTTTCTGCAAAAAAAAAATCCCTTGCATAAAATGTCAAAAAAATTGTGTATGCATTGCACACACCTGCACTTCATCCAACATCACATGCATTTGCATCTGTGAAAAGTCATTGGGTTCTGAACCAAGTTATGAGTAGAAACCGAGAGTGGTCTGGACTTGACCTTAATCCACCTAATTTTCAGAGGAACTTCATCGAGAAATAGGATTTTAAGAGCTTCAGGTCTTTTTGACTTAATTCCTTAAGTTCCACATGACAATGTACAGCGTTTGACTCTTAGTGTCTAACATGGTCTCTTCATTCTGGGTACAACTCTGGAATAGAGAATTAATTTGTACTCTCGCACTATGCGCTTAGCTCAACCCAGACGGGATGTTGGAAGACTATGTGAGTCTCTTTTCTAGTAGCGTGGAAATCTAAAGACCGAAGTACGGGTTGAAATAAAGCTTCGGAAAAGGGATGGACGGCTGGGCACAATTTTTTCTAAGACCCCAAAAAATGTACGGAACAAAAAGATTCTATATCCGTAGGGGCACAACAAGATCCAAGCAGAACCATCAAAAATTCCAAATACAAAGAAGCATTCTACCAAATAAAAATCCGACCAAAAAGGTCCAAGCTTCAAGAAACCTGCAGATCTTGGTGGAGACTAGGCTACACTGGCTATCTTCACAAGGAGAGGTGACTACACTGGCCACCCTCCAGTTCTTTTCTCTTTCTTCTATCTTCTCCCTCATTCGATTGTGAACACAGCACGACAGACCTTAGAAGGAAATACTTGACTCCCCGAGGACGAGTTACTGGAGAGGAGAGGAGCATGGTAGACCAGCATTCTGAATGGGAAGAGCTAAAAACCCTCCACACACATGAGTCAGTTGTTTAATATTCATAGAGTATACTTTAGGAAGAGGAATGATCTAAGATGACTTCTGAGCCGAAACTGTGACAATGATGTGTAGAACTTGAGGGCTGTTGATTTTAAAATTCTAAGTCTCACAGAAGTTCCGCCACACTATTAATCCAAAGGTCGAGTTTAGTTTCATTTTCACCTTCAGCTCATGGTCTTGGTATGGAACCCAGTCTCATTTCACTTCATGGCATTTCTTTTTGATGCTCAGGGACGAGCATGGTTTAAGTATAGGGGGATGATGAATCTCAGATTCATCACTCTAAGTGTCATTAATTAAGCTCAAGTCCCTCAAAATCAACTGCATTTCTGCATTTATTTCGCATAATTATCATTTATGCATGATTTCATAAGAATTGTATTTTAGCATTAATTTCTGCATAAAATAAGAAGCCAAAAATCCAAGCCAAAAATGACCTGTAAATAGCCTAACTTCCCCTATTTTTAACTCCTCCATGCTAACTCCGAATGCCACAAAACCACATCCACTGTGTGCACGTCACTAACAAGAATAAACGAAAAATACAAAAAAACACTAACCATGTTAAGTGGACCAAAAATCCAAACCCTAGTTTCAGGATTTTTGGACTAAAAGCCACATATCTTCCCCATCCAGTATCCGATTTGATCCTACTCACTTTGAACTAATGCACATTCAATTACCTTCAAAACAAGACCAAGTTCAAGTGAATCGGAGCTTGTATGTGAAAGTTGGGTTTTGTGCCTCCTTTTGTACATTGTATATTTTCGCGGCTTTTGACCTTGTATTTTATATATATTTTTTCTTTATTAATAAAAATAAAAAAAATAGATTAAGGTGTCTTTTATTTATCTTTTATTTTTTTCCATATTTTTTCATATTTTTTATCTTATTAAAAAAAGACAAAAAAATTAGAAAACCCAAAAATCAAGGTGTTCTATGTACATAGGATCCCGAAAATTCACTTTTTACATTTGACCGATTTTGGCTTTGATGTCTCCATGAAAGTTGTAGATCTCGTCGAGACAAGCATTTTTTGTGAAGGAACTTTTTTGATCCGAGGTCATTTGCTATTTCTTTTTGATTTTACAAAAAAATTATTTTTCGATTTATCTGGAGCTGACACGTGGCAGCCCCAGAGGCCGCCACGTGTCAGCGGTTTTTCGCCCTTTTTTATATCATTTTTATAAAAAAAATCAAAATAAAAAAAAATAAAAATAAAAACCCACGCACGTGCGTCGCACGTACCTCGCAGGCACGTGCTCCGCATGTGCTCTGCTGTCCCCTTTTGACCTGCCACGTGTTCCATCCGCGGTCGTTCGATCAGCGGCCGATCGAACGGCCGCTGGCCTTCGTCCTCACGCCAACGGCCCTCCCTGATTCCTCCGCCCACCACTATGACCGCGTCCTCAACGCCCCGCAACTCTTGCAACGGCCGCCACCACTCCGTTATCTCCGCCTCACCTCAACCACCTCTGCATCTCCCGTCGATAGCTCCACCCCCTATCCTATTTAAAGGATCTGGACTCAACCCCCGACGCCCATCCGCCCACATGCTCAAATCAACAAGGCTCCGCCGGTGGTGACAGCCCGGCAGCCCTTCACTCGCAGCGAGATCCGAAGCCACATCTCAATGCTTCGCTGCAGCGCGGATCAGCCCCGCCTTCTGCCGTAGCTCCGATCAACGTTGAGCCAACGACGTTCTTCTCCGACCTTCATCTCCAACCTCTCCGCCAGCCGCTTCGCCGCTTCATTGATCGTCATCAACATCGCCACCGACCGACGTTCTTCACCGACATCAACCTCCATCGCCACGACAACGACGCTTCTTCACCGCCAACGACACTTCGCCTTCAACGCCTCGCCACCGCCGCTCTTTCAATGCCTCGCCGCCGATCTACAGCCACAGGAGCACGGCCGGCCTCCCCATCTGCCACGACAACGCCAGGAGCAACCTTGCTCTGTCGAGACTCCTCCGCCGCTACAACGCCGCCAGTCACCGGGCGGAGGGCCCAAGACCCCCGCACGTGCCTTGCACGTGCACGGGGGTACGTCATCAATACGTCAGCACGGGGTCACGTGCTGAGCACGTGACCCGTGGGCAATTTGCAGAAACAGCCCCGGAGTCTCCCTATTTGCGTTTCAGTCCAAGACCAGAGAGCACGTGTTGTGCACGTGCCTCTCTGGGCCATTTGCAGCCACACCCCCGGAGGGTCTTCATATTGCAGAAAAGTCCACCCAGAGGTCACGTGCTGTGCACGTGACTCTCTGAGAAATTTATGCAGAGCCTCCTCCATTATCGGTAAATTCAAATTAGGTCCCCCCCTCCCCCCGCATTTCTTTTATTTTATTTATTTCATATTGCATTTGTATCCCTGTGTTCCCCCTCAGTTTTAGACTTATTCTCTACATTATTTTGTTTATTTAAAAATAGCATTGTGTTCCTCATATAATTCTCTACATTTTGACTTACTGTGGGTATTTTTGTGATTAATGGTTAATTAATTATCAATTATTCTGTGGAAAATTGTGAATTTTGCCCAATTTGCTCTCTAAAATTCATCATTGATTAATCATTGCTCTAAAAATCCCCGAAAAATCATATATTGTAGAGATTATTGTGCTTGACATTGTGCCCAAAAATCTCTGCATTCGCATGCATAACTTGCTCTGTAAAAATCAGTTTGCATATTTCATTATTTAATTTTTAATAGGTATTAGACCCCACATTTTCAAGATTTAAGATTTTTCTGAGATCCATCACCTAGTGATAGATCTTAGATAATTTTATATCTTGAAAATAAGTAGGTTTAATATTTATTATAATTAAATATTGAAAAACATTCTGTCTGCATTTAAAAATTCATAAAAAATTTATATTGCATCAGAAAATTCCAAAAAAATTACAGTGCACTAATTTTGTCATAATTAACATCTCGACCAAGTTTTGTATTTTTCGGACATTGTTTGATTGAATTTTACATTTTAGTCCCTAAAATAGGCCGAAATTGCATCCCTTTATTGAATTGAAAATTCCAAAAAAAAGACCGCATCGAAAGCCGAACACGAAATTGGATAGACATACTTCTAGGTTGTTCCTTTGCCTCCTTGTGATCGACCTTGGGACTTGCCTAAGTAAAATAAACATAAAACCATTGGATTGAAATTGATTAAAAATTTGTGGTTATCTCTTGACTGTTTCCGATCGCCGCCTACAACGAACAACATTTATTATTTTCACACACGAAGATAAAAACAACTTCTTTAACTCGGCGTTTTCGGACTCGTCAATATGATAACCTTAATTTTGACGAATACATATATAAATATGAATGTTCAAATTTTAAAGGATATGAGAACACATTCATTTTTCAAGTAAACAAATACATATACAAATACGAATTGATACTACTACGAATGTTCAAATTACGGATGATACTGATACTAATATGTTACGCATACAAGTAAGTCTTATAAGCTTTCTTTTATTATTTAATTATTCTTAATTATTTTTATTATTTAGTAATTTTATTTTCCGTATTCATTATTGAAATATTTACTATTTTTATATATTGAAAGTTCTTGTGAACCTAAAATGCGTATATCTTTTAAGTAAAGTCAAGCATGTCTAATATTCATAAATTTAACTCGTATTAGTTTATTAAATATATGTATCCAAATTGTCAATATATGTTTTGCATTCGTACTTGTATTTTGAGGATATGATTATGCATCTTACACATTCTTGAGATATTCATATCCGTATTCATGTTCAGGTTAAAAAAGAATATGATAGCAAATGTATTTGTATTCGTATCCAACCATTTACATCCTAGCGAGGATGGGTGAACTAAGAGAGGTAGTGCTATTAAGAGGAGATAAGCAGCATGGCGAGATATTTGAAGTATGAACCTAACAATTACACTTTCCTAATACAAATAGTTAATTGTCATCGATATGAAATTCAAAATTATCATTAACATATAATGCAATACAAGAAAAAAATTCAAGCTGACTTTAAAACTTAGATTACGTAAAGTCGATACTTTTCATGTTTACTAAATTTTGTTCCCAAAGGAGAGCTTGGAGATACTATTGAATTATTTTTTAATCGATTTTTTTATGACTCACGTCTACCATATTTTAATAACAAAAAAATATTTTTCTATATATTTTAAAAAATTAGCATAAGCATTTTTCCTAAGGCGAAGCACGAGTCCATAGGCTAGTCACTACTCACCATCAAAGAAGTTGAAACTCGATCCATGTTTACTCATGCTCGAACATTTATTGTAGTAATACCAAGCCCATCATTTTAATTTCTATAACTCATGCTTGAACATTCATTGTAGTAACACCAAGTCCATCATTTTAATTTATATATGCATCAGGAAATGGCAAAAAAATGAAAAGGGTCCTCAAACGTCCAGAGCATTCCGAAACTTTCTTGAGGCGGAAGTGGTAAGTATTAGAGGAGAGAAAAAGGCAATTGTTCTCTATAGGTAGAAAGATAAAGATAATACGGCTGAACAATATTGGTTGGACTTCACAATGAGCTGGTACCCACCACAATACAGAAGCAATTAATGGAAAGCTGATTCAGAACAATGCGTGTACCATTCGCCTGTTCCAAAAAATTGGTCGGTCATGGTGAGGGTCCGTGTCACAACTGGAACTACCAAAGTACGAAAAAATAGGCCTTGCGGGAAGGTTCCTTCTTTGTATAGAAATGGCTCAGAATCACGTTCCTCAGAATCCTATAATTTCCACTGCCAGTGTACAAAGCTCCACAGCCGCTCCTTTCTCCTATCCCTTATTCCCTCTCCTTTTCCCCTGTTCCGTGTTTCACCAACAGAATACACCGTTGCAGGAACTGGAAAGGGCGACAATACAATTCTTTATTCGGCTAGGAAGTTGCGGGAAGGGCAGGTAGATGAGGTGTGCCGATATCAGAAATATATATATATATATATACAAGAAAACAAAATCAACAGTTAGACCACCAACCAAAACATCTCAAGTTGATTGAGAAGAACGAAACTGTACGAATAACCAAACAATTAAAACAAAAAACCAAGTATAAGTAGCCAAAACGGAAAACGAAGATTAGTGCTTAGTACCATGTTCGATCAACACTGGTGAGCACCGCTCCTGTTGGAACCCTCCGCCTTGGGCAATCCACCGCCCCCAATGCAATCCAAGACCTTCCCTCTGTTGGTGGAGCCCTCCCCTCCTCCTCCTTCCCCTGCCCCCTTCTTGATCGAGCCATCTCCCCTCCTGGTCGAACCCTCCCAGAACGGCCGAGACAGGAAAGCCCACCGGTCCGACTTAGTCCCCCAAAGCCTTCGCACCCCTCTCCTCGTGCTCCCATCACCGTCCGGTAACACCATCATGCTCACCGACCTGTGCAGCCCCCCCGCAATCATCTCCCTCCGCACGTGCTCTGGTAACCTAAGCGTGTACCTGTCCCAAACCCTGTCTTCACGATTGTCCTCCCCATCCTCCTCCTCCGCTGCTGCGGCCGCACGATCGCGATCCGGAGGCGGCGGAGGTGGCGGCGGCATGGAGACAGCAACGAGGTCGGGAGGGGCAGAGAGGTCGTGCCGGCAGACGGGGCAGGTGGAACGGGAGGAGAGCCAGGCGTCGATGCAGGCGGGGTGGAATGCGTGGCTGCAGTGAGGAAGGAGGCGGAGGAGGTCGTCGGGGACGAAGTCGGAGAGGCAGACGGCGCATTCCAGAGGGGAATTGCCGAGCTTCAGCCCCATCACGTCAGAGTAAAGGAAGGTCGGGAGGGACTCGATAGCGGAAGGATCTAGCCCGATGGGGCGGCGTGGGCGGTGGGCGGCGGGGGAGAGGGGGTCTGGGACGCCGCGGCCACAGTGGCGGATGTAGACAGAGAAGAAGGCGACGAAGAAGAAAGCGGTCATAACGACGACGAGGAGGACGGCCATAGACGGGTTAAAGCGCAGGTCGACGCCTTCTGTCGCTGGTGCAGGAGGAGAGTTAGGATCCGGTGGTTGAGAGAGGAGGGTGGGCGCTGCCATCAGTAGGAGGGGGAGGAGGAAGAGGGTCGGCGGCGGAGATGAAGTAGGAGCCATGGGGGATTGCAGCAGTGGGATTTTTTGCTATATAGTGGGGGAAGGGTGGTGACGTCGTCGTGGGGAAGCGCCACGTCGGACTGCCTAGTGATGAGTGGGATGGAGTGTAGCTGTGTGGGGGATATTTGCTTGAATAACCCTGCGTTCTCTTGCATCTGTTTTACTCGCTCTTTTATTTACTCCAGTTGGATCTTGGGGAAGAAGTAACTGAGAATCCAGCTTATTGTTGGCGTGGAGATCAGGCGACGAACAAATTAGAGGGATATGGATATAAAAAGACCTCGATTGTTTTCCTGATTGGAATCGTTTTATAGCAGAGACGTAATGTTTCCTAGCTGTCACACGCTGCTGGGCAGCTGTTAGGTTGGTCTATCCCTTGGGTGGAGAGCACACGGGCAAGTTGTGAAGGCGGTGGAAGCATAACGTAACGTCCCCTTGAGTAATCGTGAACCAACCAGTGCTTGCTCTTTGTGTGCCTCGGGAGAATGTGTATTAATTGAACATGTACTATATATCTCTCTAAAGAGATATTTTTATATTTTAACCGTTTTATACTCAATATTTGTGTCATGATCTCGATGAATGTACTATTTCAGGAAGTGATGCATTTATCCTTTAAACTTCCCCTACACCCTCCATTGGCAACCAAGTGTAACATTTACTATGGTCATGTTCTCACTTGTGGGCAAGAAACCTTCACTGAGATTTATCCGGATAAAAATTTATAGATATGCAACCAACCACCACGAGGAAGCACGCGAAAAAGAAACGACTAGTATGACTGTAGTTGATCACAAGATAAGAATATCACTAAGAAATAAAAAGTATAACGGTCAATTTTATTAAATATTTGATTGAAGAAATCAACAAGTGAATAACTATGTGTGATTAGGTTTGGATTTTTTATTATCATTTCAAAAAGGCTACCATTATATATCCATGGACATATATAGGTAATCCATGATCCACTTAGTATGTTGGGTATATGATCCATTCATGAATCATCTCAAAATTTTATATTAGTAGGAGGATTCAAACCCTGGTCCTTTAAAGTAGGAGACACTGCTTCTGCCACCAGACCATTAGAAGGGTTCTGTGAACCATCTCAATTTGAGCTAGTAGATCTGTTGACCTGTTTAAATGGTTAAAGTCAGGTCAGATGCAAATAGACTGTATAGCCGCTCCAGGAACACCCCTAGTTATACGACCACCCACCTCTTTTTTATATGCCTAAATATAGGCTTACATTAGTTGTCATAATTAATCTCAATCAATCAAGATCCAATCAATTCAAAAAATTCTTCGTGAAATTTAATGTTTTCTAATCAAATCTCATTTCCTTCAAATATTACATGTTACGATCTATCCTAATAATCACCCATCGAGTTGAATTTCATTGTGAATTTGCATATCATCTTGATTCTGCATTCGACCATCTTCATCATTTGCAAGATCCTCGTGCAAATTGTTACCACCTATTGTCGAAAAGAGATTTTTCAAGGATTTTTATTTAATAGTTAAAATATCATCTCATTCCCAAAAATTCCCAAATCAAACATCAATTATCAATTATTATCTACAACTCCCAAGCACATAAAAAGAAGAGATGTATAAGGAGAGAAATGAATTTTGTTTTTTATTTACATGTACAGTGTACAAATCGAACTCAGGAAGGCAACAGTAATCTCGAGTGCTATTTAAATTAAAGGCAAATCAATGAAATAAAAGAGGGAAACTCAAAGCAAACTACTCTTGATTACTATGGATTTTTCTCTTTTTAACTTTTATGGATTTTTTTTGTTTTTATGGTTTTCTGATTTTGTATTTTTTATGATTTTTGAATTTTGCATTTTTTATATTTTAAAATAAAAAAATAAAACAAATGAGAAGAAAGAAAAGTAAAGAAGGGCAATTTTTATATTTTTAAAATAAACCAAAATTGTATAGAAAATTCAAATAAAAAACTTTTTGGATTTTTGATATTTTCTAATAATTTTATGATATTTAGAGTATTTTGAGATTTTTTAAAGATTCTTAATACTATTAAAAATAGTGAAAACAACAAACAAAAAATGATAAAATTTTTTGATTTTAAAATAGAAAGTAAAGTAAAAAATGTGTAATCTATATATACATAACAAAGAGTATTTTTCAAAGTTTTCAAAAATATATTTTATGAATTTTAGGATTTCGATATGATTTTATACAAATTTTTATGTGTTTTTAGTATTTTGAAATTTTTATGGTTTTATAAGGAATTTCATGATGAAATTTATGTAAAAATTAGAACACACCAAATTAAACACACTGATTTTTTTCTATGAATTTTCAAAGAGTTTTGATATCTTTATTTAATTACTTTTTGCAAACAAGAGAAAATTGGACTATTTTTGAATTTTTAAAAATAATAAAATTCAAAAAAATTAAAAAAATTAAGGCTAATCGATTTACTTGGCATGAGTTTCTGTGAATTATTAAGGAATTTTTAGACATAATTAACTAATTAATCCATGCAATTAACAAATAAAATAAAATGTTGCTTCACAAGGGATGGATGTAATTATTTTTTTAATAGACTGAATTAATAACAAACAAAAAAATGCAAGGATAAAACCTACAAATTACCTAGAAAGAGGCATGTCAGCACACATAAGATGCACTGGCATGGACCTCGAGGGAATATTTTTATTTATAGGGGCTGAAAATTATTAGGAAAATAGCTAGATCTATTACGCAATTTAACCATAACTCATGTATTAACCACAATTATGCAACACACACAGGACTAAAATGCAATTAAAATAAACATAAAGGGCTCCAATGCATATTATCGAAACACTATATCAAGATACATGTCTCACTGGCATTTATTTACAATTCAGAGAAAATGCAAGGGCTCATAATGCAATTTTACCACTAATACATGTGGCTGAATGAACAATGGAGATGCGCCTGGACTCTGATTGAACGGTTGAGATGTGGATGCTCTTGTATGATCTGGATCTGATCTGAACTGATGGATCTAACGGCTTACTTTCAGGGCTTTTTCCACAGCTCACATTTGATATGGAAAACTTGTTCTTGATCGGACGCTCCTCAATACTGTTGGTAGAACTTGAAAGAAGGATGACTCTGATGACCTTCAATCGAGCAGATATCGCTCGATCTTAATCTGAATCGCCTCCTGAAGGTTGCTACAGCTTCCTACAACAATCCTCTATTGATCGGCTATGGTGATGAAGCTTGTTGGTTTCTCGATCCAGATCTGGAGGGTCAAGTATCTGCTGCTCAAAGTTAACCTTCAGATCTTGCTCCTTAATCCCAGATGCACTCCTAGAACTTACAATATGTTCAATGTCGGAAGCGGAGCTCTAGCCTTCCTTATTAGGTGAATCGAAAGAGAATGGAGATGGATGGATAGCTTCTGACGGCAGTGGTCGGATGGGAAGCCAAATCTCCGACCTATAGCTATCTGAGGTGAACAGGTTACGAGCATGAAGCGATGGTCGAAGTGGAAGATCGGTGAACAGAACATCTCCGATCGAGCAGATCAGAGGTATATGAAGATGATCAGATCTTACACTAATATGAGAATTAAATGTGAACTAAACAATGAAATTTTAATATATACTGCCTAAATTACCTACATGGGTGAAATGGTCTTCGTCTCAATCCAATTACGGCATATTGAAGAAGCTTGGACGTCATGACGGATGATTTTGGCGACGTGATGGATTGCGCTCCTCGTGCACTCTCTCGTGCTCACACTTGCAGTGGATTGATTTTGTCACCAATCTATCACATGGGACTCGAGCTCGGGGAGAAAAATGGAGAAAAACATATCCGAGGCTCGACGAGATCTGGAGGGGGTTTAAATAGGTAGTGGCGAGCAACGAAATTTGAAGAAGAAATGAGCATGTGAACCGAGGTGATTGATAAATTGGTTATTCGCACGAGTGAAATGGATAAACAGACTAATTTTTTTTGAGAAGAAATCAAAGGCTAAGGATGATCGGATCGAGAGGGAAAAAGGAAAGAAGGAGCCTCGACGAGTTTATTTATTCAGGCAGCTGGAGGAAGGGGGTTTCACTTGGGTCAACAGACCCGAGTTTGCCCAATAGGATCCAACTTCGAATAGGATAAGGATCACTATAGAAAGAACAATATAAAATAAGTAAAATAAATTAGGAGATCGATTTGAATAAATAAACTTTATAAATAAAAAATGTTAAGAATAAATAAAGTAAATTTAGATGATTTTTAATAATAAGTTAATTAGAAAGGTTAAAATAAATAATACCCTTTATTCATAGGTATATATACCTATATTTACAACAACAAGATGATTTTTAGTTAATTATTTTTACAAATAATTATATAATTTATTATTTTATTTATTTACAACATTTTATAAGGATTTTAAATATATTTTTAATTTATTTTTACAAAATAACTTATTAGGTTAAATAAATATGTGTATTTACAATATATACATAGTGATACATGCACAAGCAATGAATTTATTTTTGGTGATTTTGATTTTTATAATTTTTATTTTTATTTTAGTTGGATAAAATACAATATTTACAAGAATTTCAAAATACGATATACACAAATATGTACATAAAACAAATAAATAAATAGATCCACTCAATATATAATACATGCACAATATGCAATAAACTCCAAAAAGACACATTTTGCATCTTAACTCCGATTTTAGCGAAACCACTTTCATTTGAGAGATTATTTTATTTAGAGTACAATAAAAGTGAGTTTGCTTTATTTTGAGATTTTACAGAGAAGATATGAGTCTGGGGAGTTTGGTTTTGCGATTTTTCCAAAGTGTCATTATTTACAAAATGAACAATGATTCTTCTTGTAGTTATTTTTACTATTACAACTTATTTTTATGTACAACTTTCAAGAAGAAAACATTGAGTTACAAATAAAATAGTAGAAGGGTTTATATATAAATAAGTGACATATATGCAATTGATGAATGAATAATGAGTTGAATTTGATTCTTATTTATTTTTCTACACTATGCCTTATCTCCCCTACTTTGTTCCTTGTCGATCAGGTCTAGTCTTGACCTTCACTCAGGGTTAGAGTTAGCATGTATTTATTACATATAAAACAGTCTTTTTTTTGTTTTCCCTTTAGTTATTTATTTAAGGTTATAACAATGGTTTTTGTACAATATTTATAAAAGAATAAGAAACATAAAAAAAGAATATTTTATTAATATTTACAGGTGTTTAAGAAGGCATTTTAAGCTAAAATAAATGAATAAAGATGATGAAATGCATATTCATCACCCCTCTATACTTTACCATTGCTAGTCCCTTAGCAAACACTTATTAGAAGAATAAGTGACTAAAAAAGAACAAAGGAAAAAAATAAAGAACTTAGAAGAATTTTGTTTTTTAAACTATTCTTCATAAAATCAAAGTATGGAGCTCGATCAGACCTTTGGATTATTAATTTTGCATAACCTTATTGAGAAATGGAGTTAAAACCTAATAGACTCTAAGTTCCACAATTCTCATATTCAGGTCGCCTCATAGTCAGGTCAAAACAAGTCCTTATACGCAAATTCTGATGATTATGAACCTACTTGTACCATGTATGTGAAATATAGCTCTCCACATCAGAAATGACAAAGGCCAACCTTCTCTTAGCAAGGTAACCCTAATTCCCTTGTCTAGCTACTCTTTCCTTGAGAAGAAGGGTATTTCCTTCTAAGTTCGGGTACGTGTTGTGTCCACAATAGAAGGGGGGAAGTAGAAGAATAAGAAGAGAACAAGAGTGTGGCAAGTGTGGCCATATCTCCTTGTGAAGTCGGCCAGTGTAGTCAAGTCTCCACTAAGATCTGCAGTCTCTCTAAAGCTGGACAAATGTGCTCAAATATATATATATATATATATATATATGAATGGTTTTTTTCTTTTTTATTGGACACATATTTGATTCTACATCATGTAAAGATTTGTTGCACTGCATAGATCTTTATTGTGCCCCTATTGATATAGAATCTTTCTTTCCACACATGTTTTAGGGTCTTGGAAAAATTGTGCCAGCAGACCATCTCTCTTTTGAAGCTTTATTGCAACCCACAGCTCCCGACGTTAGATGCCCATGCCACTAGACTAGGTTGGGGCGCACTGGCCGCTCAAGGTGACTGCATATGTTTCCATTCGCGTACGTCTCTTGCCAGAGGATTCTAACCCTCGTCACCTCATTAGTGAAGAGCTACGTGTAAAGTGCTTGTCCAAGTTAGGTCATTGTCTACAAGAATCATGTGCGTGTATGAAATATTCTACTTAGACTAATCAAGATGACATGTGAACATAGTCTTGTGGACTCAAAGAATTAAGTCACTCGAACTGAAAAGTCTCAACTCCAATTCCTATAAGATCCCTATGAAATTAAGTGAATTAAGGTATCAACCAAGCCCCATTATCCGATTTTATTCCATATTAGTTTAAGAATCAATTTCATTTTGAAAAATGCATATGCAAATGTAAGAAATATATACAAAGCATTTTTCAAAGAAGAGAAATAAAAGACAAATCCTTTTAAAAACTTTTTCAAAGAGTTTTGCAAATTTTTTATAGATTTTAATTTTTCAATTTTTATTGAGTTTTTAACAAGAAGAATTTTGGACATTTACAAGAATTTACATGGCTTTTACACAAATATACAAATGATTTTATACAAGCATTATATACAGGATTATACACATGTTATACAAAGAATTTACAAGAATATTTACAAGTTTTGTGTACAAATTTTACAAGGTAATTTTTTTCTACAAAGAATTTATTTACAAGTTTTAATAAAGAATTTTATATACATTTTATACAAGTGTTATACACGGATTTTATTAAAGGAATTTTTGGCACAAAGAATTTTATTCACAAATTTACAAGGTGATTAAAAGTTCTATTTGGAAACTCTTTATACAACTTGTATATACAAACAATATGTACAAACAAGTTATTCATATATAAGGAGACAAAATAATTACAAACAATTTTACAAAAGTTTTACAAATATTTTACAAAACCTTTACAAAATATTTTACAAAATTTTACAAAACAATTTCTATAATCATTTTACAAAATAATTTTTAAAACTACTTTACAAAATTTTACAAATCATTTTTACAGAGATTTTCTTTAAAAATATTTTACAAATCATTTTTACAAAGATTTTCTTTAAAAATATTTTTACAAACAATTTTACAATATACATAATTTTGATACAAAATAATTTACAAAAATTTTACAAACAAACAATTTACAACAATTTTACACAAATAATTTTACAAAGATTTTTACAACATTTTTTACAAAGGATTTTTACAAATATTTTATAAAGCATTTGTACAAATAATTTTACAAAAAAAATTCGAAACTATTTACAAAGAATTTTTACGAACTTTTTTACAAATATTTTTATTTCATTTTATTAACCATATTATTAACAAACAAAAGTATGAGTTATGGCTAAATTATATAAGCAATATATAAGACACCCCCTATACTTATCTTGAACTATGTCCTCACATTGACAAAAAATGACACAGGAAGACATAACTCATTCTAAGTATAGAAAAGTGAAAATAATCTATACAACAACGACTCAAAGAATAACGAATGAAAATAATAGAAGTCGGTGATCCCCCATACTTAAGATCAAATAATCATAAGTATAGAATATTTCCTAGATAGATCCTCATTAGACATATTTAGGATATTTTTATTTCTTGAAAATAAATAAGTTTGCTATTTATTAAAATTATTTTACAAAAAATCACATAATTTATTTTTTATTCACAGAAAATTCATTTTGCATCCAATCATTATAAAAAATACATTAGGTTCATTTCATCATGTTTAACCTTCTACCCAATTTTCATAATTTTTTCATTTCATTTGCATGAATAATTGCATGAAAACCCTTGGAAAGTGTTGATTTTTATGCATGCACATTAGCCCATGAAAATACAAAAATGTGTTCTAGATTTCTCACTGCATAAATAATTAAGGAAAATAGCCTTTTGGGTTTTTGAGCCTAATTGCACTTTAATTTGGATTTTACATACTAGGCTAATTTGAGCTTCATATTGGCATTCTGCATTTGCACTCTAATCATCATTTGCATTAAAAAATCTAAAAAATCTCTCAAAAACCTAGCACCTAAATGATATGAAAATCATCCTAAGGAGATAGTGGCCTCCTTGAGTTTGACCTTGGGCTAGCCAAAGTAAAATAAATTTGTCCGCTTTCGTATTTAATTAAATATTGATTAAGTGACCATTTTTTATTAATTTGTAATTGCCCGACTTCAAAACATAAAAATGACATATTAGCAAAGGGTATTTAGGGTTACTCAATGGAGGGAAAGTTGCATTGGTGTGCATACTCCGCATTGCACTATACTATATGGTATTGTATTTTCTGCATATATTATAGTAACTCAATATGGGATAAGGGCAGTTTTCATAATGTAAAATATGTACAAAACTTGTAAATATGTATAATTTGTGTATAATCATAAAAAAATACAAAATAAAAATACAAAAAACTTGCATCTCATGTATCAGCATTTCATTCAACATACCATGCATTTGCATTGGTGAAAAGTTATCAAGTTCTAAACCGAGTCATGAGTAAAAATCGAGAGTACTCTTAACTTGAACTTAATCCACCTGATTCTCAGAGGAACTTCATCATGAAATAGGATTTTAGAAGCTTCAAGTCCTGTACTTAATTCTCCGAGTTCCGCATGACAGTGTTTAGACTTTGACTCTTAGTGTCTAACCTGATCACCTCATTTCGAGTACGACTCTTAAATGGGGAATTAATATGTACTCTAGCACTATGCACTTAGCTCAACTCTAATGGGGAGTTGGAAGACTATGTGGGATTCTTTTCTGGTAGCGTGGACATCTAAAGATCATATCATGAATTGAAACAAAGCTTCGGATGAGGAATCAATTGCTAACATAATTTTCTTAGACCCCTAAACATGGGTGGAAAAAAAGATTCTATATCCGTCTAGGTACAAAAAGATCAATGCATATAACCACACTTCACACCAAAAGAATCCAATTTACAATGTACACGTTTGACCACAAAGGCCCAAGCTTTAGATAGTATGCATATCTTGGTGGAGACTTGGCTAAATTGGCCAAATTTCACAGGAGATGTGACTACATTGTTCATGCTCCAGTTCTTTTCTCCTTCTTCTAAACTCCTTCCACCTTATTCGTTGTGAACAAGTGTGTACTTGAACTTAGAAGGAAATACCTGACTCCTCGAGGATGAGTTACCAGATGGGAGGTTTATACTGTAGTCCAACATTTCGAGTGGAAAGAGCTAACACCTTCACATACATGAGACAATTGTCCAATTTTCATGAGGTATGCTTCATGAATCCATGATTCATTAACATCTTGTCTGCATTTTATCTTAAAACCCTTAATAAATACATGTAAATATGTATTAAATCTCATCTTTTATCAAAACCTCATTCATGAATAAAAATGCAATTTTATGCATCAAAAATATGTAAATAAATAAAAGAAAAAAAGAAAAAGAAAAGAAAAAAGGTAGATTGTAGATATGTATATATGCATAATATAACTTAAACAATATAAACATAGCTGCAAGATATATCTATATAACTTAATTCCCGAGACCAAGTCAGCTGGATTGGTTGACAAACAAACAAAAATGGGAGACAAGGAAAGAAAACCATAAAATAATTAATTGTTCACTTCACACATTCTTCATTATTTATCAAATAATTATCAAATCTTCATTGATTTTAAGTAATTCATATGTACATATTTTCACCAAACTCTTTACCTAACTCTTTCTAAAAATGTATAGAAAAATAAAAAAAGTTAAAAATATTATCTTGTATACATGTTAAGAAATCTAACATGTCAAATTATCAACTTCCGAACATCATAACTTCCTCCTACGAACTCTAATTTCATTTTACTCACCTTTAAAGTTCATAAAATAACATCCTCTAATTAATGAAGTGATTTAACTAAAATTGGAGTCCGTATGCAAAAAGTCTATTTTGGGACCAAATGACAATGGAGTTTCTCGACTATTTATTTTCTTTAGAACACACTATTTATAGTTTTATTAATTTTACTCGATTATTTATTTTCTTTAGAACACACTATTTATAGTTTTATTAATTTTATAATTTTTAATTATTTTCTTGATCTTATATTAACCAAGAATTATTTTGGAATTTTTTGACACCATTTAATATTTTAAATAAATCAAAAACCCTAATTTCTTGATGAAATTGAAACGTGAAATTTATGCATGTATTTATTAATATATTTATATCAATTCATTAAAATCTGTAAAAATTCATATACCATTTATTTATTATTCTAATAATTAATAAAATATAAAATTGTTATGTTATTTATTAAATTATTAAATTAAAAATCAAAAGTCTATTTATTAAGTATTTTATAAACATATTTATTAATATTATATTAATACCTCATTAAAAAATTATTATTTATAAAAATAAATTATATAATAAATTTAAAATTTAATTATTTAAATTTTTATTTTTATACCTTTTTAACTAATGATATTTGTTATTTTATATTTAATTTATAAGATTAAGTATTTTCAACCTACAAGAGCTGACACGTGTCAGCACCTGGAGGCTTGTTCTTTAAGAACAAGGTTGTTGCATTTGTTGCAACCGGCCTTCTTCTAGGCTTTTTCCCGCTACCATCCTAACACCCTCACCCAATCTAAACCATCTATAGTTTACTCCTAACCACTTAGATTCACGCCAACCATAGGATCCAATCTAGTTATCTCTCGATTGTCCTATAAATTGACCAAAAGGTGGTATTTTCGAGCCAACTCTCCCTTCTCCAGAACAGACTGGTTGAGAACCTATCTTCTTCCTTTGATTCCGGTAAACCAAGGAGGTGACAGCTCCTCGTGCCCAACCCGCGTGGAAGAGGGTGATCGAAGGAGGTTCCAGGGCCCTTCGTTGGCATTGCATCGCGCCACCATATGCGTTCAACTCTGGTGAACACCGCTTGTCAAGCAACTACCGAGGTTCAGAAAACTTCATTCCCAAGTGAACTCATCTGTCTCTTTCCATTTCGTCTCGATTTCATCACTCGAATCAGGATCCTAATCACTCAATTAGTTAGGTGTAATACTCATCTTAGATTCACATTCAAAATCAAGGATCAATTTCACTTCAAATCCATTCAATTTGGGTTTGTTATATCTCTTTTCTGGAAACGATATTTGAACTGCAAATCATCACGTTCTTGGCCTATTCAACACAAATCTAGCAATTAAATATTTGTTTTTAGGTCATAATCCTTCTCTGGAGCATTCGCTTTCATCGTTTCATCATCTCATGATCTATATTTGCTGATTTCATCATAGTTTCCTTGTTAGAGCATTCCTGAACCCTAGCCGACATCCAAATCCTTCACCGCCACCATCTCAGCTCGTTCCCACGTCTTAGGCGAGATTGAAGGGGTAGGTGATCCCTTGTAGGCCTACGTGAGTTGCTGGAGAATGTCCAAGTAGTCACCAACATCGTCGGGGATTGAACGAAGGAGGAGGAGCACCGCCAGCAGCGTCCAGGATTGGGGAAGAACGCACGCTCCAGTTAACCGACATGTAACGTATACGGACAACCACGATCACGTGAGATGATCTCATCCCAGCCCCTCAATCCCAAACCATGGAAGAATTGCATCTTAAGCCCTCGCGCTCTCCAGATTTCTCCCGCACCTCCAAAAGAAGTTAATATTACATTTATGTCTCCACGTAGGGACCTAAGTCTAAATCCAGAGAATTTTTTTCTTGCATTTAGGTCCCTGACCAAGGACCTAATTGAAAGAAATGCTTTTTCTTTTATTTGTATTTTTTACACTCCTACATTGACTCTTGACACTTTTAAGGGCCTTGTACATTACTCTACCATCGTATTATTTTTCTACAATTTATTTCGAGTTGATTTTCACGAATTTCAATCACAATTTATCGAGATTTTCTTCTTCGCATTTCTACTCCGTGTTGGGTTTATTCTGAGTGATTTTTTGAGCTCATCGCTCAAGCAACTTCTCTACTATATAGCATCACCTATATCATCTATATTTTCACGTACTATTTGTCGACAAATTGTTTGAAAAAAATATCACTTTGAAAATTAAATAAAAATGGAAAATAAAAATCAAATAAAAATTTCAAAAACTAAAACTAATAAAAGAGTTTCTCACTTTCCTCAAGAAGATAATAAAAATCACAAAAATTTCATTTTTCTCAAGAATCGAAGTATTGCTATTATGCTTCCTTGAGTTCAACCCAAGGACGCTTACCTAGATAAATAAATTAGTGTAGATAAAATAGGAGTGAGCCGACTTATTCTTCTTCACTTTAATTTTTTTCTCTCTCTCTCTCCTATTTTATTGATTTTTGCATGATTAACCGAGTCTCTCTTCATTGCTCACTACAACCGACATTCCTCATTTCTTAACTATAGGTCATGCTCAGTTATCAAAATGACATCGTTGTTGGGGAAGTGTTAGCCATATTTTGATTTTTGTTCATATTTTGTGATTTTTCTTTATTCTTGTTTTTTGCAGTTTTTCTCGAGTCTTTCTATGGTTTTTTTAGTTTTCTCGAGTCTTATCTATTTTAATAATTTTCCTCAGTTTTCTCTTGAGTCTTTTTATGGATTTCACAGATTTTTTTAGTTTTATCGGTTTTCTTGTTTGTTCATCGATTTTTATAGTTGTCTCAGTTTTTGGTTGTGGTTGCTGACGATTTTTGTAGGGACTAGAGGACTAGCTGGTTTATTAGGAAACTGACTCATCTAGGAGAGCAGATATCTGCTTCTTCTTTACGAGCTGATTGGAGAGGCTGAGAGAGAAAGCAGTCGCATCATTTTGTATCTTATTTTTCTGTTTCTTTGGTGAGAGAGGAAGGGGCACTTGCCCATTTTGACTTTTGTAGAAAGGGGTCTACTTAGGACATCCTGAATTGTAGACCAGACTTTAGACTTTCTTTGGGGTCTGTTTCACTGGGTGTCGGTGCACATACGGGACCTCACCGTGGGTTTTAATTTTTCATTGATTTTCTTTATTTCACGTGATTTTTGTGGAGCCTAGGGGTCATGTTTGTTTGATTAGATGACTAAAAGTAAAACATATCTCCTAATCTACTCTTAGGTGTAATTCACTGATTTGATAAATTCATTCATTCTTACGCTAGAGCTGTTCGTTTAGGACTTGATTTATCTCGCATTTTCATGCATTAGCCTAGGTTTTTCAATTCTACGCGGATTACCCTACATGTAAACTGATGGCATCACGTATGATCTCTATCTCTGCATGCATCATCAGTTTCCGCTACATTCCATGATTCTCCCTCTGTGAGACACATTTTAAAAACTAAAAAAAATGACATCCTGTTAGATATTTTTGAAAATATCCAAAAAAAGTGAAAACCCGCAAAATTAAAAAAATATTTTTCTTTTAAAAACTTGACAAAATAAAAAAATGGATTGAAATTTGTATAGGGAGATTGAATCCCTCATTGTATTCAGGTACAACTCCAGACATGGTGGGTGAGGACGCAACTTTAAGGATTAGAGACAAAAATCCCTGGACTTGTGCCTTAAGTACCTGTGCATCACTTTTCGATACATGGGTTCAACTATAAGCACTTTCCTCTGACCATAAAAAGTTGTTTTGGTGTACTCATACCTCATAGTGAACTTTAGTCCTAATATAACTCAGTTGCCCGGGTAGATGGTACCGCTGTTTGGGGGGTTATGAGCATGTACGTAGGGTGATAGGGCGACACCCTATGTGAGTTTGCTTAATACAACTGATTGATCACCAAATTAAAATTGAAAAGATAAAAGACCGAACTCTTACGGTCTTCACTGTGTGTAGTTGGTGAATCTGGGGTTTGCATTGTGTTTGTATGCGAGGTGTGCATTATTCCACATCTTATACACCTTCTCACTCGTGTTCTTAACTTGACTTTGTATTCTTTCTCCTACTTCTTTTTGACATCAAATGACAACTAGACGGATTTTGCACTCAGACTCCGTGAGCTTTCGACGTTCCACCATCTATCGTATATCTTCATAGACTCGATACGACCCTTTTCCTGAGTCGGTCCCACTTAATCACGAGGATAGTCAGACCCATACTCCCTCGCCTCCCAGCCCTTCAGTTGAGGCAGACCACTGCCTCAATTTTTCGTCTATTTCTCTTGCATGTCTTTCACTGAGTTCTTATGAGACCTTTTCCTTCCCAGAGGATTCGAAGATCATGGCTAGGGGGAAGGGAACAGTTGAGGATAAAGTTGTTGAGGACATATAGACTAATGAAAGATGTCCAGATGGTATACCAAATCCAGCTTTTGATATTACTGAGGGGATTCTAGATACACTGCAACATATGAGTTTATAGATCAGAGATCAGTATAGAGTCCAAGACGAACTGAGAGATGAGATCACTACGCTAAGAGTAGGAGTCAGGAACCCACCGCCGCTTGTTGTGGTTCCCGCTACTTTGAGAGATGAGTATGACCTAGAAGCTAGGATGCTACACCATTGGATTCAGTTACCATCGAATCAAGGATCATATGAGTTGAGACCGTCCTTCATTTATTTGCTTTCCAAGTACTGTGTAAACACTACACAGGAGCTGGTTACCTTTTTAGTGCAGTTTGAGATGATTTGTGGTATGACTAGCTATCCAGGAGTTGTGCATGAGGCCATACGCCTCAAGGCCTTCCCCTTCGCCTTAGCAGATAAGGCACTCTACTGGTTGAGTCACTTGGGGAGGGAGATTTCTACATGGGACGATCTTAAGTCCACATTCATGCGTAAATATTTTTCTCTAGGATAGACGAACATGATGAGGAGTCCGATCTCCAATTTTACACAGTTACCACATGAATCATTCCATGAGGCATGGGATCGATTCAAGGATTTTATAGAGAGATGCCCTCATCATGAGATACCATTGAATGTGCTTTTGTGAAGAATTATTTTGGAGGACTCCAACCAGATATCCAGGGCCTAGTGAGCATCGCATGTGGCTGCATTTATCTGAATAGGTATACCGAGTCAGTTTGGTCCATCTTTGAGGGGATGGTATAGAACTCACGTGTTGTTGATTCAACTCGAGCATTCCAGAAGGGCCCACAACCACTACACCACCAAGAGCATCAGTAGGTGGCATATGTTTCTAAGTTTGATTCACGGTCTGACATGGGATTTTATAGTGAGAAGCTTACATTAATCGACATGATTTAGAAGCAAGTCCAAGAGCTACAACCGTTGTGAGAGATGGAGAAACTCTCATTACTTCCTCAACAGTTGAGCGATTTAATGAAGAAGGTGACCGAGTTGTGGCTTCAGTACCAGCAGTCTAGCACTCCTTCTTCCACTCCTCAGCCTGGTCAGAGATCTTTACCCTCTCCTTCCACACGTCAGATACAGTTGGTTCCGAGCGAGCCTATTCAGCTTACTGAGACTCCACATATTGATTGGCATGAGGATTCATCTAATGCCAACCCGAGTCAGATCACTAGCCCTAGAGATGTTAATGTTGATTTTCATGCTACTCTTGAGATTAACAATATGGTACACTCCTATTCAGCCTTCACCACACTTTACTCTTCAGAGCGTACATCACAACCACCACCGCATGTAGTATAGTCATCCACAGCATGGACGTTCACATTTCCAGCACCAACAACATTACACGCAATAGTAGTCTCACCAGCACGCATATCAGAGACCACATTCACATCTATTTCATTCTACACATTCACAACCATATCAGTATTAGCAGTAGCAGCAGTCTTCCTTCACACCACAGAGATCTCCTCGGCCTTACACACCACAACAACACACTCCTAGGCATGAGAGAGTAGACAGCCAGTGTCACCACACTGAGTCTGAGATGTCTTCACAGGCCCTAGCACTGAACCAGATCATTAATATGTTGAGCATGCTCCAGATAGCGCATATGACAGAGATGGAGTTGGTTAACCATCGCCTGGACGAGTTAACCGTGTCCAAGACAACTCTCCCAGCCTAGCCTCAGATAAAGCCGAACAACAAGAGGAGGCACATAGATCGGGTAGACACCACCACAGGTACGATCTATTTTCCTAAATTTTTTATCTAACTTCATTTGTCTCAAGAGCGGTAGATCACCATGAGCACCTGATCGAGGGGAGAGGGCACATGATGAGGAGCGAGAGTCGATCCATGATGATCATATACATCTTGATGTTGAGGAGGAGGACCACCACGATGAGGGCTAGCATGATGTCCATCACGACGATATTCAGAGAGAGGGGATCGATGCAGAGACAATTGACATGGACACAGGCAAGTCAGATGATGATACCATGCCAGACCGTGCAAATATTCCCAATGCAGATTTTTCTTCCCCCATTTTAGAGAGTTTTATACATACTTCTGAGACTCTCGATGTACATGCTGATTCCACTTTAGATAAAAATAAAAAGAATTTTTTGTTCCTGAGATGGTTCCTTTTCCCTATGCGTTGTATGGAAAAGGAAAGAAATACCAAAAAGAATGTTGTCCCTCCAAAAACTGATTGTTTATTGAAAGATCACATTTTTATGAAGATTCCACTCCATAATGCCTTGGATCATTATCCTACGCTCAAGAACTAGTTTAGGAACAAATGCACAACACGTAGGAAAATGAGATCACAGGTTGAGAAACATGTATTGACCAAGGTGACATCATATGCGATTCAGAATAAGGTACCTAAGAAGAAGAGAGATTATGGAGTTCACTATGTCACATGCCAGATTGCAAATGCCACATTCCATCGTACTCTCTTAGACAATGGTTCCTCAATTAATTTACTTCAATCTTCTTGCTTGATAAGCTCAAGCTAGGCCCTCTTTATAAATCTCGAGCGATACTTCAGTTTGCAGATCGATCTGTAAAGAGACCTAGAGGCGTGTTGAGGAACATTATCATGACTGTTCAGGGCTTGCAGTTACTAGTGGACCTTATTGTCCTAGATATATTGTGCCCTATGTAGTTACACCTTGCTCCAATCATTCTCGGGAGACCCTTCTTGCAGATAGCGAGGGCACTCTTTGATTATGATGCTGGTAGAGTATCATTCCCCGTAGACAGTAGAGAGATACACATTGAGATGATGATAGGATGTAGCAGTCCCAGATCAGTATTGTCATTTACTTCAGAGGACACTAGTCTTGTAGAGGATTTCCAGCACATAGATGAGATAAAGTCTCTTGATCATGAAAGCATTTATTTTTATACCCACGATATCCTACGTGAGGATGGGATCGATGACATGGTACCTAGTTCTTTAGATGATTGTTCACATATAGATACATAGTTCACATCAGATCTAGCTGAGCAGTCTATTGCAGTAGACATCTCAGTGCCGCAGATTGAGAGTACACATATTCCAGCATGAGAGTCAGCTGATTGTATTTCACAGATCATTCAGTCTATTCAGTGTAGAGAGTTGGATGGTGTGATGGATACACATTTACATACCTTCTGTAGTCTGACTCTAGAGACACATATTTCAGTAGAGAGACCAATGCCACATACAGAGTTAACTTATATAGGCAACTCTACTCGTTCAGCCAGGGATCAATACATACGATCACAACAGACAATTCAATACAACCCATGTTAAGGTGATCTACTCTATACAGGATGCATGACTACTCTTCCACTTCATTTCATCCATATAAAGACCTGTGAGCCTTTCGCTTTTCTAGAGTACACCACTTGTATATTCTTCCTAGTCCACAATCGTCCTCATTTTTTGCATGCCTTATATGCTTAGGATACAAGGCCCTAACTATAGGGGACCGATTGCCCGTTGGTTTGCGCTTTTCGATTTTGTTCTTTTTAATTTTCTCTTATTTTCCTTTCTTTTATACTAATAACTAGTCCTTGTTTTTTGGCCACATTCTTTTCCTATACTTAGTTTACCTTATCCTAAGTATGGGGGGGACCGAGTAATTTTGTTGATTTTGTTTTCCTTTCTTTCTTTTGTTCCTTCGTTTGTATATTCCTTTTCCTCAGTCACCTTATTTTTGTCTTCCACTATACTTAATCGTAAGTATAGGGGGTCGACTAACTTCTATTCTTTTATTCTTTTTCACCCACTTTTACTTAGCATAAGTTATGTCCTCATTTTTCTCTTTTAATACTATGAGGATAGCACAAGCTAAGTATAGGGGGTGTGTATATATTGTATATATACTTGCATCCATAACTCATACTTTTGTGTATTTTCTATATCTACAACATCCATAGAAATTGGGTAAGGGGTAATTTAAAATCCATCTATTTATTTATTTATTATGTATAAAGTCCTTGTAAATAAGTAACATATGTCTAAAATCCTCATTTAAAAATCTTACTTTAAAATATGTATTTAAAATATGTATTTAATATGTATAATACTCATTTAAAATCCTATTTATTAAAATATGTGTAAAAATAATTTAATCCTTGTAAAACTCTTTGTATAAAATTTGTAAAATACATTAGTTATTTAATCCAAATAAAATATGGGTAATTTATTTTGTAAAACTCTTGTGCATAAGCTTGTTTATAAAAATTGAAATATCCATAAAAAAATATAAATTCCTAAAATTCATAAAATTACAAAATCTTTAAAATCCATAAAAATGACTAAAATTTAGAAAATATAATTCACAAAAACATGGTTGCATTTTCATTTTTCAGAGCTTGATTATGGCCTTTAACTTTCATTGTAAGGAGCCTATCTAGGAACTTGAATTTAGACTCTTTAGGTCATTGAATTAAATCTTTGGGTTCTATGAGACCATGTTTGGGAAGTCAACTTAAACTTGCCTAAGAAGAACACTTGGTGTCATACGTTTAACTCTTCATTAGTGAACCAATTTTGGACACATGCACTTTGCACTTAGTTCGACTTGCATGGGGAGGTGAAGGGCAGTCCATTTTAGTGGTGCATTTTCATTCTTTTCTAGTGGCACGGACGTCTAAAGACGAGAGTTGTGGGGTTGAAATAATGCTTCGGATGAGGGAAGGATCTGCTGGCACAATTTTTCCAAGACCTCAAAAAATGGACAGAATGAAAAAATGTTATATCCGTCGAGGAATAAAAAGATTGATGCAGTGCAAGCAACATTACAAAGCCAATTCAAAGAAGAAGCCACTAAATACAAATATGACCACAATGGTCCAAGCTTCCACAAAAAATCCCGCACATTCTAGTTGAGACTTAGATACACTGGTTGGGCTTCACAAGAAGATGTGACTACACTGGTCACACTCCAGTTCTCTTCTCATATTTCTACATTCTCTCTCTATTCAATTGTGGACACATCATGACATGAACTTAGAAGAGAATACCCCCCTCCTCGAGGAAAGAGTATCTGGATGTGGAACCAATGGGAGTGTATTATTGGGATGGGTGGTTTCTTCACTTCTTTGAGCAGGAAGAGCTAACACAATTCACACATAGTACAAATTGAATTCAAGGATTGATAGAGTTAGCGATATGGATGAGTGGATCCGAGTTGGCTATTAAAGTGAACCTAAATAAGGATTTGTGAAACATGAGGACTATTGAGACTAAAATCCTAATCGTAGTTAAGTCTCCGAGAAAATGCTTGTTTTAGGCCCGATTAAGCTCCGTCCTTTGTATGTTCTCATGAATTAGTTTAGGAAAACAAATTCATTCTAATTTTTTTTCTTTTTCCCTTATTTTTCAAATAAGTATTTGCTAAGAGACTAGCAAAGTTTAAGTATAGGGGGTTGATGAATCCATGATTCATTAACACTTTGTCTGCATTTTTTCTTGAAACCTTAAACAAATACATGTAAATATGCATTAAATCTTTTCTTTTATCAAAACCTCATTCATGAATAAAAATGCAATTTTATGCATAAAAAATATGTAAATAAATAAAAGAATAAAAAAAGAAAAGAAGGCAGATTGTAGATATGTATATATGTACAATATGACTTATGCAATATAAATATAGCTGCAAGATATATTTATATAGTATAATCCCTAAGACCAAGTCAACATGGATTGATCAATAAATAAACAAGTAGGGGGAGATAAGGAAAGAAAATCATAAAATAATTAATTGTTCACTTCATACATTCTTCATTATTTATCAAATAATGATCAAATCTTCATTGATTTTTAATAATTCATATATACATATTTTTTACCAAACTCTTTATCTAACTATTTCTAAAAATGTATAGAAAAATATAAAAATAACTTAAAAATATTATCTTGTATATATGATAAGAAATCTAACATTTAAATTATCAAATTCTCAACTTCCGAATATCATATCTTCCTCATACAAACTCTAATTTCACTCTACTCACCTTTAAAGTTCATATAATAATATTATCTAATTAATGAAGGTGATTTCACTAAAATTGGAGTTCATATGCAAACAGTCGGTTTTGGGACCTAATGACAATGGAGTTTCTAGACTATTGATTTTTTCAGAACACATTATTTATAGTTTTTTTATTTTGTAATTTTTAATTATTTTTCTATCTTTTATTTCAACCATGATTTATTTCATAATTTTTTGACACTATTTAATATTTTAAACAAATCAAAAACCCTAATTTCATGATGAAATTGAACTGTGCAATTTATACATGTATTTATTAGTATATTTAAATCAATTCATTAAAATCTGTAAAAATTCACATACCCTTTGTTTATTATTCTAATAATTAATAAAATATAAAAATATTATGTTATTTATTAAATTATCAAATTAAAAATCAAAATTCTATTTATTAAGTATTTTATAAACATATTTATTTATATTATATTAGTACCTAACTAAAAATTTAGTATGTATAAAAATAACTTATATAATAATTAAATAATTTAATTATTTACATCTTGTATTTTTATACCTCATTTTAATTAATGGTATTTTCTATTTTATATTTAATTTATAAGATTAAGTATTTTCAACTAACCAGGTGCTGACACATATCAAAACCTAGAGGCTTCTTCTCCAAGAACAAGGTTGTTGCAGTTGTTGCAACTGACATTCTTCCAGGCTTTTTCCCGCTACCATCATAACACCCTCACCCAATCTAAACCACATATCCTCTAATCCTAACCACCAAGATTCACACCAACCATAGGATCCAATCTAGTTATCTCTTGATTGTCCTATAAATTGACCAAAAGGTGGTCTGTTCGAACCAACTCTTCTTCTCCAGAACTGACTGGTTGAGCACCTATCTTCTTCCTTCAATTCCGATCAACCAAGGAGGTGACAGCTCCTCGTGACCAACCCGCGTGGAAGGATGGTAATCGGATGAGGTTCCAAGGCCCTTCGCTAGCCTTACATCGCCACCACGTGCGTTCAGCTCTGATTAACACCGCTCGTCAAGCTAACTACCAAGGTTCAGACAACCTCATTCCCAGGTGAACTCATCCACCTCTTTCCATTTCATCTCAATTTCATCGCCCGAATTAGGATCCTAATCACTCAATTAGTTAGATCTAATACTCGTCTTCGATTCACATTCAAAATCAAGGCTCAATTTCACTTCAAATCCATTCAATTTGAGTTTGTTATATCTCTTTTCTGGAAACGATATTTGAACTGCAAATCGTCATGTTCTTGGTCGATTCAACATGAATCGAGCAATTAAATCTTTATTTGTAAGTCATTAATCCTTCTCTAGAACATTCACCTTCATCATTTCATCTTCTGGAGATCTATATTTGCTTATTGCATCAGAGTTTTTTGTTATAGCATTCCAGAACCCTAGCCGACATCCAAATCTTTCGTCGCTGCCATCTCCTCTCGTTCCCACGTCGTAGGCGAGCTCTAAGGGTGATGAATCTGTGATTCATCACACTAAAAATGAAATTAAAGCTTCGTTCCTGAGTAATTACATGCATTTCATCATTTAATATGCATTTTTACCATTCATGCACTTAGAATTAATATCTGCATTTTCACACGCATTATTGCATTCATAATCGTCTTTATATTTCCACCTAACTTCATGCATTTTTGACTAATTCATGTTAACTCCAGTTGACCTCAAACTACCTCCATTGTGTACATATTATCAACAAAATTAAAGGAAAAATACAAAAATACTAACTCAAATAATTGGCTTGTGAGACAAAACTCCAATTTCAGACTAGGCAGACAGAAACGCTCATATCTTCCTCATACAATATCCGATTTAGGTCTACTCACTTTTAAAGTAATATATATTCAAAGACCTTCAAAACAAGACTAATTTCATAAAAACAGAGCTCATATGTGAAAGTTGGGTTTTGGACCTCTTTTGCGCATTTTGTGTTTTCTTGATTTTGACTTAATATTTTATGTACATAATTAACCCTTTTTCTGTTATTTATTTTTCATTTATATTCTTTGATGAAAGTTTTATTAAAATACATAAAAATCCAAATCCAAATCCAAATCTAAATTAAGACTGAAATCAAAGAAATTGGCCGAGTCAGAGTGTCCTTTGCGAGTCTGTACAAATATCTCACTTTTTCAACATTCTCCTATTTTCTTATTTACTAAAATAAAAAAAATAGATTATTGCGTAAATATTTATCTCTGATTTTATCATTATTTTTCTTGATTTTTCTCTAAATTAAAAATCACAAAAAATTACAAAATCCAAAAATCAAGGTATTTTATGTACACAGAGTACCCAAAAAAATATCACTTTGTACAGATGATCTCTTTTGATCTTGGTTCCTTCATGAAAGTTGTATATCTCATAGAGATGAGCAATTTTTTGTTAAGAACTTTTCGATCCATGATTGTTTGATATTTCTTCTAGATTTTTCTTTTATTTTTATTTCTCGATTTTCTAGAGTTGACACGTGGCAGCTCCTAGAGGTGCCACTTGTCACTCATTTTAACCCCCATATTTATTAAAAAAATAAAAAAATAAAAAAAGACCTCACGTGCAAGTTATGTGAGGACTTCTCCTCCCTCTTCGGTCAAACCCCTCCTTCAAAGCAACTCCTTGCTATCCTCTCCCTCTGCAACCCACTCCGCAACCTCCACCTCCCAACGACCTACCTACCGTCGACTCTCCTGCTCTCTACCCGTATCCTCTCACCGACTTCCTATTTAAACTCCATTGAGCCTGCACGAGCAACCGATCCACCAATATCTGCATCATAGAGAGAGCTCGAGAGGGAGGTGGTGACATCCCTCTGACCTCGACGACAATCCTCTACCAAGGCGAGATCGATCGAAGCTTCGAGGCTTCGCCGACCTCTTGAGGCGAACACAGGAGAGGGTCATCGCCCACTTCTACCTCCAGGCGAAATACCCACTTTTGTTCCCGTTCTCTACTTCTCTTCATTCATCTGTTTTCCACTGAATCCCCTGTTATCCCATCGCACCTTCAATCAACAATGCATCCACTTTGCCTTCTTCCCCACCATAGACAGGTTTCCTCCTCAAGCAGGTCAACTCCGTTCCACAAGCAGCTATCGTGCTCCTGCTCACCAATGCTGAAGCTAGCCATCTTCACACATCCATTTGCATGGATGCCTCGAGCTTCGTCGCTGACTGTGACTCACGCGATTCACGCCACCACCCCTGGAGCATTGCACCATCAACCGCTCTTAGGGGAACCTCCTCCGCCACCCGACCACAGTCCCCACAGAACTCCTCAGTCACAAGCCGTCCGCTAGGCGCAACACCATATGCACCTCTATGCGACTCCAGGCGACTGTTGTGCCCTCCTTAGACCATGACCGCGCTTCAGCCCACCAGCGGTCGTGTGTCGGTTGCTCTAGTCGTGCCTCAGACTCCGCTCAGCCCGCACAAACCTCCTACTGCAACCGCCCCTTCGCCGCCTTCACGGTCAAATACCCTCGATCGCCCCGCCATCTTCCAACCGATGGGATAAAGAAGACCCTCACATGCCAAGCACATGAGATTTGGGTATATTTACGAAGAAGTCCCTGGGAATCTGTAGATTCGCCATCAAGTCCACGCCAATTGGGAGTCACGCACGCTACACGTGCCTTGGAGGGCAAATTGCCCTAGGGACCCTCAACCTTCAACGATTTGCATGTAAGCACCTGACTTATGGAGTCACGTGTTGGGCATGCCCCTCAATTGGAAAATTTGCGATAAAGCCCCTCCTAAGTTAGGTAAATATCATTAGGTCCCTCGCTTTGCATTTTCTTAGTTCATTTAATTATTATAAATTGCAAACTGAACCCTGTGTTCTCCATTTATTTTGAACGTCATTTTGGCATCATTTTATTATTTAAAAAGTTGTACTTTGTTCCACAATTAACTGTCTACAATATGGCATGCTTGGGATATTTTTAATATCAATGGTTATTTATTAATTAATAATCTTGTTGCGAATTTTACCCATTTAGAAATGCATAGATTATTAACCATAGATCCAAAAATCACCAAAAATTCATGGATTGTAGAATTAAGTGTTAGTAACATTGTGCCCAAAAATAATTGCATTTGCGTGCATAGTTTTCCCTTCAAAAATCATTTTGTGCATTTCACTAATTAATTTTTAATAGGTTTTAAATCCAACATTTTTAGGTTCTATAATTATTTGAGATATATTAGCTAGTGCTATATTTTAGATAATTTTATTTCTTGAAAATAAATAGGTTTAACATTTATTATAATTAATTATTGAAAATCTCATTGTCTGCATTCATTTAATCGTAGAATATTCATATTGCATCCAAAAATTCCAAAAACATTACAGTATCCTAATTTCATCATATTTCACATTCTGGCTACGTTTGAAGATTTTTGGATTTCATTTGGTCAAAATTTGCAAATTAGCCTTTGAACTTTGCCATAATTGCATTGCATTCATTTATTACATTTAAAAATTAAAAAAAATCTCTTTGAAAAATCTAACTGTGATATTGAATAAAATAACCTAAGGAGATAGTTGCCTCTCTGAGTTTGACCTTGGACTTACCAAGTAAAAAAATGAATTGACTGTTCGCTTTTAATTTACATATTAATTAAAATTATAGTTTTTGATTAACCTTTAATTGCCTGCCTGCAATGAAATTCGAACATATTTTAAACATTAATTTGACACTATTAAATGGATAATTATGCGGTTCTTCAAATGGCACCGTTGCGGGGGAGGCACGACTTAGGTTATTTTTTATAAAATCAAGTTTTTAGGTTTTCCATCCCTAGCTTGTCTGACCCCTGATTTTTCTTGTAATTATTTCTCCAATTTTTAATCCACATTTAATTTATTTTGTTTTTTATTTTGTATTTTTTGTGAACCCCTCTCTAACATTCGATCTTATATTTTTCATGCGAGGTATTCGGTGGACTTGGAGCGGCTCTCTTTGGAGCTGACACATCTCTAAGCAACTGAACGCCCGAAGAAATTTAATTTTTAGAGAGAGAGTTTTTAATTTTAATTAATTGCTAATTTTCAGTGATTCCCGATCGGGTTCTCGTGTGTGTAAAAGAGACTGGACTATTTGTGGTGTGTCGGACCTGTTTCACTCTCCGGTGAGGGTAGGTCCCGACTTGAGTATTTTGTAGACCTAGGATTACACCGCAGCTATTAGAGCTACTAGGATTTTTTGTTCTCGTAGGACTAGGACCACACTACACTTAATTGTACACACTAGATCGATTATCATTTATCCAAATTAAATTGTTCTGTCACTCACTAATAGATATTTTTGCTCTAGGTGTGGTTTCCCGTGCATGCATTAAATTTATTTTTTAGGGAAATTTCAATTCTACTAAGCATATTGCATGAAGATTACGAGGAAGCACTATAAGTATCTCTGACTCAGCATTCATCATCGTATTTCCTGTTGCACGACTTTTTCGATTCTCTCTCGGTTTTCATTCACAAAGGAATAAAGGAAATTGAAATCCCCGTGTAGACGTGCATTGATCCCTACTCAAATTCAAAGTGACAACCAAATTAAAAAAAGGGGACTACTAACATTGTTGATTAATTAAAATAAGATAAATTTGAAAATCATTGTTTTCAGGAAAGCAACCCCATCATTGTTTGATTTTACTGCAAGTGAGAGAGGGATGAACACTAGGATAGAGCCAAGCCAGGATTTTAAGATTGACTACTGATTCTACAAAAGTGATTAGCCACTTCTCAGTGAGGATCTACGGGTTGCCGGTAAACGGTTCGGATTTCCATAGCAGAGTGGGAGGTTTAGAGGACACTGCGTAAGGCTTTGTCTTCAAGTAACGTTGCACCGTACTCATACGGTCTGTACTTACTACCATACTAGCGGAAAGTGGGTGCAACTAGCAGTAAGAGTCAGGATAGTCTTTGGGAAAATACTGGCACCTAATAGCTCGTTAAATCTTTCCAATTTAGTAATTATCACCAACTAGAATATACAAGATAATTTGGTCGAACCTTTGCGGCCTTCACTGAGTTGAGTTGGTGAATTTGGGATTTGCATTTGTGTATTGAATTGTGTGACAGTGCACTTGCACACACAGATCATGGTTTTGCAAAACTTCTTTCCATTCCAGTCAAAGATGTCAGAATTTTGACATTCATACCCATACTCCATGGGTCGCGCTCACATGACAAATTCCTAATCTTCTTTTCCATTTTCTTTTCAGAGGAACCCTCTCTTTGAGGTAGTTTCTCCCTAGTCGTCATTTTCACCAACCCACCCACCCTTGGTTGAAATATTGAAATACAAACTGCTCATAGAACCGGACATCTTCTATGAAGACACAATGGAGTGAGAGGATTCGAGGATTAATATAGGCGTAACCAATTTTTATAGAGGAACACGATTCCCGATTACGAATGAAAATTCACTGTTTGAACCATCCTCTACTCGGGATGACTCACAGTGCGTGTATGATGAATTTTCCTTTGACCACATAGATGACACTCAAAGTCAAGGAAATAGGACTCATGTCCATATCCCGATCACAGAGATTGAGTACATCTCCGTTCAGGAGAGAATGCCATTGTCACGGCATACCAAGCATAGTCACTCATCTTCAAGTGATGAGACGATAGTGGATGACATAGCTCAGATCAATAAGAGAACTGAGGTTTTGACTGGACAATTTGATAATGTCATCCATATAGTAAAAGACATGATAATCAACCAAGAGGAATCAAGAAAATCATAGAGCAAACCCGAAACTCATCATGTGTTGGATGTCCACATGCAGACACCATACATACCTAACTAGTACACTAACCACCTTACTGACTCTAGTGAAGATTCTAAAAAAAATTTGAAAACTAAAAAAATCAAAAAAATTTAGATAACATCAATATGGAAGCGTTTTGTAAAAGCTTGGTCTTAGGGCTTCCATTCGTCAAGGTCATAGAGTATGTACCCGATCTTCAGATATTTGTGAAAAGTCCATTATCACCTAAGAAGACGGGAAAGAAAAGATCTCGAACAGAATATCATTTAATTACTATGGCCAGTTCAATGGTGCTGACCCAGAGAAACAAGGTACGGAAAGTCAAACGGTTGACCAAGGTGACCTGTGAAATTGACAATATTAAGTTTAATAATGTTCAAATTGATGATGATTCTACACTGAATATCCTCTCGAAGTTTGTGTTTGAAAGACTCGAAATCTGATCGCTCAAAAAGACTCGAGTGATCGTTCAGTTTCCTGACCAATCCACAAAAAGACCGAGAAGAATTTTTCTTTCGTCATTAATTTTCAAGGTATCGCACATAGAGTGAACTTCATTGTCTTGTGGAGGATATGGTTAGATCCTCAAGCGCATCACGGAAGCATGAGCGTCATATCGAATACGACGAGGAGCGACTAGTCGCACTAGTTGCTCGATGCAGCGGAATTTAAAAATTTTCAGGTGACGAAACCACATGATCCAAGAACACTTCTCGGATCGTTTCGTCTAAACCACAAACAAGTAATAGGATTACCTCTTGAATCATGGTTGTGATTGAGTCTTTAAACGAAGAGACCTCCTGTCTCAAGTCCGATCCGACGGAGGAGATGCTTGCGAGCGCGGGGATGAACCGCGTGCTTCTCGCAATCCATGTTGATGATCCAAGCGGCGGATCTCCTGATCTCGACATACGAGATCTGGCATCTTCTTCACGAGAGAGGCACACCGAAGTAGACGAAGATCCATGAGCAGATGATCGGGCAGCATAACGACGATGCTGCGGCGATGGAGACTTCTCTCTAGGTCATCCATGGTGGACGACCATGAGAGGAAGGAGATGGCATGTAGAGAGAAAGAGAGAGAAAGAGTTTGCTCCAATATTGCATAGCCCAAGAGATCATGGTATGCCTCTCTATTTATAGGGTTTCAGGATCCATGGATCTCAATCCATAGGACATATAAAATCAATGGATGAGATTGATTTATGTCAATCCAATGGTCAAGATTGTTGTTGGTAAAAACCAACAACTTGTGATCTAATTTAGATTAAAATATATTTGACAAAATCAAATACAAATTAATCCTAAATTACACCATCAAATAAGGAGAGAATGTATGTGGAGATCACATCTCCATATACTTTCCATGTGGACGGTCACCCATTCCAATTAGGAATTGGGTGATGCCCACTTAATTTCTCATGGAGGCAATCTCATGAGATTTCATGAGATTGCATATCTCCATGGAAATCTCTCTCATTATTTATTTCCAACAACTTTTGTTGGGATTTATTCACCAAAAATAATTCACAATTAATTTTGGGAATATTGCAATCTTGACATTGGAAAATTGTGAATCACATTCACAACCCAAAACAAAATATAATTTACATTTTCAATTAATTAGACAATGTGTATCCAATACACATTAATAATTAATCAACAAATATAAATTATAATTAGCTCTCTCTAATACATTATAAATCACATTTATAATATATTATGAATAATTGGATATTACTATCCACATTATTCATATCCATGATAATTAAATCACATTTAATCATCTTGGATCTCTATTCTCATGTGCCCAAATAATATGAATCACAATCATATTATTCACATCTTTGATAATCAAATCACATTTAATTATCAAAGATAACTCTCTTTATAATATGAATCAAATTCATATTGTTCATGATAATTAAATCACATTTAATTATCCATTATCTCAATGCTCAGATACATATATCAACAATAGAATTATCCATGAACTCTTTCAAGGATAATGTGCTTTCTCCACGAATACTTGGAGATAAGGACAGGGCGACTGTATTGTTCCACGTATAGTGACTTGGATATTGAGATTACATCTCAAATCCAGATCTCGGGCCTCCCATAGATGCTTGATTATATCAAGATCGCAAATTTAATCTTCTCATTGTATCTGAATCACATTCAGATCAATGTCCAACATTTGGATCAAGATCAGATTGCTTATCTACTGAGAGGAGTCACTAAAATCCAGACCCGTTTCATCACTCCCTAGGAATGGAAGCGTCATGGTTATACAATCGTTTATGGTCACATCACCCTCAGGTATTCCCAATACATGTACATCCTGCATACTAGAAGACTCAGAATAAACCCGAAGTATTAGATCAACTTTATACTGTCTACTTCAGGGTTTTATCAGTAAGTTTCTCATTTTGATCATTGGGAGTTGGTATCGATCATATACTTTCCAAAAGCATATATCATACCTAGGTCTTGATCATATACTTTCCAAAAGTATATAATAAACCTACAAATTCAGTCAAGCTTCCAAAGCGAGATGACCGTGCACACAGAATTTGATTCTTCCCAATATCTCATGAGTGAGCTCATGTCTTCCGGTTCAGTAGTGAACATGTATGATCCCTTTGAGAGTTTGTATTACTCATATGCCCTTATATACACACCAGCGCGCCGGTGTATAGACCTTGGTTAGGTCATCAACCTATTGGTCTGCCAAATGTACATACTCATACATATAGTAACACATCTGTCTTCGGTCAGAGGATGCTTGCCTATATTATGACAGCATCCGATATAGGACTTTGGTTATCTCGATCTCGTTAAGTCAACTCTTTGACCTAACTAATCTGACACCTCCAAATCTCTATTCCTATGCAGAGGACCTGCATCAAGAGGTCGGTCAGATATCAGCCTAACTGAGATAGGATTGCCATCTCCTACTCAGGCTGGAGATCATCTCTTAATAATCATTTGATGGTGCTTGATGAGTCCTCAATCTAACTCATTAGATATTCATCTAAGCACCAACCTCTATGATTCCATAATTGAATCAACAACTGTATGATCATTAAGATGGCCATGGTACATAACCCTAATTGTATTAAGGGACCTATCATGCAAATTATTTATTCTTTATTTCAGATCAGTGAATGATATTTGCAGTAACATTTATTGCATAATGGCTCACCGTGGGCTCGCATGTCCAACAATCTCCCACTAGCCAAAAGAGCCATTAATGGGCTAATCATTTAAACCCATACTCATATGACAATCATAGGCTATTTAGAAAATAGCTAGGTAAGCTGATCAGTCACTCTGTTCCCAAGAAACTACGCCAAGTCCTTTTATGGCACTTGCATATCCCCTAGTAACAGTGCTCGCATCCAATGCGAATGTTGCATCTTATGTAACCAATATTCAATTTTTGTTATAGTGTTCTTGACACTATAGCTCGATAATTATTATAATTAGTATGCCCATAATCTTTACCAGAATACCTTTATTCCTAGAGATCTCTATCTCCTAAGGTATCTACAGTTAAGACCTTTTAGATTACTATCTACAAAGTCTTAAACCTTTTGAAGATAAGACTTTGAGATCATTATCTCTAAGTTTCATCATCTTTGAAGATATTATTATTATTACTGCAATCAAGTGTTTTATCTCCACAATAGGATTAGTAACAGTTTACTACTCCCACTGCATGGTAGACATCTGGTTCTTGTACACATCTAGCATACATTCAGCTTCTCATAACTGATGCACAAGTGCAAGCAGTTCTAGCATTCACTTCCTCAACTCTTTGAGGTACTATCCTTTTAGATACGTCATTACCATATCTTAAGGTATGGAAGCCTTTCGTGGAATTTTCCAAAAAATGGAATAAGTCCAAGGTGTACTACTAATGCGATGGTCCTAATATCCTTTTCTCTTTTCTTCTGAACGACTTCAGAATTAAGATCTAAGAGGTATCCTTGAGATCGTATCTCAAGGTTGGAACAATCAAATTATAAAATACTTATTATCATTCTAAGTGATTATAATAATATCTATAATTAGCACGATGAACACAATGGCACTCCCATTAAGCTTCACATGGTCCATCAAGATTTTTATCTGAAATCATAACATTTATAATTTCATCAAATCTTATGTTCCAACTACAGGAAGCTTATCTGAGTCCAAAGATGGAGTTCTTCAGCTAGCACACCTTGCTTTCCTCAACCATGAATCTCTGGGGTTACTTCATATGAATATCCTCAGAGAGGTATTCATATAGGAATGCAATTTTGACTCACGTCGTGAAGATGTCATAGTCAAGTTGTGTAGCTATAGTTAGCAATATTCTGATGGGTTAAAGCAAGGTCACTGGAGAGGAAGTCTCATCGCAAGCGATGTCTTCTCTTCGGTGTGTAGCTCATGGCTACGAACCGTGCTTTGAAGGTCTCTTCATCAGGTTCCCTCTTTCTCTTGAAGATCCATTTACACCTTAATGGGTCTTACCCATAAAGGTGGATCCTCGAGGGTCCACATACAACACTTGTATATGAAGTCTACATTAGACTTTTATTGCTAACATCCATCTTTCCATGTCATGATCCTCAGGAGCTTCATCACATGAAGTCCGATCATTGTCAGATTCAACTGACACATGGAATCCATCCTCAAACTTATTTGAAGAGGTATTAATGTTTCATCTTTAATTGTCTATTTTGTTTCCGATTTCAAGATCCTCATTATCTTCTCAAGATTAAATGAGTTCCTTTACTTCATTTTCATCTTGATTCTCAAGAGAGTCATCCTCTAAGAATCACATTCTCAAAGATGAGATCCTTTAAGAATCTCAAGGTCATAAAGTAGGTATCCAATACCATCCTTTATTTTCCTAATGAAGTAGCACTCTCTAGTGCCAGATTCGAGCTTAATCACATGGAACCTTATTAAGAATATATATAATGTAGTCTCTACCACATTTATATATATACCTGGAAACTAAGAGATGATTATGCTAAGGTTAATCATTGACCAAATCATGTCACACATGATCAATTGTATCTCCCTAAACTCCATTGAGTTAAGGTTCATTAGGAGGATTGAGAGAGGAATGATATTCACATCTCCATGAGGTATTCCTGGAATTCATCTAATAGGTACAAGCTACCTTGGTTAGATCAAATTTATTTCATCTTCCTTCAAACTTTGATTCTAAACCAAAATTGAGAAATCTTTGAACATTTCAAAGGTTTCTTAGGTGAAGAGAAGAAATTTCATATCATACATAATCATCAATAGATATCATATATCCATAATGTTTACTATGATATCAATATGTATAAGATCCCGAATACCTTGACATCTTGCACCTTTCCCAAAGAAGGGTGTATTGTACATTTTACTTTTTGAATACAATATTCATAAGCATGTAAGTCTTGAAATTTTAGACATTCTAAAGTTTCATCTCTTACTTGTCCATTGATCTCATCAACAGACATATGTCCAAAACATGATGCCAGATCATTGTCAAATGATCTTTATCCTCCTATTGATCTTTAAAGGTTTAATTTTCAGTATTAGAAATCTTAATGAACCATTCATTAATTTTCTAATTTAGAAAAGTTCACAAGATTTTAGATTACTATCTAAAATATCTCCATCATAACTCTTTATGATAGATTTATTACAGAAGTCATGTTTATTTCCAACATTTGGAAATAAATAATGAGTGTATTCTAATATCTAGGTCATAGAGACATTCTCTAATATTAAGGACTCCCACTGAAAATATGAAGTCTATCAATGGAAATTATTGCAACAATTGCATCAATTCCAACATGGATGACCATTAAACCTTAAGATCAATTTTCTAATATTCTAATACAGATGCAACCAATTGCAAGTGTCATTAGAAGATTGAGATGCAATTATTAGATTTTATCTTATCAAATAAGTAAGTCAATTTTAATGATTATATGTAGATTATTCTGATGTATTTTCCGATTCCTTCTCTAAGAATTCTAGATAGATTTGATAGTCATACTATCAATACATCAACTTATTGCAGTATTGGCATACATCCAACTCTTTGGATGTCATACGGAAGTCACAGAAGTACAGTCAACTCTTTGACTTTCCTTCTTGCTTAGGTCCAACCCATGCTTCTACTGTGCTCCCTTTATTTATGAGCAACCATTGCTCAAGACGAAGGATCTCTTATGTTAAAATCAAAAATTTCAATATAAGAGTATTTCAACATGCTTCATTAGGATCATACAATATGAATATTACGAAGCTTCATGAATGACTAGAGTATAGATAGTAGAATGATGACACTCATCGTATCTACATCCATTTAAACTCTTAAAACTTAGGTTCAGGCAGGTACTCAAACAATTTGAATACATCATCTCCTATAGAGCCACCATTCTTCATAATGCAAAGAACCATGTCATTCATGATTATATGTCGAGAGCACATATGTATTCCAGAACATCTTCTTAGATTTTATAAGGATTATTTGATAATTACGATCATTATCGACATATCACTTCAAAAGTACATTCAATGAGATCAAGACTTATAGAGACATACAAACCCTAGGGTTTCAGTCCTATTGTCTATTTAGTTATCATTCCTAATTATTATGACGAAACTTGCACATTGTAACCACATATATTATGTGTCCAATTGCAAGTACAATATCTGGATCATAGGTCCAGGCTTCCACTTATGGTTCAGTATCAGATCGCCGTTACGAGTATTATTAAACATATCGCGCACTTTATTATATCTAACATCGACAGCAGAGCGGTGGATAGTTGTAACACTTTTTGTGCTCTTGTGCAATAACCACGTATCGTTTTCTCCCGTAATGATAGTTGAAAAAGACCACCACGAGGCTTGAATTCCTACAAATAGGAGAGGTCCCTCTGCCTCGGTTTTTAAGAGCACAAAGCACTTCTCCTCCTCTGCCTATCTTTGCTCTACAACTGGAACATAGAAGTTGAAATTCACATACCCATGGCCTGCTTGCTAATCTTCTTCTTGTTGGTCGCTGCCCATTTACTATCAGTTGCCATGGCTCGGCCGTTGCGTGAACTTGGCCAGGAGAAGACACCGGCTAAGTTGGAGCACGGTGGAGTGCATACAACCGAGGCTGTTGCGCCACCCTCGACCCCTGGTGCACCAGAAAAGGGAGGAGAAGGCCTTGCAGAGGTGCTGGGTAAAGAGGCAGGGGAGCAAAAGAAGCATAGGCAGGTGGATAAATCGATTATGGGAGGCGAGGTCATCCTTGGGGGGTTAGTGACGGTGATATTTGAGTGGGATTAAAGAAGGATTATATGAAATAAGAAATTTGCATAAACATATATAAATATATAATTTACTTTGATTTAGGAATTTTTATATCAAAGTTGTCTTGCCATGTCAACAATGAATGTTCATTCGCTTAATCACTTTCAATGTAAGAGATATACTTACCATTATATCTCAAGCAAGATCTAGGATCTCCTTCCTTATCTTTGTTACATCCCAATAATATGAGAACTTGTAACTCAGATAAAAAGAAGCAGGAACACATTCCGCCTTGCAAGTCCAACTTACATTTCCCAATTCGGTCTTTAACACTCGGGCCCACCACCCCTAAGGTGATGTTGACCCGTCATTAATTGAACCAACCGTCAACAGGAATACAACTCGCTATGCGCAATCCAATATCGCCCCAATAATATGAGGACCCGATATTGGGGTCACTACGCATACGTCCTTATTCTTTCGAGAAGCGATGAGCCCGATCCAAATGGATTGTATACAGGAGTTGTCACTTCGGACATGCGTCTCCTACATACAATATCTGGCGACGGAACCCTTCGCCGTGACGGGAGACCATGGATGTCACTTATATGATCCTCCATATCATATTCAAATTCTAATTAATCATTATGAATCATATTCATTACGATTAATTCTTCCAAGGGAAATAATAACTCTATTCATAATAGAGTATTTTTAATTGAATATAATTAACTTAATCATATTAAAATAATTTTCAATCCAATTCAATCAACAAACTTGATTTTACTTGAATATATGGTATTATCTCAAAATACGTATTAATTCGAATTTTATTAATTAGAAAAATACATCATGATCTCTCGGGCATCATTCGTTCCCTATCCGCTGTCATGGCCACTACCGACGGGAGTGGGACGGACCGCATACGTTGCAACCCGCTACCCCAGCGATCCCCGACTAGACACCATATCCGCCTCGGGAAAAAATAATGCCGAGTCAATCATTTTGTACTTGAGATGATCATCGGTTCTTCAACCAAAATTATACCATATAGTAATAATCAAAACATTTTTGATTATAAGGAAATTTACTAGACAAATTCCCAATCCTATTCAAGCAAGGAGTTTGATGATTGTATTTCCAATTTTGATCTAGATCAAATCTAATCAATTATTGGTTGAGGCCTAGTAAATTAAGGAAATAATCATCATCCAATATTTCTCAAATATTTTCCATAATTATTTCATGAAATTAATAATTAATTTCACTAATTAACAATCACATGGTTCTTGATTAGGAAAGTAATTTCAGCAGTGACCCCTACTTACTAAAATTAGCATATCTCAATCAATTTAAATCCAAATTAAGCAAAACTAAGTTTTCAAAGTTTGCTAATTTTATTTACAACAGAACCCATGTGATTTGCACGCATTTAAAGGTGTTTCTAAACAGTAATTAACTACTTAATTATGTTAAGATTCGCAGTTTCCGTAACAGTGAATATATGTTCATTAAAACGATCATATCTAGAGCAAACGGAATCCAAATTACGTAAACTCAGATTCTATAATTTCCTTATTTAATGGGGGAAAAATCCAAGTTTTATTTTCGTGTTTAAACAATTTAAACAGGGCCGAAAAATTAGATTAAATAGAGATGCGAAAATGAAATGCGATAAAACTTTCGCAACCCTAACGAACCCAAGTCGCCTTCGGTTTTATGGATCGTATCCAAAACCTATGACCTAAGGCTCTGATACCACTTGAAGGATATGGTTAGATACTCAAGCGCATCACGGAAGCGTGAGCGTCATATCGAATACGACGAGGTGCGACTAGTCGCACTAGTTGCTCAATGCAGCAGAATTTAAAATTTTCATGTGACGAAACCACATGATCCAAGAACACTTCTCAGATCGTTTCGTCTAAACCACAAACAAGTAATAGGATTACCTCTTGAAGCGTGGCTGTGATTGAGTCTCTAAACGAAGAGACCTCCTGTCTCAAGTCCGATACGACGGAGGAGACGCTTGCGAGCGCGGGGATGAACCGCGTGCTTCTCGCAATCCATGTTGATGATCCAAGCGGCAGATCTCCTGATCTCGACACACGAGATCCGGCGTCTTCTTCACGAGCGAGGCGCACCGAAGTAGACGGAGATCCACGAGCAGACGATCGGGCAGCATAACGACGATGCTGCGGCGATGGAGACTTCTCTCTAGGTCATCCATGGTGGACGGCCATGAGAGGAAGGAGATGGCATGTAGAGAGAAAGAGTTTTCTCCAATATTGCATAGCCCAAGAGATAATGGTATGCCTCTCTATTTATAGGGTTTTGGGATCCATGGATCTCAATCCATGGGACATGTAAAATCAATGGATGAGATTGATTTATGTCAATCCAATGGTCAAGATTGTTGTTGGTAAAAACCAACAACTTATGATCTAATTTAGATTAAAATATATTTGACAAAATCAAATACAAATCAATCCTAAATTACACCAATCAAATAAGGAGAGAATGTATATGGAGATCACATCTCCATATACTTTCCATGTGGATGACCACCCATTCCAATTAGGAATTGGGTGCCGCCCACTTAATTTCTCACGGAGGCAATCTCATGAGATTTCATGAGATTGCATATCTCCATGGAAATCTCTCTCATTATTTATTTCCAACAACTTTTGTTGGGATTTATTCACCAAAAATACTTCACAATTAATTTTGAGAATATTGCAATCTTGACATTGGAAAATTGTGAATCACATTCACAACCCAAAACAAAATATAATTTATATTTTCAATTAATTAGACAATGTGTATCCAATACACATTAATAATTAATCAACAAATATAAATTATAATTAGCTCTCTCTAATACATTATAAATCACATTTATAATATATTATGAATAATTGGATATTACTATCCTCATTATTCATATCAATGATAATTAAATCACATTTAATCATCTTGGATCTCTATTCTCATGTGCCCAAATAATATGAATCACATTCACATTATTCACATCTTTGATAATCAAATCACATTTAATTATCTAAGATAACTGTCCTTATAATATGAATCAAATTCATATTGTTCATGATAATTAAATCACATTTAATTATCCATTATCTCAATGCTCGGATACATATATCAACAATAGAATTATCCATGAACTCTTTCAAGGATAATGCGCTTTCTCCGCGAATACTTTGAGATAAGGACATGGCGACTGTATTGTTCCACGTATAGTGACTTGGATATTGAGATTACATCTCAAATCTAGATCTTGGGCCTCCCATAGATGCTTGATTAAATCAAGACCGCAAATCTAATCTTCTCATTGTATCTGAATCACATTCAGATCAATGTCCAACATTTGGATCAAGATCAGATTGCTTATCTACTGAGAGAAGTCACTAAAATCCAGACCCGTTTCATCACTCCCTAGGAATGGAAGCATCATGGTTATACAATCATTTATGATCACATCACCCTCAGGTATTCCCAATACCTGTACATATTGCATACTGGAAGACTCAGAATAAACCCGAAGTATTAGATCAACTTTACACTGTCTACTTCAGGGTTTTATCAGTAAGTTTATCATTTTGATCATTAGGAGTTGGTATCAATCATATACTTTCCAAAAGCATATATCATACCTAGGTCTTGATCATATACTTTCCAAAAGTATATATCAAACCTACAAATTCAGTCAAGCTTCCAAAGCAAGATGACCGTGCACACGGAATTTGATTCTTCCCAATATCTCATGAGTGAGCTCATGTCTTCTGGTTCAGTAGTTGATGAATCTCGTATTCATCACTCTAAATCTCATTTATTAAGCTCAAATCCCTAAAAATCAACAGCATTCTAGCATCTATTTTGCATAATTAGCATTCATGCATGTTTTCATAAGAATTGCATTTTAGCACAAAAATCTGCATAAAATAAGAAGCCAAAAATCCAAGCCAAAATGACCTGTAAATAAGCCTAACTTCCCGGATTTTTAACACATTCATGCTAACTCCGAATGACTCAAAATCACTTCCACTGTGTACATATCACTAACAAGAGTAAAGGAAAAATATAAAAAAATAACTAACCCAAATAAGTGGACCAAAAACCCAAACCCTAATTTCAGGATTTTCGGACTAAAAGCCACATATCTTCCTCATCCAGTGTCCGATTTAATCCTACTCACTTTTGAACTAATGTGCATTCAATTACCTTCAAAACAAGACCAAGTTCAAGGGAATCAGAGCTCATATGTGAAAGTTGGGTTTCGGGCCTCTTTTGTACATTGTACATTTTCGCGGTTTTGACCTTGTATTTTATGTATATATTTTCTTAATCAATAAAAAACCAAAAAAATTAGAATTAAGTGTCTTTTATTTATCTTTGATTTTTCCATATTTTTCCGGATTTTTTATCTTATCAAAAATGACATAAAAATTATAAAACCCAAAAATCAAGGTATTCTATGTACATGGAATACCCCAAAAATTCACTTTGTACAAATGATCGATTTTGGCTTTGATGTCTTCATGAAAGTTGTAGATCTCATCGAGACGAGCAATTTTTGTGAAGAAACTTTTTTGATCCGAGGTCATTTACTATTTTTTATTGATTTTATAAATGTTTTATTTTCGGAATTTTGTGGTGCTGACACGTGGCAACACCTGGTGCCGCCACGAGTCAGTCATTTTTGGCATTATTATATCGTTTTTAATTAAAAAAATTAAATAAAAAAAATTAAAAAAAATAATACACAGCACGTGCGTCGCACGTGCCTCCAGGGCACGTGCTCCGCACGTGCACCCTCTCTCCGCCTCCACTTGCACCCACGTGGCAAGACAACAGCCGTCCGATCTCGGCCGATCGGACGGCTGCTGTACCTCTCCTTCCTCCAGCCTCCTTTCCCAATTTTTGCTGCCACCCGCGATTTCCTCCGCCGCCCCGCGAATCTCGCCGGCGATCTCCTTCCCCCTTCGATCTCGCGCCGCCCCCATCCAATCCCGTTCATGCCCTCGTCAAATCCTTCACAGATCCCCTTCGATCAATCCACCTCCTTCCATCTCCGGCCAAACAACCCAACCCTATTTAGGCACCAACACCGCCCTCCTCAAAAATCATCCGCCGGTTGCATCCTCGACCACGGAGCTCGGTGGTGACAGCCCGAGCTCCGCCTTCTTCCCGACGAGATCCGGCGCCGTCCCCTCGACGCCGCTGCAGCCACGGTCCTCCGTACCTTCTGCCCAGCTCTGTTATCCAACATTGAGCCAACGACGCTCCACCGTTCGACTACCACCGTCAACAACCGCCGCGACATCCACCGGAGCTCCGTGCTTCATCAACAGCGCCACCGTTCTTCTCCGACAACCACCGTTCGTCCTCGACTTCACCGCCGGAGCCGGGCATAGCAACAGTGTGGGTGACCCACATCCGCCGCACCACCTTCGTCTCCAGCTCCTCAGCTCCGGTCTCCATCCACGCCGACATCATCACCTCAACGCCACCTCTTCAGCTCCGCCGACGCCACTGCCGCTCGACAACTGCTACTCCACCGTCGTCACGCCGGTCAACGCCCTCCACCCGCCATCGCCACTCGCTCAGCCGTGATCAGCCGCATCTTCGCCTTCGGCCACCACCGCCCCCTCTACCGAGCATCGGCCATCTACAGCGTCGCTGAAGGAGCTCCTTCGCCGGCCGGGTTAGACCCGAGGTCCTCCCACGTGCGTGGCACGTGCGGAGGAAACGTCAGCTGCAAGCTACCCACGGGTCACGTGTTCCTCACGTGCCCGTGGGTAATTTACAAGAAACCCCCCGGAAAGATCATCAATTCACGCTCCAGCCCCCGCCATCCAGAGGCACGTGCCTAGCACGTGCCTACTGGAAATTTTACAGAATCGCCCCCCCCAGTATCGGTAATTGCAGAAACATCCCTCTACTGCACTATTTATTTATGTTATTTATAATCTTTGCATTTGTACCCCTGTGTTCCCCTGTGATTTTGGACCCACTATTTACATTATTTTATTAATCCAAAAATTGCATAATGTTTGTGAATTGATTCTCTACATTTTGACATGCTGTGGGTATTTTAGTGACGGACGGTTAATTAATAAATAACTATTTTGTGATAATTGCCGTATTTTACCCATTTACTGCTCTGAAATTGATAATTGGTTAACCGTTGCTCTAAAAATCCCCGAAAAATCACATCTTGTAGAGTTAATTAGTCTTAACATTGTGCCCAAAAAGAATTGAATTTGCATGCATATTTTATCCTGTAAAAATCATTTAGCATATTTTAGTATTTAATTTTTAGTAGGTATTAAACCCCACATTTTTAAGGTTTAGGATTTTTCTGAGATCCATCACCTCGTGATAGATCTCAGATAATTTTGATCCTTGAAAATAAGTAGGTTTGATATTTATTAAAATTAAATATTAAAAATCATTTTGTTTGCATTTAAAATCCATAAAAAATTCATATTGCATCCAAAAATTCCAAAAAAATTACAGGACATCCATTTCATTATAGTTGACATCTCGGCCAAGTTTTGTATTTTTCGGACATCGTTTGAACTTAATTCACATTTTTGTCCCTAGAATAGGCCGAATTTGCATGTGCACCTCCTAATTCATTGAAAAATTCCAAAAAAAAGACCGCTTCGAAAACCGAACACGAACTTTGATAGACTTAATTCTAGGTTGTTCCTTTGCCTCCTTGTGATCGACCTTGGGACTTGCCCAAGTAAAATAAACATAAAACCACAAGACGAAAAATTGAATAACTTATTTGTGGTATTTTTTTTTGACCGTTTCCGATTGCCGCCTACAACGCACAACACGATAAAAACACATTCTTAAAAGCAGCACATCCGGATTCGTCAGATGGCGCCGTTGCCGGGGAGGCAAACGGCTTAGATTTTTGTCTAAAAAAATATTTTTTTCGGTTTTCCGCATTCGGGTAGTCTGACCCCCGAATTTTCCATTATAAATTTCATTTTCATTTTCCTGCAATTTATTTTTTCAGCATTTATTTTTCATATTATTTTCGAGTCACTCTCTTACATTTTCTCTCTTATTTTTTTACGAGGTACCTTGTACGTGGAGCGGTTTTCAATAACCGACGCAACTTCACCAAAAGCCGCAATTAATTTAAGATCGAGTCGAGTCGTGAGAGAGAGTAGAGTCTAGGTTTTAATTTCTGCACTTTTAATTCCTGCAATTTTACAGCGGTGTCCGTTTGGACTCTCGCGTGTGTAGAAAAGACCTCTAAACTTTATTCTGTGGTGTGTCGTGGCCTGTTTCACTCTCCGGCGAGGGTGGGGCCCGACTTGAGTGGCGATTAGGATAGACCTGCACATACGGCTCTCAGAGCAATTTAATTTTTGATTGTGCTCGTAGGATCTTAAGCCACACTTCACTTTAATCGAGACGCACATAGATCGTTCAATTTAGCCAAAAATTTAAATCAATTCTTCCCGCTAATAGAACTTTCTGCTTAGGTGCGGTTTTTCCATCGGCTTGCATTTCATTTAGAATAATTTTTAAATTCTGTCTAGCATCCCACATGGAGATTGCGAGGATTCACTGTAAGTCTTCTAACTGAGCATCCATCATAGTTTTCCGCGTGCATCGGCTTTTCTTGAATTCCTCCCTCTTGTTTTATAACATAACTTTAAAGGAAATTGGGACTGGACGGTAGACGTGTATTTGTGCTCATCTAATTTCTCAGTGATCACCTCATTAAAATCGGGACTGCTAAATATACCTGATCTCAAATAACCCATAAAATCAAGAATGTCTGCGGGAGAGCAACCCCGACCTTGGATGATTTTATTTTTCTGAATGAGCGAGAGACGACACTTAAGGATAGAGCCCAAATCCAAAATCTCAGCTCGCTAAATTTTTACCAAGATTGAATTATCACCAACTAAAATTGAAAAGATAATAGCCGAAATCTTACGGCTTCATTGTGTGAGTTGGTGAACCCGGGGTTTGATTTGTGTTTGTATTGGTGTGCGTGAACCGATATCAAAGATCAATAGCCGCACAGTTGATAAAATTTTCTGTCCCATACAATCATCTCTTTCATCTCTTGATTTTAATCTCATCATGAAAATTTTTCCAAATTTCAGATCCAACCCATCATTTCTCTCAGCTCCTTCAAAAATGACCGAACACCACTATGAAAACAAATCTATGTCGGTTTGGCCCAAATCCACTACTTCCTCTTCGTTTAACCCTCCAACATCTGCGGGAAGCTTTCAACCGCAGATGACTTCGACCTCATTAAATCCTTTCTTAAATCATCCAACCACACCATCTTGGATTGAACCGTCTTATTCTCACTCTCTCGCCAATAAAACATTTCAAGATCAAAATATCTTTAAATCGCATGACTGGCAGAGAAACCAAACCCAGATGGAAATACATGCGCTTAATGATCATCATCGTTGGATTGACCATAACAGACATGACACTCATACAGAGGACTGGACTGAACTCCTAGACACATATAAACCCTGTATGCTGACTCCACAATATCAAGATCTTACCAATCATGATCAAAGGACTGAACTATACTCAGACCAAACACACATGCCTGTACCAAATGAGCAGCCTCCTTCCATAAATTTTGAGGAGAAATTTTCAAGAAATGATCATATAATGGATATTCCAAGAAATTCTCCTCTCCGCATATACAGAAAAATGGAAGACGAAATTATTGAACAAAATCCGAATGCTCCTGTGGTTGATCATGAACAAAATTGTGAGGATAATGTTTCGAGGATAAAAACGAGATTTGAATTGATGGAGGATAGATTTCAAAAATTTGCCGATCGAGTAATCTCATTCTATGGTGGATCGGGTGTAAAACTAAATGAGGAAATGATTGGATTCCATGATGAAAATTTTGAGGATATTCAAAGACCTAGGGATGACTCTAATATCAAAACTTCTGCTCATTATACCCCTAGGAATGACTATGCCTCTGACCCAAACTCTGAATATCAAGGCCCCTTCTCATCTAAGGACGACACCACATCGCCACACCACACAGAAAATACAAAAAAATTTGAAAATCAAGAAAATCTCATAAAAATTGAATCTGAAGAAGATCTTAGGAATTTGGATCCTGCGTTACGGGAAGCACTAGAAAAATACTTGATTTTTGAACTTCCCATTATAAAGGCCATTGAACACTTCCCTGACCTCAAGAAATTTCTAATGGACAGATTAATCATTAAAAAGTCAGGAAGGATTAGAACAAAAACTGAAAGACATATCTTGTCAATGGCCTCCTCCTTGGTGTTGAGGAGAAAAACCAAGAGCCGCATAGTGAAGCGGTTGCCCAGATTTGACTGCAAAATCAAAGACACAATTTTCACACATGCTCGTATTGATGACGATTCACCGATCAATATCCTCCCGACCTCTGTATTTCACGAACTCAAACTCGGGCCAATTCGGAAGATACGAGAGATTGTTCAATTGGCCGACCGATCAATAAAAAGGCCGAGAGGAACCATTTCTGTCATCATGAAATTCCAAGGTGCTCCGCTCAAGGTAGAATTCACGATCATTGATATTGAGCATCAAGGAGAATTTACCCAGTCTCCAATCATTCTCGGAAAACCATTCTTGGCATTGGCCAAGGCGAGTATCGATTGTGAGACTCGGGAAATAAATTTTACGGCATTGGAATCACTACGATCTGATACAATCTTTGAGGAAGCACGATTTTCTGAGGTAACCCACAAAGTCCCCAACAACCGCAACCATGAAACGGTAGAAGAGCCCTACCCCGCTGCTATACCTAAGATTGCGTTTGTTAATGAGACTATTGGTTTAGAGACTCTCCCCGATATCTCAATTCCCGTAGATTGCAAAATAGACAAATCCTTCTACTACGATCCTGAGACATTTGCATGGTCGCACCCTGGAGCAACATATTCTGATTATCTTGACCAAATCCTCCCAAATCAAGAGTGCACCAACATTCAGGAAACAAAGAACGAATACGTAGCCCGAACACCGACCAAGGAGAAGAATTTTAATGGCTATTCATCTGGGTACTCAAGTGAACCGACATCTTCACGAAACAAGAAAAAGAAAGTCACCTTTGATCTTTCGGAAGAGGAATCGGTTGATGATCCCTCATCAGGTCCGGAAAAGGTAGTCTACATGAGTGAAGTATGTTCGGCATCTCTAAAGCCATATCTTCAAAAGGATCCAAAATTTGATTCTCGTTGGACAACTCCCGTTCCTAATTATTACTCATCCAAAGCTGATGCTCCTACCTTTCACAAGTACACTGGGATTATTTCTTATGAGCTGACTGAGACTGGAGCATCTGAATATTCATCGGAGGACAAACTGATTGATCTTAAAAAGGAACGAATTTTGAGGAAACAATTGAAGAAACAAAAAGACATGAACATATGGAGTGTGTCCACTTTCAAATACTATTCCTCTGAGGATAACTCTAATGATGGTTACTTTTCATCTGACTCAAATATTTCAACTACTATCCATCATGATATTTCTGAGGATGACACTGATAATAGTTGGGAATCATATGCCTCACCTCCGACTCATCATTACGATCTCCCACCGCAGGCTCACAAGAAGATCAGCCGTAAACCACCTTAATCATCGGCTACCCACCCTCCCTCCCGACCACATCAGTCTCCTTGTACAGCTTCGTCCTCTACTTAGGCCAAGGCCTAAGTATAGGGGGGGACCGATGCCATCTGTATATACCATTTCCCTCATCACATTCTGATCTTTCGCTCACTCCATATCCATCCTTCTTCTATACTTAGGCTGACCAAAGCCTAAGTATAGAGGGAACCGCCACCCACCTATATATACCCTCCTCATTCACATACCCTGACCGCTTCTTTTTCTTTTTCTTTTCTTTTCTGCTCTTCTTCTATACTTAGACTATTCACAGTCTAAGTATAGGGGGGCGATTTTTGTAAATCTTTTTCTTTTTCTTTTTCACTCTCTTACGCTTAGCCCGGGCTATGTCTTCTTTACGCTTCTTATGCTCTGAGGACACAGCACTCGCTAAGTATAGGGGGGTCTGTATATATACTTTGTATATATTTTAGCCATACCTCGTACTTGCGCATAAGTCTATATGTATTTACGGGGTGGGTTTTTCTTAAAAATTAAAAAGAAAAAAAAACAAAACAAAAAAAATGTGTCTGCATTTCACACACTTGCATCTCATCAAACATCGCATTTGCATATGTGAAAAGTCTTTGGGTTCTGAACCGAGTTATGAGCCGAAACCGAGAGTAGTCTGGACTTGACCTTAATCCACCTAATTTTCAGAGGAACTTCACCGAGAAATAGGATTTTAGAGTCCTCAGGTCTTTGACTTAATTCTTTGAGTTCCACATGACAATGTACAACGTTTAACTCTTAGTGTCTAACCTGGTCTCTTCATTCTGGGTACAACTCTGGAATAGGGAATTAATTTGTACTCTCACACCATGCACTTAGCTCAACTCAAACATATGTTGGAAGACTGTGTAAGTTTCTTTTTCTGGTAGCGTGGAAATCTAAAGACCGGAGTACGGGTTGAAATAAAGCTTCGGAAAAGGGATGGACGGCTGGGCACAATTTTTCTAAGACCCCAAAAAATGTACGGAAACAAAAGATGCTATATCCGTAGGGGCACAACAAGATCCAAGCAGAACCACCAAAAATTCCAAATACAAAGAAGCAACTACCAAATAAAATCTGACCAAAAAGGTCCAAGCTTCCAGAAACCTGCAGATCTTGGTGGAGACTCGGCTACACTGGCCATCTTCACAAGGAGCGGTGACTACACTGGCTACCCTCCAGTTCTTTTCTCATTCTTCTATCTTCTCCCCCCAATTCGATTGTGAACACAGCGCGACAGACCTTAGAAGGAAATACCTGACTCCCCGAGGACGAGTTATTGGAAAGGAGGCTTGTGCAGTAGTCCGGCATTCTGGGTGGGAAGAGCTAAAATATTTCACACACAAGAGTCGGTTATTCAATGTTCAAAGAGTATACTTTGGGAAGATGATTGATCTAAGATGACTTCTGAGCTGAAACTGTAGCAATGATGTGTAGAACTTGAGGGCTGTTGATTTTAAAATCCTAAGTCTCACAGAAGTTCCGACACACAAATAATCCAAAGGTTGAGTTTAGATTTACTTTCACCTTCAACTCATGGTCTTGGTATGGAACCCAATCTCATTTCACCTCATTGCATTTCTTTTTGATGCTCAGGGACGAGCATGGTTTAAGTATAGGGGGATGATGAATCTCGTATTCATCACTCTAAATCTCATTTATTAAGCTCAAATCCCTAAAAATCAACAGCATTCTAGCATCTATTTTGCATAATTAGCATTCATGCATGTTTTCATAAGAATTGCATTTTAGCACAAAAATCTGCATAAAATAAGAAGCCAAAAATCCAAGCCAAAATGACCTGTAAATAAGCCTAACTTCCCGGATTTTTAACACATTCATGCTAACTCCGAATGACTCAAAATCACTTCCACTGTGTACATATCACTAACAAGAGTAAAGGAAAAATACAAAAAAAATAACTAACCCAAATAAGTGGACCGAAAACCCAAACCCTAATTTCAGGATTTTCGGACTAAAAGCCACATATCTTCCCCATCCAGTGTCCGATTTAATCCTACTCACTTTTGAACTAATGTGCATTCAATTACCTTCAAAACAAGACCAAGTTCAAGGGAATCGGAGCTCATATGTGAAAGTTGGGTTTCGGGCCTCTTTTGTACATTGTAAATAATTTTATTTACAACAGAACCCATGTGATTTGCACGCATTTAAAGGTGTTTCTAAACAGTAATTAACTACTTAATTATGTTAAGATTCGCAGTTTCCGTAACAGTGAATATATGTTCATTAAAACGATCATATCTAGAGCAAACGGAATCCAAATTACGTAAACTCAGATTCTATAATTTCCTTATTTAATGGGGGAAAAATCCAAGTTTTATTTTCTTGTTTAAACAATTTAAACAGGGCCGAAAAATTAGATTAAATAGAGATGCGAAAATGAAATGCGATAAAACTTTCGCAACCCTAACGAACCCAAGTCGCCTTCGGTTTTATGGATCGTATCCAAAACCTATGACCTAAGGCTCTGATACCACTTGAAGGATATGGTTAGATACTCAAGCGCATCACGGAAGCGTGAGCGTCATATCGAATACGACGAGGTGCGACTAGTCGCACTAGTTGCTCAATGCAGCGGAATTTAAAATTTTCATGTGACGAAACCACATGATCCAAGAACACTTCTCAGATCGTTTCGTCTAAACCACAAACAAGTAATAGGATTACCTCTTGAAGCGTGGCTGTGATTGAGTCTCTAAACGAAGAGACCTCCTGTCTCAAGTCCGATACGACGGAGGAGACGCTTGCGAGCGCGGGGATGAACCGCGTGCTTCTCGCAATCCATGTTGATGATCCAAGCGGCAGATCTCCTGATCTCGACACACGAGATCCGGCGTCTTCTTCACGAGCGAGGCGCACCGAAGTAGACGGAGATCCACGAGCAGACGATCGGGCAGCATAACGACGATGCTGCGGCGATGGAGACTTCTCTCTAGGTCATCCATGGTGGACGACCATGAGAGGAAGGAGATGGCATGTAGAGAGAAAGAGTTTTCTCCAATATTGCATTGCCCAATAGATAATGGTATGCCTCTCTATTTATAGGGTTTTGGGATCCATGGATCTCAATCCATGGGACATGTAAAATCAATGGATGAGATTGATTTATGTCAATCCAATGGTCAAGATTGTTGTTGGTAAAAACCAACAACTTATGATCTAATTTAGATTAAAATATATTTGACAAAATCAAATACAAATCAATCCTAAATTACACCAATCAAATAAGGAGAGAATGTATATGGAGATCACATCTCCATATACTTTCCATGTGGATGACCACCCATTCCAATTAGGAATTGGGTGCCGCCCACTTAATTTCTCACGGATGCAATCTCATGAGATTTCATGAGATTGCATATCTCCATGGAAATCTCTCTCATTATTTATTTCCAACAACTTTTGTTGGGATTTATTCACCAAAAATACTTCACAATTAATTTTGAGAATATTGCAATCTTGACATTGGAAAATTGTGAATCACATTCACAACCCAAAACAAAATATAATTTATATTTTCAATTAATTAGACAATGTGTATCCAATACACATTAATAATTAATCAACAAATATAAATTATAATTAGCTCTCTCTAATACATTATAAATCACATTTATAATATATTATGAATAATTGGATATTACTATCCTCATTATTCATATCAATGATAATTAAATCACATTTAATCATCTTGGATCTCTATTCTCATGTGCCCAAATAATATGAATCACATTCACATTATTCACATCTTTGATAATCAAATCACATTTAATTATCTAAGATAACTGTCCTTATAATATGAATCAAATTCATATTGTTCATGATAATTAAATCACATTTAATTATCCATTATCTCAATGCTCGGATACATATATCAACAATAGAATTATCCATGAACTCTTTCAAGGATAATGCGCTTTCTCCGCGAATACTTTGAGATAAGGACATGGCGACTGTATTGTTCCACGTATAGTGACTTGGATATTGAGATTACATCTCAAATCAAGATCTTGGGCCTCCCATAGATGCTTGATTAAATCAAGACCGCAAATCTAATCTTCTCATTGTATCTGAATCACATTCAGATCAATGTCCAACATTTGGATCAAGATCAGATTGCTTATCTACTGAGAGAAGTCATTAAAATCCAGACCCGTTTCATCACTCCCTAGGAATGGAAGCATCATGGTTATACAATCATTTATGATCACATCACCCTCAGGTATTCCCAATACCTGTACATATTGCATACTGGAAGACTCAGAATAAACCCGAAGTATTAGATCAACTTTACACTGTCTACTTCAGGGTTTTATCAGTAAGTTTATCATTTTGATCATTAGGAGTTGGTATCGATCATATACTTTCCAAAAGCATATATCATACCTAGGTCTTGATCATATACTTTCCAAAAGTATATATCAAACCTACAAATTCAGTCAAGCTTCCAAAGCAAGATGACCGTGCACACGGAATTTGATTCTTCCCAATATCTCATGAGTGAGCTCATGTCTTCTGGTTCAGTAGTGAACCTGTATGATCCCTTTGAGAGATCGTATTACTCATATGCCCTTATATGCACACCAACGTGCCGGTGTATAGACCTTGGTTAGGTCATCAACCTATTGGTCTGCCATATGTACATACTCAGACATACAGTCGCACATCTGTCTCCGGTCAGAGGATGCTTGCCTATATTATGACAGCATATGATATAGGACTTTGGTTATCTCGATCTCGTTAAGTCAACTCTTTGACCTAACTAATCTGACACCTCCAAATCTCTATTCCTATGCAGAGGACCTGCATCAAGAGGTCGGTCAGATATCAGCCTAACTGAGATAGGATTGCCATCTCCTACTCAGGTTGGAGATCATCTCTTAATAATCATTTGACGGTGCTTGATGAGTCCTCAATCTACCTCATTAGATATTCATCTAAGCACCAACCTCTATGATTCCATAATTGAATCAACAATTGTATGATCATTAAGATGGCCATGGTACATAACCCTAATTGTACTAAGGGACCTATCAAGCAAATTATTTATTCTTTATTTCAGATTAGGGAATGATATTTGCAATAACATTTATTGCATAATGGCTCGCTGTGGGCTCGCATGTCCAACATCTTGGACATTGAATACCGAGGAAATTTATCTGAGGCTCCCGTTATTTTGGGAGAGCCATTTCTGGCTTCTACTATAGCGACTATTAATTGCGAGACTCAAGACATTATATTCCCGAACCCTAACCAAATTGATCAAATTCTTGAGGACACACAAAACCCTGAGACAACCGAACCCAAAACCAACAGTTGTGACATAAAGGAATCCTCATATGCCTAGACCTCTCCATTTATCATAGACTCAAAAGAAGGAGAGTCATCTTATGAAATTGACTGACGAGACTACAAAGGTGAACGAAGAAACATTCGATTAACCACACCCACAAAGATTATGTCACATTTGCTTGAGTCCACACACGCAAAGACAACAGAGAGCAAATACTCAGGACGTGTGCTGACCTTACAAGAATATTAAAATTTATATGGAGACTTATCTGATAAAGAACCTATGATCAACACCTCATAAAGAAAACCTCTTGAACCGAATGAGAATGTCACTTTCAACATTTCGGAAAAAGTATCTCCTGAGGATCACTCATCAGGTTCAGAGGATTGAGTAGTATGAAAGAGCCCAGTTCGGAGAATCTGGAGCTTGATCGGAACAAGAAGTCATACGTCGACCCATGTTGGACTTTCCTTGTCCCTCTCTATTATTCTTCTAAGGTCGACTCCCCTGGTCCCATTCAATACATCAGAAAAATTTGTTATGACAAGACTAACACTTGTTCATCTAAATATTCAGAGAAAGAAAAGATTGACCTGAAAACTGAGTGAACTTTGAGAAAGGAGCTCGAAAAGAAAAATAGTTGAAGTAACACGACCTTTAATTATTATTCTGATGATGGCTTTGACGATGACTGGGAAACTTCTGATTAATCTTCTTCCAATCAATATTCCCTTCCACCACATTTTTGAAAAAGATCGGTCGTAAATCGCCTTGATTGTTGGCCACCCTTTCTCCCTGTCCCCATCGGTTCCCTTGTATATTTTCTTCCTATACTTAGGACAAGGCCTAGGTATAGGGAGGGATCGATGCCATCTGTATTTTATATTCCCCACTCCCCATATGCTCTGTATATTCTCCATATCACATATGTTCTCATACTCACTCTTGTCCTATACTTAGACTGACAAGAGCCTAAGTATAGGGTGGGGGGCGATGCTTATCCTGTATATATTCATCAATTTCTCATCTTGACCACAACTGCCCCATTTTCTGCTCCTCTTCTATACTTAGGCTGACCAGAGCCTAAGTATGGGGGTGTTGACTTCTATACTCTTTTTATTATTTTTCACTCTCCTACGCTTAGCACGAGCTATGTCTTTTTATCACTTCTTGTGCTTTGAGGACATATCACATGCTAAGTATAGGGGGCTTGTATATATTACATATATACTTTACCCATAGCGCACACTTTCACGTATTTTTGTAAATATTATGCAATAATAACGGGATGGGTAAAAGTAAAAAAAACAAAAAACAAAAAACAAAAAACAAAAACAAAACACCAAAAAATGAAAAAAATGAAAACTCTCTCTTGCATGTCATCCTTTCATAAAAAATCCTCGTTTTGCACCTCATATGCATTTGTATTTCATTTTGCATAAATAGTATATGCAAAGTAAAAATTATAGGGTTCTGAATTGAGTTATGAGTAGAAGTGAAGAGTGGTCTTGACTTGACCTTAATATACCTAATTTTCAGAGGAACTTCACTGAGAAAGAGGATTTTAGAAGCTTCAGGTCTTTTGACTTAATTCTTCGAGTTCCGCATGACAATATGCAGCCTTTGACTCTCAGTGTCTAACCTGGTCGCCTAGTTCTGGGTATAGCTTTTGAGTAGGGAGTTAACCTATTCTCTCGCACTATGCATTTAGTCAACTCAGGTGGGGTGTTGGAAGACTGTGTGGGTCTCTTTTCTGGTAGCGTGGAAATCTAAAGACCATAGTATGGGTTGAAATAAAGCTTCGAAAAAGGGATGGACGGTTGGGCATAATTTTTTCTAAGATCCCAAAACACATACGGAAAAAAAGATTCCATATCCGTAGGGGCATAAAAGATCCATGCAGAGTTACCAAAAATCCATACCAAAAAGAAGCCAAACTACCAAATAAATACTTGACCAAAAAGGTCCAAGCTTCAAGAAAACCTGCAGATCTTGGTGGAGACTTGGCTAAACTGTCTGCCTTCACAAGGAGAGGTGACTACATTGGTCACCCTCCAGTTCTTTTCCCCTTCTTCTAATTTCTCCCCCTTTCGATAGTGAACACAACACGACAGACCTTAGAAGAAAATACTTTTCTCACCGAGGACGAGTTACTGGGATGGTGTTTGCATGGTAGTCCGGCATTCTTGATGGGGAGAGCTAAAACCTTTCACATACATGAGACAATTATTCAATGTTCATGGGATATGCTTTGGGACAATGATTGATCTAAGATGACTTCTGAGCCGAATTTGTTACAATGATATGTAGAACTCGAGGGTTGTTGATTTTAAAACCCTAATTCTCATAGAAGTTCCGCCACACTATTAATCCAAAGGCCGGGTCTAGCTCCATTTTCACCTTTTGTTCATGACTTTGGTATGAAATCCAAAATCATTTCACTTTTGCATTTCATTTCAGTTTCTTGGGGCGAGCAAGGATTAAGCATAGGGGGTTGATGGATCTGTGATTCATTATACTAAAAGATGAAAATAGAGCTTCATTCCCGAGTAATTAGCTGCATTTCATCATTTAATCTGCATTTTTACCATTCATGCACTTAGAATTAATATATGCATTTTAACACGCATAATTGTGTTCATAATCATCTTTATATTTCCACCTAACTTCATGCATTTTTTTATTAATTCATGCTAATTCCAATTGACCTCAAACCACCTCCATTGTGTACATATTACTAACAAGATTAAAGGAAAAATACAAAAAAAATACTAACTCAAATAATTAGCCCATGAGACAAAACTCCAATTTCAGACTAGACAGACTAAAATGCTCATATCTTCCTCATAGAGTGTCCGATTTAGGTTTACTCATTTTTAAAGTAATACACCAAAGAACACCTCAGTCACGAGTCGTCCGCCAGGTGGAGCACCATTTGCACCTCTCCACGACTCCAGGCGATCGTTGTGCCTTCCTCATCCCTTTGCCACGCTTCTGCCGACCAGCGGTCATATATCGACTGCTCCAGCCATGCCTCGGACTCTGCTCATCCCACACAGACCTCCTACTACAGTCGCCCCTTCACCGCCCTCACGGCCATACGCCCTCGATCGCCTTGCCATCTTCTAACCTAAAGGATAAAGAAGACCCTCACATGCCAAGCATGTGAGGTTTGTGGATATTTGTGAAGAAGTCCCTGGGAGTCTGTAGATTTGCAATCAAGTCCACGTCAATTGGGAGTCACGCATGTTGCACGTGCCTTGGAGGGCAAATTACCCCAGGGACCCTTAACCTTCAGAGATTTGAATGCAAGCACCTGACGTCTGGAGTTACGCACTGGGCATGCCCCTCAAATGGAAAATTTACGATAAAGCCCCTCCTATGCTAGGTAATTATCATCAGGTCCCTCTCTTTTCATTTTCTTATTTCATTTAATTATTGTAAATTGTAAACTTAACCTTGTGTTCTCTATTTATTTTGAACCTCATTTTGGCATCATTTTATTATTTAAAAAGTTGCACTTTGTTCCACAATTAACTGTCTACAATATGTCATGCTTGGTATATTCTAATATCTATGGTTATTTATAAATTAATATTCTTGTGGAAAATTTCGTATTTTACCCGATTTGTGCTTAAAAATTCATAGATAATTAACCATAGCTCCAAAAATCACCAAAAATTCATGAATCATAGAATTAATTGTTAGTAACATTGTGCCCAAGAAGAATTGCATTTGCATGCATACTTTTCTCTCGAAAAATCATTTTGTTCATTTTACTAATTAATGTTTAATAGGTATTAAATCCAACATTTTTAGGGTCTAGAATTTTTCTAAGATATATCACATAGTGATATATCTTAGAAAATTTTATTTCTTGAAAATAATTAGATTTAGTATTTGTTATAATTAATTATAGAAAATCGCATTGTCTACATTCATTTAATTGTGGAATATTCATATTGCATCAAAAATTCCAAAAACATTAAGTAGCCTAATTTTATCATATTTCATATTTTGGCCAAAGTTTGAGGATTTTTGGAATTCATTTGATCGAAATTTGCAAATTAGCCCCTGAAATTTGCCATAATTGCATTGCATTCATTTATTGCATTTAAAAATTAAAAAATAACTCTTTGAAAATCTAACTGCAAGATTGATTAAAATCAACCTAAGGAGATAGTTGCCTCCCTGAGTTCGATCTTGGAGTTACCAAGTAAAAAAACAAATTGATCGCTCGCTTTTAATTGACATAATTGAAATAACGGTTTTTGATTAACCCTTGATTGCCTGCCCACAACGAAATTCGAACATATTTTAAACATTAAATTGACACTATTAAACATGTAATATTGTGGTTCTTCAAAGGGGTAGAAGATCACTTCTAGCCCTACTGGAGTTGTCGGAGAACGTCCAAGTAGTCGCCAACTTTGCCGGAGATTGAACGGAGGAGGAGGAGCACCGCTAATAGCGTCCAAGATTGGGGAAGAACGTGCACTCCAGTTTTCCAACAAGTGGCTTATACGGACGACCACGATCACGCGAAATGATCTGATTCCAGTCGCTCAATCCCAAATGATGGAAGAATTGCATCTAAACCCTCACGCTCTCCAGAATTCTCTTGTACCTCCAGAAGAAGTTAATATTACATTTAGGTCCCCACGTAGGGATCTAAGTGTAAATTTAGAGAATTTTTTCTTACAATTAGGACTCTGACTAGGGACCTAATTGAAAGAAATTCTTTTTCTTTTATTTATATTTTTTACACTCCTACATTGACTCTTGACACTTTTGAGGACCTTGGACATTATTCTAGCATCATATTATTTTTCTACATTTTATTTCTAGTCGATTTTTGTAAATTTCAATCATGATTTTCTTCGCATTTCTACTCCATTTTGAGTTTGTTCTGAGTGATTTTTCGAGAGCGCGAGCGACTTCTCTACTATATAGTATTACCTATATCATCTATATTTTCATGTACTCTATTGTAGATAAATTGTTTGGAAAATTTCACTTCGAAAATTAAATAAAAATTGGAAATTAAAAATCAAATAAAAATTTCAGAAACTAAAAGCAATGAAAAGAGTTTCTCACTTTCCTCGAGAAGAAATTAAAGATCTCAAAAATATCCTTTTTTCTTAAGAATCTAAGTATTGCTATTATGCTTCTTCGACTTCGACCCAGGGACACTTACTTGGATAAATAAATTAGTGTAGATAAAATAGGAGGGAGCTGACTTATTCTTCTTCACTCTATTCTCTCTCTCTCTCTCCTATTTTAATGATTTTTGTTTGATTAACTAAGTGTCTCTTCGTGGTTCACTACAACCGGCATTCCTCATTTCTTAACTGCAGGCCAGACTCAGTCATCAATGCTTTGGGGGTGATCTAAGATGACTTCTGAGTTGAACATGTACAATGATGTGTAGAACATAGAGACTGTTGATTTCAAAACCCTAATTCTCACAAGAGTTCCACCAAACTATTAATCCAAAGGTCGGGTCGAGCTACATTTTCCCGTTTTGCTCATGATATTGGTATGGAACCTAATCTCATTTCTCCTCGTCATTTTTAGTTGCTCGAGGATGAGTAAGGTTTAATTTTAGGTGGTTGATGAATATGTGATTCATCAATCTAATTAACTGAAAATAGAGCTCCATCCTGAGAAATTAGGTTCATTATCCTGTTTAGATTTCAAAATTAACTTTCATGCACTTGTAATAATTTGCATAAATTAGCATTACATTTAGCATTCATATTCATATGTACATTTTCACTTAGCTTCATCTATTTTTAATTAATTCATGCTAAATCCAATTGACATGAAATAGACTTCATTATGTACATATCACTAATATTAATCGAGAAAATGCTAAAAAATACTAACTTGTACATACCTAAAATAAATCCAAACCCTACAGGAGAAAATGTTGTAAATGCTAATATCTCTCCCAAACAATGTTCAATTTTACTCTACTCATTTTTTAATTAATGTATATTCAACTATATATAAATCAAGACCAAATTCAAAAGAATCATAATTCATTTGTGAAATTTGGGTTCTGGGGCCTTATTGTGCACTATACATATTCACTGATTTTTGACCTATTATTTCATGTACATATTTGAACCTTTTTTATTTATATCTTTTTATTTCTTTTTTTAATTTCTTGATTTAACTAATTACATAAAATTTAAAATCCAAAAAAATAGAAAAGCAAGGAAAAGGAAATATTCTAACTTGAGCACATTGATTAGCTCACATGTTCATATTTCACATTTTCTAATTATTTTGAACTCAAAAAAAATTTAAAAATTACATTTAATCCCATTACATTATTTCACATCATTTTTATTTTAGCATGCATTGTTCATTTCTAGAAAATGAAATAAAAATTACAAAACAAAAAAGATGCTATTTTATATACATAAAATATCACCAAAGAATTAAATCATATCTTGCACAGAGCATTCCATTCGCATTTGAGTTCTTCATGTTCATTATAGATTGCATTACGTGAACATTTTCTATGTTGGGCACATTTGCATCTGAGGATGTTTATTATTTTGTATTTAGTTTCTTTTATTTTCCATGCATTGGTCAAAGTCCTAGTCAAACATCTGTCCATGTATCGCATGACTGCTGGAGCCACCTCACAACCTTGGTCAACCTGCCAGGCTAGGTCAATTGATTCTATCTCTTACCACCCCTCTCGATTTAGATCGTTGGATCAACTTTGATCCAACAGTCCAGACAAATCCCGCCTTCCCTCTTATCTCATCATACTCTCCTCACGTGACCAGCTCCCATCTTTTGATCTTGATGGATACAACAGTTGATGCTTGTGATGAACCGCTAAAAGCCCTGCATTAATTTTGTCGAATTGTTGTAGTCGGACAATTACGAGATCAATAAAAAACCGCTAAAATTAATTATCCAATTAAAAGCGAGCAGCCAAATTTTTATTTTACTTGGGCAAGCCCAAGGTCAAACTCAAGGAGACCACTGTCTCCTTAGGTTAATTAGTAGGCAATCTTGAAGCTAGATTTTAAGTAAACATTTTTTTTATTTTTATGCAATTAATAAATGCAATGTAATTTTCGCAAAGTTCAAGGGCTAAACTGCAATTTTCGATCAAATGAACTCTAAACTTAATGAAACTTAATCAGATTTTGTATGAGTGTAAAATGAAGCTACTGCATATTTTTTGGAATTTTCTGATGCAAGATAAATTAACTAAGAGTTAAATATACGTGCTGGGCAATTTTTCACAAATTAATTTTAATAAATATCAAACCAAGTTACTTGCAGGAAATAAAATTATCCCAGATGTATCTAATGAGGAGGTATACAGGAAAAATTCCAAACTCTAAAATTAATGGGTTTATGACCTACTATAAATTAATTACTAAAACTACTATTTACTTTATTGTGACCAAGATATGCGTGCAAATATAATGATTTTTGGGCATAATGTAAAACAACATGTACTTTGAATTTTTGAGAATTTTTGGAGCATCTAATAATTTAATGGAAATTTCAGAGCTCAAAATGGGTAAACTATGCAAGTTTTCACTAAATTAAATACATTAAATAAATCGTAGCTCGCAAAAATTCAATCAACCTCCATAATGATAGCGAATAAATGGTTCTACAATGCACAATTTTTCAGAATAACAAAATGATGACAAAATGCAACTCAAAAGAAAGCTAAAACATAGGGTTCTCAATGCAAATACAGAAAGTAAAATGAATAATAAAAAATGCAGATGACTAGGCAATTACCAAAACTTGCAGGGAACCTTTTGTAATTTGTCCAATGTAGCACGTGCTAAGCACGATTTACATACGTCACGCTAAGAAAAGGGGGTCTCTACAATTGTTCTGGACAATTGGGCCTCTATGCAAAAGTCCGTTAGCCTCACAGGCCTTGTATGTGCGTGGGGCTGGGGAGGACCTTCTTGTGAATGAGGAGCTTGTGAGGGCTCGGGCGTAATATTCCCAGCCCTCACATGTCCTACATGTGAGGTTGGGATGATAACAACGAGCCCAAGGCGTAGTGATTCCCGAGGCTGGAGTCTAAGACCTGGAGGGTCAATGCAGGATCAGGGCTCATGGAGTCCAGGGGGAGCGCGCGGAGGCTGGTGTGGCCGAAGACTGGAGGTGGGTTGTGCAGGTGGTTTCTCGGAGTTGGGGTGGTGGATGACGTAGACATCGTTGGTGCGAGCTACGAGGGTGAGGTGGCCTGCGCAGGCGAGGGCTTCGAGGCGATGGCAGAGAGACGATGCATAGGCGAGCGGCCCGGGGCTTCTGTAGGTGTTGAAACGATCGATGACGGTGGTGGCCTCGACGGAGGCAGCTGGAGCGAGGTCGAGGGTGGACGATGGTGGAGATGCACAGAGATAATTATGCTCGTTGAGTGCACAAGGAGGAAGTGGTAATCGGAAGGAGCCTCAGTGGAGACTGGCAGTTGTGGGCCAACTAGGATGGAGAAGACTCCAGAGGCAGAGGCATGCAGCTCAGGGATGACGGGGCTAGAATAGGGGTGGTCGGCAATTGTTGGACAAAGGAAGAGAAAGATCAGAGGAAGAAAAAAAGAGCAGCGATGTGCGAAGGAAGAAGGGAGGTGGATGTCGTCCGCCTGGGGTGGAGCGGCGGTACGAAGCTCCTGTCGTAGCCTCAAGAGGAGTGGTGAACCTCCGTGAAGCAATGCAGCTCGCCTGGAAGCTCACTACAACGAGATGGAGAACCACCTCGGATCTTGCTGATAAAGAGGTTCTCGTTCGAGGAGGGATGTCAACCGTTATCATTGGCAGGCGTCTCCTAGCTTGCTCTCTCTCTCTCCTTTTGTGTTTGAAGCAAAAGTGGAGGATAAGTGATGTTGGTGGAGGTCATCAGCACTTTATGGGTGGTTGGAGCGAGGCCAAAAGACACGAGATCGTGGAGAGATGGGTGTACAGTTGTGCATGGGATGCATGAAGCAGGAAGAGGGGGCGCGGGGGACATGGTCACGAGAGAGGGTGGCTTGCACAACCACCACACAGGAAGGGAGACGAGCGGTTGCGCGAAGAGAGAGAGAGAGTGTGAAGGAGTGGAGAGAGAGGGAATGGTTGCTGACGGTAGCATGGGTAGTGCGAGAAGGAATAGCGGGTGGGACCACATGACACGCCCGTGGGCTACCACGTGGTAATGAAAAAAGAATATTAAAATTAAAATTAAAATTAAATAAGATTAAAGAATTAATAATAATAAATAATCAAATAAAATTAAAATAGAAGTAATAACTAAATAAATAAAATCATAAAAATAGTTGAAGTAATAAATAGGTAAATAGTAAAATAAATCAATAAAAATAAATCAATAAAATAATAGATAATTATAATAATTAAAATAATAAGAAAATAAATAAAAATAATAACTAAATAAGTAAAAAAATAATAATTAAAAATAAAATATAAAATAAATAAACTAAAATATATAAAAAGAAACTATGAAAATAAAATAAAATGGGGTGGCACGTGGCGGCTCCAGGAGCGGCCACATGTCGTTTCCTGAAAAATCAATAAATAAATGTAAACAAAAATAAAAAAAGAAATAACAAAATGGGTAAAATCAAAAGTGGTCAACATGAAAGTTGCTCATCTCGACAAGATCTAGAATTTTGTGACAAATATCAAAATAAATCATCTGTAAAAAAGTATTTTTGGGTGGTATCTTATAGATATAAAATACCCGAATTTTAGTCTTTTGTAGATTTTTTGGCATTTTAAAATAAGATAAAAATCAAATAAAATTAGATAAAATATAAAACCAATATTTACAATTTAATATATTTTTTATTTTTAATGATTAAGAAAATATAAAAATAAAGTAAAATAAAATACATGGACATATGTACGATATACAATGGGGGCAGAAAATCCAAATTTCACATATGACTCCAATTCTTTTGAATTTGGTCTTGTTTTGACGGTAATTGAACGTAAATTAATTCAAAAGTGAGTAGGGGTCCATATGAGACTATACGAGAGAGATATTCACGTTTTAAGACTCTTAGTCTCCAACTAGGGCTTAGGTTTTGTTGGTTAATTTTACAAGTTGGTATTTTTTTATATTTTTCATTTATTAGTGTTAGTAATATATATACTATAGAGTTGATTTTATTCAATTCCTAGTTAGAAAAAAATAGATAAAAATATTGAAAATATGACGAATATACATGTGATATTTACAAGTGAATTTGGCTTCTTATTTAATGCAAATATGCATGCTAAAATACATACATTAATTCTAAATACATGAATGAGTATAATACAAAATAAATGGAGATATGCAGCTAATTACTTGGGAACAAAGCTCTTTTTTTGACTTTTAGAGTGATGAATCACATGATCATCAACCCCCTTTACTTAAACCTTGCTCGTCCCTGAGCAACTAAAGTGAAAAGCAAAAGTGAATGATTTTGGGTTCCATACCAAGGTCATGAAATAAAAGGTGAAAATGGAGCTCGACCGGACCTTTGGATTAATAATGTGGCAAAACCTTATTGGGAATTGAATTTAATACCTAGCAAACTTGAAGTTACACAAGTCTCTATTCAGGTCGCCTCAATAGTCAGTCAGAACAAATCCTCATACGCAAGTTCTGATGACTATGAATCTTACTTGTATTGTGTAACTGAAATATAACTTTCCACATCAGATATGACAAAATAGCAGCCTCCTCTAACAAGCTAACCCTAATTCCCTGGTCTAGCAACTCTTTTCCTCGAGGAGTGGGGTATTCCCTTCTAAGTTCAAGTACAACCAGCTCAAGAAGAGTGGGTAGAAAAGAGAATGGATTGTGACCAGTAGAGTAACATATCCGTGGAGCTTGACCAGTGTAGCCAAGTTTCCGGCTGCATGCTTCCTTGGTATGAGACTTTGAAGCATATGCCTTGCTTATTCACATTTTTATCTGACGAGATTTTTTTAAACTTATTTCCGATCTAATTTTTTGGAGATTTTCTTTTGATATATATACAAAAGTGCAACATGTACATAAGGAGTTTTTCTTCTTGACCAGTAGACTATCCCTCTTTGAAAGATCTATTGCAACCCACAGCATCCCGTCATTAGACATCGACGCCACTAGACTAGGTTGAGATGCACTACGCCCCCTAGAGGAGGGTGGATATTTCCACCCGTGTGCTACTCCAAGCCAAAGGATTTTGCCTCCTTACCACCTCATCAATGAAGAGCTACGTGCATGTGCTTGTCCAAGTTAGGTCACTGTTTAAAAGAATCGTGTGTGTGTATGAAATATTCTATTTAGACCAATCAAGATGACATGTGAACATTGACTTACAGACTCAAAGAATTAAGTCACTCAACCTGAAAAATCTTAACTCTAGTTCCAATAAGGTTCCTATGAAATTTGGTATATTAAGGTCAAATCAAACCCATCCTCGACTTCTATTCATAACTCAGTTCAGAACCCACTAACTTTCAACTTTACATATACAAGCTATGTAAAAGAAATGCAGATGACATGCAATGTAGATGAATGAAGTGCAAGGCATATTTTTGTGAATGCTAGGATAATATGCAAGAGTAAATAAGAAGCATCTCTTTTTTCAGTTAATTTTCTCATTTTTTGGTATACTACCTATTTTACAACAAATTTTATAAAAATATTATTTACAAGAATTTTACAAAAATATACACATTATACAATATACAAATATAAAGCTTGTATACAATATAGATATTATACAAGTATACATATACTTTACAAAAAGCTTTTTCTTTTCAATTTACCCACCCTGTAATTATTGCATAATAAATATACAAAAACTATGTAAAAGTACGAGCTATGTGTAAAGTATATATGTAATATAGCATGTGCTTTGTCCTCGGAGCACAAGAAGCGAGGAAAAAAACATAGCTCGTGATAAGTGTAGGAGAGTTAAAATACAAAAAGTACAGAAGTTGATCCATCCTCTATACGTAGGCTCTAGTCAGCCTAAGTGTAGAAGAAGAGAAAAAATGGAACAGACGAGGTTAAAAGGAGAAATGGATGAGTATATACACACGGCGGGCATCGGTCCCCCCTATACTTAGGCTCTGGTCAGCTTTTAATGGCTATGATTTTGTTGTAAATTTACAACAACAATTAATTTGATTAAATTTAATATATTGAATAAATCATCAACATATAAATAAATTAAATCAAATTAACATAGGGGAATTAGGAAGGAGGCATGCCTCCCTTCCATTTAAGGGGGGGGGCGACACACCTTCAATTCCAATTCAAGGTGGATGTCCATCCTCCTTAAAAGGAAGGAGGAACTCCTCTTTCTTTTTCATGAGATGTCTTATCCCATGAAAATCTCCATAATTTCCAACAACTATTGTTGTAAATTTATTCACACAAATAATTCATAATTATTTTGTGAACATTGCAATCATTGGAAACATGTGAATGACATTCACAACCCAAAATAAAATGTAAATTACATTTTCAATTAATTCTCCAATGTGAATCCACTTCACATCATTATTTAGTTAACAAATGTAAGTTACAAATAGCTCTCTCTTATATATTGTAAATCACATTTATAATACATATGATTAATATGGATAGTGCTATCCACATTATTCAATATCCATGATGATTAAATCACATTAAATCATCTTGGATCTCTATTCTCATGTGCCCAAATAATATGAATCACATTCACATTATTTCATCTTTGATAATCAAATCACATTTAATTATCTTAGATAACTCTCCATATAATATGAATCAAATTCATATTATTCATGATAATTAAATCACATTTAATTATCCATTTTCTCAATGCTCGGATACATATATCAACAATGAAATTATCCATGAACTCTTTCAAGGATAATGCGCTTTCTCCTCAAATACTTGGAGATAAGGACATGGCAATTGCATTGTTCCACATATAGTGACTTGGATATTGAGATCACATCTCAAATCCAGATCTTGCGGACCTCTCATAGATGCTTGATTAAATCAAGATCACAAATCTAATCTTCTCATTGCATCTGAATCACATTCAGATCAATGTCCAACATTTTGGACCAAGATCAGATCACTTCTCTACTGAGAGGAGTCCATAAAATCCAGACCCGTTTCATCACTCCCTAGGAATGGAAGCGTCATGGTTATACAATAGTTTATGATCACATCACCCTCAGGTATTCCTAATACCTATACATCCTACATACTGGAAGACCCAGAATAAACCCAAAGTATTAGATCAATTTTATATTGTCTACTTCAGGGTTTTATCATTAAGTTTCTCATTTGATTATTGGGAGTTGTTATCGATCACATACTTTCCAAAAGCATATATCATATCGATGAATCTGTGATTCATCATACTTAAAGATGAAAATAGAGCTTCATTTCCGAGTAATTAGTTGTACTTCATCATTTATTATGCATTTTTATCATGCATGTATGTAAAATTAATATTTACACTTTAACACTCATAATCGCATTCATAATCTTTTTCATATTTGCTCCTAACTTCATGCATTTTTAACTAATTCATGCTAACTCTAATTGGCCTCAAACCACCATCATTGTGTACATATTACTAACAAGACTAAAGAAAAAATGCAAAAAAATTACTAACTCAAATAATTGGCATGTGAGACAAAACTCCAATTTCAGACTAGACAGACCAAAATGCTCATATCTTCCTTATACAGTGTCTGATTTAGGTCTACTCACTTTAAAGTAATACATATTCAAAGACCTCCACCATAAGATGAATTTCATAAAAATCGGAGCTCGTATGTGAAAGTTGGGTTTTGGGCCTCTTTTGCGCGTTTTATGTTTTCCCTGATTTTGACTTGATATTTTATGTATATAATTAACTCTTTTTCTCTTATTTCTTTTTCATATATATATATATATATTCTTTGATGAAAGTTCTAATAAAATCAACAAAAATCCAAATTCAAAATATGACTGAAATGAAAGAAACTGATCGAGTCCAAGGGTCCCCTGGTAGTTCGTACAAATATCTCCCATTTTCTTCTTTATTTTATTCTCTTATTTTCTTATTTATTAAAAATAAAAAATGCATTAATGTGTAAATATTTATCTTTGATTTTATCATTATTTTTCTCAATTTTTCACTTAATTAAAAATCACAAAAAAAATACAAAACATAAAAATCAAGGTATTTTATGTACATAGAGTACCTCAAAAACATCGTTTTGTACAAATGACCTCTTTTGCTCTTGATCTCTTCATGAAAGTTGTAGATCCCATCGAGACAAGCAATTTTCATGTTGGCCACTTTTCTATCCGAAGTCATTTTCTATTTCTTTCCCATTTATCTTTTTATATAATTTTCAGATTTTTATGTAGTCGACACATGGTAAATCCTGGAGCCGCCACGTGTCACTCATTTTTCGCCTTTTTATTTCCTTTATTTTCGTTTTTTTTAAATATAAATTAGTAAATAAATTTGGCCACATGTGCCACGCACGTGAGGCCCTCTCATCCCTCTTCCTTGGTCAACGACCTTCTTCTCCATCGTCAAAACTCCTCTCACGCCTCGCGCTAAACCCGCAACCATCGGGACCGCTCCTTCTCTTGTGCAACCCCCTCCCCTTATCACACCAATGTCGTTGTGCAATGGCCTACTGGCTGTTGACTCTCCCTCCTCCCTATAAAACCCATCAAGACATCTCTCCATCCCCTCATCCGCCATCTACGAGAGGAAGAGCCATAGCTTCGCTCTAGGATCGGTGACAACGCTCCTAGCACTTGTAGGCGATGATCGGCGTACAGATCCTTGGCGTGATCCAAGGTTGCATGTGAACCTTGAAGCAGCTTCAACAACTTCCTCTGCTGCACGAGCTTCCGGAGCTCGCCAACTCCATTGAGGTGATGACGAGGCTTCTTTGAGCTTCATCTTCCCAGGTGAAGAAACCCCAGGTATTCTCCTTCTCCCCTTTCTCTTCTCTCCTTCTCTCTTGCTATCTCTGACATTCGTCTTCCTTATCTTGGAATTCCTCTGTTTCCACTGCATTCCCCTACTCCCTCAATCACACACGTCATTCTACATCGTCTCCGACATCTGCTACCTCCTTCGCACGACCAATCCTCCCCTGTATACTACCTTTCTCCTCGCGTCGATCCCCCACGCACAAACTTTGCCTACACCAACCATCTTCGACTCTCTTCGCCGCAATCGTCCAACACCAACCACAACTGTCTGCACCTTCCCGTAGCAGGCCATGGACTGTCGCTATCATCCTCCAGCCGCTGACTCACCTCTGCCCCGGCGTCCTCTAACCGTGTGTCGACCACCGACCACCATCCAACACGACTCGCTGGCCCATCTGAGACGCGCCCTCCATCCGCTTCCTCGAAGCTGCAGCCGCTCCAACACCTACCAGCCACCTACAGTCTCCTACGCACGCCAACCGCCTGGGCTTCTCCGCTCGAGGCGAGCACCTTCACCGCCTCGCGCACAACTCACGGTCGTCCCCACTGCTTGACACCAACATCTTCTCCTCTACCTGCTCGCGTGCAGGAGGCCACCATTCTTGTCAGACCTTGGCCGTGCCCCCAGCTAAAGCTATCGCACTCCAGCACCGCTCCGCCAGCCGCGCATGGACTCCAACGCACTGCCTCCCATCGGGATAAATGAAGGAGGAGGGGGCTCAAACTCTCATGTGCAGAATCCCCTCTCCTTTTGGGGAACTTTGCAATTAGGCCCCTGAAGGATCATCATTTCACCGAAGCCTTCACCTCTTTAAGGGTCATGTGCTTGGCACGTAGCCGGTTAGGCTTTTTGTAATAAACCCCCTTGCAGTATCAGTAATTACTATTCAGTCCTTTCACTCATTTTTACTTATTTTATATTTTGTAATATTGCAAACAAAACCCTGTGTTCCTCTGTTATTTTGAACCTCATTTTATCATCATTTTATTATTCCAAAAATTACATTTTGTTCTTCAATTAAATCTCAACATTGTGCCATGCATGGAATATTTTTGTTCTCTGTGGTTAATTAATTATTAGTATTCTTGTTAGATTTAGCATATTTTGCCCATTCTTAGCTTAGTAATTCATAGATCATTAACCATAGCTCTAAAAATTGCCAATAGAGTTAATTGTTATGACATTGTGCCCAAAAAGAATTGCATTTGCATGTATAGTTTTCTCTCTAAAAATTATTTTGTGTATTTCAATAATTAATTTTTAATAGGTATTAAATCCAACATTTTTAGGGTCTAGGATTTTTCTGAGACAGATCACCTAGTGGCATATCTTAGATAATTTTTTCCTAAAAATAAGTAGATTTAATATTTATTATAAATAATTATTGAAAATTCTATTGTCTGCATTTATCTATTCCATATTTATTCATCTTGCATCCAAAAATTCCAAAAAAACTAACAGTAGTCTAATTTCATTATATTTAAAATTCTGGCCATGTTTGAGGATTTTAGGATGTAGTTTGATCGAAAATTATAATTTAGCCCCTGAACTTTGCCAAAATTTCATTTGTATCATTTATTTACATAAAAAAGGGATTTTTATCGGGCAGACCCTATAAACTTTGTCAATCACCTCCACAACCTTTGAAACAGCCTAATTCCCCCTTTGACCCCGTAAACTTACCAACTCTTAACCCATGAACCCTCAAGGTAATATGTTTTAAGCCCATGGGGATTCTTGGGGTAATTTACAGGGTCGATGGGATAATTACGTTGTGCAAAAGGTCGTAGAGGCATTTTAAAACGTTTATAGGGGTTGCTGGGTAAAAATCCCTAAAAAAATATAAAAAATACTTTAAAAACCTAACTTTGAGATTGACTTTAAACCAATCTAAGGAGATAGTTGCATCCCTAAGTTCGCCCTTGGACTTTCTCAAGTAAAAAAGATTGATCACTTGCTTTAATTTGACACTAATTAAAATAGTGGTTTATTAACCCTAAATTGCCCATCTACAATGAAATTCAAACATCTTTCGAACATTAATTTGACTCAATTAAAAGTGCATTTTTAGGGCTCGTCAAATGGCGTCATTGCCGGGGAGGCACGACTTAGGTTGTTTTTAGGAAAATCAAGATTTTAGATTTTCCATCCCCGGGTAGTCTGACCCCGGTTTTCTTGTATTTACTTCTCTATTTTTTAGTATTTTTTGTTTATTTTTCTTTGAACTCCTCTCTAATATTCAATCTCTTATTTTCGTGCGAGGTACCTGGTGAACTTGGAGCGGTCTTCTATGAAACCGATACTGTTGGACATGCGAGCCCACGACGAGCCATTATGAAATAAATGTTATTGCGAATATCATTCCCTGATCTGAAATGAAGAATGAATAATTTGCATGATAGGTCCCTTAGTACAATTAGGGTTATGTACCATGGCCATCTTGATAATCATACAACTGTTGATTCAACTATTGAATCATAGAGGCTGGTGTTTGGATGAATATCTAAAGAGTTAGATTGAGGACTCATCAAACACCGTCAAATGATTGTTAAGAGATGATCTCCAGCTAGAGTAGGAGATGGCAATCCTATCTCAGTTAGGCTGATATTTGACCGACCTCTTGATGTAGGTCCTCTGCATAGGAATAGAGATTCGGAGGTGTCAGATTAGTTAGGTCAAAGAGTTGACTTAACGAGATCGAGATAACGAAAGTCCTATATCGTATGCTGTCACGATACAGGCACACATCCTTTGACCGAAGATAGATGTGTTGCTATATGTTTGAGTATGTACATTTGGCAGACCAATAGGTTGATGACCTAATCAAGGTCTATACACTAGCGCGCTGGTGTGCATATGAGGGCATATGAGTAATACGATCTCTCAAAGGGATTATACAAGTCCAGTTACTGAACCGGAAGACATGAGTTCACTCATGAGATATTGGGAAGGATCAAATTCCATGCGCATGGTCGTCTCGCTTTGGAAGCTTGACTGAATTTGTAGGTTTGATATATACTTTTGGAAAGTATATGATCAAGACCTAGGTATGATATATGCTTTTGGAAACACCATGATCGATACCGACTTCCAATGATCGAATGAGAAACTTACTGATAAAACCCTGAAGTAGACAGTGTAAAGTTGATCTAATACTTCGGGTTTATTTTGAGTCTTCCAGTATGCAGGATGTACAGGTATTAGGAATACCTGAGGGTGATGTGATCATAAACGTTTGTACAACCATGACACTTCCATTCCTAGGGAGTGATGAAACGGGTCTGGATTTTAGTGACTCCTCTCAATAGAGAAGTAATCTGATCTTAGTCCAAATGTTGGACATTGATCTGAATGTGATTCAGATGCAATGAGAAGATTAGATTTGCGGTCTTGATTTAATCAAGCATATATGGGAGGCCCGCAATCTGGACTTGAGATATGATCTCAATATCCATGTCAATATACGTGGAACAATACAATCGTCCTGTCCTTATCTCCAAGTATTCGCGGAGAAAGCGCATTGTCCTTGAAAGAGTTCATGGATAATTCTATTGTTGATATATGTATCCGAGCATTGAGAAAATGGATAATTAAATTTGATTTAATTATCATGAATAAAATGAATTTGATTCATATTATAAGGAGAGTTATCTTAGATAATTAAATGTGATTCGATTATCAAAGATGTAAATAATGTGAATGTGATTCATATTATTGAGCACATGAGAATAAGTTGTCCAATATAAATAAATGTGATTTAATTATTATGGATGAAGAATGTGTGGATAGTAATATCCAATTATCCATAATATATTATAAATGTGATTTGTCATGTATTAGAGAGAGCTAATTATAATTTATATTTGTTAATTAATTATTATGTGTATTGGATACACATTGTGTAATTAATTGATAATGTAAATTATATGTTGTTTTGGGTTGTGAATGTGATTCACAATTTTCCAATGTCAAGATTGCAATATTCTCAAAATTAATTGAGAATTATTTTTGGTGAATAAAATACCAACAAAAATTGTTGGAAATAAATAATGGAGAAAATCAAGGAAGCATGCAATCTCATGGGAATCCATGAGATTGCCCCACTTGGTATGTGGGGGGCGGCACCCAATTCCTATATGGAATGGGTGCCCGTCCCCTTGAATATACATGGAGATTTGATCTCCATGTTTATTCCCTCCTTATTTATTGGTATGTTTTAGGATTGATTTATATTTGATTTTGTCAAATATATTTTAATCTAAAGTTGTTGGCTTTTACCAACAACAATCTTGACCATTGGATTGACTTAAATCAATCTCAACCATTGATTTTATATGTCCCACGGATTGAGATCCATGGATCCCAAAACCCTATAAATAGAGAGGCATATCCATGATCTCTCTTTACACACAATGCTTGAGAAGCATCTCTCTCTCCCTCTCATTCTCTCTACACGCCTACTCTCTCTCCCTCTCATGGCCGTCCACCATGGATGACCTAGAGAGAGTTCTCCATCACCGCAGCATCGTCGTTATGATGCCCGATCGTTTGCTTGTAGATCTCCGTCTACTTCGGTGTGCCTCGCTCGTGAAGAAGACGTCAGATCTCGTGTATCGAGATCAGGAGATCCGCCGCTTAGATCATCAACATGGATTGCGAGAAGCACGCGGTTCATCCCCGCGCTCGCAAGCGTCTCCTCCGTCGGATCGGACTTGAGACAGGAGGTCTCTTCGTTTAGAGACTCGATCGCAACCACGCTTCAAGAGGTAATCCTATTATTTATTCGTGGTTTAGAGATGAAATGATCCGAGAAGTGTTCTTGGATCATGTGGTTTCGTCGTATGAAATTTTTTAAATTCCGCTGCATCGAGCCACTAGTGCGACTAGTCGCTCCTCGTCGTATTCGATACGACGCTCACGCTTACGTGATGCACTTGAGGATCTAACGATATCCTTCAAGTGGTATCAGAGCCTTAGATCGATGGTTTCGAATATGATTCGCTAACCGAAGATGACTTGGGTTCGTTAAAGTCGCGAAAGTTTTTATCGCATTTGATTTCGCATATCTGTTTAGTAAATAAATTAGGCACTGTTTAAATTGTTTAAATACGAATTTAATATTTGTATTTTGTTCCCCATTAAATAAGGAAACCATAGGATCTGAGTTTGCGTAAATCGGATTTCGTATGCTCGAGATATGGTTGTTTTAATGAACATGTATGCACTGTTGCGGGAACTGTAGATCTGAACGTGATTAAAATATTAATTACTGTTTAGACTTGCCTCGAAATGCATGAAACATCACTTGGATCCTATCCTAAATCAAATTAGCAATTCATGAAATTGATTTTGTCTAATTTGGATTTAGTATGATTGAGATATGCTAATTTTAGTAAGTAGGGGTCACTGCTGAAATTACATTCCTAATCAAGAATCATGTGATTGTCAATTAATGAAATTAATTGTTAATTTCAAGAAATAATTATGGAAAATATTTGAGAAATATTGGAAGATGATTATTTCCTTAACTGACTTGGCCTCAACCAATTAATTGATTAGATTTGATCTAGATCATAATTGAAAACACAATCATCAAACTCCTTGCTTGAATAGGATTGGGAATTTGTCTAGCAAATTTCCTTATAATCAAAATTGTTTTAATTATTATATGGTATAATTTCAGTTGAAGAACCGGTGATCATCTCAAATACAAATTAATCAATTTGGCATTATCCTTTCCTGAGGCGGATATGGTGTCTAGTCGGGGATCGATGGGGTAGCGGATTGCAACGTATGCGGTCCGTCCCACTCCCGCCGATATTGGCAGTGACAGCGGGTAGGGCTGGGATAATGTCTGAGGGATTAAGTTGTATTTTTCTAATTATTAAAATACGAATTAATACGTACATTGAGAATAATACCATATATATTCAAGCATAACAATCAAGTTTGATTGATTGAATTGGATTGATAATTAATTTAATATGATTGAATTGATTATGTCCAATTATACTCTAATATGATTAGAGTTAAGAATTCCCTTGGAAGAATTAACTATATGAATGTGATTCATAGTAATTAATTAAATTTGAATAAGAGGTGGAGGATCACATAAGTGACATCCATGGTCTCTCGTCAAGGGGAAGGGTTTCCGTCGCAAGGGATTGTATATAGGAGACGCCTGTACGAAGTGACAGCTCCTATATACAAGCGCATCTGGATCGGGCACTTTGCTTCTCGAAAGAGTAAGGCCGTATGCGTAGTGACCCCAATATCAGATTCTCATATTATTGGGGCGATATTGGATTGCGCATAGTGAGCTCTATTCCTGTTGACGGTTGGTTCAATTAATGACGGGTCAACATCACCTTAGGGGGGGTGGGCCCGGGTGTTAAAGACCGAATTGGGAGATGCAAGTTGGACTTGCAAGGCAGAATGTGTTCCCGTTTCTTTTTATCCGAGTTGCAGTTTCTCATATTATTGGGATGTAACAAAGATAAGGAAGGAGATCCCAGATCTTGCTTGAGATATAATGGTAAGTATATCTCTTACATTGAAAGTGATTAAGGGAATGAACTTTCATTGTTGACATGGCAAGACAACTTTGATATAAAAATTCCTATATCAAAGTAAATTATATATTTATGTAAGTTTATGCAAATTTCTTATTTCAGATAATCCTTCATTAATCCCACTCAATGTTATACTCAATAATAACCAGTAGAATATCATGGATTGGACCCTTGATCCAGACATTGTACTTGCGATTGAACACATAATGTATGTGGTTGCAATGTGCAAGTTTCCTCATAATAATGAGGAATGATAATTGAATAAGACAATAGGACTAAAACCCTAGGGTTTGTATGTCTCTATAAGTCTTGATCTCATCGAATGTACTTTGGAAGTGACATGTCGATGATGATCGCAATTGTCAAATAATCCTTATAAAATCAATAAAGATATTCTGGCATACATATTTGCTCTTGACATTTAATCAAGAATGACATGGTTCTCTGCATCATGTAGAATGGTAGCTCTATAAGAGATGATGTATTCAAATTGTTTGAGTACCTACCTGAACCTATGTTTTAAGAGTTTAGATGGATGTAGATGATGAGTGTCATCATTCTACTGTCTATACTCTAGTCATTCATGAAACTTCATAATATTCATATTGTATGAATTGGGTGAAGCATGTATAAATGTCGAAATGCTCATGAATTTAACATAAGAGATCCTTAGTCTTAAGCAATGGTTGTTTATAGATAAAGGGAACGCAGTGGAAGCATGGGTTGGACCCAAGCAAGAAGTATAATCAAAGAGTTGACTGTACTTCTTTAACTTCCATATAACATCCAAAGAGTTGGATGAATGTCAATATTGCAATATGTTGATGTGTTGATAGTATGACTATCAAATCTATCTAGAATCCTTAGAGAAGGAATCAGATAACACATCAGAATAACCTACATATAATCATTGAAATTGACTTACTTATTTGATAAGGTAAAGTCTAATAATTGTATCTCAATCTTCTAATGACACCTGCAATTGGTTGCATATGTGTTAGAATATTAGAAATTTGATCTTAATGTTAATTGGTCATCCATGTTGAAAGTGATGCAAGTGTTGCAACAATTTCCATGAGATCAATAGACTTCAAATTTTCAGTGGGAGCCCTTAGTCTTAGAAAATGTCTCTATGACCTAGATATTAGAATACACTCATTGTTTATTTCTAATTGTTGGATATAAACATGAATTCTGTAATAAATCTATCATAAAGAGTTATGATGGAGATATTTCAGATAGTAATCTAAAATCTAGTGGACTCTATTAAATAAAAAATTAATGAATGGTTCATTAAGATTTTTAATACTGAAAATTAAACCTTTAAAGATCAATAAGAGGATAAAGATCATTTGACAATGATCTGGCATCAAATTTTGGACATATGTCTGTTGATGAGATCAATGGACTAGAAAGACATGAAACTTTAGAGTGTCTAAAGATTCAAATCTCACATACTTGTGAATATTGTATTCAAAGTAAAAATGTCCAATACACCCTTCTTTGGGAAAGGTGTAAGATGTTAAGGTATTCAAGATCTCATACATATTGATGTATGTGAATCATCTATATCAGAATAAACATTATGGATATGTGATATCTATTAGTGATTATTTGTGATATGAGATTTCTTCTCTTCACTTAGAAAACTTTGAAATGTTCAAAGATTTCACAATTTTGGTTTAGAACCAAAGTTTGAAGGAAGATGGAATGAATTTGATCTAACCAAGGTAGCTTGTACCTATTAGATGAATTCAAGAAATACCGTATGGAGATATGAATATCATTCCTATCTCAATCCTCCTAATGAACCTTAACTCAATGGAGTTGTAGGGAGATACAATTGATCATGTGTGACATGATTTAATCAATGATTAATCCTAGCATAATTATCTCTTAGTTTCCATGTATATATATGTGTGGTAGAGACTACATATCCTTAATAAGGTTCCATGAAATTAAGCTAGAATCTGGCACTGGAGAGTACTACTTCATTAAGAAAATAAAGGAAGGTATTGGACACCTACTTTATGACCTTGAGATTCTTAAAGTATATCATCTCTGAGAATGTGATTCTTAGAGGTTGAAACTCTTGAGAATCAAGATGAAAATTAAGTGTAGGAACTCAGTTAATCTTGAGAAGATGATGAGGCTCCTGAAATTGGAAACTAAAAGGACAATTAAAGATGAAACACAATACCTCTTCAAATGAGTTTGAGGATGGATTTCATGTGTCAGAGAAATCTGACGATGATCGGATTTCATGTGATGAGATTCCTGAGGATCATAACATAGAAAGATGGATGTTAGCAATAAAAAGTCTAATGTAGACTTCATATACAAGTGTTGTATATGGACCCTCGATGATCCACCTATATGGGTAAGACCCATTAAGGTGTAAATGGATCTTCAAGAGAAAGAGGGAACCTGATGAGAAGGTAGAGACCTTCAAAGCACGGTTCGTAGCCATGACCTACACACCGAAGAGATGACATCGCTTGCGATGAGACTTGCTCTCCAGTGACCTTGCTTTAACCCATCAGAATATTGTTAACTATAGCTACACAACTTGACTATGACATCTTCATGATGTGAGTCAAGATTGCATTCCTCTATGAATACCTCTCTGAGGACATTCATATGAAATAGCCCCAGGGCTTCATGATTGAGGAAAGCAAGGTGTGTAAGCTAAAGAACTCCATCTTTGGACTCAAATAAACTTCTTGTAGTTGGAACATAAGATTTGATGAGATTATAAATGTTATGATTTCAGATAAAATCTTGATGAACCATGTGAAGCTTAGTGGGAGTGCCATTGTGTTCATCGTGCTAAATGTAGATATTATTCTAATCATTTAGAATGATATAAGAATAATAATAAGTGTTTTATAATCTGGTTATCCCATACCTTGAAATATAATTTCAAAGGTACCTCTTAGATCTTTGATCTGAAGATGTTCAGAAGCAGAGAGAAGAGGGTATTGGGACCAACACATTAGTAGTACACCTTGGTCTTATTTCATTTTCTGGAAAATTCCAAGAAAGGCTTCCTTCCCTTAAGATATGTTACTGACCTATCTAAAGGGATAACACCTCAAAGAGTTGAGGAAGTAAATGCTAAAACTGCTTGCACTTGTGCATCAGTTATGAGAAGCTGAGTGTATGCTAAATGTGTACAAGAGCCTGATGTCTACCATGCAGTGGGAGTAGTAAATTGTTGCTAATCCTACTATGGTGATGAAACACTTGATTGCAGTAATAACAATATCTTCAAAGATGATGAAACTTAGAGATAGTGATCTCAAAAGTCTTATCTTCAAAAGTTTAAGACCTTGTAGATAGTAATCTATAAGGGTCTTAACTGTAGATACCTTAGGAGATAGAGATCTCCAGGAATGAAGGTATTCTAACAAGGATTATGGGAATACTGGTTATGATAATTAATAAGATGTAGTGTCAAGGACACTATAACCGACAAAATTGAGTATTGGTTGCACAAGATGCAACATTCGCATTGGATGCGAGTACTGTTACTAGGGAATATGCATGTGTCGTAAAAGGACTTGGCATGGTCTCTTGAGAACATAGTGATTGATCAGCTTACCTAGCTATTTTCTAAATAGCCTATGATTGTCACATGAGTGTGGGTTTAAATGATTAGCCCATTAATGGCTCTTTAGGCTAGTGGGAGATTGTTGGACATACGAGCCCACGGCGAGCCATTATGAAATAAATGTTATTGCGAATATCATTCCCTGATCTGAAATGAAGAATGAATAATTTGCATAATAGGTCCCTTAGTACAATTAGGGTTATGTACCATGGCCATCTTGATAATCATACAGCTGTTGATTCAACTATTGAATCATAGAGGCTGGTGTTCGGATGAATATCTAAAGAGTTAGATTGAGGACTCATCAAGCACCGTCAAATGATTGTTAAGAGATGATCTCCAGCCAGAGTAGGAGATGGCAATCCTATCTCAGTTAGGCTGATATCTGACCGACCTCTTGATGCAGGTCCTCTGCATAGGAATAGAGATTCGGAGGTGTCAGATTAGTTAGGTCAAAGAGTTGACTTAACGAGATCGAGATAACCAAAGTCCTATATCGTATGCTGTCACGATACAGGAACGCATCCTCTAACCGGAGACAGATGTGTTGCTATATGTTTGAGTATGTACATTTGGCAGACCAATAGGTTGATGACCTAATCAAGGTCTATACATCGGCGTGCTGGTGCGCATATAAGGGCATATGAGTAATACGATCTCTCAAAGGGATCATACAGGTTCAGTTACTGAACCGGAAGACATGAGCTCACTCATGAGATATTGGGAAGGATCAAATTCCATGCGCATGGTCGTCTCGCTTTGGAAGCTTGACTGAATTTGTAGGTTTGATATATACTTTTGGAAAGTATATGATCAAGACCTAGGTATGATATATGCTTTTGGAAAGTATATGATCGATACCGACTTCCAATGATTGAATGAGAAACTTACTGATAAAACCCTGAAGTAGACAGTGTAAAGTTGATATAATACTTCGGGTTTATTCTGAGTCTTCCAGTATGCAGGATGTACAAGTATTAGGAATACCTGAGGGTGATGTGATCATAAACGATTGTACAACCATGACACTTCCATTCCTAGGGAGTGATGAAACGGGTCTGGATTTTAGTGACTCCTCTCAATAGAGAAGTAGTCTGATCTTAGTCCAAATGTTGGACATTGATCTGAATGTGATTCAGATGCAATGAGAAGATTAGATTTGCGGTCTTGATTTAATCAAGCATATATGGGAGGCCTGCGATCTGGACTTGAGATATGATCTCAATATCCATGTCACTATACATGGAACAATACAATCGCCCTGTCCTTATCTCCAAGTATTCGCGGAGAAAGCGCATTGTCCTTGAAAGAGTTCATGGATAATTCTATTGTTGATATATGTATCCGAGCATTGAGAAAATGGATAATTAAATGTGATTTAATTATCATTAATAATATGAATTTGATTTATATTATAAGGAGAGTTATCTTAGATAATTAAATGTGATTTGATTATCAAAGATGTAAATAATGTGAATGTGATTCATATTATTTGAGCACATGAGAATAAGTTGTCCAATATAATTAAATGTGATTTAATTATTATGGATGAAGAATAATGTGGATAGTAATATCCAATTATTCATAATATATTATAAATGTGATTTATAATGTATTAGAGAGAGCTAATTATAATTTATATTTGTTAATTAATTATTATGTGTATTGGATACACATTGTGTAATTAATTGATAATGTAAATTATATATTGTTTTGGGTTGTGAATGTGATTCACAATTTTCCAATGTCAAGATTGCAATATTCTCAAAATTAATTGAGAATTATTTTTGGTGAATAAAATACCAACAAAAGTTGTTGGAAATAAATAATGGAGAAAATCAAGGAAGCATGCAATCTCATGGGAATCCATGAGATTGCCCCACTTGGTATGTGGGGCGACACCCAATTCCTATATAGAATGGGTGGCTGTCCCCTTTAATATACATGGAGATTTGATCTCCATGTTTATTCCCTCCTTATTTATTGGTATGTTTTAGGATTTCTTTATATTTGATTTTGTCAAATATATTTTAATCTAAAGTTATTGGCTTTTATCAACAACAATCTTGACCATTGGATTGACTTAAATCGATCTCAACCATTGATTTTATATGTCCCATGGATTGAAATCCATGGATCCCAAAACCCTATAAATAGAGAGGCATACCCATGATCTCTCTTTACACACAATGCTTGAGAAGCATCTCTCTCTCCCTCTCATTCTCTCTACACGCCTACTCTCTCTCCCTCTCATGACCGTCCACCATGGATGACCTAGAGAGAGTTCTCCATCGCCGCAGCGTCGTCGTTATGCTGCCCGATCGTCTGCTCGTAGATCTCCGTCTACTTCGGTGCGCCTCGCTCGTGAAGAAGACGTCGGATCTCGTGTGACGAGATCAGGAGATCCACCGCCTGGATCATCAACATGGATTACGAGAAGCACGCGGTTCATCCCCGCGCTCGCAAGCGTCTCCTCTGTCGGATCGGACTTGAGACAGGAGGTCTCTTCGTTTAGAGACTCGATCGCAACCATGCTTCAAGAGGTAATCCTATTACTTATTTGTGGTTTAGAGACGAAACGATCCGAGAAGTGTTCTTGGATCATGTGGTTTCGTCGTATGAAAATTTTTAAATTCTGCTGCATCGAGCAACTAGTGCGACTAGTCGCTCCTCGTCGTATTCGATACGACGCTCACGCTTCCGTGATGCGCTTGAGGATCTAACCATATCCTTCAGACGCATCTCGGAGTGATCGAATACACGCCATCTTTTTTAAATTTTGGAGAGAGAATGTTTTCTTTAGTTTCTAAATTAACTGCTCATTTCTAGCGGTTCCCGACCAGGTTCTTGTGTGTGTAAAACAGACTGAACATTTTTCTGTGATGTGTCAGCATGTTTCACCCTCTTGTGAGGGTGGGGTTCGACTTGAGTGGCGAAATTAGGATAGGCACATGGTAGTATAAATTCAAATTTATTTGTGCCCTTCATAATTTAGTCCCACACTTTCACTATAACTATGTGCACCTTAAATCATTTTCATTTAGTCAAATTCAATTTTCTTCTTCCCGCTAAGTAGAACTATCTGTTAGGTCCAGTTTCTTTGCTTGAATTTCATATAGTGTAAAAATTTCAATTCTGTATTGCATCCCGCATGAATAGCACGAGGATCACTGTAAGTCTTCTGAACTGAGTATGCATCATTGATTTCATCGTGCATTTACTTTTGTCGACTCTCCCTTGGTTTTATCACTTAAGATTAAAGGAAATTAGGACTATCCATTAGGCGTACATTGTGTGGTGGATTATACTCAGTGAAAATTAAGCTTAAAATCAGGACTGCCAATACAACTTGAACCAAAAAAATTGCATTAAAACTAAAATTGTTTTTTGGAGAGTAACCCTGAACTTGCTTTCAGGCTGAGTGAGGGTACAGAGAGTGTGTGCACACACTAAGATAGAGCTGAAATCTCCGCCTTCCATACCAACGTACCTCACTCTTGGTAATTATAACAGGCTGAAGTATTCGAGGTTCAACTGACTAGTACCAAGTAGCCTCCGCTTGCGTCGGCAAGTAGATAGGGGTGATCTAGTGGTGCGACGCGACATGTTGCTTAGTAACCCCCTGGGGCAAAGTGATAAGCCTTGCCAGCCTCTGCCTACTTCTTTAGGTAGATAGGGGCGGGTCCCTGAACTTCATCAGTATTAACCGAGTAAGCTGGTGATAGGAGCCAAGAGAGGAAGGGCACTGATATCTTAGGCGAAAGGTTAAACACGGGAGATGCAGCCGACATTGAGCCAACTCCCCTATAGGCCATCACGTAATCCTTCCCAATTTTACTTGAAAATCACACCTAAAATCAACCAGATTAATCGGACCCAGCTTCGGGTCCTTCACTGTGTTGCGTTGGTGAAATTGGGGTTTGCTTTGTGTTTGCATTCAAAGGCGTGTGTTCACAGACTACAATCTCAGCACCCTTCTGTTCACATCGTGCTCTTAACCTTTTGACATTAAGAATGGCAGATTGGAGTGATTCTTGTTCAGACTCCGCGAGCCTCTCGTCAACCTCTCCAAACCAATCATCCTCACAAGTTCAGGGACACACTTCCCCTGTGTTCCTTTGGTTTAATAGACACTCTTTCTGTGGGAGTAAAGTCAATTATTCATTTTTTATTCCAAAGACTCATACCAACCCTCTCTTCTCTTACCACATCGAGGAAGACTCTCACCTCGATGCTTCTAGATCACCTTCTTGCCCAACTATTAATTCAAACCCTTCTCATTCTGAAGTTTAAGAAGACCAAGATAGCAACATGCCTCCTAGGAAGGGCGTGGACGATACAAGAGCTTAGATAGTTAAGAAATGAGGGGGGATCAATGAGAGATTCCTACAATCCCAGTGCCACATAGAACGAGAACTGGCTTTTTACCAAAATTTTATGGCAATGATGTAGAGGGGCCATATATGTTCCTGCAAGAAATTGAAATAGTATGTGACAATCTAGGACGACTTGGTGTAGCACAGGATTACATACGTCGTAGAGCCTTCCCCTTTGCTGTAGCGGACAAGGCCGCCTATTGGGTAAAGAATTTGGGGAAGGTAGTCTCCACTTGGGCTGCATTGAAGGACCTATTCCTCAAGAAGTTCTACCCGTTGAGTAGAATTAATCAAATGAGGTCCCAGATATCAAGTTTCATGCTGATGTCCCATTAGCCCTTCCACGAGGCATGGGAGAGATTCAATGACCTAATTCAAAAATGCTCAGGTCATGATATTGACCGACCAATCTTGGTCCAGAACTTGTATAGTTGTCTGACTCTAGAGGTCCAAGGATTGCTGAATGCCACCTATGGAGGCAGTTGAACAAAGGAGCCGACACGGTTTGGATGGTGCTAGAGCATATGTAGAGACTAGTCGCACTAGGTCATCAAACATGGCTTATGACAAACCACCTCCATCTTGCGTATCTCATGAGGTGGCAAGAACATCTACTATCTATTTGGAAAATGACCTACTTCTCAACATGCGGATAATCAGTGATAAGTTAACTAAGGTTGACCAGATCGAGAAGAAGGTGAGCAAAAAACACAAGCTCGTCGAATGGGAGAACCTCACCAAGCTTCCAAAACAGATGGCAGAATTAGTTGATCGGGTGTCCAAGATCAAGATACCTACCCCATCTGCACCTCTTGTACACCGAGTGCATCACATTCTAGAGCAGCCCATGCAGGGGTCTTGCAACACATGGTCTCCATATCAGCCTGAAGTCCATGAGAGCCAGTTCACTGAGACGACCATCAAGACTATCACCGAGGAATCCCCACATGTATGGGAGGTGAATGGAATCTGGTACACCAATGATCTCAATGCTACACAATACTACCTGCAGCAGTAGCCACAGTACCCCCCTCAGCCTCAATATCGCCTGTATCAACCCCCTCATTAGCAGTAATATCCTCATCAGTAGAACCAGTATCGTCAGCAGGTCTATTAGGGACCTAACAGACCACAACAAGGTTAACAACAACAGTCCTAGAGGCAAGACCACAGAGCCTCATCTTCGGGCATCTCTGACCTTCAGAGGATTTTTGATGAGCTCAAATTCATCCGTAATGAGCAGCATGATCAGAGAGCTGACATCAATCGACTTTCACGATGGCACGATAAGTTCACCGCACCTAAGACCTCCGTTCCACCACAGGTTCAGGATAATCCTAATAATCTGAACCAAGGATAGAATCACCAGAAGGATCATGTATACTATTTCGATTCTTTAGAATCAGATCATGAGATCTTATCGCATGGTATTCACCATCTTACTCTCAAAAGTGGTAGGACTGTGCAGACCCCTGATCTGGCACGGCAGGATGGAGCATAGGATACCGATGAACCATCCCTTGTGGATAGCTCAGAGGAGAAGGGTCATCATCACCATCAATCTATAAGATCAAGAAAATACAAAAAGAAGAATAAAGAGACATCAAGCACAATCGCGAGCACTGAGTCTTCGAGAGAGGAGAAGACCACCTTAAATGCATCACCAGCAGTTTTTCCAGCTTCAGTTTCAGTTCCATTTCATGCATGTCCGTAGAGTCCTGTTCTAAGTCAGAGTCATGTACAACTAAACTTTTCCAATAAAAACTCAGATGCTAATATTTCTATTTCACATCTTGAGTCTCTCCCTCCTTTCCCTCAGGTTTTATCTAAGGGAAAGAAGAAAAATTCTCAAAAAAATGACCTTAACATTTCAGAGATGGAAAGGATGTGCAATGAGAATGTTAAAGTTGAAATTCCTTTCCTTCAATTAGTGGATATGGTTCATGCATTCAAGAAGTACCTAATGGCGAGATGCACACATGTTAGGACTAGCAGGAAAAAGAACACTCGAACCGTGAAGCATGTGTTGTCCATAGCCACAACCTGTGCGATACGTAATGAGATTCCCAGGAAGAAGAGATATCTAGGAGCACATTATGTCACTGGTCAGATTGCTAACACATCATTTGCTCGTACTCTACTTGATAACGGATCCTCGATCAATTTATTACCTCATTCCCTCATAGATCGCCTTGATTTAGGACCTCTAAAGAAATCGAGAGCACTCTTATAATTCGTAGACTGATCTACTAAGAGGCCGAAGGGAATGTCGAAGGAAGTTATCCTTGACATTGAGGGGAAGCAATACAAGGTGGACTTCACTGTCCTAGACATGGAATGTCCTCGAAGATGGCAAGATTCCCAGATCATACTTGGTCGACTGATGAATCCACATTTCATCATCTTTATTTTATCATTTTGGCCTCAAAAACCCGGGCAAACGCTTGTAAATACCCTTAATTATTGCATTTTAGCAGTCATGCATGTGCATGTAAATAGTGTATAAAATACTGCATTTAAAGCCAAAATTATAGAATAAATAAAAGAAAAGAATAAAATATTGTAAATATTTTATGACTCGAAACTCTGAGACCTAGGCATCTTGATGAATAGGTTGACAAGGAATAAAGTAGGGGGAGATAAGGGCCAGATACCCATTTATTTCATTCATTCTTCATTTTGGGACCTATTTTTGGTTCCACTTTTTATACTTCAAATAAAGAAACTTTGTACATGAATGTTGTATATAATTAAGCAAATAAAAATACAAAATTGATTCCACTCAAAAATAATATACAGATAAAAAGTTATGGTCTGAATAAAATTCCAGAATCCCAACTTCCCAGTCCCGTATCTCACAAATAAAAACTCCAAATGCATCAAACTCACCTTTAATTGTATATAGTTTAAAATAGTTATTTAATGGTGGTGGTTTTGCATTTGGCGGAGCTACGATTTGAAAGTTGTGTTTCGGACCCTTATTGTATACTTGTACAGATTAAAATATTTATTTTATTATTTATTCATTATTTTTATAATCTCTTTTTTGATGAAAATTATTTTTATAATCTTATATTTTTTATAATTTTATAAATATTAATTATAATATATTTGTACATTAAAATCAGAACAAAAACCTCAAGAAAATATAAAATAAAATACTAGTATATACCTTACATAGGTATAATACCTGTATATATACCTATATAATTCATACTTATATTTTATTAAGTGTATAAAAAAATTTAGAAAAATAAAATAAAAATGTATTTAAGTGTATATAAATATTCTATAAATTTATAAAATAATAAACCAAAATAAATAAAATTAAATACATAAAAAAATAAAATAATAAAATATATAGATATATATACCTATATAGCCTAAAATGGTAACTTGTAAAATTACACCTTATAAAAATAATTAAAAATCATATTAAAATACCTTATAAAATAATAAACATTTTTTATTTAATAACCAAAAAATAATAAAATCGTTTTCTATTTTTAAATGATTTTATAATTGATTTTTACAGAATTTTTCCTGGTTGATCCACGTGGACCAACCAGGTGGCTCTAACAGTTGACCCAAGGTCAACTATCTGACCTCATCCTGTAGCTACGTCAGAACATGGTTTTGGCTCTATTTTGAGGATTTTTGCATGCCACTCCTTTCATCCTTTGGCATCATGACCTTCGTGACTTTTTGTCCTCGAAGGTTGGTGATTCACGTCCATATGTAATCTTGGGCTTTGGATCATCGCAGCGCCTGTTCCACCTCAATCTTCGAGCCCAGTCCGTCAACCCTACATATACAACCCCTGATTTTCCTTTCAATTGTTGAACCCCATTTTGGTCCCATCTTCTCCACTTTCGTGTGCTTTGGCTTGCTGGTGGTGATAGCTCCAGTGCCAACCATCTAGGGCGGAGCTTAGACGAGGATCAGGGCGAGTTCCACCACCTCCGGCGAACCCCGCCGTTGAGGTACTTTCGACCTCAGGATCACTCCTTTGAGGTGCTTGTTTTCTTCTCTTTTCGTGCTTCTTTTATTCACAGTAGGCGTAGGAATCCATAGCCACCTTTATCGCCAACTTTCATCGATCAAATCACACCATCTAGACCTTCGCCGGAGCGCACCTCCGGCTACGTCATTTTCACCGTTCTCTGCCGCATTCCCAATCAGGTGGGGCGAGGCATTTTACCCTCATCTTCCTTAACAACTTTTTGCAGATCTTGAGCCTTGAAAAGCTCCTGGGACTCATTTTTGACGGAGGCGGAGGTATCTGGAGCCTTTCTGCTCCGGTGACCTCTTGCGAGCCCCTCGGCCATCACCGAGGATTTTGGGAGTTTCCAACACATCGAGGACCCCTGCAGGAACACCTTAGGCCTTTTTGCAGCATCATATCACGCCGGTGGGAGGCACCATCATCGGAGGAAGTCCGCTTCAGCGGGCCTTCTTTCCGTTCTTCGTCACTGCGTCCCAGTCGTCAGATCTGGCCGTGTTCTTTCGGAGACACAGTAGCCGTCCGATCCAACCGAGCCCAATCCGTTGATCATCTTTGGATGATCTGATCTCATCCGTTGGATCGCGAAGGGGTATCAGTCGTCCATAGCTTGACACGTGGCAAGTGTGAAGCCCTCAACCGTCGGATTGCATTAGGCGTGGATATTTTGCGAATCCACCCTCGCCCCTTTTTGTATTTAATTATTAGAACTTAAACATTCATCTGCAGTTTAAAATTTTGTAATATTTGCAGAACCACCCCTAGACTTTTCCATATTACAATAAGGTCCTCCGCCACGTCACCTCATGTGCCGGTGCGCGTGAGGTGAGTGACATTTTTGTAGGGGGACCCCTGGGGTTTTTGTATTTCATCGAAGTCCATAACATTTTAAGTCAGTGTTAACTTTTTGGATTATTTGCAAGTAAGTCCCCATAATTTTTGGAAATTATAAGAAGGTCCCCGCCAGGCACGAGCACGTCATGTGTAGGTTTGGACATTTTGTCGAAAGGACCCTGCGGGATTGGGTATTGATGCTTAGTCTATAAAGTTTTTATTTCAGTATATAATTTTTGGAAATTTTGCAGTGTGGCCCTCTAACGTTGGCTTATTTGCATATATACCCCTGCCAGCTGTGTGATTTTTATTTGTTGTTTGTATTTATTCCATGCATCTATAAATCTCTAAAAATCATCCAAAAATTATCATAGGCTCCTGTTAACTTGTATATTCACGACATATTTTTGTGTTGCATTTTTATTGCATTTTCATAATTATTAAAAATCAAAAACTTGCATTTTCAGCACTGTTTGCATTAGAAAATCCATAAAAATTAGTAAAACCTTTTGAAAATTTCCAAAAAAAAATATATTGTGCGTATCTTATCATATTTTAGTGTTAGTCCAAAAATCATAAACAAATATAAAAGAAAACTTATAAAATATAAAAAACTCTAAAAATCTTCATAAAAATCTTAAAAATTCTATAAAAATCCTAAAAATGCAATTTTAGTTTCTGCATCTTCTCTGATTTATTATCTTTCAATTAAAATTAATTTGAGGAATTTTGGATAGTGTTTGTTATTTTTAATCCTCATTTTAGTTTCGGTCAGCAACTTTATTCATTATTTACTAGTATTTTGACTTTAAAAATACCAAAAAAATTAGGAAAAATCTGTAAAAATCACAAAAACATTATAAAATTATAAAAAGGCTAAAAACATTTGATTTCCTGATTTTTGAGCATTTTTTCTTATTTTCATAAATTCTCCATCTTCTCTTTTCTTATATTGTAAATATATTATATTATTGAAAAAAGAAAATATAAAAATATAAAAAAGATAAAAAGAAATATAAAATCAACAAATTAAAAATCAAAATACAAAAATATAAAATTAAAAATAAAATAAAAAATTAAAAACCCACAAAAATTTACATGTTAGTAGGCACTTGATCACACTCACATTTGGCACAATTTGCTTGATTTATCCTGCTTGCTCCTTGTGTTCGACACTCTACACACTTGCACACTATACATATTTCTGTAGAGTTAATTATAAATTTTAACTCCACTTTTATTTTCATTGCTTGATTTCTGTTATGGGTTAATTGTTGATTGTAATCCGGATTTCTGAGTGGTCGGTTCAGCGACTGAGTTCCCGCCTTGTGTGGAACTTAAGACCACCTGATTTCTGGATAAATCAAATGGCGTCGTTGCCGGGGAGCAACAGCGTATAGATCGTATTTTTGAGTGATTGTGATTGTCTACATTATTGCTTTGTTTGATCTCTCTATTTTTGATATACCTTAATGAGCTATCTGACCATTTTTCTTTCTTGTCTTCTTGCGAGGGACCGCTGATCGAGGAGGATCGCCTAGGGGATCCTGAACATCCTAGGGAGGCGGAGTCGGCTATTGTACCCTAGCTGGTAGGAGAGAGCAGGAAGATTTGAGAGAGAGATAGTTAGTTAGTGATTTATTTTAGTGAGAGAGAGACATTTATTTAATTTGTAATAATACAGGTACATTTGGACTTGGACACTCGGGCCTAATTTCCAAGTGTTTGTTCACTTGGAGGCTCACCGTCGTTTTTGATGCGTTTTCCCGCTTGTCATTTTCTGATTTTGTTTTATTTTTTTCTCTTTACTTTCGTGGAATGAGCCCTTAGTTTTTAGGCTTGCTTGATCGAGTAAATTAGGTCCAAACACCTTAATATCTTGCATGTACCTATAGTACGCTTTGGACTTAGTTTAAACTTTAAACAGTTTCCTCATCATCTTCGAGCCTTCGTGCCGCGAGCCCACCCTGCCAAGCGCTGCTCCTGAACTCGATGTGTCGAAAGGAGGAGGGATGAGCCTAGACCGGACTCCTGGATTGAAGATCGGTGGCCGACTTTGGTGCTTCACGCTAGCAATTACCTGCTTAGGATGATTTCCGTGTGCATATCGGCATATAGCATAGGTTTATATATTCTTGTTTTGTATCCCGCATGGAGAGAGCTGGGAGGCACTGTAAGTATTCTATCTTTGCATTCATCATTTATGCACAAAGGTGAGATTTCCATCTTGGTGCCGCCTTGCATTGATTTTCCGACTCTTCTCCCTCTGTTTTTGGATCAAATAGGAATCAAAGAAAAATACAAAAATGTTAGGTGCTTGTATTGAATTGACTCAAAGCAAGTGATAACACCAAAAAAATTAAAAAGGGACTGCTAAAGAAAACTTGACCTAAATAAAATTGGATAATTGGACTCATTGCTTGGGGTGAGCAAAGCCCTCAGTTGTATTCAGGTTGCATGGGAAGGTCTCCTTCCAAGTGAGTAGAGCGGCTTCGTAAGGATTAGAGCCCAAAACCCAGTTTGTGGCTACCTTGTGTATCGCCTGGATTTCCGAAGTATTGGCGCTACTATCATACGTAGACGAGTAGGGCTTGGTCGCCATTGATGACTCTCTATTGTGTAGAGCATTGACCTTGTCCGAAGTATTGAGCATAGTCCACGCCTTCA